>JAREYC010000011.1:17755000-19005000 GCA_030015325.1 Cryptoblepharus egeriae | reverse complement strand
TGACAATTTCATTGTCTTGTTAAGTGTGCCGTGAGAGGAAAAAGGTTGAAAATCACTGGTCTAAATATTTTGGAAGGATAAAAGGAAGATTGGAGTGTAGTGTCCCAAGATTTGGTGAATAGTATTAAGTCTGAAAGCAGAAAAGAGCAGGTCTCCTTATGGTTCTGTGGCTGTTTGTTATATTTTAGGAATTTTTGTGATCAGTTTTTATCTATTCTGATCTTCAGACATGATCAGAAGCAACTTCCTATCAAACCAGAAGTTGCTTCTGACTGCTGCCTTATATAGGCATCCCCCACTTACTGACAGTTCATTTTTTGATTGTTTCGTTCTTTCAACACCTTTCAGTTATACCCAGGATTCATTCATTCAACAGATGCTTCACTCTTTCAGCCTCTCTCTCCTGGTCTAAAAGCTGCAGTTGTCTTTGATGTTGATTTGTAGGTGACATGGTGATCAAACCTCTTGGCATTTCCTTCAGTAAATAATATTCAGTAAACAATACTCCATCATTCAAATATATGAGATATTCATTGTCCACACATGTCTTTGATAATTTTATTGGAATTTGTTATGTATTTTGGCTAAGTGTTAATAAATATGTGTTATTTAGGGTTTTGCAAGTGATATTTATGCTTTTTGTGACCATTTTGCATTTTGCAAGCTGAAAAAGACTTTCACTTTTCAACAGTTCTCACTTTTGGATCATGCTCCGGTCCCAAACACGTCCAATAAGTAGGAGATGCCTGTACAGTTAACCATTTCCTAAACCAGGAATGTCAAACTTATTTCATACAGTGAGCCAAATAGAATTCATTTTGCTATTCATTAAGCAGGAAGTGACATTGTTAATCAAATGACATCCATAAAGAAGCACTTTGTTCTCACATAGAAACTCATTAGGTGCAAAAGATAGAAGCAAAAATGTTTATAATACTTGTAATTTCATGGTATGAGCCCAATTGTCATCCTGGGACAGCTTAATTCAATTCAATTTCAAAAACCTTTAATGGCATTGAGCTTAATTATAACTGGGGCCAATTGCCTTGTGGATCTGCATCCAGCCTGTGAACCCTGAACTACAAAATCCTGCCCAAAATAATTAACCATTTGTACAATAGAGGGATATGTGGTATTTTGAGCATGGGTACCAAAACTTCAGCCGAAGGTCCAGATGCAACCCACAATGAGCCTCCATTTATCCTGTGGCAAGCCCCCTCCATCAGACCCACAAGTATGTCTTATATTACACCAGATAATATTCTGAGGGCCAGGGAAGGTGTACAAACCTCCTACCTCTGTGTTAGAAAGTATTTATGAACAGATTTGAATTTATTCATTCATTTTCTAGTTCCATCTCTAATATATTTATTTATGTAAATCTATGTAAATTTATGTCAAATTTAATCTAATTTTGAAATGTAGATCAATTCTTTTTTCTGGCCCCCAACATATTGTCAGAGAGATGATGTGGCCCTCCTGCCAAAATGTTTGGACATCCCTGTCCTGGATGGAGTACAGTTTGCCAATAAAATCAACCCCAAATAAAGAATTATGTAACTGTCAAATACATGAGTAGAATGTGGAGCACCGAAGGATTGGCTGCTGACCTCAGAGTGAATGGTATTTGCTAAGAGGATTGAATTTGCCCCAGACATAGCAATTCAAGGTATCTCTGTTAGACAGGTTGAGGCTATGAATATGGGCCTCTATCTTGTAGCTTCCTAAGTAAATTGTTTAACAGCCTGTCTCTCAAAGAAGCACACATTGCAAATGTCTGAGAACTCCTGAATCCAAAATTAAGACAGAAGCAACCTTTCCAACATGTCATACTAGTCACAAGCATCCCATACATCAGTTGGGCTTTAATGGTGGGTTTTAAAAGAACGAAGTTCCAGTTTGAGCAGCTGATTTATGAAGCCTCATAAAACCGTTCTGTGCTCGGTTTACACAGTATGTAAAACAACCAGTTCTACGACCAGCAAAGCGTGAGCTCAATAAAGAGTTAATAGGAAAATAAAGGGGCAGGAATCCCACAACTCCAAGAACTATCAATGCACCCAGCAGAGCCTGCTGCTGTTTGTTTGACTCCTACACTGTGACCAGCATCTTGTAAAGCTGTGTAATTCCATTTTCTCTCTATTTGTTTTGCTCTGGGACTTGTTTTCTTTGTATTCTACTTTATTTACCGATGCAGCAGAATTGTGTGTCTCCCATTATTTCATGTTCACAAGGATGGGACAGGGAAGGTGAGGTGGTTGTGGAATCCATAAATGGAAAGAAAAACACAAAAGAGCCAACACATAGCTTTTGACTTTGTTTGTGTTAAAAAAAATGAGGTTAGCTATCACCAATTGAAACTAAAAAATAGTGAATTTTAATAGAATTTAGTTTAACTGACTCAGAGCCCAATCCTGTCCAACTTTCTAGAGCAGATGCAGCTGCAATGCAGTCCCGACATAATGTTTCTCCTTGACTGATCCTTCCCACATCAGGATGATGCGGTGTCATCAGCACTGGAAAAGTGGATAGGATTGGGCAAATTTGAATAAATTTACATAAATGAATATTAGAGATGGAAACTAAATGATTCCAAATTGGATGATAAGCACAATCAAATACAGAGAGGAGGTACAGAAACACTTTCACACACAAACACTCAGGCCACCTTCTAGAGACAAGGGAGCAGAACTCTTGCATCTAAAGTATGATAGGGCTCATCCACAGGCTGGATGGAGAAGGCTTGCTTTGGGCTGTTTGAAGGCTTAATGTGGGACACATCTGGCCTCTGGCAAGAATTTGGATACCACTGTGTTATGTGATTTTGTAGAACAAAAATGTAGATTGAGAACTTTGAAGTTGTCACACAAGTTTTGATATTTTATTTCTTAGTGTTGAAAAAGAGATAAAAGAACTAAACATTTCATAAATATTGCCTGCATTATTGAGTTACATGGAGGTGCTAATCCACTTCCGATAGTCAATAAAGGAAAGGATTTTTCAACAAAAGAAAAAAAAGAAATTACTCTTTCAGAACTGCCTCTTTGTTCAGCTTTCAAATATTTCCTAAGCCATCTGCCTTCATCCTTAAGACAAAGGAACTCCTCATCCCTTTATAAACAGAAAGGCATAATTGCACTTCACCAGATCATAAGGTGTCCCATCACTGTCTGAAAGCTGGGTCAGCAATCGTACATATGGCTCCATGTCAGCTGTTTCCGAAAGCATCAAGTAACACCTTTGATGGAGGGCTGGCAATGGTCCATTACCTTCATTTGGATACCCTGGGAGAAGGCGCTTACAGGGGAATTGAAGGGTAGTGAAGCATCCCATCACAAGCTTTCTGAAAGGAGATAAATGAGTTTGGGTGCCAACATTTTGGAGCTTGGAAGGTTTAGAAATAAAAAATAATAAAACGATTGTCAACTGGAATAGAATAAATGACTGCAGATTTTCCTTTTTAACTGATGAGGTTACCAAACCAGCTCCCTTTCCCTCTCTCACTTCTCTATTTGTAAATAGAGGAGGTTCATGTAAATAGGTTCATGCGCATGGGGGGATGTTGCGCATGGGGGGTTCATGTACGTGGGGGGCAGTGGTGGGCACAACCTGGCCCAAGAACCGGTTCTCTGGAAGTAGGCGTGGCCAGGGTCAAGGGGCAGGGCCAGGCTGGTTTTTAATTTAAGAATTAAAAATTTTTAAAAAAATGACTTACTTCAGTGTAGACCTGCATAGGATGGTGCTCTGAGGCTGCAATCCTCTCCACAGTTTCCTGGGAGTAAGCCCCATTGGGACTTACTTCTACACTGGGACTTACTTCTGAGTAGACCTGCATAGGATGGGGCTCTGAGGCTGCAATCCTCTCCACACTTTCCTGGGAGTAAGTCCCATTGACTATACTGGGACTTACTTCTGAGTAGACCTGCTTAGGCTGGGGCTCTGAGACTGCAGTCCTCCCCACACCTGCCTGGAGTAAGTCCCATTGACTACACTGGGACTTACTTCATAGTAGACTGCTTAGGCTGGGGCTCTGAGACTGCAGTCCTCTCCACACCTGCCTGGGAGTAAGTCCCATTGACTACACTGCAGGAGAGTCAGGGAGAGCGCGATGGTGGCGCTGCCCCCCCTTCTGTGCCTCCCCACCAGCAGCAGAGGAAGGGAGACCGCGGTGGCGCCCCTGGCCAGCTGGGAGGAAGGGGGGAGGAGGAAGGGAAGCAGCAGCTGTGATGCGTACCGGTCCCTAGTGTTCTGCTCCTCCTTGGTCCTACCGGCTCCCCATTGGCTGCCAGAAGACAAGAACCTACTCTAGAGAGTAGGTGCGTCCCCCCTAGTGCCCACCTGTGGTGGGGGGTTCATGTGCATGGAAGGCTGTTGCACATGGTGGTGAATGCCCATGGGGGGATGATGCACATTGGGGTTGATGCACAGTGGGGTGGATGCAGTGGTGGGCACCAGCAGGTTCGCACCTACTCTATAGAACTGGTTCTTAACAAGAGATAGTACATATAAAGTTTAAAAATAGCCATTTAAAAGTGGCTGCCAGATGGACAGAGAACTGGTTCTTAATTTCTTTGAAGCCCATCACTGGGTGGATGTTGTATGGGGAATTTTACTCCCGCAATGCGGGTATGCTTTCGCTATCATCATTGGCATCCTTCATTCTCAAAAGACTATTGTGCTCTGAATGGAAGTCCTTTAACAGCATCTAGTATGGCTAAAAAGGACAATTCAAGAGTGGATATATAAAACTGAAAAGTCACTGATTGACTCTGTGACTGATTCACTGACTCATCAACACCCAGCCAAAACTGTCAGGACTAGAAGCATGAAATTTGGGGAGGGTGTTCCTTCTGTGACATCAACATCCACCAAGAACCTATGTTGAGAAATTTAACTCTTAAAGGGCTGAAAAGGGGTGCAACGTGTTTTTGTACTATAGGTAGCGTAGAAGACTGACTGACTGACATCCAGCCAATTTAGTGACCGGTGCCTGATGCACTGGGAGGGATAGTGTGCCGGGGGGAGGGGTTTGATATGCATGGGGGGGTTGATGCATGGGGTGGGGGGTTGATGCGCAGGGGGGATGGTGTGCATGAGGGGTTGATACGCATGTGTGATGGTAAGCATGGGGGAGATGGTGCACATGGTGGGGTTGATGCTCATTTTTCTTTCTCACTATATCATGAATAACTTTTGACGTTGTTGTTGTTGTTTTATTATGTTTTAAAAGTCTGGTAATACAGCCAATATTCATTTTATCTATTATCAGCATTTCCATAATGCAAAGGAAATCAATTGGTAATATGTTTGTTGGATGATTTCACTTCTTTCCATGACCCAAGTTAACAACTTCACTTCTGGTGGCCCCACAAACTGTCATTCTAAAAGTGGGTCTGGTGCTAAAAATTTTTAAAACCAGAGCTCTACAATTTCTGAATTCTGTGACCTCATTCTGCTTTTGTGTCAACCTGGCCTCAGGCAGCAATGCTATAGGTGTAGCTTTCAGCTGTGGATTGATGTATAGTATGTGTGTTTATTAAGTTAAAGAGATACTGGAATGTTTAAGAGAAATAGGAGACCTTCCCAAAACCATTAAAAAGCAGAACTGCCATTGTATGAATTGTTTTAAATTCTGTTAAAATAAATCTGGAATAAAATGACTAGATTTTATTTCAGCATAATTTATATCAGCCTGGGATGCAAAGATAAGGCTCAGTATGCAAAAATCACATTTAAAAAAGAAACCTGTTTAATGGGTGCAATTTGGAACAAGTTAAGAATGATTACATTTCTTTGCAACCAACACAGTTGAAGAGTGCTGTTAAATTTGACGGATTTTAATACGACTTAAGTAGGATTGTTATCTCACACACATTTGCTCATTACATTTTCAGAGCCTTGACTTCTGAGACCATCTGATACTTAAAGGGGTAGTGAAAGCTAATGGGACCTTCATGACTCCATCTTTTCAAGGCAGAACTTCAGTCACTGCCTAACAAACACAGCACATTATTAAGGGCTTCTGCTCCTACCCTAATAAGTCCGCTTATTACCCTTCATTAAAAAAGGGTATTTTTTGTCCTGAATTTGAACTTATTGTCCTAAATTTGGATTTGACTTTATCTTTACCAGCCTTCTTTATATGTCTGATTTCCTGTTTGTTGGTTTCCTGGCTGACTTTGCAGGGGCATTCAGGAAGTGGGAAGGCCTGGCAACCACATAAGGTCTAACTTTATGGCATTGTTTCTCAGATTGTGGATTTGGACCCATTATGGGTCACAAGTCAATTTCAAGTCAGTCCTTATTTATTTCAATGTTTTTTGTTTTTTTTTTTGCTTTTAATGCCTTAGACTTGAAATGTTTCTTGAATAAAAGAAATATTTTTTCTTTTCTGTTCTAACTCTCCTGACAATATCAAGGCATTTTAGACCCTTTCTGCTCCATCTTTCTCCTTCCCTCTTGACCTCCTTCGCCCACTGTGGCATGCTTTGTGACATTGCTGGGCTTTCTGCCCTGCTATTATAAAGAAGAGGGTAGGATTGGGCTGTGCTGCTCCTGAGAAGGCTTATCTTTCTATAAGAAAACCTTAACCTGTGTGTTGGTGTGTCTGATGCTATACCACATTCAGCCACCTGACGAATAATTGAATCTAATGAAATCTCAACTGTGAGGAAGGCCAGGCTGATAAAAGTTTAGGATGGCATTTGAGATGAGCTACAGAGGAAAAACACTGGCTCTAAAGGTTTTGAAACAGGAATGAAACACACCCAGCCTGCAGTGAACACTCTTACCTTTATAAAGAGATGGCAAAAGGGTAGTTGAAATGCTGGAAACGAGGATGGTGGTTTTTTTGGGATGTTTGTTTTTGTTTTACTGATGATGTTGTTATATTGTGTCTCTCAAGCGACAGCTGTGGCTGTTGATGGTATATGAATAAAGCCCCAATGTGTTATTCATCCATCTGATTGCTCTGAGAGGCTGATGGGAAGCTTGCAAGAAGAATCCACCCCAAACCCGCTACCTGACCTCTACCCACTACCTAGCATGGTGGTACCCAATTCTGCTGCAACCCAGAAACGAATGACAATTGATGATGCAACATGTGTTATATGATGATGTCATCACCATTCACTTCTGGATTCTGAAGTTTAATGCAAACCTCTATTCCGTGGTAAGGGGGTCAGGTCAAGGACAGGGCTTTTCATGGTACACAGTCTGCTATCTGGATGCTCATAACTCAGACTCTCAGCCAGGCTGCAGGCAGCTCAGCACGATGCCCCAACAAGAATCTCACAATGCCCCAGGGCATCACACCACATAGATAGGGAACCATTATGCCGCTTTGTCCAGCTTATGGTCTTGCTTCAAGCAGCCATAGCTTCTCTCTCCCTCCCCCTCCACTTTCTAGCCACCTGTACTTAAGGGAAAGTCTAGCCTCTTCATAATTCATTAGTTAACATTTGTAAAGCACATTAAACATGGACTGCATTAGGCAAATGCTAAGCGTTATTGTCATTAAATTGTCGTCATAATTTAAGGAGGTCAATATTGTGCTTTAAGAATGACTCTTCGAAGATAGTTAATGTCCCAAGTGGTAATTTAGTGACAAATGTGTGCTCTGCACAATAGAGTGTGAAAGAATGGTAAAGAGTACAAAAAGACGCATGAGTGAAGGAATGCCCAGAATTAAGCATCATCGCACTCGTGCCTGGATAAGTGAGAATGAGGAGTGTTTGAAGAAAGGACAGCTTTTTGTATTCAGTTGCCTCGCTTGCTTGTGAATCTTTGCTGATCACAAATCTGACCCTAAGCCACTCACTTGCCTAGTTGAAGAAACCTTGAATTCTCCATGCAGGAAGTTGAACTGATTCCGACCAAGCATAAGTGTTTCTAGAAATGAAAAGCTGTCAGGGACGCAGTAAGTGCTCTTCACTTAGTACGCCAACGTGACATCACTTAACATGCTGAAACTCACTTGATATTTGGGCAAGAGTGATGAAGAAGATCTGCAGTATTTCTTTTTTTAACATAAGACCTTGTGAATACCTTTTATTTATGTCTACATTAGACCGTTTGTACAACAAATGCTCTCCATAAAAAACTTCTCATTCGTGGTGAAACAAGACAGGTTGTGAAGCCAAGAGGAGGTATAGAGGAGCCAGAATAATTCAGTAGAAAAATTGCTTCTTCCAATCGAAGAGAACAGAGTTGTCGCTGAATAGATTGAGGCATTGGGACAACTGTAACCTCCTCCCCCCTTTCCTCAAAAAGGTAAGATCAGTGGTGTCACTCCTCTGGTTCTTGTGGATCCCAAATTTCCATAACATCACTAGGGTTTGTTTCACATGGTACAGTTGTTATCCATATGAAAACAAAAAATGTGTTTTTTCATGACTCATGTCCCAGACATCTGTCTTGTCCCATCTCTGCCCAACACACATCCTTCGTACACTTAGCACACATTTTCTTAAGGATGGTTTCCTAAGCAAGCCATTGCAATGGTGAGCAAGTGCAGGATATACATTGGCCCTCTAGTGGTGTCTCAGAATCACAACTTTATTATGCAGTCTGACAAAACCACCAGAAGTACAGCAGTTCCTTGGCTCACATCCCCTACCATTTTCTGACAAGAGCTGAGGGGCTTTTAAAAATGCAGCTTGAAATGAGATTTATTCCTTTTTACCTTCTTTTGGAGAAATATAAATTAGTTTGATCAATTTTGTAATTTGCCCTTGCCAGGCTGGCTTGAAGCTATTAAGTGATTTGTACAAGGTATTCCCCCCTCCTCCTCATCCACCTGCTTGAGTCTCAACAAAATGGGAATATTGAGCTTTAATAATATATTTGTTCCCATGACCCAGCTCAGGGAATGAGAAAGGTGTGTTCTGTGTTAATTACTTTTTTAAAAAGGAAATACTTTTCAGTACGTATGCTGACTCAGAGCCTGTATACGTCTACTCAAAAATATGTTCCAGTGGATGAGCAGATGATGATGATAATGTAAAGCACACTCTGCTATTTGATTTAGTAAGATGGCAATGATCACCCTGAGCACTTGATAATAGATTGGGCAACAATTTTATGTTTGTTGGCCTCCTTTCCCCCTTCCAACTTACTCTTAAAAGTTCAAGCATTTTCTGACATTTAAAACAGTAATATTGAAGAGCCACATGCATTAAACAGAAGATGAGCAAAAGTAATCTATATATATATAAAAGAGAAAAGTCACTGACTCACTGACTGACTCATTACCGCCCTATCAAAACCGCTGGACCTAGAAGCGTGAAAATTGGGGTAGGTGTTTCTTCTGTGACTGAGGGGTGCACTAAGAACTGGTTTTCAGAAATTCCAACCAGAAGGGGGTGAAAAGGGGCAAAACGCGTTTTCCTCCCTATACTTTGCATTAAGAATTGCTGACTCATCAACATTCTGCCCCAACTGCTGGGCCTGAAGCATGGAATTCTGGGAGTTCCTTCTGTCACCTGAACTCCCACCAAGAACCATCTGGAGAAATTAACCCTTCAGGGGCTGAAAAGGGGTCAACGTGTTTCTGTCCTACACTTAACATGGGAGTCTGAATAACATCCAGCCAATTTGGTGCTCAGTGCCTGGTGCACTGGGGGATGTTAGAATCATAGAATCATAGAATCATAGAGTTGGAAGGGACCTAGTAGGTCATCTAGTCCAACCCCCTGCCTGCAGCAGGAATTCCCCCTACAGCATTCCCGACAGGTGCTTGTCGAGCCTCTGCTTGAAGATCCCCAGTGAGGGAGAGTCCACCACCTCCCTTGGCAATCTGTTCCACTGCCGAACCGCCCGAACCGTCAGGAATTTTTTCCAAATTTCCCGCTGGAATCTCCTTTCTTGCAGTTTGTAACCATTGGTTCTAGTTCTGCTTTCAGAAGCAGCTATGAACAAATTGGCCCCTTCCTCCATATGACAGCCCTTCACGTATCTGAAGAGGGCAATCATGTCTCCCCTCAGCCTCCTCTTCTCCAGGCTGAACATCCCAAGTTCCCCCAACCTTTCCTCGTAGGGCTTCCCTTCCATCCCACTGATCATTCTTGTCGCTCTCCTCTGGACTTGCTCCAGTTTGGCTGCATCTTTCTTCAAGTGAGGTGCCCAGAACTGAACACAGTACTCAAGGTGAGGTCTCACCAATGCAGAATAAAGAGGAACTATAACTTCTCGTGACTTGGAAGCTACAGTCCTCTTAATGCTACCTAAAATGGCATTTGCCTTCTTTGCAGACACATCACACTGCTGACTCATGTTCAGCTTGTGATCCACGGCGACTCCAAGATCCCGCTCACATGTTGTGCTGCCAAGCCAAGTATCCCCCATTTTATACCTATGTTTTTGGTTTTTATTGCCTAAGTGCAGAACCTTGCACTTCTCCCTGTTGAAATTCATTCTGTTTGTTACAGCCCAGGATTCCAGTTTATCCAGATCCTCCTGGAGGTTTCTCCTATCTTCTGATGTGTTTGCTACTCCTCCCAGTTTGGTGTCTGCAAATTTGATCAGGCTCCCCCGTATCCCTTCCTCCAAATCATTGATGAAAATGTTAAAGAGAACCGGTCCCAAGACAGAGCCTTGGGGTACCCCACATGAAACCGACCTCCAGGTTGACACAGAACCATTTACTAAAACCCTTTGAGTGCGGCCATCGAGCCAGTTGCAGATCCACCTAACAATTGCCCTGTCTAGCCCATATTTTTCCAACATCCTAATTAAAATGTCATGTGGGACTTTGTCAAATGCTTTGCTGAAGTCAAGATAAATGACATCCACAGCATTGCCACTGTCCAGTAAGCTCGTAACCCGATCAAAAAAAGGAGATAAGATTTGTCTGGCAAGATTTATTCTTGGTAAATCCATGCTGGGTTGTTTTGATCACCGAGTACTTGTCTAGATGTGCACAAATTGTGTGTTTTATGATTTTCTCTAATATCTTCCTTGGGATTGAAGTCAAACTGCCTGGTCTATAATTTCCCGGGTCTTTTTTCCCCCTTCTTAAAGATTGGGACTACATTTGCCCTCTTCCAGTCCAGTGGCACTTCTCCACTCCTCAAGGACTTCTCAAAGATGATTGACAGAGGCTCTGCAAGGACATCTGCCAGTTCCTTAAGAACTCGAGGATGCAGCTCATCTGGTCCAAATGACTTGAATTCATTTAGGCCAGTTAAGTGGTTTCGAACCAGTTCTCTGTCAATCTTAATCTGCTCTTCTGCACCATCCATGTTTTCATTACCTCTTAGGGGATGTAAACACATCCCCGAATCAGTCAGTGATCCCGCACCCCCATTTGCACAGCCCTCCTTCTGTGAATAGACGGATGCAAAGTAGGAGTTGAGCAGCTCCGCCTTCTGCTGGTTTCCAGACACCTGTTGTCCATCCTTGTCCAAGAGCAGCCCCAAACCCTCGTCTCTCCTCCTGTTCCTCTGGGCATATCTAAAGAAGCTCTTTTTGTTATCTTTGACTCCCCTGGCCAGCCTCAGCTCATACTGAGCTTTAGCATCCCTGACCCCCTCCCTACAGGACCGGGCTACCTGCCTGTACTCCTCTCTGGTGATCTTTCCAGTCTTCCACTCCCTATACTTCTCTTTCTTTAACTTCAGCTGATCCCCAAGTTGCCTGTGGAGCCAACCTGGTTTTTTCAGCATTTTCCCCCCTTTCTTTTTTATTGGAATTGTTTCTGACTGTGCTTGTAGAAGCTGCCTCTTAAGCAGCTCCCACCCATCTTGGGCCCCTTTCCCCATTAGATCATCAACCCATGGGATCCCACCTATGACTCCTCTAAGCCTGTTGAAATCAGCTTTCCTGAAATCCAACATATAAGTTTCACTCTGCACTCTTTTTATTTCCCACATTATTCTAAATTCCAGCAGTTCATGATCGCTTTCCCCTAAAGTTCCCACTGTGTTGACCTGATCAACCAGTTCTTCACGATTTGTTCAGATCAGGTCAAGGATGGCCCCTCCCCTTGTCGTTTCCTCCACTTTCTGGACCATGAAGTTATCTTCCAGGCCCATCAGGAATCTACTGGAGCTTCCATGTTTGGCTGAGTTTGTCTCCCAGCAAATGTCTGGGTAGTTAAAGTCCCCCATTGCTATTACCTCATATTTCCTTGCAATGCCTGCCAGTTGCTCCAAGAAGACATTGTCTACTCCTTCTCATTGGCCTGGCGGTCTATAGTAGACACCCACCACAATGTTTTGTTTCTTATCTTCCCCCCTTACTTTTACCCAAACACACTCCACAAGGATATCCGGACCACTCTCCTGGATTTCAGAGCAAGTATATATGTTCTTGACATATAATGCTACTCCACCTCCCCTTTTGCCACTTCTGTTCCTCTTGAACAGCTGATAGCCTTCCAATTGTGTGTGCCAGTCATGGGAGTCATCCCACCAATGATGGGATGGGATTTCAGTTATTCCTATCAAATCAAATTTCCCTTCACTTGCTAAAAGCTCCAGCTCATCTTGTTTATTTCCCAGGCTCTGTGCATTTGTGTAAATGCAACTTAAGCCCTGGAGGTTGCAACTCAATGCATTTCCCTCCTTTTTTGTAAGGCCAGGCCCCTCTATAGATTTTTGAGTTACAGCTGTGCCCTGGCAATTTCCATCCAGAGCATTTTCCTTATTCCTAGGTTCCCTTTGGACGTAACCCACCTCCTTCTTATTTAGTTTAAAGCCCTCCTGATAAGGTTGGCCATCTCCCATCTGAAGACACTCTTCCACCAACCCGTAAGATGTAGTCCATCCTTTGCTAGGAGTCCTTCCTCAAGGAAGTTCATCCTGTGATCCCAGAATCCAAATCCTTCCCGATGACACCATTTTCGAAGCCAGCTATTGACCTGAAAAATCTTGCTATCTCTCTGAGGACCTTTGCCAATTACTGGGAGGATGGATGAGAATACCACCTGGGTATCCCCCAGGTCCTTAATCTTCCTCCCCAGAGCTTCATAATCCCCAACTATCTTTTGGAAAGTTTCCCGAGCAGTATCGTTTGTTCCTACGTGGATGAGTAAGAACGGGTGACGATCAGCAGGTGTGATCATCCTCGGTAGCCTCTCCGTGATATCCCGTATCCTAGCACCAGGGAGGCAGCACACCTCACGGGAAAACGGGTCTGGTCGGCATACAGCTTCCATGCCCCTCAGGAGAGAATCTCCAATCACCACCACCCTCCTCCGTGTTCTCCTTCTGTGTCTAGCTTCCCCCACACTAACTGGTTGTGGCTGCTGTCTATGAGGGGGATCTGTTGGCATGCCAGTATGGGCAATGCCAGGATCCGGTGTAGGTGTGCTAGCAAGAGGAACTTCTGCCAGCATGGTGGAATCTGAGAGACTCTGGAAATGGTTGTATAGCTCCAGTGGTTCTCGACTGCTCCTGCCCCTTTTTCTCCTGACTGTCACATGTCTCCATGAAGAGACATCATTGCTGGGGTCCCCACTGGTGTCATCCCTCTGGAGAAGTTCCGTGTGTGTTGTATCAAGGAACTCCTCAGATGCCTTAATTTGACGAAGGGTGGAAACTTCACCCTCCAATGCTGCCACCTTCTCCTCCAACAGTGCAACCAGTTTGCACTTGCAGCATCGATAATCCCCGGGGTCCTTGGGCAAGAAGACAAACATGGCACACGTGGTGCATGTCACGACAACTGCGCCCTTCCCTTCCATCTCCTGTCAACTTCACAAGTCCTCCTTGCTCACAGGCTCCGGTCCACAGGATCGCGCCTCAGGCCCTAATAAAGCCCTTGAAAACTCCTCCCACCAGGCAACCAGCCAATGAACAGCTAGCAGCAATTAAGCACTCAGCTAAGCAGCCCCTCCTCCACTCACCTGGGACTCTGTGTTCCTTCTCACCTCTCCTCTGTTGTTAGGAGGAAGAGGTTGCACTGGAAAGGATGCTGCACATGGGGGAAGTTGCGCATGGGGGGATGATGCGCATGGGGGAAGTCGCGCATGTAGGAAAGTTGCGCATGGGAGATGATGCTCATGGGGGGAAGTTGCGCATGGGGATGATGCGCTTGTGGGATGATGCGCATGGGGGATGATGCGCATGGGGGGTGATGCGCATGGGGGATGATGCACATGGGGGAAGTTGCGCATGGGGAAAGTTGCGCATGGGGAAAGTTGCGCATGGAGGAAAATTGCGCATGGAGGAAAGTTGCACATGGAGGAAAGTTGCGCATGGGGGGATGATGCGCATGGGGGGAAGTTGCGCTTGTGGGGGATGATACGCATGTAGGAAAGTTGCGTATGGGAGAAGTTGCCCATGTAGGAAACTTGCGCATGGGGGAAGTTGCGCATGGGAGATGATGCACATGGGGGTATGATGCGCATGTAGGAAAGTTGCGTATGGGGGAAGTTGCGCATGGGGGAAGTCGCGCATGTAGGAAAGTTGCGCATGGGAGATGATGCGCATGGGGAAGTTGCGCATGGGGGGATGATGCGCATGGGGGGAAGTTGCGCATGGGGGGATGATGCGCATGGGGGGAAGTTGCACTTGTGGGGATGATACGCATGTAGGAAAGTTGCGTATGGGGGAAGTTGCGCATGTAGGAAACTTGCGCATGGGGGAAGTTGCGCATGGGAGATGATGCACATGGGGGATGATGCGCATGTAGGAAAGTTGCACATGGGGGAAGTTGCGCATGGGGGAAGTCGCGCATGTAGGAAAGTTGCGCATGGGAGATGATGCGCATGGGGGATGATGCACATGGGGGATGATGCGCATGGGGGATGATGCACATGGGGGAAGTTGTGCATGGGGAAGTTGTGCATGTAGGAAAATTGTGCATGGAGGAAAGTTGCACATGCAGGGAAGTTGCGCATGGGGGATGATGTGCATGGGGGGATGATGCGCATGGAGATGATGCACATGGGGGAAGTTGCGCATGGGGGGATGATGTGCATGGGGAAAAGTTGCACATGTGGGAAGTTGCGTGTGGAGGAAGTTGCACATTGGGGAAGTTGCACATGGAGGAAAGTTGTGCATGAGGGGAGGTTGCACATGGGGGATGATGTGCATGGGGGGATGATGCGCATGGGGGGACGATGCGCATGGGGGGACGATGCGCGTGGGGGGACGATGCGCATGGGGATGATGCGCAGGGGGGAAGTGGCACATGGGGTGTTTCTGTGCCATGGGGGGATGGCATAGGGGGAAATGTTATACCCGCAATGCGGGTACACTTTTCGCTAGTGTATGATAAACTTAAGAAAGTAGGGTTGTGAAAAACAGGAGTGAAACAAGCAATAGAATAAGGGGAACTGCCTTCAATCAGTCTGACACCGACTGGAAGTGTCTCTTTGGTTCTTCAGACATGCTCCTCCTCTAGGGTTGCCATAATTTTCTTCAACATAATCGGGACAAAATCTGTCCCATTTACCAGTATGTGAACACAATTCCTAAAAATTAGGATTGTCCCTGTTTTTAGGGACATATGGCAACCCTATCCTTCTCTGACATCCTTGGGGAGGTCAGCGTGAATCATTTTGAATGGAAAGCAAGTACTCTTTCACAAAGGTACTAATGATTCATTCATTCATTCATTCATTCATTCACATTTTGTATCACATTTCCTCCTGGGATCTCAGGGTGGTGTCCATGTTTTTTTTATCTCCCTTTGTCTTCACAACAACCCTGTGAGGTAGGTTAGTATGAGAGGTAGTGACTTCCTCAAGGTCACTTCAGGAGGCTTCATGGCTAAGCCAAAGGATATTAAAATGTTTTGAGGATAGATCAGTATTTCTTAATGTTTGACCTCAGCTTTACCACCTATTCAAAGTACCATCAGAACTAACTAGTGATAACATCATCACCAGATATGTCTGGGTTGGAAGCCAGATGCAATGTGGCATTCATCAGTTTAGGTGGACGGGAGAGCTTCTTCAAGCATATATAAGTGTGATTTGGAGCTTTGCCTGCCAAACCTTTCCTTGTGGTGCTATTTGTTATATCCTGTTCCTGTTCTTGCTGTTGGGTAGCAGGTATATAGGGTTCCCACAGACATAACCTCAAGTACCACTTATGATACCTGTACCATTGGCTTAGATCAGTGATTTTCAACCAGTGTGACATGGCACATGTGTGCCACGGATAGTCCTCAGGTGTGCTGTGGGAATTGGGGAATTGACATTAATTAAAAGGAGAATTGGGGGATTTGAACAGTTTGGTGGTAATGGTAAAAACAACTGATGGTGTGCCTTGACAATTTCAGTGCCTTGTTAGTGTGCTGTGAGATTAAAATGTTGAAAATTACTGTTTTAGATAGCTAGCTAGCTAGATAGCATCATTGGCCAACCAACACGTGACATTGCCAATCTGCATGTTCAGAAAAAGAAGATTCATCTTTGCTGAGAATAGAGTTTGTAAACAGGCATAATCACCTGTTGGAAGGCTCTCCCTTCTAAAAGGAAAACCAGCATCAGCAATCCTTTTCTCTCCAATGCAGTAAAGTTTCACTGTAAAATGTGTGGGGCTTATTTTTTATTTTAACATGGGAGAGGATTCCAATGTAATACCTCTACCTACATTCCAGAGTTGCAAGTCCCGGGAGGGCTGTACCATATTCTTTTTCCGAATGTGCTGATTGGTCTTCTATCCTTAGAGAAAGTATGTTCAACTGTGTGAGAAATACCATAGCAAACAATCCTATATAACCAGGGGAATGGGACTCTACTGCTATGTATTTAGAGGGCCTTCTTGGACTGTAATGTCTATGATTCACAGCTGGAGCATATTTTTAAAAGGCTGTGCAAGCATTTTCCAAGAAGAACACCACACATTATTTCAAAGAGGATATAAATTGAAAGGGGAAAAAGTCCCGCTGAAACCTATCATAGCAGGTTTTTTCACTGAATCCGTTTGTGCTTTTTTAAAAAAATCATGAACTTCAGGGGCAGGGAGAAAAAAAATGGATTTTGAAGAATGACAGTTTTAAGGAGGAAAAGCTCTCTATATATTTTTTTCCCCAAGGAAAGTGCAACTGGAGTTTGCCACTCCATAGGATTAGATTGGCTTTATTTTGGTCCTCTGCTGTTACAGGCCATTAAATGCTTAATGTGGAAAGTCTTCTTTGTTGTTACCCAGAAAGGAAATAGGACAACACAATCATTGCTTTTGTTCCTTGTGTACACACAAGTGTCACAAGATTTCTAATGGAGTTTAAAAGAGGGGCATAATTGTATGTGAGTATGAATGAGCAACAAATATTTAAGAAAAATCCACAAATGAATAAAATTATAGAAATCTTTAAAGATTTCTAAAGATGCTTACCTATCAGAAGGTAATAACAACAATTTCAAGACAATAGTTTATTTTGTAATTGTATCAAGGGTATGAAGCATCAAAAGTAAGTGTTATAGCTATTTCCACAGGCAGTTAACTCTGAAGCACCAACTTCCACAGCCTGACCTTTTGTGGCTTCCAGTTTTTTTTTCTTAAAGAATTTCAGAACTGAGGTGTTGAATGGTATTTCCAAGCTCTATTGTTATTTAAATCCACAAGATCAACAGAAGTCACTGCTTGCCTCTTATGTATAATAAAACAGTTTTATACACTCATCAAATGTTCTGTACTGTATATATATTAAAAGCTTCCCAATGGGTAGGAAAAGTTGGGTAGGAAAAAGGACTTGTACCAGCCTAAATGGGGTACTAGCACTGTGTTCTGTGACTGCAATCCTAATCCCCAGTTTGGCTGGTTTATGTTCTGGTATGTGTTCTGGGTTATCCTAGGGATGTTGCAGAAGTGCTTAAGGCTGCAATTCTAACATGCCGTTAGGCTGGCCTAAGCTCAAGCACAAGTCCTATTCTGACTTGGGGGTGTTACAAAAGTGCCATAAGGCTCTTCTGTCCCACTCTTGGGTGGGGGTTTAGGCCAGTGCATAGGCATATATGTACTCTCTACTCCATCATGGGAAGATTTGTCAGGTGAATTCTAGAAACCAGACATGCGCTAGTTTCCCCACGCCACTGCAGGAATGGGGAAGTAGGTGAGTCGTGCAAGCCTAAATTGATTAGGATTGCACCTTGTGTCTCAACAAAATGTATAGGGATGTGTGTGTACATACAACTAAATTTTGTGACCTGTGCTGTCCGAGTGCTGTTTAGCACTGCACTCATCTTCATGACTAGAAAGGAAGTAACCCAGGTGGATGTTCTTGAAAATATTCTTAGCTTGAAAGCTATCAGAAGGTGTGGTTGGATACGTACCCCTGTGGAGAATGGAGGTGATTCTGATGTTACTATTGGGCAATGTATACCACATTGGACATCCCATTGATTTTGAGGGTATCCTTTTGAGGGTTATGGAAAATCAGCATAGTGTCAGCATGTTCATTTGTTATCAAAACAAATGAGGATTGTAATGAATGTGCCTCATTAGTTTTCATTTTGCTTTGCAAAGGAAAGGATAAATTGGCAATGAATGAAAATGAAGGGGATCCATGTTTGGATGCTTACCACTTTGATATGTTATAACCTGATGGTGTGAATAGTTTGAGGTTTCTAGAACTTTCTTGGGGAAATCATTTGGGCAAAATTGAGGGCATTGGACAAAAATGGGAAGAAATTTTTAAAATGAACACATTTGTCATTTGAGTTCAGCAGGGAATAGTGCTAACTTTTCATGCTAACAGTGCTGGTAATTTGAGTGTTTTCTACACAAATCGCATGAAAGGTTCAGGTGTTATGGAAATATGAGTGGTAATATCAGGAAGAACCCAGAAGAGGCTTATGCAAGCAAAAGATATCTTTATTGGAGCTCCAGACTACAGTCGGACAGAGTTTCTGCCCCACAAAAAGACTGAGTGCCCTGCACAATTTGTACAGACTTTTTATAGCTTAACTGTCACACTGGCAATTTTACATAAAGAGATTATTCTGTTTTTGACAAGAGAAATTCATACAGGAAAAGATTCATCTCTGGAGGCTTCCTGGATGGTGAAAAGGAACAGAATGTGGTAGGATTCATGATTACACATTTTTCAATGGAAAACATTCACTGTTATCTAGTACGTATAGGTTTCACATCTGGCTGGTCCATCTGGGCTTCCGTTCTCACAAGAAAAGGAACTAAGAATTTTATTTTAATTTTTATAATCTTTGGGCTTCAGGCAAGTTCTTCCGCCTTATCTGATAATCAATATCTCCATTGTATTGTTTTTCTTTCCTTCCAGGCTGCAGGGTTAGGCAAGACAAAAGGGGGGGATTCTCTTTCAGATAAGCATAGTTTACAAGTTTTAAGTGGGCAATTTACTGCTGACTTACAACAATGCTTGGGAACAGAGACAATGTATTGTGATGTCATAATCCCTTCTCCTGGGAAGCTGTGAAAGTTGATTGAAAGCGTTTTGCCTGTCTGCAAACTGCCTGGGCTTACAGAATGATCTCAAAGGTATCAAATAATTCTAATAAATTCTAATAACTGGTTTTTGTCCACTATACAGGGGCTGGACCCCCCAAAAATAAATGCTCACCTGCTGTTCCATATATCAACAGCTGATTTACAGAAGTCAGAGAGTGTTCTACTGTGTTCATAAATTGGATGTTGGGACAATAGCAAGCTGTGTCAGTCCCATTAGTTGCTCAAAAAAGCTTTTGTAAGTTTGACATCTGGAAATGTTCCTGGTAAGACCTTAAAAGCTGTTTATAATTTCTGTGCTTTTAAACTTGAGACAAAACTCCTTTGTGACAACCTTGGACTAGACTTGTTCCTATCTTGGACTCCAAAGAACTTCTGGCTTACAGCCAGAGAGTTGGGACTCAAGATTGTCTCTGTGTGTATATACTGCCATACAAAATCAGGTTTCCAGCTTCCCTTTCCAAAATCATGGCAATTATTCATTGAAATCCAGAGACATAGGACAATTTCCCCCACCCCAAGCCCATATGTGACTTTCCACCTTCAGGGTCCTTAAGTCATAGAGACATTTTTTGAAAAATGTTACATGAAAACAGTTGGAAGCAGATGACTGGGTAGCAATGCTACTTCCTCTGCAAAGTTTAGTTGATATTCATATTTCCAATTCCTTGTATGCTCCACACTCTGTGGTTGGCTCATTATCTGCCCCAGTGGATCAATTAATTTTTCTCTACCATCTGTTCGGCCAGTTATAACTTCCCTGGGTGATACAGCTCCGCTATGTCCTTTGACAAGAGAAAGCTATAGAAAACTGCAGAGGCAGTAGGTGAGGCTGCTTAGTGGTTATAGCAAAGTGCAGAGTACTGTTATTATCTTGGTTTGTGGACAGACAAATTGTGTATGTTTGTGCATGAGTTTGAGAGAGTATGCATAGATGTACATATGTGTGTGCACGTTTGTGCATATGAGTTCACCTTAGATTTATATCAGGACAAAACTGAATTTCAGAATTCGAGACTTTGAAGGAACCCAGTGAGTCATCTAGTCCAACCCCCTGTGCGTAACAGGAAATCCTCCTCGAAGATCCCCAGTGAGGAAGAGTCCACCACCTCCCTTGGCAATCTGTTCCACTGCCGAACCACCCTCACTGTCAGGAATTTTTTCTGGATATCCAACCGGAATCTCCTTTCTTGCAGTTTGTACCCATTGGTGCTAGTTCTGCTTTCAGAAGCAGCTATGAACAAATGAGCCCCTTCCTCCCTATGACAGCCCTTCAGTTATCTGAAGAAGGCAACCAGGACTCCTCTCAGCCTTCTCTTCTCCAGGCTGAACATCCCAAGTTCCCCCAACCTTTCCTTGTAGGGCTTCCCTTCCATCCCATTGATCATTCTTGTTGTGCTCCTCTGGACTTGCTCCAGTTTGGCTGCATCTTTCAGTGAGGCGCCCAGAACTGAACATAGTACTCAAGGTGAGGTCTAACCAATGCAGAATAAAGAGGAACTATAACTTTTCATGACTTGGAAGCTCCAGTCCTCTTAATGCAGCCTAAAATGGCATTTGCCTTCTTTGCAGACACATCACACTGCTGACTTATGGTCAGCTTGTGATCCATGACGACTCAAAGATCCCACTTACATGTGGTGCTGCCAAGCCAAGTACCTCCCATTTTATACCGGTGTCTTTGATTTTTATTGCCTAAGTACAGAACCTTGCACTTGTCCCTGTTGAAAGTCATTCTATTTGTTACAGCCCATATTCCAGTTTGTCCAGATCATCCTGGAAATTTCTCCTGTCTTCTGTTGTGTTTGCTACTCCTCCCAGCTTGGTGTGGTCTGCAAATTTGATCAGGCTCCCCCATATCCCTTCCTCTAAGTTGTTTATTAAGATATTAAAGATAAATGGGCCCAAAACAGAGCCCTGGGGCACCCCAGTTGAAACTGACCTCAAGGTTGACACAGAACCATTTACACAGAACCCTTGGAGTGCAGCCGTTGAGCCAGTTGCGGGTGTACCTAACAATTACCTCGTCTAGCCCATATTTTTCCAACTTCCCAATTAAGATGTCATGTGGGACCTTGTCAAATGTTTTGCTGAAGTCAAGATAAATGACATCCACAGCATTGCCACTGTCCAGTAAGCTCGTAACACGATCAAAAAAGGAGATCAGATTTGTCTGGAAAGTTTTATTCTTGGTAAATCCATGCTGGGTTCTTTTGATCATCGAGTACTTGTCTAGATGTGCACAAATTGTGTTTTATGTTTTGTTCTAATATCTTCCCTGGGATTGAAGTCAAACTGACTGGTCTATAATTTCCCAGGTCTTCTTTTTTCCCCTTCTTAACGATTGGGACTACATTCACCCTCTTCCAGTCCAGTGGCACTTCTCCACTCCTCAAGGATTTCTCAAAAATGATCGACAGAGGCCCTGCAAGGACATCTGTGAGTTCCTTAAGGACTCTAGGATGCAGCTCATCCAGTCCAAATGTCTTGAATTAATTTAGGCTAGTAAGTGGTTTCGAACCAGTTCTCTGTCAATTTTAATCTGTTGTTCTGCACCATCCAAGTTTCCATTACCTCTTTGGGGAGGCAAGCATATCCTCCCATCAGCTAATGTTCCCATTGTATTTCTTATGTCTCTGATCCAAAGCTGTATTTATTTCAATCATCATCTTCTTGCAAATCTATGGAATTGACTGTGGTGTTGTGTCAACACACAACATCCTTACAATACCCTAGTTGGTTCACATCCTGAATTGAGGAATACTTGAGGCTGAAGTATTTGCAGGCATTTCCATGAATGCTTGCAAAAGAGGAGAGCTTTGCAAGCAGTTGGTAGCTTCTCCTGGAAGGGCTTAGAAGCATTTGCAGAATTGCCATCCTTTGGCAAGTGACCCACTGCAATCCTAATCCCGTTAGGCCAGCACAAGACCTGTGCTGACCTGGAGGTGTTTCAAAAGTGCCATGAGGATTAGGCCAGTGTACAGACTTGTTCCAGAATGGATAGATGTTGCCTAAATTGGTTAGGATTGTGCCCCCAATTGCCTTTGGAGTCTCAAATGCAATGTGTCTGCTGCTGTGGACATGGTCACTACCAAAGTTCTATTCCTTCCAGCTTAAATGATGTCACATTTGGCCATGACATCACTTCCAGATTAATGACATCATTTCTGGTGGATCACAACAGATTGTCATTCTTAAGAAGTGTGTCCTGGCGCTAAAAAGTTTGAGTACCACTAATAGCGGACTTAGGCCCTAGTTTTTCCCCTCACACTGCTCTTGTAGCTATAACATGGCAGAAAAAGGACCGAGCTCTAACGTTATTAGTGGTACTGGCAAAAATAAAATAAAAGTTGAGAAGAAGAATGAACAATCAAACAATCAAAGAAACAAACAATGAGACCAAGGGAAGAAGAAGGGAGGGTCAAAAGTGAACCATCTTGGATTTTTGAACTATGCTCCATTGCAGACCGAGTACCACCTGGAGACAGCTCCTTTTCTGACCTTAAAGAGAAGCCCCAATTCATTCCACTCAGAAATCCTTGATCTGCCTATCTCCCTTGTGTGAGCTGCAACATCACAAGACCCTGTCTCAAATAAGGAAAGTTTCAGCTTTGTTATTTCAGATCCTTGGAACAGAGATGTTGATTGCTGTAATTATGCTGCCAAAGAGGTAGAGTGGCTTGTATTATCCAGACAGCTAAAAATACAGAGAAAGAGGCTTGCAGAAAATGTGCAATGCGGTATTCTGAAGCAGGTGTTGCCAAGAAGTGTTATTTATTTCATTTGTGTAAACACACACACACAAACACACATACTTTATATTTCAATCTGTGCAAACCTCATTTTGAATATGGGGGTGTGCAAGTCATCCAGTGCAGCTCGAACCCACAGCACCTTGTAATGACGCCACTGATTCCACCCTTTTTTTGATTCCACCTATTTATTTTTATTTGTATGTCTTTCTTGCTCATTTCATTTTTAGAGACAATTTTCTAAAAATTGTCTCTTTGGGAGAGACAAAAGTGACTTTTGTAAAGATTTTGTGTATTGTCTTGTTTGGAAGATTTGAAACTCTTAACAATGGTGTTTAGCAAGTGAGGAAATCCTTTTCTTCATTATAAATCTCCAGTGTCAGATTTTAATTAGTCCTCAATAGTCAGTAGTGAACTTAAAGACAACAGGATGATCCCCATGCAGCTCAAGTTCTGTTCACTGGGATCCACTAACAATAACTAAGGTTCCATTGTGCAAGCATTACTATTGGCATCCCTCAGTCTTGAAAGACTATGATATCGTGCTCTGAATTGCGAAGCTGGAGTGGCCTCTCCAGAACACGATGGCCTGGGTAGATTAATATGGAGGGTGGGCTCTTACCCAAACAGCAAATCCCCCCTCTCCACACCACTGAAATAGTCCAGTGGAATGAAACAATTGGTTCCAGCTGCGCAGCAGGAGTTACCAGAACGTGATTGTACATAGTCATGAACTGCTTCCGGCACTCCGGCTCCAGATTTTTCCTCGAGGTTGACTCCTGAAGCCTTTGCAATAGATGGGTATAGCCACAAGGCAGTGAAATGCAAGCATTATGTCTCAGTATAAGCACAGGGACAGGTTGCAGCCCAGTTTATTTCACTAAATGTGCAATCCTAAACAGTTAAGGCCAGCCTAACTCACCTGATATATCTTCCTTTGGTTGTATGGGGAGGTTGGCATAATCCCTCCAGAAGTGGGGTAGAAGTGGCTTATGGCGCTTTTATGACACACCAGGGTCAGCACAATACTTATTATGGGGCTGATGCCTGCCTAACTAGAGGTTTGGATTGCAGCCGAAAAAGTTTAATTTAGTTGGATAATGTGGGGGAAAGCAATGGCATAGAAGTATAATAGGATATTAGCTATTTGGTCCATTACTTCCTTCATGCAACTTAAAAAAGCAGATGCAAGGCTCACAATCCAATCCAATATTCATCTCTGTGTGATGGTGCAGCAGTGACAGTCCAGGCTAAGTTGCACCCAGTGGTGAGCTGAAGCCGGTTCAGGCCGGATCGCCTGAACCGGTTGTTATTTCTGACCCCCCGCTACCGATCAAGTAGCTTGGAGGGGCCAGAAAACCGGGCACACCGGTTCGGTGCACCCAGGAAGCCCTACATTGCGCATGTGTCAAGCTTAGCTTGATGCATGCGCAGTGCGTCTCCTGAAGCCAGCTTCAGGAGATGCACTGCGCATGCATCAAGCTTGGCGCACATGCAGTGCGCTGAGGTTGGGGCCCGCCCCTCACCCCACCCACCTGCACCAGCACCCGCAGTGCGCTGGGGTGGGTGGCGTGAACTCCCCGGCCCCGCCCCTCCCCGCCCCTGACCCTCCCCACCCCCTGACCCCGGCCTGGCCCGCCCATTTCTGGTGATCTGGTTGTTGGGCCAGGCTGGGCCTACCACTTGTTGCACCCCACAAGGAATACTTGGCTGCTTGTATCCTCTTTTGGGTAAAAAGATATCTGTCCCTTGTCCCTGGATAAGCCTCAGAAGCCACCACTGGTCAACCTGGACCTATACCTGCAATTCCACTGGTGCAAGTCTGTTTTGATTTGTGAAGGCAAGTTAATACTTGGGAAAGGCATTTGGATATGTTGCACATGGACACCACCAATTCCACTCCTCTCCCAGTCCTGATCTTCTCAATCCCACCCCATCACCCTCCTACTGCTTTGTTCAACCCATCCACCCCTCCCCTTTCCCCCAAAGGTCTCCTTAAAAGCAAAAATCATTTCTTCATTCTAGGGTCTTTCTAGGGTCTTTAATCAGAATTTTGAGGGATCTCAAGGGTCACCTGCTGCCATTTGAACTGGCCCACTTTTTGAGATGATCTGGGAAATGCCTTCTTCAGGTGATTCCACTTACAGAAGTTAGGCACTTACTGGCCAATGACTGTACCTACTCATAGTCCCATCCCAAGTTCTCATCACTTTCTTATACAGCATCATATAACATTAGGTTGTGGCTGCACCCATAACCCCACTTGAGCCAGCACAAGTTCTAGCACAAGTTCTATACTGGCCTGTGCCAACATAGAGCCCTGGGTCCTTTTCTTCTGCAGGCTGATGCAAAGCCATTGATGAACACCATATAATTGTTCAATTAGTGTTGGATGGGTGATCTATAAATATGAATGTATAAACAACAAGAGCCAAAAAAACTTTGAAAAGGCAAATTTTAAGTAAAGACTTAAATCTATCCCACTAAAATTGATAGGGTTTGAAAGAGCTTCATTGTGCCTTATGCTCTTTTTCCTCCTTTTCCTTCCCACCTATCTTACATAATAATCAGCAGTTCTAAAGATATTGCTATGCCATCCTCATTCTATTAATGGGCTGCAATTCATAAAACAGATTTGGTTTAGGATATTATTAACCTGCTATTTTGTGGGTGTCTAAGGATTTTTTGGAAATGAAATAACCCATCTGTAGTGTAACTGTTGTTCAATAGACAACTCCAAAGGACTCTGGGGGGTCTTCAAAAGATCACATACAGGCAGATTCTGAGTGCAACAAACAATTACTTTCTCAGACCTTTGCCTTAGTAAAAATTAATCATAGCTAGAATTTTATGGAAACACTGCCAGGGGCTACGGTATTCTCTTGTGTACAAGATCCCAGAGATGCATGCATGTTTTACAGCAATATTTTTTGTATGTAAATGTACACATTCTGCATTGTTGCTGGGTGAAGAGATAAAAAGAGGTTCACAATGAATTGCTTTCTACTGGGTTAGATTATTGGCCTATTTAGATCCCCATTCATCTGTCTATCTTCTAAGTAGTGGTATTCAACCATTGCATCCTGGGACACCATTCTGAGAATGACAATCTGTCCTGGGGACTGCCCCCCATGTGATGTCATGGTTGGATGTGTCATTAAAAGTGCCGAGTACCAGATGCCAAGATGTCTGCAACCAGCTTTTCACGACATCCCTGAAATGAAATTGCAACCACCCCCCCAAGGGAGTTCCAACCCCCACTTTGAAGACCACTGCTCTAGACGGACCAGAGGTCTGTTTCATGTTCCTAGGGGTTCTGTAGAAGTTCCAATAGCTTTAAAGAGATAGCATTTCATGTAAGGCTCTATCTCAGTCCTGTCCAGACATACCAGGATCAAATCAACCAATCCTCCTTTTGCTGCTGCATCATATTCCTGATTTCACTGCTGGGCAGCAGATGTCCAGGGGTCATGGGAGTAACACCAGATACCACCTTAAGTACCACTGGTAGTACCTATTCCACTGTTTGAGAAAAACTGACTTAGGGCGCAATCCAGAGTAATTGTGGGGAGTCCTTGCTCTGGTGTAAGAACAATTTACTCTGGATTGCAACATGAATTCCCCATAGGTTTTCACTAGGTGGTGCTGTAACTATGGATACATGTAATGTCTCTTACTTGCTCCTGTAGTTACTCTGGATTATAAGGTTAGACTGACTATTTAGGGTTAGACATGCCCCCATATCTGCAGAGGTTCTGTTTCAGAAATCCCATCATTAACTGAAACCATGAATGTGGGTGATGGGTGGCGCAAATGGTTAAGACACTGTGCCTGTTAACTAGCAGGCCAGGGTTCGAGACCCGAGTCGGCCCCACAAGACAGGGTGAGCTCCTGTCCTTAGCCCAGCTCTGCGACGCCAGCTGGATCCAATTGTATTGGCTCTGCCTTTCCATTGGACTAATTCAGTGGCGTGGAGAGGGGGGATTTGCTGCTTGGGCAACAGCCTATCCTCCATAACAATCTAACCCAGGCTTTCGTGCTTCGCATGCAGCGTATGCAGCGCCAAGCACGATACCATAGTATCTCAAGACTGACGGAGGCCCGCTTTTGCATGTGGGTGATGCCCCCCAACTACAAAGCTGAAAAGAGTTCTGGTAACCTTGCCTCCACACACCTGATCTGTGGATAAGTGAATCCACAGATACAGTATCCAAGTATAGTAAACTAAACCATAATATCAGTATTAGATACACAAAAGAAAAAGTACAATTGCTGGTTCATGAGAAGGAGAAAGAGTCTACTCTATAATCAAGAAGTATTTTTGACAATGAAGTTGTCTGATAATCTTTCAGCTTTATGAAACCTGAAATATCATAGAATCATAGAATCCTAGAGTTGGAAGGGACCCAGAAGGTCATCTAGTCCAACTCTCTGCCTGTAGCAGGAAATTCTCCTAGAGCATCTCTGACAGGTGCTCATCGAGCCTCTTCTTGAAGATCCCTAGTGATGGAGAGTCCACCACCTCCCTTGGCAATCTGCTCCACTGGTTTGCTGCCTTCACCGTATAACTACTTGAGACTTGGAAGCTACAGTCCTCTTAAAAATGCAGCCATTACAACTACCTCTTGTTTCCTTGCAGCATCTGCCAATTGCTTCAAAAAGACATTGTCTACTTCTTCTCCTTGGCCTGATGGTCTGTGGTATATGCCCACCACACTGTTTTTTTTTTGTTTTTTCCCCTAATCTTTACTCAAACACACTCCATGGATGTATCCGGACCAGTTTGTTGGATTTCAGAGCAGGTATATATATTCTTGACATATAATGCTACTCCGCCTCCCCTTTTGCCACTTCTGTTCCTCCTATACAGCTGATAGCCTTCCATTTGTGCGTTCCAGTCATGGGAATCATCCCACCAAGTTTCAGTTATTCCTATCAAGTCAAATTTCCCTTCACTTGCTAGAAGTTCCAGCCCATCTTTTTTATTTCCCAGGCTCTGTGACTTTGTGTAAATGCAGTGTAAGTCCTGGAGGTTGCAATTCAATGCGTTTCCCCCCCCCCCCCACCATGTTTTTAAGGCCAGGCTCCTCAAATAATTCTCCAGTTATGGCAGTGCCCTGATGATTCCCATCGAAAGCATTTTCTTGATTCCTAGGTTTCCTTTGGATGTATCCCACCCCTTCTTATTTAGTTTAAAGCCCTCCTGATCAGTTTAAAGTTTAAAGCCCTTCGTCATGTTCTGTCTGAAGACACTCTTCCCCCAACCCATAAGATGTTGTCCATCCTCTACCAGGAGTCCATCTTCTAGGAAGCTCAGTCCGTGATCCCAGAAGCCAAATCTTTCTTGACAATACCATTTTCAAAGCCAGCTATTGAGTTGGAAAATTTTGCTTTCTCTCTTTGCCTATTCCCAGGAGGATCAATAAGAATACCACTTGGGTACTCCCCAGATCCTTAACCTTCTTTCCAGCAGCTTCATAATCCTCAAAAATCTTCTGCTAATTTTTCCCAGCTTTATCATTCATTCCTACGTGGATGAGTAAGAATGGGTGGTGATCAGCAGGCGTGATCATCCTTGGTAGCCTCTCCATGACATCCCATATCCTGGCACCAGAGATGCAGTGCACCTCACAGGAAAACAGGTCTGGTCGGCACACAGGTTCCATGCCTCTCAGGAGGGAATCTCCAAAGACCACCACCTTCCTTTGTGTTCTCTTCATGTGTTTGTGTTCTCTTC
Organism: Cryptoblepharus egeriae; assembly: GCA_030015325.1. Lineage (NCBI taxonomy): Eukaryota > Metazoa > Chordata > Lepidosauria > Squamata > Scincidae > Cryptoblepharus > Cryptoblepharus egeriae. Next base: position 18,976,135 of record JAREYC010000011.1, on the reverse strand, counting down.
ATGTGTCAAGATTATGCCATGCTCACTGGTTTTGGTAGCTGTTGGTGTTGGGGATCTGTAGTTGTGCCAGTAAGGGGAACTTTTGCAGGCCTGCCAGGATCTGGTGCAGGCGTGCTAGCAAAAGGAACTTCTGCCAGCATGCTTGGATCTGAGAGACACTGGAAATGGTTATATAGGTCCGGTGGTTCTGAATGACTTCTGCCCTTTCTTTTTTTGACTGTGACGTGCCTCCATGAAGAGCCATCATTGCCGGAGTTCACATTGATGTTATTCTCACTCGTGGTGTCTTCTGATAGTTCCCTCTGGAGAAGTTCCATGTGTAGAACTCCTTGAGGAACTGCACATAATTTGAAGAAGCGTGGATACTTCTCCTTCCAATGCTGTTACCTTCTTTTCCAACAGTGCAACCAGTGCAACCAATGTTGCAAACAGTGCAACACTGCAGCATTGATAGTCCCTGAGGTCTTTGGGCAAGAAGACAAACATGGCACATGTTTCACAACATGTCACAACAACTGTGGTCTCGACTTCCATTTCCTGTCGAGTTGACACAACTCCTTCAGTACTCTTGACTGATCCCAGAGAAGCCTCCAACTGTTGCTGACAGAGAGGAGAAGAATGATGAGCTTCTGCCCTCTGATCAAGTCCTCTTTGTTCACAGGCTCAGATTCACAGGCTAAGTGCCCTTTGGCTTGTGTTAAAGGCTCGTGCCTCAGGGCCTGATGCTGCAACTGAAACCTCCTTCCACCAGGCAATCAGCTAATGAGCAGCTAGTAGCCTTTAACCACCCAGGTAACTAGCCCCTCCTCCTCCTCTTACCTGTGACTGTGTGCTCCCTCTCAGCTGCTCCACAAAATGGAAACTTGAAATCAGAGATTTGAAATCAGAAACTTGTGCTGGACCGAGATGTAGGAAAAACATGTTCTTTATTTAAAAATAGCATCTGTCACAGTCAAAAGTTCATGTCATTGTTTTAGAATCAGACATGTTTACTTCGGCATGCCTCGGTGGAGGTTGCTTTGCAAAGTATGTGTCCAGTTCTGGGCTGATAATGGCTTACATGCAGGTGTGTAACCTGTTCTCATTGCATCCCTTGATTTCTGCACCCCTTTGCCTGTGGTGGGATTCAAATACATTAACAACAGGTTCTATGTCCTAAAAACCTAAAGTAACAAGAGGTTCTATGTCCACAGAAAAACAGGTTCTATGTCCCATTAGTAACCGGTTCTCAGAGCCAGGTGCTCATTAGCAAAGGGTTCTATGGAACTTGTGAGAACCCCCCGATGCCCACTGCACCTTTGCAAGATCATCTTGTGGTTGAACTGCAGATTAAAATCTTGCATTCTGCTAATAAAGAGATTGACTTGTAAGGGTGGCCTGTTGTCTCTAAGTAAGGATGCTTAAAATCAGGATGTGAGCTGCATGGCACCTACACAAAATTAATAGCCCCATCCTGCTGGTGCAGCCATGCATGTTGTAACCAGCAATGAACAGAGTGGGAGTTTTTGGAAGGCACTCCCTGTAAGCCTCCCCCCATACTCTCTTGAAAGCTACAGTTCTGCTAATGCAGGGTAACATTATATTTGTCCTCTTTGCAGCCACATCACACTGGTTCACTATATCTCCAATGATTTCAAAAGAATCTGAAATACAGGTGGCAATGAACTGCACTGGGTAACACTATGGGCCATTGGGATTGAGCAGGATATAAATTGAATGAAAGGTTTCAGATGCATTCTGTGTGCAAGCAGCCATATGAACGCTTAGACTGGTCTATATACGTAGCAACCTAAAAACCAGGCATCTTTAAGAAGTTCCTATTCTTCTTGCACTGCCCATCCTCCTGCGAGAATTTATGACAGCCAGTACTATGAAGAGCCTGGAGTATGCGACTACCAGGAACAAATATCCCAATGGCATGAATCACTGAAGCAGAGGCCGTATATCATATGCCATCGAAGCAAAAATGTGGAGATAATGGAATGCGTCTTTAGAGTGGCTGTTGATTTATTAAGAGAAGTCCAAGCAAAAGACTGCCAATGGTGAAGTTCACGCCAGGGGGGTCACTCCAAGGTCTACAGAGAGAAAGGCATCCCCACAGCTATTTTTTGGGCAGTTACCATGTTTCTTGTTCTGAAATAGTTGCCTATAGACAACATGGCCTAATCATGCAGACATTGTTGCGGAGCACCTCAACTGGCACTACTGACACTACCACAACCCTATCTGGTACTGTAGTAAAGAAGCCAATCAAGCAGAAATTATGCAACTTCCTAGAATAGTGGTACTCGGGCATTCACTGGGATGTGAATGTGATATCATCAACCTGCAGTGATGTCATGACAGGAAGTGATGCCAGAGCTCTTCCATGTCTACTCAGAAATAAATCCCATTGTGTTCAATGAAACTTACTCCCAGGAAAGTATGGATTGCAGCCTGTTCCCATCCTTTGTCTGCATGCCTACTTGGAAGTAAGTCCCCTTGTACTTCATGGGACTCCCAAGATAGTGTGGCCAGGATTGCAGCCTCAGAATCCCGTCATAGGCAGGTCTCCAGTTGCATTGTGTTCAATGAGATGCACTCTCAGTGTGGCTGGGAGTACAGCCCCTAAACACAACACCTACCTTTAAACCCCCCCCCCACACTCACTCTCACACACATAACAAATACACCTTTCACTGCAGGCACTCTCACACAAACACACATCTCTCACTTCATGGACTCTCATCCCATACACTCTCATCCCATACACACTCTCATGGACTCTCATCCCATACACACTCTCGCACAAACACGCAACACAGAGAGAGTGAGGGCTCCTTCCTTCCCTTCACTCTTCTTAACTTTGCAGACCACCCACTCCTTCCCCAAGATCTCATGCCCAGCTGCTCCTTCCTTCCTGAATTGTGGGCTGGGAAGAATGGACTGGGGGAAGCAGACAGGAGTGGGCTGGGGGGGAGCAAACAGGGTTCCTCCAGTCCTCCTCACCCATGAGGCTTCTGAGGTTCAGGGAGCAAGCACCACAAGGGAACCCAGGGAGATCAGCAGGGAGCCTGGCTAGGGAGTACTGGCACCACATGGGGAAGGGAGAGTCCAGCTGAAGCGGCAGCACCAGGACCCCCTAGCCAGACTTCCCACTGCTTCACCTGGGCTCCTTTCTGGTGCTCACCACCAGAGCCTTACAATGAGTGCCTTGCTCACTCCCTCCCCAGAGATCCTGCACCAAGAGGGAGTGGGCTTTCAGGCTGCCTGGGAATGGCACTGTACAGCCCTGAGGCTGCAGTGGCTCCTCTGAGTTTGTGCACATGGCAAACTTTTTGGATCATTCTGGTGAAAAGGGGATGAAGATGGTGGTCCCTGACCATTTGTGACACTCCTGGAACAACTGAAGTTGAGGCCCTGTCCAGCTCATGGTGATCATGGGGTGGGAAGCAGATCCTGTCCACATCACCATGTAAATTTATTCAACATTGCAACCTCACTGTTTCAAGAATACGAAAACACTTTGAAATTTTTCCGCAGGCACTTTCCTCTTTTTGGAGGTCTTCCAAAAAAGGTGCAAAAATACACAATTGACAATGGTGTGGAAATGCACCGTTGATACAGCATGGGAAGTTCAGCACCTGGTACCCCCTTCTTGTGGCACTGAGGGTGGATGTAGCCACTTGCCAATGCTAGCTACTCCTTTGGCTGCAAGAGCTAACAATCCAAAAGGGAATTTGAGTGAGGATTATTTTCCTCGTTTGTTTCAAAATGGGAAGAAGCTGCTTGGTGATCGTAATGAGAAATGGAATTTGAGTCCATGATGCTGTGCAGCAATAAATATATTGTTGTCCTTCCTTTTGTGTGAAGCAAAGGTGCCAACTCTTAAAATCACGGCAGCAGTCTGGGAATGAAGCATGAAATGAAAAATCCTTGCCCACTGCACAGAGAGAATACAGAGAGTGCCCTCTCATTTATTATCCTCTGAGATGTGCTTTGAGTCGGACACTGAGAAGACTCAGTACTTTGAAATCTTTTTTTCTGTTCCTTGCCAGTCATTCCTTTTGTGTGTTCTTTATTTTATTGTGACACAGCTGCCCCACCCTTCTATTCAAGAGGGATACAAGACCAACTATACACCATAATTGAGTGGCACGACACAATGGTGCTGTTAGCAATCCAGGAAGTGGCTTTGTATGGATCCCAACCATTGAACCATCCACAGTGGGGTTCTGCAGACTCTGGTCTGCAGAATGGATCCAAAGCTTTCCCCCCTGAATGAATGGTGTTTACTGTTCCATGGGGAAGCCAATTCTGAACCAGGCCTGGCCTTATTGTGTTTCCCCACGAATTCAGGCTTCTTGGGTGTCTAAACTTGGAAGTGAAAAACCTGGGTGCAGTTTGAGACTCCATGTTTAGGAGGCTCTGCAGCAGAAAAGTAAGTTTCATTTGTGCCAGGGAAGCCTTTTCTGGCACACAGGGGTTTCCAGTTGAAAGACTGCAGATCCAAAGAGTTCCTAATGCATTCACTACCTTTCCCCTGCAAATCAATCACATTAAGACCTGTACACGAAGGCAGCCCTTCACTGATCTTTGAAACGAATTGTACAAAAAAACTCATAAACCAGACATGAATGGTTTGGGGTGGGGGGAAGAAAAGCCACAATATTTGGCACCATCTATTCAGTTCAGAGTCAGGCATTTTCACAGCAGAAGTGCGAAAATGCTGTCAGTTGTTTCTTCAGCCTTTTTAAAGGGAAAGTTTCATTCTCATCACCTTTGGAAAAGTGTTCCCAACATGTGCGATATTTCTATTCCATCTGCCAAAGACCAAAACAGTGTACAAGAAAACAAGTCGTGATAAATGATGTACCTGTTATTGTTGACCCACAAAGTGCTATGGTCTTGGCAGGAATTTTACCCAATTCAGTAAGGCAGTGTTTCCTCAAAATTTGGGTTTGGACACACTAGGGTTTGGACACACTAGGTAGGTTGCAAGCCAATTTCAGATGTGTATCCATTCATTTCAATGTGTATTTTATTTCAATGTGCATTAGACTTGATGCTGCCATTGGATGTGACTGCATTTGGGGAAATGTTATTATGATCTATACTTTCTATAGGCTACTATATATATGTTACAAGGGGCTTACTCCCAGGTAAATGATTGCAGCCTTTGGGCTGGTTGGAGATTATCTTTTAAAAATAAACAATAGCTTGGGAGTTGTTCTTTAGTTTTAATAATTTACATGTATAATTTAAAGGTACACCTATTGTAAATTTTTTAATTTACTGGTAATTGATTTGATTTTTTCATATGGAGGTGCTAAAAATTCTCCTGCTTGATGATGATTTTCCTCCTAGCTATGTCATCACTTCTGGTGGGTTCCAATATACCTTATTGTCATTCTAAAACAATGGATTAAAAGTGGGCTACAAATTTTGAGAACCTGTGGCATAGGGTATTTGTGGCAGTAGAAATCTAGGTTTGCTGCTGTAAAACATAATTCTGATGTCTGTAAATAATTATGTAAAACATAGTTCTGATGTCATAAAACTTTGTTGCTGTCATGAACTCTGGAGCACACAAACAGCTAGAGGCAGAATAGAACTGTTCACATGCCATCTTGTACCCATTTGGGACACATTTCAGTGTGTATGACTACACCAGGGTCCCAGCAATGTTCTGTGCCCACTGTACAGTAATCACACCAGCATTAAATAGGACATATAGAAAAATTGTCCTCAGATACTTATGGATAAGGATTATGTCCAGTTGTGCTTGGAAATAGTTGGATGTTCTCATGGTGGCATTTTGCAGTCCAGGCCCAGGCTGGCGCAGGGGCAGGGTGATCATATGACCGGAAATTTCCAGATTTGTCCTCTTTTTAAGTGTCCTGTCCTGGTGTCCTCCAAAAGGGCTTCAGTTTGGAACTTTGCAATGGTGTGCAGTACCCCATCATGTTATATGTTGTTGGATTAGTATTGAAGAGCAGAATCCAATGCAGAAATTGGTTCTGAAAAATCTCCTTGCTATCAAAAGTTATGGCAAAAAAATAAAAATAAAAAATATGCTCTATGGGATAGTGAAAGTGCCTAATATTGCAACTTTACTTGTGAGTAGGCAAATGTGCCTTTGTCTGCTGGAAGGGCCAGATTGAGAGGAATCCAAGACCTTGTCCTCCTTTTGAGGTTTGGGCATCTGGTCACCCTGTACTGTGGTTAAATTCACCAATGGATTAGAGTTGCTCATCTGTAGGGAGGTGAAGGCTGTGTTCACCTCAGTTCTGCCTGCAGTTTCCCCGAACATTTTCTCACATTTCTTAACAATCTGCTGTTGTCCATTTTGCAAACTTATTCTGAAATACAGGCTTCTTTCTTCAACCTTGCTATCTATCCCAGAGTACAGCAAGAGTATGGCAAGAGGGAATTTTAATGTGGAATTTGTATTACATACATGTTGGTATGTGCTGCTATCGTAGGGTTGCCATATGTCCTAGAAATTTGGGACAATCCTGGTTTTTAGGGATTGCATTCACACACTGGCAAGTTTGACAGGGGGTCCTGTCCCGGTTTTGTGGAAGAGAATTATGGCAACTCTATCCTATCTCCTCCCTGTACTCAGAGGAATAGAAGCCAGCATGCTAATGAAGAAAGTCTGGATTCCCCCAGAAGGTGATGGTGAACTGTCCAGCCAAAGCTCTAGTTCAGTGGTTCTCAATCTTCCTAACGCCATGACCCCTTTATAAGTTCCTCATGTTGTAGGGACCCCCAACCATAAAATTATTTTCATTGCTACTTTATAACTGTAATTTTGCTACTGTTATGAATCGTAATGTAAATATCTGATATGCAGGATGTATTTTCATTGTTACAAATGAAATGTGTGTTCTATGCACACACTGAACACAGTGAGATTTATTTCAGAGTAGGCATGCATAGGATTGGGCCTTGAGGCTGTCAGTCAGCCCCAGTGTGCACACAGCTACAGCTGGAGGCCTGGTAGCCTGACCTTGTCCCTTGCACCAGAGGTCTTTAGGCGACCCCCAGGAAAACTCTAGGCGACCCCAAAAGGAAAGGAAAGGCGACCCCCACTTTGAGAAACACTGCTCTAGTTAGTCCGGCTTCCCATACCTCACAGTGGCCCACCAAGTGTGTCTGGGAGCACACAAGACAGACCCAGACCCCTGGTATTGCAAAGTAATGCATGGAAACAGTCCCATCTCTGAGAAGAATCTAAGCTGCAATTACAGAGAGCGGGGCTTGGTCCAGCAACCATGCCATAGATTGGTCTTCACCATTGATTTGTCTGCCTCCAAATGGCAGAGGAGTGGTTTGCAGGGTGGATTGCTAATAAATAGTCCCATGTGAATCAGGACAGGAATCTACTCATTGTTTGAATACATAGGTCTTTTAATTTTTCTTTCCCTTGGCAGCCGTACAGAATGAAGTGCTTAACAGAGAAAAAGCCAGCCCTCTACTGAAAGCCTACAAGGACAACTGCACACTTAAGTAAAGACATAAATATGGCCCTTCTGGCTTTGTATAATGGTAGTTTTCAGCTTATGATGAGATGAAACCTCAGCTTCGTAGACTGCACTGCAGCAAATCTTCCATGAATGCAATCTGATGTATATTTCCTTGAGATCAAGCACAATTTTCAGGTTAAATATGTTTTGGGGAATATTTGGAGGTCTTACTCATATATCTAGGGACATTGCCACTGTTGGGTTCCACAGAAGCATGGTGACCAATTGAATGTGCTGGAAAGCTATTAGGAAAAACAATCATAGCCTAATCGCAACCTGCCCTGAGATGGAAATACCATGTGACCTGCGTTCATGCAGTTTAGGAAATAGGTGCCATACAACTTGGAATAAGAGGATATTTAGGGCTTAGTCCTATACAATGTACACTAGCAGGTTTGCAAGGCTTAGTGCTGGCAGAGGACCAGAGCGAGCCAACCACAGAATCCTAGAGTTGGAAGGGACCTCATGGGTCATCTAGTCGAGCCCCCTGCCTGTAGCAGGAAATTCTCCTATAGCATCCCAACAGGTGCTCGTCGAACCTCTGCTTGAAAATCCCCAATGTGGGAGAGTCCACCACCTCCCTTGTCAATCTATTCCACTGCTGAACCACTCTCACCATCAGGAATTTTTTCCGGATATCCAACCGGAATCTCCTCTCTTGCAGTTTGTACCCATTGGTTCTAGTTCTGTCTTCAGAGGCAGCTAAGAACAAATGAGTCCCTTCCTCCAAATGACAGCCCTTCAGATATCAGAAGAGGGCAATCATGTCTCCCCTCAGCCTCCTCTTCTCCAGGCTGAACATCCCAAGTTCCCCCAACCTTTCCTCATAGGGCTTCCCTTCCATCCCACTTATCATTCTAGTCGCTCTCCTCTGGACTTGCTCCAGTTTGGCTGCATCTTTCTTAAAGTGAGGTGCCCAGAACTGAACACAGTACTCCAGGTGAGGTCTCACCAATCTATATATATATAAAAGAGAAAAGTCACTCACTGACTGACTCACTGACTGACTCACTGACTGACTCATCACCGCCCTGCCAAAACCGCTGGGCATAGAAGTGTGAAGTTTGGGGTGGGTGTTCCTTATGTGAGGGAGGGGTGCACTAAGAACCGGTTTTTGGAAATTCCAACCGGAAGGGGGTGAAAAGGGGCGCAACACGTTTTCCTCCCTATACTTTGCATTGAGAATTGCTGACTCAGCAACATTCTGCTCAAACTGCTGGGCCTGAAGCATGGAATTCTGGGAGTTCCTTCTGTCACCTGAACTCCCACCAAGAACCCAAGTGGAGGAATTTAACCCTTCAGGGGCTGAAAAGGTCAACGTGTTTCTGTCCTATACTTAACATGGGAGACTGAATAACATCCAGCCAGTTCGGTGCTCAGTGCCTGGTGCACTGGGGGGACGTTGTTAGGACGAAGAGGTTGAACTGGAGAGGATGTTGCGCGTGGGGGAAGTTGCGCATGGGGGGAAGTTGTGCATGGGGGGATGATGCACATGCAGGAAAGTTGCGCATGGGGGGAAGTTGCGCATGGGTGATGATGCGCATGGGGGAAGTTGCGCATGGGGGAAGTTGCGCATGGGGGAAGTTGCGTATGAGGGGAAGTTGCACATGTGGGAAAGTTGCGCATGTAGGTAAGTTGCACATGGGGGAGGTTGTGCATTTAGGTAAGTTGCACATGGGGGAAGTTGCGCATGGGAGATGATGCGCATGGGGGAAGTTGCGTATGGTGGGAAGTTGTGCATGTAGGAAAGTGTAGCATGGGGGATGATGCGCATGGGAGGATGATGTGCATGGGGGATGATGCTCATGGGGGGATGATGTGCATGGGGGAAGTTGCGCATGGAGGAAGTTGCACATGGGGGGATGGTGCGCATGTAGGAAAGTTGCGCATGGGGGAAGTTGCGCATGGAGGAAGTTGCACATGGGGGGATGGTGCGCATGTAGGAAAGTTGTGCATGGGGGAAGTTGCCCATGGAAGGAGGTTGCGCATGGGGGAGTTGCGCATGTGGGGTGATGCGCATGGGAGATGATGCGCATGGGGGAAGTTGCACAAGGGGGGAGGTTGCGCATCTAGGTAAGTTGCACAAGGGGGGAGGTTGCGCATGGGGGGAAGTTGCGCATGGGAGATGATGCGCATGGGGAAGTTGCGTATGGGGAAGTTGCGCATGGAGGAAGTTGCACATGGGGGGATGGTGCACATGTAGGAAAGTTGCGCATGGGGGAAGTTGCGCATGGAAGGAGGTTGTGCATGGGGGGAAGTTGCGCATGTGGGGTGATGCGCATGGGAGATGATGCGCATGGGGGAAGTTGCGCATGGGGGATGATGCGCATGGGGAAGTTGCGCATAGGGGAATGCTGTATATGGGGGTAAGTTGCGCATGGGTTGTTGATGCGCCGTGGGGATGTTGTATGGAGAAGTTACTCCCGCAACGCGGGTACGCTTTTTGCTAGTGCTGAATAAAGAGGAACTAGAACGTCTTGTGACTTGGAAGCTACAGTCCTCTTTGTGCATTAATGATGACATTAAAGAGAACCAGGCCAAAGCCCTGGGACACCCCACTTGAAACCGACCTCCAGGTTGATGCAGATCCATTTACTAAAACCCTTTGAGTGTGGCCATCAAGCCAGTTGCAGATCCACCTAACGACTGCCTCATCAAGCCCATACTTTTCCCACTTCCCAATTAAGATGTCATGTGGGACCTTGTCAAATGATTTGCTGAGGTCAAAATAAATGACATTCACCGCATTGCCACTGTCCAGTAAGCTCGTAACCCAATCAAAAAAGGAGATCAGATTTGTCTGGAAAGATTTACGAGCTTGGTATTCTTGGTAAATCCATGCTGGGTTCTTTTGATCACCGAGTACTTGTCTGGATGTGCACAAATTGTGTGTTTTATGATTTGTTCTAATATCTTCCCTGGGATTGAAGTCAAACTGACTGGTCTATAATTTCCCAGGTCTTCTTCTTTCCCCTTCTTAAAGATTGGGACTACATTTGCCCTCTTCCAGTCCAGTGGCACTTCTCCACTCCTCAAGGATTTCTCAAAGATGATCGACAGAGGCTCTGCAAGGACATCTGCGAGATCCTTAAGAACTCTGGGATGCAGCTCATCCAGTCCTAATGACTTGAATTCATTTAGGCCAGTTAAGTGGTTTTGAACCAGTTCTCTGTCAATCTTAATCTGCTGTTCTGCACCATCCATGTTTCCATTACCTCTTTGGGGATGCAAGCACATCTCTGCATCAACCAATGATCCCACACTTCCGTTTGCACAGCCCTCCTTCTGAGAACAGACGGACTCAAAATAGGAGTTGAGCAGCTCCACCTTCTCCTGGTTTCCAGACACCTGCTGTCCATCTTTGTCCAGGAGCAGCCCCACCCCCTCATTTCTCCTCCTATTCCTTTGGGTATATCTAAAGAAGCTCTTTTTGTTATCCTTGACTCCCCTGGCCAGCCTCAGCTCATACTGAGCTTTAGCATTCCTGACCCCCTCCCTACAAGACCGGGCCATCTGCCTGTACTCCTTCCTGGTGATCTTTCCAGTCTTCCACTCTCTATACTTCTCTTTCTTTAACTTCAGCTGATCCCCAAGTTGCTTGTGGAGCCTTCCTGGTTTTCTGAGGTTTTATCCCATTTTCTTTTTCATAGGAATTGTTTATGACTGTGCCTGTAGAAGCTGTCTCTTAAGGAGCTCCCACCCATCTTGGGCCCCTTTTTCAGACCAATGCTGGTGGTACCTACCAGTCATCTAGATTGCTGGGCAAAAGAGAGGTGAGTAGAGGTTTGGAGAGGATATCTCCTGGGGCAGAAGGAGGTGGCAAGAAGGCAGGGAGAGGGGGGAATGGGTATGATTGGGAAGGAGCAGGGTAGGAGAAAGGTAGGAACAGATTCTGTGATTCTTTTTCAGTTGTTCCTTTAAATGTCCAATTTATAAAGAGAAACTTGCAGCCTGACCTTTTTCTGGTATGTTTATCTAAATTTGCAACGCAGTGGCTTCTTGTAAAGAGACTGACCAAGAGGCACCATCAGGCATGCAAAACAAGGACTTATTCCATGTATGCCTAGAACTGCCCCAGCGAATTCCAAGTATCTGAGGATGTAGCTTGCACTATTTATGAACTTGGATCCGTTTTCCTTGCAAGTTTATAAAAAGCACTGAACACTTCATTCAGAGCACAGATTTGCTGAAAATTGTAGTAATTATGATTTCTGGAACACTGCCTGCATAAAGGCAAAACAGACCAAATCAGCATTTGCACTTGCCAGGCCCAGAAATTATCTGGAAGACAGCAAAAGCACTTCTCGTTATGTTAAATACGTGGAATTTACTGCAAGTCTTTTATTAGGCAATATCAATATTCTGGATTCCTTCTTCTTTGCCTTCCTAGTCAAATTGGAACTTTTCTTTTTCATGATCTACCTAAACCATCTGCAAACTGTATACAGCATCTGACTCATATAGTCATTATTCCGAGATGGGCTATGAAACAATTTCCAACATATAGAGAGTCCTGTTTTAAAGCTAGAAAATAGTAAGAACTGGGTTAGACCACATTTTAGCTCAGCCATTTTCAGTCTTTTTCATTTCATGACACACTGACAAGACACTAACCCTACAATCCAGAGTAACTACAGGAGCACGTAAGAGACATTGCATGTACCTGTAGCTACTGCACCACCTAGTGAAAACCTATGGGAAATTCATATTGAAATCCAGAGCAAATTGTTCTTACACTGGAGCAAGGACTCCTCATAGTTACTCTGGATTGAGCCCTAAATTTTTCAATGCACACAGTTTTTTGACAATTGACAAGGCACACCATACTCCCAATTAAGGGCTCACAACACCAATGGCCTTACAAACATGACCCTTCCAAACACTCATGGTTCACCTACCGACCAGCGACACCACATCAATATTGGAAATTGCTGCTTCCACTAAATGAAAGCCACAACTCTTATTTGAACTGATGGTTGGTTCTTCAATCTCTACTGGGTCTTGGGTAGTGGCATCACTAGAGTGCCAGACATGCCCCCATTATGGACATCCTTCCATTCAGTGCATAAGACAATGTGCCCCACCCATCTTTTTTGCTATAACCTTTGACAGCATAGAGTTAATGACAGTATATTTCAATATTGGTTTATTGTATTCTGCATGAAATTATATATCAACACTGCCCGGGGTGTTGCCCTACCCACTACATAAGAGGTCCAGCATAGGGGTGATATGCTGGCCTCCTGCACCTGGTGATGCAATATCCTAGTGACACCACAGTCTCCAGTTGAAATGCAACTGGTCCTGGAAAGAATGAGATCTAAGATGGTAAGGGTAGTTCCTTACAACGCCTATACAAGGGAAAAGAAGACACTAGAAGTTTAGAGAAGTTTTTATCTTAGATTTCTGGCATAGGACATGATTTGAAGTCACATAATCCAATGAATAATCTTTGCCAAATTCAAGTGATCTCAGAGATGTTCCCTCCAGAAGACCTTAATCCTACTTCTGCTTCAACGAAATAAAAGTGTGCCAGCTCTTTTGGCAATGTAGCACACAATTTGGAAAAGGATTCAAAAGGTTATCTTGGACACCCAAACCTGCTCAAAAACAGTTCATGTCAACTAGAAACTAGCCTTGCAGGAAGCAGTTGGTTTAGTGCCCAATCTGAGCTCTTTAGCACTAATAATACAAGTGAACTTCCAGGCGTTGGGTATTGTAAACATCCCATAAATTATATTTACAGTATCTTCTGTATTTGGACTCCTGGTGCTGACCAGAAACCAGTCAGTGCAGAGTCCACTGCCAGATGGACACTGCCCTGAGCAGGAGTAGTGTTCCATGCAGTGTTAATATGTGTTACAGGGAAGAATGTGGAGAATGGTAGCAACCAGTTCAGGAGAGGGGTGAGACCGGTGAAATTCTGCTCATGTGGATCCAATACTCCCTGCTCTCCAGTCTGCCCCAGCAAAATTGCTGGGACAGACTGGAGGTGACATATTGTCTCCTGCACCCTTACCCAGGAGAAGGAATTGAATGACCCTTTCTCCTGAGCAGACTCTGGCAGATGTTGTAGCAGCCATACAATGCAGCATTAGCTAAGCACCAGTTAGCTTAGAATCAAACTATTAATCGATAGCAAATGTTAACTGATGAACAGTGCAATCCTAACCTGGTTAGGCCAGCACAAGTCTGGTACAAGTCCCACACTGCCTGGTAAAGGTAAAGGAGTCCCCCAGAGGTTGTACTGCTAGCCATGACCAACTATAGCATGCAGTGCTCATCCCTGTTTCAAAACCTTTAGTCAGCGTTGTCCGAAGATACTTCTGTGGTCATGGGACTAGCATGACTTTATGCATGGAACACTGTTTTTCTTTTTTTTACCTTTCCCACTGAGGTGGTACATATTTATCTAACTGCACTTACATGCTTTTGAACTGCTATGTTGGCAGGAGCTAGGCTAAGGACAGGAGCTCATTTTGTCCTGTAGGACCTGGGTCTTGAACGCCGACCTGGTGGTTAACAGGCACAGCATCTCAACTACTTGTGCCACCACATAAGGCACTTCTACACCACTCCTGGTGGGATTAGGCCAGAGCACAGACAAGTGCTGGCCTTTCCACGCCACCACAGGAAAGAGGAGATGGGTGGTTATGCCCTGAGGGCACGATCCAAACCAATTTAGATCAGCACTCACCCATCTCCTCATTCTTGTGGTTTGGAGAGGCTGGCACATGTCTGTGCACAGGCCTAACCCACCCCCCACTTCCAGGAGTGGCACAAAAGTTCCTTCCAGCACTTTTGTGACACAGAACTTGTGCTGGCCCATCCTGGGGTTAGGATTGTCCAGAGAGGCCATTTTTAGAGAAATTCAGTTTTCAAACCATATGTTCACCTGGTGAATATAAGTTTGAAACCTGAATAGTCACAAGTAAATATTAACATTGGTAGTGACTTCCAAGAACATGTGCAAGATTTTCTTTATCCAGCTGGAAGAAATCTCACCATCAGTGAGTAATTACTCTGAACTAAGAGATTTTGAAAATGTGTCTGAATTATTGATTCTAATGCACATGAGTGATATAGAGGGTAGAAGAACAAGGCATATAAATAAAATGTGATTTTTCTTATGCGTCTTTTGCATCTTAAGCCCTGTCAAAGCAGAGATTGGACACATTATACATGATTCATGTCTGTGCCAAATTGACTTTATTTGTGAAAGTATACAAAGTGAGCAAGAGTGAAACAATGGTTGTTTGGGATAAAAACTGTTAGTACTGAGGGGCACCAATATTTGATTGCACCCACCCCATCACCAAGCTGTGGTGGGGAGCTCACATTGCTGCCTTCTTGTGGGTGGTCAGGAACTGAAACTGGGTTGGGCACACTCATCCATTTAGCCATAGTCTGGGTACAGCTGAAACTCCTCCGTCCCCCTTTTCATTCAATCTGAGAATAGCTGATTGCTCTTCTGGGGCCAGTTAAGAATTTTTTGCTGTCACTGTGATCGAGCTGTAAATGCCAATTTTGTTTGCCTACCTAAGTTTTTCATCTTTTCTGTTTTAAGTTTTTTTCATGGTCACTTTGGTGAAAAACATGTCGGTTCTAGGTAGGTTGGGTCAGCTTGGTGTCCATCCAAGTCAAGGGATACTGCTCACAAGATGCTTGACTTGCTCAATGAGGCTGGATGGCAAATTCCTTTGGTTGGACTTGCTTGGGAGGGAGGGCTTGTCCTGTGGTCTAAGCAATCATGGTGCTGGCATGGCTGCTAAAGGCACACAGAACGCTGTTTTACCTTCCCACAAGATAGTACCTATTTATCTACAGAACTTGCATTTGCATGCTTTTTGACCTGTTAGGTTGGCAGAAGTTGGGTTAAGGATGGGAGCCCACCCTGGGCTTGAACCCTGGACTGCTAGTTAAGAGGCACAGTGTCTTAACCATGTGTGCCACCAAGGCTGGCCAACTATAAATAAAACCCAAATAAAGTGGCCTGGTTTTAAATACAAGCCAAAGTCTGGTGTGTTTCTTAAGGGTGTGCATGAGTAAATTCTGGTTTTTCTTCTCACCAAACTTTGCAATCAAACTGAAATTCAGGTAAGTCTCTAGATTGTCAAATCAAATTACAACTTAGCTTTACAAAGTTAACAGGTCTTAATGTTAATAATCAAGTACATCAACTGGTCCATGCTATATGCTTGATGACCCAGTTTGCATGAGTGAGTAACATGACATTTCAAATACTTTTACAGAGTTTTTCCCCCCTGAGCTGAACTTGGCTACTTCCAAGTTATCTGATCTTTAATTATCAAGCAAATGTAACCAAGATTTAAAGAGATCCTAAATGATTAGGAAAGGACACAGGTTTGAACAATACGTGCTTCAATGGCTTCCTTGTGCAATTTATTTACACCACAATAACAATTTATTATTTATTTATACAATTTATTTATTTTAAATTGTGTATATATTGGTTCCTATAAAGCAGTTGTTCTCAATCTTCCTAATGCTGTGACCCCTTTATAAGTTCCTCATGTTGTGGGGACCCCCAACCATAAAATTATTTTCGTTGCAATCCTATCCACATTTACATGGGAGTAAAGGCCCCCCTGACTATCATGGGACTTATTTCAGAGTATGCATGCATAAGATTGGGCCCTGAGGCTGCAATCCTATCCACATTTACATGGGAGTAAAGGCCCCCCTGATTATAACCCAGTTTATTTCAGAGTAGGCATGCTTAGGATTGGGCTCCAATTCTGCAATCTTATGCACTTTCCTTGGAGGCAGTCCCACTGTAAGTAATTGACTTACTTCTGAGTGCACATGCATAGGATTGGGCTCTACTGCTCCAGTGCTATGCACACTTTCCTGGGAGTAAACCTCACTGAACTCAATGGGAATGACTTCTGAGTACACATGCATAGAATTGGGCTTTAAGGCTGCAATCCTAGCACTTTCCTGGGAGTAGCCCCATTCACTATCATGGGACTGACTTCTGAGTAGGCATGCAGAGGATTGGCCTCTCAGGCTGCAAGCCAGCAACAGTTTACCTTGCAGTTTAACTGCAAGCAAGTTGGCAGCTGGTGGGCAGTGGCTGGTGGTTAAGGGGATGGCTGGCAAGCAGTGGCTGCTGGGCTGGCTGGCGGGCAGTGTGCGCGCCTGGAGGGAAGCCCCATCCTGCGTGATCTGGGTGGGCAGTGCATGCACATCTGGAGGGAAGCCCCCCAAGCCCCCTCCCGTGCGATCTGGGTGGGTGGTGTGTGCACCTGGGGGAAGCCCCCCCACTCAGCCCCAGTGCGCGCGCAGCTGCAGCCGGAGGTCTGACAAGCCTGCCCTGGCCCACTGCACCAACGGTCTTTAGGTGACCCCCAGGAAAGCTCTCGGTGACCCCTAAAGTGGTCCCGACCCCCACTTTGAGAAACACTGCTATAAAGGGACCACAAAAGTTGTCCATTCCCATCACCATGATATTAAACACAATTTGTAAACTGCAACAGTTTAGGCAAAAGTTAATTAATAATCAAAACAGAACCAAAATGAGCATAAAGTAATTGAAGAAAAGGGAAGAAAACACAAACACTCACAGAAAATAGCAAAGATAATTGAATCCAACCAAAAGAAATGACCTCATTGCCTGTTTAAAAGGGGATAATGATAGGAAGTCTGGGCTTTCTGGAAGTAGTTCTACAGTCAGGGAGATGCCACTAAAAAGGCCCTGTCAAAGGAATTTGAACTGAGCCTGGAAACACACAAGAAACTCAATGCAGATTTTCAACCACATGTGCAGATCAGCAGTGTCTGAGTGATCTGTTGATTACCCATGAGAATATGTGTTATATTTCCAGTAAAAGACCTGCCCTTGAGGGGCCTACGGGCAAAGGTCTGCAATGCTGTCTTCACACCATGTTCCCCAGCCTTCCAGTGAAATGAAGCCTTGTGCAACTCCAGGACCAACTGGGGAAGCATTCTGAGACTTCCCTGCAGTCTTATGCAGTACTTCTGAAAAACTGGAATGCCTCTATAAGGTCTTCCCATACTGTTCTGCAGTTGCTCAAGGCTCAGTAACCTGGGGCATTTGCCCTTTTTGACCCACCAGATCTGCCGCTATCTTTCTCCTTTTGGGGGCTACTACTACAGAGCAGGATTCGACATGCAGGAGGATAATTTGATCAATCATCCTTCCTCAGGGATTGGGCGGCTGCAGTCCTGCATGCTGGTTGGGGGATGTTGGAATATGAGTACAACACCACCTGCAGGACTCAGGAAGGAGATATACCCTACAATCCAGACAGTGATGGGCCCACCGAGCCCCAAGATCGGGTTCGCCGGAAGTTGGGGGGCGGGCCTGGGGTCAGGGGGTGGGGCTGGGGTCAGGGAGCGGGGCAAGGGCGGGGCGAGGGGCGGGCCCCACCGCGCCACCCTGCACATGCGCCAGGCTTGGCGCATGTGCAGTGTGTCTCCCCTCGGAGGCTCAGTGCACCTGCGTCAAGCTGGATGCAGGCGCACTGAGTCTCCAAGGGGAGACTTAGTGCGCCTGCGTCCAGCTGGATGCAGGCGCGTCTCCTGAAGCGCGGCTTCGGGCGACTCAGTGTGCTAGCATCCAGTTGGACGCTAGCGCACTGCGTCTCTTGAAGCCCCGCTTCAGGAGACATGGCGGCTGCTGGCGAACCGGTCCCCGTGGCTCTTGCCAGCCGCGGCTCTGGCCGGTTTGCCAGCGGTTGCCATGTGGGAAGATCCGGTTCGGGCGAGTTGGCCCGAACCAGCATCTGCCCACCACTGAATCCAGAGTAACTACATGAGCATGAAAGAGACATTACGTGCACCTGTAGTTACTGCACCACCTAGTGAAAACCTAGGGGAAATTCATATTGCAATACAGAGTAAATTGTTCTTACACCGGAGCAAGGACTCCCTGTAGTTACTCTGGATTTCGCCCATATTTTACAATAGCCTGAGATCCTTTGTATGCTCTCTTTGATGCCTGTGGGAGGTGTGTCCTTCTGCAACGTACTCTGTTTACCTGACCTGACCAAATGATGATCACCTTACCAATTGATTGAGCTCTATCCACCCTCAATGGCAGGTAACCTTTGCTGAATAGTACCAACTCATATATCCATAGAAAGAGAAGAGCTAAAGGGTTCTCTCTTCCTTATGCTGTGTGATTTGAAAATCTGTAACTTTTTCCTTTTGGAACTTCGTCTGCCTCTGTTCCTGTGTGTATTTATTGATAGCTGCAAATTGGCTGCATGGTGCAATTAACCACAGAAGAAGGGGTCTTCCATTTATTGCTCTGTTAGAAATAAAGTCCTCTGGTGGCGCAAATGGTTAAGACACTGTGCCTGATAACCAGCAGGCCAGGTTATGAGACTTGGGTCCCCACTAGACGAGGATCTCCTGCTGCAGGCAGGGGGTTGGACTAGATGATCCACTGGTTCCCTTCCAACTCTAATTCTAATTCCAGAACCCATCAACATGGGCTAATAAAATTACCTTTCAATTTAAGGTCTATAGTGCATCATTTAAAAAAATTTCATTTAAAAGATTTCAGAACCAAACCTTACCCAATTATCTCAATTTGGCTCTTGGTTTTATCATTTTGAATGTTCCTGTTTTTTAAGCAAAGTTCTTGTGTGTTTAAACAGAAACACCAAAGGAAAAAATGCTTTGCGCAAAATAGATGAGATCCATCTGCAGAGAGTATTTATGGATCCCAAAACAGGCAGAAAAGGAGACAAAACATGCTTTTTGACTGCAAAAGCGATTATTGAAATAACCCTGTGCAATGAATAAGAAATGGGTTTTGGCCACCTTTTCAACCCAAAGCTAACCAAATATTTCCAGTCTTTAAAATACATTTATACTTGAAGACATATCATGCAGCAGCTGAAAATGCTGAAAAATGTTGAAAAAATGGTTGATGTTGAGAAATAAAAGACTTTTGACTTTGAAATAAAATCTGAAATAAAAGACTTTTCAGATTTAATGTTTGGTTGACATGTGTTTTTATGGTATGATAAAATAAAAGTGAATTCAGAATTTAAGACTCCTTATCTTAGATATGCATTGTTAAGAGTTTGGAATAAATATAAGAAACTTTTTAAAAACAAAACACCGTTATAGAACTTTCCACAAAAAGCCTTTTTTTGGCAGATATTCGGGCCACTCAGATAATTGGTTAATATATAGAAATTTAATAATCTTTACATGAAATACATTTATACTAGGAAGATATTTAAATAGCCAATGGCGTAGCTAAAGATCATGGAGCAGAGCTCAAACTGTTGCCCCAGAAATGATGTTACAACCAGAAGTGATGTCATTCCTGGGTATTTTTAAAAAGAAAATTTTTAAAAATAAAAATAATTTTTAAAGATAAACTTTTATTAAATAAGTAAAATAATGACAATTGTGTCCATTATTTAAAAAAGTAGGCCTTTGTCAGTTTTGAGAGACTATGGTATCGTGCTCTGCGCTGCATATGAAGCACGAATAAGCAGAGCCGATACAACTGGATCCATCTGGCGTCACAGAGTTGGGCTAAGGACAGGAGCTCACCCTGTCTTGTGGGGCCAACCCAGGTCTCAAACCCTGGCCTGCTAGTTAACAGGCACAGTGCCTTAACCGCTTGCGCCATCCACAGCCCATGTCCATTATTATTGGTTAAAGAAACTTGCCTTTCTTTAGAGAAGAAATGGTTATTCTTTCCCTGCTAAATATAAGAGGAGCACCACTTAGAAGTCCTTGTATAACCAGTTAGCATGGGTGACTGTTTTATGTACTGTATACAATACCGTAAAATATATTTACTGTACATTATATTTACTCAAATATAATGCACCATCAACTATAAAGCACATCCAATACTCATAATCAAAATTATTTAGTCAATTCTACTTAACATCCAATCAATGCACACCCTGATTTTGGAGAGTGAATTTGGCTGGGAAAGGTGAGCATTATATTTGAGTAAATACAGTATATGTACCGAGAGTTGATTCTTATTAACACCTTATTTGCTCCATACAGTATCAGAGTTACATATTATTGGCTCTCAAAGCAATCAGTATCATGGGAAAACTAAGTAAATCCGCTTTTTGTTCTATAGGCTTTTGTGTTTTAATTTTTTAATTAGCTATAACATTTTAAAGAATATAGATATTTCCATGCACTTTTTTTCATTGCATTCCACATTAAATTACCTTTCCAACGATAATCAGCATCATGGTATTATTCATACAGACTCAGTTTTTCACAGTTTTAACCACTAGTGTGGAGTTCAGCTTGTAGGCCCCTTAAAGCTTGTAGCCTGGTGCAACTGCACCCTCTGCACCCCCCTAGCTACAGCCTTCCTGTATATAGCCTTCCTGAGAGGCAGCACAGATGACTAATTTTAGATATTAGGCAAAAATTGACAGTCAGTTACTAGCAAGCTGTTGTAGCTGTTAGCTAAAGGGTTGTGACTGAACTGAAGGAAACACCCCATCATCATCACCATCATCAACGTTGGTGTGTAAAATGTTTGAACCTGTTTGGCAATCTAGCACAGGGATTTTCAGTCAGGACTGGGTGTGCCACAAGGGGTCCAGAGTGTTTCATGGGACGTTGGGAAACTTATTTATTAACTAGTGAAAAGCGTATCCGGGTTGTGGGACTAACATTTCCCCATATGCCATTCCCCCATGGCGCATCAACACCCCATCCGCATCAGTCCCCCATGCTCATCAGTCCAAAGTGCGCATCAGTCCCCCGTGTGCAAATTTCCCTATGCGCAACTTCCCCCATGTGCATCAAGCTCCATGCACATCAAGCCCCATGCACATCAAGCCCCCATGTGCAACTTCCCCCATGCGCAACTTCCCCAATGAGCAACACCCCCTGCACAACATCCCCCATGCGCATCAACACCCCATGTACATCAGTCCCCCATGTGCAACTCTCCCCATGTGCAAATTCCCCCATGCGCAACTTCCCCCATGCGCATCGTCCCCATGCGCAACTTCCCCAATGCAAAACTTCCCCCCATGTGCAACACCCCATGCGCATCAGTCTCCCATGGGCAATTTCCCCCATGCACATCAATCCCCCATGCGCAATTTCCCCCATGCACAACATCTCCCATGCACATCAGTCCACCATTCGCAACTTCCCCCATGCGCAACTTCCCCCCATGTGCATCAGTCCCCCATGCGCAACTTACCCCATGTGCATCAACACCCCATGGGCAACTTCCCCCCTTGTTCAACTTCCCCATGCGCATCATCCCCCATGCGCAACTTCCCCCCATGCACAACAACACCCCATGCACATCAGTCTCCCATGGGCAACTTCCCCCATGTGCATTAGTTCTCCATGGGCAACTTCCCCCATGCGCACCAGTCCCCCATGGGCAAATTCCCCCATGTGCATCAGTCCCCCATGCGCAACAACACCCCAAACACAACATCTCCCATGCGCATCAGTCCTCCACGCGCAACTTCCCCCATGTGCATCAGTCCCCCATGTGCAACTTCCTGCCATGCGCAACATCCCCCACACGCAACTTCCCCCATGCGCAACATCCCCCATGTGCAACTTCCACCCATTCGCAACATCCCCCATGCACATCAACACCCCATGCACAACAGTCCCCCATGCGCAACTTCACCATATAGGGAGGAAAACGCGTTGCGCCCCTTTTCACCCCCTTCCGGTTGGAATTTCCGAAAACTGGTTCTTAGTGCACCCCTCCGTCATGGAAGGAACACCCACCCCAAATTTCACGCTTCTAGGCCCAGCAGTTTTGGCAGGGTGTTGATGAGTCAGTCAGTCAGTGACTTTTCTCTTTTATATATATATAGGGCCTTGAAGTACTTGAACTACCTTCCATCAGCATAACATGCATTATCCAGAGTTGCCATAATTTTTCCCCACAAAATCAGGACAGGATCCTCTGTCCCATTTGCCAGTATGTGAACACAATCCCACCCCCAAATTTGGATTGTCCCTGTTTTGGGGGACATGTGGCAACCCTAGCCTAGGTTAAAAGATTTTAGCCTACAATCCAGAGTAACCAGGGGAAGATGTAAGAGGCACTTACTCTGGATTGCTCTATGCATTTCCCATAAGTGGCACCGTAACTATGTCGGTATAGGGGTTCCGTAGTTACTTTGGATTGTAGCCTAAATTAGTGTCTTGTCAGTGTGCTATGAGATGAAAAAGTTGAAAATCACTGCTGTAGAAGAATTTTTGCTACAGGCAGTGTGTTAAACTAGACCAGCCATTCTCAACTCCTTTTTCTTGTGAAGGGGGAGGCTTGTGGCTCCATAGGAGTCACTATCAATAAGGGCTCAACAGACCGGTAATGTTTTAGGAGAATTTCCTACTAGAGAAGCTCGAAGAGGATTTCCTACAACCGGAAAGGGTTGGACTAGATGACCTACCCTACAATCCAGAGTAACTACGGGAGCACACAAGGGACATTACGTGCACCCGTAGTTACTGCACCACCTAGTGAAAACCTATGGGAAATTCATATTGCAATCCAGAGCAAATTGTTCTTACACCGGAGCAAGGACTTCCCGTCGTTACTCTGGATTGCGCCCCTTGTGGCGCATTTGAGCTCAGATTTTCAGATTCCATGATATGCAGCCTGTGAAAATCTCTTATGTCAAATAGCAGATGTAGCTCCTTCAACAGCTTTTCATCATCAACATTCTCAGAAAAGAATTACAAGGAAGATTCTTGGCATCAAATTTGCTTCAGCCATAGAAATGGTCTTCAAAAAGTAGTTATGAAAGAAGATTTCAGACAGTGCTTTTGTAAGGAATAAAGAGAATCTGTCTTACCCTTTTTTCCCTGTCCAAGGGAGAAACAAAAGACAGAGTAAAAATTTCCAAAAGGGGGGAAAAAGAGAAAAGAGAAAGATTTACAAGTTTCATCCTCAAAGCAATTAGGCTTTTTTTCTGCCAAGGTTAGCTGACACAAGCACAAAAATGTAATAGCTATAAATTTATCTCCCACAAGATCTATGGATGTTAGACCCTGTTTCATCATCCAACTTTTAAAATATGTACAGAGTGCAAGACTTGTTATTAACCTATAAAATAATACTGGCATTAGAATGTGAAAAGGAAAAGCACAGTTACAGGCCGTCCTCACCACCCTGACATCAGAACACACACACACACACACACACAGTTGCAGGATTTGAAGAAGACCCAGGCAGAACACAAGATGCATGCAGATGTTTAAATTGCCAGGAGGATAATTCCAGGGAGGAGAGACCATTCCTGATCTTGAGAGTTCCACCTCTTCCACTGCACCAGTGGGTGCAATGTGAATCACACAACAGGAGCACTCCATTGCTATATCAGTACGTGGGTAAAAAAAACAGAGGGGGCTAAGTGCCCTGCTAGTCATGGAACCTATTTTAACTACTTGCATTTACATGCTTTCAAACTGCTAGGTTTGCAGAAGCTGGGCAATTAATGGGACCTCACTCTGTTGTGAGATGCTCGGGTCTCGAACCATGAACCATGACCTTCAGATTGACAAGCACAGCATCTTTAATCACTGTGCCACTGCAGCCAACAGATCTCTCTCTCTCTCTCTCTCTCTTTCTCTCTCTCTCTCTCTCTCTCATACACACACACACACACACACACACACACACACACACACACAAACACACACACACACACACACACACAGAAACATTAGATCTTCAAGCAGCGCCTCAACAAAACCTGTAGAAGATGCTTTAGCAGTATTTCCTGCTACACATAGGGGGATGGACTACATTACCTTTAGGTCCCTTCCTGACATGCAAGCTGGCAGTGGCACCAACAATGAACTCCTCCATATGTGTCCTTTCAGGTGACGCCATGGAAATGTGAAGGAGGATAAAAGATTTCTTCCCCCAGTACATCACAATTGGTCTTACTAATAAACATCTTCAACCATCTCAGTTCATCTTGATGACGAACCAGAGTCAGGCAGCATTGCTTCTTAGGCAAGCGTCTCTTATGATTGTATGCTAAAAAGTTAAAATTAAAAGAAAGAAAAACATGGATCAGCAACGTTGCCTGGTTTTGTAGCCATTCAGGGTTTTATAATTATCTTCCAAATAATTGTTCCAAACAATTGCTCTTCCAAATTGTTTTGTTCTTTAAATAAATTCTGGGACATCTGAATGTCAGTACAAGGGTAATCTCCCTTTACCTTTTGGAACAATGGTTGTTAAAAATGGAAAGAGTACTATGGAGGAGTTTCTGGGATGTGGTGATGGCATCAGAAATCCACACACCTTAGCACTTACTGCATTATGCTGGAGAACAAGAGTAATTCTTCATACCTCTGGAAAGATGCATGTTTTGAACATGCAAAGCTCCTCTCTTGAATCCTCCTCCTCCTCCTCCTTCCTTAAAGGGTCCCATATCATTAAAGGACCCCATATCAACTTTCTTAATAGTACATTTATGACTCCTAGCACCAGCACTTGAGGTCAGCACTGGCATTATGGGCAGAATGATCAGATGCCCAAACCTCAAAAGGAGGACAAGGTCTTGGATTCCTCTCAGCCTGACCTTTCCAACAGACAATAGCACGTTTGCCTACTCACAAGTAAAGCCACGATATTGGGCACTTTCACTTTCCCATAGAACTCAATGCATATTTTTTATTTTTAGTTTTTTTTTGGCCATAACTTTTTATAGGAAGGAGATATTTCAAAACTGATTGTTGCATTGGATTCTGCTCTTCAATATGAGGACAAAGAAGGAGGACAATGGGGCAGGAGGCTAAAAAAGAGGACAAATCCAGAAATTTCTGGTCATATGGTCACCCTGATTATGGGCCTTTAGAATTGGTCACTGCATCACTTGAAATGCAGCATGAACATATCTGGTGCCTGTTGATTGTTTTCAGGACATTTGGAGACCCTTTGCAATGATAGTGTGTTAGTAACTGCATAAATAGAATTAGAAGCACGGATGAGATGTATTTTCACACCTTGAACATCCCATTTGGTAATGCTACATAAACTGATATCCAAGCATAAGGTTGTAAAGCAGGCTTCCTCCTTTCTTCTCATCACTGCCAAGCGTTGCCAGATTAAGTAATCCCAAGAGACAAAACCTCTGATGGAGGAAACAGCTGTGAGATGCCTTCCCCATGCTCCAAATACATGTCAGTATTTGGATGATTTCAAACCTGACAGCTCCACCAAAGGGGACCATCACTGATACCTGTTGTCTTGCCTGAACGCCCTGTTGTCTTGCCTGATTGCTGAGGAAGAATCTCAAAGCCAGTTGTCATTATGGGCCTCTGCATACAATTACCCATGATCTTTTGAAATACAGGCCATAAAGCTGTCTCGAAAGGATAGTTCCGCAAGATCCGTTCACAAGCTTTTAATTCTGTTTGGTTCTGGGCAGAATGCAGAAGAGCTGCATTCAAGACAGGAAGCAAATTTGCTGCTTGCTCGTAATGATCCACCTGACAAATTATCCTTCAATCTGTAGGCTTGTATCTGAGACAGGAAGCTCAAAATATATCCCTGCTGGAAACGAGAGCTTGCATGCAGGCTGTTGGTGGACTGTGGAGATTTTTCTAGCAAGTAACCAAAGATTTGCAAGAATCATTAAACAGTACAACTTAGGAGTCTAGAGAGGTGATTCTGCTTCTGTTCAAGCACAGATGGAAGATGGAGAGAAAGAAAAATAAAAATAAAAGAGAAGTGTCTCAGCCCATTCAAGAATTTGTTTTTTGGGTTTTTTTGTTTTTGTTTTGGAGAGAGAGAGAGAGAGAGAGAGAGAGAGAGAGAGAGAGAGAGAGAGAGTTGTTTAAAATAAAGCACTCCTAAACTTTTTTGCTGGGTTTTTCAGAACTCCTCCAGCTTCTGCAGAAATTTGACAGATGTTTTGCCTGAGGAAGAATCTCAAAATTTGCTTCAAAATGCACGTTGAGCAAAATGTATTAACCCTGTGATTCTCAAAATGTTTAGCACCAGGACCCATTTTTTTGAAAGAAACTATCAGAATCCACCTTTTAAAAGGTGACATAAAAAGAAATTATGATTTTATTTACTTACAAATATTTAATTATTTGGAAAGATTTAAAAAAAACAGTTTCACACAACAAGGCGGCCTTAATGAGTAGGTTCAAGGCTTGAGAGTTATAGTTATGTGACCCAGGGTGCAATTCTAACCAATTTTGGTAGGATATAATCCCATTGTTTGGATTTCAGCCTTAGTTATCCAATATTTCCATCACCTGTGTTTCATTAGCGGCTCAGTGGGATCCACCTGAAATCAGCTCATGACCCACCAAATGGGTATGAATATAGTTTGAGAAATGCTGTCTTAATATGGGTGCAGAGACTCCATCTGAGAAGAAAAGGAGGAGGCAGGCGGGGACATTCTAGGGCGGGCAGGCAATGAGTCGTAGTGGGATCAGAAAATGTAAGATGTAAGGAAGTTTCTGGTGCCTCTCTTTTGCTCCTGGGCCCTTGTTTGACATGGGTCACTGGTACAAATTACTCCAGCTGCTTCCCCACCCTGAACTTTTAAAATAAATCTTTTGAACTTTTAAAATAAATCTTCTGTTTTTCTTCCCTTTTCCTTTTCAATCCCAGAAATTTTTGTTTCCAGATGTCATAACTGCATGGAGGACACTGCCTCCCAAAATGTAGAACACCTAGGAAAAATGTGGGATATGATGAAAGCTAAAAACGTTCACGTATATTTCTTTCATGTGTTTAATTTAAACACTATATTACTTATTAAATTTAAAACCATCACATATAATTTATTAAATACACTAGGTGTGCAATCCAGTGTAACTACAGGAGTCCTTGCTCTGGTGTAAGAACAATTTGCTCTGGATTTCAATATGAATTTCCCATGGGTTTTCACTAGGTGGTGCAGTAACTACATCAACGTAAATGTCTCTTACGTGTTCCCGTAGTTACTCTGGATTGCAGGGCTAGACTACATGCTGCCTACTCACAAGGAAGAGGAGGATAATGAAGATGTTTTCCAGGTCACAAGACTAAAAAAATAGGACTTGTCCTGGAAAAAGAGGATATAATGGTCACAATCCTAGCTCTAGATATCATATGCCAGGTCAAAATCAGGCCAACCAGCTACCAGGCTGACAATTTGTGTGAAAACAGCCTTGACCAATAGCCAAAAATAACCCGACTCAGTGGAAGTTTTTTTCCGCAACCACCCGCTTGCTTCTACAACCCAACATAATGTTTGAAACGCTGCGTGACTGAAGGCCCCATAAGACCTTCCACCCTTCACTGGTACTTGGCTTTCTATTTAGACAATAATGAATTATTGGAGACACATGCCAGCAGCGTGCTTGAGCAGTCAGGCACATAAAAGAGAAGGCTCAAAAGAAGACCTACATGAGGTATAAGGACAGGGCAGGGATGCTCTGATAAGATTAGAAAGACATCTCCCCTTAAGGGACTATTTTTTCCGGAACACATGCTGGGGGAAAGAGTATTATATGCTGAAAGACATGGTTGATTAACAATGTAAGTATGAAAATAAAAAGGAAAACACACATCTTGTCTGTTTAGGAATTAGCTTAATTCATGTCCTGCCTCCTTGCTGCTCCTGCCTGCTGCCACAGATTTGGAACCAGTGGCATTGCTAGAAGGGGCAGGGAGAGCAGTCTGCCCCAGGTTCCACCCTTGGGGTGACACTCTGAGGGTGCTGACCAAAATAGCAAAATTGCAATTTTCACTATGGGAGTTCAGAATAGCCTCATGTTATAGACTCTTGGAAGCATATTTTACTGTAAAATTCAATGAAAAAATCTGTTTTGAAATATCTCCTTCCTGTCAAACGTTATGGCCAAAAATGTAAAACTGTATGGAGCCGTATGGAAAGTGAAATTGTGCCATACTGCGCCTTTACTCATGAGTAGGAGAACATGCCTTAATCCAGTGGTCTTTGGCCATTTCAGCCCAGGACCCCCTTTTAATCTTTGGAATCTGTCCAAGACCCCAGGACCCCCTTGTCCAGGACTGTTAGGCCCTTGGAATCTGTCCAGGATTGTCCAGGACCCCCTTGTCAAACTTGCTACCTCCGATCTGGGACACAAGGTTTAAAAAAAGAGGACCTGTCCTGGAAAAGAGGACATATGGTCACTCTGCTCCCCAAGTCCCCATGCTCTCTCCCACCCCCTCATCCCCATCCCCACAGGTCCTTTCTTTCCGTCAACTGCCCCCAAGCCTCCAGACTCTTCAATGGGGCCTATTCCCAAGGAAGTGTAGGCTTGCAGCAATAATTTATTAATTCCAAACAGGCTATAGCCTACCTGCTCACAAGGAAAAGGGGGACAATTAAGATTTTTTCCCAGGATACTAGGATAAAAAAGGGACATGTCCTGGAGAAAGAGGACATCAGATAAAAATAAAAATAATAAAAATAGAAATAAAACAGTCTTAACCATCCTCCCAAAAGCATTAAAAACTCCAGAGGGATGAGGACAGGACATTAAGCTTGGGGAGAGGGGGAAGAGGAGTTGGACTATTTTTACAAA
Source organism: Cryptoblepharus egeriae (assembly GCA_030015325.1). NCBI lineage: Eukaryota > Metazoa > Chordata > Lepidosauria > Squamata > Scincidae > Cryptoblepharus > Cryptoblepharus egeriae. The sequence continues at coordinate 18,947,081 of JAREYC010000011.1, read as the reverse complement.
TAAATTGGTTTTTTAAAAAAATTTCACATTACCTGCAGAGCCAGTTTTTATCATTTTCACTGTTGAGGGATTCTGCCTTCTGGAACACTTGTAAGCTCCAGGTGCCTGGGATCAGGGCCATTCAGGAAGCCTTGCACCCCTGGACTGACCTTCCACAGTTTCCTTGAAGCTCAGTGCAAAAGGGAAGGAGGGAACTTCCTTCTGGGGTGATGTTGGGTGCTGCGCTCATTGGATCAGGACTGTTCTAGTATCCTTGGATTGCGCTCAGCCTACCCTTTCCACTGGACTATGGCACATTTGCCTACTCATGAGAAAAGGCACAAAATAAATTACTTGCATTTTCCATGCATATTTTTGCTTTTAGTTTTTTGGCCATAACTTTAGATAGGAAGGAGAAATTTCAAAACAGATATTTGCATTGGATTCTGCTCCTCAAGATGAATCCAATGACATATGAAATGATGGGGTACGACACACCATTATGAAGTTGATTTTTTGGGGGGTCCCCAGAGAGTGGGGACCAAGCTGGTGGTCCCTCAGCCTTTGTGACCCCCCATTTTGAAGACCACTGCCTTAATCTACAGGAAAGGGCAGGACAAGAGGAACCCAATGCCTTCCAAAGATCCTGATCCAATGAATGCAGCCCCCAAAAATCAACCCAGAATGAAGTCCCTGATAATTGCATTGAGCTCTATGGAAAGTGAAACTGAGCTACACAGCTAAGTTTACTTGCAAGTAAGCAAGCATGCTTTGGCTCATGTCCAGCTCAGGCACAGAGGTATGTAAGGCCACAAGAATGATCCCTATCCAGTGAAAGCGAGCTCAACAAGTGCTCCAGAAGGTAACTTCCTCCCCCCTCAAAAAAGAATAAAAAAGAGTAAACTGGTAAATGATTTTTTAATAAGAAAGATGAATTAATTGTATCAAATAAATACTGATAATTTATACTAAAATATTGATAAATAATTTTTATGTGGGGGGGGGTTTAAAAAATTAATGGGCCCCAGGTGTCAAATGATGTAGCAATGCCACTGTTTGGAAAACCACAGTTTCAACTAGCCACAGATCCTGACCCTGTGGGGTTTGGGTGGAGGCCAGACCTGTACTTTCTGAACATGACTGGAGCATGTTTCTGAGGCCTTGGAGCCCCTGGAAGGCCAAAACTTACAATTTGCTTTTTCAGGCTGACAATGAGATATTGCAATTTTCAGCCTTCTGGAGGTTTCAGAAAACCTTATCCTTGAGGGTTGGGAAGACCTCCTTGGCCCTTAGAAGGCTCTCTGGACATAACTGGAGCATATTTGGAGGGTTTAGTGTTCCCTGCTTCATAGGCAGTGGTGTCACTAGGGTCACTTCTATAATGGACCTCCTTCCATGCATTGGGCATGGTGTGTGTGGTGAAGTACCAGTGTGTTTTTTTTAGCTATAAATTTTGATGAAATAGTGAGGTTTAAATGTGGTTTGTTTTCACTGCATTTTGCATGAAATTACACATAGATTGATATATAAATATATACATACGAGTATATTCAAAGATTTTTAAAATATTGGACAGGTGTAGTGTCATCCCCCTATGCTCACCAACCTCACTTTGGGCTACATCAGAATGCCAGATGCAAGGAAGGACACCTTGTGGTCTGGTTGTCCTGTGTAATCCCTGAGTGCTCCTGAGGGCCACTGTGAGATACATGAAGCTGTAAGTTACATGATTTTTGGCACACAGTGCATCGGCCCCATCACCAAGTGTTTTTTTCCTGCCTTTTCACACACCAGTAGCACACTTTTTCACACACCAAAGTGCAGGAGATCAGATGCTATCTTCAGTAGCACACTTTTTACAGTAGCAAACTTTTTACACTTTTTACAATATGCTCCAGTTGTGTGCCAACTTGTGTAATATTTTTTGATCAACCCAAATGCAAATCTGGGATAAGATTCTTGCCTTGCATACATGATTTATTGAAGAACAGTTATTCTTGGGTTGCCAGATGTCCTTTGTTTTCAGGACCATCCTTTTCACTGAGAACAACATTTCCAACTCCACCATGTAAATCACCATCCCCATTCCAAAAGGCACAAAACCAAGTTCTTGATGTTTCTCAGTTTTGACATTTGACATTGACAGTTTTGACACACCCTTATCAAAGTGCATCTTCACCCATCTCTTTGTGAGATCTTCACTCATGCCCAGGAGCCAGCATGGCACAAATACTGATGCACTGAACATTGTTGTGGGACGGAGAGAATAAAGGAGGAGATAAAAATCCAAGCCCTTTTTGCAGTTGAAAAATTAAAGGGGTGGTGATGGAAGACAGACTACCATATATCCACTGTTAGCTAACTGCACCTTATAATGGGATATTGGGAGGAAGGACAACCTCACCTTTATAGTTCCTCCAATATTTTCCATCCACTGCAACTATTGGATCAGTAGCCCCGTTCTATGTTTTCTCTTCCACTAACACAGGCATGCCAGAATGGCTCATGCTGAACCTTGCTAAATACTGGAGGTTTCATTTGGGTGAGCCTTCATGGCACAGGGAGTCTACTCAAAACTAGGCCAGCCAGATCAAGTGCAAAGAGGGGATCTGAATGCTGTTACTGTCACAAATCCACCCATTCTGAGCCCTGATCCACCCTCCTCTCCTGCATTCTATTTTTAATCCACCCTCCCCAACCTGCATTCTCCTTTGATTTACCTTCATCAGTGGGGCTTTCTTCTGGTTGCACAACTCTTTTCTGGCTTGGTGGGCTATTGTTCTGTGCACTGTCAGCAGGCTGTTTGCAATTACCATAAAGCAGTGTACACCAATGGGATGCTTATTTCCAGCTGCAGTGTTAGGATCACTTCTTCTTCTTCACTTCCTCTTTTATCAATTTGGGTGCCGAGTGAGATGTAAAGTGTTTTTATGGTGGCCTCTTCCAATTTCATTTGATGTTATAGCAGTATGTTCTTGATGTTATCTCTCCATCGTACTCTGGGTCTACCTTTTGCTCTTTGTCCTTCTCTCTTGTATGGTATGGCTTCCCATGACATTCTCTCCAAGTGTACAAACCACTTTATTTGCTGCCTTTCTATATAATGCAGAATTGGTTCTGTTCCAATTTTCTCCCTTATTTCATTACTGATTTTATTCCTTCTTGTTACTCCGACAGCTTTCCTCAGGCATCTCGTTTCTTTTGTTACTAACTTCCTCTTATGTTTTGATGTAAGTGCCCATGTTTGGCACTGATAACATACAGTGGGAATGGGATCTGGAGGGCCACTGTGGGATACAGGAAGCTTGACTTGATAGGCTTTTGGCCCGATCCAGCAGGGCCCTTCTAATGCCCTTACATTTCAAATATCTAAACTATTCACTCGGTGGAGCAAATGCTGCTTACAACTCTGAGCTTTTGAAAGTTAATTTCTTATTGAATTATGTGCTGTTGCTGTATAAAATTCCTCATTGTACATTAGTTACAATAGGTTGTACTTAACGGAATAGGAACCATTGTCATAAATACTGACGCAATGCAAGAGGTTTTTGATTGTGTTTCCTCCTATTGCAGATTTCCCTTGCCTGTAAAAGGAGAAAAAATGAACGTCCTGGATGGTTTTATATGTGCTTCAGCACTGAGCAGGCTGATAAATAGCTGAGAATGTATCCCTTAATAGAACGACAGCATTTTCTCCAAAATGCTGATAAACATATTTCTCTTGAAACTGAAAGGATGATATTTTCTCCGACAGTGAGGCGTCTCTTGAAACAAACAATAAATCACTTGACGTTAATATAGGAGGATGTATCTAATGCAAAAATGACAGCAACTGCAACTTAGCAGAGATGAATTGGGAACAGAATGGCCAACTAGTGCGTGGCCCAGTTGGAGAAAGTCCCACTGCCCGCGCATTAAGGAGGAAGGTGATCTTGAGCATTAAGGAGGAAAATAGTTTTGGAGGTTGGGAAGCTCGTAGTCTCTATGCAGAATAGAATTTGTCCAATCCCCCTTTTTGCTATTTTCTTTGAGAGGAATCTCCTTTTATGTGGAGAGTGTGTGGAGCTCAATGTTCTGTCAATGCTCTCGTGATCATTTTGTTTTTTTCCAAGATGCCTTGCTTCACGGGATATTAATTAGTCATGCCCCCTCCAGAATTGTAGCCTGAAAAACCCCTTCCTCCCAACAATAACAAAGTAAAAGGCTGTACAAAGGATTGTACAGGGCCTTTGAATCTTGGGTCTCCTCAATGTATTTGTATACAGATATATACTGGTCATGACCCACAACCTAGCCTTCTTCAGCCACTATGTTGTGGCATATTAATGTGTCACAAATGGTCTACAGTTGTGCCACAAGAGTTTGGGGTCAGCTGGGCCTTTAAGGGATTTGAGCCCCTCATTGGAAGTGAGGTATGCCTTGTCTGTCGTAAAAAAACTGATATAAAAAAGCATTTAGCACCATATCAATATGCCATGAAATTTCTTTTTTAAAATTAGTGCTGTGACCTCAAATGGGTTACAAAACAGATGACTCCTTTGCAATCCCAAGACATCCTAAGAAATTTAGGCCAGCCTGATTCACCTGGCTTATCTTTCTGTGATGGTGTGGGGAGACCAGCGTATGCCACACACCTCACCCCCCCAGGGGTGGGGCAGAAGTGTCTTACTGCATTTTTGTGACATTCCCAGGCCAGCACAGGACAAATGCTGGGCTTAGGCCAGCTGAAACGGAGATGCAAGCCTAAGTGGAGTGCAAGCCTTAGGGTGAAATCCAGAGTAACTACGGGGAGTCCTTGCTCCAGAGTAAGAACAAGTTACTTTGGATTGCAATATGAATTTCCCATAGGTTTTCACTAGTAACTACTGGTGCAGTAACTACGGGTGCACGTAATGTCTCTTACCTGCTTTACGTAATGTCTCTTACCTTAGTTACTTTGGATTGTGCCCTTAGGCTGAAATTCTAAGCACACCTTTCTCAGAGTAAGACCACTGAACACAGTGGGGCTTATTTCTGAGTAGACATGAATAGGATTGCATCCATAGTTTCCTTTAATATGTAGTCTTTAATTACTGTATTCTTTAAAAACTGGGGGAGGGGGAGTCTAGTCTCAAACATTCTGGAGAAAATGGTGAGGAAAATGAAAATGGATTTTTGTTTCTGAATTACCCACAAAAATCAGCAAGGGATTGAAGGATTTAGCAGTGGTGGTACATTCTGGACCTTCAAACCTGTGGTTCCGAAAGGAGCTAAGGTGAAACCACCACTTCTTTTTGGATTCCTGGCTTTTGCTGAGCACCACCTTCTATCCTGGAGGGCATCGTTTGACAACTGTGATATTCTAATCTGGTGCATTCTAGAACAGTGAAAGGGCTGCTAGATGCAACAGGATGTCCTGCTGAAAGAAAGAGAAGAGCCCATCACCATCTCTTCCAAGTTCCCAACTCTCCCTACTCCCAAACCAGTTAACATTTTCACTGATTTTTGTAGGCTGTTTTATGGTTTGAGAAAATATTTCCAATAAACAAATGCTCCTCCCCAAAGGGGAAAAAAATAGAAAAAATGCTTCCCCTTAATGCTCTTGAAAAAAGGAAGAAAACAGATCAAGAAATGCTGATTGAATTGATTGGTTGATTGATTGATTGATTGATTGATTGATTGATGAAAGAAAGAAAGAAAGAAAGAAAGAATGAATGAATGAATGAATGAATGAATGAATGAATGAATGAATGAATTTATACTCCGCCTTTCTCCCACAAATTAGGACAGCAATTGACAACCCTTTAGATTTCATGGCACACTGACAAGACACTAAAATTGTCAAAGCACATCATCAGGTTTTTTTACAATTGACAAGGCTCACGATGCTGCCAGTGGGAGGTTCCTATTCCCCATTGGTCCTACCAATAACAGATGATCTACCTGTGGCATACCTGTGAACTACTTGCAGCATCCCAATATGCCATACGACAAGAAATTGTTTTATTAGGGAATCTAAGGTATATTACAACATGAAAACACAATGCAGAGGAAAAAATGAAAAATAAAACATTAAAGCAAAAAAACAAGGAGAGAGATCAGATGCTAATAGATCATATGAAGCTATTCAAATTGCATTCATTAAAAGTGCCAGTCCATCATGTCAACAGTCAAATGCCTTCTTGAATAAAAAGGTCTTGAGGCCCCATCAAGGTCTTCAAAGAGGGAGCTGTCTCTAGGGAGAGGGAATTCCACAAGCATGGTGCCACCACAAAGACTTTTTCACTGACATCCTCTTCACCTCTTTCAAATTGTGGTATAGCACAAGACTGAAAGTAAATCCCATGTTGTAATGTGGGTTTAAATATGGTTCCCAGATCCAAAGAGGCTGAAGACTGTTACCTTAGAACAGCAGTGACTTGAATCACCACTGCTATGCAATGGAAAAACAATCTCTTACCCTTAGTCACATTCTACAAATCCAGCCTGCAGCCCAGGGTTCAAGCTAACTGCTTTAGAACAGGGGTGTCAAACGCATTTTAAACAGAGGGCTGAAGTTAGCATTAATGGCGTCCCTGAGGGCTGGAGTACAATCTTATGCATGTCTTCTCAGAGGTAAATCCCATTATAATCACTGAGGCTTCCTCCTTGGAAAGTGTAGACAGGGCTGTAGCCCTGTCTTATATCCCAATCCTCTTCCTGTCTCCCCAGAAGTAAGTCCCATTATAGTCACTGGGGCTTACTCCTAGGTAAGGGTGGATAGGACTGCAGCCTGAGAGCTCAATCCTCTGCCCATCTACTTAGAATTAAGTCCTATTATAATCAATGGGGCTTATTCCCAGGAAATGATGGATAGAATTGTAACCTCAGAGCCCATGCACTGAGGTCCCCCCCCCACTTAGGATTGCCATAATTTTCTTCTACAAAACTGGGACAGGACCCTCTGTTCCCATTTGCCAGTATGTGAACACAGTCCTCAAAAATTGGGACAGTCCCTGTTTTTTGGGATATATGGCAACCCTACCCCCACTTTAATACAATCCACTCACTGCTGCTGCCGCTCAGATACCTATGCCAGGGAGATGGGTACAAGAGTCCACACTGTGCTTGTGCTTCCTCTGAGATGTCTTTGTGGGGGCAGGGAGGAAGACATTGTGAGGGGTCCCAGTGTGCTGCTGCTACTACTGCTGCCATCTCTGAGCACCTCTGAGAGATCTGGCCTAACGGTTGTGGGCCTCATGGAATGGCTCAAAGGGCCACATTTGACCCATGGGCCTTGTATTAGACACACGTGCTTTGGAAGTTCAACATTAAATAACACCCAGATTTAAATCCCAATGCCATGGAGTACCAGAAGACAGTGGTTCTAAGGTAATGTCTGTGTCAGCGTGGAATGAGAGTTTAGTGATTGATTTAATTGGATGTATGCAATTTTGTTTTGGCCTTTACTCACATAGATTTTATTTCCAATGAGATTTAGCTCTGTAAAAAACAACAGCCTTTAGGTAATTATTGGATGAAACATTCTTTCCCCTGCAGGTTCTGTGCTTAGCTGACATGGATGACTCTGGAACCACCCACTCAGCTTCTCAGCAGGGGCATCCGTACTGTGTTTCTACCCTATCAAAGAATTCTTTGGCACAAATTTATTAGTTGGAATATTTGATGCCAGAAGGTGTGCGTGTGTATGGGGGGGGGGGGTTGGGAATCTCATGGAATGCAAACAAGAGAGGGGGAGTAAGAAAAAATACATTACCAGTTTAAGAGCTGTTTATGTTTTGTTGACTGCAAATATAGTGCTGCAGGTGCTATAAGGTATCCTTTGTGAAAACAGAAAAAAAGAATTAACTAGAGGCAAAGGGAAGAGATAAAGATGATCTTTAAAGGATGAATTTGTGGAAAGTGCCTTTGAGCTTTTCTGTACACCAGATTATTCACACACACAAATAGGACAACCTGGTTTGAATAATGAGACAATATCCCTTCTGGTGTGAGCCAGCATATATATTGCTGCAACTGTTTTTGTTTCAATTGTTGATGATCTTGTCTATTCATGATCTTGTGCCATTCATTTTTGTGCTGATACCTGGTTTATGAGGTCCTCCATGTGCTCCACCCAGCTTACCAGTGTTGAATTGGTTGGTTGTGAGCAATGGGCAATGACTTAAAAATCTATGGGTACAGTGATTTGTCCTTCTGCTACCACTAAAACTGGGGAGTTGGCAAGCACTCTGACAGGCATGGGACCTAAGAGCACAATTCAACGCTGGTCTACTCAGAAGTAAAACCTATTGTGTTCAATTGGCTAATTCTTAGAAAAGTGTGGTTACGATGGCAGGCTTTGCCCATAGTCAGCCTGACTGATCTCTTATACCACTGTTGGTCACTCTAGTTGAATGATTAGTAGTCTGGACTTAAGCCCAAAGGTCCAGATCATCATTCCTGCCAAGCCTTGGAGTTTTTGGGAGATAGATCCCTTTGATTCTCTCCCCCTCTCCCTTCCAAAACCTTCTACTTCCCCTGAAATGCCCTGATCTTCCCCCTTCCTGCCTACATCACATCCATGCCACTAAGTTACCAGCATCAGCAGATCATCCAAGTTAATTTGGAATGCACAAGGAGCCACTGATTGTTTACATCAGCAGCCCTGTGACTGTGCTTCGAGGGGGGCAAGCTGTTTTTTGACCTTTTTGCTTACACAGATCACAAGATCCACTGATGCAGACGACCCATAGGATTGGATTTTGAGCTACTAAATAAGCACCAGCTGGTGCAATGTATTTTTTTTTCTATGGTCTTACCCACTCTCTGAGATACAACATCCCTTCTTATTTTGAGAGTTGGCTGCAAATATTGTAACCAAGCTGTAGTGGAATACTCGTTTTTATTCTCGCTCTTTCTCTTTTCCTCCAAGGAATCACAGTAAATTTATCAAAAGGACATACTGTACCCAGCTCTTATCTTTCGATTTATGGGAGATATTACAGCAGAATTGAACTAGGGAACAAAGCAAGAACGCTAGTCTGATAAAACCAGCTGCCAGGCTGGCTCATGTTAACCCTTTCAAGGCAGAAACAACAATTTATGAAAGACTGGACCTTGCAATTAAATTGTCTAGGGCAGTTTACATAAAAGAGCCATGACCCCCTTCCTGGTCAATTTGAATTCTGCAAACACTGCTAAGCAATTTCATTCCCAGAGAACAAATACAAATCTTTGAGAGCTGGACTGTCTAATGTCATTTATTATAAGACAACATTATTACCAGTGGTAAAAATGGGGAGGAGAGTTCCAGCCACACAGGGTGACTCCATAATGGGCCAACACTTTTAGAATGTTGGTATTTTTGAATAATACCATAAAGTTATGTATCAAACACAGTGTGATTTCATTCAGAATGCAATGAAAAAAATTGCACTGAAATATCTCTATTTTATCAAAAACTATAGCCAAAAGAAACACAACAACAGCTGGATGGTGCAATGTCTGCATGGAAGGAGTTCCATCATAGGGGTGACATTATGGCCTTCCACACCAGTGACACAAACCCTAATAATGCCACTGGTTCTTACGCAGGAACAAGGAGTCAATTGGAATCCTCTGCTCTCCCACAGTTATTGCTTCCTGGTGACTCTTCCCACCATCATTTAAGCTGAACCCTACTGGGATGAGAAAAGAGGGGAGCTGTACAAGACAACTTTAGCACCAGATTTTAGGACAGAAGAGTTGGAACAGCTTTTACAGTGGGAGTCATCCAATCAGGTATACTGAGCAAGGAGAAAAGCACAGAACTAGTATTGCACCACACCTGGCCAAAGAGAATTGGTATACTGGCCTCCCCCACTTATTGGATGAGTTAGGGACCAATGCACCATCCAAAAGTCAGAACTATTGAAAAGTGGATCCCAATCTTTTTTGTTGTTTCCAGTGCTTTTTTAAAGCAATTTTTAAATTCCCCCTTTATCTTGCATATTCCTTCTGCCACAATAATTTCTGCAAATGGATTATCATTAACTTCTTCTGGAATGGGATTAGACAGGAGTTACAACATAGGCGAGGGCAATTTTGTCAAAGAGGTTGAAAAAGAGGTTGAAGAGGGGGAACATGCATTGAATGAATGAGTTCTGGGTATAATTGAAAGGTGTTAAATGTGTGGATTGTCAGAAAATGAACCATCAGAAAGCAGGAGATACCTGTACATGTTCAGAAATCTCATACATCCACACCATTTATATTACATCAGTTTTCAATGTTTTGTCACATACAGGTAATTGAAAAGTGTTATAAGAATGGATCATCAGAAAATGAATCGTAAGAAAGCAGGATACCTGTAGTTTCTAGATTCAGAAGTGAGGTCCAATCCTGGTAAAAGACAAGACGTTATCTTGTCCTATGGAACCTGGCAGTTTCTGACAATTTGAGACAAGTTACTGAAGTCCTATACAGATGCCCCCTTCCCATCCCAACAGATTAGTGTTATGATAGTGCTTTCCTGAATGCAGCACCATAACCAGAGGGCATAAACTAAAATCGACTGGTGGGAGAACTGACCAAAGGAAATATTTCTTTACCCAGTATGAAATAAATCAGTGGAACTCCTTGCCATAGGATATGGTGATGGCACTTGGCCTAAGAGGTCTTTAAAAGAGAGTTGGACCAAATTTTGGAGGAAAGTCCATCATGGTTTGCAAGCCATGATGACTATATATAACCTCTGGATCAAACCAAATAAAAGTAACCCATCTTGGACTGCCAGATAGTGGCAACAAAATCATGTTGTCTTGAGTGCTCTTAAAGACAAGTAGTGGGCCATTGTGAGATATCGGAAGACCAGTTGAACCTTTGGCCTGGTCAAGAAGAGCTATTCTTAGGTTTTGAGTATCCTAATAGTTCTTTGAAAAAAATGAACAAATGTGGGTGCTTACTTTCAACTTAACAGTAGAAAATGTTCTAATTTTCTAATCTTCCAGCCTTTTTCTTCTACAGTTAGAGTTTCTATATGTCCTGAGAAACAGGGACAATCCAGATTTTGGGGTTTGGGATTTTGTGTTCACATACCAGCAAATGGGACAAAGGGTCCTGTCCCAATTTTATGGAAGAGAATTATGGCAACCCTATCTGCAGTGAAAGAAGAATTGGAGAATATTTGCCTCCTATCTTGTTTTAAAATGAGTTGGATCATACCCTCATGTACTAATTCGTCTTCTCAAAAAATATCACTGATTTTGTATAGTACAGGAGGACCTCCAAACATTTTGGCAGGAGGGACTCATCACTATATTGTGGACCATACAAATGATTTACATTTCAAATTTGAATATATTCACATAAATTTAAATAGAAGAGTTTATTTGAGATAGATCTGGAAGTTTATACGGCTGGCCCATAGGCCCAAATGGGGAGTCTTGTCACATTGAGGCTCAATGAGGGCCACATCTGGCCCCTGGGCCGGAGTTTTATACACCCCTGGATAAAAATCCAATGTTGTTATTGTAAAACATCATGTAAAACATAACCCATTAGTGGCAAATTAGATGGTCTAGAACAAGGGTGTCAAACATAAGGCTCATGGGCTAGATTCAACCTCTGGAAGGAATTTATCACTCAAAGGGTTTTAGTAAATGGTTCTGCAACAACCTGGAGATCAGTTTTGAGTGGGGTGCCCCAGGGCTTTGTCTTAGGCCTGGTTCTCTTTAATATCTTCATCAATGACTTGGTGGAAGGGATACAGGGGAGCCTGATCAAATTTGCAGTTGACACCAAGCTGGGAGGAGTAGCAAACACAATAGATTAAAGGAATAAGCTCCAGGAGAATCTGGACAAATGAATACTGGGCTATAACAAACAAAATGAATTTCAACCAGGAGAAGTGCAAGGTTCTGCACTTAGGCAATAAAAACAAGATACAGGTATAAATTAGGAGATATGTGGCTTAGCAGCACAACATGTTAGCGGGATCTTGGAGTCGCCATGGATCACAAGCTGAACATGATGAGTCAGCAGTGTGATGCACCTGCAAAGAAGGCAAATGTCATTTAAGCCGATGTCACTTCCTCCTTCATGATGTCAATTCATGGTGTCAAACAGGTCTCCATGGATTCTGTGCTACATTAGCCCACTGCATGAAATGAGTTAGAAATCCCTGCTTTAGAATATGTCTCAGCAAATTAGTGCGCTCTTATTGTACCATGCAAATCTCCTTCACCTGTCTTTGAGCATGAGATGTGGGAAGATGGGGAGAGATCAAGAAAGTTTTGTTGTTTGAGATGTGGAAATAAGCATGTTTACTCAGTCATAAATCCAAAAGTCCTGCAGGACTTGTGATGCGTGTGATTTGGATTGGACATGGAGGAGAGTATGTAATTCTGAGAAACATGGATGACATTGATTTGTATGTTGATTTTGTTCACATCTATTTCCAAGCATGGGGGGGGGACATCTCAAAAATGGGTTGGTGAAACATGTTCAAATAATGTCATATTTGAAATATTTATATATCTGCTGAGAAATATAAAGGTATTTCATAGGCTAAGCATCCACAGCTAAGAACATAAAACAAGCTCAGCTGGATCAGGCAAAGACTCATCTAGTCCAGATCTCTGTCTGTCTGTCTGTCTGTCTGTCGACATCAGTAGCATTTGTATCACCCAGTGTAGGAGACCAGTGTGTAACCCCTTGATGGACCTCCTCCCACACCATAGGAGGGTAATATCCTGGGCAGAGATGCACCATTGCCCTACCCTTGCTTTTTTATTTTGCTATTTTTTATAGAATAGACATATTTCAACATGGTTTGTTTTACTGTGTTCTGCATAAAATTGTAGAACATATAGCATTTATGTTATATATCATTTGATAATGTCGCTGAGGGTGCAGAGTATGGGCTGAACCAGGTGACACCTCCTCCCTGTGCATGTCATCTGGTTTAGCCCATACTCTGCACCCTCAGCGACACTAGTAGCTCCTTTCCCACTTGAATTAAATAGGCTTTACGTTCATATGACTTTCAATTACAAATACGATTGATGGGCTCCTGAACTGATGACAATTTAGCAAAGGATGACTCCGTGTCCCAGAACTCTCTCCAGAGTCCAACTTATATCATTTGTGGTTTGAAACTTTGAACGGCTTGTCGGCTCATGGCAGAAGATTTCGAAGACTTAACCACAATTTATTACCACCTCTTCCTCTCTCTTGCTCTGGGAAATACAATTATTTCTGAACTTTCTGTGCTGTCCAGATTCCTGACTGCAACCATTTTATTTCCATTGAAGGACATGAAGAAGAAAGTAAGAAGGGGGAAAAGGGAATCGTTCACTTAAGAACAATATGAGAGACACCAAGGTATGTGAATGCTTCCAATTTTAAATGACTAGGTAACTACTTCTTTAGAGGGTTCAAAGCACACTATCTGCATCTGAAATAGGAAAACCTAATGCTAGATAATTGTATCATATGGGAAACCTGATGAGAAAATTACTAAGCAACACAGATAGAATTATATTAAGAGGTGTTGATATAGTAGGCAAGAAGCTCATTATGAAAAGTGCCAGCTTCGGGTTGCTGATCTCTTGTGTGCTCCAAAATAGCAGCAGCTCTATCTTTTGTTACTGCTTCAGCTACTGCAACCATAAGCTGAAGTTCAATGGAAAAAAGCCACCGCATTGTTGGAAAGTGAGGCAGGTCCATGCAAGTAATTGTAATAGCCACAAGCCAGGGCTGGCTATTAACACCAACTGAACCAGTGGCTCAGGAAGCCAATTGATGTGGAGGCGACCCTTTCTGTCTACCTGCCTCTGCTGCTTCTTCTTCACCTTCCACACCTTGTTTTAAAAAGAAGCAGAAAACAAATTGGAGATTGGGAGGCACAGAGGCTGGTGCATCATTTGTCAAGGGTGGGGGTAGCATAAGGCATGTTGTCTCAGAAGGTTTCGGGCCTATCCTGTCCCATGCAAATTGCTAGGAATAACTGTGCTATAAATAGTATTAATCTACATACTAAATAATACTATAAATTATTTATTTATAGAGCTGTTATTACATGATACTATTTATAGGGCTGCATTTGGCTTGGTGTTAAAGGTGGTGTGCTTGTCAATTTGAAGATCAGTAGGTCAGTGGTTTGAGACCAGAGTACTGCAAGATGAGGTCAGATCCTGTCCTTAGCCCAGCTCCTGCTCAACCTAGCAGTTCAAAAGTATGCAAATGCAAGTAGATAAATAGTTACCACCGCAGTGGGAAGGTAACAGCTTTCTGTGTGCATGCTGACCATATGTCCATGGAGGTGACTTCAGACAACACTGGGTCTATGGCTTAAGAAACAAGGGATGAACATCCCAGCCTAGAGTCACACCAGTGATTTTCAACCAGTGTGCCATGGATAATCCTCAGGTGTGCCATAGGAATTTGGAGACTGACATTCATTAATAGGAAAATTGGGGGATTTGAACAGTCGGTTGTGCCTTGTCAATGGTAAAAATAACTGATAGTGTGCCCTGACCATTTCAGTGCTTTGTCAAGTGTGCCGTGAGATGAAAAAGGTTGAAAATCACTAACCTGGAGCAGGGGTCCTCAAACTTTTTGAACAGGGGGCCAGTTCACTGTCCCTCAGATACTGTCAGGGGCCAGACTATAGGTGGAGGTTTCTGGGGGGCGGAGGGGTACTGTCAGGGCTGGTGGGGGTTTTCTGGGGGGGGGGTGAAGGATACTGTTAGGACTGGTGGGGGGTTTCTGGGGGGTAGAGGTAACTGGCAGGCTGGTGGGGATCTGGGGGGAGAAAGGGAGACACCTGGGGAGCCCTGCGGCCACCACCCAAGCCCCCTGGCCAGCCAAGGAAGCTGTAGATGGGGTGCTGCAGCCGAGCAGCCCCCCATCCAAGCTCCCTGGCCAGTCAGGGAAGCAGTGGATGGGGCACTGCAGCCGCCATGGTGGGTGCCTACCTGGCGCTGTCCTGAGGGGATGGCTCCTCCCCCTCCCTGCCTGCTCTCGCCTGGCAGCCACTCAGCAACAGCAAGGCAGGGAAGGGGAGGAGCCGGCCTCTCAGGACAGCACAGAGCACACAGCAGCACACCAAATTCAAAATGGCAGCCGCCACCAAGCCTGTTTTTCCAGTAGTGGCAGCAAGGCTCAGCGGGCCGGATTGAGGGCCCTCGTGGGCCGTATCCAGCCTGCAGGCTATACTTTGAGGACCCCTATCCTAGAGCATCACACCCTAGAGCAGCGTTTCTCAAAGTGGGGGTCGGGACCCCTTTGGGGGGTTGCCTTGAGCTTTCCTGGGGGTTGCCTAAAGACACCTGGTGCAGGGGGCCAGGTGGGAACATCTGGCAGAAATGCTGGAGCCACTGTGGCTGGAAGAAGCTGCTGAGAAGCGGCTCAGAAGGAGCCTTTGAGCTGTTGAGAGACCAATGTCGAGCCTTCGGTGCGGGGAAGCGCCCGACACATTCATCACAGACGGCAGCCTCCTCCCCCCCTCCCCTGCAGATCCTCAGTGCATCTGCCAGCTGAGAGTGTTAAGCACGCTGAGGTGTAGCGTGGCGCCAGAGCTCTGGCGGTTGGGCTGTCTGGTGGGTGCCCCGCTTGTGCACCAACCATTGTGCCCTGCTCCTTGTGCTCTACTCAAAAGTAAGCCCCCTAAATGTTGTTGTTCATGACAAGTGAATGGGACTTACTCCCAGGAAAGTGCTAGGATTGCAGCCTTAGAGCCCAGTTCTATGCATGTCTACTCGGAAGTCAGTCCCATGATAGTGAATGGAACTTACTCCCAGGAAACAGTGGCTGGCTTTGCTGCCTGAGATCCCAATCCTATGGGGATCTCAGAAGTCAGTCCCATGATAGTGAATGGGGCTACTCCCAGGAAAGTGCTAGGATTGCAGCCTTAGAGCCCAATTCTATGCATGTATACTCAGAAGTCATTCCCATTGAGTTCAGTGAGGTTTACTCCGAGGAAAATGTGCATAGCACTGCAGCAGTAACAACAAAAATAATTTTGTGGTTGGGGGTCTGCACAACATGAAGAACTTATAAAGGGGTCACAGCATTAGGAAGATTGAGAACCACTGCCCTAGAGTCACAACTCAGCAGGGCAACCTGTGGGAACCACCTTTATACTTATATATACTAAGTAGTATATTCATTTATAACTTAATCATCAGTGTTTTATTTATGAGCGATTTTGGTCTCAACACAAATGAGGTTGGCTCTTTAAAGTAAAAGATGAACATCCCTTAAGTCAAGCGTGACCATACAGAATAGAGGTCAGAGTGCCTCTACCTTTAACTATTACATAGAAGATGAAATTTAGGCAGGTTCAGCCCAACATAGATGGGTTTAAATAGCAACACCTGCCAAAATTCCCTCTTCTTTACAATGCTTAAAAATAGAGGCACTCTATCCTCCATTCTATATGGTCATCATGCTTAGGTGGCAGTTAACTGCTTAAAAGCAGCCTGCTTACCATGTGGCATGCAGTTAAGCTTGCCTGACTTTGTCATAAAAGATTTTATGTTCAGTTTCGTTTCTGTTTGGTTTCTGTTTCAGCGGGGTGATTATCCCCAATGTGATTATCACATGAATTCAAAGTGATTATCAATTCTGAATTGTTTTGCAAAGGAAAACTTCTGCTTCTGAGCTGAAACAAAGCTGGTTTAAAGAGAACTTGATTCACTGCCTGCCTTCTTACTATGGTAAACAATTACTTTTGTACAATGTGAAAATGGATATCGAAGGATATTCCTGGAACCAAATGTTGCAGATGGCGTTCAACCTGTATACTATATAGTCTATATATATATGTATAATTGAAAAAATCACTCACTGACTTATTCACTGACTCACTCATCAACACCCAGCCAAAACTGGTGGGTCTAGAACAGTGGTTCTCAATCTTCCTAACCCTTGACCCCTTTATAAGTTCCCCTTTATAAGTTCCTCATGTTGTGGGGACCCCCACCCACAAAATTATTTTCGTTGCTACTTTATAACTGTAATTTTGCTACTGTTATGAATCGTAATGTTAATACCTGATATGCAGGATGTATTTTCATTGTTACAAATGAAATGTGTGTTCTATGCACATGTTGAACACAATGGGATTTATTTCAGAGTAGGTATGCATAGGATTGGGCCCTGAGGCTGCAATCCTATCCACATTTACATGGGAGTAAAGGCTCCTTTACTATAATGGGATTTATTTCAGAATAGGCATGCATAGGATTGGGCCCTGAGGCTCTCAGTCAGCTCCAGTGCGCACGCAACTACAGCCGGAGGTCTGGCAAGCCTGACCTGGCCCCCTGGACCAGGGGTCTTTAGGCGACCCCCAGGAAAGCTCTAAGTGACCCCCAAAGGTGTCCCAACCCCCACTTTGAGAAACACTGGCCTAGAAGCATGAAATTTGGGATGGGTGTTCCTTCCATGATAGAGGGAGTCACTAAGAGTTGGTTTTTGGAAATTCCAACTGAAAGAGGGTGAAATGGGGTGCAACACATTTTCCTCCTTATACTTGACATTGAAGAATCCCTGACTGAGAGATGCTCGGCCCCAACCCCTGAACCTAGAAGCATGAAATTTGGGGAGAGTGTTCCTTCTGTCACATGAACACCCACCAAGAACTTATGTGGAGTAATTTAACCCTTAAGGGGCTGAGAAGGGGTGCAACATGTTTGTGTCCTATTCTTAACATGGGAGACAGACCAACACAGCTAATTTGGTGCTCGGTGCCTGGTGGGGATGTTGTTCAGAGGGAGCAGTTGCACTAGGGAGGGTGTTGCACATGGGATGGAGTTGTGCATGGGGGGTTCATGCACATGGGGGGATGATGTGCATGGCGGGACGATGCATGGGGGATGATGCGCATGGGGGATGGATGCACATGGGGGTTGATGTGCATAGGGGTTGATGTGCATAGGGGTTGTTGTGCACAGGTGATTGATACACATAGGGGGATGATGCGCTTGGGGTAGATGTGCATGGGGGGTTGATGAGCAGTGAGGGGAATGGTGTATGGGGGAATTTTACTCCCGCAACGTGGGTATGTTTTTTCTAGTATGTTTATAATAGCAGTGCCATATATAGTATTATTCATTATGTTGTATCTATGTACAATCTGTGTAATGTGGGCAGAGTTTGTTGATTTTGATCAGACTGTGAGGAGTCATCAGTGGGTTCCACACTTATCCATGTGCTCCTCGTGTTAGCTGTGGGATGCTCTCTAGGTCAGGAGTTTCAAACAGAAAGCCTACAGATGTGGCCCCCAAAGGAATTTATCTGGGCTCTCCCTGACTGTCTCTTTTATCTTAAAAATACTGTATGAACATGATTGGCGCATTACCTGTCATTTGCATCTAATTAGTTTCTAGTGATTATTTTTGGCCATTATCTTCTTAATAATGTCACTTCCTGCTTTGTGGTGTCTCCTATGGACCTCAGCAGGCACATGAATGCTAACTTTGGCTCTTGCTATGAAATAGGTGCTATACTTATACTATACACCCTTCTATACTGCTACAGGGTGCAGTAGAAATAAACTTCTTTCCTTCTCAGCCTTGCTTTGCCCCTTTCCCGTTTTCTAATAATGCCTCATTTGTAACATCTTCCTAAAAAAATCACCATTCAAGAACATAAAACTGGAAAGTGCACAATAAATTTCTTGATAAGTATCTTAGGAAAAAAATATATAATCAATAAAACTCTGGGTGGCAACAGTAAAGCTGTATTACATTTAAAACATCTGGTTAAACAACAGGCCCATTCCTCTAGTCTATGAAGTGTTGCTTCAGGATCTTATTTTATAGACTTTTTTTGTTCTTTTATAGAGGGGCTGTAAACGGGCTGTTAAACTAATATTTTGTTACATTCGGCATCGACTGGATTTAGTTTTATAGATTCCTCAGCTTATTGTTATTTCATATGCCCTTTTGCCATTTGCAGTTAAGTGCCAAGCTTTCCATTCCTATATGTAAGAGGAAAACAATAGATCTTGGCTGCAATCCTAACCATACTTTCCTGGGAGTAAGTACTAGTGAACACAATGGGACTTAATTCTGCTTAGGACTGCACTGCTTGTGTTCTTTTTGTTATTCTGCTCTTGAAAATATCTGATATTAAAAGAACACACAGTGTGACTGGTGGTACATCTTGCCACCAAAAGGTCCTTCCTGCATGGTCCCCATGGTCAGTGATCCTAGGAATCATGTAGAAAGTCATTTGCTGGAAGAAGCTGCCACCACACCTCTTCTCTGCTGGAAGAACTTGGGAACTACATGGGAACAGACAAAAGGGCTGGTAAATAGGCTGATCATCAGACCTAGAGTGACCCCAACAACAGGATGAAAGCTACTTCTGGTGCCTCTTTCCCTTGGGTCTCCAGGCCTGTTGAGTCTAGGGACCACATGGAAAGGGCCAATAGTAGCAGCTGAAGAATTAACCAATTATTAGGTTTAAAGAGACACTAAGGGCACAATCCAGAGCAAGTTCAGCCTGCTCTGCCCTAACTGCTCTCTCCTAACTATTCTGTATCCAGAGCAGAAAGTTATGCTGCATCCAGAGAGTCAGGAAGCCTGGGCTGCCCTAACTGCTCCAGAGCATGCTAAGTAATTTACACATGGGGAGGACTTGGTCCTGAGGAGTCACCCCTCAGATCACACTGAACAAGGAACAGCTATGATGCTTACAGTGGTGACACAACTTTGCGCATCACCCAGTGCGGAAGTCTGTGCATCACCCCTGGTATGCGCATCCCCTCCACCTGGACTGTGCAGTCGCCAAAGTTGGCGCCTTCACAGTTATTTCTGAAGCCAACTGGCACCATCTCTGATGCCTGTGCAGTACTTTTCTGAAGTCTTTCGGCTTCAGAGGAGACTGTGCAGGCATTAGAGTTGGTGCCTGTGCAGTACTCTTTCTGAAGCCATTCGGCTGCCGCTCCGCCTCCTGAGTGAGGCCAAATGGCAGTGCAGAGGCGCGGACTTCCTCCACTCTAAGGAAGTCTCCTCTGAAGCTGTTTGCCATGCTCAGTGTGTTTCTGCGCAGTGCACCTTAGCTGGCTGTTCGGGCCAGCTCCTCAGACAAGTGGCAGCTTCTGGCTGCTGCTCCGCCTTGGAGCAGGCCTGAATGGGTATACTGATGCCTGGGGCCTGCCAAAGGACAGTCAAACTCCTCCGGCGCATCACCCAATGCAGCCCACACCAGCCACACCAGTCTGGTGATGCCACTGGGTGCCTGCCTTATAAAAATCCCTGATGAGATGCCAGTACATTCTACAGTGAATACAAGGGGCTTCTTGGAGTGGCCTGCTGTATCTTGAGGTTTGTGGGCAGCCGTAGTTTGTTCCATATCCTGAGGTTGAGAGGCAGGAGTTGCAGCTAGGCTGGCCAAGAACTCAGATTTTTGGTCAACACTACCATTCTTACTCGGGCCTTATCATGGACCCCTATGGGTCTACTCATTACTATACCTGCTCCTGAGGTGGTATATCTCTGAGGAACTGGAAGAGGGCATTTCTGCCTTGAAACAGGCTTTGGATACAGAGTAACTGCTCTGCCCTAGGCAATGCTAAACATGCCCTCAACTTGCCTCTCCTGAGCTGCTTAGGCTGCCCCAGTTAGGGCAGAGCAGGTCCACCTCTCTTAGGGCACTCTATCTTGCCTTGCTCTGCCCTAAGCCTCTTCCAGAGTAACTGGGGTGGAGCATCTTGCAGTTGCTCCACCCTAGTGATAGATAGGGCAACCTAAGGGCTCTTATGTGGACAGATTAGTTGCTCTGGATTGTGCTGCTAGAGTCAGCTAATTCTGAAGTTAACACTATCCATTCCTTTGCAGTCCCTTGATTCAACCAATCTAAAGATCAAGCAAGAAGAGGCAACAACAGACATTCTCTTCTTCACTGGCTCTTGGTTAAACTGAGAGCAACTGATCCTAAAGTTGAAATTCAGAGATCTTGGCCTGGGAGTTGATCAAGTGGGCAGGCATCCCTCTGGCTAGGTGGTTATCCACAGGGCATCCCTTACTGATGGCTTGGGTGTTGAGCAAATGGCTAGCCCAGCTAGCTAGGGAGAGATGGTTATCTACAGAACATGCCTCATTGGTCCATCTTGTTCCATCAGCCTACCACCTGAAGCAGCTGCTCCACCTCCTTCTGAGTGGGATGGCTCCGAATGACTTAAGGAGATGTCATGACCAGCTTGAAAAGTGTGGTGAAAGTTAAAAGTGGTGGTGATTGATAAAAAATGGCAACTGCAATAGGCAGCTGAAAATGTGTAAAATTTAATTTTACTGCATACAATGAGTTATACAACAATAATAATTTTACTGCATACAATGAGTTATACAACAATAATAAAGTTTGTTATGATTTTTACCTAATTGCACTATTTTATACAACAATGGATTTATGATTACATGTTTTATTACAATATAATAAACTGTTTAACTTATTATCAAAATAGTGTACTTGAATCTAATGTGCACCCTGATTTTGGAGAAAGAGGATGCGATCCTAAACATGTCTACTCAAAAGTAAGCCCCACTGTGTTCAATGCGTTTTACTCCCAGGAAAGTGTCTTTAAGATTGTAGCCTTAGGTAGTTTTAAGTAGATATGGTTAGGATTTTGCTCTAAATCTGGCTAAAATATAGGTGCATTAGATTTGAGTAAACGAAGTAATACTATGTGAGCAGAGGGCTTCTTGTAAGGACTGCATAAAGATAATAATACATCCTCACAAAGCACTCTGAAAATGCTACAGAGAGAATAAAAATGTGAAGAGAGGGGTGACTCATTGTTTTTCTAGGAACCTTTAGATCCTTGCATAAGTTACAATAAAAAGAAAACCTTAAAAGCATTATTTCTCCTTTTGCAGAACAAATTTGGGGAGCACTGAATGTTTTAACCTTTTGAACCTTGACACTAAAATCAATGTCCTCCTTATCAATATTTTTTTCCTTCCATTGCTTTACTTTTTTTCTCAAAAATGCCAGGAATTGCTCATTTCCCCAATGCCAGATTGCTTATGAATTCCTAGCTGCTTCAACTGAGTTATCTCCACCCCTCCCATTCTTTCAATTTTTCAAAAACACACAGACGCACACACTTCTTAGTCTTTGCTTTTCCAAAAGCAAGAATAAATGTGAAATCACTAAGGAGATGTATGAGTGTGAAGGGGAGGAGAAGAGAAAATTTATTTACTTACATCTTGACCCTGAGTCAACTCTTTTGGAAATAAGGACCATTGAGATGTATGGGATTTTATCTACAGGTACTCCTGTTCAACATGTAGCTGAATTCACAAAGGTGGAAAGTTATGGAACTATATATATGCTGAAGAATGTTGGTCAG
Source organism: Cryptoblepharus egeriae (assembly GCA_030015325.1). Classification (NCBI taxonomy): domain Eukaryota; kingdom Metazoa; phylum Chordata; class Lepidosauria; order Squamata; family Scincidae; genus Cryptoblepharus; species Cryptoblepharus egeriae. The sequence continues at coordinate 18,924,799 of JAREYC010000011.1, read as the reverse complement.
AGTGACAAATGGGATTTATACCCTTCCTTTCCCATGCCAAAGCAAATTTCTCAAGGCAGCTTTTAAGTTTTTCTCCTTTGTCCGCAGAACAACCCTGTAAGGTAGGTGAGGCTGAGAGTGAGTAACTGGCCCAAGGTAACTCAGGAAGCTTCATGACTGAGGGGGATTTGAACTTGGATCTTCTAGGTCTCAGTGCAACTCCCAACCACTATACTATCCTGGCTCTGAACTCCTGTGTAATCCTTATGAACCACTTATAAGGAGCAATTACTTTTAATGGAAAGGCTGAAATTTGAAATTACTTTCAAAGGTTGGCTCATCTAGGAGTTGCATCAAGCTACTATCTTATCACACTACCCTGGAATAAGCCCCATTTACTCTAATGGGATGTTAGTTCTGACATACAAAGAATTGGGTTCTCACACACATACAGGCTGAGGGCACCTACTTCTGTGAGTCAGTCTCCATTGCTCTGCTTTCTAGCCCCTCTCTCTCCTTCACAGGCTTCTGGATTTCTTTTTTCTTACTCTTTATTTCAGAATCAAAACAAGAGCAGAAAGATGATTGTGGTGTGGACTGGGACGCGTACGAACGCTTTAACATGGAGCCCATGGGGGTACACATGGGGGAGAGTCTGCGCATATGGAACAGGCCAGATTACCCTCCCCTTGACATCAAGCTGTTCCCAGATGCCGTCAAGGTCTGGAGGATGGACGATATGGTGGAGCTCTGGAGGACGGGGGGAAGAGGAGGACCCAAGAGAAGAGGGGTAACGGTTGGGCCATCCACCAGGTATGCCCCGGTACGCCCCGGGAGGAGTCCAGTCGCTGACAGGAATTTGGCGGGAGGAGATGGGGGAGGGGTCGAGGATATAAGAGAGAGGGAGGGGAGGGAACGAGAGGTTCTTTGGCGGGAGGAACTCCCGTGGAAGGAGCAGAGTACCTACTCGGTGTGTAGGGAGAGCCCGAGAAAGGATCCACATGTGCCCCTTCCTGACAGACCCGAGGAACCCCACCCCGCAGTGGTGTGCAGTGGTCTGCGTGCCTTGACTCTGAGTGAAGAGGAGAAGGTCGGCGCTGCAACCAGGGAGACAAGTACCCAGTCGGGGCGTGGAGCCTGGAAAAGAAAGGAGAAAGAGTGAGGAATGGACATGAGGGAAGTGGTTTGCGTTACTGACATGTTGAGAGACTTACCTGTTTATGGTGGTGGGGACTCTGTTGAGTGGTCATGTTGACCTGTGGAAAGAGAAGTGTTATTTTTGTGGAACCAAGTGAGTGCCTGAGTAAACGTGTTTCACAGTACTTACCTGACTCAGTCTGATGATGTATGCCCAGGGTGGGTGATGAAGAGGATGAGACCCAAATATCAGTTGTGTTGGAAGAACAGACCCCTGCTAGCGAGCGAGGTCGGCGTAAGACCAAGGGAACCCGTGACAATGATGAATATCAGGGACAACTGGGACAGGAAGCATAAGTTACAAGGAGACCTTGGGCTGGACCCAAAATAATATAAAACTATATACCAAGTTTATTAGGAAGAGGACTGAAAATAAAATGTCAAGTATTACAAGAGCATGTAATAGTTGCATGTTGACAATGCAGTATTTCCAGCCACTTGTTTCCGATGCAGGATATGTAAAAGCTGTAGAAGGTACAGCAAAGGGCAATTAAAATCATCAGGCAGGTGAAGAGGATCCTCTTTCTCATTAAGAAACACTCAGATATTTCGAGAGGTTTAAGAAAATATGAACAGTTTAAAAAATGGAGAACATGAGCAGATATCATGATCTCAACATCTATGTTCTGACATGGAAACTGGCATGAGTGAGCAGTGGGCACAGAACAAGACCAAAGACCCTTAGGTTTCTGGTGCTGATGCAACTATTCCAAAGGGTCATGTGACACATCCTGCGTTATATGGGTAGTCATGAAAGCATCTCGAAAGTAAGAGAATGTTTGTTCCCTTTTCTTGGGGTGTATTCTGGCTGCATTGGTGCCAGGGACAGATCCAGTGTATATGCTGGGGAGGAGAGACAAGTTCCAGAGCCCAGGTCAACCAAATAGGTTGGTTGTCTCTGTGGCTCAGGTTTGATGGATGGATAGACCTGAGCTCTCACCTCTACTGGAGCCAGTGGTGGGCACCAGCAGGTTCGCACCTACTCTATAGTACCGGTTCTTAACAAGAGATAGTACATATAAAGTTTAAAAATAGCCATTTAAAAGTGGCTGCCAGATGGACAGAGAACCGGTTCTTAATTTCTTTGAAGCCCATCACTGACTGGAGCCCATACCTAATTCCTTGGTAGAATGGTGGAATTATGGCCTCTGCGGCAGAGGTTTGCTGAATGGGTAGACTTTGCCTCCTGTTTGGACCCTTTATCTACCTGCTGGCTTCCATTCTGTTTCTGCTCCATTTGATGCCCTGCCCAGTGGGTGTTCCTTTGGCATCCAACTTTGACAGGGTTACCAAATGTACCCAATTTTCCAGAACATGTCTTGGATTTTATCCTTGTGTCCTGAAAAGAATCTCCTTTTCCTCCATTTCCTTGTGAACTGGCAACATGTAGCCTTCTTGTAATTCATAAATTATATGTAATAAATTACATATAATAGTTTTAAATTTAAATATAGAGTTAAATTAACCACATGAAGGCAATATACCGTATTGACTAGAATTTAATGCCCCATCGAATCTAATGCACACCCTACACTTATCAAAAGATCTTATTTACTCAAATCTAATTAACCATCAAATATAATGCGCACCCTGATTTTGATTTTGCTGGAAAAGGTGATCATTAGATTTGAGTAAATACAGTATATGAGGCTGCAATCCTAACCACACTTTCCTGGGAGTAGGCTCAATTGAATACAATTTGAATGACATTTGTGCCATGGGTCAACTCTGAACTGTGCAAGTGACATTGTTGATACAAGTCTATGTTGGCTGGTGAAGGTGGATCAGGTACATGAAGAGGGTTTGGATTTAGCTGGTATTGCTGCTGTTGAACACATCCCCTTCTTGGCCTCAGTCTTTTCTATTTCTTCGCCATCCCTTTCACATTCCTTCTTTTTGTGCACAATCCTTTTCTTTTTACTAAAATATGTGTGTGCACACAACATATATATACACACACAGAGAGAGAGATGCATGCACAAACATGTTCTGTGTTTTTTTAGCAACATGTGATTGTTGAGGAGGGACATTTTATTTATTTACCACATGAGGAATTATTTATCTGTGCCCCCCATCTTGACATCTGAAGTGATACAGTCCAGAAAGAAGTGGTACAGTCCAGAAAGGCACCCAAGATATGGCAGTGTATTAGGATTAGTTCCAGGAAAGGTCATACCATGGCAACTATCTTGCACTTCCGATTGCTCTTTCCTTAAATATGAATCCTCTAGGAATGGCGAACCATTCGACTGGTTTCCCTGTAGGCGAGTTTAAATATTTGCAAAGGCTGCTCAGAGCATGAAGAAGAAGACAGACTGAATCTCAATGAAGAAATATTTGCCATGCCATGAATTCAAGTGAGTCAGAATCAAAGACGATGCTTCCCCAGCGGCTGTTTACAAAGTTGGACAATGAAAATGTGAACATTATGTGCAAACTGGAAAACCCCCTCTTTGTTCCCACAATATTTTAAAAGAAATGAAAGGTGGCTGATGCCTTGTAGGTCAGCTACTCTCTCCTGTCGGAAATTGTCATATAAAACAAAGGCTTTTTTGTTGTATGAAGCCTATTTGTCAGGGAAATAATGCACATTCTATTTTATATATTTATCAAATTTCTACACCGCTTTCTCCAGCAAGCGAGACCCAAGGCGGCTCACAACACATCACTCTAACAAGTTAAAACTTATCACATTAATTTACAAAATGTATCACATTAACAGCTAAAAAACACTAAACCCTAAAATTAGAAGAAAAATAGTAAAAATTCATATCCACCCACCAACCTAGCACTAACTGATGGCTTTTATAAATAAAAACATTTTAAGACCCTGCCAAATAGTCTGCAGAGAGAAGTCCCTTCCCGAACTCCAGAAGAAGAGAATTCCATAGCTGGGGTGCAGCCACTGAAAAGGCCCTGCTCCTACTCATCAGACCCCTGAGATCTCTTGGTGGCAGCATGGCTAGAATTCTACAGAATTTGTCTCCTTTTTAAAAAATATGGGGCAGCACAATCCTAACCTGCACTGAACCCACCACACTAGAAATCACCATCAGATAGTGTGTGTCCAGCATCTCCATGTGTGCCATTGTTGGAAGAAAGAAGATGAAGGAATGTCTGATTAATGTCAGATGACTGAACCTTTATTCCAGAAATGATGCCATCTACAACTACCAATTGCCAAAGATTTCTTTCTATAATACCTTTTAAAAATTCTTGCAAAGCCAGCTGGGTCCCAATAGGGAAGTGGTTCTCAAGCATTTCAGCCCAAAACCCTCTTCTGAGACTGACACCTGTCCAGCACCCCCCAGAAATGATGTCATGGTTGGAGATGACATCAAAAAGGAAGTGACATCACTGTGGTGCCAGAGCTTCTCCATGTCTACTTGGAAGCAACTCCCATTATGTTCAATGAAACTTTCACCAAGAAAATCAGCCTGAGTGTCCCATTCCAAGATAGTGGCACCAGCTTTTCATGACATCCTTGAAATGAAGTCACAACCCCACAAGAGGTCCTGATCTCCATTTTGAGAAACACTGCGATAGAATGCCATTTTTAAAATGTCATTTTATGCATAAGTTACAAAGTTATGTCTTTTATTGAGCATTTTTATTGCTGATGCCTGGCATATTTTATATTTTAATGTGTTTTTATTGCTTTTAACTGTTATTGTTTTATTTATATTACTGTTTATTGCAAGAGTCTCTAAACTTTTTGGCAGGAGAGCCAAATCATCTTTCTGATATTGTGTTGGGGGCCAGAAGAAAAAAAAAGAATTGATTTACATTTCAAATTTGAATAAATTTACATAAATGAATATATTAGTGAGGGAACTTGTGAATGAAGGAATTAAAATAAGTTCATAAATACTTCATAAATACTTTACAATACACCTAGAAGGTGGTGATTATAAGCACTTTCATACCCAGTTTATAAGCACTTTCATACACAGAGAGGGGATGTGTGAGCAGCCTCCCCAGCCCTCAAAATACCCTCCTGAGGTGTGGAGAGCAGAACTCCCCTTACCTCTGGAGGATTACAGGGCTTACAGAGGGCCGGATGGAGGCTCCCCAATGAATGCATCTGTCCCAAGGTCCAGGGTTTGGAGACCCCTGGTTCATTATTGATTGTTAGCCACTTTAGGTTCCCTACGGGGAGAAAAGTGGAGTATAAATCAAATCAGTCAATCAAATGGTATCACCATGCTAAAATATCAAAGAACCACTGGATTAGCCCTTTGCCAATGTTCAAGTGAAAAATGGTTGGGTGTGGTTTCATGACAGAGATATAAAAAAGAACTCTTGACCGATACAGTTGAAAGTGACACAGCTGTCCACAGACATTACGATGAATGTAGATAAGCCCAGAGAGAACCTATCTTCACAATTTCATCCTATATTTTCACAAGCATGTCTGAAAAGGGTAATGGCTGGCTTCTGAATGAAAACCAGATCTGATGAATTATCTTGCCTAGCTCAAGAACAATGCACTTTACAGCTGGAGGGATCTTGCCTTGAAGTGTGCAGTGTGCGTGTGTGTGTGTGTGTGTGTGTGTGTGTGTGTGTGTGTGCAGCCACTGTTGTATTTTCAGCCAACTGTTAACAAGTACCAAGTTGCCCTTTTGTTATCAAATTAAGACTTGGAGCATATTTATAAACATATGCTCAATACAGTTTTGATAAAGTCTTTAATACACAGATTCATAAAAGGAGTGCAAACCAAAATGAATTCTATACAGGGAGTAAATCTATACAGGCAGGAATTCTATACTGGGAGAAAATCTAAATCAGCTATTCTCAAAGGGAGCCATATGGCCCTTTGGTGAGCACTGGCACATTGAAACAGGGCCACCAGACTTGGTGATCAATAATAAATTATCTGTTCATGTTGTACACTTGTTTGATAGGGGAGTCCTGGAACCTAATTATAGAATGGCTCATCTAGATAGGTGTTTATCAATATTTGGGAGCAATCCTGAAGTGACGCCACTGAGAATGGCCCAACTGGGATGGTCCAAGTAGGCTATATTCAGAGCAGAAAGAAGGGCCAAATCCTCAGGTGTAGGAGGCTGCTGAAGCCCAGGAGTCCCTGACAACCAGTCACAACTGCAGTATACTGAGACTGCAGTATAGCAATTTCTGTAGTGGAGGATGGATGCAAGGGGATTGTTGGAGTGACCTGCTGTATCCTGACGTTGGTGAGCTGTTGTAGTTGTGCCATATCCTGAGGTTGAGAGGCAGGGGTTTCAGGTTAGGATGTCTAAGAACTCAGATTTTTGGTCAATTTTGCCATTCTTACTCTGGCTTGTCATGGACCACTATGGGTATATGCAGATTTATTCCTGCACCTGAGGTGGTCTAAGTTGGAGGAACTGGGAAGGGGCATTTCTGCACTGGAAATTGGCTCTGGAGTCAGCCTAACCACATTTCTAGGCCATAGAACCCTGCTGAGCTGCCTAGGCTAGTCCTGCTAGGCCAGTCCAGGTCCATCTGTCTTGTGCTGGCTTTAGTTGATTTATGCCAGCCTAAGTTGACTTATAGAAAAGAACCCAGGCCTTTTCTGGTGCAGCTAGGCTGGCATACTAAAGTTACACCAGCCCAGTACTTGATAGGCTGGCCCAGGTGCACCCTTTGTTCCCTGCTTTGCATGGTACCACCAGATGTAACTGGTGATGATGTCATCACTAGTTACCTCTGGATTGGAAGGCCAAACACCAGTAAGAAGCTCAGGGTAGATGCAAGGGATTTAAAAAGCATTCTTTGGATCTCTGCCTCCTGTTCATTGCATTGTGTTGCTGGTCTTGCTGTTGGGAAGCACGTGTCCAAGGATTCTTTAAGTACCACCAGATACCTTATCATGTACTACTAGTGACACGCGTACCACTCTATTGAGAAACTCTGATCATAATAGCGTTTGGTCCTGAACATAAAATAAAGATTACGGAAAATGACAATGGTTATCCTTGAGATAATACACAAATGAGGAGCCAACCAAAGTACAATTGGAACCCCAGTGCCAGATTTACATATAAGCAAAACAAGCTATAGCTTAGGGCCCCTCTCTCTTGGGAGCCCCCAAAAAATTTAAAGGAAAAAAAACTGGATGTACATTTCCAAAATCTAAGATAAAAAAACAAATAAAATAAAACCTACATACAGTAACAGTGTTTTGTGTTGTGTAGGCTCCTATGATATAAGTAATGGACCCCACCTGCTAGCCTGCTGGACATATAAAGGGCCCCATTACCTTCAATAGCTTAGGGCCTCATCAAACCTAAATCCAGCCCTGCCTGGACTGATCTCACCAAGAACCAGTGATGATCAACCTTGCTGATCTCACCAAGAATCAGTATTCAAAATTCTGAGGAGTTTATGGGTATCACTGGTGTTTCTAAGAGATGTGGACCTCACAGGCACTTTGGGGAGGATGTGTGCGACACCACTATAAGACAAAATTTTTTGAATATTTTTGAAAATTTATATTTCTGAATAATACCATCCTGTTATATATCATTGGAAGGGTAAGTTGATGCAGAATGAAAAAGAACAATTTCTATTTTTCCTGGATGAGTACCTGGAGTCAGGAGCAGTTATATTTCCTGCTGAGTAGTGGGAAGGTATTCTGAGCTGGAGGTGTTCTGGAGGGAAAGTGGGGAGGGGAATACTAGTGGGGGAAGATGGGTAGGACTGGACAGAAAAGTCCACCATAGGTTACAAACCACGATGGGCATGTGCAACATCTTGGTTTTAGAACTAGGCTACCTCAGGATGTCAGTTGCAACGAAGGGCACTGGGATACAAGTCTCTTGTTGTCTTGTATGATCCTAGAGGCATCTGGTGGGCCACTGTGAGATACAAGAACCTGGACTAGATGGGTCTTTGGACTGATCAAGCTGGGCACTTTTTTATGTTCTTATGTAGAGCCTTGTGTGAGATTCTGACTGGAATCAGAGGGAGAACAGATCCACCAGATAGACAGGAAGATGCTATGCACATAGTATTTTGAAATCGGTTAATTCAAAAAGGGCTGCAGTGGCTTCGTGGTTAAATGCTCTGCACCTGTCAATCTGAAGATCAGCAAGTCAGTGGTTCAAGACCCAAGTACTGCAAGACAGAGTGAGCTCCTGTCCTTAGCCCAGCTCCTGTCAACCTAGCAGTTCAAAACATAGAAATGCAAGTAGATAAATAGATACAACCTCAGTGGGAAGGTAACAGTTTTCCACATGCATGAGGGCCACATGTCCACAGAAGCATCTTTGGACAATGCTGGCTTGATTGCTCTAAAAAGTTAGCACCGCTCCCTAGAGTCGGTCACGTCTAGCAGGGCAACCTGTGGGGGACACCTTTACCTAATTCTACTTCTTATGGCCTGTAACGGTTTTAGCCCATCGCAGAGAAGAAATATCAAATTTTTATAAAGTTGAGCACAGATATTTGTAGAAAGGGGAGAAAACATATCAGAACTTTGATATATTAACTTCTTTCAAATTTAACAATTCCTTAATCTAATGCTCTATTTAATCCAAGCTATAATTCTTAAAATGAAAGCGGTGTTGGTAGGAACAGAGAAAATGTGATACATGTTATTGTTTATTCTTAACTGCACCACCCCCGGCATGAACACATGATGGAAATGTTCAGATCTAACAGAGCAATGGTACATGCAATGCAGAATAAAAGGATTAAGGTTCATACTCATTAAAGAAAATTAGATTCACCTCTGATAATATTTTTTGTTTCATAAAAAGATACAATTCCACATATTTTTGCAAACCTGCATAAAGCTTAATTCTTGTCCTTTCAAGCCTCAATGCGAGTTTATTAACATTCTGTTGTGATCTGGTGTAGTCAGATACACAGTTCAGATACATGCCTCATTTTAATTGGGAAATAATCTCATAGATTTGAGGGGGAAACTAGCCCACTGGTTCTCAATCAGGGGGTCATGACACCACAGTTTTCTTAATTGGAATGGCAAGTTGGCAGTGATGGCACTTCAAAAAGGCAAGTTTTAAGTTTTAAGGCAAGTTTCAAACAATGCATAGATTTTTAATAGTGTGGCATGAACTCATAGGATACATAGGAAGCTATCTTATACCGCATCTGTCCATTTGTCTGTGTCCATTTTGTCTATGGTGAATGTCAGGAGCTATCCAGGGTTCCAGGAAGGTATTTTTCAACCTCATTTGGAAATATCAGGGACTGAACCAGGGATTTTCTGTTTGTTCTGTTTGTTCTGTTTGTTCTGTCTCAGGGCAGCCCATCTATGAGATCCATTGGGAAACGTTAGGTAGGCTGACCAGATGCCCTCTTTTTCAAGAGCATGTCTTCTTTTTTAGCCTCATGGTCTGAAAACCCTGTCCACCAGTGCTCACTGCCTGCTGGTGGCAGCTGGTACCCAACGCCTGCCAGTATGCACTGCCTTGCACCAGTGCCTGGTGCTCGCTGGTGCCCAGCAGTGCCCAGCCATGACCAAGGCTCACAAATATCCCTTAAATTTACTCCAGCAATGAAGGCTAAGTTCAGCTCGTATGAAATATAATTTAAAATAGTAAAATAGTATTTAAGCACATTAAAACAATAAACTAGTGTTTTCAGCTTTTATTTTATCATGTCCTGCATTTTTCTTGTATGCCCTACATATTGGGGTGGCTAGTCCTCCTTTGTGGTTATAACATCTGGTCACCCTGCACCCATCTCTTTTCACACACTCTCTCCACTATATGGAGAGCCAGAATGTTGTAGTGGTTATGGAGTTGGACTGAGACCTGGAAAATCCAGGTTCAAATCCCGCCTTGGCTACAAAGCTTCCTCGGTGACCTTGGACCTCACTCTGAGCTTCACCGACCTCAGGGCAACTCAGGACAGCCTAAGAGCATAAAGGATGACTCATGATTGCCACAGTAGTTTCAATTCATCACAGCAAGCAGGCCTCTGTCAGTCTTGAAAGACTATGGTATCGTGCTTGGAGCTGCATATGCTGCGTGCAAAGCACGAAAGCCTGGGTTGGATTGTTATGGAGGATAGGCTGTTACCCAAGAGCAAATCCCCCCTCTCCACACCACTGAATTAGTCCAATGGAAAGGCAGAGCCGATACAATTGGATCCAGCTGGTGTCGCAGAGCTGGGCTAAGGGCAGGAGCTCACCCTGTCTTGTGGGGCCAACCCAGGTCTTGAACCCTGGCCTGCTGGTTAACAGGCACAGCGTCTTAACCGCTTGTGCCACCCACAGCCACAGCAAATGCACAGGTAAAACTCTCTGACTTCCTTGTTAAAGTCTAGTTGTTCTTTGGGAGGAATATTGTTGCAAAATTGAAACTCCTGGAGTTCAGAACATGCAGAACCCTCACATCTGTGCTGTTTCCCCCCTCTGGAAAAACAAGGTCTGTCATCCAGAAAACCAAAGAGCATGGATAACAATATCACACAGAGCCTGTAGCATCAAATAAGCATCAGCAGCCAACAATCTGAATACTTGAGGCACCACAGACAGATGGAAGGGACACTGTGATTATTTACTGGAAAAGAGCCAAGGAGAGTAATGTCAAGTGAGCTGGACAAATGAAGTGTGCTGGGTGAGAGGCTATATATACAGCTACCCTTTGGGGTGGACAGGTTTTTAATCTGTCCTTGTAGCCAGGAGGTGTTTGGTAGCCTATAAAAGATTGTCACATTTCCCACCAGTATCACATTTACTCAGTTGGGCCTGGTCAGTGCTCTCTCTTCTCTCCTTATGTTAGAGAGCATTTTTTATGTCTAAACCAACTGTATTTATAATGGGATTTATGAATTAAACAATCTGATCATCTCCTGTAGGCTAATCTACCAAAAAAAGATGCAGTGAATACCTTGGTTTTTCTCTCGGAGAGCACAAATAGTAAATGGGAATGTCCTGACCCTTTAAAAGGCCTGCAAGTTAAAAAAGGGGAAGGTGAATGAATTGGCGTAAGCATAGAGCTGCAAATCACAAAAATCTTTCTAATTTCCCAATAGCTTTAGGGAAATCTGCCAAGCCAGCAGCAGCATATGTGTATGTGCAGGTTGGTGGTTTCAGACAAAATGAAATATGTGATTTGGGAAAAGTTCAACTGATAGATTTACCAAACCATACAAAGTTCACCTTCCTTTCTTAGGGTGCTGAAGGTCAGTTCTGCTCCTCTCCATGAAACAACACAAAGGGCGCAATCCTAAAAAATGTAGGCTGGCCTAATTCACCTGGCCTATCTTTCTCTGTTGGTATGGTGAGGTTGGCATATACCTGTGCATTGGCCTAACCCTCCCCAGGAGTGGGACAGAAGTGTTTTACTGCACTTTTGTGACACTCCCAGGTCAGCACAGGATTGCTGCTGAGGCTTAGGCTGGCCTAAGTGGGCCATGTGAATTTTCTCTTTCTATTCTTACTCAATTTCTCTTTTCCTCTCCCTCTCTTCTTCCTTCCATCTTCTGCTTACCAAACTGGCTGCTCCCCACAACCACAACCAACACTTGGAGGAGTATTAAAAAGGAAAGGAGGAGCCACTCCTGCTTGGGCTTGATCTCAGAAGTCACAAATACTCAGAGAAGACAATAGACTCGGCACACTGCATAGCATGTTATATGTACTGTTTATAGGCTTACTTCAAGTGATTGAAATCATTTGCCATTCAAGCTTCCAATAGAACCAATACACAAGGCTAGCTTGAAGAAATTGTTGGAGAAATTTCAAAGCCTTCCCACTCACGGAACTGCTCTAGATAAAAAAAATAGTAATGGTAAAAATGGTAATGGGAACATAGGATCAACTGAAACTCTCACATTCCCAGCAAAATTTCCTTGCTGTTTCCTCAGATAATATCTTGAATTGTATCAGGAAGGAAAGAAGCAACATATCAGAAACACAGAAGAGACATGGGGAAAAAAATCTCCTGGTAATTGCTGTTAAAAATTTGTAAGGTTCATCCTGTGTAAACTTTATTAACATTTTCTTCTTCCTTCTATGCAAATTTCACGAGGTTGAGCTACTTGCTTCAATTAATTGTTGGTGCTTTGGAGTATTTAACATCTAAAATTGCAGGCAGTAACTATAAAATGGAGTAATGATTAATGGCAATAATTCACTGCCACAAAAGCGGGGGCTGATGCAAAACAGCAAAGCGGTTTTTGTTTATTTACTTCCAGCTATGTTATGGGGCTCAGAATTACTTTGCAAAGCATCTGAAGCTAATTTTTATCTTTTTGCACACTATGGAGTCATCCATCATAGCAGATTCTTTTTTGTGTGGACTGATCAGCTCAAGTGTTTGATTCTTTCTACATTATCATCTATAGAAAAAACTTAATCTCTGTTAGTGTGTCCAATGCTATGCCACATTCTGCCACTAGATGGCAGAATTTCTAATGAAATCTCAAATATGAGGAAGGCCATGTCCAATATTGAGGACAAAGGAGGCAAAATTGCAGTTGAGATGTTGGAAAGGGGGACAATTATTTTACTGATGAATGTTGTTATATTGTACCTATTGGATATTGTACACAGCCCAGTACTAAGAACAGCTTTCCATGAAATGAACTTTCCCTAGGAGAAACCAAAGATCAAATCATGGGTTTTAGCACTGGGCTATAAATTGTCCTTAGGACTCCTCGGGTCACTGATCTCAATTCATGAGTCAAGTCATAAATCTGTGACACCATGTGACTCAATGTGTGGGTCATGGCATGCTTCTGTTTTTGACCTTCCTTCCTTCCATCCATCCTTCCTTCCCTCCCTCCCTCCTTCCTTCCTTCCTTGGCAAACAACCATCAAGTCTGGCAGAAGTATGAACCTTAGTTGTAAAACTTGGGTACAGCTTTTAAATCTTCCAAGGGTTTTCTCCCTTTTGTGTTTTACCATAGAACAAAGCTTTAAATCACAGAGACTACGGTAAAATTGCTTTTGCTTAAAAAAAGGAAAAGGAAAAAAAGACAGAAAATAGGTCCCTGTACAGAACAAATTTGAGGACAGGAGATCAACACAGTGAGAGTGAGTGTAAGATGAACTGACATATCCAGAAGTCTATAAAGTTTTAGGTACGCAAGCAAATGGGAACAAGGATGTTGTGGTACTATGGATCAGGAAGGTTGTAGGACAAATTATATTCAATTATACCCCACAGTAGCATTGTTAGGAGTGTCACAGGATCCAAACTAGGTTGGAATTGAGTTTAGGGAAATAAATGTGCTATTTTCCAAACTGGAATAAGAGATCATTTATTTTCTTCAAAATAAAGGAGGGGTTAACAGAACATGCAGCCCAAGCCTAACCAACTTCCCAGCACCAATGAATCTCTAAAGTTAAAAAAAAAAAGCAGGCCTCCGTCAGTCTTGAAAGACTATGGTATCGTGCTTGGCGCTGCATGCGAAGCACGAAAGCCTGGGTTGGATTGTTATGGAGGATAGGCTGTTACCCAAGCAGCAAATCCCCCCTCTCCACGCCACTGAATTAGTCCAATGGAAAGGCAGAGCTGATACAATTGGATCCAGCTGGCTTCACAGAGCTGGGCTAAGGACAGGAGCTCACCCTGTCTTGTGGGGCCAACCCAGGTCTCAAACCCTGGCCTGCTGGTTAACAGGCACAGTGTCTTAACCGCTTGCGCCCCCCACAGCCTTCTCTAAAGTAAAGCACAAATATTTCCTTACCTTTAGGAGGACTCTGGTTGCCGCCCCTTCAAAGTCGGGTGCAATGCAACACATCCCCTTCGCATCAACACTAAAAAGTTTTGGATTGTGCTGACAAGCAATAAATTAAAAATATCTAATGTTAAAAAATTTAATAATATTTAATTTTAATGTTATAATATTAAAAAATCTAATATTAAAAAATAGGCACAGTTTTATCCACACTTTCTTAGGAGTAAGCATCATTTGGTGCAAGTCTATCCATGTCTACTCAGAAATAAGCTCATTGTGTTCAACGGGTCATACTCCCAGGAAAGTGTGCTTAGGATTGTAGCCATTGACTATAATTGGACTTGCTTCTTACATAGGATTGGGCTCATTGGGTCTATTGGGTTGAGCTGAAGGGGATGGTCTACTGGTCAGAAGTACGGTATGTGCCTTATGTTAGAATTCTGAATCCAACTGTTGGTTCTAGGTGAATTGGGGGCTGAATAGAACTTTCAGATTTGAAACTGACAGTTGGGTTTTGTCGGTTGGTGACAGTTGGAGAACTGTTTGGCAGTTGGAGATCAGAGACTGGTCAGAGCAAAAGTGAACAGATTAGCTCTGTTTTTAGTTATTGATTAGCTCTGAGGTGTTTAGACTGAAGGACTTGATTTAGGGCAAAATCCAGAGTAACTATGGGGAGTCCTTGCTCCGGTGTAAGAACAACTTACTCTGGATTGCAATATGAATTTCCCATAGGTTTTCACTAGGTGGTGCAGTAACTACGGGTGCGCATAAAGTCTCTTACGTGCTCCCGTAGTTACTCTGGATTTGGGGGTTAATGTGTATGACCTGGATTGTCTTGAATTACTCTGAATTGTAAATACAGCTAATAGTAAATCATTCTGCTGTGTATGTCTTCACACTTGCCGCACATAAACATTCACAGGACATCAATCCATCAACATCTTGACACCTTATATGCAGAGGCCTCAGTTCAATTCCCAACATCACCAACTAGAGTAGTGAAAGGTTCCCACTTGAAACCCTGGAGAGCTCTGTGGCCTGAAGTAGCATAAAGTGTCATCCTATATTGTCATAAAGTGGAAATCTCTGGCCAGACTTAAAGTAACTGAGCAAGCCCTGCAAGTGACCTCATTGATTCACAGCTAATTTCTCAGTTAGCAAGGTGACAGGCATGATTTTAAAGCCCCAGGTAGTTAGAGAATGAACAAACCTGGCCAACAGTGGCAGTTTATTATCGGCTCAGATGATATGGGCTTGGATATACAGATTCATAATGGAAGAACAGCACTCCCAGGCTGAACATTCACACTGACTTGTCCCTAGAAGTCCAGCACAAAGTGTCATGTTTGTTGTAGTGCTCACTATGTACTGGCAGCAGCGCATGAATTTTTTGTTTTCTTTGTTCCTGTTCTTTGACTGTTGGTATTCCTTTAATGTTTCTTTTGGAGAGAGATGCATCTTCATATTTGTGATACAGCCAGTTGCTCAGTATAGGTTGACGGGGGTGGAGGTGCGTGGGTGGTGGATTGACTTGAACACAGGAGTGTTCTGCACCTGGGGCAAAACATGGTGCATGCCCTGGTTGCCACTGGTGGGTGCCATAGCACATACTCCAATCAGGAAGCAATTGGAGTCCATGCACCCTCACGGCCGCCAATTGGGTAAAACCCTCTGGATGGCTGCCAGGCATGTTCTAATGCTCCAACTGTTTCCCCAATAGGGAGGTGTAGTGTATGCACCCTTTTGTCAGCTGGTTGAATAAAATTGGTGAACCTAGATAGAGTAAGAAAGTGGAACTTTTTCAAGCAAAGCAGTTGTTCTCCCACTAATTGATGGTACCTCCCCTATTGCATGTAGAAGTATCGTAACCATGCATATCTCCCTGACATTCAATCCATAGATGCACACACATCATCTAATCATGCAAGGACTAGCTTTCAAACCACTCTTTGACATGTGATTTTAATAACAGTCTTATAGCTCAATTTAGCCTGGCTGGCAGATCTAGAGGGGGGTTAGAATGGAAGCAGACATGTGAAGGACAGCAGAGTGTTGAGGTATTTTAGCCCACCACTCTCCTCTTTTCCACACACCCACTTCGGTTTCACTCTTTCTTTTCAAATATTGGGATTCAAACAAGGTGTTGTGGAGGCCGGCAAACCACCCGGTAAGGAACATAGCATTTGACAAACTATCTCAGGTCTCAGGAGTACTGTCAAAGATCATGTTCCACTAACATACCTAGAAGGACTGAGGAGGGCAAAGCCTAGGGGAGCCATGCCTGTGAGAGACACCACCACCATCAAGCACCCTACAACAAAAATCTGGATCACCCCCAGTCATGTCTGGATGTTTCCTTTGTTTCAAAGACCATTCAAAGGCCATGTTTCAAAAAGGCCATTTAAACTGCTCTCTGTAAACCTTCTAAATCTTCTTTGTAAACTGCTTGTGAACTTTTTGTTGAAAGCGTTATATAAATACTGTTGACTGATTTTGTTATGGAAATATGAGTGGAAATATCAGGAAGAACTCAGAAGATGCTCATGCAAGCAAAAGATTTCTTTATTGGAGCTCCAGACTACAGTCGGACAGAGTTTCGTCCCTCAAAAAGACTGAGTGTCCTTGCACACTTTGCACATACTTTTTATATCCTTACAGTCACGTAGGCAAACTTCACATAAAGAGATTATTTCTTGGTAACAAAAGAAATTCATACAGGTCAAAAGATTTTATCTCTAGAGCTTCCTGGCTGGGAGAGGAACAGAATGTGGAAGGATACATGGCTACACATTTCACAATGGAAAATATTCACTGTTGTCTAGCACCTATGGATTTTGCATCTGTTGGTCCATTCGAGCTTCCGTTCACACAAGGAGAAAGAATTAAAATTTTATTTTAATTTTATAATCCTGGGGCTTCACATAAGTCCTTCCGTCTTCCCTGATAATCAATATCTCTATTGCATTGTTTTTCCTTCCTTTCGCGAAGCCGTTTCCATTCTATTTCATATCAGCGCTCTTTATTAGCGCTGCAGGGTCAGCTGAGGACAAAAGGAAGGGGATCCCCCTTGTGGTTCCGCTTGAGATAAGCACGCTTTACAAGTCTCAAGTAGGCTAATTATTGCCAAACCGCAACAATGCTTGACTGACAGCTCTCAATTAAGGTCAGGTATTGTGACGTCATAATCTCTTCTCTAGGAGCTAGTGAAAGTTGATTGAAGCCAAGTGGGCTATTTACTGCTGACCACATCAAGGCCTGAGAACTTAGGCAATGCATTGTGACGTCATAATCCCTTCTCTTGGGAGCCTGTGAAAGTTGATTGAAAGCTTCTTGCCTGTCTGCAGACTGCCTGGGTTTACAGAATAATCTCAAAGGTATCCAAATAATTCTAATAAATTCTAATAAAAATCTACAAAAATCTAACATCTAGTTTTCTTCCATTATAATTTAATTGATTGAATCTAAGGGCTCTTAAGGACCTTGAAACATCACTTTTGTGCATGACCTCTCACACCCTTAGAAGCTCTCCATATGTGATTGGTGGGGGGAGTTCCAGATTTTTGTGGGGTGATATTTTCAGGTCCTGACCCCAGGCAGCACAGGGGCCAGGATTGCCAGTCTTTTGTTCACCATCTCTTTAAGCTATTGCCTTGCCACTGCTTTTCAATAAATGCAGGTAAATCGTTCTGTTCCGAGAAGCTCTGATGGCTGGATTGCATTGGCGTATACCTCCTGCCAGGTTTACAAAGTCGTATGTGAATGTTGAGAAAGAGAACAAAATAGGTTGGAGTCCCAGCTCTGCTTCCGAGTTTTATTTGTCTGAACGGCAAACCTATATTCATACACAGCAAGGGAAAGATTGGCTGACAGCAGAGCCAGTTGGAAGTAATGAGCTGCTCATCTGGGTTCCTTAATCTCAAAGTTAAAATTGCTTCATCCTGGTTTTTGCTGTGTTTTCATTCTAGGAGACAGGCAGACTCCTCACTTTTTTCATTTTGTTTTCCAAGGGGGATGTAAGAGGGTTGTTTTGTTTTTGTTTTTTTAAAAAAGCAATGTCAATTCCCAATCCTTGCTCAGCAAGCTCCAAAGCACAAAATTTTGATAGTGTGTATGTTTATATGTATAAAGGCTGTGATGTCTCAGTGATTAAAGATGCTCTTCTTATCAGTCTGAAGGTTGGCAGGTGAGCAGTTCGGGACCCAAATGCCACAAGGTGGAATGAGCTCTGTTGCAGAAATTCTTAACCCAGGTCGCTAAGTAGGTTACCTACACCTCCAACCTTAGAACACTTTCAAACTCCCAAGAAATAACAAAGTCCAGAGTCCAGGGATTAAAAGGTTAAGCAAGTGTTTTATTTGCTAGCATACTTGGAGCTAGACCATTTCTTTGATGGAATCTTTCAAACTGGTCTAAGAACCCAGAACCCCGGAAGGGTTCAAGATTATATACCTCTAAATGACATCAGGAATAATTAAGGATTCACACATTTCATTTGCTCTCGACATTGTCCATTATTGTCATACACCAATAACACACATATGTTTATTAACCAATCATGTCTGATATTCTCTCATCTTGCACAAGTTAGCTCTGATTTGTTAATTCAGTTCACACCATTGATGTGGTCACCACATACTGTTTGTTGCACTTTAGTATCAGACCATCTATGCTTCTATTGTTTGTTCAAGGACTAGAACATTTACCATGTTGCCACATTCTTATGTGCTTCTACTCATTTTGCTTACTTGCAATTCTTTTTTTTACATGCTGATACTTTACCCATCATGCTTTACAACTTGGAACTGGAGGCCTAGTCTGAGTATGGCTCTAAAATATTGCTCTCTTTACTTAGTGGTGTTAGTATTGAGGATCAATAATAATGCTTTTCTGTAACAGCTCCTATTTCTTGCCCAGCTCCTACCAACCTAGCAGTTTGAAAGCATGTCAATGCAAGTAAATAAATAGGTACCACTTTGGTGGAAAGTTAACAGTGTTCCTTGTGTCTTCGGAGTTTAGCTATGCTGGCCACATGATCACAGAGGGATCTTCAGACAACACTGGACCAGATGAGCTGCATCCTCGAGTTCTTAAGGAACTGGCAGATGTCCTTGCAGAGCCTCTGTCGATCATCTTTGAGAAATCCTTGAGGAGTGGAGAAGTGCCTGGACTGGAAGAGGGCAAATGTAGTCCCAATTTTTAAGAAGGGGAAAAAAGAAGACCCGGGAAATTATAGACCAGGCAGTTTGACTTCAATCCCGGGCAAGATATTAGAGCAAATCATAAAACACACAATTTGTGCACATCTAGACAAGTGATCAAAACAACCCAGCATGGATTTACCAAGAATAAATCTTGCCAGACAAATCTGATCTCCTTTTTTGATCAGGTTACAAGCTTACTGGACAGTGGCAATGCTGTGGATGTCATTTATCTTGACTTCAGCAAAGCATTTGACAAAGTCCCACATGACATTTTAATTAGGAAGTTGGAAAAATATGGGCTAGACAGGGCAATTGTTAGGTGGATCTGCAACTGGCTCGATGGCCGCACTCAAAGGGTTTTAGGGCGCAATCCAGAGCAACTACGGGGAGTCCTTGCTCCGGTGTAAGAACAATTTGCTCTGGATTGCAATATGAATTTCCCATAGGTTTTCACTAGGTGCTGCAGTAACTATGGGTGCACGTAATGTCTCTTATGTGCTCCCGTAGTTACTCTGGATTGTCGGGTTTGTAAATGGTTCTGTGTCAACCTGGAGGTCAGTTTCTAGTGGGGTACCCCAAGGCTCTGTCTTGGGACTGGTTCTTTTTAACATTTTCATCAATGACTTGGAGGAAGGGATACGGGGAAGACTGATCAAATTTGCAGATGACACCAAACTGGGAGGAGTAGCAAACACATCAGAAGATAGGAGAAACCTCCAGGAGGATCTGGATAAACTGGAATCCTGGGCTGTAACAAACAGAATGAATTTCAACAGGGAGAAGTGCAAGGTTCTGCACTTAGGCAATAAAAACCAAAAACATAGGTATAAAATGGGGGATACTTGGCTTGGCAGCACAACATGTGAGCGGGATCTTGGAGTCGCCATGGATCACAAGCTGAACATGAGTCAGCAGTGTGATGTGTCTGCAAAGAAGGCAAATGCCATTTTAGGTTGCATTAAGAGGACTGTAGCTTCCAAGTCACGAGAAGTTATAGTTCCTCTTTATTCTGCATTGGTGAGACCTCACCTTGAGTACTGTGTTCAGTTCTGGGCACCTCACTTTAAGAAAGATGCAGCCAAACTGGAGCAAGTCCAGAGGAGAGCGACAAGAATGATCAGTGGGATGGAAGGGAAGCCTTACGAGGAAAGGTTGGGGGAACTTGGGATGTTCAGCCTGGAGAAGAGGAGGCTGAGGGAAGACATGATTGCCCTCTTCAGATACCTGAAGGGCTGTCATATGGAGGAAGGGGCCAATTTGTTCATAGCTGCTTCTGAAAGCACAGCTAGAACCAATGGGTACAAACTGCAAGAAAGGAGATTCCGGCTAGAAATCCGGAAAAAATTCCTGACGGTGAGGGCGGTTCAGCAGTGGAACAGATTGCCAAGGGAGGTGGTGGACTCTCCCTCACTGGGGATCTTCAAACAGAGGCTCGATGAGCACCTGTTGGAGATGCTCTAGGGGGAATTCCTGCTGCAGGCAGGGGGTTGGACTAGATGACTTACTAGGTCCCTTCCAACTCTATGATTCTATGAACACTGGTTCTGCAGCATTGTAAAGAGGAAGGAAATAGAAGAGTATGGGAATTATTTTTATTAATGGAAGACATAAGGATTAGGGTGGGAGATTATCACAGGACAACACCCCACTAATCACACATTTTTAAAAAATACAGTAACACTTTGCTGTTTCTCCTTTTGCCTGGTCGGGGAACAATAAACAAAAAAAATCAAAACCCAAAAACTGAAAGATGATCCTCAAATATGCATACATGCATACACACTCCTTCTTCCTCCTCCTCTTGAAGGGAAATGTTTCACACCCACTTTGCACTTGTATAAATAGCAATGCTAAGAGAACAAAGGTTTACCATTCTATGAAAAGAAGACTGCCTCGGAATCTCACTTAATTAACATGTGAGCATCAAATTACCACTTTGCACTGAATATCTAAAGAGGAAGATGTGTTCCTCCCATCAGCTATGCCACCCAACTGATAGTAAAATAATCAGCATTCTCTCTTTTGATAATGTAAGGAAGTAAAGTTGTGAATTAAGGGTGTACAGTGCCTTCTAATGGATCCATCTGCATTACACTGAAAAACTGTCCTAGGCTGATGTGATGACAGAATGGAATAAGGAAAGCTGTTGCTGGATCAGGCCCATCTAGTCCAGCTTTCTGTATTTCACAGTAGCCTAAGAGATGCCTGAAGCAGCTCAAAAGATAAGATCCTTGCATCTTATTGCCACTCCCTTGCACCTGGCATTCTGAAGTAGTCTCTTCTGAAATCAGGAGGTGGCACATACCCATCCTGGTTCTCACCTGTGACAGTGGGGTACAAAGCTCATTAGGCACAAAGAACTAAATGCTTGAAAGTTTGTAGAAACCCCATTTGAAAATAAATGGAGTTTAACATCAGACTGCTTCTGTAAACCACCTCGGTTCTGTATGACCCAAGTCTATGAGTCTTTGAGAAAGACAGTATAGATGTAATAAATAATAATAAAACAATAGCCTACTAAAACCACACCCTCATCCCTGAGGAGGCTGGTCTAAATAGGCTTTTGCTCCACTTCTGCTTTGGCAAGGGTCATCCTTTAAAATGTGCCCAGCTGTAAAATGGAGATGAAATTCATGAGCATTTGAAAAATCGAATGTTTTCACTTGCTTAGAAATGGAATTCAGGGTTCTATTATACTCAAGTATTATTATCAATCCATGTCTGTAAGCCTCAGAGCACTTACTTCAAGAATGTCCCTGTTGCTATTTACTGAAAAGGGGCCACTCCACAGGAAGCATTATTTGAAGACTGTCATCTGCAGAGAGACAGATTGGAAGTGTTAATTTTGTCCTTTTGCTAGCAGAGCTCATAACATTTGTTTCAAGTGCTGTGTGGATATTGATTCTTCATCACTAGGAGGAATTTTGAAGGTGATGCCATCAAGGAATTTAGAATATACGTGTATGATCACTGAGATCTTTGAGATGCTGAATTATGGGCTCATACACTAAACACGAGATTGAAACAGGGACCTCTCTCTCTCTCTCTCTCTCTCTCTCTCTCATAGAAATGAAAACTAGCTCTTAATCTTCACTGTGAGATCAACAGTCCTGCCAATTATTCTTTAAGTTTGCAATGTCTCCATTTATTTAATTATAACTACTTTGTTAATTTGTAGTCCTATCCTATTTTAAAGAAACAATGGTGGATATCGCAATCTGCCAGCTGATTCTGCTGGCCACAGGTATCAAAGTTGCTCCACCGAGTTGCTACCAGCACAAAGGCCAGAAGACCATAAGCCAGCAATGGAAGGCTGCAAACTATATGCAGAGACAAAAAAGGTGGATGATAAGATGGATCAGGCTTGGTTGGGGCAGGTCAGGGTGGATGACAGCAGTGGGTACCAGATCCAGAACCCCTGGCTTGGGGCTGACACATCCCCTTGGGTGCACCAGATTAATGCTAGCAAATTAGAGGGAGATTAGAGGATGAAGGAGAAGATAAGTTTAAAAAAATGTATTTCCTTACCTTTCACTGCTGCTTGGGACCAAGCAGACCGAATCAGTAGTGCTCACATAGACTGACAGAAAATAGGATTGGACTGTTGTACAGTTTAGCCATATCAAGGTAACAGCGTTCTGTGTGCATGCAGGCCACATGTCTACAGACATGGCTGGCTCTATTGCACTTAAGTGGGGATGAGCAATGCTCTCTAGAGTCAGTCATAACTAGCAGGGCAATCTGCGGGAGACACCTCTACCTTTTATATCTTACAGAAGTATTCCAACTTAGAGTGTAATCTTGTGCTAGACTAGTGTAAGTTAGGTGCAGACTAAAGAACAGTTTGAGATAATGGAATATTTTTCCCCTGTACTTCATGTTCAGCCCCAGCCACCAAAGGGTGAATTTTGATGGCACTCTGAGTAGGTCATGTAGCATTCTGAAGCTAGGAGTGACAGGCAGGATTTGGCACTCACTGAGATGGCCAATCTTACTCTTTTCTCAGGCCTGATCATCCCCTTGCCTCTGTTCCTCTTTCCCACCTCCTTTCTTTCCCACCTCCATGCAGCAGGTCCTGCATGGACCTCCCTGGCCTGGGTAAATGCCCCCACCTAGAGCGGGATATGGACTTCTCAAGCCATTGAGTGTCACTGTGCTGGTCCAGTCAACTCCCAAGTTGGCACAAATGTGCTTTACAACATGGTTGCAACAGCCAGCATGTGGCCTACACCAGCTTCTCTTGGTTTGCTTTGTTAGTAGGATCCATCCGCTTCACGTGGAGGAAATTCTTGATTCTAGGTTCTGACAGTATCTCTCAAGGCAATCTTAGCCTTTAAACAGCAGATAGAAATTGGAAGAATGGAACTTGCATTGAATGAATGATTTCTGAGTAAAATTGAAAGGTGCTGAGAGAGTGGATTGTGAGAAAACCTACTGTAAGAAAGCGGAGGATATCTGTATGTGACAAAATATTGAACACTAGTATAATGGTATGGATGTATGAGACTTCTGAACATTTACAGGTATCCCCCATTTTCTGATGGTTCATTTTCTGATGATCCACTTTTTTGACGCCTTTCACTTGTGCCCAGAACTCATTCATTCAATGCATGTTCCACTCTTTCAACCTCTCTCTGCTGTTCTAAAAACCAAAATTGCCATTCCCCATATTGTAGCTCCTGGTCTAATCCTATTCCCAAAGGAGTTAATGAGAATCCATTTGCAGAAATCTTTGTGTAGCATTGGAAGCAACATTTATAAACTAAAAAAAGATTGGTTTCCACTTTTCAGTGATTTTCACTTTTGGATTATGCTCTGGTCCCTGACCTGTTCAATAAGTGGGGAATGCCTGTTTCACATTGCGGGCAAAATCCAGAGTAACTACGGGGAATCCTTGCTCCAGTGTAAGAACAACTTACTCTGGATTCCAATATGAATTTCCCACAGGATTTCACTAGGAGGTACAGTAACTACAGGTGCATGTAATGTCTCTTATGTGCTCCTGTAGTTACTCTGGATTTGGGGGGTATATGTTACTGTAGTATAATTCGCATGCTGAATCAGAATCTCCACTCTCAAGCCCAAGGAAATGAATTGGGTTCAGTATACTTCCCTCTTTGTAGGATTGTGGCCTTAATGTTTCACTGCTATTGGCAGAGGATAAGGTTTTTTTCTATGTCCTTGTCAAACTGCAGTACATTCCGGAAATAAAATATAGATGCACATATACATTTTATTTTCTCCTTGGAGGATTTATGTACCATTATATTCCATTGATTTTCTTTTTTTGTTGAACATCTCAGTAATGTTGAATCAGTTATCACTTAACCAAACAACATTTGGTTTGGCAAGGTTATGTTTTCTATAATCCTTCTCCCCCCCCCCCCCCGCTCCAGAATCCAGTTGCCTAGAAATATATGACAGATGCCTGCATAATACATATAAATTGTTACAATTATCATCCAAATCCTCCTGATGCTTGCTTGCTTCAATTGGTAGGAAGCTTCTGGAAACTGATATATAAGCTTTCTTTCTTGTGAAAGCTTTATTTCTTATGAAAGTGGAAGATGTATCAGAAGGTAACAAGCAGTTTAATCATTCATATGTACTGACAGAACAAATATAATTCTTCATATATCGAAGTCCATCCATAGTGGTGGGGGGGAAGTCTCAGCTCAGGGGCTAAAAAAGCAGGCCTCCGTCCGTCTTGAGAGACTATGGTATCGTGCTCTGCACTGCATACACTGCATGCAAAGCACGAAAGCCTGAGTTAGAATGTTATGGAGGATAGGCTGTTGCCCAAGCAGCAAATCCCCCCTCTCCACGCCACTGAATTAGTCCAATGGAAAGGCAAAGCCAATACAATTGGATCCAGCTGCGTCGCAGAGCTGGGCTAAGGACAGGAGCTCATGCTGTCTTGTGGAGCCGACCTGTGTCTCGAACCCTGGCCTGTTGGTTAACAGGCACAGTGTCTTAACCACTTGCGCCACTCACAGCCCTATCATGAGTATATTAGAAGGCGCTATCATGAGGATAGGGTTAATGAAAAGCTTTTGTTAATGAAAAGCTATTTCTGACACCACTAGGAGCACGGTAAAGTCCAAACACCATATCTAAGAATCTGTGAGCCTCCCATCCCCTGGGAATTCATAGGGATTCGTGGGGATATGATAGAGGCCAACCCTGACATAGCTTTCCATCCTCCAAGAAACATACCTAGTGGTTGTTATGAAAACAATCCCTTCCTAGTGTTTGAATTTTCTGGCAGTGATAAGTGGAAAATGTAGGGTTTTTCCCCCTGTGTCTAGACTAGATCAGTGTTCTTCATCCTTGGTGTTTGGGACCCAACTGAGTCACAAAAACTGGCTTGGGGTTGCGGCAATTTCCAGGAATGGAAAAGGTTGAAAACTACTCTTCTACAGGACCACTAGGGAAAGGCATCTGATGTACCCTTTCAAGAGAACACAGGAAACTGTGTTCTGTACTTGGCAATAGGGTTAAAATAGTTTTCACTAGTTGCAAGCTTCAGTTTCTCACATAAAAAATTTTGGCTGCAGTGAATAGTGCAGGGAGGGCATACTGAGGTGGGGAGTGGAAGCACCTGGGAAAGGCAGATTGGGTCCTAGGAGAGGGCAAGATTGATGGTGGGTTCCCAGTCCATTATTTGTTGGGATTGTGGCATTGAAAAGGTTGAAGATCACTGGTCTTGATGAGGGTGTTTAAAAGTTTATGGTACACAATCTAGCACCATTGCAAGCAAAAGGCACGGTGTAATTAATTTTTGCAAACAGATCTGTTAGGAAACTACAAGATAATGCAAGTCATTAATTCCTCATTACATTTAGAAAGCCAACCTTTAAAATCATAGTTCGACAATATAAAAAAGGGGGGCGTTGAATCCAGACTGTCAAGATAGTAAGTACCTTTTGAAAAGATGCTGGAAATGTGTGCAGTCAGATTGCTAATGGATTAATTAGATGGATTGCTTAATAGGCTATTGCTTGTTAACAGAAATATTAACAAAACAGTTCAGGAGAGTAAAACGATCTGCTCCTTTTAAAAAGAATTAATATCACATAATCTTCATCATCTGTTTTACTTTCACCTGTTCTCTTGGGGCATATCTTTTTGAGTCAGTCTCTTTATTGTATATGTGAATTTACTTATCCGCAAGTGCAGAATTGCCACCATCTCCCCTTATTTGTTATCCAAGATGCAACTCTAGTGATGAGAGGCCAATGATGAATTTGGGATTTTCCAACCTGCAGTGCCCAGTCCTCTATCCCTTAAAATGGTCTGGATTATATATTGGTAAGTGACAACACCTGAAGATGTGCACATTTAAAACAAAGAGTGCCAATCCAGAAAGCACAATGGGCAATTGCAATTCCTTTGCACTGGCCCACCACTGTATGAAAGGCTGGCATTAACATCATTCAGCCATGACAAAAGATAAGCCCATTTCAGCTGAGATAGGTCAGTGCAGGTGCAGGTGTGGGAATGGTGGAAGGGAGATGTTTCAAAACAAGGAGAGGAAAGGTGGGTGGCAAGTAAGTGGTCTAAGGGCACAATCCAGAGTAACAACGGGGAGTCATTGCTTTAGTGTAAGAACAATTTGCTCTGGATTGCAATATGAATTTCCCGTAGGATTTCACTAGGTAGTGCAGTAACTACAGGTGCACATAAAGTCTCTTATGTGCTCCTGTACTTACTCTGGATTGTAGGTTGTCAGATCCTGGCTCTTTACCTGGGCAGCCCAGAGCAGTTCCTGGCTGCTCTGATCTGCAGCACCTCTTTAAATGGTACAAATCTGAGTAGCCCTATTGGGGCTGGTCACATTACTTGGGATAAAGGGAATGATTTCCCCTTCTCTGAGATGAGCGGCAACTGGCCCCCTGTCGACCCGCCTGCTCCAGTGTAGGTTAGAATTGGGCTCAGATGCTCAGAAAAGAGCATCTCAGATTTTCTTTTAATCTAAATAAGGAAAGAACTCGCTAGGAACGACACATCTCAGAAGCTGTTTGCATGCGGCATGCAAACCACGATGATGTTCTTTAAAGCCATGCAATCAAAGCATCTTTTTGCATTCATTTGACCTGCCACAGCCACGCTATAGCTATGTCGCCTGATGCATGTTGAAACAAATAAGGAGAAGAGCAAGGAATACAGAGAACATGATCCACATGAAAAGGCAGTTCTTTTGCCAGTATCAAACTCCGCTTCATGGCCACTAGAGAGAACTAATGATCTGTAAACCTTCCTCGGCATCTGAAGGTAAAAGACAGTAACAACTGCTTAGAAAATACTAGGCTTGAAGATGGCGAAAGAAATAAATGGATGCATCCTTCAAAGCTAGGGCGTTTTTGGAGCTCTATTCTATATCATTGAGTCGGTAAGGCCAAGTCTTAGAATGTATCTTAGATTCCTTTCTTCATTAAGGTTACAAAGCCCAGAGTTTGTCTAACTTGAAAATCCATTGCACAGGATGATTTAATGAGGTTTATATTTCCTTCTGTCCCTTTTATGTCTATAGAAAACAACCCTTTCCATTCCTTTAATGGGGCTTTGTAAACAGAGGAATAACTAAAAGCCTTGAAGCCCAGAGCAGTAATATCACAATATCACATGACATCATGGCATCGATTTGGGGTTCTCCCTTGAGGAGGAAGGCAGGTAGCTTTGTGTCTCCATTCTTTCTCTTGTTGAGGCACCATTTGAATTGGTATCATTGAGCAGAAGGAATGCATGCAAAGCCATCGCATCCAGTGTCCCTTCCTTTGGGAGTTCCATAAATGGAACTAAGGATGCATGCACCTCCCTTGATGTAGCACCCCCAAGGTGTGCAAAGTCCCTTGCCATAGCACCCAAGGCAGGTCCCCTCAGGTTTCACTCCTGCTATGCTTCTGCTTGTAACTATCAAGTCTAAGGCAGGGATTTCCAAACTTTCTGACAGGAGGGCCACATTATCTCTCAACACACTGGTGGGTGCCAAAAGAAAAAAAAGAATTGATTTACATTCCAAAATGAATAAATTTGCATGGAACTTATGAATAAAAGAATGAATTCAAATCAGTTCAAATCAGTCTATAAACATTTTCTAACACAGAGAGAAGGGTGATATTCAAATCAGCTTATCAGCACTCCCATATGCAGATTGTGCAGTCTTCCCAGCCTTCAGAATACTTTCCTTCACCTCTGGAACATACTTGGAGGACCTCTGTGGGTCGCATATAGCACCAAGCCAGGATTTGGACACCTCTGGTCTAAGGAATCCTGGTGCATCCTCTTGTTTTGGTATCATTTTACATTTGCTACTCAAACCTGGCATTTCAAAATGAGCATGCAATCCTGAGCCTGAAAGCACTTTTTGCACGACTAGGTGGACCAGTAAGGCCAATGCACTGGTGCATCACCACTCCAGTCTAATAGGACTTAGCCCACTTCTAGAGGCAACATATGTCTGATTAGACCCATAGAAGCTGCTGCAACCTTAAACTGGGCAAGGGGACCAGCCTCCCCTTCCCAGGGAAGAGTGGTAGCAACCTCTCTAGTTTGGGCTGGATACAGCATAGTCTTGGCATCATGTGTTTTCCAGCACAAGTCTGGATTGCACTGTGAGTTTTACTTGCAAATCAATAACTTGGACCCCCATGAATCTTATGAGGCTGAAATGGGATTGAACTAGTGAAGTTGGCAATATGAGGTCAAAGCTGTATGTCAAGATCCTTTCCAAGGGAAGGACCTGGCCAATGGTGGATGGAGGTGAAATGTCTTCCTCCCTTATAGTGACCAGAGAAAAAAACCAAGAAGATTCTGATGATTTGGAAAAGCAATACAGTTACTCTTCACAGAAGAAGAAGAAGAAGAAGAAGAAGAAGAAGAAGAAGAAGAAGAAGAAGAAGAAGATGCTGATGATGCTGATGATGCTGATGTTGATGTGATGGTGCAAGAAATACAATATAACAGAGCCAAGAAAATGGTAAAAAAATAAAATAGAACAGATAGAGGATCCGCCAGATCCAGACCCTATTCTGGGGATGGAGGCAATACAGAACAGGCTCTGGCCTGCGGCTGTTTGGTCCTGTGCCATCTCTAGAGGTGGTGCAGAAGTGAGTAGACCTATTTGGGCTGCTGCTATATTATTGCAGCAGCACAGTTTAGGATTCTGCTGTGAATGTTTAACTTGACATTACCTGAAACCATCATGGTTGTTTTAAACTGTTGGATCTCAGTGATCAGTGAGGTCAGGAGAAGTGGCAGTTTTCTTCTAAGAGACCAGAGGAGGAAAGAGACAGCTGGAGACACACTGACATCTTGCTTTCTCCAAAGCAAATGCTCTGAATCCCCTATGCCAGCCCTCGCAGATCTCAGAGATGCAAAGAGAGCAAGGCAGATTTAGAAAATGACAGAAAATCCCAAAAGGTGGTAAAAAGCAGATTGTTTGACATGAGGGCTCTTTTGTGTTTGTCTTTGAGATGCTGTTGAAAAATTGGAAACAGTATCAGAAGAAAACAGGCTCTGACCCAGTAAACACAATATGAAGGATGCAGGAGTCATCATCATCATCATGTTTATTTGTGTTAAGCTAAAAGCCATTACAAAAGTATATACAGATAAAATTCCCAATAAAAGAGGAGAATTAAAATCAACAAAACAGGTAAAACAAATCAAAGAACACTTTTAGTGACAGTATTGGCCCGCATTTTTTTTGCGGCTAAAGCAAATAGGGACACCTTATAGGTTATATTCGGATTAAAATCTGTCAACAAAAAGACAGTCTTCTCAGGTTCAGAAAAGAAGTGTAAGTTCAATAAAATTTCCCAAAGAAATTTCTCCCTAGGTTGTGCATACAAGTCAGTGTGACCAAAAGGAGGAAAAGGTCTTGGATTACTCTCAGCCTGGCCTTTCCGACAGACAATGGCATGTTTTCCTACTCACAAGTAAAGCCACGATATTGGGCACTTTCACTTTCCCATAGAGTTCAATGCATATTTTTTTAGTTTTAGTTTTTTGGCCATGACCTTTGATAGGAAGGAGGTATTTCCAAACGCATTTTTGCATTGGATTCTGATCTTCAATACAAATCCAATGACATATGACATGATGGGATACTGAACACCATTGCAAACTTCCAAAATGAAGCCAAAATGGAGGACAATGAAGCCCTTTTGGAGGACACCTGGTCAGGAGACTAAAAAGAGTACAAATCCAGAAATTTCTGGGCATATGGTCTCCCTGCGTACAGTGGACAAGTAAGAATATAATGGGCTAGATCTTCAACAGCAGGTTTATTGCAGATGTAACAATGTTCCTTTGGGATCTTACTATAACAACCAAATAAAACAGCAGTCAGCGTTGTAGCAGTTCAGCAAGCTGGCAATCCAATACAATGGCCAACCTGTTGGGGAGAAGTAATGTGCCAAACATTTGTCCACAATTTCAGGGGAAAAACATATTTTCAAATGTCTTCAAGGGGTGTTTGGCTGTTGGCAGTGTGTCATAAAGGGGTTGTGGAGTGCCCTGAGTGACAGGCAGATACTCCACTTGCAGCAACAATGTCTTCTGTGAACCACTGCACTGGAAATCACCTAAGATGAGTAGGAAGGTGAGATAAGCTGGCTCCTCTGATGCAGGGACCTGAACTATAAAAGTAAGGGGGGGATGAATAGAACGCCAGGTCAGTCAGGTCCACCGCAGTAAATGTTGAATAGTAGTACACTGTAATTCTGACTTCTTGTCTTGTGTATTTTAGGATATGTGAGTAATAACTCTACTCAAACTACATACTTGACATCCACAGACATAGTTTGATTTCCCTGCTTCATCTGAGATTACTGCACCAAACTGAGCTAAAAAGAAACTGTTCTCAGGATTTCTACTGAGCAGTCTCCATGCAGCCTCTCCATCACCTCTTCCTGCATCGGCTGCCTGAAATGTAGCTCATATAATTTGAAATATATCATTCTTGCCTGGACCAAATCTTGCTCACCAGGCAGATTCCAACCTGACAATACGTTACCGCACTTTATTGAGTGAGACTGATTTTAAATTAAATAGCATAATACTCTACATTAAACATTTGAAAGAAAACACTGTCAATAAGAACAGGAAAAGTCAAACTCAAACAATCAGCCCTCACCCCCCCCCCATAGCATTTTCCTTTCTGCCTACAGTAAATCATTCCTTGTCAGTAGTTTTAAGCCATAAAACTGCAAATAAGGCATTCTGTGCCTCAAATTGATTTCTATTGAGAACTATACCTCCATGCAACTTAATTTGTAACTGACATGGATTGCCAACAACAGACTTCGCATAGACGACAGTAAGTAATTTAGCTGTGTATTGGTAGCCTTGCATCTTCAATCTAAATGGGACCATCTCTCTGTTTCCAATGTGGAACACCTCAGATAGAAAACCATTTGTAGGAAATTGGAGTGTAAGCTAAAACTCAGTTGCAGTGAGTCTTTGGAGTTCGAGTTGAAACTTTTCTTCCTCTCAAATTTCTTGCAACCCTTGTAATAGGGTTTGATCAGGACATCAGGACTAAGAGTTCACAAGTCCCAGTGTTCAGCTCAAAATGCAGTTGAGCTTTTGTGAGCCTTCCAAGCTGACACTTGTCAACCCTTGAGCTTTTGTGAGTGGTTGATTTCTGTGCTTGGCTCAGATGTGTTGTCAAAAGCCTCTGCCATTTTGCATGGTTCACAGAGTCTCAGGTGAGTGGAGGAGGGAGGCTGCTTAGCTGAGTGCTTAATTGCTGCTAGGTGTTCATTGGCTGGTTGCCTGGTGGGAGGTGCTTTGTAGGGCTTTATTAGGGCCTGTTCCTGGTTCAGCCTTCTTTTCTGAGGAGAGGTGAGAAGGAACACAGAGTCTCAGGAGAGTGGAGGAGGGGGCTGCTTAGTTGAGTGCTTAATTGCTGCTAGCTGTTCATTGGCTGGTTGCCTGGCGGGAGGAGCTTTCAAGGGCTTTATTAGGGCCTGAGGCGCGATCCTGTGGACCGGAGCCTGTGAGCAAGGAGGACTTGTGAAGTTGACAGGAGATGGAAGGGAAGGGCGCAGTTGTCGTGACATGCACCACGTGTGCCATGTTTGTCTTCTTGCCAAAGGACCCCGGGGATTATCAATGCTGCAAGTGCAAACTGGTTGCACTGTTGGAGGAGAAGGTGGCAGCATTGGAGGGTGAAGTTTCCACCCTTCGTCAAATTAAGGCATCTGAGGAGTTCCTTGATACAACACACACGGAACTTCTCCAGAGGGATGACACCAGTGGGGACCCCAGCAATGATGTCTCTTCATGGAGACATGTGACAGTCAGGAGAAAAAGGGGCAGGAGCAGTCGAGAACCACTGGAGCTATACAACCGTTTCCAGAGTCTCTCAGATTCCACCATGCTGGCAGAAGTTCCTCTTGCTAGCATACCTACACCGGATCCTGGCATTGCCCATACTGGCATGCCTACAGATCCCCCTCATAGACAGCAGCCACAACCAGTTAGTGTGGGGGAAGCTAGACACAGAAGGAGAACAAGGAGGAGGGTGGTGGTGATTGGAGATTCTCTCCTGAGGGGCATGGAAGCTCAATGCCAACCAGACCCGTTTTCCCGTGAGGTGTGCTGCCTCCCTGGTGCTAGGATACGGGATATCACGGAGAGGCTACCGAGGATGATCACACCTGCTGATCGTCACCCGTTCTTACTCATCCACGTAGGAACAAACGATACTGCTCGGGAAACTTTCCAAAAGATAGTTGGGGATTATGAAGCTCTGGGGAGGGAGATTAAGGACCTGGGGGATACCCAGGTGGTATTCTCATCCATCCTCCCAGTAATTGGCAAAGGTCCTCAGAGAGATAGCAAGATTTTTCAGGTCAATAGCTGGCTGCGAAAATGGTGTCATCGGGAAGGATTTGATTCTGGGATCACAGGATGAACTTCCTTGAGGAAGGACTCCTAGCAAAGGATGGACTACATCTTATGGGTTGGGGGAAGAGTGTCTTCAGATGGGAGATGGCCAACCTTATCAGAAGGGCTTTAAACTAAATAAGAAGGGGGTGGGTTACGTCCAAAGGGAACCTAGGAATAAGGAAAATGCTCTGGATGGAAATTGCCAGGGCATGGCTGTAAGTCAAAAATCTTTAGAGGGGCCTGGCCTTACAAAAAAGGAGGGAAATGCATTGAGTTGCAACCTCCAGGGCTTAAGTTGCATTTACACAAATGCACAGAGCCTGGGAAATAAACAAGATGAGCTGGAGCTTTTAGCAATTGAAGGGAAATTTGATTTGATAGGAATAACTGAAACTTGGTGGGACTCCCATGACTGGAACACACAATTGGAAGGCTATCAGCTGTTCCGGAGGAACAGAAGTGGCAAAAGGGGAGGTGGAGTAGCATTATATGTCAAGAACATATATACTTGCTCTGAAATCCAGGAGAGTGGTCCGGATATCCCTGTGGAGTGTGTTTGGGTAAAAGTAAGGGGGGAAAATAAGAAACAAAACATTGTGGTGGGCGTCTAATATAGACCGCCAGGCCAAGGAGAAGGAGTAGACGATGTCTTCTTGGAGCAACTGCCAGGCATTGCAAGGAAAGATGAGGTAGTAGTAATAGGGGACTTTAACTTCCCAGACATTTGCTGGGAGACAAACTCAGCCAAACATGGAAGCTCCAGTAGATTCCTGATGGGCCTGGAAGATAACTTCATGGTCCAGAAGGTGGAGGAAACGACAAGGGGAGGGGCCATCCTTGACCTGATCTTAACAAATCGTGAAGAACTGGTTGATCAGGTCAACATAGTGGGAACTTTAGGGGAAAGCGATCATGAGCTGCTGGAATTTAGAATAATGTGGGAAATAAAAAGAGTGCAGAGTGAAACTTATATGTTGGATTTCAGGAAAGCTGATTTCAACAGGCTTAGAGGAGTCATAGGTGGGATCCCATGGGTTGATGATCTAATGGGGAAAGGGACCCAAGATGGGTGGGAGCTCCTTAAGAGGCAGCTTCTACAAGCACAGTCAGAAACAATTCCAATAAAAAAGAAAGGGGGGAAAATGCTGAAAAAACCAGGTTGGCTCCACAGGCAACTTGGGGATCAGCTGAAGTTAAAGAAAGAGAAGTATAGGGAGTAGAAGACTGGAAAGATCACCAGAGAGGAGTACAGGCAGGTAGCCCGATCCTGTAGGGAGGGGGTCAGGGATGCTACAGCTCAGTATGAGCTGAGGCTGGCCAGGGGAGTCAAAGGTAACAAAAAGAGCTTCTTTAGATATGCCCAGAGGAACAGGAGGAGAGACGAGGGGGTGGGGCTGCTCTTGGACAAGGATGGACAACAGGTGTCTGGAAACCAGCAGAAGGCGGAGCTGCTCAACTCCTACTTTGCATCCGTCTATTCACAGAAGGAGGGCTGTGCTAATGGGGGTGCGGGATCATTGACTGATTCGGGGATGTGTTTACATCCCCTAAGAGGTAATGAAAACATGGATGGTGCAGAAGAGCAGATTAAGATTGACAGAGAACTGGTTCGAAACCACTTAACTGGCCTAAATGAATTCAAGTCATTTGGACCAGATGAGCTGCATCCTCGAGTTCTTAAGTAACTGGCAGATGTCCTTGCAGAGCCTCTGTCAATCATCTTTGAGAAATCCTTGAGGAGTGGAGAAGTGCCACTGGACTGGAAGAGGGCAAATGTAGTCCCAATTTTTAAGAAGGGGAAAAAAGAAGACCCGGGAAATTATAGACCAGGCAGTTTGACTTCAATCCCGGGCAAGATATTAGAGCAAATCATAAAACACACGATTTGTGCACATCTAGACAAGTACTTGGTGATCAAAACAACCCAGCATGGATTTACCAAGAATAAATCTTGCCAGACAAATCTGATCTCCTTTTTTGATCGGGTTACGAGCTTACTGGACAGTGGCAATGCTGTGGATGTCATTTATCTTGACTTCAGCAAAGCATTTGACAAAGTCCCACATGACATTTTAATTAGGAAGTTGGAAAAATATGGGCTAGATGGGGCAATCGTTAGGTGGATCTGCAACTGGCTCGATGGCCGCACTCAAAGGTTTTTAGTAAATGGTTCTGTGTCAGCCTGGAGGTCAGTTTCTAGTGGGGTACCCCAAGGCTCTGTTTTGGGACCGGTTCTCTTTAACATTTTCATCAATGACTTGGAGGAAGGGATACGGGGGAGCCTGATCAAATTTGCAGATGACACCAAACTGGGAGGAGTAGCAAACACATCAGAAGATAGGAGAAACCTCCAGGAGGATCTGGATAAACTGGAATCCTGGGCTGTAACAAACAGAATGAATTTCAACAAGGAGAAGTGCAAGGTTCTGCACTTAGGCAATAAAAACCAAAAACATAGGTATAAAATGGGGGATTCTTGGCTTGGCAGCACAACATGTGAGCAGGATCTTGGAGTCGCCGTGGATCACAAGCTGAACATGAGTCAGCAGTGTGATGTGTCTGCAAAGAAGGCAAATGCCATTTTAGGTTGCATTAAGAGGACTGTAGCTTCCAAGTCACGAGAAGTTATAGTTCCTCTTTATTCTGCATTGGTGAGACCTCACCTTGAGTACTGTGTTCAGTTCTGGGCACCTCACTTTAAGAAAGATGCAGCCAAACTGGAGCAAGTCCAGAGGAGAGCGACAAGAATGATCAGTGGGATGGAAGGGAAGCCCTACGAGGAAAGGTTGGGGGAACTTGGGATGTTCAGCCTGGCGAAGAGGAGGCTGAGGGGAGACATGATTGCCCTCTTCAGATACCTGAAGGGCTGTCATAGGGAGGAAGGGGCCAATTTGTTCATAGCTGCTTCTGAAAGCAGAACTAGAACCAATGGGTACAAACTGCAAGAAAGGAGATTCCGGCTGGAAATCCGGAAAAAATTCCTGACGGTGAGGGCGGTTCGGCAGTGGAACAGATTGCCAAGGGAGGTGGTGGACTCTCCCTCACTGGGGATCTTCAAGCAGAGGCTCGATGAGCACCTGTTGGAGATGCTCTAGGGGGAATTCCTGCTGCAGGCAGGGGGTTGGACTAGATGACCTACTAGGTCCCTTCCAACTCTATGATTCTATGATTCTATGATCAAGGCGTCAATGCAAGGAATCAGTGGTGGTGGGCACTGCCACCCAGTGGTATCAATAGGATTTGTATAACCCATTGTGGGAGGCCAACACATCACCTGAATGATAGACCTCCTCCCAAAGAGTGAGCAAGCATGGTGATACACTTTTGCTTTTAATGGAATAAATGTATCTCAATGTGGTTCACTTCATTGCATTCTCCATGAAATTACTCATTGATTGATATATAACATAATGGTAATATTTCAAAATGCCATGATTTTAAAAAAATTTTTAGCCAGTAGTGTTGTCACTCCCCCCCCCCCCCAATGCAAATCATCCAGTGTGTCTCATACTTCCTAGTGGTGCTGCTGGCCATGGGAAGGTAACAGTGATGGTTGCAGGCACATTGCGATCAAGCCATCATGAGCATTCGAATCCACTGGACACAAAAGGAAATTATTCCCTTGAGGAGCCCTTCACTGGTCAGTACTCCCCCAGTACTGGGATGGGGGACCCCATTAATCCAATTGCAACACCTTGCAGGGAGTTTGGTAGGACTGGCCTGTAAGCAGGCCTCCGTCAGTCTTGAGAGACTATGGTATTATGCTCAGCGCTGCATACGCTGCATGCGAAGCAGGAGAGCCTGGCTTGGATTGTTATGGAGGATAGGCTGTTACCCAAGCAACAAATCCCTCCTCTCTACACCACTGAATTAGTCCAATGGAAAGGCAGAGCCGATACGATTGGATCCAGCTGGCATTGCAGAGCTGGGCTAAGGACAGGAGCTCACCTGTAAGATGGTCAGGTTTAATCCCTTGCTGACGACTAGGTTAGAACTGAACAGAAAGCATTTCCATCATCAGTGTCCCTTGTTTACACATTATAGTGTCAGCAATTCAGGGAAGTAAGCAACCGCTTGTGCTTGAGCTATATTATTTTTAAAGGGGGAAAACTCAGCAAATGCCGTATTGTTCAGAGCTGAGTCACCAAGTCATGAGAACAGAACTGTCAGAATGTGATTTTTATAATGCCAGTTGCCAGGTTACAGTGAAACTTGCCATAGCACGGACTGAAAATGTATATTTGTTGGAAACTTTTCCCTAAGGGCCAAGCTACATGGTATGATGGAAATCTGAAGTTCTCAATCTTCATGCTGCGGGGGTGATTTTCATGGGAAAATCAGTGGGCAGGAAGAAATACTTACCCCTTTCCTACCCTTTTTTCCTTAGAAACATATTCTCCATTAGCAGTTATTATTCTCTCACCCCTCTCATCTACCAAGCACAAGAACAAGAAATGGAGGCTGCAGAAATAAGGCTTTTTATAAACAATAAAAAAAGGCTGCAGTTTCAGAGGATAGGTATTTGATCATGAGATCTGGTGGGAGCAGAAGGGGTTAACAACTCTGAGATCCCAATGAGGCTGTTGGACTGATATCTGGATTCCAATCTCTATTCAGTCACAAGGATTGACTGCACCAGTCCAAATCCCAATTGCATACCTTAGTTTTACTGGGAGATGTAAAAAAACACCTGCCTTTATAGGGCCCTGCATTGATGTTATTTTCCCTAAGTAAAAATATTGCATGGGAGCATGATCAGAATTAGAACTGCTGCAGGGGCAAAATACTGAAACATTTGGCCCCTATCATGGTCTTGCCACAAACTATATGTGAGAGCTAATTATAAAAGAAAATAAACAATCCCAAAGCACACAGGTTAAGATCTCAATGGACTGGTTCATCATGATGGACTCATTTATCATAACAAGTCATTTGCCTTCAGTGAATGCAAACATGAATCTGAATAAACTGTGGCAGAGATTGAAAAATCCATGGTGGCTTGACTTAAGTTGAGGCACCTCCATGGTGACCAGAGGTCAAAATCAGAAAAGAGGGCAAGATTCACCCCCCCCCCCCCAAAAAATGTAAGACTCCCAAGAAAAAATGTAGAATACAACAAAATAAGAGATGAAAACACTCAAATATATGAATAACATGGTTATTTCAAACACTATTACTTAGGGTGCAATCCTATGCCTATCTACCCAGAAGTAAGTCCCATTATATTCAATGGGGCTTACTCCCAGGAATGTGTGTTTAGGACTGCAGCCTAAGTAAATTAACAGCATCTTAGAATACATTAGAATACAGGTATAACAACCCCACAAAATGGGTTGGCCTCTCTCTCTGGACAACATGCTCTTCAAGGTAGCGTGATGCTATTACCCTACAATCCAGAGTAACTATGGGAGCATGTAAGAGACATTTACGTTGACATAGTTATGGCTCCACCTAGTGAAAACCTATGGGAAATGCATATTGCAATCCAGAGTAAATTGTTCTAACACTGGAGCAAGGATTTCCTGTAGTTACTCTGGATTGCACCCCTGTCTTAGTCCCTAGGGCCCACACAAGTGGCCAGGGTTTTTCAGATGATGCTCTTGACTAAAGATCAGACAGGGAAGTCAGCCTAAGGAGTTAGCGGTCTTTGCTGTGTTAAATTTTGCTTTTTCATTCGTTTTCCTGCACCTTTGCATCCCTTTATAGTGACCTATTTTGTGTAACCCTACTTTTCCAATAAATCTCCTATAACTTTGCTGTGTTCATTGTGTCTGGGAACAGAGGTTCAGAATCGACTGCTCAACCATTGCTGTTAGCCAGCTACCACAATCTTGTAACCCACTGAGGACTAGCATCTTGCAGAGGCTGAGTGTCATCTGCAACTTTGTGCTGGCAAGAGCTAGAACTCGCTATCCCTCCTCTGGGAAAAACCTGAAAATGTACATGGTATTTGACATCTGCCAAATAGCACAACACAGAAGACTAATATGACTTTAAAACTTCACTGGAAGGTTAGATAGAAGGTACATTCTTACGGTTGCCATAATTCTTTTCCACCAAATCAGAATAGGACCCTTTGACCACAATCCTAACCATGTCTATTCAAATGTAAGCCCCATTGTGTTCAATGGGTCTTACTCACAGGAAAGTGTCTTTAGGATTGCAGCCTTTGTCCCATTTCCAGTATATGAACACAATCCCCCAAAATCAGGATTGTCCCTGTTTTTCAGAATATATGGCAACATACGGCAGAATGTAAATTCTGTGCTCAATGACACAGGGTACAATCCTAACCAATTTACACTATCATAACTCACCCATCTCTCCAATCCCATGGTAGAGTGCAGAGGCTGACACATGTCTGGGTACTGGCCTAACCCCTCCCCCCAGGAGTGGCATGGAAGTGCCTTATGCTACTTTTACACCACCCTAGGCCACCCAGCTTAACCAGGGATTAGGATTATGCTGAAAGCAACAGAATGGGGGAAGAAGAGGCTGGGGTGGGCATATAATGGGGAAGGAAGGATGCTGGCAAGGGCTTGGGTGGACTGGGCTGATTCGCTCAAACAGCCCCATTGCGGCTGCTGAAGGATAAAAGGGAAAAATGTTCCCCTACTTTGGGGAGACTTCTGAGAGCCTTGTTTCCCACACGGCATACATTTGTGACCGTTCCAGCATAGCTACATCTGGAGCAGTAAATTCATTAGGATTAGGCAATAGTGTACCTTTGCCAAACAACTCCATTCAAAGCAAACCTGATTGCTTTCCATCCAACAGATGCCTCTGCTCTCCACATTAGCAGCACCAAATTTAATTGAAACAAATTGGCCCCAGCCTAAACTTCTAGGTAGCTCAGCATTTCAACCTGCTTTTAAAGAGGGAGAGCTAATTATGCACTTTCAACTTTATTATTAAGCTGCATGACCTGTGACTCACCACAGCTTGTTTTCGAATCTGAGGACTTTGGTGCTTTCAGGAGGAGGGAGAAATTGAGTTATTAACATCTCTTAAAACATCAGTAGGTCTCTGGAGTAAATGGTTACTTAGTGGCAAATGTTTTCTCCAGTGTCTGAGCAATGGGGGGGGGGGGAGGAATGCATATCAAATCTCTGATTAATGAAATCCTGAAAGGGCTAGAGGGCTGACTTGTTACTCTTCTAAATCCCAATTGAGAAATCCATTCCTATTCACTAAAGAGTATCAGGCTGAATTTAATTTTAGCCAGATGAGTTAAAGTACAGTGGTACCTCTCATAACAAACACCTCACATAACAAGCGTTTCACATAACAAGTATAAATTTCCAAGATATCTTGCTTCACATAACAAGTTCCACTTCACTTAACAAGCAAGCGTGCTATGGGCACGCATGCTATGCATCCCTGATGCTCCATATGAAGGCTCTTTAAAAGGGCTGCTGGCCAGTGCTGCTGCCTCTAACTATCCCCAAGTTGGGGGCAGTTGCCTGGGGGTGCCAGAGGCAGCTGCCCCTAACTGACCCAAGTGCCCCCACCAGCCACCTTAAACCTCCAGCAGCAGCCCAGCTAAGCCTCCCAGGAAAGTGTCTTTGATCACAGCCTCCTAACCATGTCTACTCAGAAGTAAGCCCAATGTGTTAAATGGGGCTTACTCCCAGGAAAGTGTCTTTAGGATTGCAGCCTGACTTCATAGGATCATGCACATTGAATGCATGTTTTGAATTCAATTGCAGTGTTTTGTCATCATTTTTACATCCAGTTAATATTTTATTTGAATATTTTGGGGTTTGTGGAATCAATCGTCTGAGTTTCCATTATCTCCTATGGGAAAATCTACTTCACATAAAGAGCGTTTCACTTAAAGAGCATGCTTCCGGAAAGAATTAAGCTCTTTATGTAAGGCACCACTGTACTCTTAAGTAGGTTTTTGATAGACACTAGTAATTTGAGGGCCCAGTTCTAACCAATTTAGGCCAGCACAACTCGCCTATATCCCGATGGTGGTATTGGGAGGGCAGCACACATCTTTGTTCCTAACTCCCTGGGAGTGGTGCAAAAGTGCTCCTGGCATGGGACTTGTGGTGGCCTAACTGGGTGTTAGGTTTGCACTGTTAGGACACCCAACAGAGACTGAGGGCACAATCCAGAGTAACTATGGGGAGTCCTTGCTCCAGAGTAACAACAATTTACTCTGGATTCCAATATGAATTTCCCACAGGTTTTCATTAGGTGGTGCAGTAACTACGGGTGCACATAATGTCTCTTATGTGCTCCCATAGTTACTTTGGATTGTAGCCTAAAATACAAACCAAGAGATGGTAGCAAGCTTGAAGTCAAATGCTCAGCTTTAAAAACAACCTGCCAATAGGATATTTGGATGAATAATTCCACCATATGAAGAAGGCTGCTCTCCTTGAGGGCAATCAAAGCAAAAAGGTCAGGAGAAGGCTGGAGAGACTCTGAAGATACAGTAAAACCTTGGAATGAGAGTAACTTGGGTTGAGAGGATTTTGCAACACAAGCAAACATTTCTAATAAATTTTGACTTGCAATACAAGTGATGTAAAGCAAACAAAAAATAGTTCTGGCCAGAATATGGCTGGTTTCAGCACTCCGCCAGCACCTGCTCAGCCTCTCCTGAGAGACCACCCCATCCATGTCTACTCTGAAGTAAGTCTATTACAGTCAGCCCTATCAAGTCTATGCGCTCACTCCTATGTAAAAGGGCAATGGAAAGGGGCCTGAGAAAGCTAGTCTTGCATGTCTACTCTAATGTAAGCCCTACTATGACCAGTGGGGCTCATTCCTATGT
This sequence comes from Cryptoblepharus egeriae, assembly GCA_030015325.1. Lineage (NCBI taxonomy): Eukaryota > Metazoa > Chordata > Lepidosauria > Squamata > Scincidae > Cryptoblepharus > Cryptoblepharus egeriae. The sequence continues at coordinate 18,883,090 of JAREYC010000011.1, read as the reverse complement.
GAAGGGCAGATTTCAGCTTGAGAAACCTAACTATGTCTACTCAAAAGTAAGCCCCATTGTGTTTGATAAGTCTTACTCCCAGAAAAGTGTCTTTAGGATGTAACCTCCTAAGAATGTCTACTCAAAAGTGTTCAATGGGGCTCACTCCCAGGAAAGTGTCTTCAGGATTGCATGTTTTTGGTTGTGGAATGAATTGTCTGAGTTTCCATTACTTATTACAGGAAAATCTACTTTGATATGCAAATGTTTTGGATTGCATGCATTCTTCTAGAACAGTGGTTCTCAATCTTCCTAACGCCGTGACCCCTTTATAAGTTCTTCATGTTGTGGAGACCCCCAACCATAAAATTATTTTTCATTGCTACTTTATAACTGTAATTTTGCTACTGTTATGAATCGTAATGTAAATATCCGATATGCAAGATGTATTTTCATTGTTACAAATGAAGTGTGTGTTCTGCACACACATTGAAGACAATGGGATTTATTTCAGAATAAGCATGCATAGCATGCATGAATAAGCATGCATGGGGTGCAGAGCAGAATATGCATGCTCTGAGGCTGCAAACCTAGCTATCTTTTATTTGGCAGGGGGAGAGTAACACACCCCAGCAATGCCTGTTCAAGTGGCTTCTGCTGGTGTTGTTTTTTGCATTTTGGGACAGGGACACATTAGCTTTTAATTAGCTATTATTATTTTTCCATTTTCTTTGTAAACCGCTTTGTGAACTTCTTAGTTGAAAAGCAGTATATAAATACTGTAGATAGGTAGATAGATTTACATAGGAGTAAAGGCCCCACTGACTATAATGGGATTTATTTCAGAGTAGGCATGCATAGGATTGGGCCCTGAGGCTGCAATCCTATCCACATTTACATGGGAATAAAGGCCTCCCTGACTATACTGGGATTTATTTCAGAGTAGGCATGCACAGGATTGGGCCCTGAGGCTGTTAGTCAGCCCCAGTGCGCGTACAGCTACAGCCAGAGGTGTGGCAAGCCTGACCTGGCCCCCTACACCAGGGGTCTTTAGGCGACCCCCAGGAAAGCTCTAGGTGACCCCCAAAGGGGTCCCGACCCCCACTTTGAGAAATGCTGTTCTAGAACTAATTGTGTTCGTAAACCAAGGTACCACTGTACTGTGAATCTGCAGGTATCTCTTCCATTATTGGTATGAAGTCTCCCCATCTTGTTGTAGTTTCAGGTACAGTTGCCCCTGCCTTGTTTTGCCCTAATTAGGGTTCTGAGGCTGCAATCCTAAGCCCCAGTTAGGCTGGCACATGTCCTGTGCTGTCCTGGGGGTGTCACAAAGGTGCCATGAGGCACTTCTGCCCCATCTTGTGCACTGGCCAGTGCACAGCCGTGCATCAGTCTCCCTAAACCACCATGGGAAATTATGCTGGCCTAAATTGGTTAGAATTGTGCCTTCAATCGAGCTCTTTATCCAGTCAACAAACAACAGTAACAGTTCAGAGAAGTACAATTTTTCCAGCAGTACCTGGAGAGACCAAAGATTGCTAATGGGACTATCTACCTACACAGCAGGTGTTCTTCAGCTAATCTACAGCCAATCCATATGATACCACACTGTGAGATTTCAGCACTGATGCCCTTCATTATGCGTCGATTGTCCTTCTGAAACAAGAGGTATGAAACCTCAGGATCAAATATAGAATTCTCTTTGCTTTCTAATAAAAGTGAGGTATCCGGGTAAAAAAGTGGTGATGGGGGGAAAGTGCTGAGGCAGCGATCTTGCATTTATGTTAGACTTTGTTTATGGACTCTGCAAGGCTTATACTGCAGTCCCTAAAAGATAATGAGCTACATTATTCTCTGATCGAATTTAAAACAAAATCAGCCTCACTTATACTTTTGATTTAAATAACTGAAATGACATCATGAACTTTTAATGAAAATAATAACATCCGCACTGTCATATTGAAAGCAAGGCTTCTGATTAGCTCATTTTATTTCTGTAAGTCTCATTTACAAAGGATTCCAAAGGTTGTAGTAAGAATCATTCTCTCTCTTGCTCTCTCGCTCTCATTATTAAAACTAAACAATCAAAAGGATATAGGATTCCTGGTGTGATTCAATAAACTGATCTTTTTTATTTCACAGTGGGTGTAACAAAAATAAAATGGATCTTCCGGCAATCCAGAGACCTAGAATGGGGCAGGAAAAACCTGGCCCACTTCTCTATTGCCCAACTTGTTTTGGATATCCTGTCTGGATCACCTTTTTCCTCCTCTCTGCTCATATAGGTCAGTGATTCCTAAATTCATTTTGGGTTTTTTTGAAAGCAGGTTTATGTGTGGGAGGAGGTAGTGTAGGGGTGGATCCTTGCCTCTTCCCTCTGTTTGTTTGGTGCATTCCTGACTTCTGAGCATCAGGTGTCCAAGGGCACAGCAAGTATCACTAACCACCACCTCAAATACCACTAGTGGTGTCCATAGCACTGATTGAGATGCATTGCCATATATCATTGGTAGTATATATGGGGGGGGGGGTCTGTCACCAGATATGTGACCTCAGATACTGGGAGGTCTTAGACCAACCCTACCTAGACAATTTGAACATATTTGTGTTATTTGAAAAATAACACATTTTGATAGTGCTATTTTTTATTGCAAAAGACTTTCTTGAATTCATTTTTATAAAGCTTCTTTCACAGCTTGCAGAAATCCCTTTCAAATTTTTTTTAGTGTGTACCCTTGTTGGTGTTTAAATCATTCCCTCCCCTTTTCAACAATATATCTAGAATCTGGGTCCCATATCAACAATATGTGTGGTCCTTGGTGGTTTTGATTTGAAAAGATTGTCATAATTTATATCTGAGTTGGTCAGCAGCAGACAGCTTGCTTGCTTTTCCTTTGTGGACTTTTACTATATAAATCAGGGACATGCAAGGCTTTCGTTCAGCTTTAGCAGTCCCCGTATGTATTTTCTTTTCAGTGCTGAACAAACAAGATTTATAAACTGCTGTGTCAGGAGCCTTCACACTGAGTGGTGAGGTGAAAATGGCACAAGCCCTGGAAGGGGGTGGGAGAAGAACAACTGCTCACAGCTAGAAATATGTACATATGTAGCATGGCCAAGGTCATCCGAGAAGTAATAGGATCAAGCCTGTTCCATGACGCAGTGCAATATACATAGTGTCAGATACACATATGCATTGGTTTTTTAGAAGACAATTGTGTGCAGCTCAATAGAGGTGATTTCTAGAATCCCAGGAGGATGAGATGTCCCTGAAAGGTATGTCTCAAGGACAGTGGAGCATGCTCATTATTAGCAGCTGAAGCCCTGTACTTTTTCGTTGCCCACAGTTGGAATAAGATCTTATGACATTATACTTTGAGATCAGATCTCATGACATTCTGACTCTTCAGAAATGCCACTCATATACAAGGGTAGACAGGTATACAACATCTATGATGTTCAGTGCAACAACAATAAAAAAAATCCTACCCTGTGACCAACAATTGTGACAGGAATATGGCTCCTTTGAGCTGCCTGTGAAAATCCCACTGATATATGATCCTGACAGGTATATGTTTTCAGTACTACAATGACAATTTTCTGAATTTTTGTAGCTTTGAGCCAGATTTCATTTCAGGCCTCAGAATTCCAACAGACAGGACTATGGACAGCAGGAGAAAGAAAACAGTGGTACAGGGCTGGCGTAGCAGATAATTTGTCTTGCTATGGGCCCCGAGATATTTTTGTTGGTTTAATGATGATGACCTGGTGCCAATCCTATGGGTCACAGCACTGGTGGTAAATTTGTATACACATTCCGGACATGTGTAAAATCCTATGGTATTATGAGTAACACATCATGCTAGTCGTTATCCCTACAGTCCAGACTAACTACGGGAAGACTTAAGAGGCACTTACTCTGGATTGCTCTATGCATTTCCCATAGGTGGCACCGTAACTACGTTGGTGTAAAAGGTGCCATAGTTACTCTGGATTGTAGCCTATGACTCTGCATCTACCAATTTGCATGCTCCCAATTCATTTAGCATTTCACCTGAAAAGGGGAAATCCAAGGACAAAAATAATTGTCTTGCCTTCTAAACACTATCTTGCCTTGTCTCATTATGTTGGGTTTCAGATCCGAACAGGGGATAACCAGATATTTAGAAGAAAAAGGATCAAGAAAATTAATGCTCAGTTCATAACACATCAGTTGATTACAAACTGGATACATTCATTTGCTGAATCTCATACATGAACTTCAGTGGGAGCAATAATTGCAACCAGGAATGAGCGCAGTCGTCTATAAGGCATGCATTTGAAAATGCTCATTATTCTGCACCTCCCCAGCTAATTACAACTTTAAAAATTATTTTTATTTTTATTGCAATATAGGACTTGGTAAATGTGACTCTGGCTTACTTCAAAGAGAATGAACATCAAAGGTGGAGAACAAAGACTAATCCTACAATCCAGAATAACTACGGGAGCACATAAGAGACATTATGTTCCCCCCTAGTTACAGCACCACCTAGTGAAAACCTATGGGAAATTCATATTTCAATCCAGAGTAAATTGTTCTTACACTGGAGCGAGGGCTCCCCATAGTTACTCTGGATTGCACCTTTAGCATTTTTGGTCTAACACAGCAATTTTCTGCCACTGTGTCATGGCACACTGATTTGCCATGAATGCCATGGGATTTGGGGGAAGGTCACCTGGGGATTTGAGCATCCTTCCTGCGTCATGGTGTGTCTTGCCAATTGTCAAAGAGCTCATAGTGTGTCTTGACAATATTAATGCCCTGTTATTGTGCCACAAGATGGAAAAGGTTTGAGAATCACTGCTCTAATGTATGGAAGGAAAGTACACCAGATTGAATACTGCAGTGTATGCAAAGCCCCAATCTGTTTAAAATGTTGGTATAATTGTTTGCCTTAGGTCAACAGAGAAACGTTTAGTGCTCTGAGTCTCAAGCAGTTCCATGAATGCCATCAAATCCCATGGACGAATTCATTTTTTTAGAAGGATTTTAAAAAATGAACAAACAACAAAAGTTGACAGTATTTTCCTAGCTCAAGGGAAGCATATCCACATGGTATTTGTTTCATGAGGGAAAAACCTCACACACCGAAAGGAAGCCATGCAGGAATTGTCTGTTGCAGTTTAAATAGCAGTGCATGAGAAAACCTTCACCGCTGGGAGTACTTGGGGCCCAAAGGGGTTAAAACACTGTAAAACACAACCTTTTCTTTTGCTCTCTGTGGACAGACCAGCAGTTCACCTGGCTGAATGATGATGAACAGCTTGGGTGCTTCTCTTGCACAGAAAGCTTGGTATGTATCCAGCAGCCATGGCAGGATCATACCATCAAGTTACTTTTGCATAAGTAGCTTCTGAAAGTCAGCCACTGATGCTCATAATTGCGCTTTCAATCTTGATAGGCCATGTATGGTTCTCACACAATGATTCTCAAAGGACGGGTTGAGTACAGTAGTGCCTTGATTTATGAGCATAATTGGTTCAGGGAGGATGCCTGCAATCCAAAACGCTTGTCTATCAAAGCAAACTTTCCCAAAAGAAATAATGGAAAATCAGACAATTCATTCTACAACCGAAAAATATTCATATGAAAATGATTATAAAGAAAATACAAAATATAAAGAAAAATAAAACAAATTAACCTGCACTAAGTCTCTCAGGTTGCAATATGCCCCATTACAAAGGGGTGAGCCCCACTGATTATAAGAGGGCTTACTTTAGAATAGACATGCTAAGGCTAGCTTTATGGAGAACAAAGCTGAGCTGCATGTGTGCATTTACTCACCACAACACTGGGAGTTTGTTGACAGAGATAGTGACTGGCTGAAGATCACCCAAGTCAGGGTGACTAGATGCCAAACCCAAAATCCCCCCAATTCCCAACATTCTTGTCCTCCAAGCCAAAATTCCTAAGAGGTCGAAAAAATGTAAGACACCCCTGAAAAATGTAGGACATATTAAAATAAAGCTAAAAATTCTCATATTGCATTCCTATACTTAATTTTTGCACAAATCTTATTGCAATAGACCAGACGCCAACCAAAAAGGCAGATGTTTAAGTGATCCAAGCAGCCAGGCTTTCTCAGGCAGTGTGGCATGGACTGGGACGCATATCAATGCTACAATATGGAGCCCATGGGGATCTACATGGGCGAAAGCCTGAAAGTGTGGAACCGACCCGAATACCCCCCCAACCTTGACATACAACAGTTCCCCGACTCTGTGGAAGTCTGGAGGATGGAGGACATGCTGGAACTGTGGCGGACGGGGGGAAAGGGGGACCAAAAACCAGAGGGATAACGGTGGGACCACCAACCAGATGGTATGCACTGGGGGGACTCCCCTCATTGGCGGGTGTTTGGCGGGAAGAGATGGGGGGAGGGATGCAAGATTTAAGGGAGCGAGAGGGGCAAGAGCGGGAAGTCCTTTGGCGGGAAGATCTCCCGTGGAAGGAACCCGGGACTTACCAGGCGTACCAAGAACAAGACAGCGGAGACCCTCCTAGGAGAGAGGGAAGGGGAGGACTTGAAAGAACTGTTGGAATCCCTGGAAACCCTGACCCTAAAAAAGGAAAAAGCCGAAGAAGGAGATATTGATGATGGGGACCTTGGAGGAGAAAGTGGAACCTGCAAAAGAAAGGGAAAACAGTAAGCAAAGAGGCTGTTGAAACAAGGACTTGTGTTGACGTTATTAAAAGAAGAGACTTACCTGCTGGTGGTGGGGTTGTTATTCGGGACGTTGATACCCTGTAAAAGAGAAGAAAGTTATTGCTGAAACGTCAAAAGAATGCTTGAGTAAACTTGTTTGATATACTTACCTGGTCTTGTATGTTGACATGTATCGAAGGGGGGAGGAAGCCGATGATGAGACCCAAATCTCTGTAGTCCTGGAAGAACAGACCCCCTATACAGGGGGAGCCAGAGGTAAAGATAGGCATACCCGTGACAGGCAGGCATGCAGAAGCTTGGCCTTTCAACCTCCTTTCCTTTGCCTCCTTTCACAAAATAAGCTCCACTGACATTAATGCTTTTGAGTGGACACAACTGGGCTCGGAGGTTTAAAACTTAAGAAGCCAGGAGTTATCTCACCATCCCTACCCTGAGAAGGTTGCCAACTTTATACACAGCCCCTGCTCATCTGCTTTGAGAATATCTGGATGAAAGGCCCCACAACCTAAGCAACTCAAGCCCTTGTGAATTACAGTGGCACCTCATGTAACAAGTTTAATTCGTTCTGGAGGCATGCTTGTTATGTGAAAGTCTCTTTACGTGAAGTGGATTTTCCCATAGGAAATAATGGAAACTCAGACGATTGGTTCCACAACCCAAAAAATATTCATATACAAATATTAACTGTATGTAAAAATGATGACAAAACATTGTAATTGAAATCTACTTAGGCTGCAGTCCTAAAGACACTTTCCTGGGAGTAAGCCATATTGAACACAATGGGTCTTACTTCAGGGTAGACATGCTTAGGAGGCTGTAATCAAAGACACTTTCCTGGGAGTCTTACCTGGGCTGCTGCTGGAGGTTCAAGGTGGCCGGTGGAGGCACTTGGGGGCAGTGAGGGGCAGCTGGCTCTGGCATCTCCAGGGAACTGCCCCCAAGTTGAGAGCAGTTAGAGGCAGCAGTGCTGGCTGGCAGCCCTTTTAAAGAGCTGCCATGTGGAGCATCAGGGCTGCATAGCGCTCCTGCCCATTAGGCGCCAGAGAGATTTGCTTCTTACATGAAGCAGATTTGTTACGTGAAGCAGGATTCCTTGGATATTTAGACTTGTTACGTGCAACATACCTTATGTGAGGTGCTTGTTATGCAAGGTGCCACTGTATGTGCTTTTTTGTGTAAAGTATATATTTGTGAATCTATCTACAAAGACATAAGAGCAGGAGAGCGTGGGGTTTCTCTGGTCAGTTGGCAACACTGCTTTAAAAAAATTAATTCTTGCCCCTCCTTTCCCTCCAAACTCACTGCAAAGTTTCAGAGCAGCATCAGCTGCACTTCCAGGTTCCCTCCTTCCTCTGCTCTGCTTTCTTTTCCAGCAGCCTCAGCTGAGCTTCCTCCTTCCTACCTTTGCAGCAAATAGGGATTTCTCTGCAGAAATCCCTTTTTCTGCAGGGATTGGGATTGGGAGCCACACAGCCATTTTCCCAGCCATTTGGTAGCTGGAGCTACTTGGGGAATCTGGCGTGATGCAAGCTGGATGTCTTTCTTCTACTGAAGGCTTAGAAAGAGGATTTAGCATGGGGTGGAGAGGGAATTCCTTTCCCTCCCCACTCCTTTAACCATTAGCCTCAGTGGGCCTAAAATGCCTAAAATCCCAAGAAATGGCTGGAAAGGCCCCCAAATTCCTGAGAGAGAAGCCTCTACCCGAACTTCAGGTTCCAGGGCCTCATTTCCAGTTCTGTCAGGGAAATTTCCATCATCTGGTCAGCCTGACCCAAGTAGTTGTATTGCTGAGCAGGGATTTACTCATTAATAGGTGACTGTGTCTCAGGCCACTTTGAGGGGCAACCTGAGAAGTACCCAATGGCGGTGTGAACCCTGCCTCCTCCCCCAAAAACTAAAAAGGACGTCTAAACTGATAAGGAAAATGTATTGAGCCCTATGGAAAGTGAAACCATGCAACATGTGTGTATATGTTTACTCATGAGTAGGCAAATGTGCCTTGGCTACTGTTGAAAGAAGACAAGAATGGAACACAAGAATGAACTCAATGGAGCTCAACAAAGGTTTCTTCCCCCCCCCCCCCACCCACCACCACCACCACCAATACCATAATTTTAAAAAAGATAAAAACAGTTTAAACAGCTGGTAAGGTGAACCTTTTTTTAGTCTTGTAAAGCTCGGTTTCTTATGATAGTACATAATTTTAAAAAGTGGATTCCGGGTGCTAAAATGTTTGTGAAGTACAGAGTAGAACCTAAAGCCCAAGAACGAGTACAAGACTTTCAAGTGTTCTAGAAAGAAAACACTAGTTGGACAAAATGGGCAGTTTTCAGGATAGTCTGGATTATAAATGTCTGAATAAGAGGTAACGTACCTGTATGTGGCATGAATACCTCTCCATGTTAGCGTAGGGATAGCTAACATCCATATTCTCTGAGGTCACTCTTGGCAGCAACACTTTGTCCTAAGCTCAAGAACTGCCAGGTGTAAAAGTGTCAAAATGTCATTTTAAAAAAAAACTTGCAGTTCAGGACAAATCTGAAAAGCCACACTTGTCTTTGGGGAGAGATGCTTCACAGTCACAGTGTGAATCACAATGTCCAGAGGTGTCACAACTTGATTGCAGATTGTCTCCTTGTGAGGACAGGAGATCACATGGCTGTTCGGCTGCAACTCTGCAGAAGCAACCAGGTAAAATTATCAATGAAAATTCATTAAGATGTTGATATTACAATAAACAGTGCTTTGTTATCTGAAAAGCAAGCTGTGTATAGTCTCTGCCTAATGAGTGCAATTTAATCTTAGAATTTCAGAATGGGGGAAAAAAGTTTTATTGCTCTAAATTGCTCTTCTGGAAAATGATCTACAATAATTCCCTGGGATGATTAGTTAGAAAATGTTTACTTTAATGTGAATGCATATGGGGAATTGTTGGATAAAAATCCTATGGTGCTTCCTCCCCCCACCCTCAACATCAAAAAGAGGAAAACTTCCAGCTTTGTATTTAGACCCATTCAGAGCAAATTTCTTCCCCATTCATTTCCCCATGTTGAATTCTCAGTGACTAAAGGCACAGACTCTGCACAAATTTTTCTTCCTATTTTGCTGCTAAAATGTAAGAAATGGGGAAAAATGGAAAATGCAAGCAGGCCATTTAAAAGAATTTAATTGAAACAAGAAAATGTATACATTCAGTTTGTTGGGAAACTCAGATGTTTGAAACACAATTTACAAAAAGCCTATGTAGATGAGTCACTTTTTGGAAAAAGGAGATGGAAAAGCAGGACTCCACATATGCATCTGACAGTACTTCATTGGCTCATCAGATTCCTAAGTCCAGCTATGTTCAGGATGCAATCTCACAGGGTTGTTGTGAAGTCCAAAATATGGGGGAAATGGGGCAAGTGGAGGCAACTGTAAGTGGTTCTGGCCAACTAGTTGTCCATCCCTTTAAAAGCCAGACATTGGCTGCAATTCTATCTTCACTTACTTCGCAGTAAGCCCCATTGACTATAATAGGGCTTAAATCTGAGTAGACAGGGATATGATTGCACTCATTCTCACCACATCAGCAAGGAGTTCCACAAACTAATTATTTTCAGCACCTTTTGTTTTCCAGTCTTTTTACCTTGGCCAAGAGTGAAATCAAACTATCTTAAAAAATAATCAGCACAGGACACCATCTTCTAGATGAACATTTTTCAGCTACATACAGTGGACCAAAGTGAGCAATCAAAACTGCACTGCAGGCAACTAACCTCCACTGGCATAACGATGGACAGGGTTGACCTGAAAGGTCTTCTCCATTGCCTTGATTGTATTTCCCATTTAACTAAGTGCAGTGAATTAAGAGAAAAAGCCATTTTCAATGAGAAAATACATTAGTCAATTATTCTAATTAATACCTGACATGCTGATGTTAATTAATTGGCATCTGATTATACATCTTGGAAGTGTCAACGCTGGGAATAAATGTTGCCTTTAGTGCTCAGGAGTGAGCAAAAGTTGAACATTTATGGTTTACATGAGGCTAACTTTTTGTTACACTTAAATTGAATAAAGTTTACTTGAAGGAAGTCATTAAATGTCTGGCCAATAGCATCATGCTGGCAAGAAGGATTTCCTGGCTCAATTCTTCACCTCCATTATCTTATTTCCACTTATGGAAAAACTTGGAAGGGAATGATTTTTTTTTTACTCTTTCTTACTAGATAATGTGCATACTATTGTGTTAAACAGTTGTTAGGTCTAGAAGCCCTCATCCAGGCCACTGGCAAAATCAGTGACCTACAAGTGCATATACAAAGTCATTTAGTTCAACCCCCACCAGCTGAAAATCCTCCTAGAATATCTTCAGGAGGAGCTTCTCAAGCTTTGCTTGAAGGTATCCGCTGAGGGAGAGTCCACCACCTCCCTAGGCAATCTGTTCTACTGCTGAACTGCCCTGACCATCAGAAATTTCTTCCTGATATCCAGTTGGAATATCTTTCCATGTGTACCCACTGGATCTATTTCTACTTTCAGAGGTATTTAAGAACTAGCCTGGCTCCTCAGTTGATTTCTCTCTCTCTCTCTCTCTCTCTCTCTCTCTCTCTCTCTCTCTCTCTGCCTTCTTGTAGCATGTAAGGTAGCCTGCATCCAAGTTATTCTTCATCTGAATTCATTTCCAGATTTCTGAGTTCCAAATTGCCAGGTCTTCTTTCCAAATTGGAGCGAATGCATGAAGAAGTCTTAACGTTTTTGTCTTCTGTTTCCTGAATTTGGCCCAGAGGGCTGTTCATAGACCATGAACTTTCTAATGAATGTCAAACTTGCCATTGTTCTTGAACATGGCTGAGTTTTGTTTTCTTTCACAATGGATGCTCATGGGTGTTCAACTCCTTTGTAAGCATTTTATTCAACCACTCCCAAAGACTCACAGACAGCTTCCTGCTTCTCCTAGCCTTGACTTAGGAGTGGGAAAGTGGCAGTGGTAGGGCACTTAAGGGTCATGGAGCAGTATCCTTTTCAACCTGACACTGGAACAAAAGCTGCAATCCGAAACACACTTTCCTGGAAGTAGACTCCATTGAGTACAATAGGACGTACTCCTGAGTAGACAGGCTTAGGATTGCACTCTTAGGTCATAATCCAGAAGTGCACTTGAGCTACCCTGTCTACCACTGGGTTGGCCCAATTACAAGGTAGGCCACCCTAGTTATTCTGGAAAAGGCTTGGGGCAACAAAGGCAACAAAGAGCACAATCCTAACCATGTCTACTCAGATGTTAGCCTCACTGTGTCCAATGGGTCTTACTCCCAGGAAAGTGTCTTTAGGATTGCAGCCATGTGCTGCTCCAAGACAGGAGGACCTTTAGAAGCTACAATTCTCTTAATGCATTCTAAAATTGCATTTGCCTTCTTCGCAGAAGCATCATACCACTGGGTCATGTTCAGCTTGTGATCCACGGAGACTCCAAGATCCCAGTCACACGTTGTGCTGCCAATCTAGGTATCTCCCATTTTATACCTGAGCCTTGTTTATTGTTGTTTTCCAAAGTGCAGAACCTTGCATTTCTCCCTGTTGAACTTCATCCTATTCCTTTCAGCTCAGATGCACAAGTAATAACTGAAGAGTCATCCAAAGAGAGATAAATACCTACATGCATGCGAACATAGACACACTCACACTGCTCCTTTTTTCTGCTGTACTTTGCTGGAGAGAGAGAGAGAGAGAGAGAGAGAGAGAGAGAGAGAGAGAGAGAGAGAGAGAGAGTACGTGGCAATGAAAGCAGGATAAACAGATGAAATGTTTGCAGGTATTTTTGTTACCCACAGTGGTGTCACCAAGGGTGCAGTAGGTAACATGCACCAGGTGGTGCATGTAGGTAACAGTAGGTAACATGCACCAAGTGGGTAACCACTGGCCACAATTTTGATGGCCACACAAATCTTGATGTTTCCTAATAACTGTATACTGTTCTGTTATACATTACTCATGTTCTATATCAGGGGTGTCCAAACCTCGGCCCTGGGGCTGAATGCAAGCCCTCAGCAAGCCTCAACGAGGCCCTTGACAAGACTTCTCTATCAGGCTGCGAGAAAGCCTCGTAATGTCTCTAATAAAATATTATATGTATTCTATGGATATATAATGAGAAATAAATTTATGTAAATTTATTCAAAATTGAAATGTATATCATTTTTTCATCCCCCAACACAATGTCGGAGAGATGATGTGGCCCTCCTGCCAAAATGTTTGGACACCCCTGTTCTATATTATTCAATGTGTAATTTCATGCAGGATGCAGATTGTTTTGGCAAATGTATCAAATGTTTCGGCAAAAATAAAAAAAAAGAACAGGACCACGGTAACAGTGTATCACCGTGCCCACCATCTGGGACATTGCACCTCCCACTGCACGGGTAGGGGTCCATCATGGGGGTGATGTGCTGGCTTCCCGCACAGAGTCATTCAAACCCTAGTGATGCCACCAATTACATCTATTTGTCTGTCTGTGTGTGTGTTCGGTTTTACAAAGTTTCACTGTTTTGCCCTTTCACGGTCAGGTGGACAATCTGGTTGACAGTAGTTTTATAACTATTTGCATTCAAATGTGGCCTTTTGCACCTGCAGAATGCAAAGGTAACCAAATGCCAGCCAGAAACTGCAGCACTTACCTGAACAGATGTTAAAATACCCAGTTAAATACATACATTTTTTACCTTTCCCTCTCTCTTTTCCAAAGGTCGGGCTCAGAAAAAAACTTCTGCTGATTAACATTAGTTCTTCTTGAAGGTGACTCTCTAATGGGATATAAACAAATTTTCCACTATCCCCACAATTTAACCTTCAATGCTTTTCTCTTTACTATTTCCTCCCTGTATTTTCTGACCCAATGATACTTTTTTGTGTTGGCCTCATCCAGTCATAAAGCATCAAAGAATATGAATTTTCAACTATGGATCTCTCTGTGAATATATATTACAGATTTAACTCGTCTCTGTGACTCAATGATACCAGCTGATGTACACAACAAAAGCTTCTAGGGACTCTGTTTTTCCTCCTCTCGTTGTAACCAGCATGATCTTTGTAAATAGCAACATAATTCAGGCATTTGAAGCCATATCTTTGAATATGAAATATTTATAGCTTGCCATAGAGTCCCTCTCTCCTTTTCTGTAAAGGAATTTATTTTTTCTCCTGTGAGCACATGTTGATGGCACTAGGCTTCTTTTCTATTTCCTAGCATTACCTTTTCTATTCCCTAGCTTTAACTGTTACCGTACAAAGATACTTGTCACTGAAGGTATTTTGGACGTCATAATATGAGCTAAAAAATATCAACAGGAGAATATGTTATTTCATTCTAGGGCTAAGCCAACCAATGACGGAATAAATAGCAAGATCTAAATTCTTTGTATTCTGTAGGGAGCAGTGTTTTCCCCAAGTAATGATGTACTGTCTGGTAGCAAGCTTAGAGAAAGCAGTCTTCAAGAAAACAAGCAGGTACAACAGAAGATAGGAAGGTTCTTCATTGTATTGAGGAGAGCAGCTTATGTGGCCAGCGCAGGATATAACAAAATCATTCAGAGCCAGGTCTGAGTGGTTGGCTGGTCCCAAGCAGGGAGAAGTGCTGGGTAGCTGAAGAAGGGCTGAAGAAAAACTAGTGATTTTCAACCACTGTGCCATGGCAATATTTGGTGTGCCATGAATGGTGTGTAGGTGTGCCACAGGGGAGTTTGGAAATGTCATTTATTAATAGAAACATCGGGGACATGAGGCACCCCCCCCCCCAGTATTTGAGTACCAAAGTACTGTAGTGGGTTCTTCCTTCCTGGAGATCCTCATGCAGAGCCTTGGTGGACATGTTTTGGAGATACTCTAGAGCAGTGGTTCCTAAACTCCTTCAGCGGAGTTGGGTACCAGGTAAGCATTTGCATGGTCAAGGAGGGGGCCAGTGACAGTTTTGCAGAGATTTCACCTTTTTTCATTGGGAAACAGGACAGGGGGGAGGCAAGAGGAGGCATCCCTGGCAGGGGCTGGCATTCCAGGATGGAACAGTGAATAGAGTCAGAAGGGGAAGCAGGATGTGGGGCTTGGACAGGCAGTTATGCTGGATCCAAGCCTCCATCTAGGCGCCTCTACAGGTGGCCTAAGTCTGAACAGACCTGTTAGTCTCCCACAGGGAAGAAGCCTCTCCTTCCCCAAAACAGCTTAGCAGCAATCCCAATGCTTTATGTTACTACTAAGAAAGTGTGTTTAATATCACAGCATCAGTCCTACAGGATGGGACTACTGTTCTGGTTCAGACCATGAAGACATATTTATAAGGCATACTGCTAACTGACTAGAGTTCCTATGCTTTCAGTAACTATGTTATTTGCAAGCCTGTCTGCGACTCCTGCATGCTGACCCAAGAACAGAATCTATCAGGGCCTGAAAGCCCACTTTTGGAACCTAGAGACAATGAGAAAACATCACGCTATAAAAGTGGAGAAGCAGCAATGAAGTACCACTTCATTCACTGCAGAAGAATATAGAGAAAAGAAAGCGTGCCTCTTGTACTTCTGGCACCATCCACATTTGATCGAGTCAAAATCCACTCTAAATACCAAGTGAGAAATGTTCATTTTATCCTGTATTATAAAGTGTTTCTAGCAGGCAAGAAGAAAAAGATTGTTTTAAAGTGAATTATAAAACACAACTGAATTTTTTAAAAGATTGTTTTAAAGTTTATTTAAGGCCTTGAATATAAGGCTGCAATTCTAAACACATTTTCCTGGAAGTAAGACCCATTGAACACAATGGGGTTTACTTGTGAGTATACATTCTTAGGATTGCATCTTAAGTCCTGCAGACAAGATGCAATCCCTGGAAGCAGTTCATTTGGCCCCTCTTCTGTTATGCCCTGGGATATCTCAGTCTGCAACATTCCAACCCCCTCTGCCCACATTACACCACTACCTGGATTAAATCCATAGGTGCACGGATACTTGGAGAAGCATTGTATGCTTCTCCATATCACTCCGAGAGTCTTTTGAAGCTTCTGGTGAGATCTAACACATCCAGTTTTCTGATAAAAACCATAGGTACTCTTTAAGGATGCTCCAGAAACTTTATGGAATAGTTTGAAGTACCTCAGGGGTCTTTGCTTGCATGTGGTACAGCTTGAAAGTTAGGATGATGAGTCATGTGATAATTGGGCTTTTTCATATCATGAAACGAATGATATTTGCACACTTTCTGTTGTTTGCAGCTAATGATTTTCTATGTGAGAACAACATGCTAGTTTCTGACCATCTTCTGCTTAATGATGTCTGTTCCTGCTTAATGTTGACACTTATAGACTCCATGAATGCCATTCAACCCACTCCATGAAATATGTCTGACACCCCTGTTCAAAAGCAACAAATCGGGACTACCACAGTCCTCCTCAAACTCCCACCTCATCATAATAAAGGCCTTCGTAAACAATCATGAAAGAGGAAACATGGCAAGCATCTTCCCCATCTCGACATGTCTATAACAAGAAGCAAAAAAACAAATGTCATTGAATGCCACTCTACTTTGTGTGAAGGTCCTTCTGATCATGCATGCATTGCAGTTGACACTGATTTAACTGGATGAATATTAGCTTTGACCTTTTGCTTTCCCAGCTGACACCCCTGCTTTGCCCAGCATGAAATGCTTTGCTATCACAGAGGCAAACTGTCATACCAGCAGTGAATGAAACTGAGCGAAATAGAATTGAAGCAAGAAGTGGGAGAGTCAAATTTTATAGACAGGGGCTTGTTATCACCTGTAACCATTATCCATGCCTCATCACCATCCCTTCTCCTACTAGGGAGTACATAACCTTGTTATCCATAAGAGTTCTGTGTCAGAACCTCCTGTGGATAAAATCAGTGGATTAACAAAACCTGTGGAAAAATAGATTTAAAGACCCACTTCCAGGTTTCATGCTCTTCCATTGCTCCTAATGGAATAAGGTTGTGCCTCAATATCTGCAGAGGGTTGATTCTGTGACTCCCTGCTGATACTGAAAGGTGCTTATTTACAGCAATTAAAAAAATAAAAAGTGTGCCACTTTACAATTGTTTAAAAACAGCTTTACATACTGTTGTGGAGAGGCAGTCAGCAATTAGAAATGCTTTGCTTGCATGACTGTCTCTCTACAACAGTGGAAAAAGCTGTTTTTTAAACTGTGATGTGCAGGGGTCATTTGTGTTGAGTCAAATTCTTGAATAACAAGGTCGGACCTGTACCTTGAAAAGGGCTGGCCAGCCTTTCAATTTTAGGGTTCTGGATCTTTAGCAATTGTGTAGAAGAGAGAATTTTATCTGGAGATGAAGACTGAGAGCACTGTAAAGTTGAGGATATTTTGCAATTGTGGATGTGTGAGATGTTGAAAAGGATGCTACTTGAGGGTGAGAAAGGATTATTTTCTTTCTCCCAACTCATCACCCATGTGCACACCCATCACTGGCACAATCCAGAGTTAGGGCAGTGAGAAGTGCCCTCGCTGGGCTGCCCCAACCATTCTGAATATACTGGAGTCAGGAAGCCTGGGCTGCCCTAACTGCTCCAGAGCATGTTCAGTGAGCACCAAGTCAGTGACACCTGGAGAGGGCTTGCTCCCGAGGAGACCCCCCTCAGATCACACTGAACAAAGAAGAGCTGTGTTGCCTACCTTAAAGGAGCCCTGATGAGATGTCAGTACAGTCAACAGTGAATACAAGGGCTAGGATTCAACTACGGCAGTCCTGGACCTGGTCCACCTGTCTTGGGACAGGCTATGTTGCCCTAGGCTGCCTTGAGCCTTTTCCAGACTAACAAGGATGGCCAGCAGTTGCAGTTGGGCCAGCCACGTGATAGATAGGGTAACTCAAGTGCATTTCTGGATTGTGCCCTTAGTATCTTTAACATGGTCAAGTGATGTTAACATTGCTCTTAATGAAAAAATACGTATTGTTATGGGATACTTAAGACCAGCACCAACTCTATCAACTTTTGGGTATTGCATCCCCTGATGCTAGGAGAAGAGTAACAGCACAAACAGAAAGATATAAACAAGCAGACTCCCCCAGCCTCCTATGCATGGGCAAAAGCCCCATCCCTGTGACTGAAGTCAAGAAAATGTTTCCTGCAGCAACCGAACTAGTCCCATCAAATTCAGAAGCTTGTCAAGTGGAACTATGGTGCAACTTACAGTCCAGTGAAAGCTGGACTAACTTTAAGGAAGCCTGGGTACCACCTTCTGTATGGAACATGGAAAATTTTGAAAAGATTATGAACAGGGGTGTTGTAAGAAGAACTTTAAGAGGCTACCTCATGGGAGATGGTAATTGTGAATGTGGGGGAACTGAAGAGTCTTGAACATTTATTGATGTGCCATAGGAGGATTTGTTTATGGTCCATCCAGACTGCTATTTCTGGACCTCAAAAGCATTATAAACTATGTTCTGGACATGGAAAATAAATAACAATTGAGAACTACAGGTCTAACCTTGTTATGCATGTAGGATTATAATTCTCTTCCACAAAACTGGGTCACTGCAAATCACAGTGTAAAGAACTTCTTTTCTACTATTGTAGAAAGGTAGTCATGCAAGCAACCATTCAATTTTTTAGTCCCAGAATCAAACTCCTGCAGACACTACCTTATTCAATTAGGTGCAATAGAAGAGCAAGAAACCTAGAAGTATTTAAACCTGTTTTTCCATTGTTTTCTCTTTTCACAGATTTTTTTAATCCCTAGGAGGTTCTGGAAAGGAACCCTAGTGGATAACGAGGAACACCTTTACTCTCTTGCTTTATTAGTAAATTAGTAAACTTTAAGTAACAAAGTTGCACCATCTATGTAAAAATATATGTTCTGGGTTGCTTTTGGCAAAAACTTCATAAGGTGGAAATGGGATGCCTACAGGATGACCATATGACTGGATTTTTCCAGATTTGTCCTCTTTTTTAACCTCCTTTCCAGTTGTCCTCCAAAAGGGCTTCATTGTCCTCCATTTTGGCTTCATTTTGGAACTTTGCAATCATGTGCAGTACCCATCATGTCATATGTCATTGGATTTGTATTGAAGAGCAGAATCCAATGCAAAAATCAATTTTGAAATATCTCCTCCCTATCAAATGTTATGGACAAAAAACAAAATCTAAAAAAATATGCATTGAACTCTATGGGAATGTGAAGGTGCCCAATATCACAGCTTTACTTGTGAGTAGGCAAATGTCTGTCAAAAAAGCCAGGCTGAGAGGAAACTCCTTTTTAGGTTCAGGCATCTAGTCATCCTGGATGCCTACAACCTGCAGTGTTCTCTAGATCAGGGCTCTCCAAACTTTCAACTTCAAGGCTCCTGGACCTTTAACTATTTTGAAGAGGAGGAAATTTTAGCAGGTGCTGCTTTTCATCTCACAGATGACAAGTTGCATTTGCTGAAATTCCCTCCTCTACACAATTGTTAAAGATCCAGGACCTCTGAAATTGAAAATTAGGAGACCCCTGTTCTAGATGTTTTCTCACATGCATGAGACATCAATATACACATATTATTTCCATAAGGCTGGGTTACTATAAAAATGACAAAACCACATGCATGGAGGTCAATCATGTGGATCTTTCCCATTGACAGATGGGTGAGGCTTAGATTCCATAAGAATTATTAGGATTAGGCCCCAGTCAGATTCTGGAAGTGCCAAGAATATCACCACAACATGAACGCTATAAGAAGGTATGGTCATAAATCAACACTTCACTGATTGACAGAAATGTGTGCATCAGCTTACAATACTATGATGGCCAATGTTTTTTTCCAAAAGAATCTTGATTTGGGTGAAGGATGGATTTGCCATTGACTCCTTCCCTGCCACTTTTGTGACAATAACTTACTGCAACCTTTCTTGGCAAAGCAAGATTCCTTGCTAAGCAAGAAACCTCATCTTACCAGGCTGGCAATTTTCAAATCACCAAGGAAGAAGCCAACATTTGATGACTTCTTTTTTTAAGTGTCAGCAGAGAATCAATTAAAAACAATGATGCGCCTTTAACAACTTGGCACCTCATTTATCAGTTTGGTATCCCATGCCAATTTTAATAAACTTTTATCATCATGGAACTTTTATCATCATCATCAATGGAAAGAGCGAGAAGGGATAAAATCCCGGTTGGGGATGTAGACAAGGGATTTCAACACCACAGGAATGATGTGAAATTGATATGCTAATATTACTGGCCTCCAACCTAATCAGTGATGGGCCCAGCCTAGCCCAAGAACAGGTTCCCGGAAGTGGGCGGGGCCAGGCTGGGTCAGGGGGCATGGCTGGGGTCAG
This sequence comes from Cryptoblepharus egeriae, assembly GCA_030015325.1. Lineage (NCBI taxonomy): Eukaryota > Metazoa > Chordata > Lepidosauria > Squamata > Scincidae > Cryptoblepharus > Cryptoblepharus egeriae. The sequence goes on along the minus strand of JAREYC010000011.1, from coordinate 18,863,084 downwards.
GGGCATGGCCGGGGTCAGGGGGCAGAGCCGGGGAGAATTTAAAGGGGAATTTTTTTAAAAAAATCTAAAAATTAAATTTTTAATTTTTTAAAAAAAATCTAAGTTTTTGTTAGTGCCCCCCAGCAACCTTAACCACACATTGACTGTCATGGGACTTACTTCTGAGTAGACCTGCATAGGATGGGGCTCTGAGGCTGCAGTTCTCTCCACACTGGCCTGGGAGTAAGTCCCATTGACGAACATGGTTCTTACTTCTGAGTAGACATGCATAGGATTGGGTTCTGAGGCCGAAATCATACCCTCACTGACCTGGGAGTAAGCCTCATTGAAGATCATGGTGCTTACTTTTGAGTAGACATGCAGAGGATGGGCTGTGACTGTGAGGCTGCAGGCCCAGCCACACTCGCTGGAGCAGCAGGGGCAGCCAGCCAGGCACTTAGCCCACCACTGTTAATGCTTCCTGAACGAATTATGCTCAAAAACCAAGGTAACACTGTAATTCCTTTTCAGTCACTGATTTCTGGTGCTCTCTGACACAGTATTGGAAGAACTATGATGGTATCCTTCTCCATCCACACAGCCCTCTCTGCTTTCTCCCATGACCCACTTATCTAACACCTTAACACCTTAAGTGTGGTACCCATGATTTGAATGAGGCTGCAATCCTAAACCTCAGGTAGGCTGGCACAGTTTCATGCTGGCCTAGGGTTGTCACAAAAATGCTGTAAGGCACTTGGGTTAGGCCAATGCACTGACATGTGCCAGCGTCCACACACCACCACGGGAATGGGAAGAAAGTGAGTTGTGCTGGCCTACATTGATTAGGATTGTGCCTTTAAGCAATTATCAAAGCAATTATCAGGACTATGTCACATTCACCTACTCATGAGTAAAGCCATGATACATATTCCTCCTCCTAGGTATATGTTTCAGATCTTCCTTCCTCTACTCAAAGTCTTCCTGCCTCCTCTTGGCACTGTTCAATATACTAACTTTCTGAATGAATCTATGTCTGAACTCCTGTCACCTTCTAGGTATATGTTCCTCCTCTTACATATATGTTCCAGATCTCCCTTCCCTTTATTTTAGACCAGTGTTTTCCAACATTTGTTCTCTGCTGTACCACTTCATATGGGCCACCTATTCAAAGTATCATCGGAATTAAGTGATGATGATATCATGCCAGTTGCTTCTAGGTTGGGAGGCCAGATGCAATTTTACAAACACCAGTAAAAAGTCCAAGGTGAATGGGAGGGGTTTTTTGAGTGCAGGAAAGCATGCTTTGAAGTCCTACCACTGTTTGTTGCTTGCATTTCTGGTTTCACTGCCAAGTTGCAGGTGTCCAGGTCCCACAAGTACCAACAGAAACCACCTCGAGTACCACTGGTTGAAAAATATTTTGGGTGAAATCCTAAGAAATTTAGGCTGGCCTAACTCACGTGGCCCATCTTTCTGTGATGTGTGAGGAGGTCAGTGTATGCCTCTGCATTGACCTACTCCCCCCACCCCTGCAGTAGGATAGAAGTGTCTTACTGCATTTTTCTGACAACGTGAAATCAGCAGAGAACTGATGCTGGCCTAAGTGAGGGTTAGGACTGCAGCCTTAGACCTCCATTTCAGATTACCATTAAGATGATCAGCCTGCAACAGAAGCCTGTGAACTAATGCTAGTGCAGAATCCCATCGGACAAGGCTATAAAACTTAAATTTGGCAAATCATCAGATCAAATTCCTGAGCAAGACTTAGCTAAATAAAAGATGTTCTTGAAGATGCTATGGCAGGCGAGAGGGAACAAGCAACCCAGACTGCAGATTGTTATTATTGTCTCATAACATTCATTGCCATCTCAAATAAATCCTGAGTTATGGGATGTCATAGTCCAGCCATGATATTGAACAGGACAAATCTCTGCTGTAGAGATCAGCCAAAAATCATCACAACTCCTTCAAAGAGGGTGATGAATTAAGAACTGTACTGAATGCCTGATTTACAGTTATGGCCAAGAGCAGTTTCTCTCAAGTATCACTTTGAGATTTCTTTCAAGGCTGTCAATACTGTCAGATTTCCTGGAACAATTATTATGGAGTGATGCTAGAAAGCAGCTTCCGGAACAACAAGAAGAAAATTTTTCAGTGGGTGATTTCAGTGGCCTTTGAAGTATTGTTTGTCTGCATTTGGTACATACAGGTGTTTTGAGTCATTAAATGTAGACATGAAGGGGGTTGTAATGTACTGTATTTACTCAAATCTAATGTGCCTTCAAAACTAATGCACACCCCTTGAGATTTTAAAAATGTTTACTGGTGATTGTAATGCGCAGCTCTGTAGAAGGATCTGTGGGCTTCCCTATATCCCCAGACGTCAGCATTGGGTTAGGTAAATTAATACCCTCCCCTGTTGTGCTTGACATGGTGATCCTGGGGATCAAGCAGCTGCATTCCCCTTCCTCCAAAAGCACTTATAACTACCAGACTCCCTGTGAGTTCGGTAACTGTTGACTTTTACTCTCAGTATTTTAGGCTGGATGCCTTAGAATTATTTATGTCCAATCATGAAATATATGATTCTGGTCATATAGCTGCTTGTAGAGGGCTTTGTTGAAATAGGGAGGTGGACTGAGTAGTTTGTAGGGTCTGGTTCCTGACTCCTGACTGCTCTCTAGTCACACAGGCCTGAAAAAGTGGGCACAGTGGTTTAATTTGTTCCGAAAGCATGCTTGTAATCCAAAATGATTATATATCAAAGCAAATTTTCCCATAGGAAATAATAAAAACTCAAATATTCTTTAAACAACCCAAAATATTCATCTAAAAATGATTCCCATATTATAATACAAAAGAAAAAGAAAATGCAAAATATAAAGAAAAATAAAACCAATTAAGCTGTACATATTCCTGAGGTCTCTCAGGCTGCAGTCTGCCTCCTTACAGAGGAATGAGCTCCAGTGATAGGGCTTACTTTAGAGTGGATATGCAAGGCTAATTGCACAATCCAGAGTAACTACAGGAGCTCTGACATCAACGTAAGATACATTTATGTTGACATAGTTATGGCGCTACCTAGAGAAATCTATGGGAAATCCATAGAGCAATCCAGAGTAAATTTTTCTTACGTCAACGTAAGAGCTCCCATAGTTACTCTGAATTGTGCTGTAGTTCTCCTTTCCATTGCCCCCCCCTTACATAGGACTGAATCCCATTGACTGTAAAAGGCTTACTTCAGAATCCATGCAAGGCTAGTCTCCAGGAGAGGCTGAGTAGGTGCTGGAGTGCTGAAACTGGCTGTATCCCACCCGAGACTATTTTTTTGCTTGTTTTACAAGACATCGCTTGTATTGCAAGCCAAAATTTATTAAAAATATTGCTTGTCTTGCAAATTGCTTTCAATCCAAGTTATTCTCAATCTAAGGTTTTACTGTATCTGAAAAACATTTATTTCAGAATTTATGGTGACTTTATATGAATTTATTTATCCCAATTGCATATGATTAGGTTTGCATATGATATGGCTTAGGTTTATTAGTGAATGATTTAAGCAGTCCTACTGCAGTCATGTTGATTAGTCTACCTATGAATTATTCTTATTTTTTCACATTTGCACATTATTATTATTGGTGGTGCAAGTGGTGAAGACACTGTGCTTGTTAACCATCAGGGTTTGAGCCCAGGGTCCTACAAGATGGGGTGAGCTCCTGTCCTTAGCCCAGCTTCTGTCAACCTAGCAGTTCAGGTTCATTCCACTCTTTTACTTTATACACTTTAACATAAACAAACAAAAAAGCACCTGTAAATGGAAGTGAAAAGCGGTGCAATGTGTTTTGACCTGTACTTAACATGGAAAACTGACCAATATCCAGCCAATTTGGTGCTCGGTGTCTGGTGCAGTGGGGGGGGGATGTTGTTTGGAAGGAAGGGTTGCTCTGGGAAAGATGTTGTGTGTGTGTGTGGGGGGGTTGCACATGGGGGGGTGCATGGGGGGTGTTGCACATGGGGAGATGATGCGCATGGGGGATTGATGCACATGGGGGAATTTGTGCGTGGGGGGAATGTTGCGCATGGGGGTTGATGTGCATCAGCGATATTGCACATCAGGGAATGATGCACATGGGGATGTTGCGCATGGAGGGATGATGTGCATAGGCCTAGGGGGTTGTACTTGGGACATGTTGTGCATGGGGCATGTTGCACATGGGGAGATGATGTGCATAGGGAGCTGATGCACATGGGGGACTGTTGCACATGGGTGATGTTGCGCATGGGGAATGTTGGGGGGGGGTTGAGATGCGTGGGCGAATGATGCACTGTGTGTGGAAGGCGTATGGGGGAATTTTACTTCCGCAACGTGGGTATGCTTTTAGCTAGTATTCATATAAAAATGATTACAATACTGCAAATAGTACAGCAGGCCTCCGTCAATCTTGAAAGACTATGGTATCGTGCTCGGCGCTGCATATGCTGCATGTAAAGCACGAAAGCCTGGGTTGGATTGTTATGGAGGATAGGCTGTTACCCAAGCAGCAAATTCCCCCTCTCCACGCCACTGAATTAGTCCAATGGAAAGGCAGAGCCAATATGATTGGATCCAGCTGGCGTCGCAGAGCTGGGCTAAGGACAGGAGCTCACCCTGTCTTGTGGGTCCGACCCGGGTCTCAAACCCTGGCCTGCTGGTTAACAGGCACAGTGTCTTAGCCACTTGCACCATCCACAGCCCTGTAAATAGTACAAAATATTAAAGAAAATGTAAAATATAAATAAAAAACCAATCAACCTACTCAGGTTTCTCAAGCTTCAATCTAAAGCAGCCCCACACAGGAGTGAGCCCCAATGATTATAGTAGGGCTTACTTTACATGCAAGGCTAGGTCTCTCAGACTCCCTTCTATTGCCTCTCTTACATAGGAGTGAGCCCATGTCTTAACCAAAAACAGAGGACAGGGTACCTCCTAAATGACAATATAAAAGCTAAAAACATTCGTATGTATTGCTTTCATATGGTTAATTCAAACTCTCTATTGCTTATTATTAAATGTAAAACTATAATTTATTACCTATAGAGCACAATCCTAACCATGTCTACTCAAAAGTAAACCCCATTGTTTTAATGGGTCTTACTCCCAGGACAGTCTTTCTAGGATTGGAAGAAGGCCACATGCTGCCTGCTCACATGGAGGACAATGAATTTTTTTAAGACACTGGAAAAAGGGACATATGGTCACCCTGGCCCCGCACATTATAATAGGCTGTGCATAGGCCGGTCTTAGGAGAGGCTTAGCAGGTGCTGGTGGAGTGCTGGTGGAGTGCCAAAACTAGCCATGTCCCGGGAAGGACTACTTTTACACTTGTTTATCAAGATATCACTTGTATATCAAGTTAAAATTTATTAGAAATATTTGCTTGTCTTGCAAAAAACTCTCAATCCAAGATTTTACTGTATTGTTTTCCCTCTTCTAAACAGAAATGCATCATTGCTTAAACTTAAGATGCCTTTTTTGCCAGTTCATCAGAATGGACAAATCCAAGATTTACCAGCAGTTGGTCACAGGAAGGGTTACTGTGCTAGGGTGAATAGAAGCAGCTGCTCTCTTCCTACAAAATATAAGGAAGCAAACACTTTGAAAAGTGCCTCTTGGTCCAATTAGCAGAGGCATAATAGGACTCACTCTCAGATAAGCGCTCAGAATTGTGACCTCAGTTAAGAAATGCACCTGTGTGCATTGCTATAACAGAATTTTTAAAAAGTGTTTGTTCATCCTACCTGAAAAGAAAAGTTGGAATGATGGAGATTAATGCATTTGGGGCCACTTCAGAGGCAAGACTGGGTAATTTAGAACTTCAAAATCAAGACTGAAATTCAGATGATAAGTGCTGAAGCATCTCTCTGTGAACTGTCTCCTTTGAATCAATGGCAAATGGCACCTACCTAGCACGGAAGCAATGCGATTCCCCAATGGGAACAGGCAAGCAATTATCCCGAACAAATTGTGTCTATAACAGTGAAGAACATTTTATTATTGCCTGAAGGGTTTTTTTGAAGCTCTCCCTATGAAATTGTCTCGTAAATAATTCAATGGGAAAGTGATTTACTTTGCTGGAGAACTTGGAATGGAAAATGCTTTCCAAGAGAGTCTGACATAAGTTATTTCCATTAATTTAATCTTAAATCCAAACAAATTGAGCTGGATTAAATTTCAGCATCAATTAGCAAAGGGTGGTTGTATTTTGTGTTATACTTAAAGACCAAGAAATACAACAATAGTGCTGTTTCACTTTGTTCCCATCTTGCCCAGATATGCCATCACAAAACTGCTTAAACACTGTTGAGCCCTCTGATCATGTCTGCAGGAGGAAAAGCTTTGCAGACTTTGAACCAGATATTTAAGAGTAGTGGTAGTGTGCCTTGCAATGCATTCTTCAACTATGTAAGCCCCAAAATAATGGGCTGCCTCATTTTGGCAAAGCCATTAACTTCATTTGTGCTTGATAGACAGAATGGAGTCTTCCAGGTACATTCCTGAATGCTTCTTTTAAATGCAAGCAATCATTACCTTAGAAGAGTCTTTGAGAAGATCTGCTCTGAGAAAGGTTACATCCAAAAATATGATTAAAGTAGGAAAGTACAGTAGTACCTTGAGTAAAGAGCGACTTGAATAAAGAGCGTTTTCTATAAAGAGCAAAATTTTCTCAGAAATTTTGACTTGCATAAAGAGCATTGCCTTGAGTAAAAAGCACTTCTGAGGAAGTTTGGAACAGGCTTCCATGTTCCATGGGGGACTCCATCAATACTTGCTTGAGCTACAGTGAGGCCCTGGGCAAAGTCTGGAATAGGCTTCAATGGCCAGGGAACTCATGGGGGATCTGGGGGGAGAAGCCTGAGCCAAGTTTGTATGTGGGATCTGTGTGTGGCAGCGTGGAAGGTGTGCCTTATCAATGTTCTAATGCTGCTCCTCATCAGCAGTTTGGGAATGTTAAAGTTGCACAAAAAGACAAAGATACATTTGAGCCAATGGATAGCAGCGATTCCATTAGTGATTGTGAAAGAGCACAATCCTAACCATGTTTACTCAGACGTAAACCCCATTGTGTCCAATGGGTCTTACTCCCAGGAAAGTGTCTTTAGGTTTGCAGCCAGAGTCATTCCCCTCTCTGTAACCCTCACACCAGCCATGAAAGTTTTCAAGGTACAGTCCAGTTCAGTTCTGTACAGTATTTTCTTTATTGCAGTGTTGTGTGTTACTGTATATTACAGTGTTTTGTACTGTGTTATATTATAGTGTTTTGTAATCATTTTTATAAACAGTTAATATTTTTATATGAAAATTTTTTGGTTGTGGAACCAATCGTCTGTGTTTCCATTATTTCCTATGAGAAAATCCGCTTCACATAAAGACCGCTTCACATAACAAACATGCTTCCAGAACGAATTAAACTTGTTATGTGAGGTACCACTGTATCTTCTTGCATTTGCATGCTTTCCAACTGCTAGGTTTGCAGGAGCAGGGACGAGTGAAGAGAGCTCACTCCATCACGTGGCACTTGGGTATCAATCACCTGAACAATTGATTTCAATTGTCTTCATGCTCAGTTTCTTAACCCTGAGCCACCACATTCCTTTACTCAGAGTAAGGAAGAAAAAAATATCCCTTGGAAAAATGAAAGGGAAAGTATTTCCAAGCAGACTTCCGACCTGTTCCTAAACTGTAGTTTGTAGTACAGGCTATTTGTTGGCCTGACTGTGCAAGCTCTGTTTAGGAGTAGGATGTTTGTTGAATTTAGACAGTGAAGACAAGAGAGCCCAAAATTATTATCTCTGTCATACAATCTTTCTGCAGTGGTGCTAATGCTCCAGAAGAGCAACAGAGAACACAGGCATGGTGGGGGTGGGGGAATTAGAAGGGTCCAAGCATAGGAAAAATACTGGGGATTTTCACCATAATCAAGCACTTGGATTTCTTAGGTAGGCAAAAAGATGGGATAGAAAAAAGTTTTAAAAGTTGGTCAATAAATAATCACTGGAAATACTATTTCCTCCCTCCCTCCATTTCCTAAACACTGCTGGAATGAAGGCTTTCTGTGTTCAAGGGGAGCACTTCAAGAAAACAATTTATAAAAAGAAGTTGCTCTTCACACAGAAATTTGACCTGCTTTTCTTATGGACTCTTTTCTAATCCATCTTTTAATACCAGCAAAACTTTGACATGGCAGTTTGAAATTTCAGCTGTCCTGCTGATAATAATCATACAATTGTACAACAACTGCTATGTATTTTAATTTGAAAGTAATCACAAGTGTATTACTTGTATAGAATTTTGAAAGCTCTCATCAAACTAATACTTCCATTATTTATAGCCAAAGTCCCAATTCATATATTATGCATCTTCCAATTATTCCTATAATTTGATGTTTATTACTCTAAAAGCAAAAGATCTGACCATCCATTTGAATCTGGACATGTGACTTGCAGCAGGGGTCTTTTATTTGTGATAGCTGATTCACACATTGAGAGTTTCTTGTTCCGCACTGTAGGAATTTTCCTCAGAAGTTCCTCCAAGATTTAGCAGAGCAACTCAAAGCTTTCTTTGGTGAGGCTTCCTCTGAGTTTTTTCCCCACTAGATCTACATCTACACCAATCTTCCTTTCTCATTGGACAGTACTAATGCGGCATTAGAGGACGGTCAAGTACTGATTGAGAGCACATTATCACATACACACACACACACATCACCAGGAGTACTGCCTTGCCCCTGCCCTGGGGAAGTCATCCAACATAGAGGCAACATGCTGGCCTTCAACACTGATTGATGCAAACCCTAGTGATGCAAGTGAGACTGCACACACCTGTCTAGAAGTCAGCCTCATTGAAAACAATGGGATTTACTACTGAGTAAACATGTGTTGAGATGCGCTGCCAGTTTCAATTCAGCCTTGTACATAGCAATGCAGTCATGAATACAGATTTATTCTGGGGAAAGAAAAGGGTTCCTAGCTGTAAATTATACGGAATCAAAAAAACAGAAGTTTGTGATCCATTTCAGGCTTAGGACGGAACACTGAAGGTCCATTAATCAGTTGGCCCTGGAGATTCTTAAACCAAGGTATTGAGCAAGGAAAAGAAAACAAAAGGAAGATGAAATAAGAGGAAGGTTAGGGCCTGCTGGAGAAAATAACAAGAAGAAAGGACCGTTGGTCATTAGCAGAGGGATGAGATGAGAAAAAGCTTGAGTAGGTCCCACATTGACAATTCAAGATAAGCCTCTTTTTAATATACAGTTGCAGCCTGATCATCAGGAAAGACCTAGAATAGAATAGAATCATAGAGTTGGAAGGGACCTAGTAGGTCATCTAGTCCAACCCCCTGCCTGCAGCAGGAAATCCCCCTAGAGCATCCCCGACAGGTGCTCCTCGAGCCTCCGCTTGAAGATCCCCAGTGAGGGAGAGTCCACCACCTCCCTTGGCAATCTGTTCCACTGCCGAACCACCCTCACCATCAGAAATTTTTTCCAGATTTCCAACCGGAATCTCCTCTCTTGAAGTTTGTACCCATTGGTTCTAGTTCTGCTTTCAGAAGCAGCTATGAACAAATGAGCCCCTTCCTCCCTATGACAGCCCTTCAGGTATCTGAAGAGGGCAATCATGTCTCCTCTCAGCCTCCTCTTCTCCAGGCTGAACATCCCAAGTTCCCCCAACCTTTCCTTGTAGGGCTTCCCTTCCATCCCACTGATCATTCTTGTCGCTCTCCTCTGGACTTGCTCCAGTTTGGCTGCATCTTTCTTAAAGTGAGACCAGCAGGTCTCCCCAGAGAGGAACAAAAGATTTCAGTAGAAGGAATGCTTTTATTTCAGCATGGCTAGCAGCAGCACATAAAGCAGAGATTTAACAGAATATGGGTCCCAAGCTGACGGCTGATGGGTATCCAGGCACAGGCCTCCAATTTGTTTAGGCCCTTGAGCTCTCCTCAATGGCACACCTCATTGATCAATGAAATTCCTCCTGATAGGATACAGACAGACGTTCTATCAGAGGAAATCTCTCTAGGAAGTAGGGATGACCTGTGGATGACCCAACATGATCCAACAGAGACCACTGTCCCAGAAGGAGCACATGAATTTGGCCCATTAATAGGAACCCCCCCTTATGATGCTGGAATTCCAAAGGATCCGGTACCCCTAATCTGATCCCCAGGATCTGCTTCATCTCAAATAACCTAGAAATGGAGACAGTGGTCAATATGGGTTGAGGCCTAATGGAGAAGGTTGGTTGGTTTTCCAACTTCCCTTCAATCAGCTCAGAGAGTTCAAGGAAGCACCTTAGATATTGTTAGGACTATAGTCTAATCTGGATCCAGGAAAGGGTGAAGCTTCTTAAAGCTTTATAAACCTGAGCAGTCACAGGTACAGCAGCTCCCTATCAAATATTTCTCAAAAACTAGTGCCTGCTTCCCTTCCTTTTCTCCCTCCTCTGTTATGTCCACTTTTTCATGCTCTCCCATCTTATCACATCAGGGTGATCAGACGCCAAATGCAAAATCCCTGAACTGCTGAAATCCTGAAATGGTACTCATACCTTTTGGACAATTAAGCCTTTTGGACAATTAAATATTATCCACATTCCACGGTTCAATAACTTCCTCTGAAAAATCCTTACCATTTGCTGAAGCCAGGGAGCAAGCCTATTTGTGATGGACAAGATGGAACAAGCTTTTGAGATTTGCGATTTCTACATACTAATGTTATGTGTAAAGAGGTCCCACTTCTTTGTCCCCCTGAGAGTTCTTGCCATTTAATTTCAACAAATGATCCAAATACCGAGGTGGTAAGAGAGGGAGAACAACACTGTGCATCATTTGAGAATCTTCAAGCAAGCCTCTTTCAGTTGCATTAATTGAAACAGAGCAGGTTGCGTTCCTAAGAACAGTTAGCTTACAAATTGAAACAGTTACTTATTGTACTGATTGAAAGACTCAGGTTGCAAGACATAATTCAGGTTAGGATGACACAAGATCCGTATTGCTCCGGGGGTGTCACAAAAGTGCCATGAGTCACTTCTGCACTACTCTAGCAGGGATTAGGCCAGTGCACAGAAATGCACCAGCCTTCCTACATCACTGCAGTGTCCCTGAGATAACTGAATATTATATAACCTATGAGGTTCCACTCTATGATTCTAATAGCTTCAGTAATAGAAGCAAGCACAGAATATTTGCAAATATTCTCAAAATTCATCCAGCAAGGCCTCTACCATTGCTCCAAAAGTGCACATCTGAGAAATAGATAAGGAAGCAACTTTATTTAATAACTAAAGGAATGTGATGAAAACAAGGCTAGTAATGACACTATCATTACTGATGGGGGTACAGAGGCTGCAGTTGAACCGGACTACAACCTTTAGAGGGCTTGACACTAGTGGCTAAAATTGTCAAAAACAGAGTCTGTATGATATGATAATGAAGACCATCATCTATATATATAAAAGAGAAAAGTCACTCACTGACTGACTCATTAACTGACTCACTGACTGGCTCACTGAATGACTCACTGACTCATCACCGCCCTGCCAAAACCACTGGGCCTAGAAGCGTGAAATTAGGGGTGGGTGTTCCTTCCATGGGGGTGAAAAGGGGCGCAACGCGTTTTCCTCCCTATACTTTGCATTGGAGAATTGATGACTCATCAACATTCCGCCCCAACTGCTGGGCCTGAAGCATGGAATTCTGGGAGGGATCCTTCTGTCACCTGAACACCCACCAAGAACCCAAGTGGAGAAATTTAACCCTTCAGGGGCTGAAAAGGGGGCAACATGTTTTTGTCCTATACTTAATATGGGAGACTGACCAGCCTCCAGCCAATTTGGTCCTCTCTGCCTGGTGCACTGGGGGACATTGTTCGGAGGAAGAGGTTGCACTGGTGAGGATGCTGAGCAGGGGGGGAAGTTGCGCATGGGGCGAAGTTGCGCATGGGGGAAGTTGCGCATGGAGGGATGATGCGCATGGGGGGATGATGCGTATGGGGAAGTTGCGCATGGGGGATGATGTGCATGGGGGATGATGTGCATGTGGGACGTTGCGCATGGGGAAAGTTGCGTATGGGGAAAGTTGCGCATGGGGGAAAGTTGCACATGGAGGGAAAGTTGTGTATGGGGAAGTTGCACATGGGGAAGTTGCGCATGAGGGTTGATGCACATGGGAGACTGATGCAGATGGGTGATGTTGCATATGAGGAGTTCAGGCACATGAAATGAAAGGAGTTCAGGGAAATGCACATGGGGGACTGATGCACATGGAGGGAATGATGCGCATGGAGGGGAAGTTGCGCATGGGGAGAAGTTGCACATGGGGGAAGTTGCGCATGGGGTGTTGATGCACCCTGGGGGGATGGCATATGGGGAAATGTTACTCCTGCAATGCGGGTACACTTTTTGCTAGTATTATATATGTTGCAAAGGTAATTTAATGCAGAATGCAATGAAACAAACTACAGTGGAATATCTATATTCTATAAAATGTTATGGCCAACTAACCAGAAAATGAAAATACAAAAGCGGATGAAACAAAAAATGGATTTTCTTAACTGAACGTTCCCATGATACTGGTTGCTCTGTGAACCAATGAGATGAGATTCTGATACTGTATGGAACAGATAAGGTTTTAATATGAATCAGTTCTCATTTCCACCCATGCTAACTGGATATACAGGCACTTCTAAGTGGTGCACCTTATATTTAGCAGGGAAAGAGTAACCATTCCTCTTTGCCCCAGTACAGTTTTCCTAACCAATAAGTGTACATCTTTCATATTTTTACTTCAATCAATCAATCAATTCTTTATTTATGGTCACAGACCCAAATTGCAGTTTATGACAACCGCTGATATTACAACAGTTGAGATAGTTAAAAGAAAATTAATTAATTAAAAGGTGATTAAAAATTAATAACAGAACAAATTAAGGTTTAGAAAATAAAACATAAACATTAAAACATAAGTATAGATAACGTTATATATTTATACAAACTTTACTTAGAGCACAATCTTAACCATGTCTACTCAGAAGTAAGCTCCATTGTGTTCAATGGGTCTTACTCCCAGGAAAGTGTCTTTAGGATTGCGGCCTTAGACAACAATTTCTTACGCATATTTTGAGTCACTATAAGGAACTTAGCTACTTGTTCTGTGATGTATTTTTCTTTATCACCCAATAGCAATTCAACACAATTTTCAGGTCTCTTTTTAAAGAAATCACTGGTATTTATGTGTTGGAAAAGATGAGCACGTTCATTTTTGTAAAACCTGCAAACTAGAAGGACATGTTCCAAGGACTCAGTTTCTCCATTGTTACAGGGACAAACTCTATTCTCATAGGGTATTCCATTATATCGTCCGTCTAACACAGTGGAAAGAGGCAATTAAACCTGGCCTTTGAAAAGACTAATCTATACTTTGGGATGGTTAAGTTTCCCAAATAGTTTGCATACCGGTTAGTGCAAAAGTTTAGATCAAATTTCAAGGGGGAACATGACTTCCTAGCATTTGTCATAGAATAGTGATGGTCTAAAATTTGATCTGCTTTTCAATAATAGTTTTAATAGATTTATGGTCAAACATATGAACAAATTCACATGAAAAACCTAGATGGTGCAGTTTATTGAGAATGACATTAGACCAAGAACTGGTGTAAACATCCTTAGATAAAGCATGTAGGTGGCCAGCTGAAGTCTCAGCATACAACATTTTTAACCAATACCTAAATGCATGCAGCCAAGCGCTGCACTCGAGAGACATCACACCTGTTTCCAATCGTAGTGCAGCCGCCGATGCGCATTTTGGTAATCCTAAAAGGCTTCTGAGAAATTAATTTTGTTGTTGCAGGGGAAAATTTTAATTTTTTTAAAAAAAACCAGGATGACATCTCTTCTGGTTGTAACATCACTTCTGGGGCGACATTTTGCACTTTGCACTGGGCTACATGATCATTTGCTACGCCACTGCAGTATCCTATCATGCCTGTAACCTAGTGTTACAGGCATGATACAGGCATGATAGCTGAGTAATTGTTACAGGCATGATAGCTGAGTAATTAGAAAACCAGGCTCAAATAATCCCTGCTTGTCTTCTGGGTTGGAGCCTCTCAGCTTTTATGTGAGGCTTGTAATTGCCTGTCTAGCTATAGCTGAGGTGAAACTGATAGAACAGCTCAGTGATATCAACTGAGCATGTGGAGAAGAGATGTTCTCTCTTGTTCCTGAAGTAATTTTACATCAGAATCTGAGTTATCTCAGTATGAGTCAGAGTTACCTCAGAGAAAGTAGCGAGTTGAGATCTCACTGTACCTGAACATGTTTTTTACATGCTCTGACTAGTGATTTGTGGAAACTGACATGTAGACTGGACTTATGACCTTGCTGTTATGTCTTATGATTCTAAACTGACTGCTGTGTAAAATATACAGTACAGTATATGTAAATAGAGTTTCCTCATGACAGAATCTCTTGAATGCTGCCTCATTTTTCTTCTTCACACACACGCTACCACAGCCATTAGAAACTCTAACAGACTTTTTCACCATAGATCCACTGTAGCACATTCTGACAGAGCCTGTCTATGTACCACAACTGTATAAAAATTAGGGTCGCCATATATTGTGAAAACCAGGGACAGTTCCGGCTTTGGGGGATTTTGTTCACATACTGGCAAGTGTGACAGAGGGTTCTGTCCCAATTTTGTAGAAGAGAATTATGGCAACCATAATAAAAATATACATCTGTACACACAGAATGATGGCCCACTTATGTGAGTGTATTAAAGGTGCAGTGCCCTTGCAACATTCCTTGAACATCTTGTGTCACATTACTAAGATTCACAATTGTCCTGGGTCGCAGGAACAATGGGAACTGGGAGACAAGTGAGTTGTGCTGACCTAAATTGGTTAGGATTGCACCCTCAGTGTGGTGGCAAAAGCTATGGTTGTTCAGGGTAGAAATAAGGTTTGCATTTCCTGATGCACTCTCATAAAGAACAAATACATCATAATCCATAATCCAAATACCTTAACGGTATTTTTTTCTACATCCCTGTTTCTGTGCGGGTCAAAGACATTCCACTCAGCAAACAGCGCCAGAGTTGTTCATTGCAATGAGTGCTTTGTCCTTTCTACCAACCTGGTTTGACCTGAATGTAATAAAAGTCCCAAAGGAGTTGTATCTGAATGTATTACCTTGAACTGACATGGCAGTTTACCTTGGATCACTCTGGAACAACTTGCAGGAAACTCAGTTTTTAGTACGTTTTGCATCTCAAACCTCTTATGCATGTGTGCGCATGCAAATCTATTTACTGCTTTTGCCAAGATCTTCTGGGGACATGGAATAGATAGGTAAGGCAACTATGTCCTTGAAGCATTCAAGGAGAGTCGTCTGACCTGAAATTGTTTATACAGGTATGGACAACCTTAGGAAAGATAAGGGGGACCTTGCACACTACAACAAGGCTCCTTGCACTCCCTCCACCTATGCCACTGGGTAAAAAGGCATTATGTACTAAAGGGTGACTATACAGAATTGAGAACAGAGTGCATCTACCTTTATGCATAGTACAGAAGAGGGAATTTTGGCAGGTGCTTCCTTTTAAACCCTTTCATGATGAGCTAAACCTACCTGACATTTACTCTTCTGTGCATGGTTAAAGGTACAGGTAGCCTGTCCTCCATTCAATTTGGTCACCTTATGCTATTCTGTAGTGTGAAACCTCTGTATGTGAATGCAGTCTGTCTGTCTGTCTACTGCTTTCAACTGGTGTATATATCTTTTATACACCATAATTTTTATGAGTTGTTTGTTTTTCAGTTCATATATTACACCCTGCTGAACTCACATACCCACTGACAAAAGAGGTTGAGTGTTGGGGGCACAAGCTTGTGAGCAGGTCTGATCCATGCTCACCATATCCACCATTCTTGAGGCAGCTTTTGCCACTGACATCTTGCTCGACCATGTACTCTCCTCTATCTTAACTGGTGTGGCGAAAATCATGACACCTCTGATAATGGGTCACAAAGATCGAAAGACTGAGAAGCTGAAGGCCCAGCAAAACAGGCACCTAGATTGTGAAATAGTATAGCTACTGTTTTTCAGACTATAATTAATACACATTTCTTGGACACAGTAGAGACTGAACCTGATGACTATCATGTGCTCTGCTCCTGATCCAGAATCCTTCACTGTGTCCTCTATTCTTGTCCTGCTTCTCCTTGTCCACTTTTAGCATTCAAGAATTTCAGACTGTTTTCCCCCCTGCTTCTATTCTTTTCCAGTTTCAATGGGAAGTGATGAATGTGGATTCCGTAAGTTGCCAAAATTCTCATAATGCTTCTCAGCTCAATGATGAATATGAATGAATTGGTTTTTGGAACACTGTAACATTGTGCTGATGTTTTCCACCCACCATCTCTGCCAATGAGAATGGAGGAGGTAGAAGGGATGGGAACATGTTCCCAACCATCCATCATCTACCCATTTCAAGCCAGAAATGCAGGCTAATGCTCTCTCCTCATCAGCTTTCCCTTTCCACATCTCCTTTTATCCTTAAACAGAAAAGGAAGGGAGGGAAAAGGAAGGGAAGAATATCTGCAGATGTGGAACCCACTGAGGCTTTCTGAGACCCATATGCAGTTGCCTGCGGCCTCAAAATGCCACCTGGAGACTTTTGAAGTGAACTGCAAGTTTTTGGTATAGTCCAGAATTAGAAAGGCTCTGAATGAGACTGGAATTTCATTTTAGTGACAAATGGAGTGAGTATTCAGGTTGCCTAAATCCATGAATCCAAACATCAGCAGATTTGGATATCCTCCAGGAAATAAAGCCATCAGACCAGGCCAAAGGCCCATCTCATACATCTTTCACAAGTGCAGTGTGATAACAAAATAACAATTTCCACTGTGTATGGTTCATACAAAAGGATATGGCATCCTGCAGTGGTAAATTCTGAAGTGTCAGTCTTGAAGTAACAAATAATGGTACTATGTGACCTGCACGTGGATTTAACAATTCAAAGAACTTGGCATTCCTGGGAGTCCTGGAACTGACTCTCCATGAATCCTAAGGCCCCACTATATACCTTTTAGTTCAAAGGCTTAGGGTCTGTCAGGGTCTGTAGGATCCATCCTTCTTCAGGAAGAATTCCCATGCTTTGCAAGCCTTCTGAGCCAGCTGACTGCAGTTTGTCAAATAAGTCACAAAGGTGAAAATGAAGTGATTGACATTTGACACTTTTGATTTCAGTTGAAATATTGTCAAAGGATTGATGGAAAGGGAGTACTGTTTCCAAGGCATATGAATTTCTTGATGAAAGGAGCATACGTGGAGGAAGCTTTTCAACCACCCTTAGTCCTGATGCCAATTTAGCAAGGACTAGCCCTTAAATTTTGATGATATGTGTCGCGCTTGCAAGTTAATAAATAAAGGTCATTCCAAAAGTGTGTCTAGAATACTAATTCAATTTTGAAAATAATTAATATAAATAGGTATAAATGAGTCCATAGATTAAAAGCAAATTCTGTCTGAAAGGCTTATTAAGAGTAATTTGTTGTGTTTTCCTCCCTAATTAAATAGATTAATAGTAATAACATCTCGCACAGCAGAGACAAAGTTTCTCTTTCTGCTTTTACTTCTCTTGGCATAAAAGCAGCTGATCACAGTTCACCATTGATTTAGGAAACTTTGGTTTAATCCTGGATTTGAACCTGCTGGCACAATTTAACCTCTATTTTCAAATCCAGAACTCCCTCTCGGATGGCCTCATTGAATAGTTATCTAGAAAATACATGCTATATTAGTGAGAACTGTGCTGTTGGTGTTGCATGGGAAGTTTTTTAAGGACAATTTTACACAAGACATTTTCCTATACACCACTCTATGAAAAGAGCAAATATGTTGTATTTTTATTTTACTTAGAAATCAGAGAAATCATGGAATCCTAAAGTTGGAAGGGATCTAGTAGGTCATCTGGTCCAACCCGCTGCCTATAGCAGGAAATTCTCCTAGAGCATCTCCAACAGGTGCTCATAGAGTCTCTGCTTGAAGAACCCCAGTGAGGGAGAGTGTTGGCAATCTGTTCCACTGCTGAACTGCCCTCACTGTCAGGAATTTTTTCCAGATATCCAACGAAAATCTCCTTTCTTGCAGTTTGTACTCATTGGTTCTAGTTCTGCCTTCAGAGACAGCTAAGAACAAATTAGCCCCTTCCTCCATATGACAGTCCTTCAGGTATCTGAAGAGGACAATCATGTTTCCTCTCAGCCTCCTCTTCTCCAGGCTGAACATCCCAAGTTCCCCCAACCTTTCCTTTTGGGCTTCCCTTCCATCACACTGATCATTCTTGTCACTCTCCTCTGGACTTGCTCCAGTTTGGCTGCATCTTTCTTACATCATCAATTGTCTTTTGAATAAAGATAATCACTTCATATGACTGGGAATGGATACAAGCTGTTCATTCATTCATTTTAAAAACATTTATTCTGTCCTGCTCCTAGGATCAGGATGGTATCAAGCAGGGGAACCAAACCCTGGTCTGGGGCCAGATGTATCCCACAACAAGATGTGACCCCTGGCAAGCCCTCTCCATCCAGCACATCAGAAAGTCCTGTGTTCTCAGGGCTGGGAAGGCTACAATCATGTGGTTTGCATGTAGGTTACATCTTTCTATATGGGGTGTGGCACATATGACATAAAACATGCTTGTGGCACTCAGGGAGTAAGGAGCACCAGTGGAATGGCCTGCAGTGATACACCAGAACTGGATCTAGAGTTGTGACTGACAGAGTAGGTAGGAAAAAGCTTTGTGTTTCACAGGGTCAGAGGGAGGGTGGAAAGAGGGCAAAACAAGGCATGGGAGGATAAAAACAGGTTAGATCAGACCTGGGAAGTGTCAGGACTGGCAGAGTCCACATCTTTTTCCCCCTCCAAAGCTCATTTCCCTGATACAGGGTCTCTTGGACTTAGAATCATAGAATCATAGAATGATTCTCGTGACTTGGAAGCTACAGTCCTCTTAATGCAACCTAAAATGGCATTTGCCTTCTTTGCAGACACATCACACTGCTGACTCATGTTCAGCTTGTGATCCACGGCGACTCCGAGATCCCGCTCACATGTTGTGCTGCCAAGCCAAGTATCCCCCATTTTATACCTATGTTTTTGGTTTTTATTGCCTAAGTGCAGAACCTTGCACTTCTCCCTGTTGAAATTCATTCTGTTTGTTACAGCCCAGGATTCCAGTTTATCCAGATCCTCCTGGAAGTTTCTCCTATCTTCTGATGTGTTTGCTACTCCTCCCAGTTTGGTGTCATCTGCAAATTTGATCAGGCTCCCCTGTATCCCTTCCTCCAAGTCATTGATGAAAATGTTAAAGAGAACCGGTCCCAAAACAGAGCCTTGGGGTACCCCACTAGAAACTGACCTCCAGGTTGACACAGAACCATTTACTAAAACCCTTTGAGTGCGGCCATCGAGCCAGTTGCGGATCCACCTAACAATTTCCCCCTCTAGCCCATATTTTTCCAACTTCCCAATTAAGATGTCATGTGGGACCTTGTCAAATGCTTTACTGAAGTCAAGATAAATGACATCCACAGCATTGCCACTGTCCAGTAAGCTCGTAACCCGATCAAAAATGGAGATCAGATTTGTCTGGCAAGATTTATTCTTGGTAAATCCATGCTGGGTTGTTTTGATCACCGAGTACTTGTCTAGATGTGCACAAATTGTGTGTTTTATGATTTGCTCTAATATCTTGCCCGGGATTGAAGTCAAACTGACTGGTCTATAATTTCCCGGGTCTTCTTCTTTCCCCTTCTTAAAGATTGGGACTACATTTGCCCTCTTCCAGTCCAGTGGCACTTCTCCACTCCTCAAGGATTTCTCAAAGATGATCGACAGAGGCTCTGCAAGGACATCTGCCAGTTCCTTAAGAACTCGAGGATGCAGCTCATCTGGTCCAAATGACTTGAATTCATTGAGGCCAGTTAAGTGGTTTCGAACCAGTTCTCTGTCAATCTTAATCTGCTGTTCTGCACCATCCATGTTTTCATGACCTCTTAGGGGATGTAAACACATCCCCGAATCAGTCAATGATCCCGCACCCCCATTTGCACAGCCCTCCTTCTGTGAATAGACGGATGCAAAGTAGGAGTTGAGCAGCTCTGCCTTCTCCTGGTTTCCAGACACCTGTTGTCCATCCTTGTCCAAGAGCAGCCCCACCCCCTCATCTCTCCTCCTGTTCCTCTGGGCATATCTAAAGAAGCTCTTTTTGTTATCTTTGACTCCCCTGGCCAGCCTCAGCTCATACTGAGCTTTAGCATCCCTGACCCCCTCCCCACAGGACCGGGCTACCTGCCTGTACTCCTCTCTGGTGATCTTTCCAGTCTTCCACTCCCTATACTTCTCTTTCTTTAACTTCAGCTGATCCCCAAGTTGCCTGTGGAGCCAACCTGGTTTTTTCAGCATTTTCCCCCCTTTCTTTTTCATGGGAATTGTTTCTGACTGTGCTTGTAGAAGCTGCCTCTTAAGCAGCTCCCACCCATCTTCGGCCCCTTTCCCCATTAGATCATCAACCCATGGGATCCCACCTATGACTCCTCTAAGCCTGTTGAAATCAGCTTTCCTGAAATCCAACATATAAGTTTCACTCTGCACTCTTTTTATTTCCCACATTATTCTAAATTCCAGCAGCTCATGATCGCTTTCCCCTAAAGTTCCCACTATGTTGACCTGATCAACCAGTTCTTCACGATTTGTTAAGATCAGGTCAAGGATGGCCCCTCCCCTTGTCATTTCCTCCACTTTCTGGACCATGAAGTTATCTTCCAGGCCCATCAGGAATCTACTGGAGCTTCCATGTTTGGCTGAGTTTGTCTCCCAGCAAATGTCTGGGTAGTTAAAGAACCCCATTACTACTACCTCATATTTCCTTGCAATGCCTGCCAGTTGCTCCAAGAAGACATCGTCTACTCCTTCTCCTTGGCCTGGCGGTCTATAGTAGACACCCACCACAATGTTTTGTTTCTTATTTTCCCCCCTTACTTTTACCCAAACACACTCCACAGGGATATCCGGACCACTCTCCTGGATTTCAGAGCAAGTATATATGTTCTTGACATATAATGCTACTCCACCTCCCCTTTTGCCACTTCTGTTCCTCTTGAACAGCTGATAGCCTTCCAATTGTGTGTTCCAGTCATGGGAGTCCCACCAAGTTTCAGTTATTCCTATCAAATCAAATTTCCCTTCACTTGCTAAAAGCTCCAGCTCATCTTGTTTATTTCCCAGGCTCTGTGCATTTGTGTAAATGCAACTTAAGCCCTGGAGGTTGCAACTCAATGCATTTCCCTCCTTTTTTGTAAGGCCAGGCCCCTCTAAAGATTTTTGACTTACACCCATGCCCTGGCAATTTCCATCCAGAGCATTTTCCTTATTCCTAGGTTCCCTTTGGACGTAACCCACCCCCTTCTTATTTAGTTTAAAGCCCTCCTGATAAGGTTGGCCATCTCCCATCTGAAGACACTCTTCCCCCAACCCATAAGATGTAGTCCATCCTTTGCTAGGAGTCCTTCCTCAAGGAAGTTCATCCTGTGATCCCAGAATCCAAATCTTTCCCGATGACACCATTTTCGCAGCCAGCTATTGACCTGAAAAATCTTGCTATCTCTCTGAGGACCTTTGCCAATTACTGGGAGGATGGATGAGAATACCACCTGGGTATCCCCCAGGTCCTTAATCTCCCTCCCCAGAGCTTCATAATCCCCAACTATCTTTTGGAAAGTTTCCCGAGCAGTATCGTTTGTTCCTACGTGGATGAGTAAAAACGGGTGACGATCAGCAGGTGTGATCATCCTCGGTAGCCTCTCCGTGATATCCCGTATCCTAGCACCAGGGAGGCAGCACACCTCACGGGAAAACGGGTCTGGTCGGCATTGAGCTTCCATGCCCCTCAGGAGAGAATCTCCAATCGCCACCACCCTCCTCCGTGTTCTCCTTCTGTGTCTAGCTTCCCCCACACTAACTGGTTGTGGCTGCTGTCTATGAGGGGGATCTGTAGGCATGCCAGTATGGGCAATGCCAGGATCCGGTGTAGGCGTGCTAGCAAGAGGAACTTCTGCCAGCATGGTGGAATCTGAGAGACTCTGGAAACGGTTGTATAGCTCCAGTGGTTCTCGACTGCTCCTGCTCCTTTTTCTCCTGACTGTCACATGTCTCCATGAAGAGACATCATTGCTGGGGTCCCCACTGGTGTCATCTCTCTGGAGAAGTTCTGTGTGTGTTGTATCAAGGAACTCCTCAGATGCCTTAATTTGACGAAGGGTGGAAACTTCACCCTCCAATGCTGCCACCTTCTCCTCCAACAGTGCAACCAGTTTGCACTTGCAGCATCGATAATCCCCGGGGTCCTTTGGCAAGAAGACAAACATGGCACACGTGGTGCATGTCACAACAACTGCGCCCTTCCCTTCCATCTCCTGTCAACTTCACAAGTCCTCCTTGCTCACAGGCTCCAGTCCACAGGATCGCGCTTCAGGCCCTAATAAAGCCCTTGAAAGCTCCTCCCACCAGCCAACCAGCCAATGAACACCTAGCAGCAATTAAGCACTCAGCTAAACAGCCTCCCTCCTCCACTCACCTGAGACTCTGTGTTCCCTCTCACCTCTCCTCAGAAAAGGAGGCTGAACCAGGAACAGGCCCTAATAAAGCCCTACAAAGCACCTCCCACCAGGCAACCAGCCAATGAACACCTAGCAGCAATTAAGCACTCAGCTAAGCAGCCTCCCTCCTCCACTCACCTGAGACTCTGTGTTCCTTCTCACCTCTCCTCAGAAAAGGAGGCTGAACCAGGAACATTTAACTGGCACAGATCTGAGTAGTCCCACTGGGCATGCTGGAGGTCAGTAAATAAATGTTTCTCTAGCTTGCTCAATCTCCGTGTTGGAGTAAGCATCAGCTGTGCTGCCCTGCTGTTCCGGCACTGGATAGAATAGGGCTACACATATATGTCTATATTATTATGTATTCAATTCGTAGGAAGGATACATGATAATCACATATCTATACCAAGTCTCTCCCTGCATCAATTTCTCTTCATTTAAGCTTAGAAGGTTTCAGTCCAGGGAACTGTTTGGTTTCTCACCTTGTCTAAAGTACTATGGGTGTAAATAGTGCTATATGAAGCAATAGGAGTGATGATGATAAGGATGGTTTTGGCCAGCTCGCTGTGTGAACTTTTGTAGACATATTTTTGACCAATAATTACCTTATTAGTAGAGGCAGTCTAAAATGGTTTTATTTTTTCATGGATAGCAATGTTATCCTAAAACAGAGGGGCTGAATGCAATGTTATAGCGGAGTTATGGGTTTTTAATTCCAAATTAATATTTTAATCAGTTTTATAGCCTCTTCATTGAGTGTTATCACTGTAATAGAGTTAGTATATATGTTTTTAATGAGTGTAGCTATTAGCAGGCATAGCCTTACCCTACAATCCAGAGTAACTACGGGAGCACGTAAGAGACTTTACGTGCACCCGTAGTTACTGCACCACCTAATGAAAACCTATGGGAAATTCATATTGCAATCCAGAGCAAATTGTTCTTACACCGGAGCAAGGACTCCCCGTAGTTACTCTGGATTGCGCCCATAGTTATAAAACATTTCTTTCTCTCACTCACACTCACTCACTCACTCACCCTAAAGAGCACAACTAGATAGTCAACTACTTGAATTAAACTTACAGGAGCCATTTAAGACTTGCATGCTTCTTGTATGAACAACTACAATGAACCCCATGCTGTTAACACAAAGACATTCTTCTTTTTCCTAGCATTTTTCCTATGTTATGGCAGGGTCCACTATTCTAGGTCAGAGTTGTCCAATTCATGTTCAGATGTGACACTGAGGAAATCAGCTGGCCTGTTGCTGGGTTGAATTCTATTCAGCTACTTTTTTTCTTATTTGCATGCTTTTGAACTGCTAGATTGGGAGTTGCTGGGACAAGTGATGGGAGCTCTCTCTATCAAACAGCACTTGGCTCATGAACTTCTGATTTACCAACCTGCCACCCTTCAGATAACAAGCTCTGCATCTTTAACCACTAAGCCGCCGCAGATCCCCAAACAAATTAAGACAATGCCAAGTTGAAATGTTGAGGAGATAACCTAAAGCAACAGAATTGAACATACCATTCATTTGCAATGGAAACTAACCATTCTAAAGTGCAGGAAAATAAAAATACACCAAGGAACCATTAAACATTTGCTTACTTATGAATAAAGATGAACATTTAGCTCAGGTTCACTTTCCATAGGGCTCCATGCATTTTCCTTGGCAGCTTCTGAGCAAGCTCAGAATATTCTGCCACTAAGTAGGAGAAAGCCAGAGTTGCATGTGGAGTCAGGGGTTTTGAATCACAGTCAGAAGCACTCTAGACAATCCACAGACATTCTGCAGCCATGTTAATATGTCCATTGCAGAGTTATTTTGTTTTATAAGCCCAATTTTGCGTTTTGGTGGTGTTATTTTGCAAATACCATTTAGGACTGCCTCTAGTCACAAGTACTCAAGGCTTTGAAAAGAATCTGCGGAGAGCCCAAGTTTCATTGGCAATCATCTTTTCCTGAAAAATCTCTCCTTTTCCCAGATTCATTCAATCTTGGTTGCCATGTCTTCTGAATAATCGGAGTTTAATATAAAAGCAAAGATTCCTCTTTGCTTCCTTTTAAATATTTTTGACAGAGTTAGAAAGCAAATTCTAGACATATGCAAAAGAGTGGGGAGGGGGAAATCTGTATCTGCAATGAAAATATTTTGCAAATACTTAATTTAAAGTCATTTACATAATAATACTAAAAAAAATGAAACAACTGTTCTGATTATTACATGTTCCTAAAACAAATATTGGTGCAATAGTAATCATGTAATTAAATTAGGAGGCATTTTTATTTCTCTGATTCATTAATTCAACAACCTGTTGCCAAAGGGACCAAAAAAATGTGGAATTAATAAGTAACCAGCTTATAAAAAGCTTTCTGTAATTTATTTGCCAGTTCATTAAAGGGAAATAACAAGGAATGCGGCATAAGGAATGGAGTTTGGTTCTATCTATGAAGGCAATTTCCTACAAAAATGACAGATTACTTCTTGTTCCTTGGCTGTTTCATTATTAATACAGGGAGTACAGAAAGGAGTTTTATTACCTCATTTTTTTCCAAAAGTAGAACTACATTAAGAGTAGAGCAAGTTCAAAATCTACTGCATTGTTTTCTTCCAGTGATTTTGAAATCTCCCTTATTTTCATCCCTCATCCATCCTCCTATGTGGGAGTGACCACACAGGGCACAATCTCAAAAGTGCCCTGGGCCAGCACAGGGCCTGCACCAGCTGAAGGGCATCACAAAAGTATCATAAAGCACTTTTGCGCCACTCGGGGGATGTTAGGCTGGCGCACTGGTGTGTGCGTGGCAGGTGATGGGCAGGCAGAGGGAGGGAGGAGACTTATGTTGGATCCTGACCCTGTTCAGGGAGCAGGTAGGAGCAGCACATCATTGCTCTAGTCTGCTTGAAAATGTGCCACCTCCAGAATCATAGAGTTGGAAGGGACCTAGTAGGTCATCTTGTAATAGGAATGAAGTAGGTACCAGCAGGGAAAACTCAGGAGACGATGATGCAAGCAAGGATCAGCTTTATTCAGAGCTCCGGGCTCAGCCGGACAGAGTTTTCTGCCTTCAAAAGGACTGAGCACTTTGTACAAATTGACTAGACCTTTTATAGAATAACTGTTTCTCTACATAATAAGATGATTCTGTTCATAACAAGAGGATTTATACAATCAAAGATTTTATCTTCAGTGGCTTCCTGAGCCGAGATGGGAAAAATGTGTGGCAAGACATGACATTACACATCAGTACAATGAAGAACACTTGTGGTTATCAAGCACGTGTATTCTGACATTGGTTGATCCATCTGAGTTTCCTTTCCCACAGGAAGAAGAATTAAAATTTTATTTTAATTTTATAATATTTGGGCTTCAAATAAGTTCTTCTGATTTGCCTGACAATTTAACATTGCTTTACTTTCCGTCTAGGCTGCAGGGTTTAGGCAAAACAAAGGAAAGGAAATTTCTTTCAGTTCCTGCTGAGATAAGCATATCTTTACAAGTCTTAAGTGGGCCATTTACTGTAGACAGTAACAATGCTTGAGAACTTGGGACAATTCATTGTGATGTTATAATCCCTTCTCTTGGGAACTTGTGAGAACCTGTGAATTTTGATGGATAGCCTTACCTGGGGCAAATGTGTGTTCCCAGCCATTGTTTAATGTCTGTAAGGTGCTTGGCTGTGTGTCCTTTACTATAGGCAGCCCACAGAATGATTTCAAAGGTATCAAATAATTTCAATAATTCTAATAATAATTCTAATAAATTCTGACAGCTGGTTTTGTCTATCATAATCTAGTCCAACCTCCTGCCTGCAGCAGGAATTCCCCCTAGAGCATCCCCAACAGGTGCTCATTGAGCTTCTGCTTGAAGATCCCCAGTGAGGGAGAATCCACCACCTCCCTTGGCAATTTGTTCCACTGCTGAACCGCCCTCACCGTCAGGAATTTTTTCCGGAATTCCAACCGGAATCTCCTTTCTTGCAGAGGTGGCGCAAGTCCAGGTAGACCTATAGAGGCTGCCACAGCCTAACTTTAGGAAAGGGGAAAAGCCTCTCCTACTCAGGGCAGCATAGTGGCAGCCTCTCTAACTTGCATTGGATACAGTGCAAGCACTCCAGCCTGCCTGTCTGCAGAACAAGTTAGGATTGTACTGTCAAGGGCTTGCGTCCAGGTTTCTAGAAAGTGAAAAGCTTGAGAATTGCAGCTCTAGGGGGATTTTCTGGTAGATAGGGTTTGGACTAGATGACCTTGTAAGTCCCTTCCTATGATTCTATGAAATGTGAAGAAGAAAGTTCACAATGCCATTTGGGTAGAAGATTAGCCTGTGATGTAGTTAATAGATTATTGCATGGAAAGAAAGGGGGCTTTACAACACAATCCTATGCATGTCTACTCACTAATTCTGTTTGTGTGTGTTTGTGTTAGTATGCTTTTCATACACGCAGATAATCAAAAAGTGTTCATTAAAAAACTTTTGCTACTCTGTCGCACCCCCAAAATAACACTCATTATTCTTCCATCCTATTCCAATATATTAGCTACTCTCTGCAATTTAAGCTAATGAACCATTAATTCTCATCAAAGTGGATCACTATTGTTCCCTTCCCATTAACGATATAAGTAATTAATTTTTTTAAAGGCCTTGGTTTGATCATTGCAGTTTAATTTTCTTGTGTTCTCATAGTTTCCTGTGATGATTTTGGAACCATGGGCATAATATTGATGTGGCTCCAAAACAGAGTGTAGAACTTCGGCTCATAGAAAGGTGGAGGGAGGGGTGCCCATTTGTCTCTCAAGGAGTCATACAGTGCAATCTTATTCATGTCTACTCAGAAGTAAGTTCCACTGAGTTCAATCAATGGGGCTTGCTCCCAGGAAATTGCTTTTAGTGCACAATCCTAACTATGTCTACTTAAAAGTAAGCCTCATTATATTCAATAGATCTTACTCCCAGAAAAGTGTCTTTAGGATTTCAGCCTTAGATTTGCAGCCATATTCTCTCAAGTGTATCCTTCTCAAATATTTTATTGGGTTCTGTGTTCATTCAGTAGTGGCTATTCCAGTGGTATCGTGTTCCTCTTGGTCTGCTCTTCAAAACAGACGGAGGCATGCCTGCCTACTCATGAGTAAATGCACATTGCATAGCTCAGTTTCACATCTGGTAGAGTGTATTTTCCTTATCAGATATCTGCTTGTTGTTTTCACAAACCATTGACAATCAGGTTTCAATTCACTGGTGTGTCCCAACCCACAGTTTGTGCGACACTGACAAACTAATAGCAGCTTTAAGGCAGCTTTCTATGTACATATTATTCATGGGGCAAAGTGGGGCAGTTGATGCTGAACCACCAACTGTTTCACTGGCAGAAGGTGGGCCTTTCACAGCTGTCTGCAGATGCAGTGACAGGGAATCTGCTAAATTTCTTCATGTTGCACAGCTGTGATGGGGAAAGAAACCTTGCCAGGAGAAGTTCCCAATCAAAGGTACATCTGCTCTCTTGGCTGTTTCTGCCGTGCTCTTACCACCCATCTTGGACTGAAAAATGAAAGAGCAGATGAGGATGTTTGCACTAAATAAGGGGGGAAAAGCTGTGGTTGATGAGTCCATCTCATTGCTCCAGTCCAGTGATTCTCAGTGTGGACCAGAGAACCATGCCATACTGATATCCCCTATCAGTATCCCCACATAAAAAAGACATTGGAAGGCCTATGCAAACTTATCTTCCAAATAACAAGACATGGCCAAACCATCTCAGTCTGTGCTTTTTAATTAGTTCTTTGACTGTTGGTAGTTGCACTTTTTGATCCATACAGGAGGATCAGTATTCGAAAGAGGCAAATTTTGTTGTTTACAGAGATGTTTGCCTTCTTCCAAAAGCACCAGTTGAGTGATGCAAATGCTGCTGTTGCCTGGCCAATCCTGCTGTGGACGTCAGTGGTAGATGCTACTTACTTCTCCTGGATCAGAGACACCAGATATTTGAATTCTTGGAGCTGCTTGATTTGGACTCCATGTAGGTAAACACTGGCCTGTGATCCATCCACCACTTATAACTTTGGTCTTGTTCGCATTGATTCTTAGGTCATAGGATTGGGCAATGCAGGTGATGTGGTAAAGAATGTTGGAGGCCTCTGCATCTGTATTGGTGGATACGGCACTGTTTTCTGCAAACATCAGGTTGGTCAGGAAGTTGTTTATGTTGCAATCGCATCTCAAACACTTTCCTCATAATAGTGTCAATCACAATATTTAGAGAGCAAGGGAGAGGTGACATCTCCCTGGTGACTCCAGTTTGAATAGGAAATTCCTGATAGCTCATTTTGGATCCACACACTGCTGTGTGATGAGCCATTGTATGATGCTTGGAGAAGTTGGATCCACATACTGCTGGTTGAGCCATTGTATGATACTTGGAGAAGTTGGATCGTCTTCAGTAGCATCTGCTCATTCTCCAACATCCTCCACAGGACAGTCCTCCTATCTCACCATTCATCTTCCATTCACCAATGGCAAAGTTAAGGCTCCTGTTAAAGATAAAATATTTCTCCTGCAAGTTGTGACCATCTGTAAAGGCAGTGGTCATCCCATTACAAGGCCAAACAGCAGTGTTGCCCAAAGATATTTCTGTGATCATGTGAATGGCATGACCAAACACCAAAGGCAATATTCCCACCAAAGGTAACATTTATTTACCTGCAATTACATGCTTTTGAACTACTGAGTTGGCAGAAGATGGACAAATTTCCTCTTAAACATATTTGTTAAATGTCCTAAAGTTGACCGTTTGGACACTCTTGATATATAATAATGATGGTATTATTTATACATACCAAGGTTTTCAGTTTTGACCAAAACTGATTTAGCATCAAGTGCTCAAGTTGTTGTCACTCTCCCCTTCCCTCTCGTCAGAAGCTAGTTGTCTGGTGCAATTACCAGTCCCTGCACCCCCTTAGCTGTGCCACTGCACTCCACACTTCTGTTCTTTCTATAAGAAACTGGTAAATGGGAGATTTAAAAGGAAGTACAGTGACGCCTCACGTAAAGAATACCTCACATAAAGTATGTTTCACATAACAAACAAAAATTTCTCTAGGGTTCTTCTTCACGTAAAGAACATGCTTCACGTAAAGAACACATTTGTTGGCAGTTGGGGCAGATGCACTGGCCGGCAGCCTGTTTAAAAAGCGTCAGGGCTGCCTAGCGCACCTGCCCATAGTGAAAGCAACACTAGCGCACCTGCCCATAGTGAATGCAACACTTCCATGCTGTTCCTCCTGTGGCCGGAGGGAGAGAAGAGCAGTGGAGAAGAGGGAAGCAGCTCAGGGCCAGCCAGAAGGGAGCAGGGCAGAGAGAGGCTCAGGATGGAGAGAAGGAGAAAGTGGGGAGACACTTTGAAGGTGTCTTGGATTGCAGCCTCCTAACCATGACTACCCAGAAATAAGCCCCATTGTATTAAATGGGGCTTACTCCCAGGAAAGTGTCTTTAAGACTGCAGCCTAAGTAGACTTCATAAGATCATTCACATTGAATGGATGTTTTGAATTCAATCCCAGTGTTCTGTCATCATTTTTACATCCAGTTAATATTTTTATATGAATATTTTTGGGGTTGTGGAACCAATCGTCTGAGTTTCCATTATTTCCTATGGGAAAATCTGCTTCACGTAAAGAATGTTTCACATAAAGAATATTCCTCCGGAACGAATTAAATTTGTTACATGAGGCGCCACTGTATAGGAGTTGTACTGAGGGAGAAGGGGAACTATCTAGTGTGCTACCCCATGCCCCTGATGAATATGGGCCAGTCCCTGAAAGCTAATGGTCCTGGATGGGTCTGAGAGTGTAAAAGGACCTTTCAATAGAATGAAAGATCCTACACCATAGTGAATGCTAATAATTTGGATGGGAAAACTGGGTGGGCACAATCCTCATTTATTGCTGTTGAAGCCAAAGAAACCTATGCTGCTCAGGGCCCTAGGGACACATAAAGACACATAAGGAAAATGTAGGGCCCTGTAGGACATATACATAAGGAAAACAGAGGGCATGATGAAATAAAATCTAAAACTGCTCATGCATATTGCTTTCATGTGGTTAAATTAAACTCTATATTGCTTATTCTTAAATTTTCTTATTAAATATCGAAACCTATTTAAATATTCTTAAATATGTAAAATATTACATATAATTTATTATATGTAATTTATGAAGTGCAAGAGCATATTGTCTGCTCCCTAGGAAAAGGGGGATATTGAAGATTTTTTCCAGGACATATGATCAACTTGGCCTGATCATTACACCCAAATATGCCCCTTGCTTGCCCCTCTTCTCACAAGGTCTAAGTCCGCATTGTATATCTGCTCTGTCAGGCCAGGCAAGGGATTTGTTTCAGTGATGGGCTTCAAAAAATTTAAGAACCGGTTCTCTGCCCATCTGGCAGCCACTTTTAAATGGCTATTTTTAAACTTTATATGTCCTATCTCTTGTTAAGAACCAGTTCTATAGAGTAGGTGCGAACCTGCTGGAGCCCACCACTGATTTGTTTGTATTCTTTGAATGGCCCTCACTGTCACCCAGCTAGGGACTGTCACTGCTAGGACCTCTGAAGATGCTCTCAGCTGATGTCCTTAGATTCAACCATGTCACTTTCCTCTGTTGTCTTCCTTCCTGCTTCATGCTCCAGGCACCTTGTCATCACTCCGTACACATGCGTGTGTGTGCATCACACAACAGGTGGGTGGAAATAAAAGTGATCTGGTTGCACACTGAAGAAAAGAAGGCACCAGGGAGGTTAGTTACACCCCATAGCAAGAAGATCCCATGAAGTGTATAAGCAGAAAGGTGGCACTATCCTAAAGGCAGCCTTGTCTGCCACAAACAGCCCTGCTTGTATCCTTGGAAGTCTGTCTCATATAAAGTTTTATTGAGCTGGATTACATCAATACCCTTGACACAAGTCTTGAAATCTATGTAATTTAGCCTTCTTCATGCCCTGTTGTTGTAATCTCCTTTCAGCTCATTGAGTAACTGTCACATTTCAGAGTCTTGTGGGTTTTCAAATAACTGTGGATAAACTTGATCCTCATCCCTGCCCACTGGGTTCTCTACCCTCAGTGGTGCAACTAATGATCCTGTAGCCTTGTTCAAAGCTCAAAATTTGCCCTGGAAATGATGTTACAACTAAAAGTGATGTCATACCTGAGCTTTGAAAAATGGGGAAATAGGGGAACAACCCACTCTCCCCCAGAAAATTGCCACCCGCTTGGTCTGCCACCTCCCCCACTCAGTGGCATAGCTCAGGTATCTGCTAATAGAGGTTGAAAAGATTTTGCACTTTCTACACAATGAAATCAGATTAACTTAATTAAGCAAGTAAATAAAAATTGTGTCCCTTTTTGCTTAGAGACATTGTGGTAGGCTGAAGAGGTACAGTTATTCCTCCCTATAAGAGAAGCACCATTTGAAAAAAGTGCTTATTTTACCCAGTAAGTAACAGTAAGGATGAAATTGTAATCAATTTAGAATGGCATAACTCACCAGTCTCACCATTCCCAATGTGGTGGAAGGAGGCCAGTGCATTTCTGTGCACTGCTCTAATCCCTCTCCTAGAGGTGTTGCAGAAGTCTGTAACACCCAGGGTGACCAGATGCCTAAATCTCAAAAGGAGGAAAGGTCTTGAATTCCTCTCAGCCTGGTCTTTCTGGCAGACAATGACATGCTTGCCCACTCAAGAGTAAAGCCACAATATTGGACACTTTCACTTTCCCATAGAGCTCAATGCATATTTTTGAATTTTAGGTTTTTGGCCATAACATTTGATAAGAAGGAGATACCTCAAAACCGATTTTTGCATTGGATTCTGATCTTCAGTACAAATCCAATGACATACTACATGATGGGGTACTGCACACCATTGCAAAGTTCCAAAATGAAGCCAATATGGAGGACAATGAAGCCTTTTTGGAGGACATTTGGACAAGGAAGCTAATAAAGAGGACAAATCTGGAAATTTCTGGTCACATGATCATGCTGGTAACATCCCCAGCCCAGCACAGGACCTATGCTGGCCTAACTGGGGTTTAGGATTATAGCCTATGGATGTAATCCTAACTAATCCAGTGACCCAGGGGTGATATGATACATGGAAATGAGAGCTAACTCAAATTTTCAGGAAAATTTATTCCTGTAGACCCCTGTACTTCTGTTTCAACTAGTAGAATGTTTGATATCTGACAGCAATCGATAGATAATGTGCAAAGGTTGTTAGTACTTGACGATTGACAACAGCTTTGGAGAGTCATACCCTAAAGCCTACCAAAATCAAGGTGATTAAAGTCCACTTGAATTAAGCATTTGATTTGAGAACCTGAATTTGAATACTGCTTGGAGTGACTCAGGTAAGACAAAATTGGAGGGTTTCCAGAATGTAGAGTATGTGTGGAAATACATATGCAAGTAACTTATGAGGGTTAGGATTGCGCCCTCATTCTAAAATGCCTCTGCTGGCCTGGGAGTGTCCAGAGAAATATAGGGACAAAATCCTAATGATGCCCTAAGCCAGCACATGCTCCTTGCACTTGCCAGAGGGTATCACAAATGTACTGTAAAGCATGTTTGCACCAGCCAGAGTTTCCCCTTGCCTTAGGCTTGCATGGCAGCATCCTGTAACTTGCAATGGATAAGCACAGGCACTGCAGCCTGCCTGTTCCAGCACAAGTTAGGATTGCACTGTTAGATGATTAAGAAAATGTATCAGCACTTAACTTTCAAGGAGAATTCAGCTGTTGTGGAGAATTTGTTTGTACTGGAATGAGAAACCCAGCTTGGATCTCAGAAGAATATTTCAATCCTCAGTGGTTTGGCAGGGAAGTAGCTACCCAAAGCCAAACTCTGCAGGATGGAACAACACTTTCCTTACTAACAGATGGGAAAGGGTCATATTGAGAGCCAATATAGTATAATGTTGAACTTTGCCTTAGAACAAAAAGATCCAAATTCAAAGCCTGTCTTAGGTTATCACTGAATAGAGCAGTGTTTCTCAACCTGTGGTATTTGTGCTGCTAGTGGTATTTGAGGTGAGGTCTGGTGGTAGGACCCCCAAATGTTTGTGCCTAGCAGCAAGGACAACTAAGCAATATAAGAGGTTCAACTCAGCAGGGAGCACTTAAAAAAGCTCTCCTATCTGACGTGAGCCACTTATTGGTGTTTGCCGTGTTGCATTTGGCCTCCCAAAGTGAAAGTAACTGGTGATGAAATAATCTCTACTTCTGGTAGTACATTGAATAGGTCAGTAATTTTCAACCTTTTTCATCTTGCAGCACACTTAACAAGGCACTGAAATTGTCAAGACACACCATAAATTGTTTTTACCATTGACAAGGCACACCAGACTGTTCAAATACCCCAACTTTCCTATTAATGAATGTGAATCCCTAAATTCCTGCAGCACACCAGAGGACTTATCCACGGCACACCAGTGTGCCACACCAGTTGAAAATCACGGAAATAGGTGCACCACATGCAGAGCACTGGATAAACACTGAGAAACACTGCAATCCTGACTGATCACTATTGTGACTTGAAACAGCATTCCAAGGTCTCAGAAGGAAATCCTGGAAAACCCTTATGCACATGCAAATCCCTTGTGTTGACCTAGGGGTGTGGTAAAAGTGCTATAAAGCACTTCCACGCCATCCCCACAACACTAGTCACACTGCACTGCAACTCCTTGGCAATGGCACAAAGGGATACTTGTACTGGCTTTTCCAAGCTAGTGCAGTATCTGGAAGGATGAGGAAAGGTGGGGAGGAGGCAGGAGAAAGGCGTTCTGAGACAAGGAAAGGTAGGGTGGAAGGTGGGCAGGAGGGGAAACAGGAACTTGAGGGGGAAAGAAATTGGTCCAAGGTCACCTAGAAAGTTTCTTGGCAGAGCAGGGATTTGAACCTGGATCTTCCAGTTCTGTGTTCAACGCCCCCAACCACTATAATATCCTGACCCTCAGGCCTTCTGCAGATAAATACATGCTGTTGCTCTACAATAAATTTATGAGGCAAATATATTGTTGATACATAAAATTTTGGCTAGTAGTAGCATCACACACACACACCCCTATGCTAGACACCCAATGTAGTCCCCATAACCTCCACCCCTACAGATACCAGTGGTACTGGAGCTACTTGAGACTGTGATTCAGGGGTTAGCCTGATTGGGTGAAATTGCTGATCACCTGATGCCAACCTGGCTGATCACTCATGCTATATGTAGCATGTAAGATGTATATGTAGTATGTATGATGGCTTTACTACATACCTCTGTGTGTTATATGTAGTTTGTCCCTATAATCTCATCCATTGCTTTGGTACTGGACCTGCATAAAAGCAAAGCCAACCATAATGTCCTTCATATTCTGCATGATGAATAGCTTGAACTTTGCATTAAATCAATTATTAGAATGCTGTTAATTACACCACCAATGACTATAGGACTACTTAACAGTTCTTCCCCTTTTAACGAGCTCAGCTGTTTCCTGCCCAGCTTTTGACTAGGAACATTTCCCCATCTCTAATTTAAAAAGTAATCTACTTGAAGAAAACTCGAGCACTCTTTGGGCTCCTGCTGTTTAATGTGTTTTAACACATGTGGTGCCAATAGACCTTTGCTTCGTCTTAAACCGTACTTACAACCACATCACTTCCCATTAGATAGATCTTTATGACTAACTAATTTTTAATAGAGCTTCAAAGGAAAAAAAAGTCTAATTAAGTCTTCACCTTCTGCACCTTCTGTAGTGTGATGGAGATGTGTTCTTTTCTAAACATTTCACAGCTTAACCCCATTTGTGGTTCATTGCGTTGAAACTGCTCTTTGAGAGCAGGATGTTTTGTGTGATGCTTGAGTTAATGGACTGATTTCTCCCCTTAGTCTATATATATAAAAGAGAAAGGTCACTGACTGACTGACTGATTCACTGACTTACTGACTCATCACCGCCCTGCCAAAACCGCTGGCCCTAGAAGCATGAAATTTGGGGTGGGTGTTCCTTCTGTGACCGAGGGGTGCACTAAGAACTGGTTTTCGGAAATTCCAACCGGAAGGGGGTGAAAAGGGGCGCAACGCGTTTTCCTCCCTAAACTTCACATTGAAGAATTGATGATTCATCAACATTCTGCCCCAACTGCTGGGCCTGGAAACATGGAATTCTGGGAGGGATCCTTCTGTCACCTGAACACCCACCAAGAACTGATGTGGAGAAATTTAACCCTTAAGGGGCTGAAAAGGGGGCAACGTGTTTTTGTCCTATACTTAACAGGGAAGACTGACCAACATCCAGCCAATTTGGTGCTCAGTGCCTGGTGCACTGGGGGATGTTGTTTGGACGAAGAGGTTGCACTGGGGAGGATGCTGTGCACGGGAGATGTTGCGCATGGGGCACTGATTCGCATGGGGAGATGTTGCGCATGGGGGACTGATGCACATGGGGAGATGATGCACATAGGGGGATGGTGCACATGGTGGTTTGATACTCTTGGGAGTTGATGTGCATGGGGGGTTGATGCGCATGGGGAGATGTTGCGCATGGGGGACTGATGCGGATGGGTGATGTTGCATGTGGGGAATTGAGGCACATGGGGGATGATGCGCATGTGGAAGTTGCGCATGGGGGACTGATGCGCATGGGGTGTTGATGTGCATGGGGGACTGATGCACATGGGGTATTGATGCACATGGGGGAAGTTGCGCATGGGAGGAAGTTGCGCATGGGAGACTGATGCCCTTGGGGGACTGATGCACATGGGGACTGATGCGCATGGGGGATGTTGTGCATGGGGGAAGTTGTGTGTGGGGGACTGATGCGCATGGGGGAAGCTGCACACGGGGAAATTTACACACGGTGGAAAGTTGCACATGGGGGACTGATGCACATGGGGGGAGTTGCGCATGGGGTGTTGATGCACCATGGGGGATGGCGTATGGGGAAATGTTACTCCCGCAATGCGGGTACACTTTTTGCTAGTAGTATTATACAAGAGGTAAAACCAAATATTCTCCCCACCCCACATTTAAAGCCATGTTGTGAAAGGCAGTGTTTGAATATCCAGCTGAGCTCACAAGATTTGTTGGCCAGTCCACTGGTCTCTCCTATCAGCAGATGTTGCCGAATGAAGCTTGCCAGACTTTACACAGGGTGACAGCTGTGTTCTGCCAGATGTACTGAATCTCCAAACTAAATTGCATTCTGCTTCCCACTGAACTGATTCTGCATTGCTTTGGCATCCTTCAGTCTCGAAAGACCATGGTATCTATTGTGCTCTGAGTGTCCTCTCCAGAGCATGATGGCCTGGGTAAATTAATATGGAGAATAGACTGTTACCCAAGCAGCAAATCCCCCCTTCCACATCACTGAAATAGTGCAATGGAACAGCTGAGCCAATACGATTGGTTCCAGCGGCATGGCAGGAGTTACCAGAACATGATTGTACACAGTTACGAGTTTCCAGGACTCCAGTTCTAGATTTTGTCTCGAGGTTGACTCCTGAAGTCTTTCCCATAGATGGGTATAGCCACAAGGCAGTGGAGGTTTGAGGTGGGAGTTTTCCTTCTCCAGACAAGCCACATTCAGTGGGATTTTGAACAGGTTTAGTCTGGCTCCTCAACAAAGGCCTTTCTGGCATGGGAGTCCATCGGTGGGATTGATTCTACATAACACCATTTATACCCCAGATTTATACCAGGTCAGTTATATAGGGGCTGTTGTGGCACAAGTGGTTAAGATGAAATGCCCTACAGTCAATTACGACCAGCAGCACTACTTGTGGGGGACATTTTTGCCTTTTACAGTGACATACATATGAGTGAGACCACAATAACCAAAATGTTTTAAATCTTGGTAAATTTTGATAGTTATATATCAATTGATGTGATTTCATGCAGAATACAGTAAAACAAATAATGCTGAATATCTCTTTCTATCAAAAGTCATAGATAAAAAACCAATGGAGATAGCCCCATCCAATGAATGGATTTTATTTTGGTTCTTTTTTCTTTATATTTTTGTATTTTCTTTATTATTTTGTATTTTATTACAATATTGTAATCATTTTTATATGACTATTTTTGGGTTGTGGAATAAATCATTTGAGTTGCCATCATTTCTTGTGGGAAAATTCGCTTCGATATACAAGCGTTTTGGATTACAAGCACGCTTTTGGAAACAATTATGCTCATAAACC
The DNA here is from genome assembly GCA_030015325.1 of Cryptoblepharus egeriae. Classification (NCBI taxonomy): domain Eukaryota; kingdom Metazoa; phylum Chordata; class Lepidosauria; order Squamata; family Scincidae; genus Cryptoblepharus; species Cryptoblepharus egeriae. The sequence goes on along the minus strand of JAREYC010000011.1, from coordinate 18,825,171 downwards.
AAGGTACCACCGTACTTGGTAGGCCATACCACCAAGGGTGCATGTGTTTGTACTGGAGATGGTTTGGAGGGTGAGATTTTTAGCCATGGACTGAAAGCAGATGGAGAATCAAAGTAGAATTGCCCATGGACCATATCCACAGGCCTTGCTATGCCTACCATGGATCTGGGCAACAATGAGAAGGAGGCATAGGATTATGACATTAAAGGAGGAGTATAACTAATCAGTGCAATCCTATCGGATGTGGTAGGATTAGGCTGTTTAGGCTGGTTTAGGCTGGTACAAATCCCATACTGCTCTGGGGGTGTCACAAAAGTTACATAAGCCACTACTGTCCCACTCCGGGGTGGTTAGGCTAGTGCACAGATTTGCACTGGCCTCCCCACTGGGGCAATGGTGAAACAGGTGAGTTGTGCTGGCTTAAACTGGTTAAGATTGCACCATCAAAGAGCATTTGAATAGCATGCAGAAGTTCCTATGTTCAATCCTTGGCATCTCCAAAGCAGAAATCTCTCTCTCTCTCTCTCTCTCTCTCTCTTTGGGGGGGGGGGGGGGGTCACTTAATCCTGCATATAATTCGGAGTCTGTTTTCTTCTGTTATTCATTCAGCTCCAATAAGCAAACTCTTTACCTAAAGCCTTGAATTGGAACTTTGTGGGATATTAAACTGCCAAAGCCCACAGATGTTTTGGTCTCATTTAAATGCCAATTCACTGGAGACCACCTCTTTTTTGTTTTGTGAAATGGGATTCAGATTGCCTCAAATGCTCATATATAATGGCGTTCTACTCACTGCACACATTTTCAAATTCAGCATTATGTCTTTGAGCGTCTCGGCTTGCCATTGGGCCAAAACTGTCTAATCAACTCCCGGGAGACATGATTGGGATATTGAGAGTTGTGCAACTTGGATAATGCACTGAGCTTGCAAATGAAAACTTAAATAAAATTTTCCTGGGCCCAATTCCATTAGCATCAGGCAGCCCAATCCTAGGTTGTCCTTATGCCGGGGATACAGCCCCGGTGGCAAAAGAGCAATGGGAGGTATTTCTGGTAACATAGAGGGTGAAAGGGGGTAGGAAAAGTGTGGCACTGGCAGACACCTCTTCCACCAAATTCTACAGGTCTTTTTGAATCCAGGCCAGTGATTTAGCTGGAGCTGATTTGAGAAATAGGCTGAGGCATTACCTGGGGAAAGATAGAAATCTCCCTGTATGGAGACCTCCAAACTGGTTGGATCCAGCACAGCAGATGACAACATGCACAAGATACCAGTGAGCACTTGTACATTGCTGTTGCTGCCCCAGATTGATCCACTGGGTAGGATTGCTTAAACTGCACACTGAGGCATCTGCAGTACATTGGCTGCAATCCTATATGCCCTTTCCTGAGAGTAGGTCCCATAGAACAGAATGGCACTTACTTCTGAGTAGTCATGCTTAGGATTGCACCCTTAGCATTTTAACCCCTCTAGCTACGCTACTCTCTCACTCTCAGTATATCTGGCACAGTGGTTGGTCTAGGGGTGCATGCACAAAAATCAGCTGCAACATTCCAGAATCTGAGAAACCAAATTCAACTTGGAACTTTATTTGGAGATGCCAAAAAATGAAACCAGAGAAGAACTGGAGGATCAAACCAGGAAAGTCCTGATTCAGCTCAGAAAAGATTTCAATGTCAGAATCTGTTATTGTTCCAGAAATAAATTTCTTGACCTTTGCAAGCAGGTAGCGCTGTGGGTGCTGGGGAAATTCCTGCACTCTAATCCTTTTAAAGTAGCAAACTGCACATGAAAAGTGAATCAAAACATGAAGTTATTCTCCCCATCCCAAAAGCACAATTTATTTCATTTGTACAATAGCTCAATTGAGGAATTGCTGATAAGAAAATGTATACATTTGTATACATTTAATTGCACAATCCTAGCCACCACCACCCCAGACATCCAAGTAAGTCCCTTGTACCAGTCCAATGCATCACAAAAGTGTTGTAAAGGACATGCTCAGCATTGTCATGTCTATGTGCCAGCCTCCCCATGCCAACTGAGATTCTGTGGAAAGGGTTAGATGTGCTGGCTGATGAGAGCCAGTATACTACAGGGTTTTCATGGGATGGAAGAGGGTAGGCAGGAGGTGGGGTATTTTGGGTAGGTGGTGACAGGCTGTGGGAGGGATTGTGTGTTGGTGGGCAGGAAATGGGGAGGCAGGGCTGGGTCCTAGCAGTAATGTCAGATCCAAGCCCCATACCCATGCAGCTTGTGCCTCTCCAGAGCTGCTCAGATTTGCAGCACCTCCAGAGGTGGCACAGATTTGAATAAATCCATTAGGGCTCCTTTGGTCCCATCTGGGGTAGCACAGCAGCAAACCCAGTCTTGTGCTGGTTGCAACACAGGCATGTCTGCCTACCTTCTCCAGTCTGCAATTCCCTTTTCTTTGTGCCAGTCTGAAGCAAAAGGCAAAAAGGTAAAATATCCTTTTGGTGTAAAATGGAATTTAACAAGTTTCTCTTTGCTTTCTTAATTTTGTTTGCATTGTAGCTTGGGGGAAAAGAACACTCCTTGTGAGTGTTTTGTAGATGGTTGGAGAACATTGTGCAGAAAATTCTTGTTACTGATAATATAATCAAACTCCCAATGTTTTCTCTTTTGTTAATTAATCTTTCAGTTTTTAATTTTTTGAAACTGCATGGACACTGATATACTGTGGATTTGACACACTGAAAATAATTTCTGGAACTGAAGGATTCCCAGGGTGCAATCCTAATCAATTTAGGCCAGTGCAACTCACTTGTCTCCTAGTTCTTTTGGTGGGGAGGCTGGGACATGTCTGTGCATTGGCCCTGGGGTTATGTGCTAGAGTCTTGTGCCAGCCTAACCCCTCGGTTTGCAATCCAAGTTGGGTTGCAATCTAACCCTAAGTTTCCAATCCTAATCTCTAAGTAAAGGTAAAGTGTCTTTAACCACTAAGCCAACTGCAGCCCTTAGGCACAAGTCCTATGCTGACCTGGGGGTGTCACAAAACTGCCCCACATCTGGCTGTTAGGTCAATGCACTGGCATATGCCAACTTCCCCACACCACCATGGGAAGATATGCCAGGTGAGTTATGCTCACCTAATTTGGTTAGGATTGCACCCTCAGTGTATTGATCCCCTTCCTGATGCTTCTTTGAAATGTCTAAAGTCTGATAAGATTTTTCCCATTGTTTTCCTCTATTGTTCCATGGGCTTACTGGCCTAGTTCCATGTTTCTTAAAGTTATTCTATTTATGATATCTTGATTTGCATAAGAAAATTAATTTCATAATAAAGTAGTAGCTAAGGCACTAAACCTACCCACAGCTCAAGTTTTGTTTGGATTACAGTTCCAAGCATGCCATTCTTATTTGTCTTGTAGCAACTGTTCATCACACCAAATCCCTGCATGTTGCCACCGAAGGCTCTGCACCCAGTTTCCTGGGGAATCAGCTCCCTGGTGCAAGACTTTCCAACAGTTTGGTAAACCAGGGGTCAGAAACACCTCGCATGGATGCCAAACTTGAAACATGGAACTATCTTCACTGGCACATGGGGCTGCAACTCCTTGCAAACTGTGGCAGAGTCAGCCCTTGGTAGAAGGAAGGAAGGTAAGCATGGGCAGGGAAGAGCCTATTGCACTCTCCTGGGAGACTCCCAGGTCATGCAGCTGCAGCTTGGAGTGAGTGGGCAGGCAGAGTACAAGCAACCCGCAGAGTTTCAGTGCAGGACTGGAACACACAGCTCTGCTGAAGTCTAAAGCCAGTTTACATCTGTACTCCATGCCCCCCTTGCTCCAGGACTGTAGCCCAACTATGTGCTCCAAACCTGGAGTCTGAAGAGCCAGTTACAGCTTCTGGCTCCTCTGCATGTTACTGCCTGCCTTCCTTCTTAGCAGGCTGCTAGAGAAAGTTTTCCTCCAAGAAGTCTGAGAATGCTACTGATTGACCAAGCTGCTTGGAGGGGAGCCTTACCCACCAGTGTCTGCCTGCCTGAACAGAAGTGGGCTGATTGGTGGGCAATAGTGTGCAGGAAGTCAGTAGCTGGGACAGTCCTCCAGGCTCCAGCACTGGAGCACACAGCTCATCTGTAGCCAGAAGCCTGCAGACAGCTTTTATTCCACACTCTTAGGGTGGCGCAAGCGGTAAAGGCGCTGTGCCTGTTAACCAGCAGGCCAGGGTTCGATTTCCGGGTCGGCCCCACAAGACAGGGTGAGCTCTGTCTTAGCCCAGCTCTGCGATGCTGGATCCAATCATATTGGCTCTGTCTTTCCATTGGACTAATTCAGTGGCGTGGAGAGGGGGGATTTGCTGCTTGGGTAACAGCCTATCCTCCATAACAATCCAACCCAGGCTTTAGTGCTTCGCATGCAACATATGCAGTGCCAAGCACGATACCATAGTCTTTCAAGACTGACGGAGGCCTGCTCTGCTCTGTTGCTCCAAGTGGCAGCTGCAGGAGCTGGGATCAGAATGGGGCAGGGTAGAGTTGCCATAATTCTCTTCCACTAAGTCGGGACAGGACCCCTATCAAACTTGCCAGTATATGAATGCAATCCCTGAAAACCGGGACTGTCCTGGTTTTCTGGGACATATGGCAACCCTAGGGCAGAGGGAAGCAGCCTGCAGTTTTCAGACTGCAGCTTAGCTGTGTGCTGCATTCCTGAAGGGTTGAGCTCCAGCTGCTTGTGTGTGCACATGAACCGCTGTCACCATGTTTTCTTCTGAACAGGCATTGCAAGGGAAAGTTACCCTGGGAGCAGATGGGGATCTCTGACTGCAGCAGTATCTGGCCAGAAGGAAGTGTGCACACACTCAAGCAGCCAGAGCTGAACAGAGATGTCAGAGACCAAGGCTATGCATTTCTACACTGAAGTGAGCCTATTATAGTCAATAGGGTTAAAAGAGAGCAGCCGAGGTTTGGCACAACACTTCTGCAGCCAGTGATGGGCTCCAGCAGGTTCGTACCTACTCCATAGAACTCGTTTTTAACGAGAGATAGGCCATATAAAGTTCAAAAATAACCATTTAGAAGTGGCTGTCAGATGGGCATAGAACCGGTTGTTAATTTCTTTGAATCCCATCACTGTTCTGCATGTGTGCATGACACAGTACATAGGCTTGGCACGACACAGCTGAAAGGTTGTGCTAAAGGTTGTGAAAGGACCCCTGCTAACTGAGCAAGAGGCACTCTTTCAAGTGGGTGTTCCTCTTTTATTTAGCAGGGGGAGAGTAACTAGCCCTGCACACTCCAGCAGTGTCTGTTCAAGTGGCTTCTGCTGGTGTTCTTTTTTGCATGTTAGATTGTGAGTCCTTTTGGGACAGGGACCCATTAGCTTTTAATTAGCTATTATTATTTTTCCATTTTCTTTGTAAACCGCTTTGTGAACTTGTTAGTTGAAAAGCGGTATATAAATACTGTAGATGGATAGATAGGTTGTCTACATATGGTAAACAAATGATGGCTATGGGGTTAAATAGTAATGCTTTGCCACAGAAGCACCACACCTGTAGTGATAATCCCACTGCACCAGATCTGGCATTGGGCTGAAGCCTGAACCTCCACCCCCTGAACCCAACTGCAGGATGAGCTACACACCCTGTTACATCAGCACTGGAAAGGTGGATAGGATTGGGCTCTCTTGCTAAACTGGCACTTAAACATTTTACAAATTTCCAATAAGGTTTATAGGTATTCAACCCAAACAATCTGTATTCATCAATCACATAGCAGATCCTCTTAGACACACATTTCCATATTTAATTGTTTGCCTTGTATGTAAATAGTAATCAAGAATGCAATATATGTATTACCAAACCCTTCCATGTACTGGCTCTGTACTGGCTCTCCACCTCCAATTTATTCTTATTATTCTGTACCATATTCTCTTTCTGTTTATTACAAATTCAATACAATTCTCCACCTTTATCTCAGATTTAATATCAGTGGTTGAATATTATATGATACAAACCATTTTAGCTGGCAACCTTCAATAATACTTAACGTTCAAGTCTGGAAGTTTCTTTTTAATTGCATTTCCCCCTATTTATTCCACGTTCTTGGTGCTAGATCTGACAGAACCAATATCTTGCTTGCCCCTGCACTCCTCCCTCCAATAAACATATGAGACAGGTTGCTTGGAATATAAATTGGGCTACATTTCATTAAAAGCAAATCAAACCCTTGAATGAGCCTGGAGCAGCTCTGCTTTCAGAACTCTTCCTCCATTTTGTGGGCAGCTGACTTAGATGAGAGAGCAAACTTTTTATTCTGCTTCCAGGAGTTCCCACCACTGGTGATACTGGCCCCTGTACTACCTGGGACCAGAACCTCAAGGTGCTGCAACCATCTGTAGACCTAAGGACTGAAGAGGCCATGTAGAGCTTTTGGATTTTGGACTTCCAGAGGCATCAGAAGACCTTCAGAAGGTTGAGGAGGCCAGCATCCCCAGCACTGAGGTCCACTGGATGAGTGTAGGAGGTCACTGTGGGGGGGGGGAGTGATGGAGAGTGTTTTGTTCTGGGTTATTTGCCCCCCTGCCTCACTCCGGTACACCACAGTTCCACCCTAGTACACCACAATACCACCCTGGTACACCACAGCTGTGATTCTTCTATGATGCTTCCTCATTCCCAAATACAGTACATGCCCCATTGGCATGGCGGCATTGGCACTGGAAAGTTGGTTAGGATTGGGTTGTAAACCTTACAACCCAGTCCTCCAGGACCGCACTTACAGGACAATCCAGAGCAACTAATCTGTCCACATAAGAGCCCTTAGGTTGCCCTATCTAATACTAGGTTGGAGCAACTGCAAGATGCTCCAGCCCCGTTACTCTGGAAGAGGCTTAGGGCAGAGCAAGGCAAGATAGGGTGCCCTAAGAGAGGTAGACCTGCTCTGCCCTAGCTGGGGCAGCCTAAGCAGCTCAGGAGAGGCAAGTTGAGGGCATGTTTAGCATTGCCTAGGGCAGAGCAGTTACTCTGTATCCAAAGCCTGTTTCCAAGGCAGAAATGCCCTCTTCCAGCCCTTAGAGTTATACCACCTCAGGAGCAGGTATAGTAATGAGTAGACCCATAGGGGTCCATGATAAGGCCCGAGTAAGAATGGCAGTGCTGACCAAAAATCTGAGTTCTTGGCCAGCCTAGCTGCAACCCCTGCCTCTCAACCTCAGGATATGGAACAAACTACGGCTGCCCACAAACCTCAGGATACAGCAGGCCACTCCAAGAAGCCCCTTGTATTCACTGTAGAATGTACTGGCATCTCATCAGGGACTCCTTATAAGGCAGGCACCCAGTGGTGTCACCAGACTGGTGCGGCTGGTGTGGGCTGCATTGGGTGATGCGCTCCGTATGGGGTGATGTGCCGGAGGAGTTTGACTGTCCTTTGGCAGGCCCCGGGCATCAGCACCCCCATTCAGGCCTGCTCCAAGGCGGAGCAGCAGCCAGAAGCTGCCACTTGTCTGAGGAGCTGGCTTGAATGGCCATCTGAGGTGCACTGCGCAGAAACACACTGAGCATGGCGAACAGCTTCAGAGGAGACTTCCTTAGAGCAGAGAAAGTCCGCGCCTCTGCACAGCCATTCGGCCTCACTCAGGAGGCGGAGCAGCAGCCGAATGGCTTCAGAAAGAGTACTGCACAGGCACCAACTCTGATGCCTGCACAGTCTCCCCCGAAGCCAAAAGGCTTCAGAAAAGTACTGCGCAGGTGTCAGAGATGGTGCCAACTTTGGTGACTGCGCAGTCCAGGTAGGGGGGGCGCACATCCCAGGGATGACGCACAGACTTCCGCACCAGGTGATGTGCAGAGTCATGTCACCACTGTAGGCACCACAGCTGTTCCTTGTTCAGTGTGATCTGAGGGGTGTCTCCTCGGGAGCAAGTCTTCCCCTTGTGTCAATTACTTAGCATGCTCTGGAGCAGTTAGGGCAGCCCAGGCTTCCTGACTCTCTGGATTCAGCATAACTTTTTGCTCTGGATACAGAATAGTTAGGAGAGTGCAGTTAGGTCAGAGCAGGCTGAATTTGCTCTGGATTGTGTCCTTAATGTCTCTGATGTGTTGCTCTGATCGGAGTGGCCCTGGGAGTTGATGATTCACTGGAAGTGGATGGTTCACCACTGATTGGCATGGAGGCATTCTAGTGGAGGGAGGGTGAGATGGGGCAAATCAGACAGGATGGGTAGACTGGGCTTGGGAGAAGCAGGGACAGCCACAGATGCTATCACTTGATCATATCCCATTTCTTGGCTCAACATGAGGTTGCATGTTCCTGTGCCAGCAATTTTGCCACCAGAGGACCAAGCAGCCTCACAAAAGCATCTTTAACAATGCCAGATACATTTCTGTGCCATTAGAATGCAGGTAGTATTGTTAGGATGAGGCTCTGTTATAATGCATTTTTTCCTAGTCTTATTTGACTTCTCCATTACTAGATATCCTAGACTTTGTTTATGTTTTCTCTCCAGTCCTGAATACAGTATATTCAATGGAAGCTGATAATCCTTTCCCTTGGCATCAATATAAATTAGGTGTAATTCTGATGTCCTTTTTTCAGCTCCACCAACTTATAATTTTAATTCCTCTGTTCGTTAAGTATCGATTTACAGATTTTACTTTTCCCATAATATTGTAATTCTTTCTTTAACTCCGTTTTTGTACTTCCTAGAACTTAATCATAAATAAATCAGAAGTGAATAAAACATTTCTCAAGGACATACAAGAGTAAGGTGCAGTTTTAAAAAATCATATTACCTGCTTCAAAATAGTAATGTAGCATAATACTCTGGCCAGTGCCAATGGGCCTGCCAATAGTTCTCAACCATGCCTGTCATATCCAACTGGTAAAATAAGGAGATGAAAGATCAGCAGGGATTGGCAATTTCTCCACTATCTGAGCACAGAATAATCCTTGGAACCCAGGTTTTTGCTTCCTCATTTTTTAATTTTTAATTTTTTTGGCAGGGGGAGGCAAAATTTGGGAGCTCATACAACTTTTGGTGATGGCATATGGCCTAGATGTTTTTAAAAAGGAACTGGACAATTTTAAGGGAGGAAAATTTCACCATTGATTACAAGCCATGATGGGGATACCTCCTGATTCTGGCATTTCTGAATGCCAGATTCAAGAGAGTGAAACAAGATGTGGATATCTTGTTGGCTTTAGTGTCCTGTTCCTGCCATCTGGTGTGCCACTGCAAGGTACAGGAAACTGGAAGGGCCTTTACACATGCGCAGGACTCTTCTTATGTTCTTTGCACTTAGCCCAGTTTGTAACTTTTTCAATATAAAGATGCACTGAATATAAATGGATGGACTTCATTACATTGATAGAAGGGTATAGGCCTAACTGGATGATGTGCTCAGGGAGGATGACACCATTGCTCACCAAAAATTTTTAAATTGTGGTATTTTTGAATAAGCCTATTATGTTGTCTATCAATGGGTAATTTAATGCAGAATGCTATGAAGCAAACTTTGTTGAAATATTTTGACAGGACTATTAAAACCAATAGCAAAACAAAAAACCTCAGGGTGGGACAGTGGTAGTTCACCACTTCTACCACTCAGAGCATTGGTGGGGGATCTATCTTAGGGTGACAAGCTGGCCACATGCACCAAGTGACACAAACTGTAGTGATGGCCACTAATTCTCCACATGTTTTCTTGGAGATCAATTCCACTGTGTTCAGTGTGGCTTATTCCTTGCTAAATTTATTTATTATTATTTATTAATGGGATTTATATCCCGCCTTTCTCAGCAAAGCTGACTGAAGGCAGTTCACATACACTTTTAAAAACATTTAAAAATTTAAACAGCCCCACCCCACCCCAAAAGGTATAGAAACGTTGGCTAAAAATTAAAAAAAATGTGTATAAGATTAGACTTAGGGCACAATTCTAACCAATTTTGGCCAGTACAACTCACCTATCTCCATGTTGCTGTGGTGGCACGTCTGTGCACTGGCCTAACCATCCCAGGAGTAGTGCAGAAGTGCCTTTTGTGACACTCTCAAGCCAGCATGTGTCTTATGCCAGGCCTTGTACCAGCCTAACCCGGGGTTAGGATTGTGCTGTTAACAATTTCTTGAATGTTTCCAAAATGGGTGGTCAGTACTAGGTTAGGTTTTACCATTGCATTTGCAATAAAGAGAAAATACATCTAATAGCATTTTCATCCAGCTTTTTCCATCCAGTCATATTTCCTTTAAACATGTTTCCTTTAAACATGATGATGTTTCCTTTAAACATGTTTCCTTTAAATCATGTTTAAACATGTTTACTTTAAACATGATAAAGAATGAGATAAAGCCTACCAACATATTATGTTGCACATGTAAATAAATGCTTTTATAAGGAATGGGAAGAAAAGAAAAATTCTTCATATGGAAGAAGGGATGCATTTGTTCTCAACTGCCTTTGAAAGTAAAACTAGAACCAACAAAACTAGAATCAACAAACTGCAAGAAAGTTCTTGATAGTGAAGGCAGTTCAGCAGTGGAATAATTGTCAAGGGAGGTGGAGGACACACTGGGGATCTTCAGGCAGAGGCTTGACAAACACCTGTCTGAGATGCTTTAGGAGGATTTCCTACAACAGGCAGGGGATTGGACTAGATGACCTATTAGGTCCCATCTCTATGGTTCTATGAAAATCTGGGAAAATAGAGAGTGGAGCGATCAAAGCAACCTTTCCTAAAGCTTCCCACTCTCTCCTTCCCCTTCAGTTTTATGTTACAACCTGTCCATTTTCTTAACACTGACACTGAATGTATAAGTTACAACCATAAGTGAGAATTGGAGGGAAGAGTACCACTTATCCCCCAAAAGTAATGAAATGAAATTCAGGTGGTGGCTGCTTGGATTTATTTTGAAAAGCTAAATAGCTCCAGAAAGGATGCGTGCTTGACAAAATATTTCGATTTTATTTTGTTCTCTCTCACTTACATATAATAGCCTCATCCCCTCTCGGCCTACTACGACAGCCGCCACCATCAGATGTTGCACAAGTAGAAGGAGCCGAGCAGATTTTAATTTTGGGTAGATTATTCAGACGACTGCATCTGTTGTTTATATCATTTGATAACCAGGCTGCAACAAATCAACAATAATGCGGGTTGGATGTTTGCTAGTTCAAATGACAGCAGATGCCTTGATATGAGAATATTGAATAGCATACATCAAGTGCTTCTCTCCTCCCCCCACTGATGTGTTTTCATGGTGCATCCATGCTGGCGGTGTCATTGACAGCCATTCTCAATCATACGACAAAACAACATCACTTCTGAAGAAGAGCCGCAAGACAATTTAAACAAAATTGTGTATGATGGTGCTAATCAAATAATCAGTATGATTCACCAGTTAAATAACTGGTGGCAGACTCAAAAATGGCAGGACTATATAGTATTTTATATTTTTATATATATAAAAATTCTGTGAGATCAGAAGTTGCACCTGCTGAAATTCTCTCCTTTACACAATTAATTGTTAAAGGTCCAAGAGCTCTGAAGCTGAAAGGTTGGACACCCCTGGTCTCCACAATGTTTCTGTACAATAAGCTCACATGACACAGACCAAGGGTTAGGATTGCACTGTCACTCTCTAACCATATTCAACACACTTCTTCCCTCTACATTTTCTTTCCCTCCTTGTTCCTCTTCTCCTTTTCAATCCTCTTCAGTTGGCCTCATGGAGGACTAGCCGTGGTAATAACATATACCCCTAAGAACAAGCCTCAGCTTGCCTTCTGCTGAGCCTGATGCTCCTTGTACAATAAAGCAGTAGTGGGTTTCAGGGGGTTCTCACAGGTTTTATAGAACCCTTTGCTAATGAGTGGCTGGTTCTGAGAACAGTTACTAATGGGACATAGGACCTGTTGTTAATTTAGGTTATTTGGACATAGAACCTGTTGTTAATTTATTTGAATCCCACCACTGCAAGAAAAGTCATTTGAATATATGAGCTGGTGACATCACAGCACCTGCTACAAGTGAAGTCCCAGGACTCCACCATCTCCAGCTCCCTTCCAGTGATATCCCTGTGAACGAGCAATTCAATGCACCCCTTTTAAAATCAAAGCAAATCTATACTGCTCCTGTGTGAAACGGCTGTTGTAGCTTATTGCAAACATTCCTCTCCTCCAATTTGGAACCATGTGCTATCCATATTTGGAAGCTGTTCAGCCGCATGAATTATATCGCACAGGAAATGTGCGCAAATGTACATTTTATTTGCATAAGCAATAATGACTCCATGATTGGAAAAGCAATTGATGCACCAGTGAAGATTGCCTTATAGTTAAGTTATGCAGGTGGAGGGAAGAACAACTTTCATAACTCCATTCAGGTGGAATTCTCTATCAGCTAAATTAGACTTTGTCCGTGAAAGAGAATGCATTGACCAGCCATATCTTTAATCTATGCATTCATAAGCCCATTTTCCCCCTAGGTCATGAGCAAGCTTGATTATATTTCAGCAGGTGGTTGATTTTTTTAGGTTTTTTTTTTGTTCATTACATTTTTCCCCCTGCACACTATTTTGCCAAACGTGAAGTAATTCAATGTAACTGAAAGACCTTGCAGCCGACCGGGACATAATTTCGACAAACAGGATGTTGAGTATAGCTAAATAGTTTACCTGGCCTCGAGTTATCAAACACTGATGCAAATGCCATTTTTCATTGTGTGTGTCAAGAAGGATATACCTGCCCAGCTTTTCCATGGGCAACCCAACAGCATAAGAAACAGGTGTCAAATACAGAATGTTAAAAACAAACAAAAATAATTTGTGAGCTACTGCATACTATTCTTAATTGATAATGGCAAAATAGCCAGTGCAAACATAAGTAGTACCACTGCAGGGCCTGTACCCATATTTAGGAGAAGGGGCAAAAGTCCCCTTCCCCAAAAAAGACCTCCAATGGCTTGGAGCGGTAGTTCTTTCAATAACAGTAGTTAGTATTTAAGTGGGATGGCCAGAACTGCTTCCAAGGAGCCCTTTGGCCCTGGAGTTCTGGCTAGAGGACCCTCAGACATGGATTACTGCTTACTGGGCAAGAGACCCTCAGACATGGATTACTGCTTACTGGGCAAGAGACACTCTTTCAAGTGGGTGTTCTTCTTTTATTTAGCAGGGGGAGAGTAACAGGCCTTACACACCCCAGCAATGCCTGTTCTAGTGGCTTCTGCTGGTGTTATTTTTGCCCTTTAGATTGTGAGCCCTTTTGGGACAGGGACCCATTAGCTATTAATTAGCTATTAATTTTTTTCATTTTCTTTGTAAACCGCTTTGTGAACTTTTCAGTTGAAAAGCGGTATATAAATACTGTAGATAGACAGATAGATTACAGACATCCTTGGTGGTCTTCCAGTGCAATTTTTCTTCGACTGACAATCAATAGAGCTGACCATTAACTTTCTCAAAAATGCTCATTGTACAGCTATATGGATATTGTATACTTATTAGTAGGAGTTTGCCCTCAACACCTGAAACCTTGAAAAGAAGTTCACTTCTATGATTTTCATAGACTCAGGCTGTAATCTATCCACATTTTTCTGAGGGGTAAGCCATATTGACAAATAATAGAGCTTACTTCTGAATAGACAAGGATAGGATTAGACTATCATTGACCTAATACAGGGGTCTCCAAATCCTGGCCCTGGGGGCAGATGTGGTCCTCAATGAGTCTCCACCTGGCCCTCGGCAAGACCCCTCCATCCCTGTAATCAGTAGTAGGCTTCAGCTGGTTCGCACCTATTTGCTAGAACCGGTTGCTAATGAGCGCCTGGGTTTGCAGAACCGGTTGCTACAGCTGGCAGACATTTTTAAATGTCCTTCATGCGGATGCGCATTCATGCGAATGTGCAGGTCCTATCTAGGAAGAGCGTGGGAGGAGCATCCACTCCAGCCTGTGCATGCCTCCACTGCTTCTCAGCCCACCCACAGCCCAGATCAGGACTTGGGCTGCCCGGCCCCAACAGAGATCAGAGGCGCATGCGTGCTGAGTCCAGCTGGACACAAGCACGCTGAGTCTCCTGCAGCCGAGCTTCAGGATGCGGCGGCCGCTACCAAACCGGTCCCCGCGGTTCTGGCAGCTGGTTCTCTACCGTCCACCGCGTTGGAAGATCCAGTTTGGGTGAGTAGGCCCAAACCAGTATCTGCCCACCTGTGCCCTGAATGTATTCTATACCTCTCAATTGGTAGGCCCTAATATCATCATGCCAATCTACTCTTGAAATAAATGGAAGTTGTACAGTCTACCACTGTCATTTGCTTTTCTTAGCATAATCTTTTGGATTTGTTATTGCATTTTTTGCCATTAGCCTTCAAAATTATCAGCAAGGTGATAGAGAGAGGAAGTTTGGATGGGCAAAGCTGCCTTTGCCCCAACTTTCAATCAGTGGCTGAATGTTCTGTTTTCTCTTCTGCTTGCAAGGATGCTTGGAGCTCACAGCTGAATGCACCACCAAGCTAAAAAGCATAGCTTCCCAGGTGAGTTGTTATGAAGGCTAATTTAGCCAGTGAACCAATCTGGTCCTGCCGTGCAGATCTGACAATAATTGAAAACTGTGGGGCTTCCAGATATTAAAGGTTAGGGATTTTCTCTGTTTCTCAATTGAGTGCAGGGAGTTCAAAAAATTTTTTAAAAATTAAAAAATATATTTTTATCTGTACCTCGAGACAAAAATAGAGTTGAATATTTCCAGCTAAAAAAAGTAAAGCTTGCTGACATTTTTCCCATGGATTTTCACATGAAAGAGTTCATAGTGAAATATTTAATTACCATTTGCAAGCATTTGATTTGATTAAAATAAACAGGCTTACCTGATTATCAGTGTTGTGTAGTGGGTTTGAGGAGGCAAGAAGAAGACCAGCATAGCTACAACAGCATTTATTGACTAAAACTGGAATTAAGGAACAGCAGGCAAATGCCTGTAATTTATACTCTAAGCCAAGCATGACAAACTGGTGGCCCCCAGTCCACATGCAGCCCTTTGCAAGCACACCTGCAGCCCGCAAGTGATCTCCCCACCCCCAGAAGCAGTTCAGTAGTGGTGACAGCACACCAAGAGCTGAGTGCCTTGATTTAGATCTGGGCTTCTCCAGAGCGGGAGAAAGAGTCCAGGAGGAAGGAGGCTTGTGCAGAGCCCCTGCAGAGCCCTCTGTGCCCTCCCTGCAGCCTCACAGGCCAGCCCTGGCCAACCCCGACTCTCCTGTGACACAGGAGCGTCTCTGGCTGTCCAGGGTCTCCCACCTGCAAGGCAGGATTTATTCCTATGCATTTCAATCTGTTGCTATATATGCTAGATATGTGTGCCTCTGTGCAATCCCACCAGTTTATTTGGCTGGGTGGTAGGGCTGGTTCCTCCCACCGCTCCAGTCTGTTGAGTAGAGGAACAGCTACTGATACCACTTGTAAGGAGGTTTCAAACCTGGGTGGACACTATGGTGGAACAGGTCCTTGGAGAATGTTAATCCATTTAAAATATGAAAGAACCCCACAGTCAGGATATATGAACAAAATGGGAATAAAGAACCATTTTAGGCAGCACCTGGAGATAATTTTGTTCCCTACTTCTGGCTCAGTGTCATCCTTTCACAACTAAACCAGCTTATTCTAGTGTTAACCAAAATATTAACTGCAGGTGTGCATAGATAATGTAAAAGTGCTCACTGGCTATTTTTCTTGGCCTGATTAAATATCTGCACCTTTTCTTTTAAGTGAATTCAATCACTGGGTTAGAGATTGGGGGAAAAATGAATTAATGCAATTTCACCTTATCTAGGATTACTCCTCTGTGTGACTTGCATTATACTTGGATGTCAAATCCAATAAGAACATTAATTATATTCGATTTCCTAATGGTCTGATTTTATTACACCCTTCGCTTTGGTGGCTATCGTGTGTCATGTGCCAAGACTGAGCTGAAGCCTTTACTGGGTGAAGACAGTGATGTAGCTCGAGGGGGTGAAGCAGTCAGTCTTAGAGGGAAGCCATTCCAGGTGGGGGCAAGGGGAGCACATGGCTGTGACAAGTCCATTGCCGACGAAAGCCAGACAGGGCTGAGCGCCATGTTCTAGGCAAATTGTGTAGGTGCTAGAAAGAATAGAAGAACCCAAGACATATCAGCTCAGATCCCAGCAGAGAGTATAAACCCTGGACCACACTGCACCATAATCTGCCACCCAAGTTGGAGTATTAAACAGTTTAATCCTGAACAGGTACATTTATCTTTCTCAGAACATTAAAAATAAGTCAGGAAATAAATGCACATGCACAAGCTCATTTGCATTTCATCCTTTACTGCAAGTGATGCTGGTGTTGGCCAGGAAAAACCATCTGTTGCTGTTTATGTGCAGCATAGTGTTGAAAACCCACAGATTTTGTTGATAGATGTTTTGTCACTTAAATTAGTTGGTTAGTTGATTTTTTGTGCAATTACAATTGTTTGCTGCTTGATTCTTTTGACCGATCTCTTTCCTCAATTATATAAATTAGATTGATTTAGAGAATCAGCTGCATACATGGTCTCTGTGGTGAAATCTCTCCAGCTGTTTTGTCTCTCTGTATCACTGCAGAGCCTCACCTGTTATTTTTTTAACCTTAATTACAGAGCAGAATTTCTATACAAGAATAGGAAAAATATCTTTTACACATTTGGTGATACAAGCAATAGCGTTCTTTCACTATTGCTAAGAGTGGTCAATTTATCCTAAATGATCTTGTTTCCCGAGCTGCTTTCTAGATTGATAAAGGTTAATTACAAGCTATTTGGGGCTAATTTCAAGCTAAATCTAAGCTCAGCTAGATTTTCCCTCTTTATTATTGGTCTTCTGCCTGTTTTTGAAGAGTTAAGAGTAGTGATATTGTGGTATCTCAGATTTTAGGATGCTTCCAAACCAGTAACCCTAATATCACTACTACCATCCTACTTAGGTCATACTACTTAGGTCATCATTTCCTTAAGGATGTTTAAAATGGGATTTTTGTTTTGTATTAAATGACTGCCTATTTGCAACCTTCATTTATGTCAAAGAACAAAGGGTTCACAGAAGTCAATTTGTATAAGACAAACCTGACGCATGATGATAGAACCAGCACAGATTTAGGACACAGATTTCCTCCTATTCAAGACTAAAGTGTGTAGAAGAGGAAATTTCAGCAGCTGCAGCTTGTGATCTGTGAGATGAAAAGGTGCACCTCCTGAAATTCCCTTCTCTGCGCAATTGTTGAAGGTCCAGGAGCCCTAAAGATGAAAGTTTGAAAACACCTGCAACTAGTGATGGGAATAGGGTGATAAAGAGCACCTTCAGTCTTTGAAATGGATGAACTCTGATACTCATAAGCACTGGATTCAGGTACATATCCAGAACTTAGCTGAGAAGGTTGTTGACATATCCATGGAACATGGCAAAGGCTTGACCTAGCTTGATACAATGATACTTACAATTTGATAGTGATGTAGAATCATAGAATAATTGAATCCTAGAGTTGGAAGGGACCTGATAGGTCATCTAGTCCAACCCCTGCCTGTAGCAGGAAACTCTCCTAGAGCATCTCCAACAGGTGCTCGTTGAGACTCTGCTTGAAGATCTCCAGTGAGGGAGGGTCCACCACCTCCCTTGGCAATCTGTTCCACTGCCGAACTGCCCCCACCATCAGGAATTTTTTCCGGATATCCAACCAGAATCTCCTTTCTTGCAGTTTGTGCCCATTGGTTCTAGTTCTGCCTTCAGAGACAGCTGACAAATGAGCCCCTTCCTCTATACGACAGTCTTTCAGGTATCTGAAGAGAGCATCTCTCCTCTTCAGGAGAGGTATCTTCAGGTATCTGAAGAGGTCATATCTCCAGATATCTCTCCTCAGCCTTCTCCAGGCTGAACATCCCAAGTTCCCCCAACCTTTCCTTGTAGGGCTTCCCTTCCATCCCACTGATCATTCTTGTCGCTCTCCTCTAGACTTGCTCCAGTTTGGCTGCCTCTTTCTTAAACTGAGGTGCCCAGAACTGAACAGTACTCAAGCAGTACTCAAGGTGAGGTGTAAACAATGCTGAATAAAGAGGAAGTATAACTTCTCACGGCTTGGAAGCTACAGTCCTCTTAATGCAGCCTAAAATGGCATTTGCCTTCTTTGCAGACATATCACACTGCTGACTCATGATCAGCTTTGCTCCACGGCAACTCCAAGATCCCGCTCACATGTTGTGCTGCCAAGGCCAAGTATCCCCCCCCCCATTTTATATCTGTGTTTTTGGTTTTTATTGCCTAAGTGCAAAACCTTGCACTTCTTCTTGTTGAAATTCATTCTGTTACAGCCCAGTATTCCAGTTTATCCAGATCCTCCTGGAAGTTTCTCCTATCTTCTGTTGTGTTTGCTACTCCTCCTAGCTTGGTGTTATTCACAAATTTGATCAGGCTCCCCCATATCCCTTCCTCCAAGTCATTGATGAAAATGTTAAAGAGAACTGGTCCCAAGACAGAGCCCTGGGGGACCCCACTTGAAACCAATCTCCAGATTGACACAGAACCATTTACTAAAACCCTTTGTTTTCCGTCGCTGAGCCAGTTGCAGATCCACCTAACGATTGCCTCGTCTAGCCCATATTTTTCCAACTTCCCAATTAAGATGTCATGTGGGACCTTGTCAATTGCTTTGCTGAAGTCAAGATAAATGACATCCACAGCATTGCCACTGTCCAGTAAGCTTGTAACCCAATCAAAAAAGCAGGTCAGATTTGTCTGGCAAGATTTATTCTTGGTAAATCCTGCTGGGTTGTTTTGATCACCAAGTACTTGTCTCGATGTGCACAAATTGTGTGTTTTATGATTTGTTCTAATATCTCCCCTGGGATTGAAGCCAAACTGACTGGTCTATAATTTCCCGAGTCTTCTTTTTTCCCCTTCTTAAATATTGGGACTACATTTGCCCTCTTCCAGTCCAGTGGCACTTCTCCACTCCTCAAGGATTTCTCAAATATGATCAACAGGGGCTCTGCAAGGACACCTGCAAGTTCCTTAAGAACTCTAGGATGCAGCTCAAGTCCAAATGACTTGAATTCATTTAGGCCAGTTAAGTGGTTTTGAACCAGTTCTGTGTCAATCTTAATCTGCTGTTCTGCACCATCCATGTTACCATTACCACTTTGGGGATGCAGGTATTGATTTCTGGCCCTATCAAACCCCATGAAAGTGGACCAGGGTGAAGCTTCTTCCTGCACGTTCACTTGCAGCTTCCATGATTCTATGAGGTTACTTGTCTCACACTTTGAGAACTGCTGAAAGTGTGTAGAACTTCAGAACGGTAGAAATGCAGAAGCACATCCATCAAATGCAAACACCCTGTCACAGAAGCTGGTGGTGAGTGTAGCAGAAGAAACGTCCACGCCTGTCCTCAGCTTTGTGCTTGAGAGCTTTAGGCAATCTGGGTAACATTTATGCACCTCTGCCAACTCCTATGTATGAACTGATTAATTCAGATTTATAATTACGCAGTGACATTCATCAGGAGCTTGTAACAAGCGTGACAAATCATTATGAAATATGGATGTTGTGTTAAAAGCTGGTTCTTTGCAATTTTTATGGAAGGAAAGAATGGATGATGGTGGAATACTGGCATGAGGTGTGGGCTTTAGGAGCTGAAGATGAGCAGGGATAGCTTTAATTCTTTGGGGACCTGTACCTAAGGACCCCTTGCACTAGTCCACAATCCTGAGTGCACATAAGTCCCTTGTGAAGGCCAAGGAGTGTCACGAAAATGCCAGCTGAAAGGTCTTGTTCTAGTCTCCCCACACTTACCATAAATTGTGCTGGCTGAGCTTAACCAGTGCAGGGTCTTTGGGGGGCGTGGGTGGGGACAAGGCGCTCTCTCTCTCTCTCTCTCTCTCTCTCTCTCTCTCTCTGTGTGTGTGTGTGTGTGTGTGTGTGTGAGTGAGTGAGTGAGACAGAGAGCAAGAGAGAAAGAGAGAGAAAATGTCCTATCTGCCGTGGACACTTTCCTATCATATTGGCCAAATATGCTCTGCATGGAAGATCTTACTAATTGCCAAGCATGTGTCATCTTGTTGAGGGAACTGGAGCAGGAGACATGGGGGAAAAATGGTTTCTCCTCAAGACCCCTGGAATAACTTCATAACTGTCAGCTTGTTAGCAATATGGTTTATATTCCTAATAAAGGGCCATGAAAGTTATAAGCACGGTGAGCTCTAGATCTAATTGCATCCTAGACTTCTAGTAAGTCTTGCTTTCTTGTCTGTTGGATGGTGAAAACTACCTCCTCTATGTGTCTTGGATGAGATGCAGAATTGCAATGCAGAGATGGTCTTTCCAGGCCAGTCATTGGGACAAAGAAGATGCAGAAATAGGTTTAAACTTTTTCCCCTTTTAGTCAGGCAATTCTTCACATGTCTACAAATGAGTTTCAGATAACTCATTTGCCTGACAGAATGAAACACATTTGATAAATGATCGTATATGTTCTTGTCTTCTGTTGGGGGGTAGCAGCAGCAAGGAGTTGCAGCTATTCATGGAAGTTTCTCTGAACTTTCCCAAAAGCACAGATCTATTCATAAGAGTAGTTCCACTGGATGTGGTCAAATCTCCACCTAATCTAACTTGCTGTATCTCACCCTGGCCCATCAGATATCTCAGGGACCACACAAAGTCTGGGAAGATAGTGGTGGTACAAGTGCAGGCCATACCCTAACGCTCAGTCCAGAGCCTTAAAGCCAGTGGTGGGCTCCAGCAGGTTCGCACCTATTCTATAGAACCAGTTGTTAACGAGAGATAGGACATATAAAGTTTAAAAATAGTAATTTAAAAGTGCCTGCCAGATGGGCATAGAACCGGTTGTTAATTTCTTTGAATCCCATCACTGCTTAAAGCCATACACGGGATAAGATTTAGCTAGCACAGATCCAAGTAGCCCCAAAGGGCAGGCTTGAATGTTACATAGAGTAAGGGATAAAATATTCCCTTACCTGGAAGTGACCTCCAGCAGCTTCCTAACTTTGATAGCACAATGATGTCTCTAGGGAAAGGTGCAGGTCGCACCAGGTCAGTGATTTTCAACCAGTGTGCCACAGGTATGCTGTGGCACACTGGTGTGAGGGACAGTCCTCAAGTATGCTGTGGGAGTTTGGGGAAAATCATTTATTAATAGGAAAACCAGGAGATTTGAAAAGCCTGGTGTGCCTTGTCAATGGTAAAAACAACTGATGGTGTACCTTGAAAATTTCAGTGCCTTGTTAGTGTGTCATGAGATGAAAAGATTGAAAATCACTGCACCTGGTGATGTGCACGGGGTGGGGTGATACCACGACTCACAAAAATATTTAAAATCTTGGTATCTTGAATAATGCCATTTTATATATTTTATATACATATCGAAATTATGGCCTATCTCTATCAAAATTTATCAATATCGCTATCAAAAATTATTAAAAAGCCAATAGGTTTGGTAATAGCACATCACCATGCCCACTGCAATGGT
Organism: Cryptoblepharus egeriae; assembly: GCA_030015325.1. Taxonomy (NCBI): domain Eukaryota; kingdom Metazoa; phylum Chordata; class Lepidosauria; order Squamata; family Scincidae; genus Cryptoblepharus; species Cryptoblepharus egeriae. The sequence continues at coordinate 18,803,678 of JAREYC010000011.1, read as the reverse complement.
GATGGGAGGAGGTCCATCATAGGTCGGGGGGAGCAGATGACATAACCAAAAAAGAGGACAAGGATATTAGAAAATGTAGGATACCCAAAAATGTAGGTAATCACAAGAGATAAAACTCTTATATTGCTTTCATGTAGTTAATTTCTTAATTATTAATTAATAAACATTACATTACTTATTAAATTCAAAACTATTACAAATAATTTGGTATATATTATTTATTAATTGCAAGAAGACCACACGCTGCTTACAACGAAAAAGACAGTGATTTTTTTCCAGGACACAAAGGTTAAAAGGGGGGGATGTGCCCTGAAAAAACAGGACATGCTCAGTTTGCATTGGGGTATGTGGTAGTCTCTTGCACAGAGTGACGCAAACCTTAGTGGCACCATTAGTGTAGGATAGAGTGCAAGCTACTGTGTTTGGTCTGTACCAGTGCAGGTTAAGTTTATACCCTGAGTTTGGGCAAAATCCAGAGTAACTATGGGGGAGTCCTTGCTCCGATGTAAGAACAACTTACTCTGGATTCCAATATGAATTTCCCATAGGTTTTCAGTAGGTGGTGCAGTAACTATGGGTGCACGTAAAGTCTCTTAAGTGCTCCCGTAGTTACTCTGGATTTGGGGGCTAGTTCTGTTAAGGCCCTTATGTTCCTTACGGTCTCTACCTTGGTAAATGATTCCACAGATAGGCCTATGAAGATGTAAGCTAAGTTTCATCACAGACAGGATGGTTCCCACTTTGCCCAGAGATGGGACAGGACAAAGGAAGACTGCTTAGATTCCACATGTCACATGAAAACCAATTTTGTTTAAAGCAAGCAGGGAAGGAAGATAAAGCACATATGTTTGCATAAGAGTATGCAGCAACCCACACGAGTTGAAATACCCCTCCATTTATTCCTGTGTGACCAGCAGAGGAGGCTCATTATAGATTCTGCTTTTGTTGCTCTTTAAAAATGGAAATGCTAATTGGTTTACTTGAAGTTTAATTGAAAATTAATATAAATTCACCAGAGATTTGTTGAATGGGGCTCAAATGGAAATTGTGTTTGATTAAAGTCACACACAAAAATCTGCTCAAGGACAGAAATTTGGAAGAGTGTAGTTTTGTACTATGAGAGCCAAAATGTGTATTTTGCTGTTTTTTCCCACTGTTAGATAATTTATTTGGCACATTTTTTCTTCTAAAAAATTATGTATGTCAAATTTGGGAGGATGGAGAGTCACTCATAGCATCTCAGAATCAGGGAAATTCAATCAAAAGATAACTACAGCAAACAAATCACTTTGTATGTGACCCTGAAGCGGTTATAAACATGTAATGAAATCCACGATCCTCTGCGTGTCACGACACCAGAATTCTCTCTCTCTCATGTTACAAAATGAATACCATTCATATTTTGCTTCTGATTATACAAACCACTTTGTCTTATAATCAAGCTGGTATCCTGACAAATAAATTAGCATTTATCTTGATGTTGCTTTCATGGTTTGTCAAAGGTCACCTGAAGTGTTTGTATAACATGGATAAAATTCTAATCAGGAGGGTCCTGTCTGGAATCTCAATCTATTAGTCAATATGTTTTCCCCTCTCTTTGGATCTTAAGAATATAAAATGAGCTTCCACTGGATCAGTCTCAGTCATGTCTCCCCCAAGCTCCTCTTTTCTAGACTGAAGAGCCCCAAACGCTCTAGCATTTATACATTACATCTTATACATCAGGGTTTTCCATCTCCATCCTAGGGGCCAGAGTGCTCCCCTGATGGAGGAGCAATCAGTCCCTCCCTCAAGGGAGTGTTCATGAACTTTGCCCATGCACAGTAGCGTCCTGGATCAGCACATGCGCCAAATGTGGGGCAATGTGGGTTCCAGGCGGTGATGTGCATCCCTGGGGGTGACCTCCTCACCCCCACACCGGGTGATGCACACATTCGCGTCACCCCAGCTCAGTACCAGCATCTTTTTCCATCTGTTGCCCCTCTGGCAGCTAATGAATAGTCATATGGGCTTGACCTGTGGTGAATACTGGCACCTTCTTTCCCCAGAATAAAGCACTGCCTGTAACTAAGACCCTTTGACCATAATGGGATTTATTTCTGACATGCATAGGATTGGGCTGTCAGTATCTTGTTGCCCAGATCTACTGGGAATGTACATAGTGCAGAGAGGGAATGGTAGGCTCTGGTCTGAATAGGGACCACTTTTTGAAGGAAGGAGTCTGTGAATTTGGAAATGTTTTTGTACAGGATCCTAAATGTTGGAACACTCCAATTGTTGTGCTATGCTACATGTGCCATGCAGGATCTCTTTCCCTTGAGCATGTCCAGGCTTGCTATACATGTGCCATGCAGCATCTGTTTCCCCTTTAGCATCTCCTTGCTTACTATACAATTCCAACATTATAACCCTAGAAGGTCAGAGAAAGTCCACTTGATTTTTTTTTCTCAGCCAATTTTTTTTGTTTCATTTACTTGCATTTCTGATGACTGGCTTCAAGGTGGGACATAGATTGGAATTTCCCTATTTATTGTCCATGCTTTAGCCCAATACCCAAAATCATCAAGGAATAATAGTGAAACTCCATCAGTTATAATTCCCTCTTTCTTTCCCTAATGTGTAAGCTGGCTAACCCGACAACAATGTCAGTGTTTTGATTATGCCAGTGGGGCAGGGTGACCAGAGGCCCAAACCTCAAAAGGAGGGCAAGGTCTTGGATTCCTTTCAGCCTGGCCTTTCTGGCAAAGAATGGCATGTTTGCCTACTCACATGTAAATCCTTGATGTTGGGCACTTTCACTTTCCCATAGAGCTCAATGCATATTTTAGTTTTTTGGGCCATAACTTTTGATAGGAAGGAGATATTTCAAAACTGATTTTTTGCACTGGATTCTGCTCTTCAATACAAATCCAATGACATATGACATGATATGCACACTATTGCCAAGTTCCAATATGAAGCCAAAATGGAGATCAATGAAGCCCTTTTAGAGGAGGCTAGAAGGCTAAAAAAGAGGATCAATCCATAAATTTCTAGTGATAAAGTCACCCTGTAGTGGGGGTACATTGGAGGGTTGACTGCTCTGGGTACCACCCTGAGGCACCATGTTGGTGGTGAGGGTGCTGTGTGAGGCCATGGTTGTATGGTTGTTTGTATGGTTCTTTCTTTAAATGGTTGTTTCTTTCTGTCTCTTTTGGCCTTGTGGTTTCTTTGCATACTCCTCATTGTTTCTTCATGCACCCTTTTCTCTCACCTCCTTCTCAGCCAGAACAGGGTGTCAGAAGGGGTTGTACAAAAATGTTGCCACAACTGGCAACTGTGACAGACCTCTGAACATAGCAGTGTGATCTGTGACCTGACATTTAATGCCTTTGCCTTTCTCAGCATCTAAAAGGAAATTTGTAAAATCCCTGGCTGAGGATCCACCATGAAGGGCAGATGATTTTGTGTTTAGCTTGACAGCTTTTACAGTTTGCTTCAACTTTTAATTATGTGCTGCATGAAGAAGTACCTCTTTTTGTCCACCCTAAATCTTCCAACCAGCTACAGTCATTGTGATGTCAGAGAAGGAGAAAAGCTTTAATTTGTGTCGTTCCTTCCACCATTTTTGCAGTGCTTGGATGCATGGCTACATGGATAGTTGTTTGCTTTAAGTGCTCTCTCGGTGCCTTCACCCAGTTCGTGGCATAGCTATCTATCTGCTGTCTGGGATTGAAGAAGATTTTGTACCTCATCCCTTCAAAAAAATCAAACCTAATTAAGTAAATAACTTAAAAATGTGCCCCTTATTGGTTAGAGACACTGTACTTTTGCAAAGAGGGGTATTTATCCTCTCTGTGATAAATATAAGAAGACCACCGCTTAAAAGTGTCTCTGTATCCAGTTAGCATGTATTACTGTATTATGATATATGGTAATGGGACCAGACAGATTAACACTTTCTCAGTTACATACTGTATTATAATTACATCTCATTGGCTATCAGAGCAATCAGTCTCATGGGTCAGTTTGCGTTAAGAAAATCCATTTTTTGTTCCATAATGAGTTTTCATTTTCTGTTTATTTGGCAATAACATTTGATAGTATACAGAAATTCCAATGTAGTTTATTTCATTGTGTTCTGCATTCAATTCATTCACTGGAGAGAAAGAGAGAGTGCCCACTAGCCCTCCTAGGTATGTACACTGGGCTCCAAAATGGAGCCATTTCAGCAATGAAGGCTTATCATGCAGGTGGAAGGGTGTCCTGACAATGCATGGAATTATGTTACTGTAGGTGCAACCCTAACCAATTTAGGTCAGTATAACTCTTTCACTCCCTGTCTCTGTGGTGGTGTGAGGAGGCTGGTACAGTGACTTAATATGGGGTTACAACACTTTTGTGACACCCCCAGATCAACACAACACTTGTGCTTGGACTTATGCCTCCCCAAATTTCATGCTTCTGTGTCCATGGGTTTTGACTGGCTGCTGATGAGTGAGTGAGTCAGTCAGTCAGTCAGTCAGCAAGTCATTGACTCTTCAGTTGGATGAATGGATGGATGACATGAGACAATGTAGTTTCCCCCCACCCCCAGCTAAACTAAATTAACAATGTTATGAGATTAACCGGAGGTTATGAGGTCATCCAGAGGTTTGGAGTGAGGGTCATCAGTACGCCGATGACACCCAGCTCTATCTCTCCTTTCCTCCTGAGTCCAAGGAGGCAGTTGAAGTCCTGAATCGTTGTCTGGAGGCAGTGGGGGACTGGATGAGGGTGAACAAGCTGAGATTAAATCCTGATAAGACAGAGGTTCTCCTGGTCCGGAAGTCCTCGACTCGGGTATTGGAATATCATCCTGTTCTGGATGGGGTTGCACTCCCTCTGAAGGAGCAGGTTCGCAGCTTGGGGGCTCTCCTGGATTTGCAGCTGCTCCTGGAGTCCCAGGTGGCAGCTGTGGCCAGGGGAGCCTTTGCTCAGCTTCGGCTGATCCGCCAGCTGCAACCATACCTGAGCCGCTCGGATCTGGCCACGGTGACCCATGCCCTAGTGACATCGAGACTAGATTATTGTAACGCGCTCTACGTGGGGCTGCCTCTGAAGACGGTCCGGAAGCTGCAATTAGTCCAGAATGCGGCGGCCCGTGTGGTTGCTGGGGCTCGTCGGTTTGACTCTGTCGGGCCACTGCTTCAGCGACTACACTGGCTGCCCATTCGTTTCCGGGCTGAATTCAAAGTGCTGGTCCTGACCTTTAAAGCCCTAAACGGCTCGGGTCCAGGGTATCTGAGGGACCGCCTTCTTCTGTACAATCCGACCCGTCACCTAAGGTCATCTGAGGGGGCCCTACTGACTGTGCCGCCACTTAGAGATGTGAGAGGTGTGGCGGCCAGAGATAGGGCCTTCTCAGTGGTGGCACCCCGGCTTTGGAACTCCCTCTCCTTTGAACTGAGAAAAGCTCCCTCAATACAGAGCTTCAGGCAGAGCCTTAAAACCTTCTATTTTAAAAAAGCATTTTAAATGGGGCAGAGGTGGGGGGACAGTTGTTTTTATTGTTTTTTACAGTTTTTAACAAATATTTTTAATCTGCTTGTTTTTATCAATTTAATTGTATTTTAATTATATTTTAATGGTGTTTTAATCTTTATTTATGTGCTGTTTTAATGGTGTTTTATTCCTTAATGTCAGCTGCCTTGGGCTCCCCCTTACGGGGGAGGAAAGGCGGGATATAAATTGATTAAATAAAATAAATAAAATAAAACATGAATAAACATCTCATTCCAAAACCCCAATCTTTGATTCAACTTTGGTTTCAATCTTTGTTCAAGTTAACACAAGTAGAATGAAATTTCCTCATATATTCAGTATCACTGGTTTTGCCCTTGACTGCCTTCAGGTCAGGAGTCTCCTTGGATAAGACTGGGCAAGATCTCTTAATATCTGAGGAAGCATGTCAAATGATGCAGCCCCTTAGCCAAAGATATGCCAGGGGCTGCTCCTTGCCAGAAAACCTACATGTTCTCTTCTTCTGTTCCCATTTCTCCAGTCCATGGAGTGGATGGAGAAATTTCAGGAGTGATAGAAGACTGAGATGGCCCCTCTCAAGTCTGCTACCTGAGACAACCACTTCTGACCATACGGGTGGATCAGAACTGGCCCTGAGAAACAGGCAGCCCAATCCCATCCTGTGGAGGAATGGGGAGGCTGACTTGGCTGTGCTGTATCAAATGCAGGGAAGGAAGATGATTGCCACACAACACTGAGTAAGGAGATTTAATTTAAATTTTTAAAATTATGGGAATTATTTGCTTGTAAATATTGAAACTCGCTTTGGAAAGATGTATCTGAAAACGTGGGACAGAAATGCAGACCAATGGTATTCAAGCATTTCAGCCCGGGACCCTTTTTGAGAAAGACATCTGTCTGGGACTCCATTCCCCCTTCCCCCCAAAAAAGTGATGTCATGGCTGGAAGTGTCACTAAAGGTGCCCAGTGATAGCTACATCTAGCTTTTCTAGATCCTCCTGAAATGAAGTTGCAACCTCCCCAAGGGGTCCTGACCCCCATTTTGAAGACCACTGATGTGGACAATACACAAAATAAATAACCTCAGCCTCTTTCATAAATGCTGGCAATTTTAAGAACCTGACAGTGAATCTAAGAAAGATAATCCTACTTAATGCTTATGCTGATGTAGTCTCTTTGATGTCCATGCAACACTTAACATTTCTTACTGCACTGCAGTTTAATTCAGTCTGCTGGGATCTGTAGAACTAAAAATTTCAAATTCTTAAGCAGCATTTTAGTTTTAACAAGGTCTTCTTGTTTTAACAAGGGTCAGAAGAATACTTGGGAAATCAAGCAACAGAAAAGAGCAGTTTTTGATTTTTATTCTTTCTTTTCCTAGTCCTAAATCATTAACTTTGCAAGAAGCCTTGCCAGTGTCAGTGGAACAACCTGTGAAGTGATGGAAGGAGTTGTAGCAACCTGTCATTAAAGCAGGCCTCCGTCAGTCTTGAAAGACTATGGTATCATGCTCGGCACTGCATACGCTGCATGCGGAGCACGAAAGCCTGGGTTGGATTGTTATGGAGGATTTGCTGTTACCCAAGCAGCAAATCCCCCTTCTCCACGCCACTGAACTAGTCCAATGGAAAGGCAGAGCCAATACGATTGGATCCAGCTGCGTCGCAGAGCTGGGCTAAGGACAGGAGCTTACCCTGTCTTGTGGGGCCGACCCCGGTCTCAAACCCTGGCCTGCTGGTCAACAGGCACAGTGTCTTAGCCACTTGAGGCGTAATCCTAAATACACTTTCTTCGGAATAAGACCCATTGAACACAAGTGGGCTTACTTCTGATTAGACATCGTAAGGATTGTGCTTGAAGTCTCTGAGCATGTCAAGCATAATCACCAATTTTCCATCTGCTTGGAGTGCAATTTGTTGTGTTTCCCCACAGCTCTAAAGTCCTGACCTTTTACCTCCAAGGGTTGCTGTGAGGACATTATGGGTTGCTGTGGGGACAGGGGAAATGAGATGGGCAGATTGAAATAGGGTGGGGGACGAGATCAGGTTCTCCATTCTCATACTATATTGATTGATTAACATTGTGGCTTGAATAAAAATATTTAAGATCACTGGATTGGAACATGGATTCAGAAAGAAAAGGTACACTTGAAACAAACAAAGCCCTACTCCTTTAAAAATGTTATATCTGCCTTTCCTTGTAGACTTTCCAAACCATAAGTAAATGGTACATACACAGCTCCAGGGTTACCAATCCATTTCCATTCCCCAACAATGGAGGTAATTATACCAAACTTTTGTGAGACAATTGACAGTGGATGCATTGCAATGCCATACGCACATAAACAAGCACAAAGTAACAAGTCTAATTAACTTTGGAGTTATTAGAGGATGCAAAGGATGTTTTTTAGTTTCAAAATTCTATGCCAGATCTCAACGGGCTTTTGCAGGGAACACTTTCTCCCTGACAAACATTGGCGGTTCATATCTGATAACAAATCTTCCTAATAAAACTGCAGGCGGCATCTCAAACAAAGTCAACTATTTATTTACAGAAGCCGGTGAGCTGTTTAAATAGAGTGATTGAATTTATGAAGTCAAATGCTAGCAAGGCTAATGAGGCATTAAATATTTCAACCAGGTCATTATGATCATTGAGATTAAATGATTTATCTATTCCGTTTTAAAGAGGGGGAAAAGTGCAGAGTTGCCGTAAAATCATCCTTGACTAACAGCACTGCTGGGAGCCATTCATCTCTTTTAACTTTGTCAAAGTAAAGTTTTACTCTTCTTCTCTTTAGAAAAAAAAATTTATCCAGGTGAATGACCCAAATTGTGCTGTTGCCACAGTTCAGATTTTGTACAGTCATTTGTACAGATTTTGTACAGGTGAGAAATTTGTGGTCGCCTAGTGACAAATGCTGTAATCTGATTAGTGATGAGATTCAAAGAAATTAACAACTGGTTCTATGCCCATCTGGCAGCCACTTTTAAATGGCTGTTTTTTAACTTTATATGTCCTATCTCTCATTAACAACCGGTTCTATAGAATAGGCGTGAACCTGCTGGAGCCCACCTCTGAATTATGTGATGCATGGCCACTCAAACACAAACCCACTATGTTTAATGGAACCTATTCCCAGTTCAATGTGCATAGGATAGTGTGATTGTTAGATAGTTAAACAGCTGTAGTACTCTCCCCCAACATGCACGCAGACACACATTCAAAAGCCTGGAGGATATTTGCTCCAACCCAGAGGAGGCATTATTCAACTCAAAGTGAGTCAATTGGCAAGAGAGTAAAAAATTACAGATCTCAACTTCTAGTAAGATTTGGAAAGAGCCAGTGTGCTCAATGAGAATTTGATCATTTTTGTTTCCTTCTAATGGCACTTGAGATCAGTCTTCAATGGAAAACCTCACTGATATATTTGATTGGCTCTTGGCATGCCAAGTTCTGAATGACACCATCAAAGGAAAAAAATTAACTATTCACTGTAAACTCTCAACTGATTTGTCCGAGAGTTATAGGGCAAAATCCAGAGTAACTAAGGGGAGTCTTTGCTCTGGTATAAGAAGAATTTAGGTACCATACTTTGGATTGCAATATGAATTTCCAGCTGGACGCTCGCGCACTGCGTCTCCTAGAGCCAAGCTTCAGGAGACTCGTGGCGGCCACTGCCGAACTTGTCCCCGCGGTTCTTGCCAGTCGTGGCTCTGACCGGTTCACCAGCATCCACCACGGGGGAAGATCCGGTTTGGGCAAATAGGCCCGAACCAGCATCTGCCCACCTGTGACCACACCCAACTATCAGTCAAATCCTGAGAGTACTATTCAGCCAAGCTTACCTCATAACCAATTATTAATACTATAATTCTAACATGAACTGCTTTCATAAAACCCATTTCCTGTTCATCAGTATTGTCAACACTATGCTGGTATCACAAAAAAAGAATCAGGTTCATCTCATCGATCTCTTGGGAATGATTTATTGGGAGAAAATAGGCTCAGAGTAGTCTTACTCATTTTTGTATAATTCATACTCAGTGACTGCTGTTTTTCTTTATAAATTAAATTGTGTTTCTGAGAGGAATCCTTACTTCTGGTGTGCATTTAGTAATGCATTAAAGTCCTCCTTTCCTAGGGAGTCTCCTGCTGTAACTTGCAGTGCACCAGATACTGCAGCAGCTGTTCTGGTGCCAGGCTGTGGGTGGCGCAAGTGGTTAAGACACTGTGCCTGTTAACCAGAAGGCCAGTGTTCGAGACCTGAGTCCCCACAAGACAGGGTGAGCTCCTGTCCTTAGCCCAGCTCTGCGACACATCTGGAACCAATCATATCGGTTCTGCCCTTCCATTGGACTGCCATGGCCATTGGCGTGGAGAGGCAGGATTAGCTGCTTGGGTAACAGCTTATCCTCCATATCAATCTACCCAGGCCTTCGTGCTTCACATGCAGCGTTGAGCATGAAACCATAGTCTTTCAAGGCTGATGGGCCAAATTTTTGTTCTGGTGCCACAGTCACAGAAACATGTTGATCTTTTTTAGGTGCCTTCATAAAACCTTGTTGCCTTCATTATTTTTTAAAGATTCAGGGTGCAAATCGAATCAATTTAGGCCTTCCCCCACTTTGTAAACAGAAAGTCATAAATTCCATTTGCAATGAAAACTAAAAGCTAAAGACTGGTCTCAGAAATATCATCTCTAGTAATATCCATTACAAAAATGTTAGGAGAATTCTGATTTCCGTTTTCTATTTTGTTTTATTTCTGTGTTTCAGTTACATTTTGGCTCATCATCTCGTTTTTTGTTTTTTTAAAGCAATTTTTTCCCTACCCCTATTGAATTCTCTTTAAAATCCAGATGATTGGCCATATTGTTAAATTTACACCTTGTCTCAAAAGCCCAAATCAAAGAACATCAGGATATATACACAACTGTGGACTCTTCAAACCAGTCAGTTTCCTTCTGAAAATGAATCAACCTCTCTGGAAGTGAATTTCATATCAGAGGGGAATTTGATAAGCCTTCCTGAGTTATTCTCCAGAGTCTCCCAGATTAAAATGTCGGCACATAAAATATCATGGAACGCTCTGACTATTTATCTTCACATAAGTAGAAAGTTCAATATATGAAATAGAAAAGAGGATGAGCTGAGGTTTGCCTGCTTGGTTCTTGGCGTGACTTTGCAATTTAGATGAACACTTGAATGGTGATAAATGGCAGAGATATAAATGACAACTTTTACTCAGGATCCACTTCCCAACTGATGCTTGCTATATGAGCTGAGCAGGATCTGATGAAGCCTCTGATCCCATATATTAATTACTCAGGCATGACCTTTAAAAATGAGCAAAGTCCACTTTTTCTGATTTATCCTCACTCAGGAGAAGGAGCACCAGGAATTACAAGAAAAAGCAAGGAAATGTTAAAAAACCCACAGGAAAAGTTACAATCTCTCCCCCTTTCATGTGTCTGCTTGTTAGAAGTGGAGAAAGATCAGGAAATACAGCCAAGATCTTTTTTAAAGTCAAGATCTTCAGCTTGTCATCAAGTCCTGAGGATGCTTCCAAGCCTCAAGGTAGTCATTTTGGAGTCACAGCAGCCCTGGACACTGGGAAGCATACAATTGGGCTGTCAATCACATTCAGATGTACTATCTTTATTCAAATCTAACATGCACCTTTTTTAAGCAAATTGAGTCTTCAAAATCTGAGTGTGCATTAGATTTGATGTGCATTAGGTTCAAGCAAATATGGTATATTGATTATAAATATAAGTATTTAGTTTAACAGTTTGTATTGTAATAAAAAATGTAACATAAACCCAATTTTGTATAAAGTAGTACAATTAGGTAAAAATCATAACATAAACCTATTGTCATATACTGTAACTCATTGTTCTGTGTAGTAAAATTAAATTTTACACCTGCCTTGCAGCTGTGCATTACAATATCCAGAAAAATTCAATGGTGCATTTGATTCGAGTAAATATGGGTATTTGCTGTCTGAGTAGCACTTACCTGAATCGCAAAGGAAATTGACAAATATACTATCCAGACCTCTTGATCAACCCAGACAGGGCCACCAGAACATACACTTAACAAGGGGCAATCATGGAAAACTGCTCAAGGTAAAGGAACTTTCAGTCCCCTGCCTTAGGTGAGCTTCCATTTTCCCATTGGGTTTCATTGGATATTCTAGCTATTTTGGATCTACTCCAGCCTTACTCTCTACTCAAGAAGAGTAAGGGAAAGGAGAGAGGATAAATGATAGGTCCTGGTAGAAGTTGCTGGCACCAGGATACACCCCTCGCTCCCTGATCCCCCTCTCCACCAATATTCCTCTCTTCCTCTCTCTCCCTGCCTCATTCAGCCCACCATCTGCTTCCCACCTCAACCCCTTCCATGCATACATAAAGGGTTACCACTGCACTGTGGCAGTAACCAGCTGACACTGGGGCTGTTTGCCATAGAGACTCCAAAATAATAACTACTAGGTAATTAACATAAATGTTAGGATTGGGCTGTTAAGCCTATACATACATGCTGTACATACATTTTTATCATGCCCTTCCTTAGAAGATCTCAAGGTCAATTTATATAGTCTCTTAAAACTGATGGCAGCTGTCTGATCTACGAGGATGTACAATTTGGCCCTGAGATTTTTAAAAGAACAGTATGATAAAAATTGCAACTGATCTAATTGCGCTTTGTGTGTTGTGAAATGATTGTAAGACTCAGGCCTGAAGGCAAGTTGCAGATCACCAGACTGCTAAATAGAATAACCTCTAATTTATACAAGAATCTGTGATCAAACATGAGAGGCTAATGTTAAACAGCCATAAAAATATAAAAGAGGGGAAAGGCTAATTAATGATAAATCGAGCCTGTTCTCATTAGTCTTTTAGCTTTCCATTTTCAATGTAGCATTTAATGCATATAATGCACAACAGGCCCATAATTGATTAAGCTGTTGACACATTTGGAGGAAGCCACATTTGCAGCAAGAACGTGGAAATTGCAACTTCACCCATTTCAAATGTTAGTTGGGATGAGATCATCCATTCACAGTGATATGATCGGTGGGGTAGTTGCCTTTCCATGAATGGATTACAGATCTGAGCTCTCTTGTTTCTGGCAGAAAACATGTGTGCATTTGAGGATATACAAATGGAAAGGTAGTTTGCTTTCATCCTGCATCTTTCCCGTTCAATGGTGTTGCTGGTGGGTATCTGGGTTTGGGACCACGGCAGATGATGGACACAGGCAGGGAACAAACACACATCACAGCTGGCAAAAATTTTGAAAATCTTGGTATTTTTTGACACCACAAAATTGGCTACACTGCCAGAATGTGAACTCTGATGGAAAAGCAGCCTATTTGGATTGGGTTATTTTGAGTGGTGAGAAGCTCAGTCCTAACCTGTGCTGGCAGCAGGCCTCCATCAGTCTTGAAAGACTATGGTATTGTGCTTGGCGCTGCATACGCTGCATGTGAAGCACGAAAGCCTGGGTTGGATTGTTATGGAGGCTTTGCTGTTACCCAAGCAGCAAATCCCCCTTCTTCATGCCACTGAATTAGTTCAATGGAAAGGCAGAGCCAAAACGATTGGATCCAGCTGGTGTCACAGAGCTGGGCTAAGGACAGGAGCTTACACTGTCTTGTGGGGCTGACCCAGGTCTCGAACCTTGGCCTGCTGGTTAACAGGCACAGCGTCTTAACTGCTTGCACCACCCACAGCCCAACCTGTGCCAGCACAGCCTAGCCATTTGGCCTACTATGGTATATCCTGTGCAGGTAAGGAACAGATACCATATATACTCACATATAAGCCAAGTTTTAAAACTCTTTTTTGGAGCTTAAAAAGCTCCCTCGGCTTATATGGGGGTCAGGCAGCCAGCTAGTCCAGCAAGAGTTCCCAGGAGGAACAGGTCTCTTTATATTCCTCCTCCCTCTCCCCAGGGGCTCTTCCATCCCAACCCCTCCCTTCCTATGAAGCCTAAACAAGAAGGTGTCCAAATAAGTAGGTATACTTTGCAGTCGGGTTGAGAAGAATTTTCTACCCTGAAGTCTTGGAGGGGGCTATTAAGGAAGGGTCTCTCTGCTAAACATCTTATTTTGGTTAAAAATCTCATTCCTTGCAAGTTTTGAGGAGGAATGTTTGCAAAGGGAGGGTCTATGCAAATGAGGTCCCCTCCCTCCTCCCATTGTGTATGCTGAGTCAGGCAGGTTCATAGACACCCCACTAAGAATTCCTGAGGAGAGAGAGAGGACCTTTGAGTGTCTGCACTCCTCTCTCCACTCACTGCCTTTGCATGCCTTCCTTTGCATGCCTTTGTATGCCTACTCAGAAGCCAGTCCCATCCTAGTCAATGGAGTTTACTCCCAGGTAGGTATGGATAGGATTGCAGCATCAGAGCCCAATCCTATATATGCCTGCTCAGAAGCAATCCCATCCTAGTCAATGGAGCTTACTTCCAGGTAGGTGTGGACAGGATGGCAGCCTCAGAGCCCAATCCTCTCCATGCCTGCTCAGAAGCAATCCCATCCTAGTCAATGGAGCTTACTCCCAGGTAGGTGTGGATAGGATGGCAGCTTCAGAGCCCAATCCTCTCCATGCCTGTTCAGAAGCAAGTACTGAGTGACCATATGTCCTCTTTTCTCAGGACAGGTCCTCTTTTTTAGCCTTGTCTTCTGGTAGGGAAAAATACATTGCCCTTCTTTTCTTTGTTTGCTGGCAGCATTGAGCCATCCTGGTCAAAGGATTAACTCCAAGGAAAGCACTGACTGACCATATGTCCTCTTTTCCCAGGACAGGTCCTCTTTTAACTCTTGTGTCCTGGGAAAATATCTTTACATTTACCAGTAACCTACTGATGCCTCAGTAAATGTTATTTTATTGGTATCTATTTTTATGGTATTTTGAAATGTACCAGTAGCTGCTGCATCTCCCGCCTTCGGCTTATATGCGGGTCAATAAGTTTTCCCAGTTTTTTGTGGTAAAATTAGGTGCCTCGGCTTATACGTGGGTCAGCTTATATGCGAGTATATATGGTAAGTTCTTCTCTTTGGAGTAAGTGAGGTGAAATTTTACAAGTAATGTTTCAAGTTGTCCAGTAGGGCTACTCAAATCTGTGCCATCTAACAGTGCAATTCTAAGCCTGTCTACTCAGAAGTCTTCTGACTAGAGGGACTAGATGACCTATCGGGTATCTTCCAACTCTATGATTCTACAATTCTATGTCTTATTGTATTCAATAGGGCCTACTCCCACGAAAGTGTGTTTAGGATTGCAGCGTAAGATCACGCATGTAGGGCAAGAGAGGATTGGATACAGTGGACATGATTTGTTCCTAATTATACTCTCCCACTGCCCAGAAATGCCCTATCCCTATCCCTGTTCTATCCTTCCCGGCCCAATACCACTTGCAATGACACTCACAGCCAGGATGCAGGATATAGCAGTAAAGGACCAGGGTGACCATATGTCCTATTTTTCCAGGACATGTTCCACTTTTTTGGCCTTTTATCATGTAAAAAAAATCTTGTCCTTTTTCTTGTGAGCAGAGAGCATGCAGCTTTCTTGTAATTAATAAGTGATAAGTAATAAATGATATGTAATATTTTAAAATTTTAAAATAATATAGTTTTTAAATTAACCACTTGAAAGCAATTATGTATGAGCATTTTTAGCTTTTATTTTGCAATATTCTACATTTCTCCTACATTTTGAGTATGCCTTTTCTTCTTTTTTTGGTTTTGACGTATGGTCACCCTGAACAGGACACTGAAGGCCCCTGCTTGTTTCTGCTTGCACATGAGTCTTAGAATAGTACTTTATAATGCTTATATGATGGATAGCACTGATATGATGGCTGTTTCACCAGTATATGCAAGGATTAGGATTGTGCTGAAAATCACTGGTACATTGTACCAAAAAACTGGTATATTCAGGATCAAAGCTTGATCTAACAAGTTCTATATTTAAAGAATGGAAAAATACCTATGAATTTCAATTAGGAACAGCTTCAGCTCTTCAGACATTCTTATTCCATTTAGTGATTTTCCATTTTACACTGAGTTGTCTGCATAACACATTTATCCATATGATACTTTGTCTCAGGCATTGGTTATCCGCAGAATTTCAATTGGCCCTTCTAGCAAAAGCTGATCCATCAGGAAAAGAAACCACCAAAGCTTTTGAACTCTAATGACTGACCTCCTGAACTAAGGTGGCCGAGTGTGCGGCACTTGACAATTTGTGGGCCTAATGAATATCTGTCAGCGGCCTACGGCGGAGAACTGTGGCATTAAATGTGGTTATAGGTGAAGAGTTAAGGAGAAAGAGGACCTGGAAACAGTTAACATTATTTTTTCCTTTTCTCTTATGATGTCATCAACCTAAAATCATAGAGTTGGAAGGTGCCTAATAGGACATCTAGTCCAATTCCCTGCCAATCCTCCTAAAGCAGTGGACCTTTTGATGACCACAGCCTGGTCCATGTAAAAAAATTTTCCACTGTCCAGCAGACTGTGCATGTGCACTTTGGACCAGTCTGGTCTGAAATGTGCATGTGCAGTCCAGCGGCTGGGCCATGCATGCTAAATTCACTCTGGCCCTGGGGCAAGGTGAGCATGTGCAGTCCTGTTACTGGGTTGTGTGTGCTGTCTGGGCATGTGCAGCCCACTCCTGGCATGTCCACCTCCTCCTCCCTGGAGTGAACTGGGCATGCATAGTCCAGTTACTGGGTTGTGCATGCCCAGATCACTCCAACCCCAGAGTGGGCTCCACACACACTGCCTAATTTCTGGCTCATGCATTCTCAGTTCGCCCTGGGGCCAGGGCAGGTTGGACATGCACAGCCCAGTGACTGGTCATGAATGCCAGTTTGCTCTGGGGCTGGGCACAGCAGAGCTCCTGCACCCTGTCCAGGGTCTGGTCCCAGCATAGTCAGGCGGAAAAGCGCCACAGACCAGTACTGGGCTGTGGACTGGGGTTGAGGACCTCTGTCATAGAGCATTGCCAACAGGGTTGTATTACTCAGTGCAAGAGGCCTGTGTATCACATCTCCTGTGCAGCGTGTTGGGCAGGCAGTTTTTATCATCACAACACCCCCACAATTTTGGCCTCAGCATTTGATTGGATTGAGCTATTTCAATATAGTTTGTTTCATTACATTCTGTGTGAAAAGACACATTGATATATAACATGGTGGTATTATTCAAAAATACCAATCAATTTTGATGAGTAATGGTCTCCCCCCTCCCTCATGTGCACCACCTGGTTTGTCCCACACACACCTAGAAACACCTTTTAACTAGTGCAGGACAGTTTGCAGTTAGAATTAGAATCAGAGTGCTTGCAATGTCCTCCCCGAGCCTCTTCATGGTTTGTTAATTTTTTCTTGCTGTCTAGGAAATGTATTTGTGTGTGTGTGTGTGTGTGTGTGTGAGAGAGAGAGAGAGAGAGAGAGAGAGAGGGAGAGAGAGAGAGAGAGAGAGAGAGACTAGACACACATACACCTTCTTTTTAACCTGTAGTTTGGCCCTGATTGACCTCAGACAACAAGATCATCTTCTGAAGGAGAGCTGTTCATCCAGCACCATTATCACCTCTAATTGCTGAAGAAACAAGATTAATGTAAACTGTCTGGGTGAACCAATGTGTGACCCCTTGGCCAATTTACTTGCATGTAGTATCAAATAATTGGGACTATTCTCAGATTTCCTATTTGACATTTTATTTGGTTCCAAATTCTGCTATGGAGCTTAGCAGAAAGAAGAGTTTCATCAGACAATGGCCAGAAGTTTAATGATTTCTGCTTGAGGAAATTTTTTGGTACGCTGAAAAAGAAAAAAATATTCTGCACTAAGTGAAGTCAATTGATGCCTTCAGTTTGGGAAGGGGAGGCATTTATGTTATTGGATAGTTGGAAAATCAAACAGTATAAAAAATGAAACCTGCCAAATGTTTCTTAGTTATGCTCATCCTGGGAAAAGTAATGCCATGTATATTAACAGACATAGGCTGAAATCCTAATCCCCAGTTAGGCTAGTATATGCCCCAGCACAAGTCCTATGCTGGACAGGGGGTGTCACAAAAGTGCCATAAGACATTTCTGCCCCACTTTTAGGGTTAGGCAAGTGCACAGTCATGTGCTTTCCTCCCTACATCACCACAGGAATGGAAAGAGCAATAAGTTGTGCCAGCTTAGGTTATGATTGCTCCCATAATAAGGTAAATGGATGCAATTGTCAAATCCAATTTAGTGAGTCCAAATTAGCACCTAGTTGAAGTTCACTTAAATCCAAATCGGTTAACCTTAAATTAAGCAAATTTTATTATTCAATTAGCGAGCTCAGTGTGCAGCCACAACAACGATTAGTGCAATAAAGGGCAATGGCTTGTGACAAACAAGGTGAAAATTTCTTCCCCTTTTCAATTACTTGATTGGGAGGCAAGCTTTGGTAATAAGACAAAATTTAGGGGACTTGGAATGGGTGTGCTGGGATGGCCCAAAGGAGTATCAACTTTGATTTCAAGATGAGATGAGAAGATGAAAAGTGAATGCTTTTGAATGTTTCAGATAAGAAGATTTACCTAAAGGACTGAATAAGGTTTAGAATAATATATTTGCAGCACACTGGAAAGGAAATTATTTTCATTTGAGTGATGGCTGTTCTTGCTAGGTATGCCAAGTCTTTTATAGGAAATAAATGTGAACATGCATTTAAATATTAGCTAATTTTTGACATAATAAGAAATGTACTTTTGACTAACTATGCTTTGGATTTTGCTTGAAGTCTCTAAGCATGCCAAGCACCATTACTTTGTATATAGAGTTACAGCAGCCCATTTTTGCTACCAACATAGATACAGGATTAAACTTTGAACTCTTTGGGGTTAAAGTACATGATAACTGCTGTGTATTATCTGATCTTTCCATCACCCTTTGGTGACCCACTAAAAATCAAAATGCAATTCACCCGAGTGTTCCAACCCACAGTTGGGAATCACTGCCATAAGCGCATGTTCACCTTGAATTTATTTTTTTTACTCTCTTCCTCCCCCAAACCCCAATTTTACAAGCAAAATAACCTGTAACATTATTGTCAGTCAAAATGGCCTTGCCTATTCCACAAATAGGAATGAATTTTAATCATTATACCTGTGATTCAAGGAAGTGATTCAGGAAGTGAAGGAGAGAGAGAACAGCCTCCCATAAAGACATTTTAAAAGAAATAAAATCATTGGGAAAGACTGAACTTCAGTGACAAAGCACCATTGAATAGAACAGGCAGAGCTTAATCTACTGGACTCCAGATGTCTGGGGACCAGCAATTAATGCACTTGTGTCAATGGGGATCTGGGCCAAAGCTGCCTTGTGCTGCTAGGGTTCCTTTACCAAGCAATGTGCAAGCAATTATCTTTGCCCTTGGGCCACAGCTTTGGGATTGCAGATATCCTGCAACATAGATTAATAAAGTGCCAGTAGGTATCATTTTTGCCTCAGGTCCTGAGTGTTCAACCATCCATCATCCTACCCAGGACAGGTACTATATTACTCCAGAGTGCATTTGAGTGCTCAGCTGCCAAAAAAAGTGCACACTTACAGTTTAGCAATAATCCACCTCCTCTCGCCATCATTTCCTAACAAGCTTCTCCTTGTAGCTGGGATGGTAGAAGCAATCTGATGTCCTGGGAAGGACCTGAAGACCAAGGCAAACTAAGATGGAACAGCTACAATTCATGCCAAGGCTAGATTGTTATTTATTTATTTATTTAGAAATACACAACAAATTATTGTAGTATAGAGTTCTTCTTGGGCCTAACTTCAGCTTGACATAGTGGAGCTGATGTCTGAATAAGCATGCCCTGGATCAGGTTCAAGGCCCTTCTAGTCCAGGGCATCCTAGATCCTGCATCTCACAGCAGCCCACTAGAGGCTTGCATCCTGTTGTCACTCCATTGCATCTTGTATTCTGAGATAGCCTACATCCAAAATCAAGAGGTGGCACATATCATAACGGCTTGGAATTTGTGATAGATTTTTTTCATCCAGAAATCTGTCCAATTCCCTTTTCAAGACATCTAAGTTAGACACATCACCACATCCTATGGCAAGGAGTTCCACAGAAATACATAGGGTAAAGAAATAGTTTCACTCCTTGGCCTGCACAATATTTCAGGGCTTTAAAAAATAAGTTTCAGAACTCTGGAATTCAGTAATTAAACATTACATTATAAGGAGAGCTTTGCTGGATCAGGCCAAGAGTACAATTTTGCCTGCTAGTTGTGTCTTATGGTGGCCCATCAGATGCCTCCAGGAACACTGAAGACAAAAAGATACATATAGCCTATTGCCACTCCCTTGCATCTGACATTCAGAGATAGCTTACCTCTAACACTTGGAAGCTATCAATCTCTATCTTCTTTTGAGTTGGTCTCCTTTTGGTTACCATCCTATCAGCAATGAAATGTGGGGTTAAGAAACAGATGAATAGATACTGACATGTTCCAGATTTTCCTTATCTTTTCAGTCTTGCACTTTTTTTCTTAACTTGTTGCCACTTTTAGTTCAGAAGGCACAAAGCAGATAACATTTGCAGGAACTAGAAAGAGATGTTCCTGAAGAAATCATAAGGAATAAATGGGCCACCTAATCTTACAAATGTTATTGTATTTCTGGTGAGTCCTGTGGCTGATACAGTACATCAGGGGTACTCAAACGTTTTAAACAGGGGGCCGGTTTACTGTCCCTCAGATACTGTCGGGGGGCCAGACAATGGGGGGGGGGTTTCTGGGGGGTGGTGGGTACTGGCAGGGCTAATGGGGGGTTTCTGAGGGGTGGGGGTTACTGGCAGGGCTAGTGGGGGGGTTTCTGAGGGGTGGTGGGTACTGGTAGGGCTGGTGGGGGTTTCTGGGGGGTGGTGGGTACTGGTACACCCACCCCTCCCTGCCTGCTCTTTCCCCTCCCTGCCTGCTCTCACCTGGCAGCCACTCAGCAACAGCGAGGCAGGGAGGGGGAGGAGCTGTGCCCTCAGGACAGCACAGCGCACACAGCAGCGTGCCAAATTTAAAATGGCAGCTGCCACCAAGCCTCTTTTCCCAGTGGCAGCCAGCAAGCCTCAGCGGGCCAGATTGAGGGCCTTGGTGGGCTGTATCCGGCCCCCAGGCCGTAGTTTGAGGACCCCTGCAGTACATCATGCAAGGGACAATCTGTACATGTGATCTATCTAATCTTACTTCTGAGTAAGGCTTCTTACTTCTTAGTACTCTTGGCTCAGAAATGAGCTTGAATCAAGATGATTTATGGATTACACATTCAGCTACTTATAAGCAGGGATGGGAACTTGAATGCAAGTAAAAAAACATGCATTTTTTTACTGACTCGTCTACTCTCAAGTGTCTTGTGTCGTTGACTCCAACACTGACTCAAGTCAGCAATACTATTTTTAAACACTCTGGTGCCTACTTAATGTCTGTTACTTAGGATAGGTAAATTACTGAAATTTTCTAGTGGTATGTATGTGAAGGGCCTCTACAGGATACTGCTTCATAAAAATGCAATTGCATATTTCCCTGTTATGGGAACATTGTGAAGTTAATTTAAATTTGAAGATACAGAACTAACCTTGTTATATACAGATTTGTTGTATACAGGTTTGACTACACAAATGGCCACTGCAAATTAGTTTTAAAAACTGCTTTTCTGCTGTTGTAGAGAGGCAGTCATGCAAGCAATCATTCTTCAGCTGAGCTATGCAAAGACAGGGAATCCTTTGCATTTATAATTATTGACTGCCTCTCTACAACAGTAAAAAAGGCTTATTGAAACAGTTGTAAAGAGACATACTATTAAATCTTTTAAAACTATATCAGCACGGAGTCCCAGAATCAAACACCTTCATATATTGAGGCACAACCTCATTCCATTAGGATCCGTGGAAGAGTAAAATTCCTTGAAGTGGGTCTTTAAATATATTTTTCCACTTTTTTAAATTCACAATTTTTTTTAATCTACAAGAGTTTCGAGATTCATAGAATCATAGAGTTGGAAGGGACCTAGTAGGTCATCTAGTCCAACCCCCTGCCTGCAGCAGGAATTCCCCCTAGAGCATCTCCAACAGGTGCTCATCGAGCCTCTGCTTGAAGATCCCCAGTGAGGGAGAGTCCACCACCTCCCTTGGCAATCTGTTCCACTGCCGAACCGCCCTCACCGTCAGGAATTTTTTCCGGATTTCCAGCCGGAATCTCCTTTCTTGCAGTTTGTACCCATTGGTTCTAGTTCTGCTTTCAGAAGCAGCTATGAACAAATTGGCCCCTTCCTCCCTATGACAGCCCTTCAGGTATCTGAAGAGGGCAATCATGTCTCCTCTCAACCTCCTCTTCTCCAGGCTGAACATCCCAAGTTCCCCCAACCTTTCCTCGTAGGGCTTCCCTTCCATCCCACTGATCATTCTTGTCGCTCTCCTCTGGACTTGCTCCAGTTTGGCTGCATCTTTCTTAAAGTGAGGTGCCCAGAACTGAACACAGTACTCAAGGTGAGGTCTCACCAATGCAGAATAAAGAGGAACTATAACTTCTCGTGACTTGGAAGCTACAGTCCTCTTAATGCAACCTAAAATGGCATTTAGAACTGAACCCTAGTAGATAATGAGGGACACCTGTAGTGAATGTATCAATGTACAGGTTGGCTCTTTGTATCCACAGATATTTCATTTACAGATTGTGGTGTCCTCTGTGAATATCCTTTGTGGTTAGTCAATCCAAGAGATTAGATTGGATTCAGGTTTTCATGAACTGGAAGTGTCTCTCAGAAGCATCTACGAAGCCTTCTCAAGTGCAGGAAGGCAACCCAGTGTAAACAATTCATCAGAACCCCTCCTGGGTGTGACCAGAAGACAATTCTGGTGGCATCCTGGTGGTTTGGGTAAAACCATCAGACTTTCAATTTAACAGGTCCTGAACACACAGACTAGGGGGCCCAACCTATATATGGGATCTGTTGTCTAGAAGCAGATGAGCAGCTATAATTTGCTATGCTGAAGAATAGATGCCTTTGAACCATGCCGCTGGAGACAGTCAAGACAAAACTCTTGACAGTCCCTTGGACTGCAAGGAGATCAAATCATCATCCAGGAAATAAACCCTGACTGTTCTCTGGAAGGACAGATACTGAAGCTGAAGCTCAAATATTTTGGCCACATCATGAGAAGGGAGGACTCCTTGAAAAGAGCCTGATGCTGGGAAAAACTGAAGGCAAAATGAGACAGGGATGGCCAAGGATGAGGTGATTAGATAGCGTCACAGAGGCTATGAACATGAATTTGGACAGACTTTGGAAGTTGGTGGAGGATAGGGTAGCCTGATTGGGCTTCAGTCCATGGGATCATGAAGAGTTAGACATGACGTAATGACTAAACAAGTTTGCATGTTCCTATTGCAAGGATGGAGAAATTTACCACTAACACAACAAATGGATCACATGATTTTGGCGTATAATGTAGGGTTGCCATAATTCTCTTCTACAGGATCCTCTGCCCCATTTGCCAGAATGTGTCCCTATTTTTCAGGACATATGACAACCCTAACATAATGCATCCTTTCAGTCACAGAACATCTATTAAAAATGTTAGGAAGCTGGCTACCAATTCATGCTAAAGCAATGCAAGTTCCATTGGCTCTTTATAGCAGCTTTTACTCACATCTAAGAAACAAGTTGATTAAACCTTTCTGTTCCTGGAAACTGTTTTGGCCTCTGGCACACATTCTTGTTCGGCACCAAAAATGTGGTTGTAGTTCACAGCACTGACAGTTTTTCTTTCCTCAACAGGTATGATCCAAACCAATGTGAATAAATCAACCATGATAAGTTTGTTGGCAGAAGCTTGGAATCATTTGGATTCCATTTGCATCAATATTAGACCACATAACAATTTTATTATTTTATTTGATTTATATCCTGCCTTTCTTCCTAAAGGAAGGATACCCAAGGTGGCTAACTGCATTTAACAAAGCAATTTAAAACTGGATAAAAAGAGTAAAAACAAAACAGTAAAATGCAATTAAAACTAGACAAAAACAGTAAAAACCCAGGTTTTAAAGCAGCAATTCCCAAACTCTTTGATGGCTCCCTCAACATGCTAACTGAGCCATGGGATGCAACACCCCATTAGGGTTACAGTCATATACATTATAAAGGGCAGTAGGTTTTTCACAAGGATCCCATGGCTCCCCTGGCTGGATTCCAAGACTCCTCAAGAAGCCTTAGCTCTCAGTTTGGAAACCACTGGCTTAGATGATTAAATGGACCTACAGTTAGGCCTATTAGTACACATTAACAGCCCAATCCAGAGCAACTATTCCCTGCACATAAGAGGCCTTAGGGTGCCCTATCTACCACTAGGGTGGAGCAACTGCAAGATGCTCCACCCCAGTTACTCTGGAAGAGGCTTAGGGCAGAGCAAGGCAAGATAGGGTGTCCTAAGAGAGGTGGACCTGCTCTGCCCTAACTGGGGCAGCCTAAGCAGCTCAGGAGAGGCAAGTTGAGGACAAGTTTAGCATTGCCTAGGGCAG
Source organism: Cryptoblepharus egeriae (assembly GCA_030015325.1). NCBI lineage: Eukaryota > Metazoa > Chordata > Lepidosauria > Squamata > Scincidae > Cryptoblepharus > Cryptoblepharus egeriae. Next base: position 18,779,596 of record JAREYC010000011.1, on the reverse strand, counting down.
AGCAGTTACTCTGTATCCAAAGCCTGTTTCAAGGCAGAAATGCCCTTTTCCAGTTCCTCAGAGATATACCACCTCAGGAGCAGGTATAGTAATGAGTAGACCCATAGGGGTCCATGATAAGGCCTGAGTAAGAATGGTAGTGTTGACCAAAAATCTGAGTTCTTGGCCAGCCTAGCTGCAGTCCCTGCCTCTCAACCTCAGGATATGGCACAACTATGGCAGCCCACTAACTTCAGGATACAGCAGGCCACTCCAAGCATCCATCTTGCACTGGAAGAACTGCAGCTGTAACTGGTTGTCAGGAACTGCTGGGCTTCCTTATAATGTAGGCCCCACAGCTGTTCCTTCTTCAGTGTGATCTGAGGGGGGTCTACTCAGGAGCAAGCCCTCCCCAGCTGTCACAGACTTAGCATGCTCTGGAGCAGTTAGGGCAACCCAGGCTTCCTGACCCTCTGGATGCAGCATAACTTTCTGCTCTGGATACAGAATAGTTAGGAGAGAATAGTTAGGGCAGAGCAGGTTGAACTTGCTCTGGATTGCGCCCTAAGACTGCAGTCCTAAAGACACTTTCCTGGGAGTAAAACCCATTGAACACAATAGGGTTTACTTTTGAGTACACCTGGTTAGGATTGTGCTCTTAGTCAATCAATGCACATTTATATTTTAAATCCAATTTTCTAATAGTGAGACTGAGGTTACTGGGCTGCGTAAGACTGAGAGAGGATGGTTAAGGAGTGACAAGTGATTGCAGGAGTCTCTCTGTCTTCCCAAGGACTCTGAGGGTGACCAGGCCAAGTGGGTCAAACAAGGAAGAAAAGAGGGTCTAGCCAATGTTCCTGTGCCATTGGTACCATCAGACTTGGCACCACAGGCTATAAAAGAGTTGTGTAGATGCTACCCATTCCAGCTTGCCTGGTATGAACCCTTTCCATACTAGCCATAAAATAAGTAGGTAGTGTGCATTCATTTCAGAACTCATGAAAAATTTAATGCAAATTTAACCAAATTTAATCCATTTGATTCCATTCAATTCCTCATGATTTAATCCAAATTTAATCCATTTGATTCCTTATGAAATGAACATCCCATGGTGTTTCTAGCTTGCCACATGTCAAATGAAGCATGGGAAGAACAACCAATTTGTGAGATGAAGTAGCTGCAGTACAGGTCCAGCCTTATTATACACAAATTTTTTATGCATGGATTTGACTCAACATGAATGGCCACTGCAAATCATAGTTATAAAAACTGCTTTTCTACTGTTGTAGAGAGACAGTCATGCAAGCAATCATTCCATTCATTAGTTCCAGAATCGAACCCCTGAAGATATTAAGACCCTATTCCATTATGGGCAGTAGAGGAGAAAGAAACATGGAATTGGGTCTTTAAAAAATCTGATTTGCTTTTAAGTGTTAACTATAAGGGAAACAAGTTTTTCCTTTTCTCTCTCTCCCCCCACTTCCTGTAGACTTCTCCATCTGTTATCACAAATGCAAAATGACTTGCTGGTGCATGAAACTATTCTCCAAAGCCTAAAGAAGCTGTTGTCCAGAGATGCTATCCCAGCCAATATGTTGCTATGATGTCCCTCCCACAGCTCGATTTAATTTTCTACATCATAGGACTCAAGAAAACTTGCCGATGTAGCAGATTTGCTTGTTTTTTTTTCCTCCTCTCTCTCTTATATGGGATAGGATGGTTTTTTATACATTTCCAAAAAATATAGTAACATCTAAATCATTCAGAAAGCCAGTATGAGAGTTTCCCTACAGCAATCCTTCTCCCTCTCATTGTATTGTACTTCTTGTGTCAAGGACACCTGAGGTGTCAGAACTTGCTTGTATTTCCCAATGTACCGGCTCATGCAGTTAGCTTGTCAGTAATGGGGCTCTGAGTAGTTTATCAATCTTCAGAAAAGGGAGCACTGGCATTGCTGGTGTGACTGCTATAAACCAAAATGGCTTTTTTTGGGCTTTGTGTTTTTGATATATAAAACAGGAAGCTTGTGAACTGCATGAATGAGACATATAAAATTAGGCAGGGGGTAGATAGAATGTATAAGAGGATCCACTCTTTACCCTCTTACACAACACCAGAACCAGGGGACATACACTCAAGTTGAGCGTTGAGAAAGTTGAGATGGACAAAAGAAAATATTTATTTATGTATGTGAATAGTCTGTGGAACTCCTAGCCACAGGATGTGGTGATGGCATCCTCTAGATGCCTTGGAAAGAGGCATTTTTTGGAGGGGTTACAAGCCATGAGCGTGCAACTTTATGATTTTATGTGCGTCCTTATGATTTTAGAATTAGGCAACCTCAGAATGCCAGATGCAAAGTTGTTGCAACAGGTGTCCTGTTGTCTTGTGTGCTTCCTGAGATATTTGGAGGGCCACTGTGACTAGCAAGAACTTTTGATGTGATCTAGTCGAGTTCACCTGAACTGAGCTAGTTCGTTTGATACTCTTTTTATGTTCTTATGAACAACTTGAATAGAGTTGCTTTCTTTCTTTCTTTCTTTCTTTCTTTCTTTCTTTCTTTCTTTCTTTCTTTCTTTCTTTCTTTCTTTCTTTCTTTCTTTCTTTCTTTCTTTCTTTCTATGCATCAATTGCATTCCTTGCTGCCTTTCTAGAGCTGAAAGATTGGAGATCAAAGAGCTTTAAAACATTGTGATGGGTTACTAAACATTTCCAGTAGTTTTGAAGGGATCAAGAACAGAGTCAGATTATCTGTGACAAAAATGTCTGGATTGCCTTTCCTTCAGTCTTAAGTGCTCTTCCTCATCATAATGGGTTGTGTGATTGACTGCTTGCATAACAGAAAGAACTAGAAGCTATTTCTTTAGTGGATTTAGGGTCACCCAGCAGAGAACAATATACAAGTTTTATTATAATTCTTGGTATGTTTTCTTCACATCAAAAGGGAATGAAGCTTGGCAAAATGCTAATGGGAAATGTTAATGGATTGTTCAGAACTTGAAGTACGTTAATCAGGCAAAAACATTGAAATAAATTCCCCATATAATTAAATATGGAAGACTGGATGCTGTGTGGTTAGCAATGTAATTGGTTTATAGGCCAATGCAAGGTTGCACCATGCTGTTGTGGAATCCTCCTAATCTGGGAACCAGGTGATTGGAGAAAGATTCAGTATGGATCCAGGGCATTCCCAGTCTACCTGCCCAAGGGGAACTCCAGGAACCAAACCCATAAATGCATAGGCAAGTAGACATGGCTGTTCACCTTTCCTCTAAGATGAAGGACTGTCTGAAGAACACTTTAGTTGATTTGCAAATTTAAATTTCAGAAAGATTCTGATGGGATAGGGCTGAGCCTACCATCCAACTAGTCAACCATCTAACTAGTGACACTAAGGCTGCAATCCTAAAGACACTTTCCTGGAGTACAACCCATTGAACACAATGGAGCTTACTTTTGAGTAGACATGGTTAGGATTGTGCTCAGACTATAAGCTCTCAGTGAGCACCAGAACTTTGCTGAAAGAACATCTGATTTTCTCTAAGTTCATCGCTACAGCAAGTCTAATATATCTTGTAGCTCTCCAAGGGGCTGACCTCCCACTTTGAGTTCTGCCTTCCCAAACTTCTCCAAGAAGTTTTTTCTCCAAACAATTCCTTGGAGCTGGTCTAAGATTCTGTATCACACCTTGATTTCTTGTTCTGGCCAGGTGGCAGCAATTCTACTTGAAAAAGGATATACAGGCAGAGTTGCCATATGTCCTGGGACAGTCCAGGTTTTCAGGGATTGTGTCCATATACTGGCAAGTTTACCAGACAAAATCTGTCCTGGTTTTTTGAAAGAGAATTATGGCAATCCTATATACAGGTGTCCTTATTTGTCCACCAGGGTTCTGTTTTGGAATCTCATGGATTAAAGAAAATTCATGTATTACAAAAATACAGTGGAAAAATAGGTTTAAAAGGTCTGGTGGAAGGCTAAACTCCACATCAGGTGGGTCAGGATCTAGAAATGGATCAAAGTGTGGCAGTGGGTCACAACTGAGCTCCCACTGCCATTTTGGTTTAAGGATCATGCCCACAGTTTGGATAGTAGTCATAAAATCATAGAATCATAGAATCATAGAGTTGGAAGGGACCTAGTAGGTCATCTAGTCCAACCCCCTGCCTGCAGCAGGAAATCCCCCTAGAGCATCCCCGACAGGTGCTCGTCGAGCCTCTGCTTGAAGATGCCAAGTGAGGGAGAGTCCACCACCCCCCTTGGCAGTCTGTTCCACTGCCGAACCGCCCGAACTGTCAAGAATTTTTTCCGGATATCCAACCGGAATCTCCTCTCTTGCAGTTTGTGCCCATTGGTTCTAGTTCTGCTTTCAGAAGCAGCTATGAACAAATGAGCCCCTTCCTCCCTATGACAGACCTTCAGGTATCTGAAGAGGGCAATCATGTCTCCTCTCAGCCTCCTCTTCTCCAGGCTGAACATCCCAAGTTCCCCCAACCTTTCCTTGTAGGGCTTCCCTTCCATCCCACTGATCATTCTTGTCGCTCTCCTCTGGACTTGCTCCAGTTTGGCTGCATCTTTCTTCAAGTGAGGTGCCCAGAACTGAACACAGTACTCAAGGTGAGGTCTGACCAATGCTGAATAAAGAGGAACAAGAACTTCTCGCGACTTGGAAGCTACAGTCCTCTTAATGCAGCCTAAAATGGCATTTGCTTTCTTTGCAGACACATCACACTGCTGACTCATGTTCAGCTTGTGATCCACGGCGACTCCAAGATCCTGCTCACATGTAGTGCTGCCAAGCCAAGTATCCCCCATTTCAAGGCTGGGGGTTCTAGTCCTCCTTTTCTGGTACAGTATTGATTTATTTTACTATGTAACCAGCTTTGCGAACTACTGCTGTTGAAAAGGTATTCTTGTGAATGACGATAATTCATAAGAGTGGTCCAGGATGGTGTAGCGATTATGAAATTGGACTGAGACCTGGTAGATCCAAGTTCAAATTCCTCCTTGGCCATGAAGCTGCCTGGGTGACTTTGGGCCAGTCACTTACTGTCAGTCTCAACTAACTCCTGGAGTTGTTGTGAGGACAGCAGGAAAAGGGAAAAATATAGCTTTGTAAGCTGCCTTGGGCATTTGCTTTGGCATGGGAAAGGCAGGCTATCAATCTCTTAAGTAAATAAAACAGGAATGCCCAAAATTTTGGCAGGAGGGCCACATCATCGCTCTGGCATTGTGTCAGGGGCTGGAAAACAGAAGCAAACAAACAAAAACCATTGATTTACATTTCAAGTTTGAATAATTTTACATAAATTTACATAAATGAATAATTTAGAGTAACTTATGAATGAATAAGGGCTGCAGCAGCTCAGTGGTTAGAACACTGTTCTTGTCACCCAGATATTTGACAGGCTGACAGTTCAAGACCCGGGTTCAGGGCCACAGTCCTGCTAGATCAAGTGAGCTCCTGTCTCTTGCCCTGCTCCCACCAACCTACCAGTAGTAGTACATAAATGAAAACTGATAAATAAGTACCACTTTGGTGGAAAGGTAAGAGTGTTCCATGATCCATGCCAGCCACATGACCTTGGAGGCGTCTTTGGACAGCATTGGCTCTTTGGCCTTGAAACAGAGATGAGCACCACACAGGTCATGGCTACCAAGGCAAGCTGCAAGGGATAACTTTACCTTTACCTATGAATGAATGAATGAATGAATGAATGAATGAATGAATGAATGAATGAATTCAAACAACTTTCTAACACAAAGAGTGAAGGTGCAACATTCCCAGCCATCAGAATACTCTCCAGAGGGAGGGAGGGAGAAAGGAAGAAAGGAAGGAACGAAGGAAGGAAGGAATGAACAAACAAACAAACAAATGAACGAACAAACAACAAACAAACAAATGAACATGGGGATAGATTTAGAGCACAATCCTAACCAATTTTTCCAGCTCTGGGGAATCCATTCCAAGTTAAAGTAACGAACATTCCTTACCTTAACCAGGCCTCCATGTTGCAATCCAAACGTAGGATGTAGCACATGCCCCACTGGCACAGCTATGTCAGTGTTAGAAAATACAAACTGCACGAAAGGAGATTCAGGTTGGATATCCGGAAAAAATTCCTGACGGTTTGGGCGGTTCGGCAGTGGAACAGACTGCCAAGGGAGGTGGTGGACTCTCCCTCACTGGGGATCTTCAAGCAGAGGCTCACTGAGCACCTGTCGGGGATGCTCTAGGGGGATTTCCTGCTGCAGGCAGGGGGTTGGACTAGATGACCTACTAGGTCCCTTCCAACTCTATGATTCTATGATTCCAACCCCCAAATCCAGAGTAACTATGGGAGCACATAAGAGACTTTACGTCCACCCGTAGTTACTGCACTACCTAGTGAAAACCTATGGGAAATTCATATTGGAATCCAGAGTAAGTTGTTCTTACACCGGAGCAAGGACTCCCCATAGTTACTCTGAATTTTGCCTTAAGTTGATTAGGATTTGCCTTAAGTTGATTAGGATTTGCCTTAAGTTGATCAGTGGTTAAGATCACACAGGACAAATTCTTTAGTGATGATAAGCACTGTTCACTTTTCTGTGGGTCCATGAATTGTTACATAAAAATCAACACTAATCCTCACACTCAAATCCTGTTATTTTTAATTTATTCAGTTGCATGGTTTTTTTTTGCAAAAATATTTATCATGCCCAGAATGATCCTGTTGGCTTCATAAACTATAGAGCTTATTGAAAGATTTAGAAACTGGACCTTACAAGAGTGTTTCTGTAAGGCCATATACTGACAGCAGCCATACTTAGATTGAGTGGCATTTTACTTGACAAGTAATTATTGTGGCATACAAGCTACAGCTACACTTTTTAGATGTAAGAGATTGTGCCAATTTTCTTTTTTTTCTATAGCAGGGATAGAGCGCATTCTTCTTGATCTCAGAATGAATCAGTGGAACTTGGCAAATTGGATTTTGCCCTTGTGGCTCTTGTTTAAGATTGGCTATAACTACTTCCTGTCATTACTTTTAAAAAAAATAGTAAAAAATGCATGTAAACAATGCAATAAACAAATACCTTTTGAAAGGTTACAAATACCAGGTAAAAAATGTAGCCAGGAAAAGGTGTCCCGCACAGGTTGCCCTGCTAGACATAACCAGTTCTAAGGGTAGTGGTCATCCATGTTATATGGCCAAAGAGCCAGAACAAACAGATGGATATGTATGTATGTTTGTGGGGAGCAGCATATTATATGTGGCATGTGGTGGTCCTATTTATCTGTTGGAGGCCACCCCATATCCTTTTCCTTAGATTAGATCCCTTTGGGTTTGAGTACTGGTGGATCCAGACTCAAATGAGAAGAATTAGGCTGCAATCCTATCCACACTCACCTGGGAGTAAGACCTGTTGAACTTACTTCTGAGTAGACATGTGTTCTGAATTAGCTAAAGTTGAAGGACATTTTGATGGCCAGAATCTTACTATCCTCAATGCATGTCACTCATATCTTTACAATATTGTACCTAAATTAGAGGAATATACCCTCTTATTTTGTGCGCATTTATGACTGCTATATCCTACAAACTGAGAGATTCCTTAGTCACCATACAGTGTTCTAATTGTCATTAGCATTTAGATTATATGGTAATCTTATAGTAAAAAGTCAATATTAATTTACTGTCTTTCCTACCAAAGAGCATTATATACGGAAAGGAGTTGTAAATGTATTCTTAGGTTCCAATTCAATTTTATGTTCTAATTACTTTGCAGTACTATAGAGAGACTGTAACAGTGTAGTATATATTCTCTTACTCTGGGCAGGTTTATGGTTACGTAACAAAAGAATATGGAACTCATTACATGGGAACTAAATTGAAATGGCCACCGCAAAAAATATTGGCAACTGATATAGGAAAAAAGGAAGCTGATAATAAAATAATGTTTTTATTTTGTTGTATTTATCACTCTTTTTAAAAAAATTGTGTATGTTGATGGGCAAAAACAGTTTATAGAAGCTACAAAAATGTTTTTGCTTTTTCTCTCCTATCGATGCAACTGGATGAATCTTCACAAAGCTGAGTGATGTGCATTGGATGCCATAGTTGAGCATCCGGCCCCAATAATAGATTTCCACTATACTTGTTGCTAGAATCAAAACGGCAGTCAGATGCAACAGAGCATGAACTTACCAGGCAAGGCTCAGATGTTTTCGATAGCACAGCAATCATGTTAGCCATTACTCTGCCTTAATGCTTCTGCAACAGTGGTTCATATGAAATTCATGCTGGGAAACATTAAGAAACTTGGTATTTTCAACCTCCACCAAATGCAGCATGTATATCTCAGTATATAATATACAAGTGTAATGATCCGGCATTTATAACATGGTAATTCCATCCACCCACAATCTCTGCCAAAGAAGCTGATTTAATGAAAATACATCTACAAGCGAATAGCAGGTTGACTCATTGCTTATTCCCCCAGGAGTGTGAAAGCAGATTTTTCTGAACATTCTGACTTCCCTGTAATCCTCCATGATTGTCTTAGGATATGTCCAGAGATGAAAATAATTGACCTGGAAGACGTTCTCATATCAGTCCTGTCTAAATAACTGCATGATGACAGAACATCAGGTACCAAGGTACACCATGTACCACTTCATTCCTCCCAGAGCTGTCAATTTTATATTATGAATGTTCTGAATATCTCCTGGTTTCATTTATTTTATTGAAAATAGTGGTTTGGGATTGAATATATTTTCCTTCAAACAACAATTGGGTGTTTGTTCATTTTATCTATCTACATTAAAGCTTTGACCTGTGCAAGGGGTGTCCGCATATTTCATGCCAATCAAACAGGCTAAGGGTTCTATTTTCATGTATCTCTAGGGCAGAGAAGGCTGAGGAGAGGAAACTGTTAACATGCCATTCACATGTGAACTAGAATTTACAACTGGCTCTGAGACAAATGATAGGCCAGGCTGAGAACAGTCTAGGGGGCAGTTGAGGAGAGCCACTGAAGAGAGAGGAGGAAAAGGGGCAGTTGTGCTGGAAAGGAGGATAGTTATTTTTTACCAATCAATTATACTATAATATATAATTATACCTTCGCAAGTAGCTATCAGAGTGCTGATTGCGATACTGACCACTCCTTGGTGTGCAGCAGAGTAAAACTGCAAGCAAAGAGGCTGCATCACTCAAAGAAGGAAGGAAGACCACGAATTAACATCAGCAAGACCCGCAGTCTGGAAAAAGTGTTGGAATTTGACCAAGCACTTGAGGAAATCCTCCCAGGCCCGGCTGAGGCAAACGCTTCTGAATGGTGGGAACATTTCAAGAATGCTGTTTATACTACCGCCTTGTCAGTTTTTGGTAAGCAGGTTAGAAAGACAGCAGATTGGTTTGAAGCCCACTCGGAGGAGCTGACACCAGCCCTTGAGGAAAAGAGGAGAGCTCTAACTGCATATAAAGCCTGTTCTAGTGAGCGCAACCTTCAAGCCCTGCGAGTCGCCCGTAGCAAAGTCCAACAGATTGCCAGGAGATGTGCTAACAATTATTGGCTGCAGCTTTGCTCACAGATCCAGGTAGCAGCTGACACAGGCAACATCAAGGGGATGTACGATGGCATCAAGCAGGCCTTAGGTCCAACAGTGAGGAAATCTGCCCCGCTTAAGTCCGCTACAGGTGAGGTCATCCAGGACCGAGCACAACAGATGGCACGCTGGGTGCAGCACTACTCTGAGCTATACTCCAGAGAAAATGTAGTAACTGAAGAAGCATTAAACAACATTGAGTGCCTGCCTGTCTTGGAGGAGCTCGACAGTGAACCAACTTTAGAAGAACTAAACGAAGCCCTGGATTCCCTTGCTTTTGGCAAGGCACCCGGGAAAGATAACATCGCTGCTGAAGTTCTGAGGTGCTGTAGAGGGACCATTTCCACTGAACTGTACAAGATATTCTGCCTCTGTTGGAGGGAAGGTGGAGTACCACAGGACATGAAGGATGCTAATATTGTCACACTGTACAAGAACAAAGGCGACAGGGGTGACTGCAACAACTACCGTGGCATCTCTCTTCTTAGTGTTGTAGGGAAGCTGCTTGCCCGTGTCATACTGAAGAGGCTTCAGGTGCTTGCGGAGAGAATCTATCCTGAATCACAGTGTGGATTTCGAGCCAACAGGTCCACCACTGATATGGTATTTTCCCTTCGACAGTTGCAAGAGAAATGTAGGGAACAAAGACAGCCACTCTTTGTAGCCTTCATAGACCTTACAAAGGCTTTTGATTTGGTTAGTAGGGATGGCCTTTTTAAAATCCTCCCCAAGATTGGATGCCCACCTCAGCTCCTCAACATCATCAGGTCCTTTCACGAGGACATGAAGGGCACTGTAGTTTTTGATGGCCTAACATCAGATTCCTTTCACATCCGAAGTGGAGTGAAGCAGGGCTGTGTCCTCGCACCATCTTTATTTGGGATCTTTTTTGCAGTCATGCTGAAGCATGCTTTTGGAAACGCAACAGAGGGAATCTATCTCCGGACCAGATCAGACGGAAAACTCTACAATCCTTCCAGACTAAGAGCAAAGTCCAAAGTCCAGCTGAAATGCTTGCGTGAGTTCCTCTTCGCCGATGACGCTGCTGTTACTGCTCACTCTGCCGAAGACCTTCAACGACTTATGGACCGTTTTAGCAAAGCCTGCCAAGACTTTGGACTAACAATCAGCCTGAAGAAAACACAAGTCATGGGTCAGGGTGTGGAGTCACCTCCCTGTATCACAATCTCTGAACATGAACTGGAGGTTGTCCATGACTTTGTGTACCTTGGCTCAACTATCTCTGACACTCTCTCCTTAGACTCTGAGCTGAATAAACGCATTGGTAAAGCGGCTACTACATTCTCCAGGCTTACAAAGAGAGTATGGCTTAATAAGAAGCTGACGGAACATACAAAGATTCAGGTCTATAGAGCTTGCGTCCTGAGCACACTCTTGTACTGCAGTGAGTCTTGGACCCTTTATGCATGGCAGGAGAGGAAGCTGAACACCTTCCATATGCGCTGTCTCCGACGTATTCTTGGAATCACCTGGCATGACAAAGTCTCAAATGACACAGTATTGGAACGTGCTGGAATCTCTAGCATGTTCACACTTCTGAAACAGCGGCGTCTACGCTGGCTTGGGCATGTCGTGAGAATGGCTGATGGTCGGATTCCAAAAGATCTCTTATATGGAGAATTAGTGCAGGGAAAGCGCCCAAGAAGGAGACCACAGCTGCGATACAAGGACATCTGCAAGAGGGATCTAAAGGCCTTGGGAATGGACATCAACAGCTGGGAAACCTTGACCTCTGACCGCTCAGCGTGGAGGCAAAAGACCCAGCATGGCCTTCTCCAACTGGAAGAGATACTTGTTCGGCAGGCTGAAGCAAAGAGACAGACCCGAAAGCAGCGAAACCTGGGACCTGGGCAGGGGACAGAATTTATTTGTCCTCAGTGTGGAAGGGGCTGCCACTCTCGAATTGGCCTTTTTAGCCACACTAGATGTTGTTTCAGGACCTCCAATCAGAGCACGATACCATAGTCTTTCGAGACTGAAGGATGCCAATAATAAAATAATATACCTTCGCAAGTGACAGCTGGAGGTTGTTACTAGTACACATAAGTTGACATTTGTTTTCCATGCATCTGATAGTTTTGTCCCACTTAAATTTGTATCTGTTACATTGGTGATCCTAGCCAATCATAGACTCTGGAGTGACCAGGATGATGTTGTGACACTCTCTAGCCCATCAAATTTGGCTGTGTAATGATGTTACTGAGCTCAGATGAAATAAATTGAGATGCAATATAATAATAAAGAACCATCATAATTTTCCTGTACAGTCTGAAAAACTCAGTGCAAAAAAGAAGATTTTTGTCACTATTAAAAACATTTTAAAGCTCTTTTTGGATTATCCTTTTGCTTCACCTGACTATGCTTTTAACCTTAAGCATGATAGGAAGTATTTAGCAGTGAAAAGATTTGTCTCCCCACTATACACACACACAAAAATAGAGCAGATGGCTTCATCCCAAAACCACTTTTCCCTTCATATATATTTCTTACTCATATCTTTTTTGCTCTCCCCTCAAATGAGAAAATGGCCAAAAATGCAAGAAAAAGAAATTTCAGATCAGAACAAATATACTGTATAGGAAAGAATTTAAAATTGGGTTAAAAGTTTCAGGTTGAGACTGAAGGTCAGTCCCAGGTCTGTAAGAGCTGGAGACTGATAAGGGTGTTTTAGCTCAGCGTTACTAGCCCATTTCATTCAGTATCTCCAAAGCTTACCTTTTCATTCCCATTTCATTGCAGCTAATACCATTTTTTTCTGCCACACGTAAGGCCTTCTTCTGCCTTAAAAATGGGATCCTAGCAAAACAGAACATGATTCTATTCTGCCATGCTTGACAAAGAAGTTATCTGAGCTCTAGGCATGAATTAGCAAACATTACAACATATGCAAATTTGTGTGCTGCATGCAGAGTTGTATCTGCCATCATGTTTTTTTATAGGCCAGTCCTGAACTGCCCAGAGGAGCAACAGGACCAAAATCAGCTAGGGGTGCCATATGTTCCCGAAAACCAGCCCTGGTTTTGAGGACTGTGTTCACATACTGGCAAGTATGCACATACTGGCACATCGGGGGTCCTTTCCTGATTTTGTGGAAGAGAATTATGGCAATTCTAGTTGTAGCCTATGCGTGCCACCTGCCTCTCCTCAGAAGAAGGGGACAGGGAATGGCTCAAGAGGTCTACTTAAATCTGCACTGGCAAAACAGCTGGCGCAGAGTCGAGAGGCCCTGTGTTGTGTTCTGGATCTGGTGGATAAGATCTCTGCTACTTCCACCCACCTCCTGAGCCACTGCCTCCCCTGCCACACTTTCCCCCACCCTCCCCACACCAAAAAATCTCTACTTGTTGGACTAACCTCTCCACTGCCAGGAACTTGTCCCTTCCTTAGGGCAGCATACAGTGGATTTCCCTCAAGGTGCGAAATCTGGCTCAGTCCAGACTGGTGCTGAGCTTGTCCAATGGTGGATGTCACTGGCATGCTTTATGACACATTTGTAACACTCAACACCAGGTTAGGTCCAGTGCACAGAGCATAGTCAGGGCTTAATTCTTTGCACTGTTTTTTTCATTGCATGGCTCCCCATTCCAGAACGGCTTTAACTGTTGGTTTCATCCTAACTCTTGTCTCAGAAAAGCAACACCTCGCACACTTTGAAGAGCAAAACTCCTAGCAGGTTTCTTCTAACAAGGCACCAGATTGAAATAACAACCTTTATAAATTTATCCCTCCTCAATATTAGAACGAACACAAATAGCATAACAGCTTTCCCCTGCAAATTAGGTGGGAGGCAGAAGGGGTTGTTTTCTCAAGATGTAAGCATTATTCCCAATTCTCAGAGCTGCCTAATAACAGCGGCAGTTCCTTTTCGAGAAAATGCAGAGAATTGCCTTTGATATTTCACACTGGTACAGCAATTAGAAATTAGCCTGAAAATGAGACATTTTAAACTCATTGATAAGCAGAATGCGAAGTTTTGGGCGCAGTTTTGTTTAAAATGGAAATTCTCCTGCTATTCATTCCTCTGTAAAAGCTTTAGATATATGATTAATAAACTAAAACAAAAAGGTTGCATTTTGAATATAATTTCCATTCATTAAAATATATGTTACAGTATTTAAACAAAATAGGACGCCGCTGGTATAGATCTGTGTAACCACAACATTGTATAGATTGAACGAAACATATTTTTTGTCTGCTGAGCAGAGAAAGCCAATTCTGTAATGGGCCCTGCCAAACTTAATAAAATTATAAATAGATACTTTATAGAGCTTGTTATAAATCAATTTCTATCCATTCAAGGAGCTCAGAGTGGTGTACATGAGTTATCTTCTCTCTGTGTTATATTCAAAATGATCAAATGCGGCAAAGTACATGGATATGAAAATGCATTCTCGGTAAAACAGTAGAGGGGTGGGCAGTGCAACTCTAGGCTTAGGAGAGGGTGGCTAGAGCAGTGCAGGGCAAATCCCAAACCCCATACCCAGGGACCTAATTTGGGCTGTTCTGTTTTGCACCCACAAAATCAAAAGACTGAGGTCTTCTGATTCTAATAGCACAATCCTAACCATGTCTACTCAAAAGTAAGTTCCACTGTATTCAGTGGGCCTTACTCCCAGGAAAGTGTCTTTTAGGATTGCAGCCTGTGCTCTGGGCCACATAAAACTTGCTCTGGAAACAGTGTAGGCCGTCCGGGCAACCTATTCAGCACAGGTTGGACTGTGCCATTAATATATATGGTTATTTTAATGCACAGTGGAAAGCAGATGTTTTCATAATTTACCTGAATTGAGTGCACACCTTTTTCAGCTGAATTTACTTTCCAAAATTGGGGTGCACATTAGATGCAATGGCACATTAGATTTGAGTAAATTTGTATTTCATGAGGTTGTCTCATCTGCAGCTCCAGAGGCTAGCAAAGCATGGAGAAGATGCTCTAATAAAACCCCTCACTCCCTCTGCATTGCTTGGAATATAAGCCCACATGCTTTGAATCTCAGTCCTTCCGTTTCATCCTTCCTTGCAAAAGCAGTGATAAAGGTAAAGGTGGCCCCTCTAGGCTGCCCTACTAGTCATGACCAAAGGGTGCAATGCTTAGCCCTGTTTCTAAGCCAAATAACCAGCATTGTCCAAAGATGCTTATGAACTCATGTGCTGGCATGACTAAACAACAAAGCACATGGAATGCTGTTACCTTCCCATTGAAGTGGTACCTAATTATCTACTTTCATTTTCATGCTTTCAAACTGCTAGGGTGGCAGGAGCTGGACAGGGGATGGAACTCACGCCATACTGCAATACTCGAGCCTAGAACATGCTGACTTTCAGGTCAACAAGCACAGCATCTTAACACAGCATCTTCCCAATGGAGCCACTGCAGCCTGAGAAAAGCAGTGATAGCTGGGTGAAATAAAATTTCAAACCCCCCTCCTACTCCCCCAAGAAAGAATTTAAAAATTATTCATAGGGGATGACTAGATACGCCACTGTGGTGAGTACCAGAACCTTTTTCTCCCAGGAAAAAAGCACTGATGATAAGAAATGAGCATTATGGCTAGAAAACTGAATAGGATTGGGCACTTCATCTGTGACTGAGGCACTTTCCTGGGAGTTGTACCCATTGAAAACAATGGGGCTTAATTTTGAGTAGAGATTGTTAGGTGTTTAGAGATTATTGTGCGCTGAGTGGTCAGTCAGAGTCAAATGGTATTCCCATTTGATAATCTGGGGAAAGTAAATGGTTAGCACAATTTCCCCTGAAGTACTATCCTGCAAACACAGTGAGGATGGATTTAGTTTCCCTGCAGCAGGAGTTGTTTATCAAGTTTCAGCAAAATCTTCCAGTTTATCCAAGCCTCTGTCTTGTGTCCTTATTTTGTGGGGAGGATGCTGCACATATAACAGATGCTTTAAAACTGAGATTATAAAGAATTTACCAGTTGGATTCTTATTGTGACGCAAACATACTAGGTGGCCTCAAGCAAGCATCCATTCTGAACATCCATCCAAACCATACTCGACTTTACACAATTGTTGTAAGCACTCCGTCCAGATAATATAAAATGGAGTGCTTTGCAGAAAGACAGCACTATACCATTATTCAATAATATTGTGGATAAATGATCTGTCTTTACAGACATTGGTAGGCACTCTCTTCTGTGTCGGTTCTTTTCAAAACACTGGCAGACAAAACATGCCTTTTCTCAAGTGGAAACAGAAGAAGAGAAAACAAGAAAGGGCAAAAGCAGGCTAGATTGAAATGGTGATACAGTTTCATTAGCTGTAAAAGGTAGCGAAGGGAAGCCTGTGGAGTGTTTAACAACCACAAGTTGATATTGTGAGATAGACAATGCCAGCATTTTGATCAGAGGTGAATGTCTGGAGAGTCTTCAGAGAGACAATAAAATTTCCAGGGGATGTGGGGAATACCAAGACTTCTGATCATAAGAAGACCCTCAACTGGATCAGGCCAAAGGCCCATTTAGTCCAGCTTCCTGTTTCACAGACTAGCCTACCGCAAGCCTCAGGGAGCACATATGACATCTGCATCCAGGTGCCTACCCTGCATCTGGCATTTTGATGTTGTCCACCTCTACACACCCCTCATGGTTTGTAACCTGTGATGGTCCTTTCTACTAGGAGTTTGCCCAGTCTCTTCTTAAAGGCATTGAGGCTAGATTCCATCAAACCAATGCAACATGTATCTGGCTTAAAAAGCAGGCCTCCATCAGTCTTGAAAGACTATGGTATCGTGCTCTGCACTGCATACGCTGCATGCTAAGCACGAAAGCCTGGGTTAGATTGTTATGGAGTATAGGCTGTTACCCAAGCATCAAGTCCCTCCTCTCCATGCCACTGAAATAGTCCAATGGAAAGGCAGAGCCAATATAAGTGGATCCAGCAGGCATCGCATTGCTGGGCTAAGGACAGGAGCTCACGCTGTCTTGTGGGGCCGACCCGGGTCTCAAACCCTGGCCTGCTGGTTAACAGGCACAGCTTAAGAATGCCGCAACTCCACAAGTTAATTTGACCCTGCACTGCAGGAGGAATGACAAGAATGGACAACATCTGATTGCTTTACTGGCCCTGCAGGGTGTAACCTAAGCAGTGTTTTTATCTCTTGCTTTGTGTTACTCTAATTTTCTTTAATCTGTGGAACTCCTGTTGGAACTCTATGGAACTCTTTAAAAGGAGGTAAGGCAGATTTCTGGAAGAAAAGTCCATTACAGTTTACAAGCCATGATGGTTATGTGCAACCTCCTCTTTTTAGAACTAGGTGACCTCAAAATACTAGGAGCAAGGGGTTGACAACAAGACCCAGGTATGTTGTTAATTTGTGGGCTCCCGGAAGGCATCTGGTGGAACACTGCCAGTGCAATCCTAACCACTGCTCAAACTGGCACAGACTGCTCAGCCTATTTCCCATGCTAGCTTAGGTGTGTTGCAAAAATGTCATTAGGCTTTTCTGTGCCACTCCCAAAGTGGGGGTTAAGACATGCGCTGGTCTCCCCATGCATTCCAGGAATGGGGAGATAAGTGAGTTGTGCTGGCCTAGTTACAACTGCGCCCTCAATGATACATAAATGTCAGAGGGTGACCACCTGGGCTTAAGTACCCAAGACCATCTTAGGCTGCAATCCTAAGTATACTTTCCTTGGAGAAAGACCCATTTAACACAATGAGGCTTAGTTTTGAGTAGACATAGTTAGGATTGTGCTCGTAGAGTCCCTCTGGCTCAAGGCAGGTGGAGCAATTGCTTTGACCTTATTTCCCAGGGATAGGTGGAGAAAAACAAGGGTCCCTCTGTTCTGTACTTGCTATAGATGTAGTATTGAATTGAATTTAATCAATATAGTGGCCCATTCCTACCAAAAAGTAGAGATATTTGTTTTTGATGAATCAACTATGATTCCAGCCTAAATCTAACAGTACACAATACACTTCAGAGTATAGTAAATAACACAATTTTCAGCTCCTTCACCAATAAGCTGATAAGAAGACATATCCTTTGGGGTCAGGGCAATTACCCCATTTTGATTTTTTCCCACAATGGCTTTCAGAATTCTTCTATTAAGAGGATGTGCTGAAAGCAAATGCATTAAAAAGAGCTGCAGAGCATTGAAATAAAGCACAAATTCTTTTTCCCTTTCTTCCTTAAACAGGATAGTCAAAAAAGCACAGATTGTACTCTGAAAAATTGCTATTTCTCTGCCAAAAAAGCTAGAGTGAGGGAGGAGTGACAAGTCAAAGGTAACTCTGTAACTCCATCCTGTGGTGCTGAGCTATCACAGCACATGCTTCGCTGATTACCAAACAGGCAGCATTCAGAGACCAGCACTGAAACTTGGGCAGTTTGGGGCATATTTTCACCCAAGAAGTGAAATGTCTTCCTTCTGCAGAAAATTCTGGCAGCAAAGCTGTGACAGGTTCACAAAAGCAAGTATTTGTTATGCACTGAATATTATTCCCCCAAAATGGTTACGACATGCAAGGAGAGAATCCAGGGTCTCTAACCTTCCTCCAGGATCTCATAGACAAGGTATTGACTCACTCCTTTCCTCCTCCTCTCCTTCCTTGCTACCAGGACATTTAAGAACTTCTTCCATCCATTACTCAACCAGCTCATTCCTCCTTTACACTTCACCCTGCCCCACTTTTTCAGTGTGCTGCAGGACAAGGAAATGTCTCCGCCACTCCACTTCCCAATTACGCATGAACTTCTGGCCACATTATGGCATCTGGCCTATAAGCCTTTTAAAAAGGGATATTTGGAAGAAACATCCAACACAGCCATGATATGCAATATACATCCGACACAGCCATGGTGTTCAAAATTTTGGTTTCTAAACAGGCTACCTCAGAATGCCAGGTGCCAAGGAGCAAGACCAACCCCACACTACCTCTGCCAGCTGTAACTGACCTGGAGATGCATTTTGATCCCTTGCAAACAATCTGAAATAGGTAAAAAAACAAAACATGAAATCACCAATGACCAATAAGGGGGAGAGCAAACAATTCCCACACGGCTCTGGTGGGCTACCAGTAAGACCTAGAATGTCATCAGGCTGAGTAAGTAGAGTTGCCACTCTCTTTCTTCAATTATTGACACTTTGAAAGGTCCCTTCAAAGGCCATTTGACCACTGGGACTGTTTAGTTCTGCCACATACAGAGGCTCATTGCTGCTCTTCATTCTGCAGCAACCCAAGTGTTATCACAAAATTGAGTAGTCCCGTTGTGGTGCTACTTCCATTACTCAGGGGAATGGGAGTAAAATCACCTGAGGAGCCATTGGTGGTTGCCTGGTAGTGCTCAGGATACTGTGGAAGATTTGGCATCATGGCAGTCCTGGCACTCTGGGCATTTTATGATTTACTTTATTTATTTAATTTATATCCTGCCTTTCCTCACCTGCAAGAGGGAGCTCAAGGCGGCTAAGATCAATCAGAAAAATAAAACACCATTAAAATAGAAATATAAAAATAGATTAAAACACAATTAAAATACAATTAGATTAAAAAACTGAGAATAATTAAAACAGACTAAAAACGTATGTTAAAAACAATAAAATAGAACAATAAAACTGCCCCCCCCACCTCTGCCCCATTTAAAAAGCTGCTCATTGGGCTGAGTGAGCTGCTCATTGAGTTAGGGAGGGTATGTAATGCTCTGCTCTTGCCACTGAGATTTTAATTGTCATAAAACTCTGAGATTCCAACTCTGGTTTTGTATCTCATGTTTTTACAACTCAGCTATATCGCTGAACATTCTCAATTCAGCCTTAATGGAAATGTAAAAGAAACCATGTGCAATATTGGATCTCTGCCTAACCTTCAGAGTGAGACATGGAGAAATAAGGAGCTTTCAGAAAACTGAAATTGTCCCTTCCTTCCTTCCTTGGAAAAAGAATGTCTATTGTCAGTTAAGAGTAAATGAAATCAGACCTATTTATTTGACCTTGGAGTCATGATTCAGTCATTTGTTACACAGAGAAGTTGATTTATCAATTAATCCTGCAGCTGAACAGTGTGAAGTTATTTGAGATAATATCAAAGCAATACATGTTCCATCAATTTGATTTGAAAGAGAAAAGCTACCAAAATATGCTGGGCTGGTGACTCTCAAGCTTGTATTTGGCTTGTATTTAATCCTTGGGATAGCAGGATCAACATAGAAGCTTTCTGTAAGACTTGGCAGACCTTGGTGGAGTATTGGGACCAAAGAGGTCACATTCTGCAAGTTATTCAGGCATGCAAGTGAGTTTTGCAGCATGGTGTTGTGTTAGACAATAACTATGGATTATGCTTCTTGAATGAACATTTATATAATCTCATTTCTTCTATGATCAACAATTTTTTTGGTAAAAATCTGTGATTGTTCTAATTTGCTGCTACACATGATAAAGATAGTATGACACAAACTCTAGTCAATAGGCTGGTGGCTATGGATTGGGATTGGTGCATCATAACAGCTTAGAGACTGAGCCACAAATATGGACCACTCTGGTTTGAATCGCCTTCTGCCATGAAATCACTTGGTGGCCCTAGATAACACACTCCCTCTTAATCTCCGTTGTGGGAATAGTAATGCTACCGTAGGGTTTGAGAACTGAACCATACGGGAAGCCCTTTGATGCCTTTGAAGAATAGATGAATAGAATTTGAATTATGGTGCTGGAGAAGAAGCTTAAGAGTCAATTGGATGGCAAGGAGATCAAATCAGTCCATCCTCCGGAAATCAATCAATCAAATATTTTGGCCACATCATGACAAGGGAGGACTCTTTAGAAGAAAAAAAAACCTTGATACTGGGAAAAATTGAAGGCAAAAGGAGAAGGGGATGGTCTAGAATGAGGCGGTTAGATAGTATCACTGAAGCAATGAACATGAATTTAGACAACTTTTGGATGTTGGTGGAAGATAGTGGGTTTGGCATAATCATCATCTTCATCATCATCATCATCATACTTTATTTGTACCCCGCCTTTCTCCAAGGGGACTTGTGGCATACTGTTGTCCATTGCATCATGAAAGTTCAGACCCATTTTAAAAACAATACTACCATTGCAGGGTCAGTTTCTGGCCTCCATCCTGTCATCCATGTACCCAATATAGTCATAGCATGAAATCCAGAGTAACTACGGGGAGTCCTTGCTCCGGAGTAAGAACAAGTTACTCTGGATTGCAGAAATGAATTTCCCATAGGTTTTCACTAGGTGGTGCCATAACTACGGGTGCACGTAATGTCTCTTATGTGCTCCCGTAGTTATTCCGGATTGTGCCCATAAAAAAAAGCAGGCCTCCATCAGTCTTGGAAGACTATGGTATTGTGCTCGGCGCTGCATACGCTGCATGCAAACCACGAAAGCCTGGGTTGGATTGTTATGGAGGATATGCTGTTACCCAAGCAGCAAATCCTCCCTCTCCACGCCACTGAATTAGTCCAGTGGAAAGGCAGAGCCAATACGATTGGATCCAGCTGGTGTCGCAGAGCTGGGCTAAGGACAGGAGCTCACCCTGTCTTGTGGGGCCAACCCGGGTCTCGAACCCTGGCCTCCTGGTTAACAGGCACAGTGTCTTAGCCGCTTGTGCCAATCACAGCCCATATTCTAACAAGTTTTTATTATTTTGATACATAAATTCCTGTCAGATCAGGAAAATCACAAATCATCACCTCGTGAAAGTTTGATCTTCTTATGCTGTTTTTATTCTAACATAAGAAAGCATCTGTGCACATTTGGTGCATTGATTTAGCATTGTTGTTTTGTTTTTCAATAGAAAAATGTGCTTTAAAAAATCTGCTGTAGACAGGAGGGACACTGAGTGACAGGTGGTAAAAAGCCCAGTTTCTAACAGTCATGTTTTCCCAATGGAGTTTGTTTTTCAAAAATGAAAAGTTAAAAAGAGTCCAAGTTCACTTCAAAAAAACATTCAGGAGTACACTGTGAACTGTTAAAATGAAAGGAATCTGAGTACATTTTATTCCAGATGGGTCAGAAGTTGTGCCATATAGTTGTTGCTGTTTTTTTTAAGTCTTCTTTACAAAAAAGACAAAAGGAATTTGTGCTGTTTGTTCCCGCATTACTTCCTGTACGAAAGGAGCACAGCATTCATTTAAAGGGACAGTAGCAATTAAGTAAGCTACAATTTTCTGAGACTCTTATATCTCTGATTTCAGTTGGAGAGTTTGCTGCCCGCCCCCTAATAAATTAAATGGTATGGAATCTTTGATGCCAAACCCTGCACTGGGTTTCTCATGATACCCCAGCTTCACTGGATGCTACTGTTGCCATCAGTGCTGAAGGTTAAAGAGAGGTTTCTTTTTTCTGTCCAGGAAGGTCCTCTGATGGTAACTAGTCCTTGGTCAGTGTCCCATGTGGCTGACTAGGGATGCCAGCCCTAACTGAGAGCTAGTGTAACTTAGTTGTTGTGGGTTAGGGCTCATGGTTTGAGGTTAAGGCTTATCTGACACTTTTGAAAGAGATCATCTTTGCATGCCTAGAATGGATTGTGGAATTACAATCCACAGTAGCTGGTACTTCTATTGGCCAGTCTTCAACATGTCCATGAAGTCCACCCACCCTATCTCTTTTTCCACTGCTACCAAATAACATCATTCAGCAAACACACGGGAACCACCCCAAGTACCAAATACAAGTGTTCTCAGAAACGGTTGTGTGATGCCCACCAGCCCCTGTACAATTTCAAACAAGACATCTCAAAGGACTCCAAGTAAAGATCATATAGTGTGAATATCATGCAGTGAGAGCTAATGTTGACTAGGTTGCCAGTTCCAAAGGTAGACCCAGGTGTGCTGCTCCCAGTCAAGACTTGGTGTTTAAACTTCAATCATCCATTGTTTCTTTTCAATGTATCGTCTTAGAAAAGATCTGGAAGCAAAATACCTGCTGGTGTCTTCATCAGTTTGCAATTTTGACAGGCTTCCTCATGGCATGACCATTTTGTTGGTTTCTTCTTTTCCTTTTCTTTCATGTAGTCCCCTTAGGCATTTGCTGCAGAGAAAAAGGGGATTTTATTATAATAGGTAAAGCAGTTTTGTCAATAAACATCCAGGCATGCAGGAGTTAAAATACTGATCACATCCCACTCCCTAGAAACCCTTTGAGATCTCTAATTCTTTGGGGTATTCTGACCTGCTGTTTCTCCTGCATTATGAAAATGTGTTTTGTTCATCAGTTTCCAAGTCACACAATTTCCACTAGGCTGAGTCTTCCCTCCCTGTTTCCCCTATAAAGAAACCTCTTAAATGTCAGTCATTGTTATCCCTTATGGCAACTTTTGTATTTTTCTTTACTTTGTTTTGATAGCTATGGGTGACTTCCCCTTTGGGTGTGCAGATCTGCACTAAAAGCTTGGTTTCACAATCCATCTAGTCTCCAAAGGGTTGCTGATGTGTCAGAGCACAGTTTCAAGAGAAACCTGAGAGAGATCAGAGACCTGAGAAAGATCAAAATAAGTCCTTCTCTATACTCTTGTAGGCATCAGGGTTAACCCTTTAAAATTACTGAGGTTAGATATATACAGTACATAGAATCTCAAGAAAAGTACACTCATTTTATAATGTCAAATGCTACAATATCATAAGAGCACAAGAAGAGCCCTGCTGGATCAGTCCAAAGGCCCATCTAGTCCAGCTTCCTGTATCTCAGAGGGACAAGAGTGTTGTAAGGGGGGTGTTGCTGTAAGGGTTGGTGTTGTTTGCACCAGGTGATGTGCCAGGGGGGAGTGAAGCACCGGTGCCAGTGGCCTACCCACCCTGGAGGCAAATGAACCTCCTCTGGGCTGGCCAAAGCCCACTCTGGCTGAGTATGAAGGCTACTACCTCTGATCATGTCTGGAGGTAGAGCTCAGCATGTGTGTGTATGAATCTCACACATGTGTACTCTATGTCAAGACCTTCCAGCTCATTGAGGTTTCAGAAGCTTCCACCTGAGTGAGATCCTTTCCTCACCGATAGTGAGAACACCATCGGCCAAAAATGTTTAAATAAGTACATAATAAGAGCATTCAGGCTAAAGCCCATCTAGTCCACCTTCCTGTATCTCACAGCAACCCATCAGATGCCTCAGGGAACATATATAGCCTCAGGGCTAGACAGGGCATTGTTAGGTGGATCTGCAACTGGCTCGATGGCCGCACTCAAAGGGTTTTAGTAAATGGTTCTGTGTCAACCTGGAGGTCAGTTTCTAGTGGGGTCCCCCAAGGCTCTGTCTTGGGACTGGTTCTCTTTAACATTTTCATCAATGACTTGGAGGAAGGGATACGGGGGAGCCTGATCAAATTTGCAGATGACACCAAACTGGGAGGAGTAGCAAACACATCAGAAGATAGGAGAAACCTCCAGGAGGATCTGGATAAACTGGAATCCTGGGCTGTAACAAACAGAATGAATTTCAGCAGGGAGAAGTGCAAGGTTCTGCACTTAGGCAATAAAAACCGAAAACATAGGTATAAAATGGGGGATTCTTGGCTTGGCAGCACAACATGTGAGCGGGATCTTGGAGTCGCCGTGGATCACAAGCTGAACATGAGTCCGCAGTGTGATGTGTCTGCAAAGAAGGCAAATGCCATTTTAGGTTGCATTAAGAGGACTGTAGCTTCCAAGTCACGAGAAGTTATAGTTCCTCTTTATTCTGCATTGGTGAGACCTCACCTTGAGTACTGTGTTCAGTTCTGGGCACCTCACTTTAAGAAAGATGCAGCCAAACTGGAGCAAGTCCAGAGGAGAGCGACAAGAATGATCAGTGGGATGGAAGGGAAGCCCTACGAGGAAAGGTTGGGGGAACTTGGGATGTTCAGCCTGGAGAAGAGGAGGCTGAGGGGAGACATGATTGCCCCTCTTCAGATACCTGAAGGGCTGTCATATGGAGGAAGGGGCCAATTTGTTCATAGCTGCTTCTGAAAGCAGAACTAGAACCAATGGGTACAAACTGCAAGAGAGGAGATTCCGGCTGGAAATCCGGAAAAAATTCCTGACTGTGAGGGCGGTTCGGCAGTGGAACAGATTGCCAAGGGAGGTGGTGGACTCTCCCTCACTGGGGATCTTCAAGCAGAGGCTCGATGAGCACCTGTTGGAGATGCTCTAGGGGGAATTCCTGCTGCAGGCAGGGGACCTACTAGGTCCCTTCCAACTCTATGATTCTTTGATTCTATGATTCTATATAGCATTTGCATCCAGGTTCCCCACTGCATCTGACATTTCTCTACAAATCTCTCATGCCTTGTAACCCATGATCCCCCTGACTGGAGGATCCCAATTATCACATAGGCCAGAAAAAGACCTTTTTCAGGTTATACTCAGCCTGTGCTTTGTATGCTTGATACCCCTGCATTAACCCTTCATTCCTGCCATCTTCCCAATCCAAAACCACCTCCTTGATCTATTCTAGTGCATTGTATGTTTGATACCACCATTCTAGAGATATCATTTTTGGGAATCACTGTTTCATTTACTGATTGTTTCTGCTGATTCCTGAGAACAAGATGTAGTAGCAGCTTGTGTTTTTAAGGCTCCTTTGTCGGTCTCATTGAGTGCCATCCCATCTTTTTGTCAGTCAATCAATTTTACTGTAAAGCAAAATTAGCAATCACAATACAGAATTGTCCTGAAAATGCACAAAGGGATATGTATTACAACCAAATGGAATAGCAAATCTTCCCGTTAAAGTCAGGTTATCTTTCCTATAGTTTTACATGTTATGAACCATAAACATGCAGACAATCTTGGCACTGAATACAGCAGCACTAGCTTCAGTCATTCAGCCTCTTCTAACCAAAGGCCGTCAACAAGTCCCCATTGGAGTTCATGTTCAAATTACAAAGGAAACATAGGGCTTGACCCCATTATCTGTTTATTCTGTTGGCCTCTCGAGCAACTCTTCAAATTACTGCAAGTGTTTATGGAACAATTTCCAACCATAACAAAGTGGTCTCAACAAGAAATATCAGCAAACAACTACTGGAAAATACAAAATACTGGCATGAAAACACTGACCAATATTGATAAATATGTGATCTGCTAAATATGTGATCTGCCAGTTTAAAGGGTACTTTGGTGTTCATTTAGCAGGAACCTGTGGTGATGTCCCATGGTTCTATGGTGTCAAGTTACCATCTGTGCAGGAAATAATAAAGGGAAATACATATTAACAGATTTCCTCCAGCCCTCTCTAAATTAACTTCCCAGCACAGATTAAACCAGAGGAAAGACCTCTGGAAATCTTTTCAGCTGTACCTGGAAATTCTCACCTTTCAAACAACAGGAAGACTAATGGAAACAATAGGAAGACATTAAGGCAATCATAACCAATTTAAGCTGACCTAACTCACCTGGCATAATTTCCCTTGCTGGTGGGGGAGGTTGGTGTATGCCCGTGCCCTGGCCTAAAGCCTCCAGGAATGGGACAGAAGTGCCTTACAGCACTTTTGTGACACCCCCAGGTCAGGACAGGACTTAGGCTAGAGTTTATGCCAGCCTAAACTGAGATTTGGATTGCAATCAATATCAAAGAAAATATGTACAAAATGATGTATACATGGTCCTTGACAAATTATCACAAATTTTTAAAAAGATACCAGATAAATGCTGGAAATGTAAGAGACAAGAAGGAATGTTTTACTATATGTAGAGGATGTGACCAAAAGCAAAAAAATATACTGGATTTTGATATACCAGCAAACTGAGTTTATATTTACAGTAAAATTGCACATGAAATCAGAAACTTTCCTGCTTGGAATGCTGGATTCAATTTATAAAAAAATTGAAATTTTATTTTTATGTATGGCAATTGCTGCAAGAATTTTATATGTCAAATGTTGGAAGGTCCCAGAGTTACATTACATGGAATAATAGTGGAACCAGGTAGTGGACTTTGCTAAGATGGGTAAACTTAAAATTTATCTTAAAAGTCAGTAAATATTTTTATAGACAACTGGAAACCATTCATGGACTTTCTGCTTGAAAAAAAGATTATGAATGAATTATGGTTTTGATGAGGAGATAATTGTTACATAATTTTTATCCCCTTTTATTCTTGCTGGTATTTTTTAAGTAAGGCAAAAGAAAGGTAGATAATCTGCACTTGCTATAGAAGTTTCAATTTTATTCTTATTCTTACTTTTTATTATTTTTTTCTTTTTCCCTTTTTAAATATATAATTTTCTTTGCTTTTGATGAAATTAATTAAAATTACCTAAAAATAAAAATATAAATTAATAAAAATGAAATAAAATTTTAATAAAAATTAATAAAAAGAATAAAAAGGTGATGATTAAAGGCAGGGTCTTTCTGGTGGTGATACTATGTCTGTGGAATGCTTTGCCTTGAAATTCCAACAAGACTGCCTTTCCAAAACTCCCACACTGGCAGCCCACCACTAGAGTAAACTTACCCATCTGCATTGGTGTGGAAGCTAATCTGACCTAGATGTTCAGTGGTAGGTTGAGAGTAATGGAGACATTGCTACTCTCATACTGCCACGGGATGACCTTTAAAATTTGTGGATAGGTAATCGCAAAATCCCACTGAACGTGGGTTGTCTGGAGAAGGAAAACTCCCACCTCAAACCTCCACTGCCTTGTGGCTACACCCATCTATGGGAAAGGCTTCAGGAGTCAACCTCGATAAAAATCTGGAGACGGAGTCCTGGAAGCAGTTCACAACTGTGTACAATCACATTCTGGTAACTCCTGCGATGCAGCTGGAACCAATCGTATTGGCTCTGCCATTCCATTCAACTATTTCAGTGATGTGGTGGGGGCGGGATTTGCTGCTTGGGTAACAGTCTATCCTCCATATTCTATCCCAGGCCATGGTCTATCCCAGGCCATTGTGCTCTGGAGAGGACACTCAGAGAATGATACCATAGTCTTTCAAGACTGAAGGATGCCAATGCAGGATCACAAGAGGTTCTGCATTTTCTGTTCTATTTAAAAGGACTGTAGTGGGTGGAGTCCTCAGTGGTGTCACTAGGAGAATGCAGGGGCACCAATAATGAGAGAAAGTAGCAATTCTGCCCTTCCTGAATAAGCAAATCTGCCAATGGTGAATTCACATATAAAGAGGACTTGCTGTCACTTTTTCTGCCCAGGCCCAGCCAATAATAAAATGGAGGTGGAAGTAGATTCTCAGTTGTAGGTTGGTAGTATTTGGGTGCTATGGCAAGTTCAGCTCATTGGCATTTATGATTAGGAAAATAAAGTTTACTGGGGCTGCATTGGCATAGTGATTAAAGGCTCTGTGCCTGTCAATCTGAAGATTTAAAAGGACTGTAGTGACGATTGCAGGTCAACAGTTTAAGACCGAAGTACTGCAAGACAGAGTGAGCTCCCATCAATTGCCCAGCTCCTATCAACCTAACAGTTTGAAAGTATGCAAATGCAAGTACATAAATAGGTAGCACCTCGATGGGAAGGTAATATCATTCCATATGCATGCAGGCCAAGTGTACATGGAGGCGTCTTCAAACAATGCTGGCTGTATGGCACTAGAAACAGGGGTGAGCACCATACCCTAGAGTCAGTCATGACTAGCAGGGCAACCTGTGGGGACACCTTTATCTTTTTAAAATAAAGTTTAACCAAGTAAATACATTCTAATCATACATTAGCACAACTTGTCTGATCCCTCCAGCGTTCATGAAGAACCAACGTGCAAATAAGTGAACAGGACTCTATAAATGGCACAGTGGAGTGAATGGCACACCATCTAATGAATGTGAAACAACACAACAAGTACTAGAAGCAAATTAACCTGCAGTTCAAATATGACCCAACTCCATAATAACCAGCTTCCGTCTAAAGAGATTTAGAAGGCTGCAAACAAACCACTATTGTGGCCTTCATAAATATATCTTGACATTTCTACTTGATGGAAAATGGGCCATATAATACCACAGGAGATATGAAGTCAATTTAGGAAGCGACGGTCAAGAGCACTGCTGAAGAGAGCCCTTGAAACTCCATCTAGCTGTTCAATGAAATAGGGAAGAACAGCATAAAGAGCAGGGACAAAAGGTCAAGGGATTGATATATTTTTTAAAAAGTGTTCCTCTTCAGTCTAGTCAAGTGGTGAAGAAATGTGTCTCAGTGGCATACTTTGAAATTTATTTCAACTCTTTTGCAAGCCTGAAGGCAGGTGATCCTTCTTGAGAACTCCTTCCATCTTATTGTCTTAGACTGACATTGAAGTGTTGGTTCCTTACAAGGATGGCTGGGCTGAACAATAGTGATGGGGCAAGATCCAGGAAGAACTAGAAAGAGTTTAGAGAACCTGGAAGGGGTGTTGCTCAGTGGAAAGTTACAACTGGAGCAAGTTGACTGTTCTAAGTTCAATTCCAGCATTGGCTGGATACTGTTGGGAAAGACTCCTGCTTGACAGGACAGACACTGTAGAAATTGCTGCAGGTCAGCAAGTCAGCAGTTTGAGACCTCTGGACATGCACAATGGGCTCAGGGTACTCGTGGCCCACTCTGCATACTCTGGGCATGTGTGTTAGTCATTAGCATGCTCAGTTCAGCTCTGCTCTGTAGAACTCTGGGCATGCACAAGAGTTGGAATTTCCAAAAACCGGTTCTTAGTGCACCCCTCGGTCACAGAAGGAACACCACTCCAAATTTCACGCTTCTAGGCCTGGCGGTTTTGGCAGGGTGTTAGTGAGTGAGTGAGTGACTTTTCTCTTATATATATATACATAATTACATCTCATTGGCTTTCAGAATAATCAGAACCATGGGATTGTTGAGTTAGGAAAATCCTCTTTTTGTTCCATAGGCTTTTGTGTTCTCATTTTCTGGTTAATTGGTCATAACTTTTGATAGAATATAGATCTCCCAATGCAGTTTCTTTCATTGCATTGTGCATAAAATTACCTTTCCAGTTATATATAACATGATGGCATTATCTTTCATATTTATCTAGTTTTTCACAGTCATTAGTGTCAACCTCAGCTTGTTGCCCCCCCCCCCCCCCAAGGCAGGCTCTCCAGTGAAACTGTGTGCCCTGCATCCCCCCCAGCTACGCCACAGTACCCATTGCTCTGTTAACACAGTTCAACAACTAATTGTGCAATTCTGTATCTTGGTAATGCATAAATGTTAAGGAACCCTTCACTAAGGGCAAAATCCAGAGTAACTATGGGGAGTTCCTGCTTCAGTTTAAGAACAACTTACTCTGGATTCCAATATGAATTTCCCATAAGTTTTCACTACGTGGTGCAGTAAGTACGCATGCACATAGGCAGCACAATCCAGAGCAACTAATCTGTCCACATAAGAGCCCTTGGGTTGCCCTATCTATCACTAGGGTGGAGCAACTGCAAGATGCTCCAACCCAGTTACTCTGGAAAAGGCTTAGGGCAGAGCAAGGCAACATAGGGTGCCCCAAGAGAGGTGGACCTGCTCTGCCCTAACTGGGGCAGTCTAAGCAGCTCAGGAGAGGCATGTTGAGGGAATCTTTAGCATTGCCTATGGCAGAGCAGTTACTCTGTATCCAGAGCCTGTTTCCAAGGCAGAAATGCCCTCTTCCAGTTCCTCAGAGATATTCCACCTCAGGAGCAGGTATAGTAATGAGTAGACCCATAGGGGTCCATGATAAGGCTTGAGTAAGAATGGCAGTGTTGACCAAAAATCTGAGTTCTTGGCCAGCCTAGTTGCAACCCCTGCCTCTCAACCTCAGGATATGAAACAACTACAGCTGCCCACAAACCTCAGGATACAGCAGGCCACTCCAAGAAGCCCCTTATATTCACTGCAGAATGTACTGGCATCTCATCAGGGACTCCTTATAAGGCAGGCACCCAGTGGCGTCACCAGACTGGTGCGGCTGGTGTGGGCTGCATTGGGTGATGTGTTCCGTATGGGATGATGCGCCGGAAGAGTTTGACTTCCTTTGGCAGGCCCAGAGCAGCAGCCCAGAAGCTGCCACTAGTCCTTGGAGCTGGCCTGAACAGCCAGCTGAGGTGCACTGGGCAGAAACACACTGAGCATGCCAAACAGCTTCAGAGGAGACTTAGAATCATAGAATCATAGAATCATAGAGTTGGAAGGGACCTAGTAGGTCATCTAGTCCAACCCCCTGCCTGCAGCAGGAATTCCCCCTAGAGCATCTCCAACAGGTGCTCACCGAGCCTCTGCTTGAAGATCCCCAGTGAGGGAGAGTCCACCACCTCCCTTGGCAATCTGTTCCACTGCCGAACCGCCCTCACAGTCAGGAATTTTTTCCGGATTTCCAGTCGGAATCTCCTCTCTTGCAGTTTGTACCCATTGGTTCTAGTTCTGCTTTCAGAAGCAGCTATGAACAAATTGGCCCCTTCCTCCATATGACAGCCCTTCAGGTATCTGAAGAGGGCAATCATGTCTCCCCTCAGCCTCCTCTTCTCCAGGCTGAACATCCCAAGTTCCCCCAACCTTTCCTCGTAGGGCTTCCCTTCCATCCCACTGATCATTCTTGTCGCTCTCCTCTGGACTTGCTCCAGTTTGGCTGCATCCTTCTTAAAGTGAGGTGCCCAGAACTGAACACAGTACTCAAGGTGAGGTCTTACCAATGCAGAATAAAGAGGAACTATAACTTCTCGTGACTTGGAAGCTACAGTCCTCTTAATGTAACCTAAAATGGAATTTGCCTTCTTTGCAGACACATCACACTGCTGACTCATGTTCAGCTTGTTATCCACAGCGACTCCAAGATCCTGCTCACATGTTGTGCTGCCAAGCCAAGTATCCCCCATTTTATACCTATGTTTTTGGTTTTTATTGCCTAAGTGCAGAACCTTGTACTTCTCCCTGTTGAAATTCATTCTGTTTGTTACAGCCCAGGATTCCAGTTTATCCAGATCCTCCTGGAGGTTTCTCCTATCTTCTGATGTGTTTGCTACTCCTCCCAGTTTGGTGTCATCTGCAAATTTGATCAGGCTCCCCCGTATCCCTTCCTCCAAGTCATTGATGAAAATGTTAAAGAGAACCGGTCCCAAGACAGAGCCTTGGGGTACCCCACTAGAAACGGACCTCCAGGTTGACACAGAACCATTTACTAAAACCCTTTGAGTGCGGCCATCGTGCCAGTTGCAGATCCACCTAACAATTGCCCAGTCTAGCCCATATTTTTCCAACTTCCTAATTAAAATGTCATGTGGGACTTTGTCAAATGCTTTGCTGAAGTCAAGATAAATGACATCCACAGCATTGCCACTGTCCAGTAAGCTCGTAACCCGATCAAAAAAGGAGATCAGATTTGTCTGGCAAGATTTATTCTTGGTAAATCCATGCTGGGTTGTTTTGATCACGGAGTACTTGTCTAGATGTGCACAAATTGTGTGTTTTATGATTTGCTCTAATATCTTGCCCGGGATTGAAGTCAAACTGACTGGTCTATAATTTCCCGGGTCTTCTTTTTCCCCCGTCTTAAAAATTGGGACTACATTTGCCCTCTTCCAGTCCAGTGGCACTTCTCCACTCCTCAAGGATTTCTCAAAGATGATCGACAAAGGCTCTGCAAGGACATCTGCAAGTTCCTTAAGAACTCTAGGATGCAGCTCATCTGGTCCAAATGACTTGAATTCATTTAGGCCAGTTAAGTGGTTTCGAACCAGTTCTCTGTCAATCTTAATCTGCTGTTCTGCACCATCCATGTTTTCATTACCTCTTAGGGGATGTAAACACATCCCCGAATCAGTCAATGATCCCGCACCCCCATTTGCACAGCCCTCCTTCTGTGAATAGACGGATGCAAAGTAGGAGTTGAGCAGCTCCGCCTTCTGCTGGTTTCCAGACACCTGTTTTCCATCCTTGTCCAAGAGCAGCCCCAGCCCCTCGTCTCTCCTCCTGTTCCTTTGGGCATATCTAAAGAAGCTCTTTTTGTTATCTTTGACTCCCCTGGCCAGCCTCAGCTCATACTGAGCTTTAGCATCCCTGACCCCCTCCCTACAGGACCGGGCTACCTGCCTGTACTCCTCTCTGGTGATCTTTCCAGTCTTCCACTCCCTATACTTCTCTTTCTTTAACTTCAGCTGATCCCCAAGTTGCCTGTGGAGCCAACCTGGTTTTTTCAGCATTTTCCCCCCTTTCTTTTTTATTGGAATTGTTTCTGACTGTGCTTGTAGAAGCTGCCTCTTAAGGAGCTCCCACCCATCTTGGGCCCCTTTCCCCATTAGATCATCAACCCATGGGATCCCACCTATGACTCCTCTAAGCCTGTTGAAATCAGCTTTCCTGAAATCCAGGAATTTCCTTAGAACTTCCTTAGACTGTTAGGAATTTCTTAGGAATTTCCTAAGAATTTCCTAAGGAATTTCTAAGGAATTTCCTAAGACTTCCTTAGGAATTTCCAGGAACTTCCTTAGACTGGAGGTAGTCCGCGCCTCTGCACGGCCATTCAGCCTCACTCAGGAGTTGGAGCGGCAGCCGAATGGCTTCAGAAAGAGTACTGCACAGGCACCAACTCTGACGCCTGCACAGTCTCCCCCGAAGCTGAAAGGCTTCAGAAAAGTACTGTGCAAGCGTCAGAGATGGTGCCTGCACAGTAGTCTTTCTGAAGCGAGTTGGCTTCAGAAACAACTGCACAGGTGCCAACTTTGGCAACTGCACAGTCCAGGTAGGGGGGTGCGTGCATCCCAGGGGTGACACACAGACTTCCGCACCGAGTGATGCACAGAGTTGTGTCACCACTGTAGGCACCACAGCTATTCCTTGTTCAGTGTGATCTGAGTGGTGTATCCCCAGGAGCAAGTCTTCCTCATGTGTCAATTACTTAGCATGCTCTGGAGCAGTTAGGGCAGCCCAGGCTTCCTGACTCTCTGGATGCAGCATTACTTTCTGCTTTGGATACAGAATAGTTAGGTGAGAGCAGTTAGGGCAGAACAGGCTGAACTTGCTCTGGATTGTGCCCAAAGTCTCTTACACGCTCCCGTAGTTACTCTGGATTTGGGGATATGTCTTTGTGAGGGTGGGGCTAGTGCAATGGTGCAACCTCCAAGATCATGCTCCTGTGGGGAAATGGAGCAATGGGACTCTTTTGCAACTTACAAATGGTTCAGCCAAGGTTTGGGGAATGGGGGACCCCTTCCCCTTTCCTTTTAAAGAAAGCAAAGGAACCTTACACAAACTGGGTGGGGGGGGGCTTGCAATTTTAGTAGCACAGCTCTGAACCCAGGGGGAATTATTTATGAGTAGATGTGCATAAGATTGTGCTGCACATGTATTTTATGCAACAAAACTTACAGTGCAATCCAATGCACTGACTTCAATGGGACTTCCAATAAGTGTGCATAGCACTGCAGCATTTATGAATTACTAGCCTATAAAAGCTGCACTCTGTGCGGACTTTTAAAGCAGCTCCTGCAGAGGGCATGTTGTGCCTTTGCTCCAAAACTAAAGAAACATCTAGTCCAGCTTAGAAAACAGCAATTTTGAAGAAATAACTGTGAATCCTCAATTCAGTCCATGGAACTTGAAAACCTCACTGTAGGTTTGATCAGTTATTTTCAAATTTGAATTTTTAACTGTTCCCTACAAATCCCAATGATGGATGTTATAATATGTCCATGTAGAGCAAGTATGGGTGGAGCTGGAGGACCTGTGTGGAGTGTGTGTGTGTGTGTGTGTGTGTGTGTCTGGAGTGTGTGGGGTTGGTTTGTGTGTGGGGCAGGGTGTCCAGCTGACCAGAAATGCCAGACTCCTCCGGAAAAGGCGGGTTTGGCAGGGCGTTGATGAGACAGTCAGTGAGTGAGTCAGTGAGTCAGTGACTTAGTCTTTTATATATATATACTTGTGAAAAGTGTACCCACTTTGTGGGAGTAAAATTTCCCCATATGTCACCCACCACAGTGCCTCAATCAGCCCCCCATGTGAAACTTCCCCCATGCACAACAACTCTCCATGTCCATCAACCCCCCATTCCCAACTTTCCCCATGTGCAACAGCACCCCATGCGCATCAACTCCCTCATGCACAGCATCCCCCCCAGTGCAACCCCTCTCTCCAGATAACATCCCCTCCACTGAACTGGGGAATGAGTATCAAATTGGGTGGATGTTGGTCAGTCTTCCATGTTAAGTTTAGGACAAAAAGATGTTGCACCCCTTTTCAGTAACTTAAGGGTTAAATTTCTCCACATCAGTTCTTGGTGGGTGTTGATGTCACAGAAGGAACATCCTCCCTGAATTTCGTGCTTCTAGGTCCAGGGGTTGGGGCAGAGCATCCCTCAGTCACTGATTCTTCAATGTAAAGTATACGGAGGAAAATGCATTGCGCCCCTTTTCAGCAGATGCTTTATTGTTTTACTGTAAAACACAAGTAAAAAAAACTTACGTTTGAAATTGTATATATGTATGCGTGTGTATGTCCTTCAGATGATACTCAAATGGTCCTTCAATCATGGGCCCCTCTGTAGCTCTTGGGCCCCAGAACAATGTACCTGCATGCAAAGCACGAAAGCCTGGGTTGGATTGTTATGGAGGATAGGCTGTTACCCAAGCAGCAAATCCCCCCTCTCCACGCCACTGAATTACTCCAATGGAAAGGCAGAGCCAATACGATTGGATCCAACTGGTGTCGCAGAGCTGGGTTAAGGACAGGAGCTCACCCTGTCTTGTGGGGCCGACCCAGGTCTCAAACCCTGGCCTGCTGGTTAACAGGCACAGTGTCTTAACTGCTCCCACAAATCAGATTAGCCTTATTGACTTCCATAATTAAGGAGGACAAAACAGGTGCACTTTCAGTAAATGTTGTTGAGGGTCTCCACTAGTAATGCATTTTGGCAGAAAAAAAGGGTTTTGTCCACATGGAGGCAATGGGAGGAGAACTGAATCTGGCAGGTTTTCATGGAGGTTCCTCCAGCAAAGGAAGCTCATCTTAGCATTTACTTTGTTTTCACACAAGAGGGGACATATTGATTGTGCAAAGTAAAGGTCTGTGTTACTCTGAGTGCCTTTACAGAGTGGTGACTGGAGCTGTTTTTTGCCTCTGTCCTTTTTTGTTGTTTGAAATTCAGTCTTTCGTTATTATCTTTCCACAGGGTTGAAAAAATGAGACAAGGTTTCAGGACCATGGATAGCTCCAGGATTTTTGTATGTCCCAAAAAGCACCATGGTGTGGATTGAGGCCTTAAACCTTTGATTTTCAATTTTTTTCATCTCATGGCATAGTGACAAGGTCAAGGCACACCATCAGTTTTTGGACCACTGACAAGGCACATCATGCTGCTGATGGTGGGCTCACAGCCCCATTATTGTTGTCCCAAACCTCCATGGCATGCCTGCAGACTACTTTCGGCACACTGATTGAAAATCACTTCCAGGCTCCAACTTAAAGGCTTCATCTTCCAAAAGATGGAGGCTTACAATGTCATTCTACTCATAAGTTCCACTATGTTCAATGGGGCTTCCTCTGTGGAAGGGACATATAGAACTGCTGCCTTAAAAGAAGCAGCCAACTAAAATGAAATCTTATATTCTGGTTCCACCTCATTCCTCTTGTTCATCTTTGGAGATGGTGTGCAGACTTTTGGAAACAGGAGATTCTTTACATGGAAGTTGGAAAAATATGGGCTAGACAGGGCAATTGTTAGGTGGATCTGCAACTGGCTCGATGGCCGCACTCAAAGGGTTTTAGTAAATGGTTCTGTGTCAACCTGGAGGTCAGTTTCTAGTGGGGTCCCCCAAGGCTCTGTCTTGGGACCGGTTCTCTTTAACATTTTCATCAATGACTTGGAGGAAGGGATACGGGGGAGCCTGATCAAATTTGCAGATGACACCAAACTGGGAGGAGTAGCAAACACATCAGAAGATAGGAGAAACCTCCAGGAGGATCTGGATAAACTGGAATCCTGGGCTGTAACAAACAGAATGAATTTCAACAGGGAGAAGTGCAAGGTTCTGCACTTAGGCAATAAAAACCAAAAACATAGGTATAAAATGGGGGATACTTGGCTTGGCAGCACAACATGTGAGCGGGATCTTGGAGTCGCCGTGGATAACAAGCTGAACATGAGTCAGCAGTGTGATGTGTCTGCAAAGAAGGCAAATGCCATTTTAGGTTGCATTAAGAGGACTGTAGCTTCCAAGTCACGAGAAGTTATAGTTCCTCTTTATTCTGCATTGGTGAGACCTCACCTTGAGTACTGTGTTCAGTTCTGGGCACCTCACTTTAAGAAGGATGCAGCCAAACTGGAGCAAGTCCAGAGGAGAGCGACAAGAATGATCAGTGGGATGGAAGGGAAGCCCTACGAGGAAAGGTTGGGGGAACTTGGGATGTTCAGCCTGGAGAAGAGGAGGCTGAGGGGAGACATGATTGCCCTCTTCAGATACCTGAAGGGCTGTCATAGGGAGGAAGGGGCCAATTTGTTCATAGCTGCTTCTGAAAGCAGAACTAGAACCAATGGGTACAAACTGCAAGAGAGGAGATTCCGGCTGGAAATCTGGAAAAAATTCCTGACTGTGAGGCGGTTCGGCAGTGGAACAGATTGCCAAGGGAGGTGGTGGACTCTCCCTCACTGGGGATCTTCAAGCAGAGGCTCGATGAGCACCTGTTGGAGATGCTCTAGGGGGAATTCCTGCTGCAGGCAGGGGGTTGGACTAGATGACCTACTAGGTCCCTTCCAACTCTATGATTCTATGATTCTATGATTCTATGGAAGAATATAATTCTTCAAGGGTTTTCAGATCAGACTCAGTATTTCCTACCTCCAGAGCTACCCACAGTGAACACTTGCAGAAAAGGCCCTTATCCTTCAGCTTCTTTGTGTACCATTGACCGGGTCAATACAGGTAAGCAGGAGGTAGGCATGTCTGTCTCCATGCCCCTCCAAAAAACAATACATCTATTTCATTGGTTTTATCGCCGTTCAAGGCTGGTGATAAGAGCTATGGATGGTGATAAGAGCAATGTGATAGAAGCATATAAATGGATGTGATAAGAACAATGAAATGGATTTGTATTTGTGTGCGCATGTAACAAGAGAAAACAAGATAGAATCAAAGGAGAACTGTATGGTATGCACCAATTACCATTTATTTTCCCACATTTTTATACTAGCCTTCTAAGGCGCTCAGGGTATACAGGCATCTCACTTATGGGATGAGTTAGGGATTGGAGCACTATCCAAAATTGAAAAATGTTGAAAAGCGGAACCCAATATTTTTAGTTTATAAGTATTGCTTCCAATGCTTTTTTAGCTAGCAAATTGAAAATGCCCCTTTTATCTTGCAAATTTCTGCTGCCACACAAAGATTTCTGCAGATGGATTATCATTAACTTCTTCAGGAATGGGATTAAACTAGGAGCTACAATATGGGGGAGGGCAATTTTGGCTTTTAGAACAGCAGAGAGAGGTTGAAAGAGCAGAACGTACATTGAATTAATGAGTTTGGGGTATAATTGAAAGTTGCTGAAAGAGTGGATCATTGGAAAATGAACCGTCAGAAAGTGGGGGATGCTTGTGGTTCCTTCTCTTTTTTTGTCTTCACAACAATCCTGTGAGGTAGGTGAGGTAAGAGATAGTGACTGCCCCAAGTTAATCAAGGAAGGTTCATGGCTGAGTGGGGATTTGAACTTGGATCTACCATTTCCAATTCCTGAACCACT
This sequence comes from Cryptoblepharus egeriae, assembly GCA_030015325.1. Taxonomy (NCBI): domain Eukaryota; kingdom Metazoa; phylum Chordata; class Lepidosauria; order Squamata; family Scincidae; genus Cryptoblepharus; species Cryptoblepharus egeriae. Next base: position 18,741,411 of record JAREYC010000011.1, on the reverse strand, counting down.
ACTCCATCCTGGCTCTCACAATTCCCATCCCTGCCCCCAAAAGATCACCTATGGTGAATTGGTTGGAGATGGAAGAAACTGATTCATTCGCAATTCCTATCACTTCAGTATTCAAATTAATTAGAGTTTTCTTACAAATTACCCAAAGGGATCTCACCATAAAGAGACTAAGGGCTCAATTCTAACCAATTTAGGCTGGCACAACTCTTGAACTTTCAGGTTGACAAGCAGAGTGTCTTTGACCACTTAGCCTGAAATCCTAACCCCCTGTTTGGCTGGCATAAGTCCTGCACAAATCCTTTACTGGCCTGGTGGTGTCACAAAAGTGCCATAAGACTCTTCTGTGCCTCTCAGGAGGGGGGCGTTTAGTGCACTGGTGCACTGGTCTCTCCACACCACCACTGGAATGGGAAGTGGATGAGTGGTGCAAGCCTAAATTGGTAAGGATTGCAACCCGACATTCTTAGGGTAATTGTCCACCACCCCCTCCCCAAAAAAAATTAGGTCATCCATAAGTGAAATGAAGAGCAAAGTATATCAGTTTTTCAAATTCCTCCTTTTTTCCAAGCCACATAAAATGGTCATCCAGTGGCATGCTATCATAAAATTAAATCATTCTCACTTGTCATTTTGTAGGGTCTATGCTGACAGATTAAAAACTACATGGCAAAATGCAATTTCCTAGACTGAGAGTGTACGAAGAATTTGAAATATCTCCCTTTTGTGGAGGGAGCTTAGTCTGGTTTCCTTGCAGTGCTAAACAAAAAAAAGAAGTTACTGCTGAATACAATTTAACACTGTTTTCTGGCTGGCGGGTGCAAGCGACACTTGTCTTAAGAGTGCCATGGGAAATGCTCAAAAGCGACAGTTACATTAACAAACCAAGGTTATCCCCCTCCTTGCTTCTCTTTCTAGAGGACTCCTTCAAAATCTGATGTCTGAAAGATGTTAACTGCTTGAGTTAACAGTTCCAAGCAAATGATAGTGATCACATAGGGATGATGCTTTGAGGGGACCTATCTCACAGCAGGAGTGAGCACATTCTTTCTTTTCTGTAATTTGCAGCTAATTATTTCCGGGGGAGGGAGGGAGGAGATGGGCTTATTTTTGGACATCATCTCCTTAATGACATCACTTCTTACTTAATGATTTTGATCCACATCAGGTATGAGCTATCCAGCCATCTGTAGTAAATGACTTTTACTCCCTTGCTACAGTCACCACTTTTTGTTAGATCCAGTGGCATAGCTAGTGGGGTTGGAGCAGTCAGTCTTGGAGGGAGCATGCAAAGGGTGCCCCACCTGGAATTGCTCTAAAAGTGAGGGACCCTATTCATGCTTCCTCCAAGACTGACTGCCCCATCCCCCAGCTATACCATTGGATCAGGGGAGTCTAACTTACCTAGCATTTCTTCCCATTGTGGTGTGGGAAGGTCGGCCTGTGCACTGGCCTAAACCACCACCCACATAGGAAGGGGCAAAAGTGTCTTACAGCACCTTTGTGACTCCATCAGGCCAGCATGAGATTGATACCAGGGCTTGAGCCAGCTTAACTGGGGTAGGATTGCAGCCTGAATCATTAAATTTTGTAAATGCATTTTTCTGTAAGCTTTCTGTACCTTTCAAGTTTCCTTGTGGGACTGGCAAGGAACTGAAGAAATGAAAATGGGAAGAAAATCTATAGATGAAAATTTGGGAGGAGAAGCACAACTCATCAATATTTGCACGGACAGATTGATGTTTTGCAGACATTCTACTGGGACTTCCCTTCTGGTAGGAAGCGTGGCAGTAGCAGATGTAAACACAGCTGCAAGAGCTCACTGGAACATGCAAGGCAGCTGCACTTGGCAAGGTGGAAAGAACTAAAGGGACTAGCTTGGAATGTCTCTGTTTTTCCCATCCTTATATTGATCCCCGAAGACTTGAGAGTAGGTCCTTGTGATCACAAAAACAAGGTGGGTGTGACAGGAAGGAGTTAATGTTTTAATCAAGACCTTCTCTCAGATATATTCCCTGGCATGCCTGTTGCAGTCTCCTTAGAACTGAGGACAAGGAAGGAAGCCCCAGGACAGACTGAAAACAGCACTTCCAAGACAACTTCTCAACCTCAATTATTGAACACCAAATTAAATCAGAACTAAACAAGCCTTCCTGGTCACAATCTCCAGATGCCCCAGCTGTTAATTATTTTTTGAATCCAAATGAAATTCAGCTAAGAACTAATAAATCTAGTGATGGACTGGGGAAAAAACCCCTATGAGTTTCTGATTTTCTTCTCTAGAAAGAGAGGAAAGAAAATGCTTTGGGGGGATCAGAAGGCGGAAATGTTTAGAGATGCATCTTCTGAGTGCTCTCTCTCTCTCTCTCTCTCTCTCTCTCTCTCTCTCTCTGTGTGTGTGTGTGTGTGTGTGTGTCTGTGAGTGTGAGTATCCAGAGGGGTAACTACAGTAATTAAGAAGAGATCTAAGAGGATTCTCTTTAGGTCATTTGGATATTTGCAGGGCAGAGAGGTTGAGCAGAATTTACACCCTCAAACCTACCTGTCCAAAAATATTATGTGCAAAAATCCTTAAGACTGCAATCCTAACAACATTTTCCTGATAGTAAGTACTATTGAACACAATGGGGCTTATTTCTGAGTAGACATGCTTTGGCTTGCACTTTAAATCTTCTTTTTCAGTGACTTGGAGGGACTGCTGTTAGAATGTCCACATACTCAAAGATTCATTGTCACCAAAGTCTGGATTTGTGGAAGATGAAAATACAGAGTCCAATAGCAAAGTTGGGAGGGAGAAAAACTGCCAGTCACATGATGCTCACTTCGTTGTCGCAAGCGGTTGTGATCTGTGATACATTATGGTAACACTTTCATATTGGGCCATTCATTGATGCATTTTATTCCCAGAGTGCTCTTCAAGCTATTATTTTCTTGCATGCAATTTTGTAAAGTGGTAATTACTGTTCATTACTGCAGGAAACAGGGAAAAATTATGTAGCCTTTATTTTCTTGTGGCTGTTTTGTAAGGATGGGCCAAGCACACAGAATTCCACAACTTATTATCTTATTATCTATTTGATATATTTTTACTACCACCATTCCATGAAATCTCTCTCTCTCTCTCTCTCTCTCACTCACTCACTCACTCTCTCTCTCTCTCTCTCACTCACTCACTCACTCTCTCTCTCTCTCTCTCTCTCTCTCTCTCTCTCTCTCTCTTCCTCCCCACCCCAAAACTGATCACAATAAATGGGAGCTAACAGGGGCTATTTACATCAACTCAAAAAGTCACATACCAAGTGGAAAAGAAATATCTTCACCCTGTTGTGAATATGAACTCTCTGGGAAGGGAATTTCACAGTTGGTGTTCTTTTTCTCTTTATCTCTGTACAAATGAGTAGGCATGACAGCAGTAACTAGAGTTATTGAAATTATGCAAGGGATAGATAGAGTGGATACAGAGATGCTCTTTTCCCTCTCACAGATCACCAGGACCAGGTGATACACTCAAATTGAGTGGTGGGAGAGTTAGGACATGAGATGAAATATGTCTGCCCAAAATCACTGCCCAAAAGGATATCATCAAATGCAAAATAATAGTGTATAGTAAAACCTTGGATTTAGAGTAACTTGGATTGAGAGTGTTTTGCAAGACAAGCAAACATTTCTGATAAATTTTGTCTTATAAGTGATGTCTTTATAAGCAAGCAAAAAAAAAAAATTAGTCCCAGCCACAATACGACCGTTTTGGTGCTCCGCCAGCACCTGCTAAGCCTCTCCTGAGAGACTAGCCTATGCATGTCTACTCTGAAGTAAGACTATTACTGTCAGTGAAGCTCACTCCTATGTATGGGGGCAACGGAAAGGAGCCTGAGAGACTAGTAGCACAACCCAGAGTAATTACAAGAGCTCTTGCATCGACGTAAGAGACATTTATATCAACATAGTTACGGTGCCACCTACGGGAAACCTATGGGAAATGCATAGAGCAATCCAGAGTAAGTGCCTCCTACATCTTCCCACAGTTAGAACACAATTCTAACCATGTCTACTCAAAAGTAATTCCCATTGTGTTCAATGGGTCTTACTCCCAGGAAAGTGTCTTTAGGATTGCAGCCTAAGTCTGGATTGTAGGGCTAACCTTGCATGTATACTCTGAAGTAAGCCCTATTATAATCAGTGGGGCATACTCCTGTGTAAGGGAGGCAATGGAAAGGAGCCTGAGACACCAACCCTTGCATATCTACTCTAAAGTATGCTCTGTTATAATCAGTGGGGCTCACTCCTGTGTAAGGGGGCATATTGCATTCTGAGAGACTGAGGGTGCAATCTTAACCATATCTACTTAAAAGTTAGCCCCATTGTGTTCAATAGGTCTTACTCCCAGGAAAGTGTCTTTAGGATTGCAGCCTGAGTGCAGTTTAATTTGTTTTATTACAAGCATGCTAATTGAACTAATTATGATCACAAACCAAGGTATCCCTACATTTTTAAAAAATGAAGAAATAGAGATAACTTAAAATACCTGTTGGTTTTCTTTTGTACCTTCTGTCTTAACTCTCTTCATGTCTATAAACAGCTTGTGTATGTGTATTAAAAAGTAAGCCCCACTGAGTTAAATGGGATTTATTCCCAGTTATATGGGCATATACCTAACTTTTCAGCATTGATGCAGCTGTACTGATGGGCATATGCTGTATCCTATGGTGTTGGGGCAGTCACAGTGGTGTCCACAAGCTCAAGGAATATTTGTCCCTTTGCCTTGGAATTACATCGGTGCTGGAAAATTGGATAGCAGTGAGCAGAGTCCAATATACATTTACTCAGTAATAAGCTCCATTGGCTTAGATGGGGCTTGCTCCAAAGTGTGTATCGGATTGGAGCCTATTTCTCTTTGTCATTCATATAAGAAAGCATGGTTAGAGGAAGTATAACAGAACGACTTTTTAAAAATAAAATAAAATCTAATAATCTTCAGCGCATGAAGAGAAATTAGCGTGACATATTCTTGGAATACAAAAGTCTGCCAGAGCAGCTTAGTTATAATTCCAGCATCCTTGCCATATCATAAAGCAGAAGGACCAACATTTTAGAAATGCCAACTTACTCTAATCACTTTGACATTTCCAGTCATTAAAGTCTGTTGTACTTGAGTAATGCAAAATCCGTTTATAAGGAAAGGGGGGTGAGGAGGAAGAGCTTTGTGCCTCCCAGTGAGGGGTAAGAAACCTTGGCGATCCTTCTTCAGTTATTCACGGCAAAATGCCATCTTCTTATGTGATTTGTCTTTCCCAGCTAAACTGAGCCGTTTACCTGCAGAGATGAATCGAGAACAAAAAAAGTGGCTGACTCCTTGGAAAAAGAAAAAAAAGTTGAAGCCTTTAGCAAATTCTAGTACCTCACTTACACTGAACATGCTTGAGTATCAAATACATAAATATGGAGGTTTTTGCTTACGACTGTAATTTAAGTTCAGAATTTTAGCATAAAAATTGCTTTGGATTGATTTGTAAAAGGTTAGAGCAGTGATTTTTCAACCACTGTGCTGTGGCACACTGGCGTGCTATGGCAAACTGGTGTGCTACAGATGGCCTGCAGGTATGCTGCAGGACTTCAAGCATGGTCATTTATTAGCAAGGCAATTGGGGGATTTGAGTCCCCTACCAGCAGCATTGTGCATCTTGTCAATAGTCCAAAAACTGATGGTTTTCATGACAATTTTAGTGCTTTGTCAGTGTGCCATGAGGTAAAAAAAATTGAAAATCACTGAGTTAATCTGCAAACCTCTTTTGGCCAGGATTTTGTGCTGCTACCCAATTAACTCACATTACCCACCACGAGCTCACTAATAGTCAAAATGGATACTGTGATGTCTACAGGTGCAATTTTGTATTTGTCTTAGAATTTATTGCCTGCCTCTCCAGTTAAAAAGTGCACTTTGAAGCTTTCCAGGGATAAGAACATAAGAATATAAAACTTGGGGTTCATTGGTTCGTCTCAGTCAGGGCACTGCTTCAGCAGCTACACTGGCTGCCTATTTGCTTCTGGGCTGAATTCAATTTGCTGGTCTTGACCTTTAAAGCCTTCTACGTTTCGGGTCCAGGGTATCCGGCCTGCAGCCATACAATCCGACCTGTCACTTAAGATAATTTTCGGTGATTGCACCCCAGCTCTGGAACTGCCTCCCCTTGGATTTGAGAACTGCTCACTCCTTGTACAGTTTTTGGCAGGGCCTGAAAACATTCTTATGGACAAAAGCTTTCAGTTGATATGGAGGTTTTGGGGAAGGTGTTGTTGTGCTTTTAGTATTGTTTTAAACTGGTTTTTAAGCATAATTTTGGCTGATGGGTTGTTTTAAAGATGTTTTTAAATGTTATATATATGTATATAATCACTTATATTGTTAGCTGCCTTGAGTCGGTTTTACTGAAAAAGTTGGGGTAAAAATCCCATAAATAAATAAAATAAATAAGAAGAACCCCCACTGGATCAGGATACAAACTCATCTCATTTAGCTTCCTGGATCATCCAGTGGCCCATCAGATGCCTCAGGGAGCACACAAGACACCTGCATCCAGGTGCCCACCCCCGCATCTAGCATTTTGAGGTTATCCACCTCTACCTATACCTCTACACACTTCTCATGGCTTGTAACCTGGGATTGTCCTCTCCTCTAGGAATTTGTCCAAACCCTTCTTAAATGCATTGAGTCAAGATGCCATTACCACTTCCTGTGGCATATTCCTGGTCCTTCTGTGATCCAGGAACCAGGGATACAAGTGCAGCTGCCCAGCTCTGTTAAAGAATAAAAGTGTCTGATGAGCTCACAATAACAATAGTTTTTACAGATAATTGTTCCAAAAGCAAAAAGAAGAAGTTAAAAAGGAAATAGCTTGATGATAGAGAGAATGAGCATAAGAATGGGGACTCAGAAAATATGTGCAGTTGGAATCTAGGCAGCCATAGAGAATTACCTACTCCTGCTACAAGAAGTGTATCAGGAAGAAGTTTTCATCCCATAGCTGTGATGTATCCCACATCATTCTACATTTCTTGCCACAGTCAGGGTGACCAGACGCCAAATGCAAAATCCCTGAACAGCAAGGCCAAAATTCCTGATCGAAGGCCAAAATTCCTACTCTCTACCCGGTAAATGTAGGACAAAATGTAGAACATGTTAAAATAAGCTAAAAACACTAAAAACAAGCTAAAACACTGGTATTGCTTTCCTGTACATAATATATTACACTATATTACTTATTTTAAATTGAAAAATGATGGCCTCTCTGCTCATCCCGTCCCAGTCTGATTTGGGGGTTGTGGAATCAATTTTGGGGGTTCCCAAAGTTTTCCAAACAACTTTGCCAAATGAGGCATTCAGCTTCATGTAGGTTCTGTTCAGCTTTGAATGAACTGGGGAAAAATTGGCACTTGTGTTTTGGCATTATGGAAAATAAAAGCAGATATTTATTTTTATGCCCAGACACTAAGTTTTTTGCATAGGGTGATCAGATGACAAATGCTAAATCTCTTAACCCCTAAAATCCCTAAAATTCCTATGTGCTTAAAAAAATGAAGGACACTGCAAAAATGTAGGACACATGTAGGACATGTTAAAATAAAGCAGAAATACTCATACTGTTTTCCTGTACTTAATTTCAACCCTTTAAAATTGAGAACCTTGTAAAATGCATGATTCAGACCCAGACATTAAAGCAACTGTTTGTAGTAGCATGACACAAGCCAGTAACTCCAACATATGTGGTTCAGACCCAAACACACAAACACACACACAAGCAAGATATCAAGCAGGGAGGGGGATAGAAAGGAGGACATCTCTGCATCAGGGAGGTGTGCAGAGTGCAAAAGCAGACTGTGGGGAACCAGAAGGACCAGGATGTAAAGGACTGGGAAGGAGGAATCAGAGTATCCCCAGGCAGGAATTACCTTGCAGGTCTAGAATTGCACAGCCTGAATTGTTGGCTGCAGCAGGGTTAAGAGGCACTGAAAGGGTTATGTTTTAGGGCTGGAGTTTTAGGGCTAGGAAAGTGGCTCGGCTCATGGCTCGTAAATTCCAGAGGCACGCTTGTGTTTCCCTACTCCCCCCCACAAGGTAATAAATACCGGAGGTGTCCGGGGAAAGCCGGAGGTCTGGACAGCCTGGCCACAGTATTCCTGTAAAACAAACTTCATTGCAGTAGATTTTCTGCCAGCAGTTTTGTTCTACATGATGACAATATCAGTTTCCATTGCGTTTATGCATTTTTTAAATAGATTTTTTATAAAGGGAGGGCTGAGCAAGAATAGTTTTGTGTTATTTATCAAAAGAATGCACATTCTTTTGGCCTCTAAAGGGACTACTCAGACACTCCCAAAAACATTGAAAATAAAAACTGGCATCATCAAAGCAATATAAACACTCTACTAAGATCCAAATTAACCAGAATAAATCAGACACCCAATTTATCCCACTGTCTATTTACAGAGCATCACTAACTGTACTTTAAATGCTTTCCACACAATTCCACAAACTCCAAATTTGCGATATTGTCTATTAAATTAATCCTCAGCCACTCATCTAGCTTAAGGTTAATTGATCTGTGGTCTCAAAAGCCCCATCTCTTCCTTGGAAAGAAAGCAATCAAGTGCACGTCACTAATTCCTATCCCTGATCAAATAAACAGTCAATTTGACTTTCTTTTTTCAGTGCATTCACACCACCCTCAGGACTTTTCCTGTCATTCCAAGTATTTTCAAGATTCACTTGATTTCACCCCCATCTGCTTACAGTCAGGCTGCTGTTACATATAGACGTGGCCTGTCGATAAGGATTTGTATCACGGCCCAAGCATGAGAGACTTCCAGGAGGAGCAGACACATGATCACAACCAGCTACCTGTCACCTTGGATGATACAGCAGCATATCTTATAGACATGTTCAAGCAGAAACACTTGCATGGAGCAACTAAATAAACATTTGCATGAGCAACAACACTTGCATGGAGCAGCACCCAGCAACTGAATAACACATATGTTTCAGAAAAAAACCTCTGCTATATATGGTACTTGTTGGCATTTAAGGCCACAAATCTATCCAACTTTCCAGCATGATGTAGCCATGGTGATGGGATGTGTACTGCATATTTTGGTTGGGAGGTGATCATAGAGCTCTCTTCAAAGTAAGAGAACTTTTGTTCCCGCACTTCACAACTGCATTATGACTGCATCACTACTGGAAAGATAGACAGTTTGAGACCCTAGATGAGTGGGTGGACCAGTCAAGGCTCAGGCAATGGGATGCATGCACAGATATAAGGCCAGATTCAAGCTCCAAGAAAGGGTTTAAGATCTAGCCAAAAGTGCCAAGGCTGGTCCCACAACCCTCCCAGACTCAGTCTGCCACCTGCCCTCTCCCCAAGAAAACTCTTGTTTTGGCTTCCCTTCACCTTCTTCAATCCCCCATGCTGGCCTCCCTAGACTGGCACTCATTTATCCCTACACCAATCTACACAAGTGACCATGAAAGTATTTCAGAGCACATTCATGACACTTTAAGGCCAGTGCTAGGGACTCACACTAGCCTAATCTGTGGTTAGGATTGCACTCTCTGAATTGAATTGGCCATGGGGAGCCTCTTGTAGAATCAGGATATATGTTAGTAGTTGCGAACCACATCACAACACAACAATCAATATTGCATTTTTACATTTAAATTTAGCAGACTAATAATTTGTGTGTCTACTCAGAAGGAAGTTCCACTGAGTTCAATGGGCTTACTCCCAGGAAAGTGCTCTTAGGATTCCAGCCTTAATTATGCAAGACAAAATTGAAAGATACCCCATTTGTCTTTAAAATAGAGCAAGCACTGTGCTTCTCAGCATTTCTCAGTAAAATCTATATCTAATCATGACATTAACCCATATCGCAGCAGTGGCCTATCTAACACCTACTTACGCACACAGAGGAGGGATTATGTGTAATTGTTCCAACCAGAAATCTAATTAAAGTGAATTTATATTAATCCAAGAGAACCAAAGAAAAGGACAGTGATTTATGAGCAATATTGCTGGCATTTTCGAAAGGCATAAAGCCATTAAAATGGAATAACTAAAAACTATTAGTTAGGAAAGCAGCTGTAATTGGATGAGCAATCCTATATGCCTTTAAGGCATTATATTTCTAGACTGTGTTGGGGCTGGGGGAAGGAGGTAAAAATGCTAGCATCCATATTTTTTCTATTTAAACGATATAGAATTTGTTTCTTTAAGATGTGAGCCCTTAGGATTGTTTGGTGGAGCAAGAATAGTGGTCAATTCATCAATTAGGTGATCTTTGATTTTGCAGAATTCTTCAACATCCCAAAGCGGGGGTCATGAAGCCTCTACATCTTGAGTCTGGGAGAGAGTGTCACCAAATTTGCAAAGAGTTCAGATCCAATCCCATAACAATATTGTTTTATCAAAACTGAGTTCTCGATTTAATCCATCACACCTTTTTATTTCATTGTCTTACAGCTCCTAAGGATGGCCTTTCTGAGGCTGCTACTGCACAGGGTTGTCGTGAAAACCCAAGATGTTGTCAGAAAAAAGATAGAAGTAATAGGAACAGGGGTTGGGCAGATTGTGTCCAGGAGGGGGAACAGGATCGGTAATGGGTCCCCTGCTGTTTGCTTGCTTACTTGTTGGAATTGCGGCCTTAAAACTATTGAAGAACCTGTGTCAAACTATATCCAAGTACACTTTAACATCAAAACAGCCTTGTATTCACACATCACTTGCTTCATATTGTACAATTGTCAAACTGTATATGATTGTATGGCTGCAAACTCCATGAAAGAGTTTTTTCAGAAATAAAAGTATCAACAGACTCTCATTTCAACAGACTTAAAAAAACTCTACAGGAATTTTTGCTGTTCTATGAAATACAAAATGTTATGTTGCTTAAACAGAGTGAGAACTAGATGTGTGTTTTTAAGGAAGCAGAGCTGTGAAGGCAAGAGGGGGTAAATTCTCCAACAGAGTTTATTATTTTTTAAGTACATAAAGGAATGCATGCCAGAAGTCTGGACGGGTATTGACAAAATTTAGACATTGTTTACAATTAAACTCTCAGTAATTTATGCCATTCATGGATGATGCCTGCATATAGGATGCCAGCTTCCTTAATGAAACCAGGATCAATTTGACAGTGGAATGATGGCAGACTTTGAAAACAAGTGCCAGTGGTTTTGCAAGTGGCGGTGAGCAGGAATAATGATTCATGGGTCCTTTTTTAATCTTTATTTTAATTCACCTTGTGGGGATGCTCTGTCATAAAACAAGCCATGGCATTTCAACTGTCAGGCCAGTTGGCGTTCTAGTGGGTCTAGACATACACCCTGAAGATAGATGCAATGTGTAAACCACAGAGGCTATAACTGAGATGGTGAGATGTTCCTATAATGTGAGCAGCTAAGGTTTTATATCAGACTATGATAGGCCACCGGAGCCATCAATCAGCTTGTAGCTCATTCCAACCCGTTGCTTCTTCACTTCCTATCTAGCTAAAGCTAGATAGCTCAACGGGGGCCAGTGAAACACTCTGTTCTCCAGTAATAAGACTTGAATACAACATACAGGACATGAGTATGGCATGAATAATAGAGGTTATACTGATTAAAATTAAAACAGACCCATTTTGCCTGCGCTCTCCCCAGAAAGCTCATTCTGTTTTATATTTGCTCGTGCATTATGAATAGAAACACGCAGGTGTCAATCGGCTCCTGCGACTCATGGAATGTCACTTGGCAGAGATAATGCACTTGGCTGCGAGAGATGAAGTACTACGGCAGGTGGGGAATGATGTTAAAAAACAATGTTCTGTAATATAAACCTCCTCCATCACCACCAAAAAACTTTGCATGCAGAATCTTGTGCATTAAAGGAAGCATATCCCAGCTCACTTCTTGCTTGGTTGATTTTCCACTTGCAAGGATTTATTTATTCAGGGTGCACAGCAGTACTCTGGAAAAACCACCACCAGCACCAAAAACATCCTCTCCTAAGCATTGAAATAACAAAGGTTCATTGTACTATGAATATAAGAGCAAACCCAATTGCTGGTTGGAATGGCATAAGTCCTTAGCTCCAGGCAAAGCACTTTCACACCACTGGGAGAGGAAAGAGGCCAGCACACAGATATTTACATTTATAGATAGTGTGCTGGCCTCCAAATACTGGCCCTCGCCCTGTTGGATTAGTGGAAGAATCAGTCCACCCCTGCTGAACTAGATTGGCATGAGAATTGGGGGCATGGCAAGATGGTGAGAGTTGTTCCAAGGTGGGGTGGGGGAAGGTGGGAGGCAGATGGTCGTTTGGGTGGTCAGCAGGTGAGGGGCTAGCCAGGACCCAATACTTGTGCCAGATTCTAACAGGGTTCTGGGAAATCCAGGGCAGTTCTGGACTGCTCAGATCACAGATCTTGAGATGGTGCAGATCAGACTAGCTCCATTGGGGATGGTGTGACTTTACCCAGGATAAGGAGAAATTATTTTCCTTGGCCCTGGCTGAGCCGCTCTTGACCTCCCTGGACCAGCATGGATTAAGTTTGGGCCCTGTGTTGAGCAGGTCTCATATCCATTCTTATACTGGCTGGCAGAGTTAAGAATTTCTAATACCCCATTATACAGCTGAGGAACACTGACGCTGAATGTTCCACTAAGTTTCCCCATCTATTTCCCCTAAGGAAAGGACAACTTTCCTTAGGCTCACTGAGATGCTGCAAATTCAGGGCCTTTCTGAGAAGATCGCAATGCTAAGCAAAGATACCAATCTGGGATTCACCACCTTCTTTGGTTGGATGCAGGGAGGACAACAGCAACCAGCCAGTCTAAGATTAGCAATCACCAGACAATTGGGTATGCTTGTGTGTACTTCAGCATAAAAGCAGGCCTCCGTCAGTCTTGAAAGACTATGGTATCATGCTCGGCGCTGCATACGCTGCATGCGAAGCACAAAAGCCTGGATTGGATTGTTATGGAGGATAGGCTGTTACCCAAGCAGCAAATCCCCCCTCTCCACACCTCTGAATTAGTCCAATGGAAAGGCAGAGCCAATACGATTGGATCCAGCTGCGTCGCAGAGCTGGGCTAAGGACAGGAGCTCACCCTGTCTTGTGGGGCCGACCCAAGTCTCGAACCCTGGCCTCCTTCCATCACAATATATGCATTATCATCATCATCAACAACAAGAGCAGCAATCATCACAATATTTTTAGTTTGTTAAAGCATGTTTTATTTTCTTTTTGGCTATTGGTCTGTCCTATTGGTCTGTACTTTTAAAGCTGTTCCTTAAAGGCTTTTAAGTGCATTATTATTTTAATAAATTTAATTAATTAAGTTTTTCAATTGATATTTCATTGATTCTGTCTTATGTACAACTTAAATTTGGGGTGCTAAAGTCATTTCATGTGATGAGCAGAACAGCATTCATGGCACCTGCTCAGGGCTGGAAGTGACAACATTAAACAAAAAGTAATATCATAAAGTGCATGATGGCCAGAACTCAGCATTTATTATCACACAGAAACTCAGCAGCTGCAAATGACAGAAGAGAAAATGCAAATCTTGTTCATAATTTCAAGTTATGAGACAGCCCGACTACAGGATGACCAGTTGCCCAAACCTCAAAAGGAGGACAAGGTCTTGGACTCCTCTCAGTCTGGCCTTTCCAGCAGACAATGGCACATTTGCCTACTCATGAGTAAAGCGGCGATATTGGGCATTTTCACTTTCCCATACAGCTCACTGCATATTTTTTATATTTAGTTTTTTGGCCATAACATTTGATAGGAAGGAGATATTTTAAAACTGATTTTTGCATTGGATTCTGCTCTTCAGTATGAATCCAACCACATATGACATGATGGGGTACTGCATGCCATTGCAAAGTTCCAAAATGAAGCCACAATGGACAGGAGGCTAAAAAAGAGGACAAATCCGGAAATTTCTGGCCATAAGGTCACCCTGCCCAACTATGTATCTTTTAAAGAAATAGGCACTGCTTTCATAAAATGTACTATTTGTCACCCCATAAGTTATTTTCCCCTTCAACATAAACACACACACAAACATCCTCATGCCTTTTATAACACATTGCTTTTTAACAAATGGAGGGAGACGCTTTGCTTTTGCAATCAGACAGACAAGGTGAGATGCTGTCTAGCTGAATCTACCACGAAATACATCACAATCAAATTACTGCCTGTCACTTAATGGAAGAGGTGACAGTGGCTTTGATTATTGTATCCTTGGAGCAAATTATGGACATGGCAAGAGATTCAGAGTCTCAAAGTCATCACGGCAGATTTTAATCACTCCCCAAGAGGGCAGAGAGAACAGCACCAAAACAATAGGATTTTATTTCAACATCCCAGCCTTTCAAAAGGGTTTATTTCATGTAGAGCAGAAATAGCATCACCTAAATATGGAAGAAATGCATATCATTCTGGCATGTTTATACTTCAAATCTAAATTGCTTTTAAAACTTATGATGGACATAAATTAATCGTTTCCAGCCCCTTGGAAGGCTTACCAAGTTTTCATCCAAACTGGTCAAAAACTTTCACTCATAAAGTTAAGGTTGTTTTCTCAAGCTTTGTAATGTATATAAGAAAGTCTGCTTGATAACAAATGAAAATGAATAAAGTACTTTGAAAATGAATAAAGGTGTCCCCTGCAGATTGCCCTGCTAGTCATGACCAACTCTAGGGTGCGGTGCTCATCCTCATTTCTAGAGCCATAGAGCCAGTATTGTCCAGAGGCACCTGTGTGGACACATGGCCTGCATCCAGGGTGACCAAATGCTGAACCCAAAATTACCTGCCAAGCTCACCAAAATTTCTACCCCCCCAAAGCCAAAATTCCTACCCCCTTAAAAAAATTTTTGGGCACCCCCCAAAAATGTGCCAAGACTTTGGACTAACAGTCAGCCTGAAAAAACACAAATCATGGGCCAGGATGTGGATTCACCTCCCTGTATTGCAACCTCTGCACAAGAACTGGAGGTTGTCCATGACTTTGTGTACCTTGGCTTAACTATCTCAGACACTCTCTCTTTAGATACTGAGCTGAATAAATTATTGGTAAAGCAGCTTCCATGTTTTCCAGACTTACAAAGACAGTATGGCTTTATAAGAAGCTGATGGAACATACAGATGGAACAAAGATCCAGGTCTATAGAGCCTGTGTCCTAAGCACACTGTTGTACTGCACCTAGTCTTGGACTCTTTATGAACGGCAGGAGAGAAAGCTGAACACCTGTCATATGCGCTGTCTCTGACGTATCCTTGGCATCACCTGGCATGGCCTCATGTGGCATGACAAAGTTCCAAACAGCACAATTTTGGAACATGCTGGAATCTTTAGCATGTATACACTTTTGAAGCAGTAACATTTATGCTGGCTTGGGCATGTCATGAAAATGGCTGATGGTTGGATCCCGAAAGATTTCCTGTATGCTGAATTAGTGCCAGGAAAGTGCCCTAAGGGGAGTCCACACCTGCGATATAAGGATATCTGTAAGAGGGATCTAAAGGCCTTGGGAATAGACATCAACAGTTGGGAAATTTTGATCTCTGATCATTCAGCTTGGAGGCAAAAGATGCAACATGGCCTTCTCCAACTCAAAGAGACACTTGTTTGGCAGACTGAGGCAAAGAGGCAGTCCCGGAACCAGTGAAATTTGGGGGCTGGGCAGGGGACAGATTGTATCTGCCCTCAGTGTGGAAGGGATTGCCACTCTCAAATTGGCCTTTTTAGTCATAAAGGATTTAAGACCTCTATTCAGACCATAATAGCACAGTCTCTCAAGACTGAAGGATGTCAATGCAAGCTTGAAGCCCTTTTGGTAACAATAGCCTCCTTTTTATCTGATCAATGCAAAACAGCTTATAATATAAATCAATCAATCTACAGGATTTATATACCACTTTTCAACTAAAAAGTTCACAAAGCAGTTTACAAGAAAATGAAAAAAATTCATAGCTAATTAATAGTTAATGGGTCCTTGTCCCAAAAGAGCTCACAATCTAAAAGGCAAAACAACACCAGCAGAAACCACTTGAACAGACATTGCTGGGGTGTGTAGGGCCAGTTACTCTCCCCCTCCTAAATAAAAGAGGAACACAAAAGAGTGCCTCTTGCCCAGTTAGCAGGGGTAATATAAAAATGTATAATAAAGTGGGGCCATCTATGGGCTTTACATCTGCAGATTTGAATATAGCATGGTGAATATAGCATGGTGGCTTCATGCCTTTCCAGTCTTTGAAACTTCCAAAGTTGTCTTGTACAGTGGTACCTCTCATAACAAGCACCTTACATAACAAGCATTTCAAATAACAAGCAATTCCATAACATGGAATCCTGCTTTATGTAACAAGTTCCACTTCACTTAACAAGCAAGAGCGCTGGGGGCACACATGCTAAGCAGCCCTGATGTTCTGCATGGAAGCTCTTTAAAAGGGCTGCCAAATGCCGCTTCTCCCAACTGCCCCCAAGTGCCCCCAACACCTACCTTGAACCTCCAGTAGCAGCCCAGGTAAGCCTCCCAGGAAAGTGTCTTTGATTGCAGCCTCCTAACCATGTCTACTCAGAAGTAAGCCCCATTGTGTTAAATGGGGCTTACTCCCAGGAATATGTTTTTGATTGCAGCCTCCTAACCATATCTACCCAGAAGTAAGCCCCATTATGTTACATGGGTCTTACTCCCAGGAAAGTGTCTTTAGGATTGCAGCCTAAGTAGACTTCATAGCATCATGCACATTGAATGCATGTTTTGAATTCAATTCCAGTGTTTTGTCATCAGTTTTACATCCAGTTAATATTTTTATATGAATATTTTTGGGGTTGTGGAACCAATTGTCTGAGTTTCCATTATTTCCTATGGGAAAATCTGCTTCACTTATAGAGCGTTTCACTTAAAGAGCATGCCTCCGGAACGATTAAGCTCTTTATGTGAGACACCACTGTATTTTGAATCTCAAAAACTTGGGATACATCTTTTAAATCAGACCCAGCCACACAGTCAAATGTGATTTCCCATTTCCATCTGCACCTAACAAGAAAATGTTAAGTGTCATTTCTGGGGGAGAAAAGGCTGATGAAAAAAATAATCTCACATGGTTCCTTCTTGCTAGTAGAAGATAATTATAGGTCACTTCAATTAGTGGTGATTATGCCTCAGATAACAAATGTGACTTTTCCATCCAATTTTATCAGCTTCACCCACGCAGTGAAAGGGCTGCTGCATTTTTTTAAAAGTCATTATGTTTGTGTCTTACCACAATTTTATTTGACACAAGAACTGTGAACCATGCTAAGGTAAATCAAAAACGGGTTTTCTTCTCTGCAGAGAGGAGACTGAAGGTAACAGGGGACAACTGAGGTGATGACTTCTAACAATCCTCTGAATTCAGAAGTTTTCTACAAGAGTAATTCACGGTCCTCCTGCCAACCTAGCAGTTCAAAAGCATGCAAATTCAAGTAGATAAATAGGTACCACTTTGCTGGGATGGCAACAGCGTTCCCTGCACCTGTGAGCCATGTGTCAGACAAGGCGGCTGTATGTCTCTAGAAATGGGGATAAGCACCATATCCTGTGGTTGGTCATGACTAGCAATATAACCTGTGGGGGACACCTTTCCAGCCTGAGGGCCAGCCTGAGGATGTAATAAGGAGGGAACAAAGGGGTACTGATAAGTGATGATGTCACTTCTGGGCATGACATCACTTCCAGGATAATGATATCACTTCTGGTAGGTGCCCATTGTTAATGTAAAAGTTGGGTCTTAGTGCTAAAATGTTTGAGAACCACTAGTATAAAGCAAACCTAGGGCAGAGTTTTGGGGAATTTTCACCTTTAAAGTGAGAGAGGATGAAAACAAATCCTTGTGATCCTGTCAGTTACAGACTTTCCTTGGTAGATGAGTAAGGTTGCCATAATTCTCTTCCACAAAATTGGGACAGGACCCTCGGTCACACTAGCCAGTATGTAAACACAATCCCCCAAAATCAGGACTGTCACTATTTTTCAGGATGTATGGCAACTTTATAGATGAAGGATGCTGAACCACAGATGATTCCTAACCCCAGAGCTTGCTATCCAGAAGCTTGCTGATAGTAAACAATACCAAACTGCTCTCTACAGGACTTGATTACCGGATCTCAATTGTCCTTAGCTATCCAACCTGTATAGCTGTAAATAATAAGCAATGGACAATTGTATGGACCAATGCTGAGGTTAACACAGAAAGCAAAACTATCCATGAGAGTGTAAAGTAACTCAGTGCATGCAAAAGATAGCACAGTACAGGACTGATAATAAGATTTAAACATGTTGAAAATATGAAATGGTGATCACTTCAGTCCAGTCAGGCACCAGTTCAGCACAATGCTGAACTCCCTGCCTGCAGCAGGCAGACGGTGGACTAGATGACCTACTAGGTCCCTTCCAACTCTAGGATTATAAGATTCTATGAATACAGGCCCATTTCATTGGGTTGGTCCCTGAACCTTCAAAATTACAGTCAATGGCAGTGCCCGAGACACTATGGGAGGTCAGTGCAGGGGCTCAGAGTCCCAACTTGGTACCAACACTGGTTGGAAGACCCAGTAACCCACCTCTTGTGTCCTGTTTGTCTGGGCCTTCTGAAATAATCCTTCTAATAAATTTGCTTTAGCTCTATCTCAAAAAAGATCTTGGAATAATCCTTCTATATTTAGCTCTGTCTCAAAAAAGATCTTGGAATCCTTGGATCACATACTGGAATTTAAACCATTACTCCTTAATGGCAACAGAGAATTGTGTTTGTACATTGATCTGGTGACTTGATAAGAAGGTTCAAAATGAAAACAAAAACAATCTTCCATAGACGTTTTGTAGAATGATCTCCCTATCCTTCCCAAGCTTATCCTGGCATATTAAACTGTGAAAAAGCTGTCTGAATGGTTTGTAAGGGGTGGGGGGAACACTCTTACTCTGCCTTTTCAAGGAGAAGAAAAATGGAAAATATCATTGAGTAAGAATTACAGAGGTATACAATAATTGCTTGGCAGTTCTATGCACTCCAAAGGCACCGCTGAGCTTTAAAGCCAGCCTATTGTCCAATTTATCATTTGCCTTGCAGCCTTTTTACTCATGGTGAGGGATATACATCACAGCACCACATTTTAGAAGTGGGTACTCTATATGGACAGATGGTCCTTCTGATGCCTGATGACTGGATGACTTAGTTTTGATCATGCAGATATCAGGAGAGAAGATGAAGTCTATTCAATGCCAGCCCTCATGATAGCTCTTGGTCTAGTCCATAAACTTCCCACTTCCTTCCACCCCCAGGAATCCCTAGAACCAAGACAACAATGAGCCTGTTGTCTTGACTTTTGCTCTATAGTGGGTCCTCTCCATCCCCACATAATATACTGCAGAGGCCAAACAGATTTTGTTGGTGTTCTTGTATTACAACACTGACATTAAAGTTTGTGATGCTGGAAGTCTAATCCTGAACTGGAAGTAATCCTGGGCACTGCAGCCAACACTAATCAAATATCTATAGCTCGAATGTCTTAGAATGTGTTAGATCCATTTCTAATGCAACTGGTATGTCATCAGAATGTGCTCTCTGCTGGTACAACATGCCTTTGAACTGTTGCCATAAAGGAAAGATTAGGTGCATATGTGGGGATAGGGAAAGGAGGAGGTTAATGTGGCAAAAGCAAGCAGTCACAGGGCCAGGAATGGGCAGATTAGACCTGGGAGGAAGTGAGGATTTTCCAAACCAGCACATGCTGTACCCTATCCCCTTACATGAGTCAATGTTGATTTTTGCCAGCAACATCACTGGGGCAGGTCTGTGTTGACCCATTGCAACTTCTAGGACATACACCAAAGTAAGGAGACTAATGTCCCATTACTGTGAGGAAACACTCAGCAGTCAAAAATTCCCCCACAGGTTGCTGTGTTGGTGCTGCTGGATTGTGAGGGAATGTCAATAGAATTGCCCAAATAGAGTACCTGGAAGTAACTCTTGATATCACAGTGGATCATTATTGCAAGTCTGATGAGAGTGAACAGGAAGGAAACTCTATGTAATCAGGTCTCTTTCCTCATACGTATGGAAATAATTATGGGCACAATCCAGAAGTGCACTTGGGTTACCCTATCTATCACTGGGCTGGCCCAACTGCAAGATGAGCCTTGCAAGTTATTCTGGAAAAGGCCTGGGGCAGCCTAAGCCAACATAGGTTGCCCCAAGACAGGTGGAGCTCGGCTGTCCTAGCTGGGGCAGCCTAGACAGTTCATGTTGAAGCATGTTGAGGGCATGTTTCGCATTGTCTAGGGCAGAGCAGTTGCTCTGCATCCAGAGCCTCTTTCCAGGGAGAAATGCCCTCTTCTCCCTCCTCAGAGTTATACTACCTCAGGAGCAGGTATAATAATGAGTTGACCCATATAGTAATGAGTAGACCCACAGGGGTCCATGATAAGGCAGAGTAAGAATGGCAGTGTTGACCAAAAATCTGAGTTATTGGCCAGCCTAGCTGCAACTCCTGCTTCTCAACTTCAGGATATGGCACAACTATGGCAGCCCACTAACTAGGGCATACAGCAGGCCACTCCAAGAAGCCCCTTGTATTCACTGTCGACTGTATTGGCATCTCATCAGGGATTCCTTATAAGACAGGCACCACAGCTGTTCCTTGTTCAGTGTGATCTGAGGTGGGGTATCCTCAGGAGCAAGCCCTCACTGGGTCTCACTGAGTTGGTGCTCACTGAGCATGCTCTGGAGCAGCTAGGGCAGCCCAGGCTTCCTGACTCTCTGGATGCAGCATAACATTCTGCTCTGGATTCAGAATAGTTGGGGCAGCCCAGCTAGGGCACTCCTCATTGCCCTAACACTGCATTGTGCCCTAACTATGCCTGTTTAACATTTACAGAAGTTTGTACCTATTTTTCAGACCTGTTCAGAAAAAAGCATGCTTAAATACAAATAATATCAGCCAATCCATGTAGCTGTAAAAAAAGGTCATTCATTTTCTGTCACTTATTTTTTTAATATTTCCCTATTTTATTGTGCTTGCAGGTTGCTCTTTTCCTTGCCTCCCCCGGCAAGTAAACCTTTAAAAAGCAATGTCAGCTGAAAAAGCATGTATTTTTTGGCTTTTAGTTATTACAAAAATTTATTTCATAGTTGATTGACATGCTAAAGTATCAAGCATAACTCGGTTTTTCTTATTACGCCAAAGCGTTTTTCCAAGTGTGTAATTGAAATATTTAAATTAGAGTGATAAAACACTCACCTCAAATGATATTTAAAGCATTGAAAAGGTTAATTGAGCTAAAGCCCATTTCCAATCCTCACCTCTGCTTCAGTAGTTTTAGTGGAATATTAAATTTAAAAAAGAAAAAAATCCAGTGGGTTTCACCCCTTTCTTAGATGACATGTCATGACATCATATACAAAGACTTTTCAAGTTGTGTTGTGTTGCTTTTAAACAAACTGTGGAAAGCAATGTGGCTACTGGTCCAAGAGTCGGCAAGTGGAGCAGTTTTAAAACAGAGAGGCAATGCGGTGGAGGGACCAGTGCCATCGTGAGAGGAGTGCAAGGGGTATCAATTGCACTGGGACGTAGGCTACCTGTGGGAAACAGAATCATAGATTTGGAAGAGACTTAATGGTTCATTTTGTTCAACCCCCTGCCTGTAGGAGGAACCCCCTGCCTGTAACATCCTATCCACCTGTGTGTGCATCTGCAGCCCCTGTCTCAAGTAGTGCCCCCCCAACATTTGCGCCTCTTGCAAAAAGTGATCTGACCCCTGACCACCTATTTGGAGCAGTGCAGAATGTCTCTATGATGTCATTGCGATGTCATCACCAGTCACTTCCAGGAGCTGGGACGCTGCAGACCACAGCATGGGGAGGCACTGCTAGTGCCAGCTCTTTGGAAATCATTGCCCTAGTCCATTAATCTCCACCATATTTCTGCTCATAGATCCTCTTTCATTTCAGGATAAACACATACACAGGAAGTGATGGTTGGCGCATTGTCAGGTAAAGGTTTGGTGTACCACCTCAAATTCTAGAAGGTTTTGGGCTCAGTGATTCTATAGGAACAATAAAATAATTAAAGAAAAACCATCACAACAATGAGAAAATAAAATTCCTATTTCCGATCTTGCATTTTCAGGCTGAACAATTCTCAAATCTGCCCGTTATTCCTCGTTAAACAAGCAGACTGGTGTCTTCATTAAGACCAAATAATTTATTTGCATGACTTCAGGTGGTCCTTGAAAATTGATGTAGGATGTCATGTTATCAGAGCAGGCAATACATTAGCATAAGAGCTGTTTATTCAGCATTTACATCCTGGAACAAAATGTAAGTCAGTCAGGATTGAATGAATTACTCAGGCAACAACTAAGCTGATTATTCTGTTGTGCTCAGTACCCGCTGTTCAAAAATTATTAACACTGGCACATCATTAAATAATTGCCACCGGAAAGTATTATGTTATATTCTTTATTTAAACAGCATCTTTGCCACAACAGCTTATCGACACAACAACATTTCAGTACTAGCCAGGGAATCTTGAGAGGCATGTATTAAAACGCTCACACACCATACAACTATTGTGGAAAGTCTATTGTTTCAAAATATTACATAGAGCTTTTCAAACTGTGTTGCTAGTATATTGGTGATATTCAGTCATGCTCATGTGGTGATGAGGAAACAGGAGACAAGTTAAAGTTTAAACAGCACTAGTGTATTTGTATCCTGGACAATGGTGTCCTGATCAAATATGTGCCAATAATTGGTATCCTTGGACATTAAGGTCTCTTTGTGACCTTGTGTCCCAATCATTTGCATCCCAATATAATTGGAAAACAAAATATAACATGGCAAGTGGTGTCACTGAGGGGAGAAATATGGGGGTATGGCATACCAGATGATGCACACTGGTGGGTTGACATCAAAAAATTTTAAATTGCCAAAACTTTTAAAATCTTGGTATTTTTGAATAATTTTTGTTTGTTTAGTCATTAAGGCTGCAATCCTAACTTCCACTTAGGCTAGCCTAACCCCTGGCTTAAGTCCTGTGCTGGATATGTCACAAAAGTGCCATAAGACACTTCTGTCCCACTCTTGGGAGGTTAGGCCAATGGACAGGTTTACGCTGACTTCCCCACACAATCATGGAAAGATAGGCCAGGTAAGTTAGGCTGGCCTAGGATTCTTAGGATTGCACCCTAAGTCATGTCCAACTCTTCATGACTGCATGGACTGCAGCATGCCAGGCCACCCACTACTTTTCCTACTCCCTTGATTCAAAAAGAAAGAGTGGAATGGAGAATCAGAAGTGTGGGGGAGAAGAGAATGGTGGATTAGTTAAGTGATTTTCATTGGGTGAAAAGATGGGTATATCCAGCCAGCTTGACTTGAGTCAAATCATGAGGCTCCACTCCCTTTAATACAACTTGAGAATAAGTCTGAATGGCAGATTATAGGCAGATAATGGGTGGAGGCTCCATTCCATCCTACAGTCTATACCCAGAAATGGGTTGCAACTAAAAATTACTGATTCTTCCCATATGCATAACATGACTCACAATATAAAACTGACAGAGGATACAACAGCTAAAAGGAACGAAGTGGGATAAATTAAGGAAGAATCTGCCATTCTACTTTACATGTCCAGGTACAAATTTCATTGCAATACTACATGGAGCAGTTTCACCTCACTTTTTAAAAATCCTTCATTAACACTAAACAAGAAGAGGGCATTAAGCAGAAGACAAATTTATTTGTGAAATACCCCACAATTTTGTCTTGGCTCTATAAAGCAGTGCTAGTACCATGTTGATGGTATGTTGGGGCACTGTGCCCCTGTGACGTTAACTGCCTTCTCCTTGATGATGCTTTGGACATTTCCTTTTCCTTCAGTATGAAGGGTTCAAGGATAAGCCCTTGGCAAGGCCCGATAGCCAGTGTTTAACCTTACTGCAGTGCCACACTTGTGATAAAAAGCCCACTCAACACCACTGATTGTTTAGTTTGCTAAAAGTGTTCATCGAAAAGTATATAAAATGAATTCAGGAAGGAAAAGAACTTATTATGCCCATATTACACAAACATTCACATGCCACCAATGATTATAGACGTTGCTGGGCGCTTATTGCCTAATGCTATCTGCTTATGTTCCAACAGTGTGGTTAAACCAATACCCCATATCTCCATCTCTAAATTTATTCTTCATTTAAAGACTTCCTCATCATTTCAGAGAGCAGCTTAACCTTGAAAATATTGCTTAGCTCACTGAAAAAAAATAAAAAACGGTTTATTCAGAAAGCAGTAATTAATTTTCTACAGAGACTGAAATCATTTGGCCTAAAGCAAAATCCTTCTGACATTATTAAATGTCACAATGCAGTTAAGGCGCTATTATAAACTAATTCTCAGAATAAATCTCATTAGTTTCCAGAGGCCTTAAGAATAAAGTGAAAGAAAAAAAATGTTGCCATGTTTGACTTTCATCTCAGCTTTCCTAAACAGTGGTAGAATTCAAAAGAAAACTGTAGCATTTATTAAATCTGCAATTATGAAAAACAGACACATAAGGGAAGCAAGTGCGATGACATACTTTCAGTGGAGGAAACTGACATGGCATGGCCAAAAATTCATAACCTGTTTTTAAACAGTACATAGCTTGGGGCAGAGACCCATTATTTCAAATTTCATGAAGCACATTTAGTGCTATCAATCTGTTGCTGAAATCTCAACCTTAGTGACAAGAGGAATGGACTACCCAGAAATGGACTACTCGGGAAAGGAATTAGTACATACGTTGTACATATAGTTTCTGGGTACATACTGAAGAAAGTTAGAAACTTTCAGAAATTGAAATCCAGAGGTTTCAAAAAACAAAAAAGCACCCAAATTGTTTTGCCTCAAGAGGAGACTAAGGGTTAATAAGGGCACATCCTAACTCTGTCTACTCAAAAGTAATGGGTTTTTACTTTATTTAAAGGGTTTTCCTCTCAGGAAAGTGTCTTTAGGATTGCAGCCTAAGAGAAAGAATGTAGATTCCAAAAATATGCACTATGTAACAGAAATTTTTAACAATGATTGAAGAAAAGTAGTTTTTGCACCTTCAACAGAACTACTGGAAAGATTTTAATTAGCCCTAAATCGCTGCTGTCTGATAGAGTGATAAGGACACTTCAAAAACACAGAAGGACAAGAAGCAGAGGGAGAGATTAAATTTAAAAAGATCTGAACCAGAGAGGAACAACAATAATAATAACTAATATTTATATACCAACTTTCTTGGACATTTGAATTGCTCCTTTCACTTCAAATGTAAGGCAGTTAACATAAGCAGGATCTCTTTAATCCCCTAGGTTTTTATTTATAATAAACAAAGTACCTATGGGCAAAATCCAGAGTAACTATGGGGAGTCCTTGCTCCGGTATAAGAACAACTTACTCTGGATTCCAATATGAATTTCCCATAGGTTTTCAATAGATTGTGGAGTAACAATGGGTGCACATAAAGTCTCTTAAGTGCTCCTGTAGTTACTCTGGATTTGGGGGTATGTCTTTCAAGAAAAAACTACATTCCAGGTGGATCTTTGCAGTCTGATAATCATCTAGCCATGTTGCCTCCCATGCTGACAACCAGAGGAAGCTGACTTCTTGACACTCCATTCCATTTTCTACAACCTTTATTGGCGTATACGTAAATAAAATATAACAAACAAATATCAAAACGGTCAACCAAATAAGCAAAGCAACAAATGGCTAATCCTGTCCATTAAAATAAAATAGGAAGGAGAATAGAAAGAAGGAGAAAACATGAAATTACAGTTAAGGTAAAACAGTTAATTTTAGGATTTCAGCTAAGTATTTTGCTACAGAAGATGTTAAAGGAACACAACGATCACTCAAAAAAATAGGAAGAGGATCTGAGTAGGAATTAGCAAAGGAAGATAATCAAGGGTCCAAAAATAACTTACGAAGATGGCAATGAGCTGGACAATAAAATAATATACAATCTAATGTATCCTGTCCCAAATGACAGAAATGACAAAGTCTTTTCCTTTTGGGAGTTTTGGAAAAGCAACCAAAGTGCACCGCCAATGGAAAAATATTGAGATGAGTGAGCATAAAGTCTCTTCTCAAATTAGGATTAATTAATAAAGTGAAATAATTTAGAGAGCCTCCTAAACAGGGGGATAAACAAAAAAATTTAGGCGAGCAAGTTGGATTTAGATTTGCACTAAGATGGTCGAATTCTCCTCGATAAAAGTTTTGTTTTGATTAAAGACTGGGCTTGGTGGAGTTCAATATCTGAAAGAGATTCAAGTGACAAATCAAGAGATAAAAGTTTTGAGTTTAGAAGATTTAGGCTGCAATCCTAAAGACACTTTCCTGCTAGTAAGCCCATTGATCACTATGAGGCTTACTTTTGGTTAGGATTGGGCTCTATGTCATTTAGAAGAATAACCCTCCAATCCAGAGTAACTACGGGACTATGTAAAAGACATTATACGTACCCGTAGTTATTGCACCACCTAGTGAAAACCTATGGGAAATTCATATTGCAATCCAGACCAAATTGTTCTTTCACCTGAGCAAGGACTCCCCGAAATTAGTCTGGATTGCACCCTAGGAATCCCTTAGATGGGCATAAAATAAGGAATTAGACTGACTGTTTAAAAATAATCGAAGCCAATATTTAAAAGTTTTGAGAACAAACTAAGGTAGACGGAAGGTGAGAGCCCAACTCTAGAAGAATGGTAGGAAGATGAATGGTGTTTGGAAGGCCCGGTATTCTCCTAAAAAAGGAAGCTGCAAGATTGTCAAGGTCATGAGAAGCCATCTCTATCCAAATAGGGATTCCATATAATAGGTGAGCTAAAATTTTAATTTGAAATATATGTAAAAGCTGCCAGAACAAACTGATTACTAGAAAAATAGTGAAATTTAGAGATTGCATTTAGGTGATGAGAAGTGGAAGAGATAGCAGCTTTTTTAAGGGGAGTCCAACTGAGTTTGTAATGTAATACGATCCCTAAATATTTGTATGACTGTACCTGCTGATATGAATGAGATCCAATTAACCAAGATTTAGAAAAAAATCATAATTTTAGTTTTATCAGAATTTATTGATAAATCATTTAGGGAACAATATTTTTGAAATTGAGAAAGAGAGCGATAGAGACTTGACACTAACCCAGACTTGACACTCTAACCCAGCAATTTCCAATCTTTTTCATATCAGGGCACACTGTGCTAAAATGGTCAAGGCACACCATTAGCATTTTTTCACCTTTTAAAAAAATAGATAATTTTTATTGATTTATCAGAAGGGAAAAATAAAATACAAAAGAAAAAGGAACAGAGAGTAAAATACCTAGCTATTAAAAATAACATTGAAAATTATCATCTATATATATATAAAATTGAAAAGTCATTGACTGACTAACTGACTCACTCACTTTTGGCTAGGCGTTGATGAGTGAATACTCACTCACTCATCAACGCCCAGCCAAAACTGCTAGGCCTAGAAGTGTGAAATTTGGGGAGAGTATTCCTTCCATGATAGAGGCACCTACTAAGAACAGGTTTGCAGAAATTCCAGCTGGAAGGGGGTGAAAAGGGATGCATTTTCCTATCTATACATTGAAGAACTGTTTACTGATCAAGGCCCTGTCCCAACCCCCCAAACCTAGAAACATGGAATTTGGGGAGGGTGTTCCTTATGTGATATGAACACCCACCAAGAACCGATGTTCAGAAATTTAAAACATAAGGAGCTGAAAAGGGGCACAACATGATTTTGTCCTATACTTAACATTGAAGACTTTCTGATAAACTTCCAGCCAATTTTGTGCCCAATGCCTAATGCACTAGGAAGGAGGGTGCACTGGGGGGATGGTGTGCATGGAGGGATGTTGTGCGGGGGGGATGATCCACATTTGGGATGATGTGCATGGGGGATGTTGCGCACGAGGGGTTGATGCACATGGGGAGGTGATGTGCATGGGGAAATGATGCACTGGGGGGATGGTGCGCATTGGTGTGTTGTGGGGCTGTTGCGCATGGGTGTTGGTGCACGTGGGAGATGTTGCGATGGGGGGACATTGGGCATGGGGGGACAATGTGCATGGGGGTTGCACATGGGGAATGTTGTACATGAGGGGTTGATGCACATGAGGAGTTGATGCGCAATGGGGGCTATTGTGCAATGAGGGATGGTGTTTGGGGAGTATTTTACTCCTGAAACGCAGGTACATTTTGCTAGTATATTCTTTCAAGACTGACGGAGGCCTGCTTTTTTATATAATTATATTAAAAATTTTTATATGTAAAATAATTTTTTATATGTAAAATAAGAAAAATCCAAAAAAAGAAAAGAAATATTGGAAATTGGATGGCAATTGAATTCTCAATTTACATTTCTTTAAATGTAATACAGTGGTACCTTGAATAAAGAGCATCTTGAATAAAGAGCATTTTGTATAAAGAGCAAAATTTTCTCAGAAATTTTGACTTGCTTAAAGAGCACTGTCTTTAATAAAGAGCACTTCTGAGGAAGTTTGGAAC
This sequence comes from Cryptoblepharus egeriae, assembly GCA_030015325.1. Classification (NCBI taxonomy): domain Eukaryota; kingdom Metazoa; phylum Chordata; class Lepidosauria; order Squamata; family Scincidae; genus Cryptoblepharus; species Cryptoblepharus egeriae. The sequence goes on along the minus strand of JAREYC010000011.1, from coordinate 18,712,776 downwards.
AGCCTTCCTTAGAAAGGGAACTCACAGGTGGGACGAGGAGACGAGCTTGAGCTACAGTGGGGCCCTGGGCAATGTTTGGAATAGGCTTCCATTGCCAGGGAACTCATGGGACGTCCGGGGGGAGCAGCCTGAGTCAGGTCTGTATGTGGGATCTGTGTGTGGCAGTGTGGGTGGTGTGCCTTATCAGTGTTCTAGTGCTGTTCCCCGTCAGCAGCTTGGGGATGTTAAAGTTGCACAAAAAGACAATAGATTCCATTGAGCTAATGGATAGCAGTGACTCCATTAGTGATTGTGAAAGAGCACAATCCTAACCAGGTCTACTCAGATGTAAGCCCCATTGTGTCCAATGGGTTTTACTCCCAGGAAAGTGTCTTTAGGATTGCAGCCAAAGTCATCCCCTCTCTGTAACCCTCACACCAGCCTTGAAGGTTTTCAAAGGTACAGTACAGTTCAGTACTGTACAGTATTTTCTTTATTGCAGTGTTGTGTGTTACTGTATATTACAGTGCTTTGTACTGTGTTATATTGCAGTGTTTTGTAATCATTTTTATAAACAATATTTTTATATGAATATTTTTTGGGTTGTGGAACCAATCGTCTGAATTTCCATTATTTCCTATAGGAAAATCTGCTTCACTTAAAGAGTGTTTCACTTAAAGAGCATGCCTCCAGAACGAATTAAACTCTTTAAGTGAGGCGCCACTGTATATGATGTATTAGGTTAGGTGTAAGCAACTTTTCAATGGTGTTGTGCCGAACCTACGTTTCAGTATTATTGCATGTGCAGACATGATTCTATGTGCCAACTTTCATGTGCCAATATTATATAGCTGAACTGACCTGTCATTGTGTGAGTAAAATGTAAATAATGTTTTTAGGTACTGGCCATGGCTGGGCAGTGGTGGGCACTGGCACTGGACATTGGCGGGCACTGATGGCCACCAGAGGACACCAAGCACTAGTGGCACTGATTTGCCTGTGTCACTTCTTCCCCTCCCCCTGCTCATTCCAGGCTGGGTGGGCAGCCTGGAAGTCTCCACAGAGCACTCCAGCCCAGGAGGCAGAGAAGAAGCCACTTCTTTTCCACCCCCTGCATTCTCCAATGCTGAAGTGGGCACCACAGAGGCTCCTCTGCTGCTCACACACGTCTTTGAGTCCCACTGAAAATCAAGCAAGTGCTATCCTCAGCACCCATGCCAGAAGTTGCTAAACCCTGTATTAGGTATCTTATCTTAAATAATCTAATATACATTTTCAACAAAGCAGAATAGATAAATAAGAGGGTGAAGGTACAGCATTGGCTTTTTTGTAATTGTCAGTATTAGATAATGCCTTCAGTACTGAGATGGTGTTGAGATTCACCCTCTGTTCTGTACCACTGTATGTGAGGGTGGTAGCAAGGAAACAGGGGAACATATCCATACACTAGGCAAGGCACATCAAGTTGGGTATTTGTCATTCGTTTTCTTTCCTTATTAATGGTGAACTGTAGAAAGAGCCATTTGAAGACCCTTGGAACAGACCATCTTAGGAAAACCCAGTTGGTCACCCATATTTCTGCAGAGTTTTAGGAGTTCCATCATCATAATCCCCTTCCTCCAAGAAAATAGCAGAAAATGCCATCTCATGTCTGAAGACAACAAAAATCTATTTTTTATATACCGGTATATACATACATACGTATGTATGTATGTATGTATGTATGTATGTAATCAGAGTCACTGTGTAATCTGTGTAATATATAATCAGAGTCACTGACTCACTGACTCACTCACTGACTCATTAATGTTGAGCCAAACTGCTGGTCTTAAAAGTGTGAAATTTGGGGAGGGTATTCTAAGAATCCTAAGAGTAAGAGGGTATTCTAAGGCTGTGGGTGGCGACACTGTGCCTGTTAACCAGCAGGCCAGAGTTCGAGACCAGGGTCGGCTCCACAAGATAGGGTAAGCTCCTGTCCTTAACCCAGCTCTGCAATGCAGCTGGACCCAGTCGTATCAGCTCTGCCATTCCATTGGACTAATTCAGCAGTGTGGAGAGGGGGGATTTGCTGCTTGGGTAACAGCATATCCTCCATAACAATCTAACCCAGGCTTTTGTGCTTCGCATGCAGCGTATGCAGTGCCAAGCACGATATCACAGTCTTCCAAGACTGATGGAGGCCTGATATTCTAAGAACCAATTTTTAGAAATTCAAACTGTAAGGAGGCGAAAAGGGATACATGTTTTCATCTTATCAATGCCCAGCACATCATTGACTCAATGCCCAGCTCAAACCCCTGGACCTAGAAGTGTGAAATTTTGGGAGCATATTCCTTCTATGATGTAATGACTCATTAAGAACTGGTTTGGTGCCTGGTGTGGTCCATAGGTGCCTTATGGTGCCAAGTGGTGGTGCCTTGTGCCCAGCAGGGATGCCCGGTGTTCGGTAGGGATGACCAATGCCCACTGCATGCTCATGTCCACTGATGTCTGGTTCCTGGTGCTGGTAGGGATGCATGGTGCCTGGTTTTGCCTGGTAGTGCCTGGCACCCAGTGTCTGGTGCCCCATGCCTTGTGCCCAGCAGGGATGTCCAGTGCCCAGTGCTCTGTGGTGCCTGGTATCTGGTTTGCTTTGTGCCTAGCAGAGATACCCAGTGCTGTATGGTACCTGGTATCTGGTGCCCCATTCCTGGTGCCCAGCAGGGATGCCTAGTGCCCAGTGCTGCCCGGTGGTGCCTAGTGCTCAGTAGGGTTTCTGGATGCCCACAGGTGCCTGCTGCCCACTGCTTAGTGGTGCCCACTGCCCAAAATTGCCTAGTAAAGATGCCCAGTGTCAATCAGTGCCTGCTGATGCCTGTCACTGCCCCCAGTATCTTCCAGTACCCAGTGCCCAGCAAAGCCCAGTGCCCACTGGTGTCCACCACCCAGTGACAATGTCATTGCCCAATAGTTCCTGGCAGTGCCCACACAGTACCCAGTCATGCCCAGGGCCAACAAATATTTCTGAAATTTTACTTCCACAATGACAGGCAAATTCCTCTAGTAAACTGATAAGAATAAATCATAATAGCCAATGCTTTCCCAACCAAAAGGCCGAGAAGTCCTCATCATGTGTCTTCTCTAGCGTCTTTATTCTGGGGCACATGAATAAATAACATTGTGTCCAGCAATGGATACTATTAAAATAATAAAAAGCTGGAAAAAGGACCCACTAGTTTCAATGATATTGAAACGTTCAAGAATAAGTGTCTCTTTGAATGATTCCATTTTGAGGGTACTGGAAAAGATTCTTGCAATATACATAATGGTGCCACTTTAAAATGGGATGTTATTTGCTATTTCTCTTTAGTAAATAGTATGCTCTGGGACCCAGCTGCCTCATACAACAGCAGTTCCTCCCAATCGATCATTTCCAAGGCAATAATTTTCCAAGACTCCTAGGTGGTCCATCAACTACTAAGCAATTTGAATAAAGAATGCCCTCAAACTTATGTTCCCGTGAAGGGAAAGTGATTTGAAAATTATCACTCTGATCATGTAAAGTCTGTTCTGGTTCACAATGAGCTGTCAAGATCTCAAAAAACTGACAATGAAAGAAAGGCCGTTCATTTGGGAGAAGAAAGCATGAGTTGTTGAGAGGATTGCTACACTGGCAAGATGAGAATTTGACATAGGTTGACATTATTCTGTGGAGGACGGGGTAGAGAAACCTGTTTAGGCTGATAACTCATGGCATCTCTATATGAAGATACAGAATCCTACTGTTGACCATATACTGTTTCCAGTACTAGCCCAAGACCTTAGAATCATAGACTGCAATCCTAACCTCCACTTAGTCTGGCATAAACCCTGGCATAAGTCCTGTGCTGGCCTGGGGGTGTCACAAAAGTGCCAGAAGGCACTTCTGCCCCACTTCTGAGGGAATTAGGCCAGTGCACAGGCATACGCCAACATCACCACACCACCACAAGAAAATATGCCAAGTGAGTTAGGCTGGTCTAAATTGGTTAGGATTGCGCCCATAGAGACATAGGCTGCAATCCTAAAGACACTTTCCTGGGAGTAAGACCCATTGAACACAATGGGATTTACTTTTGAGTAGACATGGTTAGGATTGTGCTCATAGAGTTGGAAGGCACCTAACAGGTCACCTAGTGCAAGCCTGTGTCTATAGCAGGAATCCTCCTAGAGCAACTCCAGCAGGTGAGCCTCTAATATCCCCAGGAGGGAGATTCACCATCACCTTTTGCAATTTCACTGCCAAATTGCCCTTCTGATGCCTGAGGCTGCTTCCCAGATACTATTTCCCTTATTTGAACATAGATTAATAGACTTGGTAGGTGATCATAGATTGATGAAGAAAATGGTGGTTTCACCCTCACTGGAGATCTTCAAGCAGAGGAAACAAGCAACTACTCAAAATGCTCTGTTTCCTTCTACAGATGGGGGTTTGACTAGATTAGGGTCTCCAAACTTTCAACTTCAGCACTCTAGGACCTTTAACAATTGTGCAGAGGAGGAAATTTCAGCAGGTGCAGCTTTTCATCTCACGGATCACAAGATGCACCTGCTGAAATTCCCACCTCTACATAATTATTAAAGGTCCAGGAGCCCTGAAGTTGAAAGTTTGGAGACCCATGGTAGATGACTGTGTCAGTAGTTGTTCCCCAATAACTATACACCAACAAGCAGTGGAGCCCATAACGCCTCTTATGACAATGGAGTGAATGAGAAGGTAGTCATTCAAATACAAAGATCCTTAACTATACACAGATCTTTAAGCAGCACTTTAAACTGGGGCTGGGAATGTCTTGGCAGTCAGGGTAGATGAAAAACTCTGCATAATATGGTCTCCAGAAAAAGACCCTTATTGCTTTATTCTGGACCAGCTGAAGTTTCTGGACCATCTTCAGGAATGTAAGGAGTCCCTTGTGGAGAGCAGTTGTTATGGAATGAAACATTTAAGATGCTTCTGGCCAATTTGCAACCCCAACATTGTCTTCTCTGTCCTTTGCAAAAGAGTTTGACTTAAATAATTTGTTCCTTAGCAGCATCCAGTTTATATTTCCTTTCTCTGGTGCCCAAACCAATTGAAGTTCTTTCCCTCCCCAACTTTTCATCTCCAGAAGTCTCAGCTGGGCGCCTGGTGTCTCACCACAATGGGATGCATAATTTATTAGTCAATAAGTGGATGTGTGAACTGTGTGACTCTCACACCCTAGAGGGATGCTTTGCTTAGCAAATAGTTGTAGGATGGTGGCATCAAGTTTTATGCAGCAGGGACTTCATTGGAAAACTCCTAGGCTAGGCATTATTGCAAACATCTGGAGAAAGATCCTTTCCTTCCACCAGAAAACTCAGTCTTTTAAGTTGAAAGGGAACAAACAAATGTCAGAGCTATTTGTTTATGTATAATACATTTTTTTCAGGAAATGGAAGTTTTCTTTATATCTGCAGAGTTTGCTTCCTCTGTTGAATGTTTTGGGAGAAAATTCTTGAGCTAGAAGTACAGAAGACACTCAGTATCCACAAGGGATCTGTTCCAGGACCCTTCACCAAAACTGAATTATGTGGATAATTTAGGATTGCCATAATTCTCTTCCACAAAACCGGGACAGGACAACTTGTCAAATTTGCCACTATGTGAATGCAGTCTCCATAAACAGGGACTGTCCCAGTTTTCTGGGACATGTAGAGTAGCAACCCTAGGATGGAATAGATGGACAGCTTCATGGAGCCTCCCCAATGCATCTGAAAGTGCCTTCCAGCAATGGCATAGCTAGGTGGTTCAAGGGGTGTGGATTGCAATGGGTGATGCAAAAGATGACTCCATTATTGACCAATTTTTTTAAAAAAATCCTGTTATTCTTGAATAATACCATCATGTTGCACATAATTCAACACGTAATTTCATGTAGAATGCAATCAAAGAAACTCAATTGAAAGATTTGTTATATTAAATGTTATAGCAAAAAAATAAACTGTGATGTGGGGCAATACTGCATAATCACTCCCACCACCTGAATCATGGTGACCAAATAGAATAGAGGACAGATGGCCTTTACCTTTAACCATTGCACAGAAGAGGGAATTCAGGCAGGTGCTGTGTTTTAAGCCCTTTTTGTTGAGCTAAACCTGTCTGAATTTCCTCTTCCAGGCAATGGTTAAAAGTACAGGCACTCTGTCCTCCACTCTATATACAAGCATTGAATGGAAGGGGGTCTATTTTGGTCTTTTGGGGGTCTATTAAGGGTGACATTTTGGTCTTCTCCACTGGGTGACGCAAACCCCAGTGAGGCCATTGCCTTCCAAGGTCTGAGAAGGTGTTCTGATGATCACTATGTGTGGGTTCAGTATCCATGAATACTGCAATCCACGTACAGGTCCAACCTTGCTATACATGGATTTTTATACAAAGATTTGACTCATCATGAATGGCTTCTACCAATTTTTTTCTGAGTAGAGAGGCAGTCATGCGAGCAATCATTCCATTCTTCAGCTAAGCCAAGCAAGGGCAGGAGTGCTTTGAATTTCTCATTGCTGACTGCTTCTCTACAACAGTAAAAAAGCTGTTTTTTAAAAGTTGTAAAACTTTTTAATTTTTTAACTGGTTTTATTTAACACAATTTACGGTATTAGCAATCCTTGAATCAAACTCCTAAGATATTGAGGCACAACCTTATTCCAATAGGAGCAATGGAAATGCAAGAAACCTAGAAGTGGTCTTTAATTTTCTGTAGATTTTTTTATCCACTGATTTTTTTATCCGAGGAAGGCTCCGGAAAGGAATTCAAGTGAATAACACCTGTATTCTAAGCCCACAGACAAGGATGGTCCTCTGTATACCATCTTTGCATAAGACATTGCAGAGTCACACCTTGGCCCAGTCAGGTGGTGTGTCTAGTTGACGCTCCTGTCAGTATCCAATATGTCAGCCATGCCAGTCTCTGTTCATCATGTCTCCACACTCATTCAGTGGTGCAAACACTGGACTTCCTACAAGGTAAACATAATCAGAACTCAGTTTTTGACAAATTTCACCACGTTTTACTACTGGGGGAAAAATACACATTATCTTCAAAACCTTTCATGTTTTACAATTAATCTTCTGCAGAAAAACTAATGTGCACAGCAATCCTAAACACACTTTCCTGGGAGCAAGACCCATTGAAAACAATGAGGTTTACTTCTGAGTAGACATGGTTAGGATTGTGCTGTTATTCTACAATTGAAGCAGTGGTATTATTAGGATTTGCCTTATCCTTACAAGATACTATTTAGTCACTCCATGATATACCTCCTCCCGTACAGTTGGAGGGGCAACTCTCTGGCAGTGTGAATTATGATGTACTATTGCACTGCTCGGATGGTTTTTTTTGGCTACAATGTTATACAGAAGAGTTTTTTGGCTACAGTGTTTGACAGAAACAACGCAGTTTGTTTCATTGCATTCTGCATTAAATTCCACATTCAGTGATATATAACATGATGGTATCATTCAAATATATGATTTTTTAAGTTTTGGCCTGTACTCACCATCTTGTGTGCAACACCTATTGTGATCCTCATCCCCCTAGTAATCCCCCCTGCACCTCCCTAGTAATGCCACTAAGAATGCAATCCTAAGCATGTCCGCTCAGAAGTAAGTCCCATTGTGCTCAGTAGTATTTACTCCCAGGAGGCTGCAATCCTAAACACACTTTCCTGGAAGTAAGACCCATTGAACACAATATGGCTTTTTTCTGAGTAGACATGATAAGGATTATTCTCTAAATTGAAGTTCTGGCTTCTTCAAAACCAAATTATACACATATATAATCAGAATATTATATATATTTTATAAAGTATCAAAACAAATCTCTTATGCCTATTCCCTTGTTGCAAAAATCAGGCTATTATGCACAAAAAAATATGCTAGAGTGTTTTAATCAACAGTATAATGATTATTTCCTGAATCGTGTTCTCAGAAGAGCACATGTTTTCGATTAGCCAGTTTTGCACGTACAGGGAATTAAGGGTTGACTGCAATGCTGTATATGAATGTTAATGGTTTTCCTTGTAGTAGGCGTCCTCCTGGATTTCTTCTGAGACCTGCTGTTCCTCTCCAGGCTTAAGGGAATATGATTACTCAGGCTGTCAGTGGTGCTTTAAGAAATCTAAATCAAATGGGGAGAAACCTCCTGTATACCATTGTATACCATCTGCTTAACAAGTGCAGCAATTAGAAAAAGGACAACACAAAATTGGGAATGGACATAACAAGGTGCATAAGAAGTCTAGTCCAGCTTCCAGTATCTCACAGTGGCCCACCACTTATTTCTCTGGAGGCAGATAAACAGATTCCTGCATCCGTGTGCCACTCTCTTGCATCTGGAATTCAGAGATAGGCTACTCTAAGCTGCTTACTGTATTGTCATCATGAATTGCAACCTGTGGCAAAACTTTCCTCCATAAATCTGCCTTTTAAAGGCGTTTAAGACAGGTGTTATCACAAAATCTTGTGGGAAGGAGTTCCACAGATTAATCACACTCCAAGTAAAGGAAAAAATATATCTGCTCTAACTCTCCCATCTGTCAATTTTAGTGGTTGCTCCCAGGTTCTGATGTTCTGTGAGAAGGAAAGAACCTTATGCTCTGTATCCTTCCCATGAATAGTTTTATATGGCTACAATCCAGAGTAACTATGGGACCTTTTACACCAAAGTAGTTACGGTGCCACCTATGGGAAACTTATGGGAAATGCATAGAGCAATCCAGAGTAAGTGCCTCCTATGTCTTCATGTAGTTACTTTGGATTGTAGGGTATGTCTTTATCCCCACTGCTACCATTTTTTTTAGATTTAGCAGTTCCAAATGCTGTAGTAGTTCCTGGCAGTTTGTGTTTTTTCTTCAACATATAGGAAAAAGAATAAAAAGTTAATTCTTAATTATGGAAAAGTTGAGTTGATTTCCATTAGAAGCAGCAGCATTCCTAATGTGCCATGTATTTAAGGTATTTTAAATGCATTTTGACCCCTTTTAACTGGACAGAGAGCACATTAAAAGTGCTGGATAAGAAGGGAGAACTTGGCAGGTGATTTTGTCATGTGATTTGACAACGTCATCTCTTTCTGCCAACCACTACTGCTGCTCCAGAGAAGGGCTTCAGGCATTGACCAAGGAACCCTTGGACGGGTCTGGGCACTCAGCCAGTTGCCTGTCCAATTGCCCACTGATAATGGGCCAGCCAAAGACATTGTTTGCAAAGCACAAATAATGAGAAATCACTGGTGGAAGTTGAACAGCTGTGTCCCTTACTCCCATGAACATAAAAAGTGGATAGTGTGAAAAAAATTTTAAAGTGCTAGTCAGGAGGAACAGTAAAACTGGAAAATATTGATTGTGTGTGTGTGTGTGTGTGTGTGTGCATGTGCGCGCATGCGATTGTGCACGCATGTGCAGTTGGGGTGAGGAGGGTTTCAATATCCAGTGCTGAGAAAGACACTTCTGCAATCTACAATCTTCTGCAATCTTCAATAGCAGAGGTCTCCAATCCGAGCCCGGGGGTCAGAGGCCCCCTCTGACTCCCTCGCCCCCCCAATGACCCCCTCGCCTCAATGTGGCCCCTGGAAAGACCCCCTCTATTCAGCCTTGGCCAAGCCTTGTAATCCACTTCAATACATTCATATATGCAAATGTATGTAAATTTATTCTAATTTGAAATGTTAATTTGTTTTCTGGTCCCCAACGCAATGTCAGAGAGATGATGTGTCCCTCCTGTCAAAAATGTTTGGAGACCCCTGTTTTATAGTATGCAGTAGGTGCAGGTTTGAGTGGATGGATAGATCCACTTCTTGTTTGCTCCATTCAAAGATTCCAACCCATAAGGAGTGCTCCAGGGCTCCATACACACCCTGGAGCATGCTGCAGCCCTACATCAGTGAAACATTCCCATCATCCCCCCTAGTGACATGATCCTGGATACAGCATAACTTTCTACTGCCCTTACCTCTTTCCTCCTCCTTCTTCCTTCTTAAAGGGATGTTTACACAAACGGCTGTGTGTGTGTGTGTGTGTGTGTGTGTGTGTCACAATCACTTAATAAGACTCTTCTAGGATACATTCATTAACATTCAAGCACTATTTAGTGCTGTTGCCTTTTGAAGTGTCTCAGTGGCTGTTCATAATGCAAGGAGTTGCTCTGAGCTTTTTCCAAATTTCCCTTTGTGCCTAGAATTCAAAGCAAGATTTATATGCCCCTCTCCATTCACCTTTCTTTGGGTGCTGCTGGCATGTGTCCCAAAGCTTTACATCCATCACTGAGTAGACCTCCAGCATGCCCCTTCTTCCCTTGCTGTTTCCAGGAACATATGGCCCAGCAGTCAGCTTGATAGCAAGCATGATAATTTATACCAGCACCTGGTAGAAATGAAGCTTGCAGCAGCTTGCAAAACTATTGCGGTGACAACACATGATAGATACTCTTGTATGCCCCAGAAAGGCACAGATAGAAGCATGAGCAACTTCCAAGCAGTGCACTCGTGTGGTTTCGTCTTCTGAGAACAAAAGCCTGATATGTATCTTGATACCTTAAGCCACCATATCAAGCAAATTCAAATTCAGCTGGGGGTTGGGAGGTTCAGGGAGGATGGCAAGCATCAGTTGTCCATGCTCTCTATCGCGCTGTGCCTGTTAATCAGCAGGCCAGGGTTCAAGACCAGGGTTGGCCTCACAAGGCAGGGTGAGCTCTTGTCCTTAGCCCAGCTCTGCAACGCCAGCTGGATCCAATCGTATTGGCTCTGCCTTTCCATTGGACTATTTCAGTGGCATGGAGAGGGGGGATTTGCTGCTTGGGTAACAGCATATCCTCCATAACAATCCAATCCAGGCTTTCGTGCTTCACATGCAGCGTATGCAGCGCCGAGCATGATACCATAGACTTCCAAGACTGACGGAGGCCTGCTGCTATGAGGTCCATATGGACAATGACAGCATCCCAAGAAACAGAGTAAAAGAGTGGTTCCCAAACTGTGGGTCACAAGTTACAAAAACCAACTATCCAAGCAAGGGGATTTCCCCCTTTTTTTGCCCCCATTTGGAAGGCAGCCATAAATAGGGCTATTCTCCAAACAGTGGGAAAGGTGAAGGAGTTTATGGAAGTTGTAGTCTTTGTGAGGACCATACAAGTGTGTCCTCCCACTTCTCTGCATTAAACAATTATCTCCCGCAAAAGAAACCTCTTCCACCAGCCATGCCGAGTCATTAACAAGTTATCTTAATGCACAGTCCAGAGCTGGGGCAGTAAGGAGTGCCCTAGCTGGGCTGCCCCAACTATTCTGAATCCAGAGCAGAAAGTTATGCTGTATCCAGAGAGTCAGGAAGCCTGGACTGCCCCAGCTGTTCCAGATCACGCTTAGTAGGCACCAAGTCAGTGAGACCTGGGGAGGGCTTGCTCCTGAGAAGAAACCCCCCCAGATCACACTGAACAAGGAACAGCTGTGGTGCCTGATGAGACTGCCAGTGCAGTCTCCAGTGAATACAAGGGGCTTCTTGAGTGGCCTGCTGTATGCCCAGGTTAGTGGGCTGCCATAGTTGTGCCATATCTGAGTTTGAGAGGCAGGGGTTGCAGCAAGTCTGGCCAAGAACTCAGAGTTTTGGTCAACACTACCATTCTTACCCTGCCTTAATCTGTACCCCATGGGTCTACTCATTACTATACGTGCTCCTGGGGTGGTATATCTCTGAGGAGCTGGAAGAGGGCATTTCTGCCCTGGAAAGAGGCTCTGGATACAGAGTAACTGCTCTGCCCTAGGCAATGCTAAACATGCCCTCAGTATGCCTCTCCTGAACTGCCTAGGCTGGCCCAGCTAGGGCAGCCAGGTCCACCTTTCTTGGGGCAGCCTATGTGGCCTTAGGCTGCCCCAAGCCTTTTCCAGAATTACTTGCATGGCACATCTTGCAGTTGGCTCAGCCCAGTGATTGACAGGATAACCCAAGTGCACTTCTGGATTGTGCCCTTACTTATAAAAGAATAGCTGACTTTCCATGACCTTTTTTTGTTCATTACAAATATACAAAAGAAACAGGTAAAAGAAAAAAATGGCATGAATCATATTACCAAAACATTCTATGCAGAATACATCCTACTTATAGCTTGCCATTAATAATTGCCATTAATTAAATATATTATTAAGTATACACTACCATTAATCTTTTAAAAATCAGGTACCTTCTAAAAGTTTTCTCCCTTTACAAAAAAGGCAAGGGGGAACATGCCATTGAAGAACACGGCAAAGCAAGGGGGAACATTTTGTCCCAGGTTTCTCCAAAAGCTAGGATAATAGTTTTTGTGGATGTGAGCTGCCAACTGATTACAGGTTTCAAAGATCTTGACAGATTGTTCTATATGTCCTACCTAGTGGTCTCAGAGAACATCTGTTTATCATGATCACATGCAGGCTGTAGAAGTGGTATTAGGGATCTGTTGTAGGTAGTCCTTGGTCTCTGGCCACTACCTGACAGTGCCAATCTCAGGCACTGGGCCATCATGGGATATTTAATTGCTCAGTGGAGTGATGTGCCAATTCTACAGAGCCCATTTGTGCTAACCTACAACTTCATTGAAGCTTATAAGGCTTTCAATGAAGCCTGCAGTTTGTTTGTTTTTTTGGAGGGGAGGGGGTTGTGCCCGGTGTGAAAGATCCACAAGGGGGGAAATGGGATTCAAACTTTAAAAGAAAAATAAAACAAACAAACCTGCACTGCTGACACAAGCTGTATGTTTCAATGAAAGAATAAATTGACTACAGCCATTGCAATAGCAGGGATGCTACCAACCCCAGGAGAATAAATTGGATAACCTGCTACGTAAGAGAAAATTGTATGGGAACATTTCAATAAATCTCTGGGAATGAGATGAACCCCGAGCAAACAGCACAGTTTCTCCTTTCCTTGAAACGATCTCGGTTGTGTAAACACAATTCTATACATTTCATCTTTTGCGCTTGCTGCGGCTGTTGTTGAATCATAAAATGAGAGTTAAATTAGGGAGAGTGTTTTTTCCCATTAATTGGCAAGGGGTGCTTTTCTTTCCACAACCGCGGTGCAGATTCAAGGACACTGCTCATTCCACTTGCTCTCATATTTTGTGCCAAAACACATAAGATGTATATGGGTCGGGAAAAGACTGAGAGCACAAAGGAAAAAGAGGCTGGTGCAAACCCTGAGCAACTATGTGCAACCCGTTTATGACATTCAAGACCTATGCCAATTATATCATTTTTATATGAGAAAGTGTCAACTAACATATTCACTTACCCAAACTTTCCAGCTTTCACATTCTGGATGGCAGGCACCAGATTTTGAAATTATTCTCCTCCTCCATAATAGCCTCAGAGTCCTCTTTTTAAAAAAGAATAATTAGGCCAACCAAAGAAACCATACTGCCTGAGTATAACAGAGTATGCTTTTCCCCCATCTTATTCTCACTTTCCTTTGCTTCCAGGATTGCTTTTGTGTCTTTTAACAATAGTGTCAAATTGCAGCAATTTCTTATCATGCAATGAAACTGAAATGGTTTCATCATGCAACTGAAACCAGTGGTGTCCATAAGGTGTTGTCAACTGTGCAGGAGGCCAGTGTGTTGCCCTAATGATGGACCTCCTTCCATGCAGAGAGGAGAGCAACATGGCACCATAATCCTGCCTAGGCAACATGGCACCATAATCCTGCCCAGGCAACGCGGCACCATAATCCTGCCCAGGCAACATGGCACCATAATCCTGCCCAGGCAACATGGCACCATAATCCTGCCCAGCTGATTTTTATGGCCATAACTTTTGATATTTTGAAGTGGTTTGTTTCATTGCATTCTGTATGAACTTATATATTGGTTGATACATAACATGATGGTATTATTCAAAAGTATCAAGATTTGAAAAATTTGGGCCAGTAGTGTTAATATACCAGACATGTCACAGGATGTCACCCACACATCACCCAGTGTGGCCCACACCCCCTAACTGACTGAAACACTTACTGGTATATTTCATAGAATCATAGAGTTGGAAGGGACCTAGTAGGTCATCTAGTCCAACCCCCTGCCTGCAGCAGGAAATCCCCCTAGAGCATCCCTGACAGGTGCTCGTCGAGCCTCTGCTTGAAGATCCCCAGTGAGGGAGAGTCCACCACCTCCCTTGGCAATCTGTTCCACTGCCGAACCGCCCGAACTGTCAGGAATTTTTTCCGGATATCCAACCGGAAATATTCCACATATTGCCATGTTCAAAAACTACAGATACATATCTTTTTTGAGTGACCTGAGCTTGGCTATATTGCTAGAACAGACAAGTTAAGAGCAAAATCCATCTTTGAGCTGTTAACAAGAGTTCACAATGGTCAAGAAATGTCAAGGAAGGACTAAACAACAGATCTATTGGTCATTAATACAGTTAATCCGATCCAAAGAGGCAAGCCTTGCAATCATCCAGTATTCTCTTTTTGTTTTTGCTCCAGCTGGATGGTCACCTCTGGCTCTCGCCACTTGCCCTCTCTAGAAAAATGTTTTGCATATTTGTTCTATGTGTAGATTGGGGGCTCACCTCCAACCTCCATATGCCAGGTGGCCTTGCTCATGACTTTCTTTGCATTGAAGCAATGTCAAACATTGGGTCATACATAAAGAGATCTGGCTAGAAGGCACAATTTGACTTTCACTCTGCAGGTCACTCTGCACAATTTGGCTTTCACATCATTGGGCTGTGGCTAAGACACTGACTGTTAACCTGAAGGCCAGGGTTCAAGAACAAGGTCCTACAAGACAGAGTAAGCTCCTGTGCTTAGTTCAGCTCCTGCCAGCCCAGCAATTCAAAAGCCTGTAAACTCAAGTAGATAAATAGGTTCCACCTCGGTGGGAAGGTAAAACAGTGTTCTGTGTGCCTTCAGTAGTCATGCTGGCCCCATCACCACAGAAGTATCTTTGGACAATGCTGGCTCTAATGGCTTAGAAACAAGGATGAGCACCGCACCCTACAGTCAGTCACTACTAGTAGTATAACCTTCAGGGGACATCTTTACCTTTACGTGCAGGTCAATTGAACAAACCAAACATTCATGGCAAGAGGGCTGGAGCTGATTGCAAATCAGTTTCAACACTTATGAACCCAGTGCGGGAGCCAGGCCAGAAATGGCAGGTGAAGACTCACGTTAGAAAAGTACATTCAAGGACAGATAGGAGCGTAGGCAGGCACCAGAATGGATATAATAAAGAACTTGTGAAAGATCAGAGGTAGGGTCAGAAAACCAATATGTTTCTTTAAAGAGGAAGTCCCAGATTCAATCCTTGGTATCTCCAGGCACAGAGAACACAGAAACCTGAACACAGAAACCTGCTACCAGTCAGTGTTGACAAGAGGGACCAACTAACTCCATCAAAGGCAGCTTTCTAGGTTATCTCCTCCTATGGAAATGTCAAGTGATGCATGCAAAGGTCAATATACTACTTTGCTTCAGTGGATTAACACCCTGTCTGTTGAGACATCAGAGATTTGGGATCATTAACACTTCATTGCCTTTTATCGATCGTCGCTAAGTACACTATCAAAGAAGTCTAGATCATTGACAAAGGACAGCCTAATTTTCTAAAACTGCCATTTTATGAAAAGGTTTCTTTTCACTCTCTGCTTGTACATTTTTTAATTTGTTTTGGCTGTATTTACAAAGAAATTATTCAGGCATGGCGGCCTCGAGAAACCTGCACAGCCTGTGCATAAGCAAAGGTCCTTGGGCTAGTAGACAGCTGAGGTAGTGTACTGGCTAACAGCACAATCCTATTCATATCTACACTACACCAATCCAAGTCTGATTGACTGATTGATTTTTTTTCAGGCCTCCGTCAGTCTTGAAAGACTATGGTATCGTGCTCGGCACTGCATACGCTGCATGCGAAGCATGAAAGCCTGGGTTAGATTGTTATGGAGGACAGGCTGTTACACAAGCAGCAAATTCCCCCTCTCCACGCCACTGAATTAGTCCAATGGAAAGACAGAGCCAATACGATTGGATCCAGCTGGCGTTGCAGAGTTGGGCTAAGGACAGGAGCTCACCCTATCTTGTGGGGCCGACCCTGGCCTGCTGGTTAACAGGAACAGCGTCTTTAGTGTGGGATTTACTGAAGGATTTACTCCCAAGGAAATAAGGTATTTTAGCCTGTAAGACTGAGCTGCAAGATTATAACATTCCCCCAGTTCAAATCTCACCTCTATTGAGAACTCACAGAAAAATCCTATTTAGTTGTTCCACCAGTGCAGTGGTCTCAGGGTGACCATATGCCATAACCATAAAAAGAGAACAAGTCCCCCCAAATGTAGGACATCTTAGAAAACTTTAGGACATGACAAAATAAAAACTAAAAACATTCATATATGTTGCTTTCATGTGCTTCATTTAAATACTATATTACTTTTTAAATTTGAAATTATTACATATAATTACATTCAACTTATTAATTTCAAGAAGGTTACATGTTGACCACTCAGAAGGAAAGGAGGATATTAAAGTTCTTTTCCAGGACATGAGGCTAAAATCCAGGACATGTCCTGGGAAAATGAGACATATGGTCAACCTGAGAGGTCCCTGCATTTGATGAGTTAGACCTAAGGGGGAGACAGGGAGGGTCAAGGCTTCCTGGGGGTCTGGACCATGACAAAAACTATACACAACAAAACAAATTTATTCATAGCAGTGGCATAGCTAGAGGGGTGCAAAGTACTACGTCTTTCAGGGAGCCTCACTGCAGCGTGTGAGCAGTCCAAAAAAAAATTAAATAACAATTAAAATAACTAATTGTTGAGGTATAATTGTTTTAAATAGATAAAAAATATAATCTGAAGACTCAAATGCTTAATGATATGCAATGGAATTGCTCATTCAACTCTGTCTTAGATTGTGGCCTCCACCATGTTGATGAAATGCAATCCACTTTTTTGAATTTTGTAGTTTAACTCATAATCCTTCCCACTAAGTTCTGTAAAATTAATACCATAATTGGGTTTGGAGGGGAGAGAAAGAATTATGCATTTATACCCCATCTTTTCCATGCTAACACAAATGCTTAAGATGGCTTACTAAACTCACTTCCTACTGTCCTCACAACAACCCTGTGAGGTAGGTAAGATTGATAGAAAGTGATTGGTCCAAGGTCACCCAGGATGCTTCATGGCAAAGGAGGGATTTGAACCTGGATCTTCTAGGTCTCAGTCCAGTTCCCAAAACATGGCACCATCCTGGATCTTGCAATGAAAATAAATTAGGAGAAAATAAATTCAATTTTTGGGAGCATATTTGAGCAAGGATAATTTGATGCAGGATATTTCCCCAAAGCCATTGTACTTCAGAAATAATTTATAATTAACCACAAGAAGGCAGGCTAATGCACTTTGCTCCCTGTTCCCCTTAAGCCTTATTTATTCCACTTCGTATTTTTCTGAGCATTTTGTATGCTGCTAAATGCAGTAAATATCTTTTGGCAGATTCGTGCTGGAAAAAACAAAAGAAGTGTATCAAGGGTGATTTCAGTTCAGGCTAAAAGAATAGTTTTGAAAAACCCCAAGGCATACCTGACATTAACCTAATATGACAGGCTAATGTTATGCTCATGTTGTTGCATTTCTCTGTAGCAGTGTGAACAGACGCTGAACCCAAAATTCCCCCCTCCAAGCTCCCCAAAATTCCTGTCCCCCAAGCCAAAATTCCTACCTGGTTAAAAAAATGTAGGACACCCCAAGAAATGTAGGAAATGTTAAAATAAAGCAAAAATACTTGTATTGGTTTCCTGTACTTAATTTCAATACTTAAAAAATTGAAAACCTTTTAAAATTCATGATTCTGAACCAGACGTGTAAGATGTCCTCAAAGCAATTTGCAGCAACACAATACATGCAAGTTACTTTAACATATATGATTCTGACCGAGACATGTAAGATGCCCTCAAAGCAGTTTGCAGTAACAGAACCCACACAAGTGACTTCAATATGCATGACTGTGACACATATGTGTAAGATGCCCTCAAAGCAGTTGCAGATCTTGGAGTCGCCGTGGATCACAAGCTGAACATGAGTCAGCAGTGTGATGTGTCTTCAAAGAAGGCAAATGCCATTTTAGGCTGCATTAAGAGGACTGGAGCTTCCAAGTCACAAGAAGTTATAGTTCCTCTTTATTCTGCATTGTTAAGACCTCACCTTGAGTACTGTGTTCAGTTCTGGGCACCTCACTTTAAGAAAGATGCAGCCAAACTGGAGCAAGTCCAGAGGAGAGCGACAAGAATGATCAGTGGGATGGAAGGGAAGCCCTATGAGGAAAGGTTGGGGAAACTTGGGATGTTCAGCCTGGAGAAGAGGAGGCTTAGAGGAGACATGATTGCCCTCTTCAGATACCTGAAGGGCTGTCATAGGGAGGAAGGGGCCAATTTGTTCTTAGCTGCTTCTGAAGGCAGAACTAGAACCAGTGGGTACAAACTGCAAGAGAGGAGATTCCGGTTGGATATCCGGAAAAAATTCCTGATGGTGAGGGCGGTTCGGCAGTGGAACAGATTGCCAAGGGAGGTGGTGGACTCTCCCTCACTGGGGGGTCTTCAAGCAGAGGCTTGACGAGCACCTGTCGGGGATGATGTAGGAGGATTTCCTGCTGCAGGCAGGGGGTTGGACTAGATGACCTACTAGGTCCCTTTCAACTCTAGGATTCTATGATTCTATGATTCTATGTAGTAACAGAACCCACACAAGTGACTTCAACATGCATGATTGTGAAACATACATGTAAGACGCCCTCAAAGCAGTTTGCAGTAACAGAACCCACACAAGTGACTTCAACATGCATGACTGTGAAACATACATGTAAGACGCCCTCAAGGCAGTTTGCAGCAACATAACCCATGCAAGGGGAAGGAGTTGGGACAGGTAAGTAGGGGAGCGGGAGGGGTGGGATTGGTAAGAAGGGGTGGAATAGGTAAGTAGGGGAGGTAGAGT
Organism: Cryptoblepharus egeriae; assembly: GCA_030015325.1. Classification (NCBI taxonomy): domain Eukaryota; kingdom Metazoa; phylum Chordata; class Lepidosauria; order Squamata; family Scincidae; genus Cryptoblepharus; species Cryptoblepharus egeriae. The sequence continues at coordinate 18,693,796 of JAREYC010000011.1, read as the reverse complement.
GACCAGATGCCAAACACACACACACACACACACACACACACACACGCCATGCATACAATGACTCGCACACACACACACATGCAATCACTCACACATCTCGATGCATGCAATCACTCACACACACACATCCCCATGACTGCAATCACTCACTCAAATATACACACACTCACACACACATGCAAGCACACACACAAACACACAGTCACCTTCAGGTGGCACAGCGTGGCCGAAGGGGACCAGAATTAGCATTGAGCCCATGGAAGACTTGGGCCAGGTAGAGGCCATGGGAGACTGGGGCCGGCTGCCGAAGTTCCAGAGGCAGCACAGCCAGCTGGAGAGGGAGGAGAGGATGCGCGGGAAACCCGGGCTGACCTAATAGCCAACAGAGGCAGTGCGGCATCCGCAGGAGACGGAGGGCTAACGGTGAGGCTGTGGTGTTGCGTGAAGAGCACTGCATGGAGGTCCCAGAGAAGCTGCAGCTGAGGCATGCTGCTGCTGGCCACAAGGCGGGGGAGGACCTTCCTCCTCATCCCACCTCAGTGTATTCCCGCTCTGGCGGACTCCCAGAGCAGCACACCCTCCAAGTGCGCAATCAAATGGCTGCCAGGCCCAGATCCTGGAGAGCGGGGTTATTTTTCCTACTCCTTGATAGACGTCCCATGATAGGCAGTCCCAGATGTATCTAGGGAATGCCTATCAAATGGTCAGCCTGTCCATAGTCACCACAGCTTCTGCAAGAGTCTACAAAACTGAGGAGGAAGAACTCACCCATTTCAAGGTATGCTCTACACATAGATGCAAAGCAAGTGCTAACCTATGAACCTATACCTTCAAACACAAGAGGACAAGAATTTTTAAAGTATTTTTAATGGTTCAAAAACTATTCACAAAAATCAGTTTGTGACCCCACTGGTGGATCTTGAGTCACAGTTTGAAAAACACTGGCCTAGAACACCCTCTGGAGGAAAAAAAAACCATCAAATTGATGTTCACTATTTTGTCCTAAGTACATGGACGTTGGTCTGTTTTTGCCTTGAACACAGCAACATTCCAGAGGGTATGGGGGGAGTATGGGCTGCACCAGGTGAGTGCACATGGGAGTACACCACTACTTGCCAAATTTTTAAGATCCTGGTATTTCTGAATAAAATCATAATGTTGTATATAAGTTAAAACATAGTTTTATACAAAATACAATGGAACAAACCACACCGAAGGGGGAAAAAACAGTGGGGCAGGGCGGTGGTACATCACCATGGACTTTGCTTGGGATGTTGCCCCACACAGTGCATGGGAGAAAGTCCATTTTGGGTTGACATATTGGCCACTGGCACAGGGTGATGCAAATCCTAGTTTTGCCATCAAAGAAATGTGATCATGCTTAGGTCTTGAGTTTCTGAATGTGTTGGTTAATTACAGGTCAAGCTCTTCAATCCTCATTTAACTCACAGAGGAGCATTTTGTTGTCTTTAATGGGAACGAATAGAATTAGCTTTTCCCCAGTGGCTTTGTCATCATTATCCCCTGATCTTTGACATACTTCTTTGGAAACAAGTCCTGTTGCCGTTAGTTAAAGTTATGTCCAATTAATTAAGAGTGTAGCTTTCAGATGCTTGACTCTCAATGGTGAGCCTCCCTCTACCCCCATCAGACCCATACATGAGATGGATGTTCCGTTGACTCTTCCAGCTTCTTATTTGCATTTCGTCACCAGATTACATATGAATTCTTTTGCAGCGTTGTTCTCAGGATGCTCATCTCCATTTGAATATTTCTGCCCTAATTAATGTCACTTAATGTAAAATATTATTCTGTGCTCCACACAGCAGTTGTAAATTATTTACTGCTAAAGTGTGTTGACTTTCCCTGAATTGTTTGTACAGCAAGCGCTGCACCATCAAACTGAAGAGGGAGAGCAAAATCAATCACTTATATTAATACCCAATAGGAGGTTTACCACCTACATTATATCAATTTTTATGTCTTACACAAATAGCTGAAGCCATTTCTTTGGACTTTCATTTTCTGAAGGAAATTAGATATTCATACCTTCCTTCCTTGTCCTCGTTCTTGCCTTAGAACCAATACTGACTAGCAGGTTGAGAGAGGAAATTTTTTTGTCATTAATTGCTCAGACGAGCTTTAATAAAATACCATCTGAAAACTTGACTTCTTAAGCATACTGTTTATATCCAATAAAATTGCAATATATAAGGGAGGTGGTGGACTCTCCCTCACTGGGGATCTTCAAGCAGAGGCTCGACGAGCACCTGTCAGGGATGCTCTAGGGGGATTTCCTGCTGCAGGCAGGGGGTTGGACTAGATGACCTACTAGGTCCCTTCCAACTCTAGAATTCTATGATTCTATGATTCAATCCAAGCTCTGTTTAAAATGCATCCAGGCTTATGAATGAGACAGCATGCTTCTTACTTAATTCCATCGTCTTCTTCTGAAATTAGGCACATCCAGGTTGGATGATGCATAAACTGGATACAATGAAATGTTGTATCCATAGTCTGTATTAAATCAACAGAACACAGTCATGATTAACTTCCTTATGACCCAATCCTATTGTTCCATAGTGCTGGCACTAAGCTCCAGTGCAGGTGCTAGATGTCATAAATATGATGTAAAGCACATTTATGGCACCAAAGGAGGAGGGAGTACAGGGGCCAGGCTGGAGCTGAAAGGATGCCAATGCAGGTGTTCATGGTGGGAGGAGATGTTCCCGAGCAGGGAGAGGACAGGGGTTGGAGCGTGTGGGACTGGTGGAGGCCTCCTTCAGTGGACCTATTCTCCATGTTGAATTAAAAAGGTTCTCAAGTTTTCTCCCATGTGATGGTTCAATGGCAGAGGTAATTATAATGTTATATTTATAATTAATTATAATGTTAGAATTATGATGTTATAATGTTAGACGAGGTAAAAAGAATGTTAGAATACAGCTAAAATCAGTTCACGTCTTTAACTGATTTTCAATCAGCTGCAAATAAATGAGCTTTCAGAAAATGTTTGCAAATGTGGTGTTGGGCTTTTGTTTTCTTAAAAAATTGTAGTACCAGGAACAAACAAGATAAATAAGTGTATGTGACTCTCTGTGTGTGCAAGTGTGTGTATTTTAAAAGAAGCAACTCTACAGAACATTGAGTTTTAATTAAAGCAACCTCCCAGGCTATATAAAATGTTTTCTTAATTTTCCAATGTGCCCTAGGAAACAGTGGGAAATTCATGAGTATAGCAAAAAGTCATCATTGTAGTATATTGGTATGGAATTAAAATAGAGTACTTACTTTTGGAAAAAGGCAAAAGGCTTCAGGTGGTCTCACAAGTTCTATAGAACCCTTTGCTAATGAGTGCCTGGTTCTGAGAACCAGTTACTAATGCAACATAGAACCTATTGTTAATTTAGGTTATAAGGGCATAGAACCTGTTGACAATTTATTTGAATCCCACCACTGGAAAAAGGTATATACTATCCGGGTAGGATGCTTTATTTGTCTCTTGATGATCTGTCTACATTTGCACATGAAGGAGAATCCTGCTCCTAAACTGCAATTCCAGCTACTGATAACTTGCTCAAATCAATGTGCATTCATTTTACAGTTCTACCATTTTCTAATTTGCTGCTTTACCTGCTGGCTGCCTCCACTTTCCATACATCACCCGATCTAGGAAAGACACATTCTACCCGGTAACTTTCATAATAAAACAAAATAAGCCCATGAATTATGCTCCCATGTCGAGTTTATGACATTTAGCAGACAGAAAAGCCATTATATATTTACCATTAAATCCAATAACTCTGTGTCAAAATGTTTATCGTATAATTTTGGCATGAGACCACAAAAATTATGGCACCTGTAGCTCATGATGAATCACCATTACTCTGATCCTTTTTCATCAATACAAGAGTCTTGGTGAAATATATGGGCAACAAAACCTAAAATGTCTGGATATGATCGTAGATGAAAGACCTCAGCAAAAATATATGCCGTGCATTCACTTGACGCTTTTAGAATACCCTTGGATTCATTCTATAAGTTAACCTATTTTCTCTGTCACAACTAGAATAAATTTAAAACAGCCGCATATTACCACCGAGGCTGAAAGTGCTATATGATTTAATTTTGTCTGACAGTTTGTCCTCATCCTGGCTTTTTATTTTAACAAGGGTCTAAGTATTTGCAACATAATTAGCATCAAATCCCAGAATTTTGTGTCTGATGAAAAACATTTTAGACTTGGGAGCTTCCAAAATTAATGAACACTCTCTTGACAAAAGGCACAATGGTGTAACAACCTCAGATGGTGATTTTTATGTTCCCATATAATTGTGTAATTGTACACTCATCTAAAAGACATGATAAATGATTCAGAAACCAATTTGGCCTGCAATGTGTCCAGTTTACTGTTTACATGCAGACAGCACACAAAAAACTTTTTTCCTGTTCCTCTCCAATTTATTTCAAGAAGAAAGTAATGTATTAATACTGATGACATGTCAGAAGATTTTGATATATTGTAGATATTAAGAGGTAATAACATGTTGGAGGATATTGTCCCTTTGAATCATGAAAAAATGCAATTTTTTTTAAAAAAAGAATACAATTTACAAGGTAAGTTAATATCGTAGCTAATGAAAACTGGATGACATGATTTTACATGGAAATCAGAAAATGTTTCTTTCTTTCTTTCTTTCTTTCTTTCTTTCTTTCTTTATATATATATATATATATATATATATATATATATATATATATATATATATATATATATATATATATATATATATATATATATATATATATATATATACAGATCTGCATGCTTATGATGCCTTGAAAAATAAATAATAATGAGCCATAAGGCTGGAGGCAGATGCGTAGACCAAGACATTCACAGCTGGCAATACCCTGGTTCAAACAAATGTTGACCAAGTTCTCCTGATCTTGAATAAAAGGCATGATCTGGGAAAGGGATGGAGGAGGTAATGAGGCCTTTGCTAGAAGGCTGAAAAATTCTTACTGCAATCCACACTCTTCTGGGAGCAGTGTTTTTTTCTACAAATAAAGGTGGGGGTACCCACAATGAAAATTTTATTTGTAATCATAAGCATATCTACTTGAGTGCCACAGAGGTGCCGGTACTCATCACAGATGTGCTGGTGAGCACCCACTCAAAAATACTACTGCATAGGAGTAAGACCCACTGAATAAAGTGAAACTCACAGCACAATCCTATGCATATCTACTTAGAATTTAAGTTCCCATCTGGAAATAGTGTGGAAGAAATGAGAAGAACATTTTGGATCAGATTTAGACAAAACAGTGCAACATATTCAAATGTTAACTGCTGGTTTGTTTGATATTGTTTGGTTACCAGCACCATGAATTGATCGTTGCCCACTCTCCAGTGAACCCTGATGGCAACATGTACACATCCTTTACTTTACCACCCTAACAAGAATTGATAAACACTTCACTGCAGAAAATAGAAAAAATAGAATTTTGTTGACAGAAAATCTCTTTTTGCTTTTTAGTGCGTGTGTTTCTTATTTTTAAAAAAGACCTTTCAATTTCCTATGGAACAACTCTGAAAAGAAAAGTGTTTCCAACTGGCATCATTAGATAAAAAAGCCCTCTTTTATTTGTTTTGAATTAAGATGTCAATTTTGGGTGGTTGTTTCATTTTGTTTGGCATAGAAAATGAAAAATGACCTTTTATTGGGAGGTGTTGATTTAAAATGACAGCTTTAATTTGATTTTGATTGAGCGTGTCAATGCCGGACTTGATATTTTTATTCACCATGGTTGCAAATGTTTTTGTTCTGTGGCATTTAACAAGAATATATTAACTATTTATATTCTTCAGTTGGAAAACAGCACAGGCCACAGTTCTGTGCATGTTTGCTTTCGAAACTCAACCACTGAGTTCAGTGGAACTTTAGAAAATAGGTTTTGCTGGCTCAAAGGCTCACTGTGTTCATGATCCAGTTTCTTTACAGTTTCCCAGTAACTGTAACAAATACTTTTTTCTTTCTCTCCATTGCACACACAGTATCATCTCAGTGTTACCTCTACGTTCTCTCATACCAGACAAAACATAATAAATTACGATATAATAGGCATAACCTAAATGTCATTACATTACTAGGGTTGGTGTATTAACACTATATAGGTCACCCAACAAATTAGTATTGTGGCCAATTTGATGACACTAACAGAACTAAATAAAAATTCTAGTATGACCTCTGATACATAGAAATATTGTAGAACCTCGCCAATCTGGCTATGTTCACCCTTTGGAGGGCATGTGGTATGGCCACATGGCATGGCCAGATGCTCCATTGTGTCGGATGTGATGCCCAATAAGCCATGGGGGAGGTAGTTGGCTAGGACCTCAGCTCCCCAAGCACCGGGTAATTCAAATAAATTTAAAATGCAATCCTGACTTTAGGTCAGAAATCATGGACCCGTTATCATGAACCTCAGATTTATTCCTGCTCCTTAGGTGGCCTAACTCTGAGGAGATGTGAGGGGGAATTTCTGCCCTGGAAACAAGCTCTGGATACAGCCTAACTGCACTGTTTGAGGCCATGCTCAACACACCCTCAACATACCTCTCCTGAACTGCCTAGGCTGGCACAGCTAGGCTGGCGCAGGTCCATCTATCTTGGGCCAGCCTACATTGACTTACACCTGCCCAAGTCGTTCTGGTGTAACTGGGTTTGCCTATCTTGGAATTGTGCTAGTCCAGTGATAGTTAGGCTAGCCTAAGTGCACTTCAGGTTTGCAGCCTTAATTACAGCCCAATCCAGAGCAACTAATCTGTCCACATAAGAGCCCTTAGGTTGCCCTATCTAACACTAGGTTGGAGCAACTGCAAGATGCGCCAGCCCAGTTACTCTGAAGGAGGCTTAGGGCAGAGCAAGGCAAGATAGGGTGCCCTAAGAGAGGTGGACCTGCTCTGCCCTAACTGGGGCAGCCTAAGCAGCTCAGGAGAGGCAAGTTGAGGGCATGTTTAGCATTGCCTAGGGCAGAGCAGTTACTCTGTATCCAAAGCCTGTTTCCAAGGCAGAAATGCCCTCTTCCAGCCCTCAGAGTTATACCACCTCAGGAGCAGGTATAGTAATGAGTAGACCCATAGGGGTCCATGATAAGGCCCGAGTAAGAATGGCAGTGCTGACCAAAAATCTGAGTTCTTGGCCAGCCTAGCTGCAACCCCTCCCTCTCAACCTCAGGATATGGAACAAACTACGGCTGCCCACAAACTTCAGGATACAGCAGGCCACTCCAAGAAGCCCCTTGTATTCACTGTAGAATGTACTGGCATCTCATCAGGGACTCCTTATAAGGCAGGCACCCAGTGGTGTCTCCAGACTGGTGCGGCTGGTGTGGGCTGCATTGGGGATGCGCTCCGTATGGGGTGATGTGCCGGAGGAGTTTGACTGTCCTTTGGCAGGCCCCGGGTGTCAGCACACCCATTCAGGCCTGCTCCAAGGCGGAGAATCAGCCAGAAGCTGACACTTGTCTGAGGAGCTGGCCTGAACGGCCATCTGAGATGCACTGCGCAGAAACACACTGAGCATGCCGAACAGCTTCAGAGGAGACTTCCTTAGAGCAGAGAAAGTCCGCGCCTCTGCACAGCCATTCAGCCTCACTCAGGAGGCGGAGCGGCAGCCGAATGGCTTCAGAAAGAGTACTGCACAGGCACCAACTCTGACGCCTGCACAGTCTCCCCCGAAGCCAAAAGGCTTCAGAAAAGTACTGCGCAGGTGTCAGAGATGGTGCCTGCGAAGTACTCTTTCTGAAGCCAGTTGGCTTCAGAAACAACTGCGCAGGCGCCAACTTTGGTGACTGTGCAGTTCAGGTAGGGGGGCACACATCCCAGGGATGACGCACAGACTTCTGCACCAGGTGATGTGCAGAGTCATATCACCACTGCAGGCACCACAGCTGTTCCTTGTTCAGTGTGATCTGAGGAGTGTCTCCTCAGGAGCAAGTCTTCCCCTTGTGTCAATTACTTAGCATGCTCTGGATCAGTTAGGGCAGCCCAGGCTTCCTGACTCTCTGGATTCAGCATAACTTTCTGCTCTGGATACAGAATAGTTAGGAGAGTGCAGTTAGGTCAGAGCAGGCTGAATTTGCTCTGGATTGCAGCCTTAGTCAATTTTATTATTGGGGCTTTTGCCATGCTGCGGTAGTTTTATTAAAATGGTAAAAAGTTTAGTAAAATGGTCAAATTTAAAATCCAAGCACCTGTCTGTGTTTTTATTGGGTAGAAAGGGCATAGAAAAAAAATCCCATTCCAAATTATAGCATGTAATTGCTTGCAATTACTATAAATATATAAATTTCTGTTCTTGTGTCCTCTTTTTTGTGCCCCTAATCTTTTTAATGCAGTTTGCCCTGAGAATGTGCAGAGCAAGGAAGGAACGTTGGAAGAGGGAAGGTAGTTTTGATATTTTTCCCCCCTCACTCTCTTGCATGTGCCCTTGAATTATTTTGAATGTTGACAGGTAATAAAATTTGGGAGAAAGATGGAATAATAAAGATAGTTAATAATGCTGCGCCTCAGTTCTCTCCTTCCCAGAGCCACACACTTGGCCAAGATCTTTAAGACTTCTTTCAGTAGACTACTCAGAGGATGTACCTTGAAAACATTGCCAAACTTCAAGAAAACCGCAACCAATGGCTACATGAGGGTGCATTGATGGTGGTGGGAAATCCCTTAATGCTGTGGTCACCAAACATCACCTCTGTTTTACAAAGAAGTACTTGTTTGGATTGGAGCTTACTGGAACAAAGCAGGCTGAATGTATCAATAGCAATCTATCGCCTGCCCACACTGCTATCTGAAGCAATTACGAATGAGAAATTTGCCATGCATTAGGAATTCGGCAGTGCAAGTAAATTGTGAAGTTGAGTGTAAGAAAATCCTAGTCTGTTTACAGAGAGCCCATGAACAGATGAAGTTATGAATTATTTCCTTGTCTCTATTAAGACTCTGGGAAGATTTTCTTTTTTATGTGGAAGAGCTACTGCTGGTTGCTAAATTATTCAAATCTTTTGTCACTGCCACTTGAAATACGTCGCTCCTGTCCCCCTAACAGATTTCCCATCTTATCAGCTAACTCAAAGAGGCCTGCAGCTTGGCTCACAGCTGTTGAAATAAAGTTCCCAAGTGGTTTCAAAGACACAAGGCAGTCTTGGCAGCCACATGTCTTCTAGAACACACACTGTGCCTATTAAGGCTCCATAGGATTCTCTTCCATTTTTCCCAATATTTACAAATCAGGAATTAGATGCAGAGGGTGATGCAAGATTAACCCAACTAAACAGTTAACAACATTTGAATGCTGTTTACAGAAAATCCAAAGAAATTGGTTCCCACAATTAACACCATGTTGGTGTACCACATGAATAATACAATCACATGGAGAGTCTAGTGATCATGTGCTTGTGAAAAACAGTGCATGTTTCTGCATTATACTTATTGATATGTTTATTGATACACTTATTGATTGAACTTTATATTTATTGACTGAACTTTGATTTTTCTTTATCAGTTTGAAAAAATTAATTACAGTAATTAAAAATAAAACACAGCCCCTGACCAATGCATCAAACTCACACACCATTAAAGTCTACTTTCCCTTTTAACAATATTTGGATCCATATTTTAGAATGACAGTCAGGACCCACCAGAAGTGTTGTCATTAGTCTAGTCAGGCCAGAAATGGCATCAGCAAGCATGAAAATTCTTAACATTCTTTATACAACAAAATCAAATTGATCAAGTAAGTAAAAAAATCCCAAACATCCCAAAGACTACAATCCTAACTACACTTACCTATGAGTCATCCCCTTGATTATCATGGTTAAAAGTATGCATGTAGTAGCCTGTTTAAAGTACAGATGTGCTTCATTTCCCCAAATACAGTCACATCATGGTAGCGCACAGTCCCATATATTAAAAAATACATATTGAAATGTATAGGAATACAACTAAAATTGGCTTGTGACTCACCTGATAGATTCTGATAGTATTTTGAGAAACAATGTCCTGTAGAGAAAAATGAAACTCAGCATGCTATGGATAAAATTTGCTTCAAGCACATGAAATTGTCCTTTATTTTACCACACTGGGGCAGCGGTTAGAAGAGATGTGTCATTTTAAACAATGACAAATAATTGTACTTATTTTTACCTCCTTTTTCTGGCACAAAGAGACTGGAAAGTCATGCAGAAGAAATTTATGGTAAGTGCCATCTCTCCAGTAATAGTTCTGACAAGAAAAAATATTCTTAAGGGAAGTGGTTTTTTTAAAAAAAAAAACCTGCCTAGAATTTATTTGATTAACACCAACCTGAATTGTATGGCCAAACAAAACATCAGTCATTTGCATTACCTCTCACTAGACTGGTTGTTTAAGCATGGCATTGACCAAATCCACACAACTGAATGGATGATCTGGAAAGACGTGGCATCTTAATATTTAGCCTGGCATCATTCCCATAGTATTTCTGTAATCTTAAGCTTCTGTGGAATAAGTTGAGTGGACTCAATTCAGCTCCTGTTGGACAGATTCTAGATCACACTTTGGACACTTTCAGCACATAAGCAGGGAGACATACTATAATCAGTGATGGGCTTCAAAGAAATTAACAACTGGTTCTATGCCCATCTGGCAGCCACTTTTAAATGGCTATTTTTAAACTTTAAATGCCCTATCTCTCGTTAACAACCGGTTCTATAGAGTAGGTGCGAACCTGCTGGAGCCCACCACTGACTATAATGCAATAATTGAGGATTGTGTCTGACTTTCCACAGTTCACTGATCATTATGATCAAGGAAACAACCCAATCAGAAAGATAATGCGGTTGTTGTTGGTCTCCCAACGTAAGATTCCTTACAGAACAGCTACTGGGCAGCCAATTCCTATGCTTCCCTACACCCACAGGAACAGCAGTGCCAAAAGAGAATCCTCTGTATCCTGTGGGCACCAGGATATAAGTTCTTTAAGGGACATTTATGGCACTTACTGCTGGTGCTAGAGATCAGAGCTCATGCTATGGCCCAGTACAATTGGGTCCTAACACTGGTTAGTCTGAGTACTAGCCTGACAACTACTTGCTTGGTTGCTGAGGGCACAATCCTAACCAATCTAGGCCAGAACCACTTCCCTATATCCCCATCTCTGTGCACTGGTCTAACCCCCCCCCCCCCCCCCGGTGTATTTCAGAAGTGTCTTATGACACTTTTGCAATATCCCCAGGCCAGTGCGGGACTTGTGTTGGGACTTGTGCTGGCCTAACCAGGGATTAGAATTGCACTGTCTGTGAGCTAAAAGACATAAGGGAAGGTGGATTTCTGTCCTAGGGGAAGATGCCAGGGAACCTGGAACATTTTGCATAACAGGTAGGTGTTCTACCACTAAGCCATAGTCAGTCTGTTAAAGTTACAAGCCTTTCCTTTGAGCTACTTTCATCTCCTGATATATATGATGATCCTGTGCTCATACTACAGACCACACTACATACTGGAAATTTCAATAATCTTTTCCCACCTTTTCCATGTTGGCTCCCAGATGATGATGAATATTTATATTCTGGTTTTCAACCAATAAGTACTCACAGCAGTTTTCTCCACAAAAAATGGCCTTTCCCCAGATGGCACAATTTTAAAAAAAAAACCAAACCTATTTACAGATGGAGAAATGTTAACTTATGCTCCATTATCAATGGTAGCAGAAGTCATATTTTGACATCTTGCCATGAAAATAAATCGGTGAGAGGGGCCCTATAACACTGCATTGCATTTTCCGGCATGTTTCAACATGCCACAATCAGTGCCATCTCTTTTGTTGATGCTCATTATGATCAGTTTTTTTCAAAAGCAGTAGGCAACAGCAAACTCATGAGCAGATGACTGTTGCGGCAGGGGGCAGAGAGAGGTCACTTTCTGATTCCAGACAAACCATCTGCTATTTTAATTTACCAAATAACAGAGATGGGAACTTAAGCCACATGTCTCAGACTCGAGTTGCAAAAATGTGAATTTTTAATGACTCTGCAACTCATGAGTTGCACAGGTTACTCAAGTCAGCCTCCCATCACTCAGCATTCATCTGACGCATGCTGACTCAAGTCTGCTTACTGTTTTCATTGTGTGATAAGCCTCATGGGGCAATCATTCAGATTGGCCAAGAAGCAGAAAGGCAGGAAAGGGTTAAGGCTGCCAACATTTGCTGCAATATTTGCTTGTGATGTTCTTCTGGGCATCTTTTTTCTTGTAATACTTCAGCCATCTAGTTTATCAACCAATCCTAGTTTTTTGTGGTTGTCAATCCACAAGTACAATATTTCATAGTAAGCAATGAAGCTACATATTTCTTTTCAACCACTTTCTCGTCCATTTCTTCCATTTCCTCCAGGAAGAAAAAAATGTGACATTTTCATACCTGGATATAAAAAACCTTTTGACGGCATCAACTCCCCTGGATAAATACAGGCAAAATCCATTCAATGACACTATCACGCATCTATCTTAACGTGCGTAAATAGGTACATTGAGATGTTTGTGTCTGCAACCAGTTGTATGTTTCCCCAGGGGGGAAAAACCCATTTGAAAAGGGTACAAAATGGAACTCAGAGTACCAGAGGAGGGGAATTAGATTTATCATGTTATTAATTTAAAGGATGGAAAAAACCACTTTATCTCTTTGTTGCTAACCTTGATCTAACTGAATTGGTATTAAATATATCTTTTAAAGGGATGTGAAATGTATATTTTTATAGCCACACTTTGGCACTTCCTTTCCTTCCCTTCATTTTTGCTTTTTAAGTGACCATCTAGTAATTTCAGACTCTGTTGAATTGAAGGCCCATCATGAAAAGTACAGTGGAATAGAATTTGGTATTGAAGGCACAGCAATAGTCCACCTGATTTCTTCTTTGCTTCCCTTTCAAAAATATTGATGGAAAGTGTCCTGTATTGAATGCATTTACAGTGGCACCTTCATGTAACAAATCATAGAATCATAGACTCATAGAATCATAGAGTTGGAAGGGACCTAGTAGGTCATCTAGTCCAACCCCCGGGCTGCAGCAGGAAATCCCCCTAGAGCATCCCCGACAGGTGCTTGTCAAGCCTCTGCTTGAAGATCCCCAGTGAGGGAGAGTCCACCACCTCCCTTGGCAATCTGTTCCACTGCCGAGCCGCCTGAACCATCAGGAATTTTTTCCGGATATCCAGCCGGAATCTCCTCTCTTGCAGTTTGTACCCATTGGTTCTAGTCCTGCTTTCAGAAGCAGCTATGAACAAATGAGCCCCCTCCTCCCTATGACAGCCCTTCAGGTATCTGAAGAGGGCAATCATGTCTCCTCTCAGCCTCCTCTTCTGCAGGCTGAACATCCCAAGTTCCCCCAACCTTTCCTCGTAGGGCTTCCCTTCCATCCCACTGATCATTCTTGTCGCTCTCCTCTGGACTTGCTCCAGTTTGGCTGCATCTTTCTTCAAGTGAGGTGCCCAGAACTGAACACAGTACTCAAGGTGAGGTCTCACAATGCTGAATAAAGAGGAACGAGAACTTCTCGCGACTTGGAAGCTTCAGTCCTCTTAATGTAGCCCAAAATGGCATTTGCCTTCTTTGCAGACACATCACACTGCTGACTCATGTTCAGCTTGTTATTCACGGCGACTCCAAGATCCCGCTCACATGTTGTGCTGCCAAGCCAAGTATCCCCCATTTTATACCTGTATTTTTGGTTTTTATTTCCTAAGTGCAGAACCTTGCACTTCTCTCTGTTGAAATTCATTCTGTTACAGCCCAGTATTCTAGTTTAAATACATACATAAAGTATGTTCCATTTCTCTGTTCTCTAGGATAGAGAATAGAGAAATTTCTCTAGGATTCTGCTTCACATAACAAACTCTGCTTCATGTAACAAATTCTTTGGCAGTTGGGGCAGATGCGCTGGACAGCAGCCTTTTTAAAAAGTGTCATGGCTGCCTAGCGTGCCTGCTCATAGCAACAGCTCCCCAACTTCCGTGCTGTTCCTCCAGCGTCCGCTGGGCAGAGGGAGAGAAGAGCAGTGGTGAAGAGGGAAGCAGCTCAGGGCCAGCCAGAAGGGAGCAGGGGAGAGAGAGGCTCAGGATAAAGAGAAGGAGAAACTGGGAAGCTTTGAAGTGTCTTGGATTGCTGCTTCCTAACCATGTCTACCCAGAAGTAAGCCCTATTGTGTTAAATAGGGCTTACTCCCAGGAAAGTGTCTTTAGGACTGCAGCCTAAGTAGACTTCATAGGATTATGCACATTGAATACATGTTTTGAATTCAATTCCAGTGTTTTGTCATCATGAAGGCCTTGTGGGCCTATAGCAGTGATTTTCAATCAGGATAGTCCTCATGTGTGCCTTGGGAATTTGGGGGTTAATTAATTAATATGAAAATTGGGGAATTTGAACAGTCTGGTGTGCACTGTCAATGGTAAAATTATTTACATGAAGTGGATTTTCCCATAGGAAATAATGGAAATTCAGACAATTGGTTCCAGAACCTAAAAAATATTCATATAAAAATATTAACTGGATGTAAAAATGATGACAAAACACTGGAATTGAATTCAAAACATGCATTCAATGTGCATGATCTTATGAAGTCTTCTTAGGCCGCAGTCCTAAAGACACTTTCCTGGGAGAAATACCCATTTATCACAATGGGGCTTACTTCCAGGTAGGCATGGTTAGGAGGCTGCAATCCAAGACACCTTCAAAGTGTCTCCCCACTTTCTCCTTCTCTCCACCCTGAGCCTCTCTCTCCCCTGCTCCCTTCTGGCTAGCCCTGAGCTGCTTCCCTCTTCTCCACTGCTCTTCTCTCCCTCTGCCCAGCAGATGTCCAGCCACAGGAGGAACAGCGCAGAAGTGTTGCTTTCACTATGGGCAAGTGCACTAGGCAGCTCTGAAACTTTTTAAACAGGCTGCCGGCCAGCGTGTCTGCCCCAACTGCCAACAAATGTGTTCTTTACATGAAGCACTTTCTTTATGTGAAGCAGAATCCTGGAGAAATTTTCCTTTGTTACGTGAAACATACTTTACATGAGGCGTTCTTTACGTGAGGCGCCACTATATATATATTCAATACATAACAGAATGGGTGCTTATAAAAGGGATTGCCTCAAATTCCTGTAGATTTAGAAGACTAAAATGTCCATGAATCTTTGGTGGACTGCTTGGGATATAAATTGCAATGCATAGGATGCCACTCAACTACAGTTCAAAAAATCCCCATGAAAATGACTGCATTTATTTGAATGAAGGCAGGAAGGCCCAACATTGAAGCCAAATGAAAGAGTGGCATCAGGCAACAGATTAATGCAGGGTGTCCATATCTCTTTCTTAATTTAAAACAAAATCAACCCTATATGTAGGAAGCCATATGCTTGGCATTGTCACCCTTATTTCCTCCGATATTTACTCTACAATCCAGAGTAACTACAGGAAGATATAAGAAGCACTTACTCTGGATTGCTCTCATCATTATCATCATTGGCACCCTTCAGTCTCCAAAGACCATGGACTCTGAGTGACCTCTCCAGAGCACAATGGCCTGGGTATTCATAGGGATTCATATGGAAGATAGACTGTAACCAAAGCAGCAAATCCCCCTTCTCCACGCCACTGAAATAGTCCAATGGAATGGCAGAGCCAATACGACCGGTTCCAGCTGCGTCTCAGGAGTTACCAGAACGTGATTATACTCAGTCATGAGCTGCTTCTGGGATTCCAGCTCTGAATTTTGCCTCGAGGTTGACTCCTGAAGCCTTTCCCATAGATGGGCATAGCCACAAGTGGCAGCGGAGGTTTGAGGTAGGAGTTTTCCTTCTCCAGACAACCCATGTTCAGTGGGGTTTTGGACAGGTTTAGTCTGGCTCCTGGATTGCTCTATGCATTTCCCATAGGTTTCCCATAGGTGACACCATAACTATGTCAGTGTAAAAGGTCCCATAGTTACTCTAGATTGCAGCTTTTGTGTCTCTTCACTTTGCATCTTCCATGTTGCATACCTGTGCTGTGAGCAGGCTCATAAATGAACATCCCACAATCCTAAAGATCCAGGTGAGCAGAGGAAGGTGGAAAGAAATCCTACTTTCCCTTAGTCCAGCCACCTGTTTACTACAGTAGCCAACCAAAATGTCTGATAGACTGAATATGGGATATTAACTGTAAGCACTCAACATATTGCCTTTGAACCTGAGGTAAAAGTGTCCCTCACAGGTTGCCCTGTTAATTGTGACTGACTTTAGGGCTGGTTATAAGCCAAAGGTGCACAAAACCCTGTTACCTTCCTAACATAGTGGTATCTATATATCTACTTTCATTTGCATGCTTTCAAATGCCTACATTGGCAGCAGAACCTTAAAGTAATCAGGAATAACTGAGAAAAGCTTTAATTAGAATAGGTGGGTATGAGAATATGTTGTATGCTATTTTTATAGGCTTCCTATGTTACCTTGAGTTTTTTGGACTCTATATACATATACACATACCATATGGAATAATTTTCATGTCTCAGTAGGTTCAGCCACCCCCTCAAAATATATTGTTTTATAGGCTCATAAAACAATATATTTTTATGCAGTTATGTGAAATACACTTCCATTTGCTAATCTGTCAACTGAAATTACTGAACCTTCCCGCCCACATGGCCTTGTAAAAATAGTCATGGATCTCCTCTGCTGCCTCCTCCTCCTCCTCCTCCACAAATGACAGTTGGTGCCTAAGAATTATTCCTCTTAATCACTGACATGCTGCTCCAAGGCATTATTGCAATGTTAGAGGTGTAGCATCTAAAATATTGGATTTGCACTGGTAGAATCACAGCAGAAGCAGACTCCTATTACTTAGGAATATTACATACATTACTTAGAATGTATGGGAGTGAGGGAGGTTCCTTCCAAGGTTTATATCTCCCCCTTCTCCCAATTGGAGTCTATCCTAGGGCAGGAGTCATGATCCATCAGGGTCAAGGGGAGATCAGTGGCTGCAGGGATACAGGAAAACAGTCAGAAGATGAGATGAGATGGTAGTGATTTGATGCCCAGGAAGTGTGTAGACTGTGCCTTAACAATGGATCATGAGGACTTACTCTGCTCTCATCATAATCTGCTACTGGTGCTGCCCCACCCCAAATTTCCAGCTGGAACTGACAATTGTAGACTTTGCTTCATGATATATCAAATACCATATTTATTCAAATCTAACACTCACCTTTTCCAGCCAAGTTTACAGTGCAATCCTAAGCATGTCTACTCAGAAGTAAGTCCCAATGTGTCAATAGTACTTACTCCCAGGAAAGTGTGGTTAGGATTGCAGCCATAGTCTCCAAAATTGGGGTGCACATTAGATTTGGTGGCGCATTAGATTTGAGTAAATGCAGTGTTTTGATTTTGAGTATAGGTCAATATTTCGTTTAATGATGGGTTAGTATATTGTAATAAAAATGTAACTAAGAGCACAATCCTAACCATGTCTACTCAAAAGTAAGCCCCATTATGTTCAGTGGGTCTTACTCCCAGGAAAGTGTCTTTAGGATTGCAGCCATAAACCCATTGTTGTATCAAGTAGTGCAATTAGATAAAAATCATAAACCCATTGTCATATTATTCTCATATAACCCATTGTTGTCTGCAGTAAAATTAAATTTTGTACCTGTTATGCATTACATTACATATGTAATTGTATTACAATCACCAATAAACAATTTTTTTATCTCAGGCCTTTTAAAATCAAGATGCACATTAGATTTTATGGTGCATTTGATTCATGATTCAGGGTTTACCGAGGGCCAAATGGAGGCTTACCAAGGGTTGCATTTGGCCCCATGACTGGGGCTTGGAGACCACCTCTGTATTATAAGGGAGAGAGAGAGTAAGTAAATGGTATTGATAATCCAGTAGACAAGATGGTGGTGATTTTTCCAAAATTGAATTTTCTTACCTTGTCCTTTCAAAAACAGAAAAAAGTTAACATCAGGAATTAGTGTTAATGTTAAAACAGGCTTGAAACAGGCTTTTGCCTTGAGCTTGCATCTTATTGATATTTGAAAATGTCACTCAAGATTTTGGAATACTTTTGAAAAAAGATAAATGCAATCAGTTACTTTACCGCACCAGAAATAGAAGCCTCCATGAAAGCCTTTCCAAAGGGGTGGCTGTGTTCAAAGTATCTGGAAACCATCATATACCGATGAAATAGAAATTTATACTTTAGATCAGGGGTCTCTAAACCTTCTGGCAGGAGGGCCACATCATCTTTCTGATATTGTGTGAGGAAACAGAAGGAAAAAAGAATTGATTTACACTTCAAATTTGAAAAAAATTTACATAAATGTACATAAATGTAAATTTACATAAATATTATTGATAGAACTTGTGAATGAATGAAATCATTCAAATCAGTTTAAAAACACTTTGCAACACACAGAGGCTGATCTTCAAACCAGTTCATAAGCACTTTGATACACAGAGAGAGGAAGTGTGTGCAGCCTCCCCAACACTCAAAATCAGGGGTGGGCTGAAGGCCGGATCTCCCAAACCGCTTCATGTTTGTGCCGCCCCCCCCCCCCCCGCTACCGATCCGGTAGCCATGAGGGGAGCACAAAACTGGGCGCGCTGGTTTGGCGTGCCCAGGGAAGCCCTACACTGCACGTGCATCAAGCTTAGCTTGACACACACGCAGTGCATCTCCTGAAGCCAGCTACAGGAGACGCACTACGCATGTGCCAAGCTTGACGCACATGCAGTGCGTCTCCAGCAACCGGCTACAGGAGACACACTACATGTGTGCCAAGCTTGGCGCACGGCCAGTGCATCTCCTGCAACTGGCTACAGGAGACGCACTACGCGTGCGCCAAGCTTAGTGTGTCTCCTGACGCATAATGCATCTCCTGTAGCCGGTTACAGGAGACGCACTGCACGTGCGCTAAGTGGGCTGTGGGTGCGGGTGGGCATGGTGAAGGGCGGGCCTCAACCCCGTCAACAACACGCAGTGCAACGGGGTTGAGGCCCACCCTTCGCCCCGCCCACCCGCACCCGCAGCGCGATGGAGTGGGTGGCTTTCCCTCCCCAGCCCCACCCATGGCCCTAACCGGCTCCACCCCCGCCCCACCCCTCCCTGCCCTCTGACCCTGGCCCCACCCCCTGACCCCAGCCTGGCCCGTCCACTTCCGGGAAGCCGGTTGTTGGGCCAGGCCAGGCCCACCACTGCTCAAAATAATCTCCAAAGTTGTGGAGAGCAGAGTTCCTCCTGCCTCTGGAGGATTACAGGACTTGCTGAAAGGCCAGGTGGAGATAGTTTTCTGAGGGCCAAATGGAGGCACACCAAGGGCTGCACCTGGCCCCAAGGCTGGGGCTTGGACAGGCATGGGCTAATACCGGTTCAGACCGGATCAGGTGATCCGGTTGTTAAACTGAGCCCGCCGGTCGCGAACCGGTTGTTATGGGGGTGGATCATAACGCAGCAAGCCGGTTCGGCAGTGCCGCGATCCTCCTGCTGGCCGTGGAGGCCCAGGGAGAGGTGTGCAGCGGCGGCGCAATCCTCCCGCCTCTCCTGCTGGCCACCGCAACTTACTCCCAGGAAAGTGTGGGGAGAGCCTCAGAGCCCCATGCTACGCAGGCCTACTCAGAAGTAAGTCCCAGTATAGTCAATGGGGCTTACTCCCAGGCCAGTGTAGAGAGGACTTCAGCTTCAGACCCCCATCCTAAGCAGGTCTACTCAGAAGTAAGCCATGAAAGTCAATGGGACTTACTTCCAGGCCAGTGTGGAAAGTGTGGGGAGAGCCTCAGAGCCCCATGCTACGCAGACCTACTCAGAAGTAAGTCCCAGTATAGTCAATGGGGCTTACTTCCAGGCCAGTGTGGAGAGGACTTCAGCCTCAGAGCACCCTCCTATGCAGGTCTACTCAGAGGTAAGCCACATGCTTAAATTTTTTTTAATTTATTTTAATTTTAAAAAATCCCCTTGGCCCCGCCCCCTGACCTTGCCTGGCTCCACCCACTTCTGGAGAACTGGTTGTTGGGGCCAGCCCTGCCCACCACTGGTTGTTACGCCCGGGGGAAAGTTATCTATGGGGGGTTGATGCATATGGGGGGATGGCATACGGGGGAATTTTACTCCTGCAAAGCGGGTACGCCTTTCGCTAGCCTATATATATAAAAGTCACTGACTGACTGACTCACTCACTCACTCACTCATCAACGCCCTGCCAAAACCAGGGCTGGGTGTTCTTTCCGTGACCGAGGGGTGCACTAAGAACCGGTTTTCAGAAATTTCAACTGGAAGGGGGTGAAAAGGGGCGCAATGCGTTTTCCTCCCTATACTTTCCTCCCTATAATTGAAGAATTGTATGTTTTTCGCTAGTAAGGTAATAAACTTTTTGAAACAGGCAATGTACATCCGTAATGTAAAGCTTGAAGATGTCTAATATTCTGTCCCAGATTCATGATGTTTAGATCTATTTGAGTTTTATGCCAATAAAGGTGTTTGAATTGAATCCTTGTGTCCTGGGGGAAAAATCTTCATTATCCTCCTTTTCCTTGTGAACAGGCAGCATGTAGCCTTCTTGTAGTTCATAAATTACTGTCTTTGTAATGAATTATATGTAATAGTAAAAGGTAAAGGTCCCTGGCATATGTAATGGTTTTAAAACCATATATAATGGTTTTAAATTTAATAAGTAATAGGGTGTTTAAATTAGCCAGATGAAAGCAACATATATGAGTGTTTTTAGCTTTCATTTTTTTCATGTCCTACATTTTATTTGGGTTCATTTTTTCATGTCCTACATTTCTAAATTTTGGGAGGGACTTTGTCCTCTTTTGTGGTTAAGACATAAGGTCACCCACCATAGAGGACAAGTCCATCAGTGGCTCCCTAGAACTGATGACTGCACTTGAGCTCAGAGCCACATTCAGTGTGCTCCTGAGTGTCAGTTACTGGGAGCAATTGGTTAGCCATTGCAGTAAACTGAAGGGGCCTTTGATCTTAAAAAGAAGGGTTTGTCTTGTGTTCTTCCCATTGAGTTTTCCAGGGATGTAGCCAAGGGGGAAACAGGGAGCCATCTCCTACAGCCATAATCAAGAGCACTTTTTTTTCCCCCAAGGACCTACCACTGTGTTCAATGGGTCTTACTCCCAGGAAAGTGTCTTTAGGATTGCAGCCTTAGTTTCAGGGTGTCAGAGAGATGATGTGGCCCTCCTGCCAAAAACTTTGGAGCCCATGGGTGTTCTGTGCTGTGGAGCATAACCTCTAGGTGGTGGGACACGATCCCCCCGTGGCTCAGGCAAGGCTCCTCTGTCCGGCACACATGACTGTTGTCCTCAGCAGCCACCCCCAACTGCCTTTTCTTAATAGACTTTTTTAATTGTCTCCAGCAGTGAGGACAGACCATTGGTCTGGATCTTCGCCTGGGCATCTCCACCACAACACATGATCCTTTCTGCAAAACTCCCTGGCACACCTGCAGGCCATTCCTGACACACTGGTTGAAAATTGCTGTTATTAGCGCATCTGTCTCTTTGCCATTAGGCTGCAAATTCCCCAACAGCTGAAAAAATTCTGGGTGGGAGAACTGGTGGTTCTGAGTGTGCACAGACCTGACCCCAATTTTCATAGAAAGCAGCTAGACCGCAACAGACCACCTGATTCTTAGTCCAGGGGTGTCCAGGGGGCCAGAGGTGGCCAGCTGCAAGCCTTAATGTGACCTGTGGCACGACCCCTCCGTATATCTGTAGGCAAGCCTTGTAAAATCCTTCTGCCTGTAATACATTCTTATACGTAACTGTATTCAATTTAGAAATGTAAATCATTTTCAGCCCTCGACACAGTGTCAGAAAGATGATGTGGCCCTCCTGCCAAAATATTTGGACACCCCTTCCTAGTCTATTGTCAACACTGACTGGCAGTGACCTGCTGCAGCTATAAGGTGCCTTTCCAGTGAATTTCAAACCTTGATGACATATTTTACATCTAATTCTAGCCATATTATTCAGAAGTTCCATTGCGTCTAGTGGGGCTTCCTCCCCAAAAAGCGTGCTAGGATTGCAGCCTTAGTTGCAGACATAACTGAATGGAGGAACTTAAAAAAAGATATGATGCTCAATTAGGACTATGCAAAAACGAAGTATTATGGCTTATTTGCATTGGATGCTTGAGTTCCAGACCCACTTTTTGTATTACATGTACGAGGGTGATTCAATAAATAAGGTGAATTTTTCTGTACAAGGACTTCTAATACAGATAGAAGCTTTATTTTTTTATTTTTCAACGTAGTCTCCCAGCATGTCACACACTTTTCCCATCTGTGCACAAGCTTCCGTATACCCTCAGTGTAAAAATCTTTAGACTGATGTCTCAGCCAGTCGCTCACAACACTTTTGACTTCATCGTCACTTTCAAACTTCGTACCTCTCGTGAACGCTTTCAAGGGTCCAAACAGGTGAAAGTCTGAAGGGGTAAGGTCTGGGCTATAAGGGGGATGAGGGAGCAGTTCCCAGCCCAGCTCGTTGATGGTCTGCACCATTCATCCTCAACACTGCTCTGTCCTTCTTTAAACAATTTTGCCCACTTGTAGACATTTTTTTTGGCTGAAACATGTGGCACCATACACAGTTGACATTCTCCTATGAATGTCAACGGGTTTGCACCCTTCAGCAACCAAAAACCTGAAAACTGACCGCTGTTCAATCCTGGAGCATGCTTCTTGGTCGGCCATCTTTGATAATCTGTAAAATTCTCACAGTTTGTTTTGTAATCTGCATAAGAAATTAAATCCATGTGAAAAAGTAGTAAAACAATAATAATACAAAAAAGTAAGTTTCTATCTGTATTAAAAGTCCTTATACAAAAAAAATTTACCTTATTTATTGAATCACCCTCGTATAATCTAGGTCAGTGGTGTCCAACCTTTTAACTTCATGGCTCCTGGACCTTTAACAAGCTTGTAAAAGAGGGAATTTCAGCAGTGTACATTATGATCTTTGGGATGAAAAGCTGCACCTGCTGAAATTTCCTCCTCTGCATACTTGTTAAAGGTCCTGGAGCCCTGAAGTTGAAAGGTTGGACACCCCTGATCTAGTGTAATATTTTTGTCGTTAAACATTTGTAGCTACAGTTACACATCTTTAAGTTTGGGGTTGGAACCCCCTTTCTTGGGGGGGGGTTATAAAAACTAGGTGCCGCCATCTTGGATTCAGGCATTCAGGATGCAATCCATACTTTTCTGGGAGTAGTGGTAAAGCCTTCACAACTCATGGATCTTCCTTCACAACCTAAGCCTTCGCAGCTCATTGATCTTCCCATTCTGGTGGTGATGCAGGAAGCAAGCGCATGCGTGTGCACTGGCCAGGAGTGGCGCAGAAGTGTCTACTAGCACTTTTGTGACACCTCCAGGTCAGCACAGGACTAGTGCTGGGCTAACTGGCATAACCTAAATGGGCAGGCTTTATGCTGGCATAACTTCCCATGATGATGTGAGGATGGCACATGCTTGCTTGTCTACTGGCCTAACCTGCTAAGGAGTGGGACAGAAGTGATGTCATCAACATGGAAGTGACATCATTGCCAGAAGTGACTTCAAATAGAAAGTGACATCATGGTGATGCCATAGCTTCTCTCTATCTACTCGGAAGTAAGTCCCATGTAATCAACAAGATTCTGGCTGCAATCCTAACACCCAGTTAGGCCTGCACAAATCCTGGCATAAGACCTTGGGGTGCTACATAAGTGCCGACCTCCCCACACCACCATAGGTGAGTTAGGCTGGCCTAAATTTATTAGGATTGTGCCAACATAGTTCAAATTAGACACTCAGACAGTCTGGGCAGAGTTTGGGACTTACTTCTGAGTAGACATGGTAACACTGGGCTCTCGAAACTGACACTGTATCCACTCCACAGTGGGACTTACTTCTGAGTAAGGATTGGGATTAAGAAAGTAGTCCTGAGTAAGGATTCTTAGGAATGGTCTCTTAGATCTCCCATCTTCTCCACATTTACCTGTGAGTAAGCCCCGTTGACTGTAATGACTTCAGAGTAGGATGCTTAGGATTGAGGTATAAAGCTGCAGCCCTATCCATACTGACACGGGAGTAACCCCACTGACTATAGTGGGGCTTGCTTGTGAGTAGAGTCGGTTGGGATTGGTACCTTAAAGCTGCCATTCCATTCACAATTTCCTGGGAGTAAGTCCCATTCCTGACAATGGGGCTTACTTCTGAGTAGACCAAGGTTTCCTTCCAGGCCTCTCCCCTGCCTAGCCAGGGAGAGACTGTTTCCCCCCAGCAGCCATGTGAAGCATGCAGGAGCCAAGGGGTGTGTCTGAGGGCGTGGCTATGCAAATGAGACAGACAGGGAAAGGGGCCTTTCCTTCAAGTTCTGTCTCACCCTCACCTTACAGAACAACCCTCGGAATGAAGGTGGCCAGTCAAAAAGGGTGGCCATTTCTCACCACATGCATCCAAGTGGCAGAACCTTGTCGGTTGCACCCCATCCCCTTCAGGGAGGTGGAGTCACGCGGAGCAGAGAAGAGCTATGATTGGTTGGTCGCCCCAATTATAGCTTTTCTGAGTTCACGTGGGCAGTGTGAGACTACATACCTGGCTCGCCCATCTAGCTCCTGACAGCTAAGATTGCCCCTCGATCTCAGTCCTGTAGGAACTTGGTATTAGGAGGCAGGCTGAACCCACTTGGCCACACAAGCCGACAGGGAGAGGCTGGGCAGGGTCCCTCTAGAGGGGTGGGGGGAGGAGTCAGCAACTGTGATGTCACGAGGAGGCAGCTCTGAGAGGGAAACCCCTCTGCTGGGGAAGCAGCCCAGCCCTGAGCATGTCCCCACTGGAGCCCCTTCTGTGATGTCAGCACCCATTAACACAAACTTGGTGCACAGTGCTTAGTATGGATGCCTGCTGCCCATTAGCTCCTGTGATGTCCACTGTGGTGCCTGGTGGTGACCTATACTCTCTGCCCAGTACTGCCCAGTGGCCCCCAGTAGTAGTACCTGGTGGTGCCTGGTGCCCTGTAGTGGTGCCTGGTGGTGACCTGTACTCATTGCCCAGTCTTTTCCACATCCAGAGGAAAGGACTTCCACAGACTATTTATGCGCTGGGTAAAGAAATATTTAATTTTATTTGTCCCAACACTCAATTTTAATGATGTCCCCTGGTTCTGATGTTGTGTGAGAGGGACGGTTATCTCAATCATGTCCTTCTCAGATGCCATTTTTTCTAGGTGAATAGCCCCAAGTCAGGATGGTGGTACCCAGTGCCAGAAGGGTGACCATATAGAACGGAGGACAGAGTGCCTGTACCTTTAACCATTGCACAGAAGAGGGAATTGAGTCAGGTGTACCTCATCATGGAAGAGTTTAAAAAGCAGCACCTGCCTGAATTCCCTCTACCATGCAATGGTTAAAGGTACAGGCACTCTGTCCTCCATTCTTTATGTCCTCCATTCTATATGTCCTCCAAGTGCTGCAGTCTTTCAGTGTATGCGCTATTAGTCACAGGCTGCTCATGCATAGGATGACTATGCAAGTTTGTCTAAGCGTGGCCCTTGGTGCTTTCAGTGTGACAGGTGAGCAATGAAAATGTATTAGTTAAAGAAACCCAAGTTTATGGGCCAAAAATGAATGTCTGTGAACCAAAGTACAGTGGTGCCTCACATACAGAGCTTAATTCGTTCTGGAGGCATGCTCTATAAGTGAAGCGCTCTTTAAGTGAAGCGGATTTTCCCATAGAAAATAATGGAAACTCAGACAATTGGTTCCACAACCCAAAGAAATTCATATAAAAATATTAACTGTATATAAAAATGATGACAAAACACTGTAATTGAATTCAGAATGCATGATCCTATGCAATTCAAAGTGATCCAATTGAATTCAAAATGCATGATCCTATGCAATTCAATGTGATCCAGTTGAATTCAATGTGCATGATCCTATGAGGTCTACTTAGGCTGCAATCCTAAAGACACTTTCCTGGGAGTAAGCCCCATTTAACACAATGGGGCTTACTTCTGGGCAGAAATAGTTAGGAGGCTGCAATCAAAGAAACTTTCCTGGGAGGCTTACTTGGGCTGTTGCTGGAGGTTCAAGGTGGCCGGAGGGAGCACTTGGGGGCAATTAGGGGCAGCTGCCTCTGATACCCCCAGGTTACTGTCCCCTAGTTGGGGGCAGTTAGAGGCAGCAGCGCTGGCTGGCAGCCCTTTTAAATAGCATCCGTGCAGAGCTTCAGGGCTGCATAAGTGCTTGTTAAGTGAAGCAGAACTTGTTATGTGAAGCAAGATTCCCTGGAAATTTAGACTTATGATATGAAACGCTTATCATGTGAGGCGCTTGTTATGAGAGGTACCACTGTAAATGCAAAAGTCCTGAAACCTATCTAACTCAGGGTCAAAGAATGATAAAATAGAAAGAATATTTGAGAATATCCTGGCAAGGGGATGTTCTACCTGGGAGTAAACACCATTCACTCTCATGGGGCTTGCTTGCTCATGGGGCTTGCTTCCCCTGCATAGGCAGAACCCCAATTGAACTCTTCTGGCAAGTGAAAGTCCGGAAGAGTTCAGTTGAGGTTCCGCCTACGCAGGGCCTCTCTAGGACTCTCCCCGGCTACTAAAGAGCTGCGTTGTCATGCGCCGTGATTTTTAAAGAATTTCTCAGTAGCAGTCAGCCACGGCTACCACTACTGAGTGTAGGAAGCCCCCAGTGACCCCCCCACCCCCAGAACTGCCTCTGAACAGCCCCCACCTGCCCACAACTGCCCCCAGTGACCCCCCCACTCCCACAATGCCTGACACTGCAGCCTCAGAGCCCAACCTGACTACTCAGAAGTAAGTCCCATGACAGGCAATGGGACTTACTCCCAGGAAAGTGGCTGGCTCTGCAGCCTGAGAGACCAACCTGACTACTCAGAAGTAAGTAATTTTAGTTTTTTAATTTTAAAAAATTTTTAATTAAAAACCTCCCTGGCCCCGGCCCTGACCCTGGCCCTGACCCCTGACCCTGGCCCCACCCCTGACCCAGCCTGGCCCCGCCCACTTCCAGAGAACCGGTTCTTGACCCAGGCAGGGCCCACCATTGGGCTTGGAGACCCAACCTCTAGGGGTTTGCAGGTCTTTTGCCTTGGAGAAGCCTGCCTCCTGCCTCTTTGCTCCCACACAGAGAAACTACACTCAAAAGAATCTCCCTTCCTGCAAATATCCCTTCCCCTGGTATGCAAAGTGCACTGAAACTGCACTGGTGCAAACTGCAAGTTGATCCAGGGTCTGTGACATACACAACTTGTCAATCTGAGTCATTAAAATAACATTTTTACACAACTCTCCTCACCCTTAGTGAAATACCCATCCCAGGACTCCTACTTTTTAATTAGTAAAACCCTCAATTTAGAAAGGTCCTATTTAAATTGTCTCTTCTTTCATTTTGAACTTGTTGTTGAATAATAGAATAGGTCAAATACTGGATTTGCACTGGCAGAATCACAGTAGAAGCTGTGTTTAGAGACCTGTTTACACATTATTTGGAATGTATGGGAGGAAGGAGGATTCCTTTCAAGGTGATGATTAAAAGTCACAACAGAAAGTGCTGCCCACACCCAAGGGGACTGTTCACACATTAAACTCTGCCCTGTACACAAGTATTATCCATGTACACAAGTATAATCCTTGTAGTCTGCACATGGAGAAACACATTCCATGCCACACAGATTCAATCAGTGAACAGAGATGGCCAGTCTGTCAAAATGAACTCAGGTATGCTGGTTCACATGGAAATATTTGCTCAGGAACAAAGGCACAGCATTTGCCCTACAATACCTACAAAGGCACAGCATTTGCCCTACAAAGCCCTACAATTGCACCCTATACCACTCAAATAAATCATCTGCAATTTTCTTTGTGGGATCCTTGTGCTTTCCTTGTTTCTTGCATGCACTGAAGACGTCTTTCTGAATCATCCCAAAGGCTTTTATAAACATTAATTGGTTCTTTTTGTCTCTATTAGAGTGAAACTGCCAGATCAGAGGAGGCCCTGGCATTCTTTCATGTCAGTGAAATGGTGTTGGACTCTCCTCCAGTTGCAGACACACTCCCTGAAAAGCTGGATCATTTCTCCTGGTGTTGTATGGTGTTGTCTCCTGCCCTTGTATTAGGTGTGGTGCTAAGTTGTTCAAGTGTAAAGCATCCATGGAATTTTTAAATGGAAAGTTCAACTTTTGAATGAATTCCTGGATCTGCCACTGACAGGAATGAACTTTTGCCTGGTTGAGTTCAGTCTACTGCAGTTCTATCCACTGTGATGGCAACAAAAGTGTACCCAGCCTTATAGCAATGAGGTTGCAATCCTAAGCTCCGCTTAGGCCAGCATAAGCTCCAGTATAAGTCCAGTGCTGACTTAACAGGAAAGTGTCATAAAGCACTTCTGCCCACTCCGGGGAGGGTTCGGCGAGTGCACAGGCATGCACTGACATCCACAAACCATCCTGTGAAAATATGCCAGGTGAGTTAGGCTGGCCTAAATTGGTAAGGATTGCACCCTAAGTGTGCTAACAGGGAAGTATAGTGACAATATTGGCTGGAGGGCTCTCTCTCTGTCTCTCCCATCCCCAAAGCTGGAGAGAGAAAATTAGCTGAATGGACAGAGCTTACCTTCTGCAAGTCCAGCAGATCAGCCTCTCTCAACAGTTGACTCTTTGCTCTTTCTTTTGGCACACTTAAAGAGATTGGAGGCAGATATGCCTGTTGCCTCCCCAGAGCTTAGCAATGCAGCTGCCATGACCTCTTTTCATTAGAAGCCTTTTTTTAACCATTGGAAGATAGCCATGATCGCAGCCTGACCTACTGAATGGTTGTGAGTGTGTGTGTATGTGTGCACACATCTTGAATAACAAGTAATCCAATCCTGAGCTGCCCACAACACTAGGACTACCACAGCACCAAAATGGCTGCCACAATAGCCTATGGACCAGCAGGCTACTTGCACTTCCTTGGGGGAGGAGGACATTCACCCACCTTAGCAGAGCAGCCCCACAATGGAAGTACAGTGGCGCCTCACGTAACAAGTTTAATTCATTCCGGAGGCATGCTTGTTATGTGAAATGCTCTTTACATGATGCGGATTTTCCCATAGGAAATAATGGAAAATCAGATGATTGGTTCCACAACCCAAATAATATTCATACAAAAATATTAACTGTTTATAAAAATGATTACAAAACACTATAATGAGGGTTACACTGTGTGAGGGTTACAGAGAGGTGGATGACTTTAGCTGCAATCCTAAAGACACTTTCCTGGTAGTAAGACCCACTGGACACAATGGGGCTTACGTCTGAGTAGACATGGTTAGGATTGTGCTCTTTCACAAGCACAAATGAAGTCACTGCTATCCATTAGCTCAATTGAATCTTTGTCTTTTTGTGCAACTTTAACATTCCCAAACTGCTGATGAGGAGCAGCACTAGAACATTGATAAGGCACACCTTCCACGCTGCCACACACAGATCCCACATACAAACCTGGCTCAGGCTACTCCCCCCGAACCCCTTGAACTGGCCATGGAAGCCTATTCCAAATTTTGCCCAGGGTCTGACTGTAGCTCAAGCTAGTCCCCTCATCTCCCCTGTGAGTTCCCTTGCCATGGAAGCCTGTTCCAAACTTCCTCAGAAGTGCTCTTTACTCAAGACAGTGCTCTTTACGCAAGTCAAAATTTGTGAGAAAATTTTGCTCTTTACACAAAATGCTCTTTATTCAAGTTGCTCTTTACTCAAAATGCCACCGTACTTGTTTCTGAAGGAGAAAGCTGGTGTGGACTGAAGAGTGTCCCCTGTGTCCTCTGACTGCACATTCCTCTGTGTTGCATATGGCTGTCCACTGTAACCAAGGCTAGGATGGATCCCAACTTCATCACTAACTAAAAATAATCGAGTCTGCAATCTCCATTAAACGTGTTTCTAGAGTGGAGTTTAATTACTTCTTAGCAAATATTCTTATCAGAAAAAAATTAAGATCCAGTGTTATATTTCACCAGCTGAATAAGGACAAACACATAAATAACCATATGGGGATAACTGCTTGCATGCTGAAACAGATGTGCTTTTAAAAAAAGCAAAACTATTTGTTCAAATTAAATGTCATTGGGTTAAATCATTTTCTCTTCCTTTCATGGTACTGTTTTCCACAGTTCCACTAGGGAGACAGTGATGTTTACCCTGGTTCCTTAAACTGCTAACGGTAAGGTGATGTTCTTTTATTGTTATAATGATTGGGAAAATATATTACTACTGAAAGAAAAAGATTCAAAGAATTGGCAGAAAGCCAGTACGGAAAAAAATAGAGATAATTTCCCCACAGGGCTCTTCTGCCTTATTTCTGACTCCCTGGCTACTGGCATGCAAAGTAATATGGACAAATAAATATCCTAGAAGAGAGAGAACATTTATAGTACAATCTTGCTTTTCCCAATGCCAACTGCAAGTAAAAAAATATCAGCTTTCTAAAGACCATCTTTCAGGGGAAGAAGGGGGATCAGAGCACCATCTGAATCAAAAATGTCTTAAAGAGTGCCATTCATTTATTCATTCTTTCATTCTATTTAAAGGATTTTTATACCGCTTTCTAAAAACCCAAAGCAGTGTCAGTGGCCTCAGTGATGCCACTAGGGTTTCCTTTACCCAGTTTAGGAGGCCGGTGAATTTTAATTTGGGTATGAAATTGGGGATACCTCAAACCACATGTTAGCATTCCAACTATCAAATTTTCTTTTGTAAACTGGGCAAATGTGCTTGTAAGGTTTTTTTTATCCCCTTAATGTTTCAAAAAGTTTTCATAATCCACAGAAAACTGAATTGCAACTTACTTGTGGGTCCCAACCCACAGTTCGGCATACACAGTTTTAGAGCATCTCCAGTATGTTTCCATCAAGCCTCTACAGTGAGAGTCCACCCCATCTCTCAGATCTCTGATCTACTGCTGAACTGCTGCTACAATCAAGAATTTATCCTCATCATTATCCAATAGATATACCGCTTTTCAACAAAAAATACACAAAGCAGTTTACAGTGAAAATCAAATAATTAATGGTTTCCTATCCCAAAAGGCTCACAATTTCTCTGTGATGTCCAACCAGCTGTTCAACAAGAGCAAACAAACTCTCTTTCAGTTTGTATCCTTAAGTTGCACTCAAACACCAGTTCAACATCAAGGCTATTCTCTTCATCCATGACTTTCCAGGAAAGTCCTAGCTTCCTTATGTCCACTATTTCCCCCCTATTCTATATTTGGAGAGACTAACTGATTGGAAAACTTTCAGAACAAATTACATCTAAAGCAAAAGGATTGAGACATATAAGTACCAAGAGATGAAGATCTACTAGATATCAATAGCAATTTGTCCTTTGATACAGTTTTTCAGACTGCAGCAGTGTATGAGTGAGGCTGAGCACATCGCACATTGTTGACACATGTATTCTGATCCTCAGAGGCTGTGAGCCAAAGCTGAAATGGAGCCATCAGTCCTGATCACACCATATATGCTCTCTGCTCCCAATGGATTTTGATTGAGTGTCACCTATTTACAGGACACAATAGACATTTTATTATTCTTTGTCACTCAGCATCTGCCAGGTGCCACTTAAATCCTGCAGTGGATAATACACTTATTGTCAGTTTCTTGACTTCATTTCTGTATGTTTTTCAGTTGGCATAATCTAGTGCAAATATCACTAACAAAAATGTCAATGACACAAATGCAAATTATTTAGGGCAGTCTTGGATGCCTTGGGTGCCCTTCATGGAGAAAGGTAGGCTCCGATTAAATGAATGAATGAATGAATGAATGAATGAATGAATGAATGAATGAATGAATGAATGAATGAATGAACTGTTGTTTCTGCAACTTTTAAAAAATGTATTAATTTTTAGAACGGACTGACTCTTTTATAAGGACATCTTTGGTACCCACCAGAAGTGATGCCATGGCCAAAAGTGACATCAGCAATTCAGGCTACAAACCTGAGCCATAAACATAACATTGCTAACTTATGCTGATATTTTGCATAGCTCAGAATCCAAACATTCCAGGTCAGAAGTCAAAGCAGGAACCAAACGTGGATTCTCTTCCAATCACACATCTGACCCCACTTTCCAGCATCTCAGCTTCCCACTGAATTCAGCCAAAGCACCAGGACTTCACCCTGTCCAGAAGCTCCATACCCTGTATTTTCAGTTCTGTATTTTCAGTGGTAGCTGAGCTAGATGCTACACGAACCACCTGAAATTGGTTTCCAAACCCTTGGCAACCTTGAAATTGGCTTGTAACCAACAGTTTGAGAAACTGCATTAATTACAGGAGGGAGAAGCATTCAACACAGTTACTAAAATTCTTTCTAGAGCCCAGAAAAAACCCACATACTCATCTTGCATAAACATGGCATCTTTTATTAGGGGTATATATTCCTCAATATTTATCAAATTTGAAGTGCCAGATGTTTATGTTTCTCTGTTATATTATAAAACCAGCTGGTGGCTTATGATTAAATGTGTTGGTGGGAATATGAACATGTATTCTACAGAGTCAGATCATTGGTCCATCTCACTCAGGGGGACATGAGAGGGGTGCATAGGGCATGTGCCTGAGCCCAGGATCAGAAAGGGAGCCCGGGAACCAAAGAAGGGGAACCAGAAATGTTCTTGGATCTCAGAAAGTGTTTGCATATATTGTATCAAAATCAGCATTCACGTTCTGTGAATTTTGTGTAAGCTTACATAGTTTTTGTGTAAGCCTACATAATTCTATATATTGTAACTTGTTAAAATTATAATCCAATTATCATAGGAAATTATGAACCAGTGACGAAGGGAAGGACCCCAGAAGAAACTTTGTAACTCCCACTCCCCCCAGTCAGTTATATGGTCAATAAAGGGACCACATCACTCCCATGCAAAAGGAAAGGAAAAAATGTCTATTTTCATATGGCAGGCAGGGGATAACTCACTCCCCCTACCCATGGTTTTCTATGCTACTTTATAATGAGTCCCCTGTCATTTGAATAATAAATGGTTATAATACATCACTGGAGTGCCATTATTCTGATGATGGATGAAAGCAATGCATCACAAGAGGACGTCCAACACAAGTATCCCAATGGCAGGCTTGCTTTGTACATTTTCATTTATTTTCCTGTAAAGGGAAAAAAATTCCTTTATGAGACCAGAAAATCAACAAGTAAGATTTCAAGGAGTACATGAAGTGTATCAAAGTATGTGATTTTGAGATGTTCTGAAGACCCCAATGGGGCTTTTGTAGAAGGACAAAAGTGCTACATCTTCCTTTTTCTATCTCACGCTCCCTCAGATTGGTACCCAATGGTTCAAAGGAATCACATAAAAGATGGAAAATAAAACAGAAGAATCAAAACATATTTGCTGAATCTGGGTTTGAGCCAGAATTGGAAACAAAGTCAATTCAAATTAAGGAATTGAAGAAGGTTAATAGAGTAACAGCTATTATCCTTTTTCAAATGCAAGGCCTGCCCTTTATACACTGGGGAGCATTATAAATACCGGTATATACCAATCCTTATGGATTGGAACTAATTTTGTGTGATACAAAAGCTTTTTTCACACAAGACTGGAAAGTGTAAAGGAGTCCAGCAGCCCAGTCCTGAGTAGCCTGGTTTCCACAAGAATAATAGAGCCAAAGGTGGCTCCTGGCCAGCACAGTGAAGACAGGCACTGAACCAACATTGAGTGTCATGGGCATGCCTTACAGCACTTAGTGCCAGCAAAGGGCTGGCACTGGGCTTTCAGGATTGGACCCTCCCTTCCACTGTTGTGCCCATTTTTCTTGCACCTTCATCATGCTTCCCATGGACTGGCTAGGCTGGCTAGATACAGTGATTTTCAATCTTTTTCATCTCATGGCACACCATCAGTTGTTTTTACCATTGACAAGGCACACTATGTGGTTCAAATCCCCACATTTTCCTATTAATAAATATCCCACCCCAAATTCCCATGGCACACCTAAGGACTATCTGCAGCACACCAGTGTACCAAGGCACACTGGTTGAAAATCACTAGGCTAGGGCATTACTGGGGGTAAAGAGAAAATATTCCCTTACTCTGAGTTGCCCTTCACCCATCTCCAAACCTCCACTAGATACAGCACAGGCCAGCTTAAGTAAGGAAAGACCAAGAAATTTTCAAGGCTAATTTGGACTACAGGTGAAGTCTCAGCATAGGGAAGATGAGAAGAAGTGGGAGGGAGGCATTGTGGGGCAGGGATTGGTAGGCATTTGGAGAGGTGGGCCAGGACCCCCCCTCCCCCAGTTATGCTGGATCCTAGTCCCGTTCCTGGACAATGCAGAATGGTTCCAGGCTGCTTTACTCAGCTCATATTTGCACCTTCCCCCAAACATTCCAAAGACTGCAATCCTAATAAAACTCACTTAGAGTAAACCCTTTGATTTATCTTTTTTTAATAGCATACATTATGTATAGAAGCCTGTTCAAAGAACAGATCTTTAACATTTCTCCAACTGTAGTCACATACTAGGTAGCATCATATCTAATATAAGAAAAAAACATAAAATATACACGGGAATGAACGGGTACAAACCCAAAATTGGCTCACAACCAACCTAGTGGGACCCAACAACTGCACAGTTTGAAAAACACTGCAGATGAATTTTTCTAGAATCTATCTTAACAATGTGTGATTAGAATTGGCCAAAGACCAATTACTGTTATGAATACCCTTTTCTCTTGAATTGATTGTAAGGGTGTGCTTTTGTTTTCAGGGGCCATCACGTTTTCAGGGGCCAAATGGGATGATCTTCAATATTAAGGGTGCAATCCTAACCAACATACGAGCATTATCATAGCTATGCCAGTGGAGCATGTCCAACACCCTGATTTTGGAGGTGGTGAAAGAGGTTAAATAATAAGAAAATATTTTTTCCCTTACTTTGGAGTTGCATTGCTCTTATGCCTTTCCTGTGGAGCTCCATCTGGCTCAGATCTTTCTCCTGCCTCCCATTTCCCAATTTCTGCTTTCATCAAATAAATATGGATGTCTTGGGCCAGGCGTTACACTGCAAGTCACTACCAGAAATGAATCTCATTTAGAATAGGCAAAGCGAGACTTTCTTCAATGTTATCTCATGCCTCCAGCCATTCATTCTGGCTCTTGGACATGGTACCATTTCAGATATTGGCAGCTAAACATGGTGTCGCTTTCCACTTATTATGAATCCAGCAGGGAAACCGTGACAGGGATGTAAACATGCAATTGGAAAAACAGTTTGTTGTCTGGCAGGAGTACCTTACTACGGCACTGATCATGTAAAATACACTTCCTATGCACAAAAGGGAAAGTCCTTTGTGCAAATGTTCCCTCCATAGATATGAAGGGTGAGAATAATGAGTCAGTAAAAAAGAAGAGCAATTAGCAAATGGAAAATGTTCTGGGGGAGGGAGCAGGGTGGACCGAGGATGGGACCTGCAGAGCTCAGCTTCACTAGATCCAGAGCCTCCATGTCCCCAAGGTCCCAAATGGAGGAACCTAGAGTCATAGAATCATAGAGTTGGAAGGTACCTAGTAGGTCATCTAGTCCAACCCCCTGCCTGCAGCAGGAAATCCTCCTAGAGCATCCCTGATAGGTGCTTGTCCAGCCTCTTCTTGAAGATCTCCAGTGAGGGAGAATCTACCACCTCCCTTGGCGGCCAGAGGCAAGTGATCAGAGGCAAGCCATGGCTGGATAAAGCCTTGCCACCAGTAACATCTGGCCCCTGGGCCCAGGTTTAGACATCCCAGGTCTAAATAATCAAGAAGTTTTATAAAAAAGACAGACCAGGAAAGAGTCCAAGGCTACAGTTCTTCGCCAACTGATTTGGGAGTAAACCCCAGTGCACAGCTTTCCTTGTGCAGGGATGAACTTCATTTGATGAGAACATGAAGGTTAGATGCTTGAAGTGCAAATGCATGGAATGTTTGTGAAACTAACCCTACGGTGAGTCCCATTACACGCATGCCATCATCCAAGAGCTATTTAGTACTTCATCATTCCCAATCTCAGGATCACAGGCTGATCCCCTGCTGTGCATTTAGAGGTGTTTTAAACATCTGTTTCCCTCTTGATTCAATTTAGCAGATCTGATGGATGGCTAATTGAAATGCACATCGAGGGTATTCCACATCTTAATTGTCTCCAAGGGACATCTAATAATGAAACAAATGGGAAAAGTATTGTCTAAAGGGAAACTGTGATTATGAATAAAGATTTGTTCTAGATGAATGCATTTTTATTTTTTTCTGTTTTTTAAAAACTGTGCCTGTTTTCAAAGTCAGTGTAGTGTTATTTTCAAGCAAACTTTTTCAGTCCAGATCTTGGTTGCAATAAGCAGTGATGAGGACAGCAGTCAATATTTAAAACAAGTTTCAGAAAAGCAGTGTAAGAAACATGTGGCAACCCACATCCACCCCAGTCCAGAATCCACCCCATTTAAGTCAGATCCTAATTTTTGGTGGCTTGCGAAACTGACAGGGCAAATTAAGCAATGTACACCAAGTGGCAAACAAACTGCTATGAGGGATGCACTGCTGCCATTATGGCCACTTCCTCTGGCATTTATAAATTAGGCAGCAACATCAAGAGCCTTTAAAGTGTTTGAGAACCATTGACTTAGAACAGAGTCTACAGCATTTTGGCCAAAGGGCCATGTCAAATATTGGGTGCATTATCAAGGGTCAAAAAATTTAAATAAATATATTAGAGATGGGACTCTAATTTTGAGGCACTCAGAACATCTTCTGGATGCAAACAGAGCACAGCTCTGGTTGTGTTGTTTTGAGTAGGCCAGAAGCTCTTAGTGGACCAGGGACGGGCACTAAGAAAATCTTTAATTTTAACACTAACCCTACAATCCAGAGTAACTACGGGTGCACGTAAGAGACATTATGTGTACCCGTAGTTACTGCACCACCTAATGAAAACCTATGGGAAATTCATATTGCAATCCAGAGCAAATTGTTCTTACACCGGAGCAAGGACTCCCCGTAGTTACTCTGGGTTGCGCCCTTAGTTCTGGTTTTCGTTTTTATTTCACCCAACCTGACAAAGGGACATGAAACAAGTAAAAAGTGTTTTGTTTTTTTAAAAAAAAAATTGCAGACATGGATAGAAACAGAAAATAAAGAAATGACACAAGAACACAAATTCGATTATATGGTTTGGGAAAGAGCAATCTCTTCCATCAGCTACAATGATGATGGTCTCTCTGAGTGTCATATGCTATAAGGAGTGGGAGGGCAAATCCAAGAAGAATTGTGGTTGATGAAGATCCTCCAACATTCTTTTGAAAGTGTTGGGGGGGGGGTGGGTGGAGGAAGAGTTAAGCACTGTCATAGGGCTGATAGTAGGAAAGATAAAAATGAAATGAAAACACAACTTTGTTCAAGGCAAGTAGGCTTTTCAGCAAAGTTTTCATCACTGCTCTCCCCTGTCATTCTGTAACTTTAATCATAGTTACAAGTACTTTTTCTGAGAAAAAAGGTGCCAGTACTCATCACTGTTTCATAGTCACCCCACATGACTAATTACTAATTAGCTGCTGGGGTCAGAAGGAAAAAGATGCCTTATTGAGTACCAGTGAGTACCCCTAGAAATGTGTCGTGGTTACAAGTACCAGGGATGCTGAAGCAATAGTCTACACTTGACAGGGGGATGGAGTGGATGACTTCAAGGGTCATATCCACCTTTAATATCACATGACACAAGGGTTCTACGGGGAGTCCTTGCTCCGGTGTAAGAACAATTTACTCTGGATACCAATATGAATTTCCCATAGGTTTTCACTGGGTGGTGCAGTAACTATGGATGCATGTAATATCTCTAATGTGCTCCTGTAGTTACTCTGGATTTGGGGGTTTGTCTGACTTCCAATTCAATGTGGCTGGAGCATTTACTGTTTCCAAGTTTTGGAGACCTCTTAAACACTCTGTAGGGCTCCTAGATACATGAAACCCTTGCAAAAATCCTGGTATGTTGGAAAATAGCTCCCCTATTCCCCTGCAGGGTTGCAATCCTGGAGAACATACTGCTGCTTTTTTCCCCCTTCCATTTCCCTATAATAGAGTGGGGAACCTTTAAACAGCCTGGGGATCATCACCCCACAGACTGAGGGTTGAAATAGATGATTTATTTGGTCCTTTCCAATTCCATGATTCTATAATTCTCCTCCAGGTTGAGTATCACTGATCTAGTGCATCAGTACAAGAGATGAGTGTCAAATCAAGGAAGGCCAGATTCATGGATTAGCTGTTTAGCGACCACCCAACAAGCTCCAGAAACTGCGTTAAACTACATCATGATCTGTGTAAGGGCAGATCCTGTATGGATGAGGTTGGTTGAGCTAAATCAAGGTGAAATCCAACCATGAAATGAAAGGATATCTCTATATTCCCCTCTGGGCATGAATATGACAGTCTTCTAAATGGAGGAATAGATGCTCTATCCCAGGGAGGAGGGATGTAATGGTTGCTATGTAAATCCTAGATACGGTGGTTACTTTAGAATCTGCACACTGACTTCCAATGACTGAAATATTTTAAAAATAAACTCAGTGCGTTGGAGAAGATCTCTGGTTGAAAGGAAAAGCGGGGAACTGGAAGGATACTAGTGGCATAAAGGGGAGCAGAAATTATAATTTTAGCTTGTCTGTAGTGGGAGTTGAACTGGAATACAAAATTAGGAGTGCAATACGGTTATGAATTTATACCTGCAGAAAACCATGCTCTTAATATAGGACTGCGGAGGGAGGGTCAGCAGTTTTGGAAATCTGTAGCAGATGGAAAATGAGACTTTTCTTTTAAAATTTCCTTAATCATAGCTTTGCATGTGGCTTAAGTGTCTGTTTCATTCAGTAGGAGAAAGTGGAGGAGGACAAGCTACTTTTTTGTTTTAAAAAGTGAAATAAGTTCTGATTCATGTTTCAGGAATTGTGTTTCTTTCTAGAACATGTGTTTGGAGGATTAAACGTGCCATGGAAGGAACTGATGTGCTGGGCCTATGAGAGGGGGGGTCCAGCAGGTACATTGTTCCAAGGCCCAAGAGCTACGGAAGGGCCCATGACTGAAGGAGCATTTGAGTGTTTGTAACGAACAAATTAATATGGTATATGTGCACACACACATATACATACACACGTATACATACATATATACACATGCATGCACACACACATACATACACACATATACATACTTACAATTTCAAAATTTTGCAAATCATGGGGGCCCCAAATGGGTTTTGTACTGCCTTAAAAATTTCTCTTGGAGGCCCTGCTGATGTGGAATGAGTCTGTGGAGCCAGAAGATGTGGTGATATGTGACCAACTTTGATGGCTTAATGAAGGCACTGGACAGATTCATGCACAGCAGATCTATTAATCTTATTATAGGTATAATCTAATTATTCTTCTTAGCATTGTTCCTGCTGTTGACATGGTTCACTTAGATTATTAATGTGACACGGGGAAAACTGGCCAAACTGTCACAGGGGCCAATCGTCAGGCCGTTGTTTTTAAATAGTGGTAACAGTTGCTTTTAAATAGTGGTACCTATTCATCTACCTGCATTTGCATGCTTTTGAACTGAAAGGATGGCAGGAGCTGGGACAAGTGATGGAAGCTCACTTCATCACGCAGCACCTGGGTCTTGAATCGCTGAACTGCTGATCTTCAAATCAACAGGCACATCACTTTTAATGACAGCCATTGCTGTCATTAACTTATTTTTAACCAGTCATTTTATCTCATAGAATCCTTGAGTTGAAAGGGACCTAGTAAGTCATCTAATCCAACCCCCTGCCTGCAGCAGGAAATCCTTCTAGCTCGTCCCCGACAGGTGCTCGTCAAGCCTTTGCTTGAAGACCCCCAGTGAGGGAGAGTCCACCACCTCTCTTGGCAATCTGTTCCACTGCCAAACCGCCGGAACCATCAGGAATTTTTTCAGAATATCCAACCGGAATCTCCTCTCTTGCAGTTTGTACCCATTGGTTCTAGTTCTGCTTTCAGAAGCAGCTATGAACAAATGAGCTCCGTTGTTACCAAGAGAGCAGTAAAAATAGGGGAATTAGCTTGTGCTTCTCTTTGGTTCAATGCAGGATCTAGGCAGGACTCAGAACAGCGTCATGCAGAGGGGATGCCCCTATTAGAAAGAGACCCACTAAGGAAAACTGGTCACAAAGATGCAGATTTTATTGTCATAAAGCATAAACTAATATTACATATATTCGATAGCATGAGAGTGAAGTGTATCTGTTTCTTGCATAGTGTGTACCAAGGAGAAGGGGAGGCAAAGGAAGGGGAAGAGAGGGAGAAGCAATATCTACCTTCTTTAGGCCATGCCAGGATCCAGGTGGAAGAGAGTGATCCAAGGGGGAAGAGAGATGATCCAAAGGGAAGAGAGAGAACAAAAGGATACAGGGTTTTTATATCTTAGGTCCAGGAAGGACATGCCCATCTAGGTGTGGTCACCTAGGAAAAGGGCAGGCCTGGGGAGGGGCTGTTTACCTTACAGGAAGGGGAAGGCTGGAAGACCACCACTTGAGGACCATCATCCAATCAGGACCAAAACAAAGAAGAACACATCCAGCTAGGTGTGGTCAAGATTTGAAAAGAGAAAGAATGAGGAAGAGACTATGTGACTGGTTTAGCAGTGGCAATGGAGAATAATAGAAGACCATGCTTCAGATGGACTTCCGCATTAGCATATAAATGGCAGGATGCAGAGTAGTTAACAAAGGATTGTTTGAATTGTAAGCCCCAAAGGTTGTTTTTAGAAGTGAGAGAGAGAAGGGAAATGAGAGACTTTTGCGCAACACATTTATAATATTAAATTAATAAAATGTATAATATTGTAAGAGAGCAATTCTCGTAACACCTTCCACCCTATGACAGCCTGTGGTGGTGCCGAGCCTACCCCGGAGGATGGGATGGCAGGAGTGCAGATCCGACCCAGGCCACCGTGGGACAAGGTTCTAGAATAAATGGAGGCAGATCGTGTCTATTGGTCGGACTCCTGGTGGGACCTCCTCCGGCTCTACTGCGCAGGGCACACTGGGGTTTACCCAGGACGCCCCATATCTGCTAGGCCCAATCCAGGTGTCTCCCGCTCCCTTGGACCACTAAGAAGGCCCCAAGAGAGTAGGAGAGGGAGGGGGAGCGGGCGCTATATATAAGGAGAGGAGGCAGGAGGGCGAGAGGCTGGCTGGAGTGAGAAGGGAGAGAGGAGAGTCATCCAGCGCTGGCGCTGTCCAGCAGCAGGCCTTAGTGTTCACCTGAAAAAGAGAGAAAGAACAGTTGGTTAAAAAGCTTGTTGCTTGCGAGTTGGACTTACCTGTTATCAAAGGTTCTGATCTGTTGGAGCGGATACTTACCTGAGGTGACCCTGGAGACGAAGACCTGCAAGAAAGAAAGAGAGGAAGGCTGTATTAAAAGGACTTTGAAGAAGAGGGAGGCAGTTGTCGTAAACTGGGGAGGCTGAAACGAACCAGGTGTAAAATTGTTCCCCCCCTTCTCCTGTAACTTTCTTCCCCAAGGCTGTCTGTAAGACCCAAGTCCGTCCTCCCACCACCCTATGTTTCGTCTGTGAAGTTTCTGATAAAACTATCCCTGTTGACGAGTTCTACGTACCTGTGTGGTGTGAATCAATCTGGGGGGAGTTCAATCCAGCAGCGGGATGGCCGAAGGGAGAGATGACCAGTCCAAGATTGAGGTATCCATTGGGGGAGACAGAGCGGGGCATGACACAGCCCTTCAGGTATCTGAAGAGGGCAATCATGTCTCCTCTCAGCCCCCTCTTCTGCAGGCAGAACATCCCAAGTTCCCCCAACCTTTCCTTGTAGGGCTTCCCTTCCATCCCACTGATCATTCTTGTCACTCTCCTCTGGACTTACTCCAGTTTGGCTGCATCTTTCTTAAAGTGAGGTGCCCAGAACTGAACACACTACTCAAGGTGAGGTCTGACCAATATAAGGGTTTCACTGTGCATCTCAACACAAATGAGGCTGGCTCTTTAAATTAAAAGATAAACATTCTTTAATGTCATAAAAATTAAAAAAAAGTTAATGTTAAATTTAAAAAAGTTAAAAGTAAATGAAAGCAAATAAAAGTAAATAAAAGTTAAATTTAAAAAGTTAACTTAAAAGTTAATGGCTTAAAAACAGCCTGCTTACCATGGAAAGTAGGCAGGCAATTAGTTTGGTTGAATTAATTTTGCTCCAGAAAGGCTGCAAATCTGGTATGCTACAGCTTTGGAGAAGACCTCTCCTTTTCCCAGCAGCATGAATAGAAGGTGATGATCCCTCCTGAATTGCTTTGCAAGGGGAAGCTCTGCTACTGAGCTGAAACCAAGCTGTTTTAAGCCTAGGAGAAGGGAAATTAATTCACATTGACTCATTGACTGCCTGGTAAACAATTGCTTTTGTATAATGCAAAAATGAGTTTCTACAGAGGTTCCTGGAACCAAACATTGTCATGAATTACTATGAATTACTGTGGGGATTAGTGGCAGTATAAGGACACAATCCAGAGCAAATTCAGCCTGCTCTGTCCTAACTGCACTCTCCTAACTATTCTGTATCCAGAGCAGAAAGTTATGCTGAATCCAGAGAGTCAGGAAGCCTGGGCTGCCCTAACTGCTCCGGAGCATGCTATGTAATTGACACAAGGGGAAGACTTGCTCCTGAGGAGACACCCCTTAGATCACACTGAACAAGGAACAGCTGTGGTGCCTACAGTGGTGACATGACTCTGCACATCACCTGGTGCGGAGGTCTGTGCATCATCCCTGGGATGCGCCCCCCCCCCCACCTGGACTGCGCAGTCACCAAAGTTGGCGCCTGCGCAGTTGTTTCTGAAGCCAACTGGCTTCAGAAAGAGTACTGCGCAGGCACCATCTCTGACATCTGCGCAGTACTTTTCTGAAGCCTTTTGGCTTTGGGGGAGACTGTGCAGGCGTCAGAGTTGGTGCCTGTGCAGTACTCTTTCTGAAGCCATTCGGCTGCCGCTCTGCCTCCTGAGTGAGGCCAAATGGCTGTGCAGAGGCACGGACTTTCTCTGCTCTAAGGAGGTCTCCTCTGAAGCTGTTCGGCATGCTCAGTGTGTTTCTGCGCAGTGCACCTCAGATGGCCGTTCAGGCCAGCTCCTCAGACAAGTGGCAGCTTCTGGCTGCTGCTCCGCCTTGGAGCAGGCCTGAATGGGGGTGCTGACACCCGGGGCCTGCCAAAGGACAGTCAAATTCCTCCGGCACATCACCCCATACGGAGCGCATCACCCAATGCAGCCCACACCAGCCGCACCAGTCTGGTGACGCCACTGGGTGCCTGCCTTATAAGGAGTCCCTGA
Organism: Cryptoblepharus egeriae; assembly: GCA_030015325.1. NCBI lineage: Eukaryota > Metazoa > Chordata > Lepidosauria > Squamata > Scincidae > Cryptoblepharus > Cryptoblepharus egeriae. The sequence continues at coordinate 18,650,331 of JAREYC010000011.1, read as the reverse complement.
TGAGATGCCAGTACATTCTACAGTGAATACAAGGGGCTTCTTGGAGTGGCCTGCTGTATCCTGAAGTTTGTGGGCAGCTGTAGTTTGTTCCATATCCTGAGGTTGAGAGGAAGGGGTTGCAGCTAGGATGGCCAAGAACTCAGATTTTTGGTCAGCACTGCCATTCTTACTCGGGCCTTATCATGGACCCCTATGGGTCTACTCATTACTATACCTGCTCCTGAGGTGGTATAACTCTGAGGGCTGGAAGAGGGCATTTCTGCCTTGGAAACAGGCTTTGGATACAGAGTAACTGCTCTGCCCTAGGCAATGCTAAACATGCCCTCAACTTGCCTCTCCTGAACTGCTTAGGCTGCCCCAGTTAGGGCAGAGCAGGTCCACCTCTCTTAGGGCACCCTATGTTGCCTTGTTCTGCCCTAAGCCTCTTCCAGAGTAACTGCGCTGGAGCATCTTGCAGTTGCTCCAACCTAGTGTTAGATAGGGCAACCTAAGGGCTCTTATGTGGACAGATTAGTTGCTCTGGATTGTCCTGTAAGTCTAAGAGGTTTAGTGGCAGGTAGTGGGCCATTAGCTGCAATATTATGGACTAGACAGGTATTTGAACCATAGAATCATAGAGTTGGAAGGGACCTACTAGGTCATCTAGTCCAACCCCTTGCCTGCAGCAGGAAATCCCCCTAGAGCATCCTCAACAGGTGCTCGTCGAGCCTCTGCTTGAAGATCCCCAGTGGGGGATCCTCAGTGCCAAGTCCACTACCTCCCTTGGCAATCTGTTCCACTGCCAAACCACCCTCACTGTCAGGAATTTTTTCCGGATATCCAACCGGAATCTCCTCTCTTGCAGTTTGTACCCATTGGTTCTAGTTCTGCTTTCAGAATCAGCTATGAACAAATGAACCCCTTCCTCCCTATGACAGCCCTTCAGGTATCTGAAGAGGGCAATCATGTCTCCTCTCAGCCTCCTCTTCTCCAGGCTGAACATCCCAAGTTCCCCCAACCTTTCCTCGTAGGGCTTCCCTTCCGTCCCACTGATCATTCTCGTCGCTCTCCTCTGGACTTGCTTCAGTTTGGCTGCACCTTTCTTAAAGTGAGGTGCCCAGAACTGAACACAGTACTCAAGGTGAGGTCTGACCAATGCTGAATAAAGAGGAACTATAACTTCTCGTGACTTGGAAGCTACAGTCCTCTTAATGCAGCCTAAAATGGCATTTGCCTTCTTTGCAGACACATCACACTGCTGACTCATGTTCAGCTTGTGATCCATGGCGACTCCAAGATCCCGCTCACATGTTGTGCTGCCAAGCCAAGTATTCCCCATTTTATATCTATGTTTTTGGTTTTGATTTCCTAAGTGCAGAACCTTGCACTTCTCCCTGTTGAAATTCATTCTATTTCTTACAGCCCAGTATTCAAGTTTATTCAGATCCTCCTAGAGGTTTCTCCTGTCTTCTGATGTGTTTGCTACTCCTCCCAGCTTGGTGTCATCTGCAACTTTGTTCAGGTTCCCCTGTATCCCTTCCTCTAAGTCATTAATGAAAATTTTAAAGAGAACTGGGCCCAAGACAGAGCCTTGGTGTACCCCACTTGAAACCGACCGCCACGTTGACACAGAACCATTTACTAAAACTCTTTGAGTGCAGCTGTCGAGCCAGTTGCAGATCCACCTTACAATTGCCCCGTCTAGCCCATATTTTTTCAACTTCCCAATTAAAATGTCATGTGGGACCTTGTCAAATGCTTTGGTGAAGTCAAGATAAATGACATCCACAGCATTGCCACTGTCCACTAAGCTCGTAGCCCGATCAAAAAAGGAGATCAGATTTGTCTGGCAAGATTTATTCTTGGTAAATCCATGCTGGGTTGTTTTGATCACCGAGTACTTGTCTAGATGTGCACAAATTGTGTGTTTTATGATTTGCTCTAATATCTTGCCCGGGATTGAAGTCAAACTGACTGGTCTATAATTTCCCGGGTCTTCTTTTTTCCCCTTCTTAAAGATTGGGACTACATTTGCCCTCTTCCAGTCCAGTGGCACTTCTCCACTCCTCAGGGATTTCCCAAAGATGATCGACAGAGGCTCTGCAAGGACATCTGCCAGTTCCTTTAAGATCTTGAGGATGCAGCTCATCTGGTCCAAATGACTTGAATTTATTTAGGCCAGTTAAGTGGTTTCGAACCAGTTCTCTATCAATTTTAATCTGCTGTTCTGGTCTGATTCAGCAATCTTTTTTATATTTTTAAACTGACAGCTAAGTGATGGACCTGTGAATCAGGATCTCCTTGATCTGAAAATCGCCTCTGCCATCAACATGCTTTGGGCAAACCACCTTCTCACTCGCATATCCCCATCCTGACCTGTGCTGGAACAGGAAGGTGGACTAAGTGCCAGATTCTGCCCCCATCCTCTGTTCGGCATCAGTGCCCTGCCCTCCCTCACCCTGCTGAAGACTCCATGCTGCCCTGCCCATCTGGCTCCATAAGACTCATGCTGGCTTCCCTTCTCTCCCACTGGTGGAAAGAAAAGGTACTTTTGCAATACCTCTGAGGTGGCACAAGCAGCTTGCACCAACCCAAGGACCAGTTTCAATCAGCTCTAAGTTTTCTTTGTCTGCAAAATGGGACAATCATGACCTTCCTACTGGGCTGCTGCTAGGACTGCATTCAAATATTAAGTACATATTACTTGGCATGCTCAGAAATGCTGTTTTATTGGTCTTTCATCTGCTTTTTTTTAAATAGCTGCAATTGGATTAAATAAGTAGCTGAGGACTTGTTCAGATAATTCAGAGGATTTTCTCTCCTGTTGTTGCTTTAGGAAGCAGATGGGGTAGCATCTATCTCCGCCTATGTTATCCTGCCTTCTTTGGGAAAAGAGGAGGGGGACAGAGATGAAATTCCTGATGGTGAAATTCCTGACGATGAAGTTCCTGATGGTGAGAGTGGTTTGGCAGTGGAACAGATTGCCAAGGGAGTTGGTGGATTCTCCCTCACCAGGGATCTTCAAGCAGAGGCTCGACAAGCACCTGTCAAGAGATGCTCTAGGAGGATTTCCTGCAACAGGCAGGGGGTTGGACTAGATGACCTTATAGGTCCCTTCCAATTCTAGGATTCTATGATTTTATGATTCTACAATTCTGTGCAGCAAAGGTATGGTGAGAACTTTTGGACAGTGGCAGTGAGAGGAACAGAGACCAGCACATCATCGCATAAAGGGTGCAGCATTTTTTTATTTAATTTTTATCCTGCCTTTCCTCACCTGCAAGAGGGAGCTCAAGGCGGCTAACATCAATCAGAAAAATAAAACACCATTAAAATAGAATTATAAATATAGATTAAAACACAATTAAAATACAATTAGCATTGAGATGCTACCACAGATGCTGGCACCAATAGAACAGCTACCCCATGGAAGTTTACAAATAGCAATAATTTGGAGGTAGTACCTTCAACCCCTTGTAGTGAGCAAGATAGGAAACATTTCATTTGAAAAGTTATCATATTATCTTGGCATGTTCTTCTCCTGCTCATCCACCCCTTCATCTTTCATGTCCTGCTTACTACCCCTGCTTACTGGTCAAGAGACACTCTTTCAAGTGGGTGTTCCTCTTTTATTTAGCAAGGGGAGAGTAACTGGCCCTCCACACCCCAGCAATGTCTGTTCTAGTGGCTTCTGCTGGTGTTCTTTTTGCACTTTAGATTGTGAGCCCTTTTGAGACAGGGACCCATTAGCTATTAATTATTTCATTTTCTTGTAAACTGCTTTGTGAACTTTTCAGTTGAAAAGCGGTATATAAATACTGTAGATGAAGATGAGATGTCTTGGACAATCTTTTTTTCTCAAGATAAAAGCATAGCCAAGTCCAGTTTTTCCAGAGATGTGTAATTAAATCATATCCCTTGAAGATATTGTCAGGATTCAGAAATGGGACAGGTGGTGGCGCATTTGATATTGAGTTTTCCAAGGCAACTTTGATCTTAGCTAGCAATTAATTATTTTGAACAGTTTCTATTTACACTCAAATGAAAGCAGCAATAGTCAAAAATTAAGGGGGAATACACAATTTTCTGGAGTGTAAAATTAGTTGTGCAAGCACTATTTTCCTGTTGTGTGACAGATCTGGTGTCACCACACTTGATCTCAACACATTCAGTTGATGCTCTGAAAAGAGTTTGTTAGAAGTTATGTTTTTTTTGTCCATATTTCTCACCATGAACAGAAACTCTGCACAAGGGAGGAACCCCAATCATGGATTAATAGATTACATAAGAGACTTCCTTACACCACATCAGGCTAGAACTTTTGGCAGTATTTTGCTCACTTGAAATTTTCTGCAACATTTCCAAAAGGGATGTTTCCTAATCCTATCTGGAGATGCAAGTGAATGAAACTACAACCAACTGCACGCAAAGCCCCTTCAACCACCTACCTATAAATTAGTTTGTACCACATGGTTTGGTGATCATCTTTAGCTTAGATGCCTTTAAAAGGGGAATGAACAAATTTCTAGACCAGGCATCTTCAAACCCCAGCCCGTGGGCCAAATGCAGCCAGTTACAAGCCTCTAGCTAGTCCATGGCCATCCTCTGGTCCCTTAAGAGCCAATTGACCCAAATGACCAAACACGACTGGAAGTGTGATGGTGGAGTGGGGAAAATGGGGGTCCACTGTAGTGTGTGCTTTATTTCTGTGCTTGTAGAAATTCTGGAAATTTGGGCCCATTTATTCAATAATCAGGCAGCCCAATCCAGAGCAACTAATCTGTCCACATAAGAGCCCTTAGGTTGCCCTATCTAACACTAGGTTGGAGCAACTGCAAGATGCTCCAGCCCAGTTACTCTGAAGGAGGCTTAGGGCAGAGCAAGGCAAGATAGGGTGCCCTAAGAGAGGTGGAGCTGCTCTGCCCTAACTGGGGCAGCCTAAGCAGCTCAGGAGAGGCAAGTTGAGGGCATGTTTAGCATTGCCTAGGGCGGAGCAGTTACTCTGTATCCAAAGCCTGTTTCCAAGGCAGAAATGCCCTCTTCCAGCCCTCAGAGTTATACCACCTCAGGAGCAGGTATAGTAATGAGTAGACCCATAGGGGTCCATGATAAGGCCCGAGTAAGAATGGCAGTGCTGACCAAAAATCTGAGTTCTTGGCCAGCCTAGCTGCAACCCCTTCCTCTCAACCTCAGGATATGGAACAAACTACGGCTGCCCACAAACCTCAGGATACAGCAGGCCACTCCAAGAAGCCCCTTGTATTCACTGTAGAATGTACTGGCATCTCATCAGGGACTCCTTATAAGGCAGGCACCCAGTGGCGTCACCAGACTGGTGCGGCTGGTGTGGGCTGCATTGGGGATGCGCTCTGTATGGGGTGTTGTGCCGGAGGAGTTTGACTGTCCTTTGGCAGGCCCCAGGCGTCAGCACCCCCATTCAGGCCTGCTCCAAGGCGGAGAATCAGCCAGAAGCTGCCACTTGTCTGAGGAGCTGGCCTGAACGGCCATCTGAGATGCACTGCGCAGAAACACACTGAGCATGCCGAACAGCTTCAGAGGAGACTTCCTTAGAGCAGAGAAAGTCCGCGCGTCTGCACAGCCATTCGGCCTCACTCAGGAGGCGGAGCGGCAGCCGAATGGCTTCAGAAAGAGTACTGCACAGGCACCAACTCTGACACCTGCACAGTCTCCCCCGAAGCCAAAAGGCTTCAGAAAAGTACTGCGCAGGTGTCAGAGATGGTGCCTGCGCAGTACTCTTTCTGAAGCCAGTTGGCTTCAGAAACAACTGCGCAGGTGCCAACTTTGGTGACTGTGCAGTCCAGGTGGGGGGGTGCGCATCCCAGGGATGACGCACAGACTTCCACACCAGGTGATGTGCAGAGTCATGTCACCACTGTAGGCCCCACAGCTGTTCCTTGTTCAGTGTGATCTGAGGGGTGTCTCCTCAGGAGCAAGTCTTCCCCTTGTGTCAATTACTTAGCATGCTCTGGAGCAGTTAGGGCAGCCCAGGCTTCCTGACTCTCTGGATTCAGCATAACTTTCTGCTCTGGATACAGAATAGTTAGGAGAGTGCAGTTAGGTCAGAGCAGGCTAAATTTGCTCTGGATTGCAGCCTAAGTTTCATTTCTAATCTGTTTATTAAAATTTTATATTTAATTTTTTTGCAGCCCTCAACACTGTGCAAGGTATTTTGATGTGGCCCTTCTGCCAAAAAATTAAAAAAAACCTGTTCTAAACTGAAGGTCCAGCAGATGTTAGAAGCCATGATGAGTATGTGGATTGGCATCCATCAATCTCGAAAGACTATGGTATTGTGCTCAATGCTGTATGCGAAGCTGGAGTGTTCTCTCCAGAACACGAAGTCTGGGGTAGATTGATATGGAGGATAGGCTGTCACCCAAGCAGCAAATCCCCGCTCTCCATGCCACTGAAATAGTCCAATGGAAAGGCAGAGGTGTACAATTGTTTGTACCCAGCTGCGTCACAGGGCTGGACTAAGGACAGGAGCTCACCCTGTCTTGTGGGGACCTGGGTCTCAAACTCCGGCCTACTGGTTAACAGGCACAGTGTCTTAACCACTTACACCACCCACAGCATGCAACCTCCTGATTTTAGAAGTTGGTGACTTCAGACTGCAAGATGCAGGGGTGGGTACCAGGATGCAGATCTCTTACTGTCTTATGTGTTCCTAGAGGCATTTGGTGTGTCACTGTGAGATACAAGAAGATGAACTATTTAGCCTTTGGCCTGATCCAGTTATGAGTTATTAAACTGCACCTAGAAGTTATGTTCAGATCTTCATCTGAAAACATGGGGGAACAATGATTGGAACAGCTCTGATGTTTCCTCCTACACCAATAAATAATTAAAATTACAGCCAGATGCACCCTGGCTTGTCCATCCTCCTAGCCGCCCTCTTCATACATTTTCTTTATACACTGAGCTCTAGCTATGATCCTGCTTCTTCAATGTTCTCTTAATAACCCTAGTTCTGGTATATACACCACTGAAGGCTGAGGACATCTACAAAAGAACTTGAGGATTACCTGCCATTAAAGATATGCAAACCTTCATTAAACTCACATAAGTCAACAATGCTTTTAATAGGATGTTTTGACTTTGATCCCTTTGGTTTGCCAGACAAGTAGTTTGAATCTATATTTTAAATTAACTGCTCTCTTGTTAGTTTGCGAATATCTGAGCGGTAATTAAGCACCTTTTAAAAGCCCTTCACAATTAAAATGTCAGTTATATTTTTTTAAAGAAGTAATTCCAGGGAGTACTGATGCTTTATTCATGAAGAACATTAAAAGGTGCTTGATTGTGCTGGAAAATACAGCAGTAGAGCTTAAAATATCCAAGCTGAAGGTGAAATGGAGCTGTGGGAAAGCATCAGAACTGCAGAATGGGAGTTTCCTACTCAGCCCTTGGCATCCCAGTTTCAGAGCCTTTTGGATCAGCATTCTTCATCCTGTGGTCCAAGTCAACTATGCGGTTGAGAAGCCTCCTTTAGTGGTTTGTGTCAACCTTTCAAAGCTTATGCACAGTGCCGGATTTATGTAGAAGCTAAAAAAGCTATAGCCTATGCAGCATTGAAACTGCCTAAACTCTCTTGGGCGCCCCAAAAAAATTTAAAGGCAAAAAACTGGATGTACATTTCCAAAATATAAGGAAACAAATAAAATAAAACCTACATACAGCAACAGTGTTTTGTGTTGTATAGGCTCCAATGATGTAAATAACGGGCCCTGCCTGCTAGCCTGCTCCCTAAAATATTACTGGTTTGCTCATTATATAGCATATATTCAACACAAAAAACAGCAACAATTTGTTGTTGACAAAGGACAACTGGACATTTAAAGGGCCCCATTACCTTCAATAGCTCAGGGCCTCATCAAATCTAAATCCAGCCCTGCCTATGCAAGAGAGGACAGGGATCTAATCCAATCATGGTACCCACATAGAACCCACACCCTTCTTGACTGACATGGAATGTGAAGGCACCTGCACAGGTCAAGGCTTTTGTGTAAATAGATATGCACTTTGAAGTGTGGCCATCAGAAGTATAGATGCACCATAAGCAAACCAAACACACATAGGTATTTTTATAGAGCCTTTCAGGTCATCATATTTTTTTTTTACTTTATTCTCAAGTTGGTTTACATAGGCAGGCTTACTAACCCTAGATGCATTTACAATTCAAAGAAAGGTTCTCTATTTCAAGAACTAGAATTCTTAGATGTTTCCTTTTACATCCAGTCTCACATTCACTTGCTCTCTATTATGCCTTTGGACAGACTCCACTGCAACTGCAATTCTTTCTTTTACACACTCCCACAGTCCAGTATCAACATCCATCCGTGCACAGCTTCCAGTGTTGTCGAGACCGTGACCTTCAGATCTTATCTTCAGGCAAATTACAGCAGCTTAACTCTCTAGACAAGACCTTCTGCCCATCAATTCACATACAGGCAATATAATATTGGCAATCTTAGGATCACTTCCTTAAGGACCCTAATGGGATGAAATACTATGCATACCCCTCATAGACAAGTTCTGTTGTGTTCAATGGGGCTTGAAGGTAAAAGTGAAGGTGTCACCCACAGGTTGTACTGCTAGTCGTGACCAACTGTAGAGTGTGGTGCTCATCCCCATTTCTAAGTCTTCAGAGCCAGCATAGTTTGAAGATGTCTCTGTGGTTATGGAGCCAGCATGACTATACAAGGAGCACAGAATGCTGTTACCTTCCCACCTTCCCACATGCAAGTAGATAAATTTTCAAACTCCTAGGTTGGCAGGAGCTGGACTAAGCTTACTCTGGCTGCAATCCCAAACACACTTACCTGAGAGTAAGCAACATTGACTATAATGGGGCTTACTTCTTTGTAGACCAGCTTAGGATTGCACCCTCTGTCTTGTGGGACCCGGGTCTCGAACCCTAGCCTGCGGGTTGATAGTTACAGCCCTTCATTGGGGCTTATCTCCAGGAAAATATGCATGACTTCAATTTTCATTTCTCTAACGGTCACTTTCTTTCCAGGAATGGTTTCTACAAAGCGTTGTTTGCAGAGCCTCACATTTGTTTGCAGAGTCCGTAATTTATTTAATATACCTCAGACGTAAATATGCAAACAGATTGTGATTCTGGTGCGTTAAGTCAAGTACGAGATGCATTGAATGTAATGAATCTCACAGAATGCAATAAAAGACTAATTGGTGTCAATAACAGTAATAATGATAAATGCATACTCTTGGAAGGCAAGCAAGAATTCCCAACGGTTGTACTGCAAAAAATGCTCTCTTAAAATAAATTCTTCACTATGGGAATTTCTGTGATATTTTATTTTGTTCCGGAAGAAAGGATTTAGCCATGGACTAAGCAAACAAGGCAGCAGGTTTGTGTAGTGTTGTTTACCAGATCAGTCTGCTGATTGCTTTTGCTTTTATTGATTCCTGGCCTTGACTGTTTATATCTGAGCTCTGTAAAGAGAATTTTAGGTAACATTTCAGAATGCTGTAAAGCTATTAATGATGCACAACCAGTGACCAATCAAACAGGCTCAAGATCCTATTGGCATTTCTAGAGAACACTGAAAGCACAATCCTAACCTCTAATTAGGCCGGCACAAGTCCTGGTACAAGTCTCTTGCTGGTCTAGAGCAGGATGACCCAATAGAATGGAGGACAGAGTGACTCTACCTTTAGCCATTGCAAAAAAGAGGAAATTTAGGCAGGTTTAACTCATCATAGAAGGGTTTAAAAAGCAGCACCTGCCTCACATCCCTCTTCTATGCTTAAGGACAGAGGAATTCTGTCCTCCATTCTATATGGTCACCCTGGTGTGGAGGTGTTGCAAGAGTGTCATACAGCACTTCTATGCCACTCCTGCGGTGGGAGGTTATGCCAGTGCACAGATGTGTACCAGCCTCCCAACAACGTTAGGGGTTATGGCATTAGGTACATATTTCTGAATATTGGTAACCCATTGACTTGATAGTTCAAAAAACGTCACAACCTGTATTATATTTCTCATGTGTATTATAAATAAGCTTTGTAAAATTTATTCATTCATAGAAATTCTGTCTCTAATGTATTCATTTATGTAAATTTATGTAAATTTATTCAAATTTGAAATAGACATAAATTGTTTCCCCAACTCCAACACAGTGTCAAAGAGATTATGTGGCCCACTTGTCGAAACATCTGCCCAAAACAAGTTAAATCATCTTCATCATCTCTCCAGCTATCTGGAGGGACACAGGGACATTTGAAACCATCTTCAAGGAGGAGACAACAGTGATGATAGAACTCATAGGGGAACATTCTGGTTATCGTTCTGCAATGTTTTTCTCTCCCTGGTCTCACTAGCTGCTACTTGTTGTGACATTTTTTTTCCATTTCAGCACTTTGCAGAAAGTGTTTCATCTCCAAAGCAGACACAATCCTCCAGACAGTTTTCTTCCAGCAAAAAAAAAATTTTCTTCATCACAGGATTTGATAAGAGTTTAAAGAGCATTATCAAGGTGACTACAGATGTGACTCTGACTATGGAAGTGGAATCCCTCATCTTCTCTTGAGGCCATTTAGCTTTAGCTCAAGTGATATTGCTATATCTCTTGATGACAATCTCAATTCCATCTTGGGGAAAATGCTTATTTTATTTACAGGTTCTTTATTTATTAGTAGTTCTTCCTCTTTGCTATGATAACTCTCCACGTTTTTGTTGCTGCATTGAGTTTTAATTCTTCAGTGTTTGTCCCATATGGTGATGGAGGTCCACTATTCTGGATTGAAGTAATCCAATCCATATTTTGATGCAACGCTGAGGAAACCAGCTGGCCTCTTGCTAGAGCCTGTCACTGGGTTGTTACCTTTCCACCATAATAGTTCCTATTTATCTAACTTGCATTTACATGCTTTTTGTCTGCTAGGTTGGCAGGATCTGGGTAAGTATTGTGAGCTCTCTCTGTTGTGCAGCACTCAGGTGTTGAACCAACTTGCTGACTAGTGTAGCATTTTAACCACTGTCCTTTTGGCCTTCAAAACATGCAGGTGGCATCTTAATTTCACAGATATTCTCAGTTGTCCAGCCAGTCTTAGGTAACTTCTCAGGTAGGGGTTAGTTCTCCAAGATAAGGCCGCTGAGGAATTTTATCAGGGGGTACAATGTTTCTTTGGGGGACATTCCCAAAGGAGGTGGGATGGGGTGAAACAGGATAGTAATGGAGGCAGTAGCTGGGGAAGGGGCAAAATAGGGTGGAGAGAAAGTACCACCTTGCCAACACTAGGAGTAAAGAAGAAATATTTCTTTTTCAGGAATGGCAGGTTGGTACAGTGATTAGGAAACTGGACTGACACCTGGAAGATTTAAGTTCAAATCCCTCCTTGACCATGAAGCTTTCTTCATTCACTCTCTGCCTCATCTTCCTCACAGCAGGAGCAGTGGTGGGCCCAGCGTGGCCCAAGAACCAGTTCCCCGGAAGTAGGTGGGGCCAGGCAGGGTCAGGGGGCATGGCCAGGGTCAGGGGGCAGGGCCAGGGAGAATTTAAAGGGGGAATTTTAAAAAAAATTTAATTTAAAAAAAATCTAAGTTTTTGTTAGTGGGACTTACTGTCATGGGACTTACTTCAGAGTAGGCATGCATAAAATAGGGTTATCAGGTTGCAGTTCTAGCCACACTTGCCTGGGAGTAAGCCCCATTGACTGTCATGGGACTTACTTCAGAGTAGGCATGCATAGGATAGGGTTCTCAGGCTGCAGTTCTAGCCACACTTGCCTGGGAGTAAGCCCCATTGACTGTCATGGGACTTACTTCAGAGTAGGCATGCATAGGATAGGGTTCTCAGGCTGCAGTTCTAGCCACACTTGCCTAGGAGTAAGCCCCATTGACTGTCATGGGACTTACCTCTGAGTAGTCATGCATAGGATTGGGCTCTCAGGCTGCACCCTGTTCACACTTTCCTGGGAGTAAGACCCACTGACTGTAATGGGACCTACTTCTGAATAGACCTGCCTAGCCTAGCTCCCTGAGGATGCACCCTGTCCACACTTTCCTGGGAGTAAGACCCATTGAGCACAATAGGGCTTACTTTTGAGTAGACATGGTTAGGATTGTAAGCACCAGGCTGAGAAAAGAAGATCTATCCTGGAAAGAAGGGAGGAATGCTAGAGGCAGTTTCCTGGGAGTAAGACCCATTGAGCACAATAGGGCTTACTTTTGAGTAGACATGGTTAGTATTGTAGACACCAGGCTAAGGAAAGAGGCTCTATCATGGAAAGGAGGCAGGCAAGAGTTAAAAAGGAAAAGGGGCCGGGGAGGCTGTGTTCTCCTCCGGCCAGCTGCTGCTCCGTACTGGAGGAAAGACGTTCCGTGCTGGAGCCTTTAACTGCTGGCGTACTGGTCCCCTTGGTTGAGCCCCCTGCTGCTGCTACAGGCTCTCCAGTGGCTGGGGATTTGGAAGATCCTATTCCTGGGACCGGAGCGAATAGGCCTCTGCCCACCTGTGAGCAGGAGGGGATGAACAGATTTGTAAGCCACCTTGAAAATTTGTATTGGCATTTAGAAAGGGAAATGGATGGATGAATGAATGAAACCTTTTGGCAGGAGGGCCACATCATTCTTTGACATTGTGCCAAGGCATAAAAAAAAAGAATATATACAGTATATATGTATGAATTCCAATCAGTTGACAAACACTTTCTAACAAAGAGAGAGGAGCGATCTTCAAACCAGTTCAAAAGCACTTTCATACACAGAGAGAGGAGGTAGCAAGGGTAGGCACAGGCCTATTCCCTCCAGTTTGGGAGGGGGGTTCTTCCAATACTCCTGCCGCTAGCGAGCCGGCAGCAGTGGGGGCCCCCCAGAACCATGGGGATCAGTTTCCTCCTCCCCTGGCTGGGGAGAGGCAAGCAGGATGCTGCGCAGCTCCTCTGCACTCTTCTTTGCTCCCCCGGCCGGGGGGAGGCACAGAGCCCCATCCTCTGCATGTCTACTCAGAAGTAATCTCCATGATCGCCAATGGGACTTACTCCCAAAGCAGAGAGGGGATGATTTCAGCCTGAGAGCCCCATCCTCTGCATGTCTACTCAGAAGTAAGTCCCATGACAGTCAATGGGACTTACTCCCAGGAAACTGTGGCTGGCACTGCAGCCTGAGAGCCCAATCCTAGGATGACTACTCTGAAGTAAGTCCCATGACAGTCAATGGGGCTTACTCCCAGGAAAGTGTGGTTAAGGTTGCTGGGGGGCACTAACAAAAATTTAAATTTTTTTTAATTTTTAGATTTTTTTAAATATTTCCCCTTTAAACTCTTCCCGGCCCCACCCCCTTACCCTGGCCATGCCCCCTGGCCCTGGCCACGCCCCCTGACCCAGCATGGCCCCACCCACTTCCGGGGAACTGGTTCTTGGGTTAGGCTGGGCCCATCACTGGGAGGTAGGTGCAGCGTCACCAGCCCTCAGAATAGAGATTCAGGAAGCAGAGCTTCCTTGCCTCTGGAGCATTACAGACTTGGCCAAAGAGTGGATGAAGAGGCCCTCAGGCTGGGGTTTGGACACCCCTGATATATGAATATGATAGTCAAGCTCCACATGAGATACATTTTGAACTCCCAACAAAGCTTTAGTTGGAGTAAGAAATAGATTATGCAGGTCTCAGCAAAAATGCCCTTCTTAGCGCACAATCCAGACTTGTTCTTCAATCCAGACAAGGACTCCCCATAGTTACTCTGGATTTCACCCTTAGACTTCTTAGGCCAACCTATCTGGCATTGCCAGCCTAATGCCAGATAGGCCAGCCTAGGTGCACCATAAAAGGCCTGTCTTTAAGTCCACTTAGGCTGGCCCAAGATAGATGGACCTGCTCTGGTGTAGCAGTGCTAGCCTAGGCAGCTTGAGGGCATGTGGGGTATGGCACAGAATGGTGCAGTTAGGCCATATTCAGAGAATGTTTCCAGGGCAGACATGCCCCTTCTTAGCCTTTCTGACTTAGCCATTTCATGAGCAGGCATAAATTTAAGTGGACCCATAGGGGTCCATGATAAACCAGATTAAAAATGGAAGCAAAATTAAAAAGTTCAGGCCAGCCTAAGCATCACTCCTGCCTCTCAACCACAGGATATGAAGCACAGGATATGAAGCTTGGCGCAAGCGCAGTTGCATCCTGAACAGGATGTGACTGCAAGCACAGTTGCGTCCTGAACAGGACGTGACTGCAAGGGCAGTTGCATCCTGTTGAGGACATGACTTCGCCTGTGCCTACCTTGGCAGAGGTGGAGTTGCATCCTGAACAGATTGATGTAGGCAGAGTGTGGACGCCACTCTGCCTGCGTCAAGACTGACACAAGTGCAGTGGTGGGCTCCTCGGGGGCAAACCGGTTCGCCTGCGTTTTGGCCCACCGCTAGCAACTGGATCGCTAGCGGTGGGCCAAAATTAACAACCGGTTCATTAGAACCGGTGAGAACCGGCTACAGCCCACCACTGATTACATTCCAAGTCTATAGACAACTTTAAAATGACAATTTAGTAGGATGTTTCTCGTCTCCAAATGTTACGCATTGCAAGAGGAGAGAGAGAGTTGCATCAATAAGCAAGAGTGCATAGCCAGCTCCTTTTGTTCTTGCCACAGTATGTGGAATTTTGCCAGCAGGTTGGATAAAGCCTTATTAACTTTTCAGCTCTGGTTTATCTTACAATCATACATAGCCCCCAAGAAGCAATGAATTATTTTTTTTCCATAATTGCAAAATTACACACAATGGCTCTTAATGGTATTTGGAAAATGTCAAGAGGTTGCAGGTTTAGAAATGAAATTTCAGACTCAAGAGCATTTGGAGTTAATCAGAATAATATTTTATTAATCATTTTTAGGGCATGGGATGCAAATGCACAGCACTAGTCCAACCTGCACCAGAAGACAAGACACAGTCTGATAAAAATATAAAGCTTGATATTTTTTAATGTGCTGGACATCACATCAAATAGAAACTCATAGAAACATAAATCATAGAGTTGGAAGGGACCAAGTAGGTCATCTAGTCCAATTCCCTTCCTGTAGCAGGATTGCAAGAATCTCAGCATTTTCAGCTTCAGGAGTAAGAAGAGAACTTGTTAAATAATATTTATTGTTATATTGATTATTAATATTTATTAACAATAAACTAAGAATAAATTATTATCAATTTATTAATATTTATTATTTATTTGTTTATTTATTATTAATTGATTAATAATATTATCAACAGGAATCAGTTCCACCACTCTCTGTGGATATCGAAACCCACAGGGAGTCAGTGTCACCATAACTAACCTGGAAGCCTTAAAGAGCCTTCTGGAGGTTGCACCAGAATGCCAACCCTTCACAAAAGGCCTCTTTCAGAACACTAGCCAATTTGAGTTTGTGGACTTGAGTAGAAGTTGTCAACACAAATCAGAAGCTCTCCTCTTGGTAGGTGAGCATCCACAGATGCTCAAAGATGAGTGTACTTTGTATTAATATTTGCCCGAACCCCCTGAGAAGAGGTTCTTCTGCCATTCACCAGATTTCTGACCATAGTGCAGAAGCCCGCAAGTTTTCCACAAAGGAAGGGTATCCTTCCTTAGGAAGAAAGGTGGGATATCAATCAATCATCTGAGCTATCATCCTCTTCCTCCACACAACCTCAGAGAAGATTCAGGGAAGGGATTTTTACCAGTACAGGATTCCAAATCCTCTCCTTATATTCCCCTGGCTGGTCCTTTACCCCTTTTTGGTTTCATCCAGGCAGATAGATTGCCCTCCTTCCACCAGAGGACTTTTCAAAAGTCACTTCTAGTTCACTGTAAAAATCATAAGTTTAAATCATAAGGCCTTAGAAGGGTTGGGGAGGCCGTTAATGGACTTTAAACATTAAGGTTTTTATGATAAACTGCAAGTAACCTTCTAAGAGAAATCCTTAGAGAGACCAAGATCTAGGTCTCCCCAGCCCTTAGAACATCTTATTAGGGGTATTGTGACCAGTAAACAGACATGCGTGTGCCTTCCTACATCACCACAGGAATGGGAAGAACAATGAGTTATGCTGGCCTAGATTAGGATTGCACCCTTAGAAGCAGTAACCAACTCAAGGTCACTTTATGCCTGAATAGGAATTTGACCATTGGCATTTCTGGTTCTAGCTGAGCACTCTAACACCTACACTATACAGTACTGTTTTATGCTTGTTTATGAACTCAAATAATCCTGAAATACTAGTCAATCAAATGCAGCAATTGGCACTTGAAAAAATAACTCATGTTGGGTTCTTTCATAAAATCCTCTATCCCTTGATGCATTTAGGTGCACCCCTTTGCACCTAAATATTTTTTGGACAATATTTGACCGGGCACTAATGTCACTACCACAAAAGGTAGAGGTTTCTTTTATTCCCATGCAGAAGAATAAGCAAAATGAAGGATGTGAATCAGTGAAATTAAACAGTAAATGAAGTTAAACATGACCTGTTCTCAGTGCTTACAGACTGGATCCATTTAGCATCAGCAGAGATGCATCAGCATCAGCAGTAAGCAAATTTCGATGTAGTGAAGCATGTTGCATTAGGAAGGAGAGACTGGTTGTTAGTGGCTTTCTTCCTGCTGGGAATGCTTAATTAAGATATAAAATGTCAAAAATGCTGGTATGAAATATGATATCCCTGTGGCACCCTGCAAATTAAGTATATCAGCTACCAAAGGCGTAGGCAGCAGAATTATATTTGGACAAAAAAAAGCATAGAAACATTAAGTTTCGAGCAGAATCCAGCAAGGGAATGGCTGGATTCATACATAAGACAGGCATTAGAAGGAAAGAAGCAAGCAAGCAAATAATTATTACAAGCAAGAATCAAGGAGATCATTCAGAACTCTCCAGCAAAGGGACAATCACAGAGACCTCTTCAATGTAAGGGAAAGTTTATTACCTTACCTCCAGAATAAACCACCACTTCCCCAATTGGTCTCTTTAGACCTACACCAGCTATTTTGCAGGTATAAGTCCAAGGAGCACTAGGAACAGGGAGATTCTGGTGCAAATGGATGCCAGTGGAATTCACTGCCAGTTATGTATAAAGAGGGTAGCTGAGGGGCATGGACCCTAGGTGCCACGATGTGGGAATGTCTGGGTTGTGAGTAGACAGACATGTTCCCTGTTCACAGCACATCACATATTCCCTGGGCTCATTGCAGGGGAGGGCACACAAACTGCATATAGCACTCACCATCTGCATGGCAGGTGCAGGTGACACAGAGGGTTGATGTTTCCATATCACCCAGCTCAGGTGCCATTAAACCCCATGATGCTCTCCTGATTTTGCTCCTATTTTCCTGTCTCCACTTGGGGACTTGCCTGATTGAAATGCCCTTTCCTGCGCCAGCAGCAGCAGAACATTGACCTACTATTTTGAGATAAAGGGGAGGGCAGAGTGATGGCTACAGCTTATTTAAAACATCTAATTGTCTACTTTGTGAAATAAGATGCTAGATTAGATGAGCCAAAGGTCCTGATCCAGCAGAGATTGTCTTACTTTCCTGTTCTTTCAGATTTACCCTCAGTGCATTTGGTACATGAAAATGTTATGCATGAGCCTATAAACAGATCATGTTAATCCATCCAAAGATGGTGGGAGGAGACCCTACAGTTAGATGCAATATTCTATAACTAGATAGGACTGCCATGAAAAAATAATACGATTTGCAAAGCGGAGTATGATTGTGATGCCGATAAAGCTTAATCCTTGCAAAGCCTTTTCAAGATTACCATTGACTTAAGCAATGCAAAATAATTTCTCAGGGAAAGCACATTAAGACAGACACATCAGATGGATTCCTTTTTATTAATAATGCTATTTTTAGCAGGAGAAAAGTCCATCAAGACAACACTAAGAGTAGAAAGCACTGTTAAGAGGAAGGTTTTTGAATCTGGCTGAAAATTATTTTCCCAGTGTGTAGTAAGTCTGTAGTAAGTCTGCAACAGGAGGTGGTGATGGAGTCTGACCTAGATTCCTTTAAAACAGCATAGGGCAGATTTCAAGAAAAAGGTCCATCAAAATTTCATATTGTGCATCAGGACCCACAAAGACTGTCATAAGCCAATTTCATGTAGGTTCCTGTTCATTTCAATGTGCATTTTAATATTTTAGATTTGATGCTACCATCATATTAATCATATGTTTGCATTTGTGAAAATGTAACAGCTCTGTACTTTGAGCAGGCTACTGTGTATGTGCTTTTAATTATAGTCAACAGGGCTTACTCCCAGGTAAGTGTGGTTAGGACTGCAGCCTTTAGGCTGTTTCCAAACAGACAGAACAGCCACTGCTTAGAATAGTGGTGGTGACCTGTTTCGGCACCAAGAGCTGACTGACAGCACCAGTGATCAGCGTTCATGCATGGAACTCTGGGCACGGATGCTGGGCTGGGGTCATGTGGCAGTGTGCTATGCACAAGCTATGCACACCACACATACACAACTGAGAAGGTGATGCACCTGAGGAGGTTGATGTGACCCATCCCCCTGCACCCCCTGTGACGTGGACCTTGGCAATGCCCCTATAGCCCTGAATTATGAAAGTATACTTTCAAATTCTTTTCATTCATTCATTCATTCTGTCTCTTCTGTCTCTGTTTCTGTCTCTCTCTCTCTCTCTCTCTCACACACACACACACACACACACACATACACACCTGGCGTTCTGCCCAGGTTCTTCAGCACAAAGCCCCACTTCGGTCAGCAGGTTCCATTCATCATGACAGAATGACAGGCAGTGATATTTACCCAGATTAATCATCCATTTTATCCCATGAGCTCAGACTGGTTTATAGTTTTACACAATGAAGTACCTTGCTGTGGTGGGAATATCACAGTCCCCTCCCATTACCAAATTTCACTCACTTTGCCCCTAATTCTATTACAGATTCTATTACTCATCCCTACCCCATGTACTATCATGTACTTCTTACCATTCTTAGAAAATCTGTGTAGCCGTGTGGTTAAATAAACGATCATTTGTTAGATTGTAGTTGATCTGTTGATTAAAATGTATTAACCTGTGTAAGAGGAGAAAATGGCATACTTTTCTTGGTGTTTTAAACCATGCTTGAATAGATTACAGTACTCATAACTGTTGAAAATAAATTCCCTTTTCTCACTTCCCAAGGCACCACTGGTGCAGGAAATGGATCCTTTAGAATTTGAGCATCACAGCCTGAGATCCCCTTCTGAGAATGATAATGTGTCCAGGACCATCTGGAAGAGATGTCATGGCTGGAGATGTCATTAAAGGTGCCCAATGCTAGATGACTGTATCCAGCTTTTCGCAACCCCCCCCCGCCCCCCCCCCAAATGACGTTGTGACCACCCAAGGGAGTCCTGACCCGCACTTTGAAGACCAGTGTTTTAGAAGTGATAGTGATGTGAAAATCTCCATTGGAGTGATATGCAATTCCTCTAACCCTACAATCCAGAGTAATTATGGGCGCATGTAAGAGACATCATGTGTACCTGTAGTTACTGCACCACCTAGTGAAAACCTATGGGAAATTCATATTGTAATCCAGAGCAAATTCTTCTTACACTGGAGCAAGGACTCCCCATAGTTACTCTGGATTGCACCCTAAGTGCCATTTCCAGTTATTCATGCCGTTCTTTAAAGGGGAGGAAAGGAGCGTGGTTCTCTGGTGCAATCAGGATCCATGTCAACAGTGTCTGCAGAAGCACAGCCATTGTCAGCGTGGTTCTCCACAAATCTAAGGGCTACACTTCTGCTACCTATAAAGAAAAGGGAAGACAAGACACTGGTCTTAAACCAAGTTAAAATTACTGAGAAAATTTTGCTCATCTTCCAAAACACTTGTAATCCAAGTCACCCATAAACCAAGGTACAACTGTTATGATGGGAAGGTAACAGCATTCAATGCATCTTTGGCATTAAGTAATGCTAGTCTTATGACTAAGAAGAGGTCTTTGAAAAACTCTGGCTGTTTGGCTTTGTAATAGGTATGAGTTGGGCCAAAGTTCCCAGACCTCCTACATTTAGGGCCCCTCCATTTGTGTCAGTGGTCCGGGGGGTAGGTAAGGGGCCCTGCTCCTCCAGAAAATGGAGAGGTGGGAGAGCACTCGGGGGGGGGGTTAGAGGCTGTGTCAGTTGTGACTGCTGGTGGAGCCTCCATTGGCAAATTATAAAGTTTTGCACACACAGCTGCAGCTTTCCCACAGCCCCCCCACTTCTTCTTCGGCTTCTTGGAAGTTGCAGCACCTTGTGGCTCTTCCACCGCCTCTGGGGCTTCCCCACAGCCAGCCCTGCAGCTCTTCTGCTGTCTCTTGTCTCTGCTGTCTCCTCACTGCTGCTGTACCTCTCAAGGCTCTCCCGCTGCTGATGGAGTATCCTGGAGCTTCCCCACAGCCAGCCCTGCCTCTTCTCTGCAGGTGAGTGTGTCTTGCTGTGTGTATGTGTGTGTGTGAGAGAGAGAGTGCATACTGTGTGTTTGTGTGTGTGTGTGTGTGTGAGAGAGAGAGAGAGAGAGAGAGAGTGCATGGTGTGGGTGTGTATGAGAGTGCATGGTGTGTGTGAGAGAGGGAGAATACATGGTGTGTGTGTGTGTGTGTGTGAAAGAATGCATGAGTCACTGGCATGGCATGTGTTGGCATGTGTCGCTACAAACTGCTTTGAGGGTATCTTGCATGTCTGGGTCTGAATCATGCATGTTACAAGGTTTTTTTAACTGTTGAAATTAAGAATAGAAAAGCAATATGAGTATTTCTGCTTTATTTTAACATGTCCTACATTTTTGGGGGGTGTCCTAGAATTTTTTTAAGTTGGTAAGAATTTTGGCTTGGGGTGTTAGGAATTTTGGAGAGCTTGGCAGGGAATTTTGGGTTCAGAATCTGGTCACCCTGAGTTGGGCACACCTCAGGCACACCTGAGTTTATCTTCACCTTTAGTGTGTCAGACAGCATGATTCAGCGACCAGTCTTGATTAGATCTATTGCTTTGAAAACATCACATATATGTCAGTGCTAAACAGAATCAGAATTCCGGTCTGTTGGACCAAGCATTGAGATGGAATGAATGTATCCACTAATCAGTGGAAACCTTTCCATTTACTTAGGATACATCAGGCTAAGACTTGAGGAGCTCCTGGGAGAACGACGGGAGATCTTTTGCCTCAGGGCTGGTTGCAACACATAAGCGCTGTTCCTCTTGTACAGCTTTCTTCTTCCTCAGACCTCTATGTGTAAGTCTCCATTATAAGTATTGCTGGTTATAAAAATCAAATTCTGTGGTAACATGTCGGCCTTCTGTGCTGTTCTGTTTCAAAATAACTTATGAACAAGATATTTCCCTGTTGCAACATTAGTCCATAGCAGTAATAAAATTGTCACACAGCATATGTGATGGACCACTTTACATTGTTGTAACTGCCTTTCCACATTATAACTGTTTGTGAGTTTATGTCATCTTCATAAATGTGATCAATCGCACTAATAAAGTTCTAAGACAACCATGGCAGCTTATTTGTTCCCCCCTCAAGCCCAACAGTTCCCTTGGAGGGGGTGATAACACAGCTAATCTCTTCTGCCGGCTCCCTTCTCACAGTCACACAATTGAGTTTTCTTATAGCTTTGGTGCAACAAACTTTTCAGTCAGGAGTATGGTAGAGTGATGGAGTTTGAAGGGAGATTGTCTGACCCTCACCTCCATTTGTCACTTCCACTATAAGCCTGTCAAATGCGAACAAAGTGTACAAGATAAACAAGATGTAAGAGGACAAAGCAAACTGAACACACACACATACACACACACACACACAAGAAGTCTGCAGGCAAATTTTCATATGGTGAAACAATCCATTTCTTAAAAGGCAGGTCTCATCCTTCTCAGGGTGCAATCCTAACTCCCAGTTAGGCTGGCACAATCCCCATGCAGTGGGGTGCCACAAAAGTGCCATAATGCACTCCTGAGGGGGTTAAACCTGTGGACAGTCACTGTCAACCTCCCCATGCCACCACAGCAACAGGGAGACAGGTGAGTTGTGCCAGACTTGGCATCCATCAGTCTTGAAAGACTATGGTATCATGCTCAATGCTGCATGTGAAGCACAAAGGCCTGGGTAGATTAATATGGAGGATAGAGTGTTACCCAAGCAGCAAATCTCCCCTCTCCACACCACTGAAATAGTCCAATGGAACGGCAGAGCCGGCACGAGTTGTTCCAGCTGCGTCGCAGAGCTGGGCTAAGGATAGGAGCTCACCCTGTCTTGTGGGGACCCAGATCTCGAACCCTGGCCTTCTGGTTTACAGGCACAGTGTCTTAACCACCCGCAGCCTAAATTGGTTAGGATTGCACCCTTGGTGGACTTAGGATGGCTAAGTCCATGTGTATCTCCACACATGGAGATACACACACATGCATACACACCATTTAATCAGTAGCTGATACCAAACAGTGAGATATAGTTCAAACTTTGCCACTCCCACAGCATCTCTGCGGTGGGTCATGACATGGACAGAGGCTGGAGGCCCCTCCTGGTCTGGTGACCCAAAATGCAGGCTTCAGAAGCCATTCAAGCAAGTAGCTTTCAAAAACTGAATATGGCTTACTGAGACCTCTGAGAGCCATTCTGATGTCAACACAGGCTGTAGAGTCAATCTCCTGGCTGGGAGAGGCCAGTATAATAGGGCTTAAGGAAAAGCCCTTATTTGGAGCCAAACTTAATTAAGGGCAAGACAGAAGGTTTCAGATCAAACCCCACTTCATTTCAGCACCACCTATCAGAGGATTCCAGGCCTCCGTCAGTCTTGGAAGAGTATGGTATCAAGCTCTGCACTGCATACGCTGCATGCGAAGCACGAAAGCCTGGGTTAGATTGTTATGGAGGATATGCTGTTACCCAAGCAGCAAATCCCCCCTCTCCATGCCACTGAATTAGTCCAATGGAAAGGCAGAGCCAATACGATTGGATCCAGTTGGCGTCGCAGAGCTGGGCTAAGGACAGGAGCTCACCCTGTCTTGTGGGTTCGACCTGGGTCTTGAACCCTGGCCCGCTGGTTAACAGGCACAGTGTCTTAGCCACTTGCGCCACCCACAACCCTGTCAGAGGATTATATCCCACGTTTTGGGAAACGCTGGCTTATACCATAAACATAGGGTGTAATCCTAACCAATTTAGGCCAGTAGAACTCACCTGTCTGCCAGTTTCTGTGGTGGTGTGGGGCAGGCAGCACTTGTCTGTGCAGTGGCCTAATCCCCTTCCCAGGAGGGGTGCAGAAGTGCCTTATGACACTTTGGTGACATCTCCAGGCCAGCACAAGAACTGTGCCTGGACTTAGGCTAGCCTAACTGGGGCTTAAGAGTGCAGCCACACGGTCTTATAACGTCAATGGAAAGAAAGTAAACCTAGAAAGACAATTTCAGTCATTCAAGAGATGAAAAAGATGAAATGAAGGAAATGTCCTCAGATGATATGAAAAGTATCTGAGTCCCTTTCAATTGCTCTTTCGTTCATTGATAACCTCACAATTCTATCAATAATTCCACCTCAATTATTGGTGTACTAGTAAATATTAAACCGAATCTGTATTTCAGAGCCTAAATTATAGGGCCTTTTATCATGCTTATGAGTAGTCAAATGTTCTTCAAGACTGGCATATGACACCGTCCACCTCGACTTGCCTACTGACGTCATCTTAGACACAATGAGAAATGTAGGGACTGGTGGACTATCTCAATCTCAAGACCATTTTGAAATTTTGAAACCAGACAGAAACAGCTTCTGAAGACTCGACAGGAGAGGAAGATGTGCGCCGCCATTGGTACAATGTAGACTTCAAGTCATCTACACCTGTACTTTTCCTGAACATACGTCTGTACAATTTGAAGGGGACAAAGTATGAGGTGAGTGAAATTAATTGAGTTTAAGGATCCAGGCTTACACAAGCCAGAGAGGCATTTTTGTGTTAGAAAGCAAGGAAGTACACATGTGGAGAGGATCTTCATTCACTGTGTTTGAAATCTCTTTGGAGTCAAAAAGTCCCTAAGAAACTGAAAGGAAGTTTGCCTCTTCAACTCTGCAAACAATACAAATAGATTTCAGGTTTAAATGGGCCCCAATGCTAGATGCATGCTAGCGATGTCACTCCCTGCTATTTTCAATTGAAAAACACAGTCTATCTGTACACTGTTTTTATTCCACACATTGCCTCTCCTTCCATGTGAGCATGAAGGAAAGAAGAAACAGATCAGCATCACTGCAGACAGTTCCTGGCAAAATAAAATGAACTAGCCTATGGCTGATCACTTATCACTTATCTGGGCTCATGAAAGTGGATCCTGTGTGCAGTGATGTCAATAGGGTTTGTGTCACCTGGTATGGGAAGTGGCACCCCCATGATAGACCCTGCTCCCATGAAATGGTAGTATGATGATGATGGTGTGCAGTGGCACAGCTAGAAGTGTTGCAAAGTACTAAGTTTTGCAGGGACCCTCACCACGGTGTGCAAGCATCCCTTTCCCATTGAGCCATTCTGGGTGGAAGGGTGCAGAGTGGAAGATTCTGGATTTGGGACAGAGACTGCCTTGGTTGCCTTGGTGAATGACCTACGCCGGGGAATGGACAGGGGGAGTGTGTCCCTGTTGGTCCTGCTGGACCTCTCAGCGGCCTTTGACACCATCGACCATGGTGTCCTTCTGGATCAGTTGGCTGGGTTGGGGATCGGAGGCACTGTTTTGCAGTGGTTCCACTCCTACCTGGCTGACAGGTCCCAGAAGGTGGTGCTGGGGGATGCTTGCTCGGCACCCTGGCCTCTTCGGTGCGGGGTTCCACAAGGTTCCATTCTATCCCCCATGCTATTTAACATCTACATGAAGCCGCTGGGAGAGGTCATCCGGAGGTTTGGAGTGAGGTGTCATCAGTACGCTGATGACACCCAGCTCTATCTCTCCTTTCCTCCTGAATCCAAGGAGGCAGTTGAAGTCCTGAATCGTTGTCTGGAGGCAGTGGGGGACTGGATGAGGGTGAACAAGCTGAGATTAAATCCTGATAAGACAGAGGTTCTCCTGGTCCTTGACTCGGGTATTGGAATATCATCCTGTTCTGGATGGGGTTGCACTCCCTCTGAAGGAGCAGGTTAGCAGCTTGGGGCTTCTCCTGGGTTTGCAGCTGCTCCTGGAGTTCCAGGTGGCGGCTGTGGCCAGGGGAGCCTTTGCTCAGCTTCGGCTGATCCGCCAGCTGCAACCATACCTGAGCTGCTTGAATCTGGCCACGGTGACCCATGCCCTAGT
Organism: Cryptoblepharus egeriae; assembly: GCA_030015325.1. NCBI lineage: Eukaryota > Metazoa > Chordata > Lepidosauria > Squamata > Scincidae > Cryptoblepharus > Cryptoblepharus egeriae. Next base: position 18,625,059 of record JAREYC010000011.1, on the reverse strand, counting down.
GACATCAAGATTAGATTATTGCAATGCACTCTACGTGGGGCTGCCTCTGAAGATGGTCCGGAAGCTTCAACTAGTCCAGAATGTGGCAGCCCATGTGATTGCTGAGGCTCGTCGGTTTGACTCTGTCAGGCCACTGCTTCAGCGACTACACTGGCTGCCCATTCGTTTCCGGGCTGAATTCAAAGTGCTGGTCCTGACCTTTAAAGCCCTAAACGGCTCGGGTCCAGGGTACCTGAGGGACCGCCTTCTTCTGTACAGTCCGACCTTTCACCTAAGGTCATCCGAGGGGGCCCTACTGACTGTGCCGCCACTAAGAGATGTGAGAGGTGTGGCGGCAAGAGATAGGGCCTTCTCGGTGGTGGCACCCTGGCTTTGGAACTCCCTCCCCTTAGAACTTAGGAAAGCTCCCTCAATACAGAGCTTCAGGCGGAGCCTTAAAACCTTTTATTTTAAAAAAGCGTTTTAAACGGGGCAGAGGTTGGGGGCAGTGTTTTATTGATTTATGTTATTGTTTTAACAAATGCCTTTTAGCTTGTTTTTAATTGTTCTTAGTCTTATTATTCTAATTGTATTTTAATTGTATTTTAATTATGTTTTAATTTGTATTTATTAGCAATTTTAATGGTGTTTTATTCTTCTATGTGAGCGGCCTTGGGCTCCCTCTTGTAGGGGAGGAAAGGCGGGGTATAAATCAGGAAAATAAATAAATCTGCACTGGCCTGGTCCAATCCTAGGAATGGTGCACAAGTGTCTTATGGCTCTTTTGTGTCACCCCCCCCAGGTCAACACAGGCTTATGCCAGCCTAACTGGAGGTTAGGATTGCATTAGGATTGCAGCCCTTCTAGCTACAACACCAGTATGTGAGTGTGTGTGTGTCTCTTATGGAAGTCATATAAGGATGGTTTTTTCTTGTTTTTGCTGAAACACATAAAGGTAAAATAAGTGAGTAAGCTGACAGCAAGCTCAGCAACTTGTAATTTAGGAGAAATCTAAAATGCTGCACTGCTGTCTTCTATAAAAAGACACAGTTACAAAAGAAATTATCCTTTGGGGGGAAGAAGCCAGGTGCTTGCATATGTTCTGTGGCAAGGGGATGCGCTTAGATGTGAAAATGTGCAGGGGGAAGAGAATGATCTTTTTTCAAGGAAGAAAAAAAGTCCAGCTTTTACAAATGTGTTGATGCGACGAGCTTTCCATTTAGAAAAACACGCCATTTTGCCCCTGAATAATTACATTCCGAAACATTTAACCTCAATCTGCTTTGCAGTCTGCAAATGTCTTTTAAGCCTTCCAAGGAAATAAATTGAGTTTCTTGAAGCTGTCAACACTCTTAAATAAGGGAGAGCAAGTTTGCTGAGCAATGGGCATGGTTGCTAAATGCCAACAATTAATATGATTCACTTAAAAAATAAAATACTTGTTCTTAAATCCATAAAATTCAGACCCAGTCTACAGAAAATGGAGCACAGGGCAGAAAGAACCTGATAATTAATTTGCCATTAATGTACATGTTCTTCCACAACTGTTTTTGTTAACCACCTGTCAGAGGTCTTTGCGATACCCTTTTTGATAATGATGGAATACATTGTTTTGTTCCATGTATTGATTTTCAAGGTAGCTCTGCCAGTTGGGCCCAGACTTTGACCGCCATTTCAGGTTCACTTAAAACATTGCAAAGTTTCCTTCAAAGGCACTCAGACGAGCAAATGTTCCCTTTTGGAGAACTTGAGAGCTGCATCACACCTTCTTGCGAAGGCTCAAGCTTTTGTGAGCAATCACAGTCCATTTGTCTCATCAGTCAAGCTCTTGAAGATGTTGTGGCACATGTCACACACTGAGGACCACCGGTCTAACTCCATATAAGAATGATGCATTGGGTCCCACTTCTGTTGCTCAGCTGTGACCAGGTAAGGATGCTAACCAAGAGGATACTTTTTGGTTACACAAATATCTTGTGTAACCAACCAAATATAGCTACTTGGTTGTATTTTCCCAGCCATGAAGTCAGAAAGGTAAGATGTGCAATTCTGTCTGCCATATGCCTTTCCATATGGTTAGATAGGTGTCAGCCTGCCTAACACTCATTTTCAGGCACATGGACCTTATGCTTCAAGACTCTCAGGGTGTATTCTTAACCACTGTAGGCTGGCATAACTCACCTGTCTCCCCATTCCAGTAGTGGTGTGGTGAGGCCAACAAGTGTCTGTGCATGGGCCTAACCCTCACAAGGTTTGGCACTTTTGGGCCCCGGTCCAGAATGTGACTTGTGCCAGGACTTATGCCAGCCTAACTGGGGGTTAGAATAACAGCCTCAAACTATAATTATTTAATGTGAGCCTTACTCTTGCCAGTAAAAGAATTTGGGATTCCACATGTTTACTTTTCAAACACTTAACAGTGAGGAAATAACATCATTTTTGTATATGAGTAAATAAATCATAACAAAAATGGTACAAAGGCATGGCAACAGGATGCAAGTCTCTTGTGTGCTCCCTAAAATATCTGATGGGCCTCTGTGAGATAGAAGAAGCTAGACTTGATGGACCTTTGGGTTGAACCAGTTGGGGTCTTTGTATGTTCTTATTGCTCATCTATACCCTTTATAAAACTGTGTGGGTTTTTCTGGCCCATGAAAATTTGTAAAATATATGATGTGGTCCTCCTACTAAAAAGTTTGGATAGTCCTGATCTAGCATTCTAAAGTAGGATGGTGCTTATTTTTGTGGCTCCTTGTTTGTTATTAGGAAATGTAGGAAGAGTTATGGAAGTGAAAGCTGATCACCATGTACCCCTTTTGACTTTGTGAACATGGTGCAAATCAAATCCAGTATTCAAATCCAATGTTATTTTGCTATGTTTTCCAATATACTCTGACTTGAATGTACCGGAGAGAATGCAAGCAATGTGAAAGAAAGATAATGAAATGTGACTTTCATGTGTTAACAAACAAAAGCAACAAGACTGGAAAAATTTAAAAAGTTTGTCCCTTTGTTACAAGAGATAATGGGATCCCCATGGAAGTTTACAGAATGGAATGTATTATGCCCACTGACAATATCAGGAATAACTCAGTGCTTGCTTTCTCTTCCCTAAGGTTCTTGCTTGGTTCAGTCGTCCAGATAGATACTTAGGACCCACTCCTAAAGAAGCTAGGAGTTGTCAATATTTGTGGCAACTAGTGAGTAGAGAGCACTAGGCATTGGCTTTGCGCAAGCCATGTGACAGGCCCAGAGACGGCAGAAGGAGCATGCACTTCTGCTGGGGATAAGGGCAACTGTCAGGTGGCAGTGCAGCCTCTAGAGGAGAGGGTGGAACAAGGACATGTGAGAGCAATGTGGAGGAAGTAATGGGGCAGGAGGGGATGGAAAGAGGCAGGATCTGCAAATCTCTGCTCTGCCACACCTTGAACTCCTCACCTGACACAGAGTCAAGTCTGCGCCAACAAAGTTGCCCATGTAGACTTGAGAAACTCCACTGAGATTACTAGTTGCTTCCCTGCATCTGTCGAATACAGCAGTAGCCACTTTGGCGCGAAGGGCCAACAGATGATGGGAAGCTTGGGATTGGACTGTAAGGTATGATCCAATTGGGCTGACTTCTCAGTAGACATGCATAGGATCAGGACTAAACCAGGGTGACCAGATGCCCAATCATCAAAAGGAAGACAAGGTCTTGGATTCCTCTCAGCCTGGCCTTTACAGCAGACAATGGCACATTTGCCTACTCACAAGTAAAGCCACGATATTGGGCACTCTCACTTTCCCATAAAGCACAATGCATATTTTTAGTTTTAGGGTTTTTGTTTTAGGTTTAGAGATATTTCAAAAACAATTTTTGCATTGGCTTCTGCTCTGCAATACAAATCCAATGACATACTACATGATGGGGTACTGCACACCATTGCGAAGTTCCAAAATAAAGCCAAAATGGAGGACAATGAAGCCCTTTTGGAGGACACCTGGACAGGAGTTTTGAAAAAGGACAAATCTGGAAATTTCCGGTCATATAGTCACCCTGGTCTAAACAGAATCCACAAGGGAAGAGTCAGTGGATGAGTTGTTTCATATGCCAATGATTAGAAATTCTTTTTGCACGACTGTTTCTTCTCTGGAGAAATCAGTCATTCTCAGAACACTGCTTATGCACAACAGGGGGTCCTTTGTTGGTTCACCTTTCAATTGACAAAAATGTATCACAAAATTTAATTATAAAAACTGCTGTTGCCCCGTGAGAAACTGTCATGTCATTCACAAAGGGTGACTGTGTATAATGGCTTTGCAAGAGTGGGAACAGGATAGAGGAAAATAAAGTGTTACAGATGACTAATAACACCTGTAGGCAGCTTTCACCCTGCAGTGGTGTAACTAAGGAGTAGCAGGGGATAGTAATTGTAGCAGGCAACAAATTTAGGGGGATAAACAAGCTGAGCCATTTATTAGCATGATTATAAGCTAATGGAATTAATGTATGCATAAATTAGAAGTACATAAATTAAGGTAAAGTTGCCCTCCACAGGTTGCCCTGCTAGACATGTCTGACTGTACGGAGCAGAGCTCATCCCCATTTCATCCTTGGCTTCCCAGGGTGACCATATAGAATGGAGGAAAGAGTGACTCTATTTCATAGAAGAAGGAATTGAGGCAGGTTTAGCTCACCATAGAAGGGTTCAAAAAGCAGCACATGCCTCAATTCCCACCTCTGTCCATTCTTTATGGTCATCCTGCTTCTATGGTCATCCCCTCCTCCCATTATGATGGCCACATGACAATGGAGCCATTTTCAGACTGGTTCAACAGCCTTGTAAGACACTTCTGTGGTCATGTGGCTGGCATGACAAAATGCTAAAAGCATATGGAATGCCGTTACCTTCCCACCAAAGTGCTTCTTTATCTACTTTCAAGCTTCTACATTGGCAGGAGCTGGGCAAGTAACAGAAGATCATTCTGTTGTGCTGTACTTGGGTCTCAAACCACTGACCTGCCAACTTTCAGGTCGACAAGCTCAATGTCTTTAACTACTGGCAGGCATTACTTAAGTAACTGGCTGTACATAAAAAAGAGTCCTGCTGGATCAGATCAAAAATCTACCTTGTCCAGCATACTGTTTCTCATAGTTAAGGACAAATACCAGCTGTGAACTTCTTTTGGAAGCACAATGTTGTGTTGGAAACGCAATATTGATGATGGACCACTTATTTAAGCCATCTAGCCTCTTATTCCCCTGAGTTGGATCAACAGTACACTCCTTCTGGACAGCGGAACCATCCTACATCTATAAGAAAAAGGAAGAACTGCAGGTTTCCATAATTTCCTCAGTTAAAACACATGGATATCAGTGAGGCTACAATCCTGTCCACACTTACTAACGAGTAAACCCTAATGCATATACAGTAGTGGGATTTACTTCTATGTAGACATGGATAGGTCTAAACTCTTAGTTATGAGGAAGAGCCAAATCTTGAACTTGGCTAGGCCTGGCATGGAGCACTAGAGTCAGCACCAGGTGCCATAAATATTGCATAAAGTGAGTTTATGACACCCATTGAGTAAGGAGTGCTATTGATGGATCCCATCAGGTGCTTAGTTCAGCAACAGCAGGAAAAGCCCCACCACCACCACCAAGGGTATATTCAACTGCAGGGTTGCATGGTGGCATGGTGGCATGGGGGCCTCCAGGGACAGGGGGGAGAGCAGAATAAGGGGGCAAGAACTGGGAAAGTGGGGAAAAACTGTAGCAGGAGGGGCAGGATTGGTGGAGTTTTTGCAGTTAAGCCCCAACACAGATTCAGGGCATTTCATGAGTCTTACTAAGTTACTAGCGAAAGGCGTACCCGCGTTGCGGGAGTAACTTCCCCATACAACATCCTCCATGGCGCATCAACAACCCATGCGCAACCTACCCCCATGTACAACATTCCCCTGTGCGCATCATCCCCACTCGCAACTTTCCCTATGTGCATCATCTCCCCACGCGCAACTTCTCCCTATGTGCAACTTCCCCCGTGCACAACTTCCCCCAATGTGCAACTTCCCCCAATGTGCAACTTCCCTCCATGCGCAACTTCCCTCATGCGCAACTTCCCCCATGCACAACTTCCCCCATGTGCAACTTCCCCCCATGCGCAACTTCCCTCCATGCGCAACTTCCCCCAAGCGCATCATCCCCCATGCGCATCATACCACCATGTGCATCATACCGCCATGCGCAACTTTTCCCCAATGTGCAACTTTCCCCCATGCGCAACTTCCCTCCATGTGCACCATCCCCCATGCGCATCATCCCCCATGCGCATCATCCCCCATGCGCAACTTCCCCCATGTGCAACTTCCCCATGCGCATCATCCCCCCATGCGCAACTTCCCCCCATGCGCAACTTCCCCCATGCGCATCATCTCCCATGCGCAAAGGGTTAAATGTCTCCAGATGGTTCTTGGTGGGTGTTCAGGTGACAGAAGGAACTCCCAGAATTCCATGCTTCAGGCCTAGCAGTTGGGGCGGAATTTTGCCGAGTCAGCAATTCTCAATGCAAAGTATCGGGAGGAAAACGCGTTGCGCCCCTTTTCACCCCCTTCCGGTTGGAATTTCGGAAAACCGGTTCTTAGTGCACCCCTCCGTCACGGAAGGAACACCCACCCCAAATTTCACGCTTCTAGGGCGGGCAGTTTTGGCAGGGCGGTGATGAGTCAGTCAGTGAGTCAGTCAGTGAGTCAGTGAGTGACTTTTCTCTTTTATATATAGAGATAAATGTATCAATACCTGGAGTGTGGTTTGCCCTTACATGGGCTGTTGCATGCTGTCATTTGGGCTCTTGAATGCACTTTGGCTGAGTAGGACTTTGATGATCATAAGATCTTACATTTTTGTGATCCGAAGTTCACTTATGTTATTTAAGAACAATAGAACATAAGAAGACCCAGACCCGATCAGACCCAGGGCCCATCTAATCCAGCCTTTTGTATTCCACAGTGGCCTATCAGATGCCTGACAGATCAGACAAGAACACGATATTTGCGTCTTGCTGCCACTCATCTACACTTTATTTATCCTCATATCACCCCATCAAAGATACCAGACTGCACTTGGTTTAACTTGAAGCACTTTATTAAAGTTAAATATGCCCTATTAATTTAAATCAAGTTGTGTAATAGTAAGTGCTATTAAATTAAAATAATAAAATAATAAGCCAATTAAATATGGCATACAATATACTAATCCTTAATACAGAATAAGCGATTGATGTAACACACTCCAAATCAGTCCTACCCATGTTTACTTGGAGTAAGTCTAATTGACGTATAATGGGGTTACTTCTGAGTGGACATGCATAAGATTGGCCTTCTGGGATACCAAAAAACGCACACTTCTGTAAGTGAAATGCATTTGAAATGAGAAACACAAAGGGGAAAAATAATCTTTGCAGGGATCCATCTCTGTGTGGGTCAGTGGAAGCCTCTGGGAAAAGAAATCCTAGCACTTTCTAAATAGCCAATAGCTCTGTGTATTGAGTGAAAAAAAATGAAATGGGTCACAAGGCCATATGTGTGGGATGGAGATCTATTTTTAAATACAGGTCTCAAAACATCCAATTCTCTTTTTTTGTGAAGGCCGTGCCTTTTGTCTCCAAACTAATCATGAATGTAAATGCACTTACAAAGAAGAAAATGGGCCACTGCTGAAAATGATATCTAACCATTTCATGAAGACGTGGGGGCTAAGGGGAGCCCCTATCCACATCAGTCAAACAAATAATTTTTGACAAAGGCTTTAATTTTACAGCTCTCATTCCTTCCTGCCTTTGTTGGAGTGACCTTTCTTCAGGATTTGTTAATGAGGGCTGGAGATTCTACTTCTTTACAAAATTGCATTATTCGGCTTTGAAACGAACTCCTTAATCTGTGCCCGGCTCTGTATGGGTGTGCATTAAGATCAGGTTCTTATTGTACACAGTGAAATATAGCCTGTCTTTGTCCTGTAAGATTTAATTAGACATTAGAAAGGCTACACGCTGTAATACCTGGTCCTTGGGAAATGGCAACACCTTTGTATTCATTTGACAAGGGAAATTTAAGAGCTATAGATTTCCTTCATGCCCTCATTGCTCTGCCTCCCATTTGTTAGACTGTCTTGTTTGCTCAGAAATACAGCAAATTACTTTCAAAATTGGTTCCAGGAATTTGCAAAATCAGTGGTCTGTTTCTGAGAGAGTTTGTCCCAAATTTAGAGACACAGCTGAAGGTCACACGTGAATAGTTCAGTAATGAAATGTTCCCAGATCATAATGTCTATTTATGGTTTCTATTGTCATTAAAATGTGATTCTGCAATTTAAAACATTATGGATATGTTCTCCAGTCTTCTACATCAGGGGTCTCTAACTTTTTCAGCCAGAGGGCCACATCAGATACCTGTTGCGGTGTTGATTTGAATATAAAATTCAAATAAATACATTAGAAATGAGACTTAGATCAGTGGTTCTCAATCTTCCTAATGCTGTGAGCTCTTTATAAGTTTCTCATGTTGTGGGGACCCCCAACCATATGTAGCACTTGTGACCTGGCCCAACTAGCCCAATTGATAAACCAACCTTGACATACCCAATGGCATAACTAAGTCTGTAAAAAAGTTGCAAGCTATAGGAGGCAACAAGATGAATTTGACAATAGTGACTAAAACTGTGAAAAACAGAGTATATATGAAGAATAATATCATATTATAATCATTGGAAAGGGGATTTAATGAAGAATGCAATGAAGCAAACTGCACTGGAAAATCTGTATTCTATCAAAATTTATATTCAATTAAGCAGAAAATAAAACGTTACTGCCTATGGAACAGAAAGTGAATCTTTTTAACTCAAAACTGACCCAAGAGAATGATTGCTCTGAAAGCCAATGAGATGTAATTATGATACAGTATGGAACTAACAAGGTGTTATATGAGTCAGCTCCCATTTCCATATGTCATACTACAATTACCCCTGCTAACTGGGTAAATAAGCACTTCTAAGTGGTGTTCCTCTTAGAGGGAGTGAATAACCGTCCCTCTTTGTCCCAGCACGGATTTTCCAAACAATTAGACTTTGTGCTGGACACTTTTTATTTATTGACATAGAGCACAATCCTACTCAAAGGTAGGCCCATTGTTTTCAATGGGTCTCACTCCCAGGAAAGTGTATTTAGGATTGCAGCTTTAATTAAACTTGATTTTTTGTTTGTTTTGGAGGTGGAGCGGTTTACAAAATCTTCAAGCCAGAGAGCAAATAGATGCCTTAGCTATCTACTAGGTGGGGAGAGGCAATTAGGTGGGTAGTGATCTGCTGGGGAGGAAGAGGCAGGTTTTCCCCTAATTTTATTTTTTTATTTTTTAAAACCCAGGCATGATGTCTCTTCCAGCAGTGACATTTTAGTTTTGAACCAGGTTTTGAACTAGTTTTGAACCAGGCTACATGATCATTAGCTTCGTCACTGGATACACCTGGTGTATGGGGGTTCACAGGTATAAGTGCTAGGAGGTATTATCCTCCCAGTTTTTCCACCTTGAGGGCTACAAGGGCCCACTACTTCCTCAGAAGGGGGGGTGAAACACTAAGTTTTGCAGGGAACCTCCCCAGAGTGTGCAACTGACCTCCTCCCCTCTGAGCCATTCCAGGAGCCATCCTGGTATGGCTCAGTGCAAGGGATCTCCTCCCCCTCTGAGCCATTCCAGGTTGAGGATGCTCTGAGTCATTCCCTCTCCTGGAACGGCTCAGTGGAGGAGGAGATTCCTGGCACTCTGCAATGAGGATCCCTGCAAAACTTTGAGGACAATCCTAACCATAACTACTCAAAAGTAATGTCTCATTGTGTTCAATGGGTCTTACTCCCAGGAAAGTGTCTTTCCTGGCACACTGCAATGAGGATCCATGCAAAAGTTTGAGCACAATCCTAACCATATCTACTCAAAAGTAAGAGTACAATCCGCGCTGACACCCAGGGCCCGCCAAAGCACTGTCAAACTCCTCTGGTGCATAACCCCATACAGAGCGCGTCACCCAATGCGGCCCACACCAGCTGCACCAGTCTGGTGACACCACTGGGTGCCTGCCTTATAGGGAGTCCCTGATGAGATGCCAGTACATTCTACAGTGAATACAAGGGGTTTCTTGGTGTGGCCTGCTGTATCCTGAGGTTTGTGGGCAGCTGTAGTTGTTTCATATCCTGAGGTTGAGAGGCAGGGGTTGCAGCTAGGCTGGCCAAGAACTCAGATTTTTGGTCAACACTGCCATTCTTACTCGGGCCTTATCATGGACTCCTATGGGTCTACTCATTACTATACCTGCTCCTGAGGTGGTATATCTCTGAGGAACTGGATGAGGGCATTTCTGCCTTGAAAACAGGCTCTGGATACAGAGTAACTGCTCTGCCCTAAGCAGTGCTAAACATGCCCTCAACATGCCTCTCCTGAGCTGCCTAGGGCAGAGCAGCTAGGGCAGAGCAGGTCCACCTCTCTTAGGGCACCCTATGTTGCCTTGCTCTGCCCTAAGCCTTTTCCAGAGTAACTGGGGTAGAGCATCTTGCAGTTGCTCCACCCTAGTGATAGATAGGGCAACCCAAGGGCTCTTATGTGGGCAGTTTAGTTGCTCTGGATTGTGCTGTATGTCTCATTGTGTTCAGTGGGTCTTACTCCCAGGAAAGTGTCTTTTACTCCCAGGAAAGCAGTCTTCGTGTTTCGTTCCTTTCTATCTACAGCCCTGTACCTCCTCATCTGGATGGATTCTGAGGTCCAAAGAGATTCCCATGTGGCCTCTTAGTACTTCTAAGGTATCTGGAAATCTCTGAAAGCTTGATACTGCTTTTTGGGGAAACAAAGACCTTCCAGAGGCCTTAGAAAGACAAGGGTGGCACTTCCAGGCTTGCCCCTGGCAGCACAGTGGCCAGGACCACCACTGAACCATATTTGTTTCATTGATTAAGGAGGATCTGATGATGCTGACTAGCCTCACAATTACCATGCAGTTGGACTAATTGCAACCTGCTCTACATGAGACTGCCTTTGAAGACCCATTAAAGATGGGTTGCTGCAGATGAGGTTGCTTTTCAAGTTTTACTTGGCACACAGCTTTTGTCACACTATTGTTACTGAACTGGCGCCTATTTGATTTGGGGTGTCACGCAAAGTATTAGTACAGTAAAACCTTGGTTTGTGAGCATAATTCATTCTGGAAACGTGTGTAATTCAAAGCACTTGTATAACGGTGCAACTTTCCTCAAAGATGCTAAAAAACTGAAAGACAAACTTATTCCCTCATCAAAGTGCTGTTTGGCATCTTTTGTATTGTAAGTACAATTTGTATTGCAAGATATATATAACTATATCTATGTCTACAGTATATCTACATGTCTACTCTGAAGTAAGCCTATTACAGTCAATGTGGCTCACTTCTGTATAAGGATAGCAACGGAAAGGAGTCTGAGAGATCTACCTCAATGTTGGTTCTGAGTATGTGGAATAGCCTGACACTTGAAGAGCACACAGAATCATTTTCACACAGACATAGGGCATAACATAGGGCTCAAAAATAACCACGCTACTTTATTGCCTTTTAAGGAAAGAGTTCAGTTAGCACTCAAGCAAACTCTGGGAGTTTCACCCACCACTATCCATATAGCCATTTGGAAACCAGTGCTCCAATAAACATCAGAATGAAGGAAAGCCTGAAATTCCCTGACTGAGTGCACATTTTCCATGCAGGAAACATCTGTTGCAATCCATACTATCTCCAAATAGGACTGAGAGGACACATGCATGAAACAGGTGCCACTAGCCAGTCTTAACAATACCAAATCCAATGGGCCAATGATGAGAGCATAAAAACCTAGTAAGAGCTCTGCTGGATCAGGCCAAAGGCTCATCCAGCATGCTGGCCAAGATAGATCAGGCCAATGGTCCATCTGGTCCAGCTTCCTGTGTCTCACAATGGCCCCTTGATGTTTCTGGGAGCAGAAAGACAACAAGATTCATGTATCCTGTTGCCACTACCTGTTATGGGTGAACCTTCTGCCCTGCTGCAGAAATTGGAAGAGGCTGTTAATAATAAGCAAGCTTAAGAGCAATTATCTCAACTAGTAGCTTTGTTTTCTCTTGTCTCTGCTCAGCAAAAGAAGAAACTATGAGCACAATCCTAACCATGTCTACTCAAAAGTAAACCCCATTGTGTTCAATGGGTCTTACTCCCAGGAAAGTGTCTTTAGGATTGCAGCACAAGTCTCACTTTTTCATTAAACAATTGCTTTTTTAGTGCACTTTGGGCTCCTCTCTGCCTTGATGGAACCCTCACTGCAGCTGTCAAAGCCCACATCTACCTGATGGATTACCTCCAGTTCTCTCTTTCCAACTGCACATTATCAAGGTCACCAAATATAGTGGATCCTTGGGGCTTTCCAATTGCTATGGCCAATCCTTGGCTATCTATCACCAGACAGGATCTTCCCTTGAGTGTAACAGATGGCAGGAATGGCCGAGGACATCAGTCGCCACTATATCAGGCTGTAACAAGTTTGTTCTAGCTTTCAAATGCCAAATAATCTCTAATAAATTACGACGATGCTGCTTGCTTCATTCCCATCGTCCCAAAAGGTTGCATTTAGGTCTCAAACAATCGGACATCAGCATTCACCTATTGATTGTCTTTTTTATGGATGAATGATTGTGGATTACAACCATGCTTCCAGAATGAATTACGCTTGTAAACCAAGGGACCCCAGTATCACCTTTTGCAAGCACCATTACGGTATCCAGTTGCACACAGTCCCACAATTGCAGCTTTTACAACTGCCCTCCCCAAACCAGGCCCCTTTAATTTACTCAAATGATTACTCAGTTGCTTTATTTTATTTTGTTCCATAGTGATATTAAAATTTTCATGCTGGATGATGTCACTTCTGGCCATGACTTCAGGTGCAATCCTAATCATGTCTACTCAGAAGTAAGCCCTATTGTGTCCAATGGGTCTTACTCCCAGGAAAGTGACTTTAGGATTGCAGCCTTCATCTCCAGGTTAATGACATGTGCCCTCTTTTTCCAGGGTGACCATATGCCCTCTTTTTCCAGGACATACCGGTATCTCTATTTTAACAGTGTCCTGAAAAAACACTTCTGTGTCCTCCTTTACCTTACAAGTAGGCAGCATATAGCATTCTTACAATACATAAATAATATGTAATATTATTAAATTTAATAAGTTATTTAGTGTTTAACAAGTTGTTTTTAGTTTTGATTTTGTCGTGTCCTACATTTTTCTTGGATGTCCTACATTTTGAGGGGCCTTGTTCTCTTATGCAGTTATGATATCTCATCACCGTTCATCACTTCTAGTGAGTTCCAACCAATTGTCATTCTAAAAAAGTGGATCGCAGTGCTAAAACGTTTGAGAATCACTGATGTAGAATACTGAATTATAATTCGATGGCTTTTTTACTTTGAAGATATAGAAACAAAGTCTGAATGTATAGAAAAAAGCATTCATTTATATATAGACAGTGAACAACATTTATGTTCTGTTTTGAGTCATGGGTTGAGAAACACAGCAGATCTCTCTGTAAACAGCATCCCATCTTTCTGCCTGCTATTTCATAAATCATCTCATTTGTAAGTTATTCACGACAATATTGGTTCACTCTTGATGGATGCTGTTTCAAGCCCTCCCACGGACTTCCCAATGGAAACAAATGGGTTTGTTAAGCAGATGGCACTAAATATTGCATGCAGAGATAGCAAGATTATGTCTATGCAGAGCAACACTTTAAATAATAAAAAATACATTCAGCTCAGTTACGTATGGGGGAAGGGGTTGCCAAACAAGCCCAACTTGTGGAATGCTTTCAGCCAGAATGCACAGATAGTATTTGGAAGTCAGCAGAGGGGAATTCAACATGGTAGAAAATGCAGGGTCAATTTTAGGGCAAGGTACGACAACAGCATTTGCTACTGGGGACTGAATAGCTGGAAGTCCATTGCTCTGTTATGGACCACACATGCCTATCTTATTGGCCACTTTGGGCACCATCTTAACCAACTTTCCTGCACTGGGTTAAAGGCAATCCAGCTCCAAGGAAAGGGAACGATCATTGCCTTACCTTGAAGAAGCCCCCATGACAGGATGACCATGTAGAATGAAGGACAGGGTGCTTCTACCCTTAGGCATTGCATAGAAGAGGGAATTCAGGCAGGTGTAGCTCAACATAGAAGAGTTTAAAAAGCAGCAGTGCTTAAAAGTAGAATGTAATACTTTATGCTAGGGATCTCCAAACCCTGGCCCTGGTGAGCCTCAATGTGGCCCCTGGCAAGACCTTTCTGTCTGGCCTTGGGCAAGCTTTGTAATCCACTCCAATACTTTCTTATATATAAATTTATGTAAATGTATTCATATTTGAAATGTGAACTCGTTTTCCAGCCCCCAACACAGTGTCAGATAGATTATGTGGCCCTCCAGGCAAAATCTGTGGAGGACCCTGCTTTATGCAATGCTTAAAGGTAGAAACACTCTGTCCTCCATTCTATATGGGCACCCTGCCCCATGACTCACCCCCAACTGCACATGCCCCATTGGCACAGCTATGCCAGTGCTAGAAAACTGTTCAAGATTGCACCATTTGGGTAATAACATATGAAGAACTTCTTTAAGATAGCTTGACAGTTCCACCACATCTTCTCTTCAGAGGAAGGCTGCAGTGGCATAGCTGGGGAGGGGTAACCAATGCTGGGTAATACAAGAAAGGATGTCCATTATGTCTCTGTCAGTGTTGTAGGTAGGGCGGGTGCATGGGGTGCAGTTGCTTTAGGGGGGCTACAAGCGTAGCTTGAAACTAGCAAAAAATTATGAAAAAACAGGGTATGTATGAATGATAATACCATCATGTTATAAATCATTGGAAAGGTAATTTTATGCAGAATGGAGTGAAACAAACTGACCTGGAATATCTATATTCTATCAAACATTGTGGCCAATTATGGTAACAAAAAAATGAAAACACAAAAGCTTATGGAACAAAATTGTTTTTTCTTAACTCAAACTTTCCCATGATAATGATTCCTCTGAGACCCAATGAGATGTAATTCTAACACTCTATGGAACTAATAAAATGTTAATATGAATCAGCTCTCAGTACATATATCATATACAGTACATATATCATAAAACAGTTACCCCATGTTAACTGGGTACACAGGAACTTCTAAGTAGTGCTCCTTTTCTATTTATCAGGGAAAGAATAACCATTCCTCTTTGCCCCACCACAGCTTCCTTACCCAATAAGGGACACAATTTTCATTTTTTACTTAATTCAGTTTGATTTTGTTGTGAAGGGACAGGCAACAAAATATTCTATGACTCTGGATAGCAAAAAGGTGCTCAAGCTATGCCACTAGCAGAGCAAATGGTGGTGAACTGCTGAGGAGGAGGAGGCAGGTTTTCCCCAATTTTCTCTTTGAAAATACCCAGGATGATGTCACGTCTGGTAGTGATATCATTTTGGGGGCAACATTTTGAGCTTTGCACTGGGCTACTTGATCATTAGGTATGTCACTGGTCTGCATCATTGCTTACTTGCTTACTTGGCATCCATCAGTCTTGAAAGACTATGGTATCGTGCTCAATGCTGCAAAGCACGAAGGCCTGGGTAGATTGTTATGGAGGATAGGCTGTTACCCAAGCAGCAAATCCCCCCGTCCACACCACTGAAATAGTCCAATGGAACAGCAGAGCCAATACGATTGGATCCAGCTGAGTCGCAGAGCTGGGCTAAGGACAGGAGCTCACCCTGTCTTGTGGGGACCCGTGTCTCAAACCCTGGCCTACTGGTTAACAGGCCATGTCTCGAACCTTGGCCTACTGGTTAACAGGCACAGTTAACCCACAGCCCATCATGTGTATTTACATCATTGCTTTACCTCATGATATGCAGAAACCCCTTCCACCATGAATATGTGGCCCTTTCCCTGGAAATGGCTTCATTTGGATATAAACCTGCACAGCTTCTTCTTACTGTCTTGTCCCACAGCTCCTAAGACCAGCCCTGCTCAGGCTGCCACCTCACAGGATTGTTGTGAAGACACACGTAATAGAGGACAATTGGGGTAGATGGGCATATCAGCTTGTATCCTCCACTTCCCTGCCCAGTTCCACCCTCCCCACCCCAAAAGCTCCTCTGTTACCACCAGCTACTCCAGTGGCACGTGCTCCAGGTGCTGAGGCCCAGCACCAATTCAGTGGCCTTCCTGCTGGCACAGGAACACTTTGTGGCATTTTTTGTGATGGCAGTTGCTGGGGCAGCAATGGTGGCTGCTGATGCTGCCTAGCATAGGATTGGGCCCTTAAACCATATAGAACTCAGAAAATACAACCACGGTCTTCACTGCCAGAACAACAACAAAAAAAACACAAAACCGATACCACGATGCAATATTTTCATTCTCTGTTAGGTTTGACAAGGGTAAGGGGTAGTTCACATGTACAGCAATGACATGAGTTAATTGCATAGTTTCAGAGAGAAAATGTAAAAGCCCCTGGGAGTGAGGACTCTGAAAGGTTGCTGGGTCTCTCATTATCCATTTCCCTCCCTTGTTTCTGTTTTGCTCTATTTCATCATGAGAAGAACCCTGCGGAATACAAATGAGCCAGACTTTGGCAACACCTTGGCCGTCCTGAGCAGTGTAATTAATCAGGGTTATAACCAATCTCAATCTTTTATAGATACCGTGTGGCTCAGGTGAATATCATTCTGACGCTAGGATCTGCTCTTGAGTGACAGTTCCATAGATTGACATAAACTACTATTTTTCTCTCTCTCCCTCCTAATCATCATATTTTCTTATCGTTACAATTTATTGTTTGAAGACAGCTGACCAAACAGACAAAATAAGTGCGAGGCTAGTGATGAAGTGGTGATGCCCTTTCTATACATACAAGTCTCCCAACATTTATCACACAATCAGATCAACATTTATCACAAAATCTGATGAACACAATGGAAATGAGAGGGAAGCTGGGCAAAAGAAAAATAAGGAGCTGAGAATTTCACTTCCAATTTGCAACCATATAGAGGTTGCTGGAGTGGCCAACAAGACAAATTGGAATGGATTTGCAAAGTGACAGCTTGAGATCCCCAATTTTTGATACAAAATGGGGCCAAGACTGTTCTCAATTCAGGCAAAATCTCACCAATGCTCAAGTTTTTGCAAGTGGTCACTCATGGTGCTTGTCAAAGCTTGCAAATGTTTGCCAAAGTATATTTATTAATTACAGACATCCCCCACTTATTGGACAGGTTATGGACCACCGCACTGTCCAAAAGTGAAAATCATTGCAGTGTGGAGCCCAGTCCCTCCAATGAGAGGGAAGTGTTATAGGCAGGAGGGGGGCAGGTTGTGTGCATTTCCTGGAGAGGATGGATGGCAAGCAGGAGACAGCGCCAAGATCTGGTGTTGTCCCAGATCTTAACCCATGGTGGGCCCAGCCTGCCCCAACAACCGGTTCTCTGGAAGTGGGCGGGGCCAGGCTGGGTCAGGGGTGGGGCCAGGGTCAGGGGTGGGGTGGGGGAGGGCACACCACCTTAACCCTTAGTTTACCAAAAAAAATTGTATCACTTGTGACCGCATCAATCAGTATTAAGCCCCTGAGTTCAGTGTAGTTTATTCCTATGTATTACACTTTGTTATGCTCTCAGATATAAGAGATACACAAATAAGAACATAAAAGCATAAGAAAAGCCTCCACTGGATCACACCAAAGACCCATCTAGTCCAGCTTCCTGAATCACACAGCAGCCCACCAGCTGCCTCAGGGAGCACATATGACACTTGCATCCAGGTGCTTCAGTACCAGCAGACACACCACAAGTTCCACAGGTGGTGCTCATACCACTGGTTGAGAAACACTGATCTACAGTTTAGGACCAGAGTCTGTGGTGTCCCCTCTGCAGGCTGAGGTCTGTTTCTAAGCCACTACTTAAGGCTACAATCCTGTCCACACTTTCCTGTAAATAAGCTTCATTGAATATAATAGGACTTCTGAGTAGTCAAGCAAAGGACTGAGCTCTTAGTAACCAGCCTCTGGCTCCAATCCTATCCACTTTCCTGAGAGTAAGCTCCACACACTCTAATGGACTTACTTCTGAGTAGCCAAGAATAGGATTGGGCTCTGATGCTGCACTCCTCTGCACACTTTCCTGGGAGTAAGCTTCATAGATTGAAATGGGATTAACTTTTGAGTAGTCAGGCATAGGATTACAAGCTCTTAGAAACCAGCTTCTTTCCAGGGAGAAGCTTCACTATTATAATGGAACTTACTTCTGAGCAGACAGATGATTGGGCTTTGAGGCTACACTCCTATCCTCACAGGGGAGTAAAACCAGCTGACTTTAATAGGATTTACTTCAGAGTAGGCAGTGGACTGGGCTCCTGGGGGGCAGGATGGGAACTGGGGCTATTTCTTCAGGTGCCCCCATACTGCCTCCCAACAATCTCAGGTGGAGAGATTTCTCAGAGGGGCAGGATGAGGTGGGGAGATCTTGGAGGGGGGGGGGCAAAAGGACTACAGTGTGGACAGGATTGCAGCCTGAGCTCAATCCTAACCGTGTCTATTCAGAAGTAAGTACCATTCAAGTCAATGGGGCTTACTCCCAAAACTGTGTGGTCAGGATTTTAGCTTTACAGTCCAATCCTATGCAGGCTTACTTAGAAGTAAGTTTCATTCTAGTCAGTGGGGCTTACCCCCATGTGAGTGTGGATAGGATTGCAGCCTCAGAGACCAGTCCTAACCATTTCTACTCAGTAGAAAGTCCCATTATAGACAGTGGGCTTACTTTCAGGAAAGTAGACAGGGCTGGAGGAACAGGGCTGGAGGGAGAGATCCAATCCTCTGCCAATCTCCTCAGAAGTAAGTCCCATTATAGTCAGTAGGCTTACTCTCAGGAAAGTGTGGATGGGAAAGTAGCCTCAAATCCTAATCCTATGCTACTCAGAAGGAAATCCCATGATAGTCAATGGGAATTGCTCCCAGGAAAGTGTGTCTAGGATTGTGGCCACAGGCTGCAGTCCTCTACTATGCAGTGTGGCTTACTCCTGAGTAGTACTGGGTAGTACTGAGTTCTCCATGCCTAGTACGGGGCTGCAAAGGCACCTGGGGAGGCAGGAAGGCAGGCAGGCATGGCCCCCACCAAAAGCCCTGGAGGAGCTCATTCTCACAACACTCAGAAGGGGAGGGAGGTTCAGAAGGGGAGGAGGGAGTAGAGCTTCCCCTCTGGGAAGACAGACCCAGAGGCCCTTTAAGAGAAATTCAAACACACTTGCGTGCAATTCAAAGATGACGCCCGTCTTAACAACCGGTTCGCTAACTCAGCCCCAAATTAACAAATTAACAACCCCAAATTAACAACCAATTCTACAGATCCAGTGAGAACCGCTTCAGCACACCTGTGATCCTAACCATGTTCCCAGAGGCTGCATGGATTTACATAACTGTTTGAGGTGGTCTGCTGGATCTGCCTACTAGGATCTGCCAAGTATCTCCATTAGAACTGCAGTGGTTCATCCTGGAGTAAAGGGTTGAGCCTTGGGGCAAGCCACTGAGTCCCTTGTATAATAACTTGTACTAGATACAGCTCAGTAACACCAGTTTAATTAGCAAAACTTTATGAAAATAGATATTAAATTGATGTTGAATATAAACTGAATAGATGTTGGAAGTCCAAAAGACAGGTAAGAATACTTTTATTATGGACTATTATCAACCAAAGGAAAATAAAATGGACTTTGATACACCAGTAAATGCTACTGGTGCTTAAGGAAAATCTACAAATGAAATCAGAAGTTATATATCAGAAGTTTTAATATTTTGGGGGATGGGAAAGAACATTGGAAGATTCAGTTCAGAAAGACTTTGAAACAGGGTCATAGCCAGAACTGTAGAAGTGGGGGGACGACAATTTTTTTGTTGGGGCAATGATGCCAAATATCTATACTGATGTATATCTATACAATATAACAATAATGTGCATAGAATAAATGCAACCTCCATGTGGACTTTTAAGCCAGCTCCTGTGGAGGGCATTTTGGGCCTCTGGCCCAAAACTTAAGAAACTAATACATTATCTCTGTAATTCAAATGTCTGCCAATTTGGGCCAGACATAAATTCCAATGCTGACTGTACAAGCAGGAAATGAAGGGCAGATTTTCAATCTTGGAATCATCCTGATTCCAGAAAGGTATATGTCTATGTAGACAGAGCACATGTCGCCCAGATTAGAGGGGTTTCAGTCACACAGACAGAATTTGCCATTTATTTACAGTATATAGATATGTTTGTTTACATAGAAATAACATGCAACTTATCTTTTCATTTTGCACGCTGATACAATACATAGGCCTGCATCCCTACAGAAGTACAAAAGCCAAGAAAAGGCCCCAGATCCCATGTGGTCCCCTGTATGTAAGGATCCCTTTCTACCACTCCCCCCAGCATAGAAGTCCTGCATTTAATGAACTTGAAGCCAAGAAAAGACCCTAGATGATGATGATTCCATATGGTCCTTCAACAGGTAAGGATTCCCTGGACCCTCCATGCAAGTATTAAATTTAAAAATATATCTGAAAGCAGAAACCTATCCAGAGTTTCTCCAAAGATGAATATTTCTCCCCATCCCACCAACATCAAGCTATTAGCTTTGTAATAAGTTATTTGCGCGATCCAAAATAGAATATTCTCTAACTCACACCAACTGATGACAGAAGATCAGAGATGAGAAGCAAACTTTAGGACCCTGCAGTGGGCAGGGCATGATCTTCCTTGTCCCTTCTTGGAAACACAGGGCAGCGAACAGGCTTAGTTCTCCCCCTTGTAATGCAAAAGGGGATAGCTGATGGTTCTTGGCCTTGGCCTGACCTGATTGGACCAGACTGCCTGAAGGGAGGGGTGAACACTCAGGGAACAAATACCAAAATTGGCATCCATTTGAAGGATAAGAGGCTGAAAAAACCAGGACAGGTCTGTGAAAAATGCTAGGACGGGCAGGGTGCTGGCTTAGAGGGGGCCAACACCCAAATTGGCACCACCTTAGCTACAGCCTTGAAACTATGCTTTCAAACTATGTTGTTATATATGATAATTGTGTTGTTATATATGATAACTACAAAATACTGGAAGGTTCCAGAATATCTTCAGTGGAAGAATAGTAGGTAAAGATATTGGACCTTGCTGCAATTCCACCCATCCCATTGAAGGCATAATAATAACCCCACATGAAGGCTTTTTTGGTTGGCTGAAAAAATCAAATGTTATCTCCCCATCACCTTTATCCCCTCAAGAGAAGCCCCTCACTACAAAAAAGATAGAGAAAGAGCATCATAATTTTGCCTTACGCTCCTTGGGTATTGATTCCTTATGTTCTCTGGCATGCAGGCAGCATGACTCAGTTGACCGAGTGGTGAGGGATTCCATTTCCAATTACTTTAAATGACAATATCATCAAAATGTTATCTACATCAGCAGTTTGGTAGGAAAAATTGTGTGACCTGATCTTTCCCTTCCTATGCATCAAAGCTGAAGAGAGCAAGAAATAAATGTATCACACTGAGAGTCTGCAGCTGGTGGGAGGGGGAGTTACTCTGCTGATCCAACAGAGAAAGAAGTAGTCAGTTCAGTGTGTAGGGTTCCTAACTGGTATCTGAAAACGTGGAAAGACCAGGGAGTAGACTGAACTGAAGATGACAAATAGTATGCCTGGTCAGTCCCATTTTTAAAAAAATTTTGAGACCACATCCTGGAAATTTCGTTGTATATTTGGTACAGTCACTATAAAGTGTCTTATTTTATTTGTCCATAGCTGAGGGATCACATGAACTAATGCACATTTGCTCCTTTACACAACCCTGCATCTCTTGCACATAAGGTCATAAGTTAACCTGGACCTCAGAAACAATTTTTGTACGCTTACGGCCCATTCCTATCTAATTTTCCAGGACTGGTGCAGTTGTGCCAGTGAGGTACTTGTTTCATCCTGTCGTAGTGGGGCAATCGCTGGGACCTTCTCAAGGTATGGGGACATGTGTTTCCTTCTACGGGGCTGCACTGTGGCTGCATTGGAGATGTTGAATAGCTCAGTAACAATGTATGACTATCCTTCACTTAAAAAAAGATTCTCAGTGTTAAGCAAAAAACCCACAAGTTTTGTCAAGTGGATGAATTCAGTTGACGGATGTGTTTTATCAGTGGAATGGATTAGGCTGTTTGCATTTGTCCCCCCACAATCTCAATTCATCCTGCATTAAGACATGTTTCATCACAACCTGAATCCACCATGCTGACAGCATGTGTTCTGTCAACAGGCCTTAATCCATCCTGTCAACAAAATCGGTTTGGTGAGGAAATAACTCAATCTCTTCTGTCAACAGAGACTGCAAAACTGCATTGTTAGGTTTTATTTTTTATTCTTTTTAATCATTATTTTCATTTTTTTGCAAACAGCTAAATTTTTCCAGTCTGAGAATGGATAAGAATTGTGATAGCTGATCCATCGCATTCAGTGAGGGCTATCATTGAATATGGAACTCTCTAAGGTTAAATGTGGCTGGCAGGAAATAATAAATTTTAGAGAAGTTTGTGTGTATGTCTGTGTTTTTGTTTGTTTGTTTCTGGTGTGTGTGTGTGTGTGTGCATTTCCCCCATCTCAAAAATAAGATTTATAGGGTAAAGTCCTAACCTAGCCCAGCACAACTCATTGGTCTTCCCATTCTCATGGTGATGTAGACAGGCAAGAGCATGTCTGTGCACTGGCCTAACCCTCCCCCAGAAGTGGCTCACAAATGTCTTACAGAACTTTTCTGACACCCCCAGGTTAGCACAGGACTTATGCCGGGGCTTAGGCTGCTCTCCATGCAATTTAGGATTTCAGCCTTTAGTCTTTATTGTTACAAGAAATCTAACATAAGAACTTTTCTGGACCAGGTAGGTTCCTACATTTCACAGTGGTGCACCAGATTATTTGGGGAGCAAAGAAGACAAAAAGATACCTGTATTCTGTTGCCACTCCTTTGCATCTGGCATACAGAAACCTCTAGTAACCTCTAAAACCATGAGGTCGCACATACATGTACCCAGCATAGTTTGTAACCTCTGATGGACTTTTCTTCCAGAAATCAATCCAGTTCCTTTTTAAAGGCATCTAGGCCAGATGCCATCACCACTGCCTGTGGCAAGGAGTTCCACAGATTAATTATATGCAGGATAAAAAAATGTTTTCTTTTGCCAATACTCAATTTTAGTGGACTCCCTCCCCCCCAAATAAATCAGAATATGCCTGGTTCTGATGAAGCCCCAGAGATCTGACTGCTGGCCACTATAAGCAAAATATAGGAAATAACCCTGCAGTGGTTTAGGATGATATGTTCTTGCCCAAATTGGTCTGATGCAAATGCAATTCATGTGTACACATATGCTTTAGCCCTCCCTCTGCCCCCCATAAATCCATGATGGGAAATTTATGGGGGATGGAATGAACACACTATGGGTGCAATCCTAACTTAGGTCAGCGCAACTATCCTTCCCATTCCCATGGTGATGTAAGGAGGCAAGCTCCTGTCTGTGCACTGGCCCAGCTCTCCCCCAAGAGTGGTGCAGAAGTGTCTTATGGAACTTTTGTGAAACCTCCAGGATTTGTGCTGGTGATTAGATGATTGGGGCTGCATTTTATGTTTCTTTTTTGGTGCTATTGGCCAAGAATATGAGAAAAATCAGGCTAGAGCGATTTGAGAAAAACTGTTCAGCAATTGAATATTTGAGCTGTCAAGGGTATTGTTAGAGGTGCGATATTTAATTAACTATCCTTTAGTGCCTTCTTCACGGAAACACAATTCGGCAATGTAACATTTGCTGAAGGGAAACAATGGAAAATTTATGAGAGGCAAAGGGGGAGAAAATGCAGATCATATTCCATTTAGTAATATCCTATCACTTCTAACCTTCTTCCAAAATGTCAGTGCTATTTGAATGTTTATTGCAAGCTTCTTTTCCATTTCCTTAGTTTGTACTGCTGTAGAAATCATTTTTTCTTATTCCATTGTTTGTTTAAATTTAAAAAAAACTCTGAAAATATCAAATGCGCATTGCAAAGGATATCAACAATTGTTACAGGGTTGGAGTTAAAATACTGGGAAAACTTTGGGACTATGGTGCTTATCTATATAAAATCTCTTTTGGAAATCTTCCAGGATTAAAAAAAAAACACATCTTAGCTGTAGATAGAGAGCAATATCAGAATGCCTTACAATCCAGAATAACTACGGGAGCACATAAGAGACATTACATGCACCGGTAGTTACAGCACCACCTGGTGAAAACCTGTGGGAAATTCATATTGCAATCCAGAGTAATTTGTTCTTACACCGGAGCAAGAACTCTCCGTAGTTACTTTGGATTGCACCCTGAAGCATTAATATGAACAACAATGCATATGAGGCTTTTTCAGTCTTCTAACAAACACAGACTTTCTATTTGTGTTTAAAAAATAATCATGTGTGTGTATGCGCACATTGCAACATGTAGTGCTTTCTTTCATAGAGAATTGGCCACAAAAAGCTAGGTGCAAAACAGCATAAACCCAACTTGGAGAACCACTATCATACCCAGCACCTTGAATTGTGGCCAGAACGTTTGACAGAGGAAAGGCCTTGACTGTATTAAAGGACTAGAGATTGAACTTTCTGTAAATCTGTGCTACAGCCCTCCATGCAGGGTAGCCTTATACTTACAACACAACCTTTTGCATTTGTTGAAGTTGACTCCCTTTATATTGCATTAACCAGAATATCTCTTCAGTTGGCCACTTTTAACAGTTGCCATTGACACAGTATGCCCAGTTGCTGGGAAGATTCATTAACGGCCTCCAGCTGTGTGTAAACTAATAATAGTTCACCTTTCATGTAGCTTGCAGAGCTTCACCAGGTAATTATACCTTCTCTGTTTCCTTATTTTAATTACATAACATTTGAGGGATTTCACTGCATTGTCAAGAATGGCTGGAGCAGGGCAGAGGAGTCAAATAAAAGTTCATAGGGTTTGAAAAACCCATCATAAGATAGCACAAGATTGGGGGTGCTGTGACAGGACAACTGTCAGCATAAAAGGCCTTGGGACAATAAGGCTGTCAATGTTTGAAATGGTATTTTAGCTGTGTCTGCAATGATTTGAAAGTGAACATGCCAAAACAAACAAACAAAGAAAGAAAAAAACCCTAAATCTTATTAGGTGAGTAGGCTTCAGAAAACATAACATGTTGGGACCATTTCATTATTTTCAGCTTCTATGTTTTAATTGTTTTAAATTGAACGTTCAATTTAATGTTTTCAATTATGTTTTAATGTGAGCCGCCTTGAGTCGGTCTACGATCTGAGAAAGGCGGGATACAAATTTTTAAAAATAAAACAAATAAATTTTCTTTTCTTTCTTTCTTTCACTTTAAATAAACTTTTACTTTATTTCCTGCACACCAAACATTAATGAAAAACACCAAAATAGGGCCCGGCTAACATTATATCAGGGATGGGCCAACGGTCAGACACTCAGACAGTGAGTGTTCCTGGCAAGAGATAAGGAAGAGAGAATGGAGTACCATTTTCTAGGAGTGTCTTTTAGGTCTCTCCATTCTCTAGCAAGATGGGAGAGCATGGAGAGGTAGATGAGACTAGAGAACATACAAGGGCTCCATTAATACCCAGGGATTATTGGAACAAGGTATCTTTGACTTTGGATGCTGTTCATCTCCTGTCACTCCTAACAAAATAAGAAGAGCCTGGCTGGATCAGGCCAAAAGCCTATCTAGACCAGCTTCCTGGATCTCACCACCAAATGTTTCAGGGGGTACTAAAGATCACAAGAGACCTACATCCAGGTGTCCTCCCTTGCATCTGGCATTTTGAGGTAGCCTATGTCTAAAACCAGAAGGTTGCACATACCCAGAGCTATTTTTTTCTGGAAAAATAGGTGTCAGTTCTCACCTGCTAGTACTCACAGGTACTCATCTGTGTGTCTGTATGTGTGTGTGTGCACACAGAGGTGTTGGTACTCTGTACAGGTGCATACCCCCTCAAAAAAAAAACCCTGCACCAAACCATCATGGTTTGTAAACAGTGATGGACATTCCGTTTAACTACCTTTTCAAGTTATCCACCTTTTCAAGTTATCGAGACCTGTAGCAGGCCAGTTTCCTCCCAGATTTTACAATTATGTGTCATGGATGCATTCCTCAGCGTGGCATATATGGCTGCTGCATACTCTTAATCCTACACACACTGCTCCCAACATCCTGCACAGTCTGAGTGAAAGAGTAAGATTCCAGGAAAGTTCTGAGCCACCTCTTGTGGCTTGTGGGCCCCCATTTTGACACTGGTCACAAATGACCACCTGTACCTCCCCTCTTATGGGCACAGCACCTTACTGACTTCTTGTAATTATTACCTATGGAAGGATATAGCATTTATTTCTGTGTGCGTGATTTTTTTTCCAGTAACATTGTCTCCCCTGCTGTGTCTTTCTCTTCCTGCAGAACGTCCACAAAACACAGGCTTTGAGGTTTGAAAATCCACATTTTGTGTGTGTTTGTGTTTGGTATCACAGCTGCCATCCGTCTGCCAGCTCACCAGTCCCGCTGTTTGGGTCACTTCCTCCTCTTGATTCCTCAAGGTCTGGCTGTGGGCCACACAGTTTTACATGCTGTCACCAGACAGATATTAGTCACTTGTCTGCGCTGCTGGTCTTGTTTGCTCTTTTATGGACAATGGCTTAAGTCACTGAAGTGAAGCTGCAGGTCAGGCAAACAAAAACAGATTCTAATCTTTTTTCCTCCCACTTTTTCACAGATGGAAAATTGCAAAGACACCCAGTGGTTGTCTGTTTGCTCTTGCACATACCCTGGGAGAAGGGAACAGCAGAGAACAATGATTTCACTGTGGGTCTTTTATCAAAGTACCTTGTCTCTGTCTCATCTAATTATTTTCAGAGACTTCTTTTTATGCTGTTGGTGATAAGTGATATGCAACTTGGTGATGCATATTTCAAAACTGATATGAATTTATTCAATGTGGTCACAAAAAACAGGGCACCACCATCTTGGAATAGGGCACACAGGCTGCAATCCAATCTTTCCTGGGATTAAGTCTCATTGAACACAATGGTACTTATTTCCAAGCAGACTTGGAGGAACTCTGGCATCGCAGTGATGGTATTTCCTGTTTGATGGAAAGTAGAAGGAGGTTGAAATCCAGAGTTAGGACACTGAGGAGTGCCCCAGCTGGGCTGCCCCAACTATTCTGAATCCAGAGAAGAAAGTTATGCTGCATTTAGAGAATCAGCATGCATAGGCTGCCCTAACTGCTGCAGAGCATGCTCAGTAGGTACCAAGTCAGTAGCACCCACAAAGGGCTTGCTCCTGAGGAGTTCCCCCTCAGATCACACTGAACAAGTAACAACTGTGGTGCCTGCCTTATATTGGTCCCTGACAACCAGTAACAGCTGCAGCATGAAGTTGTAATACAGATGTTTACAGTGGATTCAAGGAGCTTGTTGAAGTGGCCTTCTATATCCACAGGTTAGTGGGCTGCCATCGTTGTGCCATAAACAAAGTGGACGAAAAATTTCATGGGAAACAACAATGTCTGAGAACCAACCGTGAAAGCACCATAAAGAACTTCAAGTATTGCAGGAATGTAAATACCAGGATAGCTGTTTAATTCACAAAAACATCAGAAAGTGAGCACCATCAAAAAATTATCCACAAATTGGAATCAAAGTCTCTAAAAGTGTCCATCATAATAAATTATCCAACATTGAATCCTGAAGTCAACTGGAGGTGATTTGGAAAGAGGAGAGCTGTTATGCTGTGAGTACAGATGAGGAGTGTTGTTCTGCTTGACACAGCACCAACTTAGCATGTGTTTCTCAACCAGCTTTCTCAAAAGCAGAAACAGTCCACATATAGTATCAAGGTCAATTCATTGAGCAAAATACAGCCTCCAGGCACAGCCCAACATTGTAGCCTTATGTAGCCCATCTACTGTAGCCTTATGTTTTCCTTGATTTTACAGTGGTAGCTTGGTTTACAGGCATAATTTGTTCCAGAAGCATGCATGTAATCCAAAATGCTTGTATAACAAAGTGAGTTTTCCTATAATGGAAACTGAGCCTATTAGTTCCACAACTCAAAAATATTCATATTCAGATGATTACAAAACTATAATATAGAAAATACAACATAATACAAAATAGTAAAGAAAATACAAAATACAATAAAAAATAAAACAAATTAACCTGCACTTTGTCTCTCAGGTCTATCAGACTGCAATCTGCCCCCCCTTCCATGGGAGTGAGCCCCACTGATTACTTACTTTAGAGTAGACATGCAAGGATAGGTCTCTCACACTCCTTTCCATTTTTCCCCTTACACTGGAGTGAGACCCATTGACTGAAATAGGTTTACTTCAAAGTAGATATGCATAGGCTGGTCTCTTAGGAAAGGCTGAGGAGGTGCTGACAGAATGCTGAATCTGGCTATATCCCAGCCGGGACTATTTTTTTGCCTCTTTATCAAGACAGCACTTGTATATCAAGTTAAAATATATTAGAAATGTTTGCTTGTATTGCAAAACACCCTGTATCCAAGTTACTCTTAATCCAAGATATAGTGTCTGCAGTATTTTTTTAAATACTGTTTTATCATTTAAGTCAGTGGTTCTCAATCTTCCTAATGCAGTGACCCCTTTATAAGTTCCTCATGTTGTGGGGACCCCCAACCATAAAATTATTTTCGTTGCTACTTTATAACTGTAATTTTGCTACTGTTATGAGTCATAATGTAAATATCTGATATGCAGGATGTATTTTCATTGTTACAAATGAAATGTGTGTTCTATGCACACATTGAAAACAATGGGATTTATTTCAGAGTAGGCATGCATAGGATTGGGCCCGGAGGCTGCAATCCTATCCACATTTACATGGGAGTAAAGGCCCCCCCTTACTATAATGGGATTTATTTTAGAGTAGGCATGCATAGGATTGGGCCCTGAGGCTGTCAGTCAGCCTCAGTGCGCGTGCAGCTACAGCTGGAGGTCTGGCAAGCCTGACCTGGCCCCCTGCACCAGGGATCTTTAGGCGACCCCCAAGAAAGCTCTAGGTGACCCCCCCAAGGGGTCCCGACCCCCACTTTGAAAAACACTGATTTAAGTTGTAAACAACCTTGAAATGCAAGGTGGAAAGGTGGCTTTATAGTTTTGAAAAAGCCATAAGTCCTGAACAGAAGTAGATTTTAAAGGCACCTTCTACAGAATTTCCAAACCTATGTATTTTCCTCTGCGTTTGCATTAACTCATAACAAACAGAGAGGTTCTTGTGACAGTCCGTTAAAACACACAGATACAATTGCTGTTTGCTCATTTCTAACCACATTTAAATTGCCATCCAGCAATAGATTCGTGCTTTGATTAAAATCTTCTGGTAAAATAACAAGGAAGACAGTGGAGGAAAAATGTATTGTTTTATTTAAACTTCATTTGGATCCTTTTCCTTTGCATTTTGAGTGTGGGCTGCCTAGATTTGCATTTTTATTAAATCCTTATCAATCCTAATGCTTCCATTTGTCACAGTGCAATTATATGATGAGAGAGATTAGGCCGACTCCCCACACATTTTCCCTTTCAATGACCTTTTCCCCACAACATCCAATATGGATGCTGTACTTACTCCAATTTTCCAAGGATGAAATTGCAGAACAGAGATGTGGGAGTTGACAAAAACGGATATAACAAGGAAATATTTTGCATGGAGACAAATCCAATGTGTAGGCTAATGATAATAATATATGTTTTTATTTACAATGCACACATGAGGACCGAATCCTATCCAATTGTCCAGCACCAATGCAGCCACAAAGGGAACAAATTTTCCTCTATCTATCTATCTATCTATCTATCTACCTACCTACCTACCTACCTACCTATCTACCTATCTATTTGTATTCTTCCTTTCTCCCCAAAGGGCCCCCAAGGTGGCTAACAATCAATAAAACAACCAGAAAGTACAATTAAAAACAATAAAATGCAATTAAAAATAATATAAAAACAACCAAACAGCAGTAAACCAGATCAGGGATGGATGAAGACAAATTAAAACATTATGTGGCCTCAAATGCTTTTTTAAATAAAAAGGTCTTTAGGCCCCACTGGAAGGTTAGAAGAGAGGAGGATGATCTTAATTCAAAGGGGACAGAGTTCCATAATGTAGGTGCCACTGAGAAGGCTGTTTCTGGCCTCCATTCCCCTAACCTCTCTCCATGGCAGCACAACCAACAGGGTCCCCTCAGATGACCTCAGAGAAAGAGCAGGATTGTACAGAAGGAGGTGGTTTCTCAAGCATGCTGGTCCCAGGCCGCTTAGGGCTTTAAAGGTTATAACTAACCTTGAATTCGGCTAGGAACTAGCAGCCACTGCAGCGACCAGAACAGTGGAGTGACCGTCAAACCACTGAGCGCCAGCAACTACCTGGGCTGCTGCGTTCTGAACTAGCTGTAACTTCTGAACTGTTTTCAAGGGCAGCCCCATGCAGAGTGCATTACAATAATCTATTCTTGATGTCAGAGGGCTGTGGGTGGCGCAAGTGGTTAAGACACTGTGCCTGTTAACCAGCAGGCCAGGGTTCGAGACCCAGGTCGGCACCACAAGACAGGGTGAGCTCCTGTCCTTAGCCCAGCTCTGCGACACCAGCTGGATCCAATCATATTGGCTCTGCCTTTCCATTGGACTAATTCAGGGGCGTGGAGAGGGGGGATTTGCTGCTTGGGTAACAGCCTGTCCTCCATAACAATCTAACCCAGGCTTTCATGCTTCACATGCAGCGTATGCAGAGCCGAACACGATACCATAGTCTTTCTTGATGTCACCAAGGCTTGGACTGCTGTGGCCAAAACCGATTGAGACAGGTCTGGCCGTAGCTGGTGCACCAACCAAAGCAGGGCAAAGGCACTCCTGGCTACATCTGACACCTGAACATCCAGCTCTAAGTCCAGAATCACCAGTACATGGACAAATTGGTACTGGGCAAATTGGCTGGATGTTGATCAGTCAGTTTTCAATGTTCAGTACAGGACAGAAACTCGTTGCACCCCTTTTCACCCCCTTAAGGGTTAAATTTCTCAATATCGGATCTCGGTGGGTCCTCATGTGACATAAGGAACACTGCCCCCAAATTCATGCTTCGAGGTCCAGGGATTGGGGCAGAGCATCCCTCAGTCAGGGATTCTCAATGTAAAGTATAGGGAGGAAAACATGTTGCATCCTTTTTCACCCCTTTCTGGTTGGAATTTCTGAAAACTGGTTCTTAGTGGGTGCCTCCATCATGAAAGGAATATATATATATATATATATATATATATATATATATATATATATATATATATATATATATATATATATATAGTATTGTATTGTAATAATTTGAATATGTCTTATGTGAAAATTTGCTTTGGTATACAAGCATTTTGGATAATAAACATGGATCAAATTATGCTTGTAAACCAAGGTACAACTGTAAAGTAAAATGAACAGAGACATTATTTGGGCAATGAATACCTTATGAATTTGAATATTATTATAAATTGAATGATTACTACAGTAAATTGAGTGATTTACTGAAGAAAGTAATGAGGAAATGCCAAAAACAGTTTGATCACCATGTCACATGCAAATCAACATCAGGGAAGACAATTTTAGCCTTTAGAACAGCAGAGAGAAGTTGAAATAGTGAAGCATTTGTTGAATGAATGAGTCCTGGGTATAATTGAAAAGTGTTAAAAGAGTGGCACCATCAGAAAATGAACCATCAGAAAGTGGAGGATGCTTGTATATAGGTTCTTGAGGTCACACCCACCACCTGACTTGTTTTCACAAGTCTGTCCATCTTCTCATGGGGGCCAGAGCAGAGGCTTGGAAGAGGCATACATCACCTTCTGTTTCAAGGTTTTCTCCAACATCATTTCCTCAATCCTTCATCTCTCCTTATATTCCTCTTTCCTTGGCTGGTTCTGCCTTATCTTCCTGATTTGACCCATCTGGCCTGGGAAACAGTGAGTACGAAGCCACCTCTTGCGAGAGGCAAGAAAGCTCCTGCAGACACTTGACATGCCTTGCCTCTTCTTCTACTCTCCAGCATGTGTGGGTTGACAGACTGCCCCCACCCACTGAGAACGTCATCACTGAAATCCACCTCCTTTAACTCCTATTTCTTTCTGAGCCTTCAGTCATCTGCATCTCAAAATAGCTTCAACAGCTGGCTTTCCATTTCAGAATCAAGAAATGGGAACTTGCTTCATTTGCAGGCTGTTTCCATTTTCTGGTTTCATGCTAAAGTGCAAAAACCATTACAACAGAAGTGGCCATGGAGACACTGTCAAGTAATTCACTCTGGGCTGAGTACTATAATTCAAAAGGTCCCTTGTCTTTCTGCTTGTCCCAGAGTCCACCTGTACAAAAGACTAATGAGATCTGCTGTGGGTCAAGTTTTAGAGGGCCAGGAAGAAAAATAGATCTTGAACTGAGCTGCCAGAAGAACACAAGCTTCTGTTTTAAACCCTGAGTTAATTAGGTTTTGTTGTTGTTGTTGTTAACTGCATCCTTTATTAATGGGAATCTTACCAGAGGACTAACCAGCTGAAATAACTAAATTAAATTATATTATTTAGGGGATGATAAGAGCACAGCTCAGCATGTACATCGTAGTTCTGCTGAAGAGGAGTGAACAAGCCAGAGTCCTTTCCAATTGAGACTCTCATCAGCATAAGAATTGCCTCCACATTAAATTACTCTGACACCTTCTTATTAAAAGCTGAGAGGGTAAGGAGGACCCAGTCGCTGGTTTAAGATGCAGGAAGGCTCCAAGTAAATGCTATGTCAAGACAAAAAGACTGCAAGAGTCAATGCAGGAACAAGGCTGTAAGGAATAGTAGCATTCAATACAAGCATGATTTTAAGAGGCTGGAAAAAATGGGGAATAGTGATGATCTGGGATTTGATCTGGGATTGATACTAGATTGACATTTCAGCAAACTCAGAAAAAATCTGAGCATTTGAAGGCAACTTTTAATATTGGTTGCACTGTATAGTATAGTACAAGAGTGCAGAGGGATGGGGGCTTGATTGAGTTGTACATAATTATGTAGGGTTTGGGTAGAAGGATGTTCTTTTCCTTCTCGTGCAACACCAGAACCAGGGGGCATCCACTAATAGTGAGTGTTAGGAAAGGTAGAAAAAGAAAAAAAAACTTTTTAACCCAGCATGTCATTGATCTGTGGCTCTCTGTCCTGATCAGTTTCAACATATCACAGCATGGGATATGTTGCAGATCATATGACCTTGCTGCACCAGCACTGAATAGGATTGTAGGGTGATCGGTGGAATTGGTAGCAGGAGTGGGAAGGAAGAGGGCAGCACTGATTGACATGCATGGGGGTGCTACACCAATAATGGCCAAAATTTTTAAAATCTTGGCATTTTTGAAGAATGCCATCATGTTATATATCAATCAATTATCAATCAATAGCAATAAAGGGACCCCCTGTGGTTCTATGGTTAAAGGTGCTGTGACTGTTGATTAAGAGATCAGCAGGTCAGTGGTTCGAGAGCCAGGTGCTACATGAAGCAACAATCCTGGCAACAGGCCCCGGAAACAGGCTGGCCATATTTCCCCATGTCACATCCATCATCTAAAGTGGACTCTGCTAAGAGCGGGAATAATGTTTTATATCACTTCATACAGAATGCAACAAAACTAACTGTATTTAAATATCTCTATGCTATCAAACTGTGTACAATCACGTTCTGGTAACTCCTGCGACACAGATGGAACCAATTGTATCAGCTCGGCCATTCCATTGGACTATTTCAGTGACACAGAGAGGGGGATTTGCTGCTTGGGTAAAAGCTGCTTGGTAAAATATTAATCCACCCAGGCCATCGTGCTCTGGAGAGGACACTCAAAGCATGATACTGCAGTCTTTTGAGACTGAAGGATGCCAATGCAAAAGTTATAGCAAAAAAAAACCCCAAAAACATACAATATAGTGATATATTTTACTGTTTTATATATTGTTTTAATTGTATTTTATTGTCTATTTTACTGTCTGTTATTCTCAATGGTTTTATGGTTTTTACTTAAATTATGTTTTAATTCTATCTTCTCTGTTGGTTTTTAATTGCTGTAAGCAATTCTTTTTAGGTAGAAAGGTATTCATTTTAAGGTATTCTTTTAGGTAGAAATGTGGGGTATAATAGAATAAAATTAGAATAAATAAATATGAGACAATGGAACATCACCATGAAATCACCTAGGGTGTTGCCCCAACCACTATATGGTAGGAAGTCCGGAGGCTACAAAGAGTTCGATAGAACAACCCCGAGCCCTTTTTCTAAGGAAAAACCTCAGCCTCCCTAACTGCATACCATATGCAGTGTTATGCCTGGAGACAGGCCTATTGAAAATAGAGACCCAGGCATGGCTGAGAATTTCCAGCTATTGGCTCAAATTATATTTCAATTATTATAAACATAGCTTACACCATCATCTTTTAACAGACTCTCACAGCAAACCCAATGCCTGGTTAAAAAAATTAAAAAGTATAGGAATCTGGATATTCTTGGAGCTCCGACTCAAAAAGAAGCATTTCGGCTTATTAAAACCAGACTACTCGATATTCATCAGCAAGAACTACTTTCTGAAGCAAATAAAACCTGCTCGCCGCTCCACCATCATATCTGTGTGCATCCGGGTCAGACCCCCCAATTACCTCTTTCTCCTAGAAGATCCCAGGGATCGCAGAGCAATGTCCCTAGCTAGATGTAACGTCCCATCGGAAGTCTTGTGGGGCCACTTTAAAGGGATTGAATATACCAAAAGACTGTGTCCATGTACCCAGGGTGTTGTGGAATCCCTAGATCATAGGCCCTACAATCCAGAGTAACTACGGGAGCACGCAAGAGACATTACGTGCACCCGTAGTTACTGCACTACCTAGTGAAAACCTATGGGAAATTCATACTCCAATCCAGAGCAAATTGTTCTTACACCGGAGCAAAGACTCCATGTAGTTACTCTGGATTGTGCCCGAAATCTTTCATTGTCCTCGCCATGACTGGAGTAGACAGCGCTATTTAATCCCTTTGTTGAATTCGAATCCCCACCTTGCTGACAAGTGGAACATCAAACGGCTTTTTGAAATACAAGATGCTGGCTTCACTAAACAGCTGGCTCTATATTTAGATACTATTATCAAAGTTAACTTATCTTGTTTTTGATGGACATGTTACTTGCTATGTCTGGTAGAGCTGTGTTTATCTTTTTGTTTTATTTACTTATGGATGTTTGTTACAATGCCAATAAAGGTTACTACTACTACTACTACTACTACTACTACTACTACTACTGCTACTACTACTACTACTGGTAGGAGGTCCCTCATGGGACTGACACACTGCCCTTCCACATGGAAGCCACAAATCCTAGGGACACCACTAGTTATGATGCATTCATTCAAGATAATAGCTTTCCTTAGAAACACTGAATTAAAATACAGTTTGGATTTCTAATGCTTTTTTAATCACCATTTGCAACACAGTTACAATGGCATTGATAATGCTGTGTCACAAGCTGTTTCCCATCACAACTGGTGAAATCCAGAACCATACCAGACTAGAAAGAATTGCACGACAGAGGCTGGTGAAAACAGCACTCATTCGCTCCGTAAATGTATTGTGACTAAAGGTGCAATCCTAAAGACACTTTCCTGCGAGTAAGACCCATTGAACAAAATAGGGTTTACTTTTGAGGAGACATGGTTAGGATTGCACCCTAAGTCTTTCATGGACAACCCAAGAAGAAATTTTTTTGCGAAAGAAAGAAAGAAAGAAAGAAAGAAAGAAAGAAAGAAAGAAAGAAAGAAAGCGTGGCTGCTTTTGTTTGATTTGTGTGTATTAATTTAAGATTGTACATGATTTTAGCATGACTGCAAACCACACCATTACATTTGCATTAGGCTGAGGTAGAAACGATATCATGGAATGAAAGGGGGGGAAAGCCATTTCCTTCACTCTTCCTTTCAGCACAGAAAGCCTTTATTAGTTCCATGCTGTGGTCTCCCTGAGCAGACAGAAGAGCCAAAATAACATAATTTGAGCAACCATGCCTGGCAAATAGCCATTTGGTGTCTGTCGGCAGCAAAGTAACACCAGAAGGGCAACCAATGCTTTTGTATCAAATCCATTAGAATGGTTATTCTTTCTATTTTTTCCCCTTTTGCTATGTTATTTGTGCAACTATCCATCAGGAATTAATTCAAACACCCTTCCACCTTAATGAAAATACTCCATCAGTCAGCCCACGATGCAATCAATGGATTCCATAAAAATAACTTGCAAACAAGACAGTTTTTATTCTGGCTTGACATTTTTAGGGCTGATTTGAAATGTCTTTCTCCAGCATTTTGGCTCATTTTCTCTCGGGTGGGGTGGAGAGATAAAGTTTGGAGCAGAAAATGTATTTGATGGAGGGAAAGAATTTTGTAAAAAATATTTTTAGGAAGAAGAAAAAACAGTTTGGAGATGCCCCTTTTCTGTTTCTGCATATTTCTTTGCCCATCGTGTAGCTGATCTGTGGAACTCCCTGCCACAGGATGTGGTGATGGCATCTAGCCTCAATGCCTTTCAGAAGTGATTGGACAAAGTCCAATCACTTGTGGAGGGGACCATGAGGGGTGTGTGTAGATGTGAACATCCTCAAAATACCAGTTGCTGGGGGGGCACTTGGAGACAGGTGTCATATGTGCTCCCTGAGGCATCCTGTGGGCTACTGTGTGATACAGGAAGCTGGACTAGATGGGCCTTTGTCTGTTTATGCTCATATATGCATGTGGAGGATTATGCTCATGTATGCACGTGTGCATGTGCATAGCATGATGGGTAAAATGCACACTTTATTTCCAGCTCTTTTACATGTGTTGTCGTTACAGGTAGATAACAGCCTCTGGTTGGGGAGTAGATTTGAGTGAAAGAGATTTCTTTTTAAATTCCCCCTTAGAAAAGAGTTTCTAAAACTATAGGTCAGGACACAGTAGGTAAGTCATGAGGCAATTTCATGTGCATTGTGGAGCATCTAGCTTAACCACCATTAACAATACAGGGTGTAGAGCTGCAAGCTGGGCATGTTCCCACTGGGAGAGAAGCATGGAGTTTTGCACTGAATAAGTGGGAATATGGGACCGTGGAAAGGGGGTGTGTGTGGCTGGAAAAGAATCCAAATCTGCTAAGTTCTGCTCTGATTTCAGAGCATGAATGTTTGAATTCTGTGCTATGCAAAAAATTCTGCTCTGTAAGCTTGTAGTTGAATTGGCCTTTGGGTAATCACACCATAGATGATGATTTAGGTTTGAATCCCAAATTGATGTTTCTTCCAGCTATGACACCACTTCCAGTACTAGAATTTTGTCATTTAAGAATTATTGGGATGAACATCACCAACAGCTGTTGTTTGATATAATGAGAATTGCCAGTTGTAGGTGAATTGAAAAGTGATGACTTCTCATCAGAGATACAATAAAAGACTGTGCATTTTCATAATTTACAAAAATGGCCTGCTGCCAGGATGACTATATGACCAGAATTTTCTGGATTTGTCCTCTTTTTTAGTCTCCTATCCGGGTACCCTACACTGTCCTCTGTTTTGGCTTCATTTTGGAACTTCGCAGTGGTGTGCAGTACCCTGTCATGTCATATGTTGTTGGGTTTGTACTGAAGAGCAGAATCCAATGCAATAATCGGTTTTGAAATACTCGTATCTCCTTCCTATCAAAAGTTATGGCCAAGAAACTAAAAATAAAAAATATGCATTGCACCCTCTGGGAAAGTGAAAGTGCCCAATATCATGGCTTTACTTGTGAGTAGGCAAATGTGCCATTGTCTGCCAGAAAGGCCAGGCTGAGAGGAATCCGAGACCTTGTCCTCCTTTTGAGGTTTGGGCATGTGGTTACCATGCCTGCTGTGGAACCGATGTTCTCAATTTCTGATCTTTATTGAACTACCTTTTCAGACTCTTGTTACTTTCTGAAATGCTATCACAGAACAGAGATGCTTTCATGCCAATGCAATTGTTCAGTGATTTGATGCTCACTGAACCCTTCAACAACAATCTAGATCCCTATGTCTGATGGCTGTGATATCTGAAAAGAGGAACATGATACGGAGTATAAATTCCATATGGCCAATACAGCTTGCAGCAAAAAGTAACTAAAAGATAGGAATGTTTCTTTTCTCCGCAGCTAAGGTGGTTTGTTAAAAATGGACTTTCTTAAAATGAATCCTAACCCATATCAAAGAGAATGGCCTCGCTATGGCAGCCTAATGTAGATTATATCCAGAGCTGACAGGCCAAATCCACAGTGGAAAGAAGCCCCTAGGCCAGTGGTCTTTGGCCATTTCACCCTGAGACCCCTTTCCAAACTTTTCAATCTGTCTGAGACTCCCCGCCCCCACATCAAATTTGCTATCCCCAATCCAGGACACAATGCTTTAAAAAAAGGACAGGTCCTGGAAAAACTGGACATATGGTATGGTCACCTTGCCCCCCCTAAGTCCCCAGGCTCTCTCCCTCCCCCACTGTCCCCAATCTCCAGCCCTCTCTTACCCTCCACTGTCCTCAGTCCCCACTTCGGCTCTCACATACACACAACACACAAACCTTTCATCCCATGCACTCACTCATTCACCCACAACACACATACATTAATTATGCATTCACACACACATAAACACACATACACACACATACCCCATGAACTCACACAAACACACATACATAGCATGCCCTTACACATATAAACACAAACCATACACTCACACATGCAAACATACACACACACCATGCATTCACTTACAGACATATACACATATATACTATGCACTCACGT
This sequence comes from Cryptoblepharus egeriae, assembly GCA_030015325.1. NCBI lineage: Eukaryota > Metazoa > Chordata > Lepidosauria > Squamata > Scincidae > Cryptoblepharus > Cryptoblepharus egeriae. The sequence continues at coordinate 18,586,032 of JAREYC010000011.1, read as the reverse complement.
ATACTATGCACTCACACACACATCACACATACATACACAAACACACAAACATATATCATGCACTCACACAAATTCACACACCATGCACTCACTCACACAAATAGCATTTACAGACATATACCATGCACTCACAAACAGCGCTTACTCACACACACAAACACACATGCAGAAACACACTCCATGCACTCACAAATATACACACACAAACACATATATACAGCATACACACACACACTGCATGCAGTCACAAACACACATACACCAGGCAGTCACTCACACACATACGCACACTAAAACAAACACACACAGCATGCACTCACACATGTACACAAACACAAAGCATTATCTCTCTGTCTCACACACACTCACACACACACACACACATACATAAATTTCTTAAGTCTACCACCAGCTTCTTCTGGAGCTCTGGAAGCCTTGCAAAGCACCAGGGGTGCAAGGTTGAGAGAAGCCCCACCAGAGCAGCAGGGAGGCTGGCTGGATGTCCTGGCAAGGACTATATTTCCCTGCTTGGGGAGCATGGAGGGCATCCAGTATGGAGCGCCAGAGAGTAATGGAGGTCCTGGCCCTCCCTGCTGCTCAGGTGGGGTTTCTTTCAGCCACTCACCCTGCCCTGGAGCTTTGCAAGGCCTCCAGAACTCCAGAGGAAGCTGGGGACAGACTTTTGGACTGCCTGTGAGGCAGGACTGGATTTAGGTTTGATGAGGCCCTAAACTATTGAAGGCAATGGGGCCCTTTATATGTTCAGCTGTCCTTCGTCAACAACAAATTGGCACTGTTTTTGTGTTGTATATATGCTATATGGTAATTTATGGACCTAATAGGTATCTAAATAGGTATCTACATGTGCCTTTTGCACATGTAGGCAACCTATATATAGAACTGAGAAAACCATTTTATTTTAGGGAGCAGGCTAGCAGGCAGTACTTTGCTTTCATCATAGGAGCCTACATAACACAGAATACAGTTACTGTATGTAGTTTTTATTTTATTTATTTTGTATCTTATATTTTGGAAATGTACATCTTTTTTCCTTTAAATTTTTGGGGGGCCCCAAGCTATAGCTTGTTTAGCTTATACGTAAATCTGGCACTGCTGTAAGGATACCCATGCAGCTTTAAAGCTGTAGCCCTCTCCCAAGGTCGCACATTTGGCAATCTTGGGGGATAACTGGGGTTGCAGAGAGGGGGACAAGATGGCGCCTCCCAGGCTCCATGACCCACATGGGGGGCTACTGGGACTTCCCTGGGGGTCATGACCCGCACTTTGAAGACGAAGGCTCTAGGCTGTCCTAACTGGTGTTGAGGAGGCAGCAGCACAAGTCTGCTATTCCAGGCATGCAGGGGACCAAGTAAGTGGCACCTTGGGAGGGCTTGCTCACAATAAAAAGGAACAGCTGTGGTGCCTGTATCCTGCCCGCCATATGAGGAAGCTCAGGAGTCCCTGGCAACCAGTCACAGCTGCAGCATGTTGGAAAGAAAGGGTATGGATGTCTGCAAAAGGAAGAGAGCAACACCCCCCACATATAGTATATCCAAGATAAATCGAGGACAGGACCAAAAAAAGAGCTGGGAACATCTACATCCATTGTTGTTATATGGTTCATGGAAACATGACAGTCTTTGTGGTGAAGGCCTTACTGTCAGGTAAATCTGCACTAGAGTCTGGCTTTATACAAAAGGCTCCAAATTGTTTTCAGATGGGACAGGATACTGGCCTAAACATACGCCCCTAGGAAAATTTCTCAGTATGCCTCATGCCAAATCAGATGCATTTTCCTGAATAATGTCTTTTTATAGTTTTTCTAAGCACCACACATCTTTTTTTCTGATTGTGTGTCTTGTCTTTTCCACAAGCTACGTAGACAAGGGAAATTAAAACACAAAAGTGTATAGCTCATGCTTGCATACCTGCTGGCTACCCAGTCCCAGGAAGAATGCCTACATATGTGTAGAGTTTTTCTATACAGTCAAATGCCATACACATGACATGCTTTGAAATGCTTTGATGTGAAGGTAGGGCTTATCAACGCATTTTCTTCTCCCCTTCCATAAATCATGCATTAAATGTCCATGCAGGCAACAAAAGTCTGTATGGGGCTAAAAATGGAAACAAATTAACAAGACCATTTCTACTCCTTTGCCCATAAAGGGCTGTTTTTAAAATATAGTGCTATGAGGAGGAGGAAACTAGCAACAGGCATTATTATCTTAAGAGGATGAATGTTAACAATGATTTTGCTTACTAGTCTGTTGATGTCCTTGTCTTGAAAGTCAATTAAGAAGCAAACTTTAAGGGAGAGGGGGCAGGAAGGAAGCTCATAGATTCAAGTCAGTGGACTGTGAAGATCTGGGTTTTAATTAGCTCTGCCATTTTCTGTTTGTGAATAATATTCTCATTTTCAAAGCTCAGACAGAGCATCAGCATTTACATTGTCCCGCATAACGACAATTCCTCCATTTCTTTGCTGTGATTCTTATCTCGGAAAAAGACGGTGCTGTGTCCCATTGCAGGAGACTGTAAACTAAGTGCATTGCTTATTTTCTGGAGGGCTGACAACAACATCCATCTTTATTGAATTTTCAGGTCTCTCAATAATTGTCTGCATTCTTGCATCAGCTTATGCAAGATTGGTTTTGGACCAAGACAAAACAGTAACTTTGTTTTAACGTGAGGCATCCAAAACAGGATCCAGGGTGCTTCTTCTTATTGATGGACTCTTCCCCAACCCACTTGTTCAGCCCCAGGTGGGGCACATGCTGCCCCATGAGTGTCAGGCTCAGTGGGGTCCATGATGAGTCATAGCTGTCAGGCAAAGGGAGAAGGCCCCCCTTTGTAGTTCCAGAGCAACAGGCTTTAGGCTATGGAGGAAGGGGGTTGTTTGACCCTTATCCTTGTCCCTCCTTGTGGCTTCTTGTAGACTTACTGCCCAGCCAATTTCCTCACTAGCCTCAACTCTTGCCACCACTGACCTTCATCCCTGGACCTCTCCTGTCTTATAAAGGGTTTTCTAGCTCACCCCCCCCCCCCCCCGGCCTGCACCTTCTCACTTCCTGGTATAATTTCTGTTGCAGGATCCTCACCCGATGACCTACTAGGTCCCTTCCAATTCTATGATTCTGTGATTCTATGAATAAGGTTTAGAGTAGACATGCAAAGCTATGTCTCTCAGACTCCTTTCCATTGCCCCCTTACAGAGGAATAAGCCCCATTGACTGTAATAGACTTACTTCAAAGTAGACATACATAGGCTGGTCTCTAGGAAGGCTAAGCATGTGCAGGTGGAGCACTGGAACCAGGCGTGTCCTGGCATGGACTATTTTTCTAGCAAGTTTTACAATACAATGCATGTATTGTGAGTCAAAATTTATTAGAAATGTTTGCTTGTCTTGCAAAATACTCTCAGTCCAAGTTACTCTCATTCAAGGTTTTACTGTACTTTTGATTTTTGAAAGGCAACTTGTGACCTTAGGTTGCATGACCCTATAATATAATTAAAGCCAGGAAGGAGGCTAAGATTTGGCAGATGCCACTGCTGCTGATCCTGCCATTTTCTTGGACCCAAACCCCCATACCCACTACCCACAGCTATCTCATTTTGTCCTGCCCTTCTACATCTTCTTTCCTGTCTTACCAGCAGGCAGTGGGCATCAGGAGACACTATTGGGCACCAGGCATCCTAGCGGGCACTGGGTACAATTGAGCAGCATATACCAATAAGCACACTGAGCACCACCCAGCAGTGGGCCCCAGTAGGCACCTCCGTGTTGCAGGCAACACCAGGCAGCCGGCACCACTGAGCACAATGGGTAGTGTGCACTGGGCTTCCTTACCAAGCTGGGCATTGATGAGTTACTCAGTGAGTCAATGAGTGAGTCAGTGAGGGGGTCAGTGAGTGAGTTAATCAGTGACTTTTCAATTTTATATATAGTATCATGTTGCTACAGCCTTCCCACTACCACTCAGGCTTTGCAAAGTAATTGTGACCATTTTACTACATCCATAAGGCATTTTTCATGGGCAAATACTTGTTCCACCAATGGATCTTTTCACTAAGGTTTGGCCGTTAAACATTATGAATGTGACATAAAACACTAACGTTGGTAATGCTTCACTGTGAATAAATTCAACAATATCATACCATATGAATAGTTTTCTACAGATTAAGATGGATTTGCATTTTTATTATTAAGTTTTGGAATGCATTTGAAATTAATCTTTTCAACCCATTATACAAGTGTCAAATGAATTGATTAGCTTGTGATATATTTTTTCTTGATTATCACGTTAGGATTTTTTAAAGAGACAATAAACACTAGGACTGAGATCAAAAATTCCCCAGCTTACTTCTAAAAAGGGGCTTTGCCAGAAAAAAATCAGCAAATCTCTGCCCTTTTTTCACCTTTATCGCCATCAGTCTGCAATCCTAATGATCGTGATGATAATCTTGCAGAAAATCATATGTTCATTTGTTATTATTATTACTATCTGTTAATTTGTTGTTGGTGGTGGTGGTGGTAGTGGTGGTGGTGGTGGTGGTAGTAGTAAAAAAGTAAGGATGTTCCCCAAAGGTTGTCCTAACTTTGATGTGACTGATTTTAGGATGTGGTGCTCATCCCCTGTTTCTAGAGCCATAGAGCCAGTATTGTCCAGAGATGCCTCTATGGAACTCTGGCCCACACATGCACAGAATGCTGTTATTGCTTCCCTAAAACAAGTCAAAAGAAAACCAAGAAGTATTACCGTCACTTTGATTTGACCTCAGACATCATAACATAGCCAAATTAACTATGGGTTCAATCAAGAGCATCCACTTGGGCCAACACAAGTCACTTGTACCAGCCCAGGGTGTCACAAGCATGCCATAAAACAAGTCTTGACACCACAAGAGTGGAGGGGGGTTGTCGCAGAGAGTTACCCCACAGCACAATCCTAACACCTGGTTATGCTGGCACAAGTCCTGTGCTGGCCCTGGGGGTATCACAAAAGTGCAATAAGACTCTCTGTGCCACTCCTGGGGGGGGGGAATGGTTTAGGCCAGTGCATAGAAATGTGCTGGCCTCCCCATACCACTTCAGGAAAGGGTAAACGGGGGAGTTGTGCTGGCCTAAATTGGTTAGGATTGCACCTAGTCTCCCATACCCAAGGAACAGAAAGTTGTGCTGCCCTATCTTGGACAGTTGGGGTACTCAGGGAGATGGTGGAACGAGGATGATTGTGGAAGAATGAGGGATGAGGAAGGAGGGAGGAGTTTCAGGGTTGGGGTAGGGCAGATGGCAGGCAGGACTGAGCAGCTAGGGAGCAGAAGGCAGGGCTGGGACCCGGCACTTGTGCTAGATCCAAACCTCATTCCCAGGCAGCCTGCAGTGGTCTGGGGTTACTTGGATCTGTGCCACTTACCGGTAAATTGGGATTTATGAGCATTAGTGATACCACACATACACTTACCTGAGTGTGTCACCTGGTATAGTCCACACTCCCTTGCTAGGGGGTTTCCTATACCACTGGTCCTGAATATGCAGGAGCAAGAAATATTTTGGGGGGTACAAATATAGGAGAAAGAACAGAAGGGCAGAATGCCCCAACTGAATGTCATATCCAGCTTGTTCAAGAGAATGAAGTTCTACCAGTATGGAGGAGACCTAATCAGCAGCTTCTGCACTTTGGACGACTGTATATCTGGACCATCTCAGTAACTTACATGACATGTTTACGAGAGGTTCTAAAACACTATTTCGTACAAGGAGTTTTTCCTTGCACCACATTGACATGGGAGACATATTTACAATGGGTCCTCTATATTTTATTGCTGGAGCCCTTTAGACAGAACATTCAAAGATGGAGATTCAATACTGAAGAAAGACAGCACTCTCCACGCTAGCAAATAAGGGTCTCAAATTTAGTACCTCCTTCGAATGTCCTCATTATTTGGGCCTGTGAACCATGCCCATCAATTTCATGCATGCTTCATGAGCATTCACAGTCTACTCTCCCACATTTTCCAGCTTGACCCTTGGTAGAGAACATCCGTAGCCCCAATGAACTGAAATGAAGAATAGCTTTTTGCGCTTAAAGTCAGGATTCTGTCTCTGGCCTGACTGTAGAAAACATTGAAAGTAGTGGGTCCATATCCTCCACTCATAGTAGGGCTGCTATCTACCTAGCTCTATGTTTAGTGGAATCCAGACAGGATTCCTATTGGGCCTGAAGTTGGAAGTCAGCAGCAAATGATTAAAGGGTCGACCAACACACTGCATGGCAACCTGAGAACTACCCACTTGGACCCAGTCCAAACCCACAACCAGAAGAAATAGCAACAGAGATCCAGAGTAGTGGACCCCGTCACTGTGCTGAATGAATGCTGAAGAAAAAGAAGTAGTACTGTGGAATCCAAACACAGGTGTCCCTCATTATCCAGTAGAGTTCCATTCCAGAACCTCCTGTGAATAAAAAATTCAGTGGATAAAAACTGATCTTTTTTAATAGGAAAAAAATTGGGAAAATAGATTTAAAGACCCACTTCCAGGTTTTTTGCTCCTAATGGAATAGGGTTGCCTCAGTAGCTGCAAGGGTTAAGCTTGCCTCAGTAGCTGCAGGGGTTCCCTGCAGAGATGTCCCTATTTACTTGAACTGAATGCACCATTGAATCTAATGCACACCCCTAATTTAAAAGACTTGAAATTTAAAAAATGTTTACTGGCAATTGTAATGTGCAGCTGCAAAGCAGCTAAAACTGCATACCACAATTAGTAATTTAATAATAATAATAATAAGAAGAAGAAGAAGAAGAAGAAGAAGAAGAAGAAGAAGAAGAAGAAGAAGAAGACGACGACGACGACGACGACGACGACGACGACGACGACAATGGGGTTGTTATGAATTTACTTGATTGCACCACTTTATACAACAATGGGTTCGCGTAAGATTTTTTTTATAGTAAACAGTTTTTTATAGTAAACTGTTAATCTAAATACTGGTCTTACTTATAATCAAAGTATTGTATTTACTCAAATCTAATGCACCTTCAAACCTAATGCACATCCTTATTTTGGAGATTAAATTTGGCTGGAAAAGGTGAGCGTTGGATTTGAGTAAATATGGTAAAGGCAGTTTAAAAAATTAAAAAGTGTGTTTTTTTACAATGGTTTAAAAATATATTTCCTTACTGTTGGAGAGAAAGAATCAGCAATTAGAAATACAAAGGACCCCTTGCTTTTGCCTGGCTCAGCTGAAGAGTAGAATAATTGCTTTCATGACTGCAATAGTAGAAAAGCAGTTTTTAATTTGTAGTGGCCATTCATGTTCAGTTAAATTATGTATAAAAATTAGTGTATTTTGAGGGTACAAAGAGCCTGAATGGTTCTTACATTTGTACTAGGCCTACTGCTACTTCTTGCATACGCAGACTCATGAAAAGTAGTCAAGAACCTATTTCTTATAGTGCCAGTATAAGTGCCAGTGGACAGTATATGCCAGTGTTTTTTTCAACCAGCCCAAATGCTAACCCTGCCCTGACACACCAATCTCTGCTTCTCCCTTTGTGGGGAGACAGAGGTGGTGTTTCCCATCTTTAAGCAACTGTTTCATGGCCTTGCCCTTCTTTTTACATAAAAGCCTTAACCTGTGTGTTAGGGTGTCTGCATCTTCTGGCCATCATTCTGTCTCAATCAAGTGGCTGAGGAGAGGCAACTGTCAGTATTCCACCTACATTGAAAATATGGAAAGATGAATTTTTTAAAAAATGGATGAATATTGTTTTATTGTACCTCTTCACAACAGCTTTTGGCTGTTACTAGTAAATAAGATTGCTCTTGCAGACAGGGTTGCCATAATTCTCTTCCACAAAACCAGGATAGAACTCCCTGTCAAACTTTCCAGTATGTGAGTGCAATCTCTGAACACTGGGACAGTCCTGGTTTGGGGGGTCATATGGGCAATCCTACTAGCACAGAATGCCTCCGTTCTTTGAAGGTGTTGTCCATCTCACTTCCAAATTGTGGGGTTTCTATTTCTGGTAACTGGAGAACAATTTATTCAAAGCTATGCTAAAGTGATTCAAGGTAGTTATAAATTTGCCCCTTTAATCAGGCACAGCAACCCACCACACCTGCTGTGGTGAAGGAGGTAGCTTTGCCATGAACGGAAATGCTTGATGTATTTGCATTGTCATCTGAGAAAGAGATTTTGACTACACAGAGTCCCAACAGCAACATAAACCCCTAATTACCATCATTGAAACTCGGTGTGAGTATGCTCAGAGGTGCGTGGGGGTGGAAATTACCATGACTCCGTGATCCAAAAATGGCCTACAGTGTGTGCAATACTTTAAATGAATCACTCTGGCATTTAGCGTGGGTATAGAGGGAAAAGGGAAGGGGTAGCTACTGCAGCTATAAACTGAAAGAACTGCTGACTATGCCTGGTTAATCCCATAGCTTGCCTATAGTCAGGGAAGACTGGCTAAATGTTTCCTTAGAGAGAACTAATGAGTGGAGATGTTTTCTTGAAGGAGAAATTTCCTTGATTGATATATACGTTTAGAGCTGGGTAACTGCAACCCTATACACATGGAGGAAAGGGCTCATTTGTTCTTAGCTGCCTCTGAAAGCAGAACTAGAACCAATGGGTACAAACAACAAGAAAGGAGATTCCACTTGGATATCAGGAAAAAAAATTCCTGATGGTGAGGGCGGTTCGGCAGTGGAACAGATTGTCAAGGGAGGTGGTGGACTCTCCCTCACTGGGGATCTTCAAGCAGAGGCTCGATGAGCACCTGTTGGGGATGCTCTAGGAGAATTTCCTGCTACAGGCAGGGGATTGGACTAGATGACCTACTAGGTCCCTTCCAACGCTATGATTCTATGATTATATACATGCCTTCCTGGGAGTATGCTCCATTGAACATAATGAACTTCTGAGTAGATATGCGTAGGACTATGCTGTGTGGGCCCAAATCTTAACCAGTTTTTTAGTATATATTTTCTGCTGTACCAATGTGGTGCATGCTGCATCCTGTGGTGGTGGTGCAGTCAAAGAGGCCTCCTCAAGGTAAGGGAACATGCATTCCATTTCCTTGGGGCTGTATTGTAGCTGAACATAAGCTAGTAGGTTGGATTGGATCATGACAAGCTAGAAAGTTGGTTGGATTGGACCATGAATACACAATCGGTACACACACAAGGTCCTCAAAAATGGGCACTTGTTTTAATGAACTCTTTCATACATCTTCATCATAGAAAACTTGCAACACTCAGACTTTCCACGGATGCAATTGAAGAGAAGTAAGGACACATCCCAGCATATGTTGAAGCATCCCTGGCTTAGGACAATTCGGTCTTGCTTCTAAGGGGACCCTGCATTGGGGTGGTGGGTCATGCACTTGCCTGATTCCGAAAGCTCTTCCAGGCAGAACCATAGCACTTCCAATTCTATTTAGATGGATAGAGTAAATATAGGGGAGAAGAGAAAATGCCTACTCTGAAGAGAATTTGGAAGAAATTCCGGTTGAAATGAAAACCTCTGGCCTCCAGCACTGATGCTAGCGAACCTCCTCGTGCGTTCAGTGGAAGTGTGTGTTTCTTTTTCTTTGTCAGAATTGCACACGGGTGGCCCTCTTTATGCACCAAATACAATTTCACAGTTTATTGCTTCTGGTAATGGATTCTTATGGCTTCAACATGTAGATGGCAGGACTAAGTGGCAAATAGGGGCCAGCGGATGCAACAGAGAGCGGGTGACAGAGCAACTTCGGCAGCAAACAAACAAGGGTAGCACTTGACGGTGGCGTCCAAGTACAGTGGACTGCATACACAGCTTTCACCATTACTGAAATGATTTCCCAGATGACGCCAGCTGCCTGTTGGCCAATAAAACATGTTTGAACCTTCAAAAAATAAAGAATGCAAAAGACTTAAAGACTGACAAATTATTTTGTATCATTAATAGAGCAGATGAATAATTGAATAGCAACTGTTTCATTCAATACTTGAAGCTGGGTTATAACACACTGTCCCAGTGCCTAGGTTCCAGATTCTTCAGAGTATGCAGTTCTCGCTGCAGTGGGCTTTGTGCCACTGTTCCTTCTCCCATGGAGAAACAGATGGCACAAAGCCACTCCACTCTCCTCCATAACTAAGGCAGAGCATGAGAGGCAGTAACATGCCTCCCTTGTCATAGCACTCAGGGTAGTGCCCCTCCACACTTTATATAGCTTTGGGATTCAACAAGCCTAAATTTAACACTGCTCAAAGCGGTACATGTTCTGAAATAATTTTTATCAAAGCAGGCCTCCGTCAGTCTTGAAAGACTATGGTATCGTGCTTGGCGCTGCATATGCTGCATGCGGAGCATGAAAGCCTGGGTTGGATTGTTATGGAGGATTGGCTGTTACCCAAGCAGCAAATCCCCCCTCTCCATGCCACTGAATTGGTCCAATGGAAAGGCAAAGCCAATATGGTTGGATCCAGCTGGCATCGCAGAGCTGGGCTAAGGACAGGAGCTCACCTTGTCTTGTGGGGCTGACCCGGGAATCAAACCCTGGCCTGCTGGTTAACAGGCACAGCTTCTTTACCGCTGTGCCGGTTTCCTTTTTATCAGTAACACTGTAAATTAATAATAGTTCATAAATAAAGCATTAACTGGATTTTCTTCCAGTGGACCAACAAGGCAAGCTGCAAGGATAATTATGATTATTGCAGCTACCAACTGATTAGCACCTTGGTTCACCTTTCAAATTAATCAGGTCGGTTGAAACTCAAATTTCTTACTAGCCAGGGTAATTGTTGGTGTGTGTGGAAAGGTTGCAAAGATTCTTCCAGTTGTATTAATGTGCCACCATTTCTACAGCAGAGGATTAATTCATTTTGAATGAGCGTTTGATCTTTTGCAATATCATGTTACCAGTTTCTTCTTCTGCAAAGAATGATTAGGCTGCATTGGTAATGAGTGAGATGAATGCATCTCTTAAATCCACTATTAAACCTCCTATTTGAATATATTAGGAATGGCAAAATCACTATTAATTTGAATAGCAATGGCAAGATGGGTATTTCATATCAAGATGAATGGCACTTTCCTTGCCTTGATTGCCTACAGATAGGAAAGGAATGTGCCTGCATAGTAGGGGAACATAGTAGGGATGGCACTGGCAACCTGCTGCTGAGGGAATTACAGGTTGTTCTGCGAGGAATTCCACCTGGGAAGTTAAATGATGTTGAAAGCCCAAACATTACTGATACTTGCAGGTCCAACATTTTATACACTGATTTTTATCCATGGATTAGATTCAGCACTGATGGCCATTGCAGATATGAAGGACCCTGCTGATTGCTAGAGAAAGGGGCAAAATTCCTATAAAACTTCTCAAGACCCACAGGTTAAAGAACAGTGTTTAGAGCACAGGGAGCCTGTGCGTCACCCAGTGGGATGCACGCACCGCCCCTTGTGACACTGGCTTCAGAAGGGCACTGCACATGCACCAACTTTGGCACATGCACAGTCTCCTCTGAAGCCAGTCTCACTCTGAAGCCAGGAGACTTCCTCCTCTCCAAGGAAGAGCATCCGGCTCCTCCTTAGAAAGAAGGAAGTCCACGCCTGTGCTAGGGAAGCCGAGCGGCAGTTTCTGGCTGCTGCTTGGCCTCCCTAGCAAGGCCAAATGGCCGCGCAGAGGGACTCACTGCGCATGTCCGAGACTTTGGACATGTGCAGTGCATCTGCACAACCATTGGGCATTACTCTGAAGGTGGAGCAGCTGGTTCCATCTTCGGAGCAAGGCCCAATGGGTGCATAGAGACACACTGCGCTTGTCCAAAGTCTTAGACATGCACAGTGCGTCTTTGTGCCCAGTGCCTCAGCCAGCCATTAAGGCCAGCTCGTGAGGCAGAGCGACAGCCAGGTGCTGACACCCGGTGCTGCCGGAGGAGTGTCAAACTCCTCTGGAGCATCACCTGGTGCAGACCACAGCAGCCGCACCACCCTGATGACGTATATGTTAGAGCATTTAAATGGTTTGTCAGCCCTCCCCACAAAACTCCTCCTTAACTACCTTCATCATCTCAGCTATTCATCTAAATCAGGGGTGTCCGAACATTTTGGCAAAGGGCCATATCATGTCACTGTGGCCATAAAAATAATTTATATTTTAAATTTGAATAAATTTACATAAATCTACATATAAGCATATATTAAAGACAGATCTAGAGGATTACAAGTCTTGCGCAAGGCCCAGATAGAGGGATCTTGCCACAGGCCACACTGAGGTTCATCTCAATGAACCATATTTGGCTCCCAGGCAGGGGTTTGGTTTTAAAATCTTGGTATTTTTGAATACCATCATGTTATATATCAATCAATGTGTAATTTTGTGCAGAATGCAATGAAACAAACCATTTTGAATTATATCTATTCTATCAAAGGTTATAGCCAAAACACAAGCAGAGGAGAGGTGATGGTGCATAACCATGCTCACTGCCCAGGGAGTGAGAGCCACCAGCAGGTGATATACTGGCTTCCCACATTGGAAGATGCAAGCGCTATTGATTCTAATGGAAGAACCCACCATATGGGACCCACCATATGGGAGGAGAGCCACCAGCAGGTGATATGCTGGCTTCCCACATTGGAAGATGCAAGCGCTATTGATTCTAATGGAGAAGAGAGATTTGATTTACTTCTCTCTCTCCCCCACATAAAAAAATCTCTTCCCTTCTGGTTGTTCTCAGCCTTAGAAATAATCAGGCACCTGATGTGAGATTCCTCCTGTGTTTTTTTTAATGCATTCATTTACAGAGCAGTAAACATGATAGCATCTCTCTTCAACAACCAAATACTCATTATTCCAAAGTGACTCTGCTATTGTGCACCTAATCCTCTGTTTAAAAGGCAATAGAAATGGTTACAGGGTGATAAAAAAGGAATGTAATTTAAAGATAATACTGAGGGAGGGGGGAAAAGCCCTTTATGTGGATTGCTGCCTTTGCACTTGATTTGCCCCCCCCTTCTCTGTCCTCCTTCAGTTTGATATGCTAAAGCCGTTTTGAAAAACATAATTGGAATCCCATTGGCACTTGAAACAATTACAAGAGCCTTCAAAAGAGGGTATATTTTTTCCCCTGCCATGTCTGCTTTGCTGCTATTGTTTAGATTACATTTATGAATAATTCACAGCCAGTGATGGTGCTGCTACAGTCAGGGGAACACACCTGATTTCACAACAGGAAGGGAAAGGCAAACAAAGTTGACAAAAAGAAGGAAAGCCATATGTATTCAAATGGAAGGATGCGTGCTTGCACAAGGTGGAAGACAATGCCACAATCTGCTCTGAGTTTTTTTTTTAACTTTGTTTTTCCAGGCCTCACTTTGAAAACAAATTTAGCATCGCAAGATGGAAAGGGGGACCGGTTTGCATCAAATCCACCATTGTGCACACCATGTTGTCTTAAGCTGTGTTCACTTTTAATTCTGTTTGACAGCATCAAGGAGTTAAATAGTGAGGTAATGGGTTGAGGAGTATGTTTGGTGGTTGTGTTTGCATGTTCAGATGAAAGCATCCTGTGTTTGCACGGTGATGCAGTGACAGGCAGAGGTAACAGACACATACATACGTGTGTGTGTGTGTGTGTGTGTGCGCGCGTGCCTCTTCAGCAGCATCACTAAGATTTGCATCACCTGTTTGTTGGTGAGAGGCCAGTAAGTCACCCCCATGATGGACCTCCTCCCGTGTAGCAGATGTAGCAGCATCCTTGACAGTTGATGTGGCAAAGCATTGTCCCACTCCTGCTGGTTTTTTGGCTATAATTTTTCATAGAATAGAGCAATTTTAAAGGGAGCTGTTTCATTGCATTCTGTTGTAAATTAAATGATGTAAGATACTACATGAAGTTTTATTCCATAATATGTAAAACCATATTATATGCAGTTTTACAAATTTTGGTCCATAGCGGTGTCTATATCACCATGCACATCACACCATGCACATCACACCACTGCATCTCTAGCCATGCCACATCTCTAGCCATGAATGTTTATATAGTTCCAATCTTTATATACTCGTATAATTTAAAAAAACTTAATAATGATGACCACTACAGATACAAGAAGCTGATTCCTGGAGAAGAGTTTTAAAAACTGTTCTGAACGGGACCCAGGGCCTCAGGGTTCTCTGTTGGTGCGAGGCGAACCACTGGGATCCAATGGATCATGATTCAGAGTTAAAACACCTTCCCTGGACAATTGTGCCAGCACGTGGACACTGTATGTCACTGTATGTCTCTGTATGTCACATTACCTTACAAACCTTCTGATTTGACTGTAAAATATATTTACATTTTCAACTTTATACCATTCTCTCTAGCTTTGCTTACACAGCTTTGACTAGCTTGTGCTAACAAATCACGATTATACCATCGGAAAGAACACCAGGCTGGAAGATTTGTCCTTCACAAAGCTGCACAATCAAACCTGAAATATAACCTGAGTTATTTTCCACTCATTAGGCTATAGGAACTCACAGCTAAGACAAAGCACATAGGAAAAAATTCTTGTCTTCAGGTTGGATGCTGAAGGAATAATGTTTTGCTTTGTGGCACATTATATAGAAACAAGACTCTTCCATCTTAATTTGCATATATTAAGAGACCATTTGTTCCAGCTATGGTATATTCTGATGAGAAGGTTGCCAATTCTCAACCTCACACAGAATTCCTTTGAGGATGCATCTAATGTTGCTTAAAGTGGAACACATTATCAAAAGGAATGCAAGGGTGTAAAATATGGAACAAGACTGGAAGTATGTAAGTTGCAAGATATTCCTTTTGCTGGAAGTAATTGGATAAGAAGGCCATGCAGAGGTCAGGGAATCCAAGTAGATAAGATTGGACTTTCCCATGAGCAATGAAAACTTCTGGGGATTTCATGTGGATGTTAATAAACATGTGTATGAAAGTTTATCAGAACTGGAACATCTGGAAATGAAATTCACTGGAGATGTTCAGTCAGTGGATAAAGGGATGAGTGCCTTGACTTGACAGGACAGAAGACATTCACATAGCACACACAACTGCCAAAGATGTACAGATCTGGAGATGGGACTTCCAGGGGAGTACCAGACTGTCATTTTGTGACAGTGGTGTCACTAGGGGGTACATGCCACACTGGATGATGTACTTGGGGGTGACACTGCTACTAGCCAAAATGTTTAAAATTTTAGTATAACCATAATGTACATATCATTCAATGTGTAGTTTCATACAGAATGCATGAAATATATCAAAAAGTAATAGTGAAAAATAACAGTGATACATCACCTTGCCCACCACTTGGGACATTACCCTATCCACTGCATGGGAGAAGGTCCATCATAGAGTGATAGGCTAGTCTTCCATACCAGGTGATGCAAATCTTAGTGACACCACTGCTTTTTGGCATGAAAATGAAATTGTAATGTTAAAAAATGTTTTTAAAGAATTTTGAATGGTTGCCCTTCTTGATTTGGCACAACTCTCGTAACACCTTGACAGGAGCCAATCAGTTAATTATACTAAAAACTTTGTAACACTTTCTGTGTATGCCAAATACATCCCATGCATTATCCTGATGAGATCTTTACAACAGCCCTGCACAGTACGTACCAGTGGCGTAGCTAATTATCATGTAGCCCAGTGCAAAGCTGAAAATGTAGCCCTGGAAATGATGTCATAATCGGAAGTGATGCCATCCCTGGATATTTTTAAAAAGAAAATTGGGAAAAACTTGCCTCTTCTTGAGCAGTTCACCACCATTTGCTCTGCTAGTGGCAAAGCTAAAGCACCTACAGTGGTAACAAGTGCCTTGCTTAACAAGCGTTTCACATAACAAGCAGAAATTTCCAAGAAATCTTGCTTCACGTAACAAGTTCCACTTCACTTAACAAGCAAGTGCGCTATGGGCATACGTGCTATGCAGCCCTGATGCTCCACATGGAGGCTCTTTAAAATGGCTCCCAGCCAGCTCTGATGCCTCTAACTACCCCCAACTTGGGGGCAGTTGCCTGGAGGTGCCAGAGGCAGCTGCCCCTAACTGCCCCCAAGTGCCCCCACCAACCACCTTAAACCTCCAGCAGCAGCCCAGGTAAGCCTCCCAGGAAAGTGTCTTTGATTGCAGTCTCCTAACTACGTCTACTCAGAAGTAAACCCATTGTGTTAAATGGGTCTTTCTCCCAGGAAAGTGTCTTTAGGATTGCAGCCTAAGTAGACTTCATAGGATCATGCACATTGAATGCATGTTTTGAATTCAATTCCAGTGTTTTGTCATCATTTTTACATCCAGTTAATATTTTTATATGGCTATTTTTTGGGTTGTGGAACCAATCGTCTGAGTTTCCATTATTTCCTATGGAAAAATCTGCTTCACTTAAAGAGCATGCCTCCGGAACAAATTAAGCTCTTTATGTGAGGCACCACTGTATTTGCTATCTGGAGTTGAAGAAGATTTTGTTCCCTCTCCCTGTCCCGTAACAATAAACCCAAATTTAATTAAGTAAAAATATGAAAATTGTATCCCTTATTGGTTAGGGAACCTATGCTTGGGCTAAGAGGAATTGTTATTCTTTCCCTGCTTAATAGAAGACAAACACCACTTAGTGTCTGTCTACTCAGTTAGTATGGGGTATCTGTTTTATGATATTTTTCCGGAAAAAATTCCTGACAGTTCGGGCGGTTCGGCAGTGGAATAGATTGCCAAGGGAGGTGTTGGACTCTCCCTCACTGGGGATCTTCAAGCAGAGGCTCGACGAGCACCTGTTGGGGATGCTCTAGGGGGATTTCCTGCTGCAGGCAGGGGGTTGGACTAGATGATCTACTAGGTACCTTCCAACTCTATGATTCTGATATATGTACTGTATACTGTATGTTACTGAGAGCTGGTTCATATTAACATCTTATTAGTTCCATAAAGTATCAGAATAACATATCATTGGCTCTCAGCACCATCAGTAACATAGGAAAGATTGAGTTAAGAAAATCCACTTTTGTTCCATATGCTTTTGTATTTTCATTTTCTGGTTAATTGGCCATAACTTGTGATACAATATAGATATTCCAATGCTGTTTGTTTTATTGCATTCTGCATAAAATTACCTTTCTAACAATATATAACATGATGGTATTGTCATTCATACAAACCTCATTTTTAACAATTTTGGTCACTAATGTCAAGCTCAGCTTGTAGCCCCCCTAAAGCTTGTAGCCCGGTGCAACTGAACCCCCTACACCACCTCTAGCTATGCCACTGATTCCCTAATGGTAATCCTGTGATTTCAACCAGGAATGGCTTGATTTTTAGTTCCTACTTCTCAGCACTATGGTCCACCAATTTTCCAGCTTTACGTAACCATTACCATAGGCCTGCATTTCAGCATCCCGCATTATCAGTTGCATGCAGTCAAATTCCCAGAGCATGGTGGGGAATGGATGACAGTAAGTTTTGAAGGCTCATGAATGCACTGTGTAATCAGCCCTTCCCTCACTTCTTTGAAGCTGCTCTAGGTATTGAGAGCAATGTGGAGGTATCACCTCTGTGTTGCTGTCACTCATCCAGAATGGCTGGGTGGATGGGTGCTCACATGAGGGGTTTGCAAGATGTGCCACCACCACCAGCAGCAATCCTGATTGCATGTATTACTTAAAAAGTAGTACATCAACTCCTGATAGCTAATTCATCCAACTAGCATCATGATAAAAGTATCAAATCCAATTAACCTTAGATGACCATCTAAAAATAGCCTAATTTACATAAATTACAATTGCCCGAAAAATGGATCCAGTTGGTCATCTAAGGGTTAAAATATAAATTGACTACCACCAGAAATCCTTGCCAAAAAATAGGGCTGCAATCCTAAACACACCTTCCTGGAGTAAGCCCAATTGAATATAATAGAACTTACTTCTGAGTAGATAGAGTTAGGTTGATCTCTCTCTCTCTCTCTCTCTCTCTCTCTCTCTCTCTCTCTCTCTCTCTCTCTCAATCCCTTGGATGTTTCTAGACGCTGACACACAATGGATGTTTCGAAGACAACAAAGGCTAATGTCTACTGGCCATGATCTTAATTTACAATCTGGGGCTTTTGTTCAAGAGATGTCAAATTAGGTTGATGACCCTCCATTATCATTATCAATATATGTTCTCTGGACAACTACAGGGCAATAATCCTGAAGGAACTGCTTTACTTTCAACGTTATATAGAGTCACTACACCCCCTAATGTCCAAAATAAGAAAGTAGCTGTTCTGAACCCAAATGCTGTATGTTACAGCTTCTGCGACAAAATTCAGCATGTCTACAACAACCTGTTAATGGGAAACAGAGTTTTGGTCTGAGATCTAATGTGACGCCACAAATGTTGCAAGCTAGAGGATTGTTGCCACATGAATTCTTTAGTCTCAGAGTATGTGTTTGATACTGAAATAGAGCCATAAAATATCCCAGTGGGGGTTTGGAAAAAAAGGGATGGGGAAAGGTGGTGATGCAGGGAGAGGGGGGTCAAATGACAACATCACTACATTGACTGCCCAGAGTGCCATTCTGAGATGAAGCTGTATAAAACTATATAGACTTAAAAAAAATGGAAATGCCAGTCTTTACTAGATGGAGACATTTTTTGAGATCCTAAGAAATTTCTTGCTCCCTTCCTTTGGTTCCTGGACCCCCATTTTGCCCCAGGCCCAATGCCCCCCCTCCCCGAAAGCCTCTCATGCCTCACTTTGCTTCACTTTGAAATACACCACAAGTAAAATTGTCATTTTATTTTATCTTATCCTATGATCTCACAAAACATCAGATGAAGCACTATCCTTAACTTCCATCAGTAACAACAAACAGCGTACTTCCTATTTCAAAGGGTGGCGCTAGATTTTGGAGAGTGTTTGCAGTGTTAACTTTTTTTTTCTCAGAAACCTAAGCAATGAGATCAAATGAGACACAGAGATACTGTAAATGATAGAGCTAAATTAACTGTATGGACCTACAAAAGACAGATATTGCTATCGTGGGGTGTTGGGAAAGTCTGTATGCCAAGAAAGTACTTGAGGAAGAAAGAACTGACCTGGGGCATCACAAGCAGATAATTGATTATATAGATTAAACAATCTACCACATATGCTGGAAGAATGCAATTGGTTCTGCCCAAGTCTATTTCCCTGCTAGAAAATAAAAGTCAAGTGTGGTTTTGCCGCAAGCCATCAACCAGGAGGAGCTGGGTGGCTGATGAGCTTATCATGTGGCTCTGGCCAAATTAATCAACAGCTGTTACTTGCGTTTCAGTATTCAGAGCAAGCAGAACACTGAATCACCATCTTAGAATGGGAGGATTCGACCAACACCCATTCCTGGACAGCATGTAGCTTTATGTAGAGGACGTGTTTTCTTTTAACCCAAGATGGGTATTTGACTCATGTTGATTTGAATCATAGATATCACTGACGCAGACTTGACTCATGACCCATGACTCAGGCTGTGACCCACAAAAATAAGTGGGGACATAAAAGGACTCAGATCACAAGGTCTTTTGGTGCAATGTGAAAGTGGGGGAAATTTCCTACCTGAGGCTACTGCTTCAGTTGTCCTCAGACAGGGGATGGTGATACAGGACTGTGGCCAGTGGGATAACTGGAGTTGTGCATGTGAGTCACAAAAAGCAGCTCAATATGTTGTGAACACTACTGTGTAAATGCTGTTGTGTATTGTTGTGTGTTTGTTTTCCCCAAGTGGACCAACCAGCGCAGGTACCTATATTTTTCAAAGAGTGAATATACATGAAAAGCCTAATTCATTTAGACTGCTACAGTTATTGCTTTGCAGCTTTGATTAATGATATTTGTATAGGATTTTTTTATACTTTTGCCCAGTCATGATTCTTTTTTTCCTTTGCTCAACTAGTTTAATCCATGCTAGTAAAGGAGTCAATAAATTTCAAGTTCAGCTTGTAGTAACTCTGGAGTTTATTTGCACATGTAGTTAATGTGCATCATTTGCATGTACCCACTTAATCCTTTATGGCATATATGATATTGTTGTAACCTTGCTGCATATACACTCTTGTTATGTGGCTGTTGTCATTTTCCACCTGCTATGTACTGACAGATCATTTTAGAAGAAAATTTGCTTAACCTTAAGGGGTAGATTGGTTAACTGAAGGTTGCTCTGAGACTTGGTCAAGCCTAGAAAAGGAGCCAAGAGACAGAAGGAGTAGGATAGGTGGACAACCCTTTCTCCACTGCTGAACTCAGAGGCCTCATTGTCAGGATTGCAACCTTCAATGCATCCAGGAAAATTTTCATCACCATAACTAGCTGGATGATAACATGGTTCTCATCAACATCTTTAACATCTGATGCTTCCTCCTCCATGCTGGTATCCTACAATGTGCTGAAGATTGTGTCGATGATGATTTCTCTGTGCTAGCCTAGCAAGGGTGTGACCCTTTAGGGTGACACTACTTATTTAGGGGACACTACTTATTTAGGGGGGACACCACTGATATACACAAATGTGTACTGCATCCAGTCCAGCCAGTTTGAGTACCACTGTTCTACACTGACAGTCATTCTCCAAAGCATCAGACCCCTGCCCCAAGAGGTTTGCAGTCCAAAATAGACACAAGGAAGGCATACTAGAGTAATACCAGAGTATATAGTAAAACGTTGGATTGAGAGTAACTTGGACTGAGAGCATTTTGTAAGGCAAGCAAACATTTATAATAAATTTTAATTTAATATACAAGCGATGTCTTGAGAAACAAGCAAAAAATAGTCCCAGCCAGGATACAGCCAGTTTCCGCAGTCTGCCAGCACCTGTTTTATTATTTTGCATTACCGTATATTATAGTATTGTAATCATTTTGATATGAATATTTTTGGGTTGTGGAATGAATGTTCTGAGTTTCCAATTTCTTATGGGAAATTAGCTTTGATATATAAGCATTTTGGTTTATAAGCATTCTTCTGGAACAAATTATGCTAGTAAATCAAGATACCACTGTATAAGGGAAGAATGTGCTATTTCATGTATATGGCACATGTAAAATGGTAGAGGGGTTTATAGTATCAATGAATCTGAGGAATGAATTTGAAGGCACAAAGACAGGGTATCCCACAGGTGCTCTGAGAGGGGATTCCAGGGGTAAAAGTCTCAAGAATGAGAGGTGCTTTGAAAGAGCACAAAAATGTACATAGCTTCACAAATTTGATTCCACCATGATTCAACTGAGCACTAGCTGATGGCAAGGCACATGAAGTTGAAGTAGGGCAATTGGTCCTGATTCACAGCTGGTGCCACAGGAATGCTATGGAGCTGTGAGGTCAGCTTTGCCAGAGACTCTAGAAAATCGGAATGGGGGTTTTCACTACAGGAAAGGTCTTTTTGCATTCAGTTGTAGAGGCATAAGCACAATAGTAGAAGGGACCATTTATAATCATCTCAGTAAAGCTGTATGCAGGGTTTATGCACTTGTGCTGCAGAAGGAAGCCTCAGAATTACAACTCCTGGTAGACTGCGGTAAATTCTCCATTTTATTCCCCCACTAACAGATGTTATGTCCCTAGAGATGCAGTGTCTTTACATCTTCATTGAGACCAAGCCTATAAGAAACCAGGATCTGTAAGATTTTGCTCCCATTTTAGGTGAGAGAAAGTGCTATCCTTCTGCAAACCTTCCCTCACAGGAGCACAATAGAAAAACTGTAGGTTGTCAAAATTCTCCCAACCATTTTGCTTTTCCCAAAATACGTCCCAAAGGGGACTCCAGGGAGATTTTGGCTGCAATCCTAAACTCACTTTTCTGGGAGTAAGACTCCCAATTTATATTTCAGATTTGCATAATTTGCAAATCTTTGCATAATAATTGCAAATAAAATAATTTGCATACAGTATAAAATAGAGATATATCTGGGGAATTGTAAGGCTTACCCTTGGAACAGATGAGGGGTCTTGCTGTAGGCTACACTGAGACTATTCGCAGACCTCATCTAGCCGTAGAGCTGGGGTTGGACACCCCTGATCTATTATATCCCATGACAAAGCATGTGATCAAATATTAAAATGAAGCTGGAAAGTAAAGGCCTGTTTCCAGAAAGATGCCCCATGCAATGGAGAAGCAAGAGAAAATTTTCAACTCTGCAAAATTACAAGCAGGGATAAAATTGTCCCCTTTACCCTTCACCAGTCTGTCATTCTCATGCCACTAGATCTTTCAAAAAGGAAAAAGAGAAGAAAATTATGACTGCAATAATCTGACCTTGGAATACTTGGTTCTTTCTAAACCATTCATTCCCTTCACATTTGCAAAATTTTCCTATTGAATATCTGCCATTCAAATGGATTATTATTCAGCAAGGAACACTTTTGGCCCAGCTGTGTGTGACATCCACTTTTGGGAATTTGCAATATTACAGAAGCACCACATCCAATTAAACTGGCAGGGATCCAGGCTGTGACCTTGGGTTTCGCGATCTAAGCATTCATGCATTACCATACCTCTCAAAAAAGGAGACAAAATGCACATCCCCATTGATTCTGTCAGGTTAATGATTATGAGCTATCATGGATAAAAAATAACACACAGGCTGACAGTGGGTACCCACTGCAGGAAATGAGCCTTGATTCCACCAACACAGTCCTTGGGCTGAGGAGAAATAATGCAGCTGAATCTATGCATGCTTCAGAACAAACAGCAAACTACATATTACATGAAATGTCCCGTTAATTTATTTATCTGATTATGTATTAAATTCACTTTTAATTCATCCTTTTGTCAACAGGGAGACCTCAATGCAGCAAACACTATGTTAAAATACTATAACACAAAGTTCCCAGCCTTGCAGTCATGAGGAGCTGAATCTGCAGACATATAGTGAGCATGGGGAGTGCAAGGGTGCAGAGGAGCCACTACTAGTATTTGAATCAAATAATGGGAGAGATCCCCATGATGGATCCTAACCCTTACAAGATCACAGGAAAAAAGTACAGCTGTCATCTAGACGCCACTAGCACCCCAAGGGTTTGCTTCACTTGTGCAGGAGACTAGTGTGTCACTACTATGAAGGATCTCTTCCCATGCAATGGGTGAGTCAGTGCCCTAAGTGTGGTGATGCACCAATTGCCCTGCCTTACTTTTTTTGCTATAAATGTTAACATAATAGAGATTTTTAATGTGGTATGTTTCTTTGTATTCTGAATGAAATTACACACAAATTTATGTATAACCCAACGGCATTATTTAAAGTACCATGATTTAAATTTTTTTGGCCAGTATGGTGTCACCCCAATGCATGTCACCTAGTGCAGCCCACGCCCTCTGCATCCCCCTAGTGACTCCACTGTGAAAGAGAACCTATTCCTCAGCAGTGATTTGGTGGGTTCCTTGTCCTGTCACTATAACATCACTCAACAGCATTTGCGATTCTTGTTTTGGTCATTGGTGGTGAACTGATATACAGTGGTGCCTCACATAAAGAGCTTAATTCATTCCGGAGGCATGCTCTTTAAGTGAAATGCTCTTTAACTGAAGCAGATTTTTCCATAAGAAATAATGGAAACTCAGACGATTGGTTCCACAACCCAAAAAATAGTCATATAAAAATATTAACTGGATGTAAAAATGATGACTAAAGACTGGAATTGAATTCATAACATGCATTCAATGTGCATGATCCTATGAAGTCTACTAAGGGCGCAATCCAGAGTAACTACGGGGAGTCCTTGCACCGGTGTAAGAACAATTTGCTCTGGATTGCAATATAAGTTTCCCATAGGTTTTCACTAGGTGGTGCAGTAACTACGGGTACATGTAATGTCTCTTATGTGCTCCCGTAGTTACTCTGGATTGTAGGGTTAGACTGCAATCCTAAAGATGCTTTCCTGGAAGTAAGCCCCATTTAACACAATGGGGCATACTTCTGAGTAGACATAGTTAGGAGACTGCAATCAAAGACACTTTCCTGGGAGGCTTACCTGGGCTGCTGCTGGAGGTTCAAGATCAGTGGTGGGCTCCAGCAGGTTTGCACCTACTCTATAGAACCAGTTGTTAACGAGAGATAGGACATACAAAGTTTAAAAATAGCCATTTAAAAGTGGCTGCCACATGGGCAGAGAACCGGTTTTTAATTTCTTTGAATCCCATCACTGTTCAAGATGGTCGGTGGGGGCACTTGGGGCAGTTAGGGGCAGCTGTCTCTGGCACTTCTACCTCTGGCACAGTTAGAGACAGCAGCGCTGGCCGGCAGCCCTTTTAAAGAGCCTCCATGCAGAGTGTCAGGGCTGCTTAGCCCGCATGCCCATAGCGCGCTTGCTTGTTAAGTGAAGCGGAACTTGTTATGTGAAGCAAGATTTCTTGTAAATTTTTGCTTCTTATGTGAAACGCTTGTTAAGCGAGGCACTTGTTAAGCGAGGTACCACTGTACCTTTCTATGGATGCAGGCTCCATTAATTGCTGTAGGTATAATGTCACCCTTCAAGATTCAAACTGATCTCGTAACTTAAAGATTTACAGCATAACCTTCCTCTTCCCAGCAAACATTCCCATGCCCAGGGAGCCATGCACTTCTGAATGCAAACCCAGACGTTTGAGCCATACTCCACAATGCACTGTTTCCATAGTGATCTCTAGATGTTCTATCACAAGTCCTATTCTCAGAAACAATCTTTCAAGGACATCCCACACACTCCACTTGCAGTGGGATTCATATGAAACCCTGGGCAGCAGGTCTGTTGTCCTTAGTGGGTGTCAGGAACAGAGCCCCAGCATAATTGTTGAATTCTATGGTTATACTATGATCCGGCAATCCTAATTGTCTGGTGCCTTTCCATGTGAACACATTTTTTATTGTTCATTTTTTTTCTTTGGGAAATGTGTTGTCAAAATTTTGTCAGTGTGAGTTCTTAGCACCATCAATTTTTCTTAAAATCCCTAGGAGTTAAATCTTGGGCAGCCCAAGATTTATGGCCTGTGCTATATGCAGCATAGGTTAAGAAGCGGCTGGATATACAAGGCAATAATATATAACAAGGCAATATACAATACATTCCTCTCCCCAAAATATTGCCTAGACTGCCCTTTATTTGGAATCCATAAAGCCTGGTGCCCAGTGGCCCAGGACAGGAGAAAGATGCGAAAAAAGGAGGCCTTTTGAGTGTTCAAGGATGCTCCTTCTCCAGCCTGTCCAACCTCCTGTTCTGCCCATCTCCAACCCAAAACACCACCATCCCCATTACAGAATATCTTGCCACTCTATGCCAGTGACTGCTGCACCAAACAGTCCAACAACAGGTTTATGTTGTGAGTGGCAGGGGTTAGTGCCCTACCCATTAGCAGAATAGGATTGATACTATGCAATCCTCAGCATGTCTACTCTGAATTAAGTCCCAGTGTGTTCAACAGGACTTACTCCCAGGAAAGTGTGGTTAGGATTGCAGCCATAATCTCTTCGCCCTTTGGTTCTAATAACTAAAGGGGCTTCCGAGCATTTCATCAAAAGGGCCACATTGTTCATCCGACATGGTGTCAAGGGAAGGTAGGTAAGTAGGTAGGCAGTTAAATGAATGAATGAAGTACTTTACAGCTGCAATCCTAAAGTTGCTCTTTCCTGGGGATAAGAGCCATTGAATACAATGGGGCTTACTTTTGAGTAGACATGGTTTGGATTGTGCTCTAGTTAAGTACTTTATTTGTATCCTGCCTTTTTCTCAAAAGTCTAAACAAACATACATATGTGTCTTGACATGTCTGATATGTGCAGGAAATCACAGGCATGTGAGATGATTGATGTTGGTGACACCAATGCTGCTTCCCATCTAGAGTCTAGCCAATGAGCATCTGCAATTCTGAAAGATCCTGGGCATGGTGCAGTGGAATGAGTGTTCATCCCATTTCTGCAAAATCAATATTTGCAATGACACGCAGCTCAATCCCTATCTTGACGCAGACCTCGTTGATCCGACGCAGCAGAGTCCTTTTTTACGGCTCTTCTCTCCCAATGCACAGTAAATACCAACCTGCCCTTCCGACTACGATCCTTCCACACATTTCAAACACTTTAATGGTTTTTCTCACTGAACCATAAAAATTATTTATAAATTCATTTTTTCCCAAAGCATTTACACAAGGAGAAACTCGTAACATGATGTGAAACACAAATTATGATTACCGAAGCATAAAAGGTTCATTGGGTCTATGTATATGTAATGAAGGAAAAGGCAATGGGTGCTGAAGGGAGGACTCTTATTATAAAGCGGTCATTAAACATAAGGAAGTGGGATAATGAATTATTCGTACGAGGGTAATTTTTTGGGATAAACAGTTTGACAGGGCAAAGTCATAACTTCAGCATCCTAATTTGCGCTGTGTATATTTTGTTCAGTTGGTAAGAAGTGGATCGCTTGACCTGATCCGCAGAGCTTCATTCCCAGAAAGGACCCATTTGATAACTTAGTCCAGAAATCTTCAACAGCTTTTAGACTCTTAAACCAAATACTCCTTTGTATTTTAGACTCTTGAACCTAATACTCCTAGACCATTCCCCCCCCCTCTCTGCAACTAAATCAGCAGAAAGTATGCAACAATTAAATTCAACAAACTAGATAAACATAGAGAAAATTATTAGGTTCATCATAGTACAAAGTCCATCATGTGCCTCTAGAGGAAGTAAGCCCTCAATGAAACATACACCTTGAAAAATACAGAAAGCATCTGCGTCACAGACTGCAGAACTGATGGGCTAAATCAACCATCACCACTATATAATATGAGAAGAACAAAAGAACCAGAGATTTGTCCTTGGAGAGCCCACAGGTGTGATTCATGCGTGGAGATGAAAAGTCATTGATGTAAACAAATAGTTTATGGTCTGTTAAACGAAAGCAAAAGCAATGGTGTGGAGCAGAAGTAATTCTACTCAAGCTCTCAATCTTGTGTTGAAATAGTTGTAGGTTTGATTCTGTAACACTCGTCCATGGTTCATTGTGAGGAAAACCATGGAGGTCATATGAAGACAAACTTCTGAGCCTGCATGTCATAATTCCACTGGCAGATGATGGGTCAAATTGATGCCATGTTCCCTGTCTCTGCACATCCTCAACAGGTGGTCTGGGATCCAGAGGGGGTTGTGGGAATATTGTCATCGCATTTTGTTTTGAGGCTCAGATCTACACAACCCAGAAATGAATTGACCACCAGAGAAGGAGATCAACTGTATCAAAGTGTTGTGCATTTCATCATGCTTTATTTTTTTTACTCAGTAACCCCTTTCCCATTTTCCTCTTATCAAGAACATAATCACTGATAATGTAATCAGTAATAAAGTCATAAAGGGAATTGCTATTTATTTCACACTCTGGGACGGGAATTTACAGAAAGCTGTGATCAAATGTTATAGGGGGAATAACTGCAATAAATCAAATCATCCATTGCTCACTTAAGTGAAGTCTAATGGGTTGCAGGCACCTATAAAGTCTAATATGGGATCATGCACATGTGTGTGTGTGTGTGTGTGTGTGTGTGTGTGTGTAAGAATACAGCATTGCAAAACATAACAATGCATTGCAATGTTGTAATTACAAACTTTGATGAAGATATAAATTAAGACACTAGTTTTAATAACATACATAACATCTATTAATAAAAAATAAATATTGTAGAAATCTGGTTGCAAGCATGCACTACATGGGGGAAAAATTTCCTGAGCAAATTTTTGGGCTGAAACAATCTGACAATTTTCTCAACTATTTTCTGTACCTCTGAGAATTGCCTTTTCTGATATTTTCTTTGGGAAGGTAAAACATACATATAGAGCTCTCAAAATATGCAATGCAAACGTTTATCCCCAATGGATGTTCCCATGAATGGAGAAAGAAGAGGTCTGAACTTTTTTTCATTTTAATGTATTTATTTAAACCAGCTATTTTCAAACACTGTGCCATGGCACACTGACACACTGGTGGCGCAGATGGTCCACAGGTGTGCCAGGGGACTTTGGAGAGAATCTTTGGGGAAATTGGGGGATTTGAACCCGCTTCCTGCAACATGGTGCACTTTCTCATTGGTCAAATTAATGATGGTGTGCCTTGATAATTTTTGGCTGCAATCCAAATTTCCAGATAGGCTGGAAACCTGGAAGACTTCTGCAGACCTGGGGCTGTCACAGAAGTGCAGGGTGACCATATAGAATGGAGGACAGAGCTCCTGTACCTTTAACCATTGCATAGAAGAGGAAATTTGGCAGGTTTAACTCAACATAGAAAGTTTTAAAGAGCAACACCCGCCTAAATTCCCTATGCAGTCGTTAAAGGTACAGGCACTGTCCTCCATTCTATATGGTCACCCTGCAAAAGTGTTGTAACTCATAAAATGTAACTCATTTTGTCACTTCTGCCCCACCCCTGGAGGAATACACCAACAGGAATACACCAGCCTCCCCATGCCACCAGGAAAGATATGCCATGTGAATTAGAGTGGCCTAAATTAGTTAGGATTGCACCCTTCATGTGCCATTTTGTCACAGTTTGTCAAAAGGTTGAAAACTACATATTTAAACTTTCTGTATCCCCTTCCATTCTGACAAGAGAATTATCAGAGTTTGATGACCAATGATGTTTGATGACCAACTTTTCACTAGACCAGTGTTTGTTTCACCATAATTTGAAAACAATAATGTAAACAAAAAACCTCAAAATTGAAAACTATAAACAATTTCAGTATGTAAAAAGAATGCATTGACAAAATGTTTACAAAGGACCATTTTGCATCAGAATTATTTGGAAAAAGTCAAGTTCCTTTCTGCTTTTCCATGTGATATTTTTATGACCGCATATAGGCTGAAAGCAGATTACATCCTGACTCGACTGTGCATGTTGGTGTAGTACAGTAGTTAAAAGCCTGAGCTGAATTAGGAATTATCCAGGTTCAAACCTTCCCACTACCATCATAAGGTCTAGAGACCCACAATCCTGTACATACGTTGGTAGACGTATGTCCTATTGAAATCCACGGAACTGACTGTTGAGTAGATAAGTATAGAGATAGGGTGCAGGTGACCTTAAGAAAAGCTGCTCCCTCTCTGTTTCAGCTGTTCTGCTGCAATATGGGGCAAATTATCAATGAATATTATAATATCAATCAAAATTGTAGCATTGTAATTTACAATATAATGTAATTAATATGTATTGATTCCTACTATGGAAGTTTGCCATCAGTCCTACAGTTTTTATAAGGATGACATAAAAAAAACATATATAGTCCATTATATCCCCAGGAAGTGCTTCATAAATAATAACACAAAAATTATTTATGGTTCATGCCAAGTGAATTCAAGGAGACTTACTTCCAAGTACAGGACAGTCCCAGTTATTTTTGAGCTATTGTCCACATTTTTAGCATGCGTTTGGGAGAGAGAGAAAGATATTTTATAGAGAAATGTGATAATAGCAGGCAGGAAATTATAACAACCTTTGTTCTCTCTTCTGTTTTCCATTTACTATATTTGCAAGGATAATGTATCAGATATTTTGCTGCCATGCAGTGTTCATCATCAACTCTTTACTATTGACAGACCAAATTGCTTCTGGAATGTATTTGTATCTCGGGGAGTTTTTTTTCTAAACATATAGTATGCGGTGATAATTTATGAAACAAAAACCCAGAAAAAAATTTTCGTATGTGAAAATCAATTATTTAAAGTGCCCAGAAACTAGGAATGAGACATATCATTTCCACTGCTCCTACTGCTTCAATCCCATGCCAATAAGATCAGATAGAGAAGGCAATGGAGGTATCTGGATTTCTACAATCCTGAACCAGTGTTCTTCAAGCAGTATGCCGTTCCACATTGATGTGCCATGAATGGCCATAGGTGTGCCTTGGAAGCTTGGGGGAGAGGCATTAGGCCATTGGGGGATGTTAGCTCCTCTCCTGCCAGAAACTGTAATGTGCCTTGTCAGTTGTTGAAAAAAAAATTGGGCTTTTTTATGGTGTGCCTTAAGAATTTTAGTGCCTTATTAGTGTGCCACAATGAGCAGTAAATGTTGTGTGCAACCTATCCCTTTTAACCTAACAATGAGTTGTAGGAAATGCTTACTCTGAAGTTACCCACATTAAGTCCATTTGGACATTCACAAAAATAATGGAAGGCTGCAAAATTTTGGGGGTCCCTTTTGATGCTGAAAATAATGGTGACTCCTAACTTGGTTTGGAATGAGCTGCATATTTGCAAGCTTATTTGGTGAGCATTTCAGAAAATGCTGCTGTTCTCCAAGAGTTCTCTCCCAGATCAGAGCATATAGAAGTGCTGATGGTCTCACTTACATGTATTGGAAGTATTTCCTGGGCCTTAGAATGCCTTATAAGGCAAAAAGGTTTCCCTTCAGCAACTGACACTGCAATCATAATCCCTGGTTAGGCTGGCACAAGTCCCTGCATAAGTGCTTCCTTGGGGGTGTTGCAAAAGTGTCAGAAGACACCACTCCTGGAAGGGTTAACCAGTGCAAAGATATGCATTGGCCTCTTCACACCACTGTAGAAATGGGAGGATGAGTCAGTTGTGCTTGCCTAAATTGATTAGGACGGCACTCTGAGAGTTGTAGGTTTTTTGTTTTTGTGTGTGTGTATTTTTTTTTTGTTTGTTTTCAGAAATCTTAAAAGATTGCGGACAAACCTGTAGTCTTCAAAAAATCTTCCAAAAGTCCTTCAAATCAGGGATTCTCAAAGTGGTGCTCAGGACCCCCTTGGCGGTCCCCAAAAGGTGAAAGTTTCCATCTTGGAATCTGGCACTGGGTGCCACCATCTTGGAATGGGACAATCAGGCTGTATCCATACTTTCCTGGAAGTAAGTCGCATTGAACACAATGGACCTTACTTCCAAGAAGACAGAGAGGAACTGTGGTATCACAGTGATTGCACTTCCTGTTCCAGCACTGACATTACTTCTGGTGAGGGTCCTGGACAGATTGTTATTCTCAGAAGGGGTTTCTGGGCTGAAATTCTCAAGAACAACTGGTCCAGAGGCAACCTGGTCACCTCTAGAGGGTCCAATCCACAGATTTCATTTTCTGTGGTTTTGGTGTCCACGGGATGTCCAACAAGAAAGGATCCTCTGCAGATCCCCAAGGCCCCACCAAACCTCCAGGAGAGTGATTTTCAACCAGTGTGCCATGGTGCACAGGCGTGCCATGAATGGTCTGCAGATGTGCCTTGAAAGTTTGTGGGTAGGATTCATGGGGTGAGCATAGTGTTAGCAGCATGGTGTGCTTTGTCAATTATCAAAAAATTGATGGTGTGCCTTGATGATTTCAGCACGTTGTTAGTGTGCCATGAGATGAAAAAGATTGAAAACCTCTGCTCCAGCTCAAGCCTCATTCACACCCATGAGTTCAGACAGCCGCCACACTCGTTTGATTGCACCCAAGAAAAGATTGACAGCAGTTTTATCCGACACCAACTAGAGACATACAAAGGAGGGAAAATATTTCCAGACAAATTAGCCTTTCATTGGCTTGAGTGTTAGAAAAAGTCTGCATGTGGATGTCGCACTGCAGGGGTTCTGCGGACTGATGCTGAAGAAATGTCAGTTCATGCACATGGACACATAGCAGACATCTGGCAGTCAGCTACATTCATGTATTTGTTTTTTAACATCACTCCAGGCCATGTCAAAACCTTCTAAGCACAGACATACTGGCACCTGTCAGAAGGTGGATTAAGGTTTTTTTTATGTTTTTCTTCACTCTCTCCAGTGCCAGAATACTGAAAAAAATCTGATTATTTTTACAGAGAGGCACAATCCACATGGATTCTGCCAGCAGATGTTGGCAGGTGAGAATCTTAAATCACCAGCTTGCAAGTCCCTCCTGAAAAATCCATGTGTGTTTTGCAATGGGGTGATCATGATTTTCCTGCTGTATTCCAAACAAGGAGGAAAAGTGGTTGAATGGGTCCCAGTCGGCCTTTTTCAATAGAACTGAGTCAACAAGGGTTTTACAAAGAAAAAGTCCCATGGATTTTATTTATTTCACCCTCAACCTTCTTTTTCCGCCAAAGCTCTCAGATCATCTTCAATATGGTTCCCTGGTGGTTTGCTGTTTAAGCCACTTAAATCACTAGGCTTGCATAAAGTCAGCCGCACACCTTTCTTTTAAACATAGGTCTTCATGATTCTGTTTCTTTTCTTTGGAGTTGATTCTCTTTCTACTTGTCTAATCTGTCCTTGAACCTTTCCATTAAGAAGAATTTCCTCTTCTTCATTCCTTCTCCACTGGGATCAATCACAGCTCTGTTCTTGACCCTCTGCATTCTCCCTCTATACCAGCGCCAGTCATTCCCAAACTCTCTGGGACTTCAGGAATCACATGCAAATCACCATCAGGGAAGACAATTTTAGTCTTTAGACCAGCAGAGACAGGTTGAAAATTGAAGAGTATGTTGAATGTATGAATCCTGAGTATAATTGAAAGGTGTTGAAAGAGCAGAACCTTCAGAAAACATACTGTTAGGAAATAGGAGGTGCCACATCTGGTATTATTGTTTTTATCACTATTTACAGCAATTTGGAAGTGCAATTCTGTCTATTGTGTCTTTGCCTTCATTCTCATCTTGACTCTTTCTAAGGGCAGAAACAGAATGGGATTCCCTGGCTGTGATATCTCAATGCCCTAATTTGGGATCTTGTGCTCTTTGCTACTGGTGGCATCTTTCTGGATCCTCAGTCTGCTACAGAAGCTTTATATTTAAACTGCCTCTGCTCTTTCTCCTTTGCTGCCCACTACGCCTGAGACCGTCTCCCTCAGCACCTCCATAATCTAATCTCAGGTGCATCACAGCCATGTTGTGACCATATTTTGTTCTGAAGTTCAGTCCTATGGTCCCTCATCTTTCCACCCCTTGCTTGCACTGCTTCTTCCTATGCTCTGTTTTGTTGTCATTGTTGTCTGTCCCCCCCCCCCCGCCTTCAAAACAAAAAAAGGCTTTTGCCATGCTACTCTCTGCTCCTTCTCTTCCTTTAATTATTCTGTTAAAAATAGGACAGAATGAGGCAATCACTATGTATCCTAATTGGCCACCACTGGGTGAAAAGCAGAAGAGAATCATTCACTCAGCCATCCATGTCACCCATTGGACTCGAGAAAGTGGTTCCCATTTTTGCAATTTGTGGTGGGCCTCAGCCCTTGACCAGTGGATACAATTTGGGGACTCTTCCTTAAGTACCATTCAGTAGAACCACCAGAATTATTGTTGCCTTGAGAAACTCAATATCATACCTTTCCTTTACTGTGCCTTGCTTTAAAAAAATGATGTTGCATTTTCAATTAATGCACAAAAACACTTCGGTGCCCAATAGAAGCAAATGTGTAATTATGGAGCCAGCCAATCTGTCTGTGTCGAGTTGTTGTATGATAAACACTTCTACAGAGTCCCTAATTAAATCTCACCATGGAGAATAAATCATGCCACAAATGCCTCATGGTGAGACTATCTTATTTTTTAGCATGACTCGGCAGTACTGTAGACCAGTGGTTCCCAAACTGTGAACTATGGCTCCCCAGGGAGCTGTAGAGTCCAGAGTTCCTTGGAATACCCAGCAAAAAAACCACAGCCCTATATAATATATAGGATTGTAGCCCTAATGGGGAGCCATGGGCAAAGAAAGTCAAGTGAGCTACTAGACAAAAAAATTGGAAACCATTACTGTAGCTGGTAGCTCAATTCTATCAGAAAATGCATGTTGTGCTAGGGTGCTATTTTGTGACAGTGCTACTAGCAGGTGCCCCACTAGTCTGGCCTTCCTGCTTGTACTGGTGGTAGCAGCAGGGGTCTTTGGGGGCGGGGGGTTCACTCATACAGAATACTGGCACCTCTGTGTAAGTACCAGCACCTCTGTGGGCGAGTATCAGTGCCTCTATGGTCCCCGAGTAGACATGCATATGATTACAAATAACATCTTCATGGTGAGCACTCCACCTTTTTGTCTAGAAAAAAGCATTGGGTAGCAGAGAGGCCCTCCAGCCCAGGTAAGTATAGCACGGTGGTAAAGAAATGTGGTGAGGTGTGAAACAGGGAGGAAATGGGGTGGGGAATGCATGGATTGGGTCCAATATGTAGTGAGATAAGTGGTGCTATTACACACTGTATCTTATCACTCTTCCTGGGTCTGATCCATCTCAATAGATCAGCTCTGGCTAAGGGAAAAATTGTAGGGCAAGGAGAAAAATATCCCCTTACTCTGTGGAGATCTCCACCAGCCAAAATTCCCCGGTTGCATACAGTATAATGTATCACCACACATTTAGTTCAGATTGGGCTACTTGTTACAAATTTTCTGCAGCTTGTTCCAGTGTGGTTAAGCAGATTTAGAGAACAACAACCATGCTCTATGAACATTAGAAGATCCCTTCTGATTTGGGCTAAAGGTCCAGTATCTCACAGTGGCCCACCAGATGCCTTGAGGGGTACACAAGACAACAAGAGACCTGCATCTGTGCCTGTCCTTGCATCTAGCCTTCTGAGATAGTGCAACCTACTGGTTTTCAAAGCAGGCTAACCATCATGGCTTGTATCCTTTGATGAACTTTTCTTCTAGAAATCCATCTAATCTCCTTTTAAAAGCATCCTGTCCAGATGCCATCATTGCATATAGTGGCAAGGACAGAGTGACCATATAGAGTGGAGGACAGAGTGCTTGTACCTTTGCACAAAAGAGAGAATTTAGGCAGGTTTAGCTCAACACAGAAGGGTTTAAACAGCAGCACCTGCCTGAATTCCCTCTTCTATGCAATGGTTAAAGGTACAGGCACTCTGTCCTCCATTGTGTTTGCTCACCCTGCTCAAGGAGTTGCACACATTTGCCTTTCAATGAGCTGAACCCTTGACAGTGGGCCTAGTCCAAATCTTGGATACATCTAATGCTTACAAGCGTATCATAATCATTCTGTGATGCCCAGTTTGGCATGCAAATTCATTCATTTTTTAACACAGTCACCTGGGGAAGAAAAAAGAATAACAAAAAAAAACATTGAGCAAAAATGATTCTGACTGGAGTTCAACCTGAGTGTGCCATTCAAAATGGGGAACATTGTTGCATCAGGCTCAGCCGCATATCACAGAATGTAAATGCGTTTTCTGAGTGACAAGGCTGGCATGTTCCAAATCAAGCCTTTGCCTCCCTCTTCAGCAAACCACTGCATTTAAAAATGTGCCAGGAGATTTATGTCAAGCTCATGGAGTTAACCTGCTAATGTGAACAAAGCCAGTTTCCCTATTGTCCACTAATAGTCACTGTCCAGTTGAAATAATTGCTTAATTGTTCCTATGTTCCTTACATTCCATTCTGGAATATAGCCCTGGTTATTTTTTATGGTTGCCAGTGATGTTGAAATGAGATATGAAATCTTCAGCAAAAAACTCACTAATGGGCAGATGGCTTGGATGTTCGCTCGGTTTGCCACACAAGTGACCTCAATTCTAAGTGTAAAAAGGCATATTGGATGTCAGTTATCCAGCTTGCTCCAACCCATGCTTCTCATCCACCATTGCAAATTCATACATTATGATCCAAATTTGTCAAAATATGTCAGATTTCTTATCAAGGGTTAGCATATATGGGCAGCTGCTAAGGACCCAGGCAGATCCTTGCAACCTTGCACTGCAGATCATTGCAACCACTTCTGTGCCCATAGCCTTGATGGGATGGAGACAAGTGATGCTCTTTGGATCTATGGAATGCAGCATTCCCAGGGCTGCCTGAAACCCATCCAGGCTTCATCAAGTTGTCTGGACCATACTTCTAAAGATTATGCCTGGACTTATGACAACTTATATGATCACTTGCTGGTCCTTAAGACTCTTCATGGCAGGCCAAAGGAATTTGTGGCTTTGAGTGCTTGATGTGCTAGCAGTCCAGATGGATGAATACTAATACACACACACAAAATACAGCTTGTATCACGCATGTTGACCATCCTACCCTTTGGCATCAAGGACAATGACATCACAAGGCTACATCAGTCCCCATTAGCAAATCTACAGTATTGCTCAAACCTTAGAACCTTCCCAAACAAATCAAGCATCTCTGAATTCAGTTCTTAGCATGGAGCAGGTACCCAGCGGCTGGATGTTAAAATTCATTATTCAATGTGCCACAAAAGGGGGGAGAATGACATGTCAAAGTGACAATTTATACTGTATTTACCTTCAGCTGGGAAAGCTGCTATTAATACAGTCTTGTCGGATTAAAAAATATGGCTCACCGGGGAACCAGCCACGGAGGTGAAATTGCTAAACCATTCTATTCACTCATCACCAGGTTTCCTGTTAGTGATCCCAGCCAGGTTGCCAAGAGATTGGATTCATTTAAAGGATGCACCCAGCATTCAGCTCCACATAGTCAAGCGTTTTCCTGCATTCAAAGTGTACACTCAGATTTTCTTTGTAAACCATTTTGTGAACTTTTTAGTTGAAAAGTGAATTTTTTAGCTGAAATCATGTAGACAGACAAACTGACAGCCAGGCAGATAGATATGCCTTGCACAGGATATTGTGATGCCTTTAAGAAGGGATTGAACAATTTCATAGAGGAAAGGACAATCACAAGTTACAAGCCATGGTGGGTTATGTGTGCACAGATAGACCTAGGCAACCTCAAAATAGCAGATGCAGGGGAGGACACCTGAATGCAGGTGTCTTGTGTACTCCTTAAAGAATCTGGTAGTCCACTGTGAGGTACAGGAAGCTGGACTAGATGGGTCTTTGACATGATCTAACAGGGCTCTTTATACATTCGTATGTTCTTACCCACTGCATGGGAGGAGGTCCATCATGGGGGTGATCCCGAATTGTCCAACAATCACAATCTCATGTGAAACTAAAAAATATTCTCATTTAAATTTATCTACCTATCTACAGTATTTATATACCACTTTTCAACTGAAAAGTTCACAAAGCGGTTTACGAGAAAATGGAAAAAAAATTAATATCTAATTAATAGCTAATGAGTGCCTGTCCCAAAAGGGCTCACAATCTAAAATGCAATAAGAACACCAGCAGAAGCCACTAGAGCAGACATTGCTGGGGTGTGTAGGGCCAGTTACTCTTCCCCTGCTAAATAAAAGAACACCCATTTGAAAGAGTGTCTCTTGCCCAGTAAGCAGGGGTTTATTGAGAGAAGGCTTTGGTGTTTCATTTTTTTGTTTTTACAATCCAGGGAAAAGAATGAAGGGGTGGTGGTGAACAGATATGTGTGCCCCCATCAACACACTACTTGAGATAATTACATCAGTTGGCCTCATGAATGGCCAAACCCTGCTACAGGCGATAATTGGAAAAGTTATGGTTGCAAAAAGGAAGAAGAGTTGAACACTTTAAAAATACAGAGAGAGGCCTCCTTAAATAGAGGTGAATGAGAATTGGAGCACTAAATAGCATATAAGCATTGTGGGATCACGAGAAGAAAACCTTATTTACAAGATGAATTAATCAACCTGAACCTCTACTCTGTCCATTATTTCTGCCAATGGGATGCCCTAATTTGTCAGTTTCCATTGACTTTCTACTAAAGCATCCTTTCTGGCTTTTTAGATGGTCCTAATTTGTTGCCGATCATGACACAGCAAGGGACCAGGAGCTTATTGTCCGCAGCCAGCACTAATTAGACCTCACAGGAGCACAAAAGAGAAATTATGTTTACTGCCATTTAGTGCAATGTTGGAGCCCTGCTGATGGTACCAGCAAAACTCCCGGAGGCTTTGGAGCAGGACGAGGAGTTCATCCAATGGCCAAACTGTTCAATTTTGGGCAAGCAAATTAAATCAGCTGCCCAGAGAGGCACAGTGAGGCACAATCAGCCAGTCTGCACAGATCTTTGGCCCATTTCCCTAACAATCCACACGCTGGTCGTTGGTGAGTTCCCCCATGTAGCAAGCATAGATCTCCTGGTTTTATTTAGCATGTTTACATCCTATCTTCCTTATCTTTTGGAAGCCAAAGTTCTTAAATAAGAACATAAGAAAATTCCTGCTTGGTCGGACCAAAGGCTCATCTAATCCAGTATCCTCTTCACATTAGATCATTCTATGCACAATAAATCTATCCTGAATCATGATGCTGGATCCTATTCACAACAGTGGCCCGCTGGCTATCCACCAGTTTGCAAGACTATTTAAAAAATACATAATAATATGAACCAGCCTCTACTACACACAATCAACCATCATCTTCCTCTAAAATCAGAATGGAAATGCAGCTCTTACCCCTCTTGCTTGAGTGAAGATAACTGGTTTGGGGTCAACTGGGCTTTTGTTGAGAGGACATGCCACAAGTTCATTTCCACCACCAACAAGCCACCACACCTAGCAATCATAGGGGAGGCTGAACTCTTGTAGCCACAGCTGTATGGTAAAAAGCAGGTGATTGCTATCCTGGCTACCCTTTCTAGGGAGTAAGCCCCTCTGAACACAGTGGGACTTACTTCTGGGTAGACATGCTTAGGATTGTATCCCCAGTCTCTTATGATAAAAGGGGGGACTAGAGCTGTGGTAAACCAGTGGTTAGCCTTCACTGTGGCTGAATAACCTGTAAAACTGAGTGGAGGGTGCATAATCCATTGGAATTTTTGAGCTCTCTTCAGATCAGCAACTGATCAGATCAACAGATCAGCACTTGCTGGAGAACAATAAGAAAGGTTCTTTTTATTTTAAATAAATATTTAAACATACTGTATACTTTTAATTTACTGACTTGGTTTGATTTATCTTTGTTGTATGGGGGTGTTAATGTCATTTGATAATGAAACTTCCAGTCATGATATAACTTCCAATGTGTCACAACAGATTGTGATTCTATAAAGTTGGTCTCAGGGCTAAAATATTTGAGAACAACTGATGTAGGCTATAGAGAAGCTGTGTGACCAATCGTAAGCACATGTATTCCACTGACTTTTTAAAAAACCAGAATTCATACAACCTAATGACTCTTACACTATATTAAAAAGACGCAGGCAGTAATAAAAATTTAATTTAGCCTTTACAAGACTTCTCATTTAGTTAAATCAGTTGCATTTCAAGGCTATCATTGGCATGGATTTTAAGCAGTCTTATTTCTTACTATTTCCCCCCTTCCCAAAGCTGACTTGAGACACCTCCATTTATTTTAAGATGATTTAAGGATTATTAACAAGGCAGAGGTCATGGGAGCAATTGGCTTGCTATACTGCCATCTACTGGTAAATCACCCAACTGCATCAATTCATCCAATAGGGATGCTTCTGAACCCAAATAAATACCATTTGGTATGGTGTAGTTTGACTCAGCATCACTATCTTAACTGGTTTTTGTGAGGTTGGATAGGTAGGCAGGTCATGGAAAGGACTTGGGTGGAACACAGCAGAAGCAGTGAGTCATCAGCAGGAATGGTTATGTGTTTCCTTTAATGCAGGCCTCCGTCAGTCTTGAAAGATTATGATATCGTGCTCGGTGCTGCATACACTGCAAGCAAAGCACGAAAGCCTTGTTAGATTGTTATGGAGGATAGGCTGTTACTCAAGCAGCAATCCCCCCTCTCCACGCCACTGAATTAGTCCAATGGAAAGGCAGAGCCAATACGATTGGATCCAGCTGGATATCGCAAAGCTGGGTTAAGGACAGGAGCTCACCCTGTCTTGTGGGGCTGACCCGGGTCTTGAACCCTGGCCTGCTGGTTAACAGGCACAGTGTCTTAACCATTTGCGCCACCCACATAAACAGCACCCCTGGAAGCAAATTTAGTATTTGGCCACATCCTTCCCTCCCATGACTCTCACTAATCATCCCAAAACTATGTGGGATTTCATGCCCCAAGATTGGGACAAAATAGCCCTCCAGCCAATCTCATGTACTTGGACTTCTGAACAGAATTCCCACTGGAGCATTGCACCATAAAAACAGCTGGCCAGAGAATCATATATTCTAATGTTTGCAAATTCTAATATATAAAAAAAGCAGGCCTCCGTC
Source organism: Cryptoblepharus egeriae (assembly GCA_030015325.1). Lineage (NCBI taxonomy): Eukaryota > Metazoa > Chordata > Lepidosauria > Squamata > Scincidae > Cryptoblepharus > Cryptoblepharus egeriae. The sequence goes on along the minus strand of JAREYC010000011.1, from coordinate 18,546,026 downwards.
AGTCTTGAAAGACTGTGGTATCGTGCTGGGTGCTGCATACACTGCATGCAAAGCACAAAAGCCTGGGTTGGATTGTAATGGAGGATAGGCTGTTACCCAAGCAGCAAATCCCCCAACTCCACGCCACTGAATTAGTCCAATGGAAAGGCAGAGCCAATATGATTGGATCCAGCTGGCGTCGCAGAGCTGGGCTAAGGACAGGAGCTCACCCTGTCTTGTCGGGCCGACCCAGGTCTCGAACCCTGGCCTGCTGGTTAACAGGCACAGCATCTTAACCGCTTGCGCCACCCACAGCCCATTCTAATATAATGTACAGGTATATTATACCAGGGACATAACGTTCTGCAACACTCTAGAACCAGGGTGACCAAATGCCCAAATCTCAAAAGGAAGACAAGATATTGGATTCCCCTCAGCCTGGCTCTTCTGGCAGACAATGGCATGTTTGCCTACTCATGAGTAAATCTGTGATATTGGGCACTTTCACTTTCCCATAGAGCTCAATGCATATTTTTGGCCATAACTTTTGATAGGAAGGAGATATTTCAAAACTGGTTTTTGCATTGGATCTGCTCTTCTATACAAATCCAATAACATATGACATGATGGGGAACTGCACACCACTGCAAAGTTCCAAAATGAAGCCAAAATGGAGGACAATGAACTCCTTCTGGAGGACATCCAGACAAGAAATTGAAAAAGAGGACAAATCCAGAAATTTCTGGTCATAGATCACCATGTCTAGAACTGAAAGTGCTGGTTGTGCTGAGGACCATGCAGCAGATACAAGTTTGACTCCAGCTGCTTTAATATAAGGAAAATATTTGGGGGGGGGTGTCAAAATTTTTGTATGACTGTTGAAAATAGAAAACTCTCTATAGGAAATAGAAATTCTTGTCATGTAGGGGTAGTGGATGAGACTCATTTATGAGTATGGAACAGATATTTATAAATGGGTATAAAAACTTTAGATCTCTTTGTTTAAAACGTGTCTCTCCCTTATGGCTGATCAGTGTGTTAGCTGTGTCTCTGCACCAAAGCAACTGATCTTAAATAAACTGAAAATAAATCTCAACCTGCTAGCTTCAGGTTGATTTTTAGATGCTCTAGGACAGTGTTTCTCAAAGTGGGGGTCAGGACCCCATGGGGGTCGCCTAGAGCTTTCCTGGGGGTCACCTAAAAACTCCTGGTGCAGGGGGCCAGGTCAGGCTTGCCAGACCTCTGGCTGTAGCTGCGTGCGCACTGGGGCTGACTGATAGCCTCAGGGCCCAATCCTATGCATGCCTACTCTGAAATAAATCCTGCTGTGTTCAATGTGTGCATAGAACACACATTTTATTTGTAACAATTAAAATACATCCTGCATATCATATATTTACATTACGATTCATAACAGTAGCAAAATTACAGTTATAAAGGAGCAACGAAAATAATTTTATGGTTGGGGGTCCCCGCAACATGATGAACTTATAAAAGGGTCACGGCATTAGGAAGATTGAGAACCACTGCTCTAGGAGGATATCCTGCTACAGGCAGGGGGGTTGACACATGCACAATCCTAACCATGTCTACTCAAAAGTAAGCCCCAATGTGTTCAATGGGTCTTACTCCCAGGAAAGTGTCTTTAGGATTGCAGCCTAAATGATCTATTGGGTCCCTTCCAATTCTATGATTCTCCACACTTGGAACATAGAGAAGGGATAACTGAATTCTTTAACAACCCCCTCAAAAAAATAGGAATGGGAAATCTGAGACTGGGTGGGCAATCCTAAACAATTTAGGCCAGCCTAACTCACCTAGCATATCTTCCTGTGGAGGCAAGTGCATGTTTGTGGAAATAGGGCAGGAAGTGGGGCAGACATGCTTTACAGCACTTTTGTGAAACCAACAGGCCAGCACAAGATTTGTGCTGGGACAGAAGCCAGTTTAACTGGAGGTCAGCATTGTAGCCCGAGGGCACAATCCTAGGAAAGTCTACTCAGCAGGAAGGCCTATTGTGTTCAATGGAACTTACTCCAAGAAAAGTATGGATAAGATAGCAGCCTCAGACGGAGTTGTTTAAAATGGGGTTGTTTAAATTGTTTAAAAATGGGTTTTCTGCAGCTTGCGGGAAACACAAGTCACATGCACTTGGAACTGACTTGTGGCAGTGACTTGAAAAATAACTGTGACTCAAACAGACTCGAGTCAATCCTTGCTTTTGTGTGTGTTTGCAACTCACATTTGTGCATGTGCTTTTTATTTTTTTGCTTGATAAGAGGTTAAATTGACTTGAAAAACAGCTCTGGATGAGTCACAATGACTTCACTTTATTACTTGTTTGCAGCTTGACTTCTCTCTTTCCTAAGGTTAAGGAAGATTCTCTTGGTTTTTCCAGCAATCTCTTCAAAAGAGATTTTGTTTGTTTGTTTGCCCTTTGTTTCTGTTCATGCCAAAAACTCACACAAAACATTAACTTGGATGAGACTGAAGTTTCTCAGTGTTACAAGCATTTAATGTGTCTGCAACCTGTTTTTTTTTTAAGTAGTGGATGATGAATCATTGCAGAAGCAAAGGGAATATTTTGGAGATTTCTATGAACTGGTTAAAAGGTTTCATTTCCACCCTACATGCACACACTGTAGTCCAAAAAATGTCTGTTTTCCCTGGCTGTCATTTTCACCTGGTTTCCTGGGCTGAGACAAAAATATTTTATTTTTTTGTGAACTTATATGTCATCATGATGTTTTTCAGAAGAAACATTTTGCTGTCTTGAAAGGCACTGAAAAAAGGGGAAAAAACCATATTCTGTTGGGCTTTTCCAAGCAGTTCTGGCAGCAGCAGATCTGTTACTATTCTCGCAAAAATGTTCCTGGCAGCTTTACTTGTATAGATGACAATCACACTGAAAACAACGCACAATGCAAGGACAGTTGCAAAGCTCTTTGCACAGAGCCTATGCACAAATAATCATGTCATACATATACATGATTTCCAAACTTCCGTTTTCTTGGCTACCAGATAACCAATGTTGGGTTTAGGCATAGGCTATACAAGCTACACTGCACAGAACCTTACAATCTGCAAGGGCCTCAGATAAATTCAGAATAATTTGGGGGAGATTCTAAAATGCTGAATAAAATTAAACCTTTTTAAAAAGACTTTTTGCAGACACCAGGATTCATGAAAATCAGTATCCATGGAATGGGTCCCCTTGTATACCCTGAGCAACTTTGCCCTGCGATAAGTTCCAAGAGAGTCCAGGGGATCTGAGATGGACTTACTCTGAAAATCACTTCATAGGAAGGACTGTTTAGCACTTTTTATGGGATCCCTTTAGTTTACATCTGCTTTCGTATCCTTCTACATTTTCTCCATGATGAGCTTTTAGCTCTGCTTAAAATGCAGCTAAATTAGATTCCCAGCATCTTGTCCTTGCAAAGGTCATAGCCCATAACCCAAAGTGGCCATCTTTAACTTGATTAATCAGCATGGCAGAGAAATCCTTGCTCAGCATAATGTGCTAATGGCAATTGTCTCCTATCTGTTAATATTTAAAAGTCTTTACATGTTGAATAGATTGAGAATCGATCCTGTGCTGTAACACGTTCTACTGAATGTTTATTATGGTGGGGTGAGGGAAAGAAGCATCTGTTTTGTAAAGGATGCAAAGTAGAAGACAAGCATCATTTTTTGACTGGCATCTGGAACGATGCTGTTACCAGTTTCGTATCATTAGCTTCTAGCCAACTCTGTCCGGATTCAATGGCTTCATGCATAAACAGTCAATTTGTTAGACGCAATCCAATTGATTGGTAGCAGGGAGAACAAATGCTCATGGCAAACACTTTGATTGTGGCAAGTGAGCCAATGTAGCTAGTCTGTTGTTGCAGAATTTGTCTCCCAGTTTCCCATTTCGGAAGCACTTGAGCATCAATAAGGTCATCTATTATGTAGCAGGCTACAAACATGTGAGAGCTTGTGGTTTGATGGGAAAAGCCCATTTTAAAAGGGCCATTTAGGCAAGTGATGTTATACTTCCTTCACAACTTTGTAAGGCCACTTCTCTCTTCCCTTTCTCATTAAGGGCAAAATCCAGAAAAACTACAGGGAGTCCTTGCTTTGGTGTAAGAACAACTTACTCTAGGTTCTTTATGAATTTCCCATAGGTTTTCACTAGGTGGTGCAGTAACAACGGGTGCACGTGAAGTCTCTTAGGTGCTCCCATAGTTGCTCTGGATTTGGGAGTAAATCTAAAAATTCCTTTCCCCATAAAAATCCCATCTTTTCAATAAGAATGAATTGAGGGAGGGTGATGTTTGGTGGTGGGGTAGGGGGCTAGCTAGCTAATAAAACTGCAATTTTCTCTTGTGGTCTAAAGCTGTTGTTTTTTAGTCACTCTTGTTACTATTTTCCTTTTCTTTGAATGATGTCTTTGAATTGAATGCAAACCACCTGCAACTGGATATGGACAAGAAAGTTGGATAAAAATATCTCTAAATTGGAATTTTCCCATCTGCCTTATATGTACAGTTCTGACACTTAAGTTATGTAGATATTGTACAAAGGTAGAGAACGTGGAGATGATATCTCAGGAAATACTCCCCCCCAAAAAACAGTTATTAGTGATCCCAGTTTTGGAAAGTTCAATAGGGGAATAGAACACTCCATCACTTTGAGACAGCTCCAAGATCATGCATACAAAAAGCTCAATAGCACCCCCACTTCTCCTTGGAAGGATGGCTCATAAATTTAGGTTATTACTTTAAAGTGCTTTGTTAGAATGAAACATATGGAAATTAATTAAAATCTAATTATAATATAACCTCAATGTTTCTTTCAAAGGATTCGTGTCTTCCTTAGTGCCGATGCTCATATTTGACCAAAATAAATATATGCTTCAAATAAACTTTAGTAAATGTACACACACATAAAAACTGAAGTGGGTCACAATCACATTAGGGAGATGTTCTGAGGAGCAAGGAGGTTTACAATGGTCCCAATTCTACAGAAGTGCTTGGGAACCACTGGTTTAGACTGTGTATTTAGTGACTGAGAACTTTTATTTTCCCATTTACTCAACTTGCTGAATGATCTGGTTTATGAACTTCCTGGTTGAGAAGCTGAACAATAAAAACATGGATTTATAATGTTGCAAGAACAACTTCCAAGTAGGTCTCCTTTATACTAGATCTAGAGGTGGGGCTGATTACATCACCATCACCAACCTAGTCGGTAGTGTAACCACCAGTTTAGAAAATGCATTATTCAAGCCAAGGAATGGCTGTGTTTCTTGGGAGAACCAAAGCAGACAATTGGATGGAGTGGAAAATAAATAAGAGGCTTTTAAAAGAAAATAAGTTAAACAAGGAGAACACAAGTCTATTTTTCTCTAAAATGTTGATTGTACATCAATTTTCACATAACATTCCCCACTCCAAAACTCCAATGGCTGGGCTGAAAATACAGCTTTTAAGCTCCTGACATGAAATGGGCCTCCAAATAACCTGATTACAAACGAGGAGGAGAGAATGTAGGCATTGCCATCAATATTTTTAAGCTGTTAAGTGCTTAGGATATATATTCTCATTTGATTAAAAGGAAATTCTGGCTCCTTTGTCAAGGTGACAGAAAATTCAGGGCTCCACAGTCATTACTGAGGCTGTACAACCCCTAAAGGATTTGCCAAGATAGTTCTTGCAAACTGGCTTTGTGGAAGGGGAATCTGTATTGCCCCATTTGAAATAAACCAAGGGGTAGGAAGTATTATGGGATGCTCTTCAACTCAAGAAGACCTAGAAGTTACATAACTGAGTCATTATCAGGTCATAAATTGGTCATTACCAGTTACGACTCAACCTCAGGTGAGTCACAGTAGTGTCGTAGCCACCTTTTTGTTGGGTGCTATTCCTATCAGGACTAGGTATTCACCCATTTCACTCAGGGAAGGGTAGCACCCTGGTTTGGTGGGCTGTGGCTATGTTGATGGCAACCATTTTATCTAGAGGCTCAGGCTTGTTTGGCACTATCCAGGGGTATGGGCTATAGAGGAGGTAAATCCCTCTGTAGTGGTCAATCACACTTTGATTATGCTCCTAAATCTTCAAGGGGTGCCCAACATTTCCTGCCATACTTCCTCTGCTCACTGTAGTGCCTTGTAACTTTTCGTCTTTCACTTTCTCCTTCTTCTTCAGTGATGCCATGCTATTCTCTGCCTCTCTTCTCCTTCCAAGTAAGATAGAACAGTCAGTGATGGGCCCGGCCTGGCCCAACATCCGGTTTGCTGGAAGTAGGCAGGCCAGGCCAGGGTCAGGGGGTAGGGCCTGGGTCAGGGGTGGGGGCGGGTCAGGGGCAAGGCCAGGTAGGGCACACCACCCACCCCAGTGCACTGCAGGTGAGGGTGGGCAGGGCGAGGGGCGTGGTGAGGGGCAGGCCCCAACCCCGGCGCGCTGTGCATGCGTGAAACCTGCGTGAACTCCTCCAGGAGATGCACTGCACGCGTGCCGACTGCAGTGTGCACACAGTGCGTCCTCCCCAGATGGAGGAGACGCACTGTGCGCGCGCCGAGGTCGGTGAACACGCAGTGCATATCCTCTCTGGCATGACAAATGGGTACATCGTGCTTTCTGGCCCCTCATTGCTACCAGATCAGTAGCAGGGGGGGCCAAGGGAACAACCGTTTCAGGCAATCTGGCCCGAACCAGCTTGGGCCCGCTACTGAGAACAGTGTATCTAATTTACCACACATCAGTTTTTGTATGGTGGCCCATTGCATGTACCACTGAAAGTAACCAGGAATGGCATCATTGCTAGCAACGTCCAGGTTGTGAGGCTTTCAAGACTGGGATGCGATATACCAAACACCAATAAGGGGACAAACTGGGTGGGAAAGCTTTTCAACACAATGGCACTCTGCCTGCCAAACCAAGCCTATTACAGTTGTTATGTGTACCAGTCTTGCTACTCGGTGTCCAGGGTGAGGGAGTGCTGTCTGTACCACTGGACATTCACCTTCAGTATATGTTCCATCACTTACAAAATGCTGAACTGAAAAAAAATGATGGGAGAATCTGTAAGAAAATGATTGGAAGATGTTGTGCTTGTGAACCTGAAGGTTGGCAGAACATTTCAGTGGGAAGGTAAAAGTATCCTGTGTGTCTCTAGCATTTAGTAATGTCAGCCACATGATGACACATGATGTCTTCGGACATTGCTGGTTCTTTGGCCTTATCATGGGGATGAGCACCGCCCTAGAGTCTGTCATGAGTAGCAGGGCAACCTATAGTAGACACTTTTATCTTTATCAATCACAAACAATATTCCCCTGTGTTTTCATCCTGAAACAGAGTTTACAAGAATACTAAAGATCCTGGCACTTCTTCTCTCACCTTCGTCTTGTCTAAGATCAGCCTGCTTTTTGTTAATGAAAGCAGAAACTCATTCCTGGTGACAAAACAACTCTTTCCTGCTCTGCCCTTCCTAAGATCCGGTATGTAGAACTAAATAAGTCATGCCACTTTAACAAAGCAATAGCAGTCTCATTGAAACCAAATAGGGCAGTGGGAAGGGGGATAGAAATGGGAGGCGATGTCACCAGAACAATTATGCAAATGTATTTTGCAAGGAAAAAATAGTGTTAAGGTCATTTTGTGAAGACCTTGAATATTTTTAATTCAAAATATGTATTATGTTTTAATCAAACTAAGCTTCTCCCTCCTTTTCTCCAGTAATTTACATTCTGGAGATGTCATGGGGGCAGTTATGAGCCAGTTGAGGCCTCTAATATAATAACTATCAAGAAATCGTCTTGCATTATTCATGTTAATTATGCTGAACCAAACACACTGTGGACAGGCAAATGTATTTGCCAATGAAATATCTTGTTGGACTCACAGAGATGTTTCAAATTGATTGCACTAAGTTTCTTTCGTAAGATTAAACCCTGAGGCTATCAGGTTGTCAAGAATGCCAAGGGCTTGGTGGAAGGACCCCAATTTTCATCTGAGTTGTGTTATCTGCATGTGTGATGATTTCCATGTGTGCACACTCGTATGTCCATGTGTGCATTGTGTGTGTGTGTGTGTGTGTGTGGAGGGGAGGGGGAAAGATGGAATTCATGCCAAGTTCTCAATTACCAATTAGTGGAAGTATCTGTGAAGTCCAGCAGGGATTTTCCTGCTTGGTTTCATGTCACACTAAAATGGCATGTGCCATGTCCCCTGCTATATATATTGCTGAAGCCTGGGGCTGTGCATGGTGCAAGTGGTTAAGACACTTTGCCTGTAAGCAAGACGGTTTGAGACCCAGGTTGGCCCCACAAGACAGGGTGAGCTCCTGTCCTTAGCCCAGCTCTGTGACGCAGCTGGAACCAATCGTATCAGCTCTGCCTTTCCATTGGACTATTCAGTGGCATAGAGAGTGGGGATTTGCTGCTTGGGTAATATCCTATCCTCCATATCAACCTACCCAGGGCATCGTGCTACGCATGCAGCATCAAGCACAATACCATAGTCTTTTGAGACTGATGGATAACAAGATCAAATCTATACACACGAAACAAGAGTACATAAGAATGAATGCAATTTGAACTGTGTTGCCCTTTACCAGAGGAGTAGCTGTGATAGTCTGTAATAGTTATAGAGGTATGTGGCAGGTTTTGCATGTATCATGATGTACCATGTAATTGGCTTCTCCCTATCACCTTCAGAGCCATTCTGGGTAACAAAAGCAAAGCAGAATTTGCCCACCCCTGGGCAGACTAGACAAAAGAGATCTAGAAAACAATATTTAATTGCTTGCTTGATTGATTGATGGATTATTAATTATTCATATGATAAATAAATAAATAAACAAACAAACAAATAAATAAATAACCTGGGTCCTGTGCTCCTGAGGCTGTTAGAAACTTTACATATAGTATGTATGTGTCTATACCCTACAAATGGAGCCCAAGGACAGTTCCCCAAACAGTTCCAGGGTATTCCAGGGTATTATTCCAGGGTACCCAAGGTTGATCTGGGGAGTAAGATGTACAGTTATGGACATGGAACCCAGACAAAATTTAAACAATAGCATGCAAATTACTAATTTAAAAGGTGACATTTTAATTTGGGGGTATGAAGATGGACTTCATAATGCAGGTTAGCATTCTAGCTAATGATTTTCTTCTGCAATCCAGGGACAAACATTAAACATTTGCCAGCTCAATGCTAGCTACTCATGCAGTCATGGGGAAAAGGACAGAACCATAAATGCTTTATATTGCATATAATTGTAGCTTGCTTCTCCATCTGACTACAGCAATTCAGTATTTCCAAGTACAGCCACAGTACAGCAAGGACCCAGTATTGAAGCAATTTTTTCCCTCCTTCCCACCCAAAAGGACCTCATACTTTCAACATTATTCTCACTTGCCCCCAGTCTATCAAGAATGGGTCAAACAAAAAAGGCAGCCTGGAAATGTCATCCCATTTTGTGCCATTGATTTTCAACAGCACTCTAGATTCTCATTATGACAATATCCTTGAGAGTGTCTAACATAAAAGCAAATTATCTCCCATTGGAGGTAGGGATTTGCACATAACCACAGGCAGATTTATTGCCTTGTGGTGCCATACAGACACTGGCCATAGTTAGAATCTGTGGTCAGTTAAACAGATTGATGTTCTCAAGACACTTAACCCTAAAGGGCAGAAGGACAATGGTTACAGTCTCTCTTCTTTATTGCTGTAATTCAGAAGGTATGTTTCATATAATTATGATTGGGGTGACAAGCTGGATTCCCATCTGACAGGCAGGCATCCAGAAGAATGATAGAGAATGACTGCCCTTTGAGCCTGGCCAATATTCTCAGTATTACCAAAAGGAGAGATTTCACCTTTTCATATATTGGAAGCAAAACCTGGTAGTAGGACGAGAGGAATTGCTGAACTAACTATGCCAACTACACAATTTTTTGCATGCCTACTTAGAAACAAGCTACATTTATTTCAGTATATTTTGCCTCCTGGCAGGCCTGTACAGTGGTTCTCAAAGTGGGGGTTGGGACCCCTTAGATCATAACTTCATTTTTTTGGGGGGGGGACACATAAAGCTGTGTGCCATCTTCAAATCTGGAACTAGGTGCTGCCATCTTGTAAGAGTGTACTCAGGCTGCAATCCATACTTTCCAGGGAGTAAGTTTCATTGAACACAATTGGGACTTACTTCTGAGGTGTTCTGGCATCACAGTGATGACACTGATGTCACTCCTAGCCATGACATCACTTGTTAGGATGTCACTCCCAGCCATGATGTCACTGCTAGACATGACATACAGATTGATGGCATCCCTTCCAGAGGGAGACCTAGACAGATTGTCATTCTCAGAAGGGGGTCCCAGGCTGAAATTCCCAAGAACCACAGATTAATAGGATTGCAGCCCTAATGTTACATGCATAGTTTGGCCCTACTCGTGCCTATGTATTTATTCTGAGATGGCAGCCATTGCTGGGGGGAAGCAATCCAGAGTAGGACGACAGCATGGCGAGACAACACTTCTGCTGTGGGCGAATCCAGATTTGCATATCCTTTTTCTTCAAAAGGGTACCCCATTAGGAAAAGAAATAGGGTGTGAAGCCCCTATGAGAGTTTCCTCCTCTGAGGAGAACTTGGAAGCAGCTACTTTCATGGTTCTCCCAGGAGGAAGAGATGCTGGCAGCTATGCATCTCCAATCCTTCTCCTGCCCCACTGAAGAAGAAGGAACGGGGGGTTGAAGATGTGGTAGCAAAGGTGCCTCCTCCAGGGAGAATGCGTATGTGATGTCACAATGAAATAGTGATGTCACTGCCTCAAATGTTGGGATAGTGCATTACACCACTGACTGTAGCATTGCATATATATATTGGGATAGTGCATTACACCACTGACTGTAGCATTGCATATATATATATATATATATATATATATATATATATATATATATATATATATATATATATATATATATATATATATATATATATATGCACATGTGCACACATACATTTGATAGTGAATGTGTTGATGCATGAGCCTATTGTATTTGAATGTCAGCCAGTGCAATTATCCCTTTATGGCAACAATGATACCAATTACTAGGTCAAGTTGAGGCACGGTAATTCTTCTTAAGCACTTTAATAACCTTTTACCTGCTAAATATGTAAAAGAAGGTCAACCAGCATAATTTAAATCAGGCTGTGCGCTCCCCTCGGCAAGAGACAACCCCTGAATTGAGATCATTAATAAGCTAATGATGCCATCATTAATTGATTCAGCGGACAGCCTCCATCAATTATAATGCTGTGAGCCTGGCGATCGGGTGAAGGAAGTAATAGAATTAAGAGTTTACTATGCTGTCATTGATGCTTAATTAAACATATTTTACAGAGCTTGGTCTAATTGAGAAGAGGCAATATAGCATCAAGAAAGGTGCCCAGGGAATGGACTGTTGAGCAGGTCACATCGGCTTATCGGCTTCCTCACTCATTCACTTCTTCGTCTTGTATGAAGGTTCTGTGAGGTTCTCATTGCAGATCGGGGAGGTTCCTGGTTGCTGTTGCCTGGGGACCTACAAACACACGGATTTGGCACTGCAAATCACAGTTTAAAAAAACTGCTTTTCTACTGTTGTAGAGAAGCAGTCATGGAAGCAATCATTCCATTCTTAGTTGAGCCAGGAGAAAGCATTTTTAATTGTTTACTGCCTGACTACAACAGTAAGAAAAGCTGTTTTGAAACCACCATAAGGATACACACTTTTTCTTTTTTAACTGCTTTTATTTTACACATTTTGGGGTACCAGTAGGGAATCTCAGAATCAAACCCTTGCAGATACTGATGCAATCTTATTTCATTAGGAGCAATGGAAGAAACCTTGAAGTTGGACTTTAAATCTATTTTTTACACTGTTTCCCCCCCCCCCCCACACATATTTTTTTATCCACTGGAAGTTCTGGAACAGAATACTAATGGACAACAAGGGACACATATTGTAGAGAAGCATTTTTGCATGCAGAAGGTCCCAGGTTCAATCTTTGGCCATCCCACCAAGGATATGAGAAGGGGAAGGCCAGTTAGGCCACTTTAGGAGTCCTGGACCTTGAACAATTGTGTAGAATAGAGAATTTCAGCATGAGAGAGAGAATTTCAGCTTCTCATCTGTGAAACATTTAATTGAAATCAAAAGCTGTTGAAGTGCCAACTGCCTATATCTCAGTTCAGATTTTCCCCTTGCATTTCCTACAACTTGATGCCATTTCCAGTTTCCATGGCTTGAGTCTCTCCAAAGCTATCCAATTCCTGGTCACATCCGCCTCTCCCAAAATGTTCTGTGACAGCAACACAATTCTCAAATGCTTGCTATAAGAGTTTTATATTTGGCTTATCTGTTTGCACTGAGCAAAACATGCCAGAGCTGAAGATCTAATATTCCACCTGTCCATTTGTGCAGCTCACTTTAGGAAGACAAAAGAAGATGAAAGTCACCAGAATTACTGGACTAACATAACAAGAGCTGACATTTCGAGGTTGCTGAGCATTGATTGCAGTGAAGGGCTCTGTAGTAACAATCACATCCCATCTGTGTCCCATGAAAGCACAGAAAGATGCTGCAAGACTTCTGAACTTCTCTTTTACAGCTACTGTGACCAATTTCATCCTCCTGCTCTGGGCTGGCCCATTCTTTAGGCAGTGAGCCTAAACTTATATACTGGTTTATATAGTTGGGTCCCCTGAGCTGATACATTAGCACTGATGTGGCTGCATTCCACAGGGAAAGTTCAACTGTAAGAAGTGTGTGTTATGTGTCCCAGGTAAGCCCCAGCAGCCAGGTCAACTTGGACCTGCACCAGCTATAAAACAGGTGCAAGTCTGCCATTTATCTGTGTTGGTGGAAGTGAACGAGGAAGTGGCACAAATATGGGGATATATTACCCCCATGTACAAACACCTCAATGGTGGACTTGAGGGGGGAATCATGAGACCATGATCATGAGTAATATCATGAGTAATAAATGGGATCTCACTTCTTGAAATTATGAACAAGATTTGCAGATTTTATCTTTTGATATTTGCAGCTAATGAATTTCTTCATGAAAACGAAGTGCTAGTTTTTGGTCATCATCTGCTCAAAGGCGTCACTTTCTGTTTAATAACATCACTTCCATGTTCAACAGGTTCTATTTGGCCCACTATCAGTAATAACTGCCATCAATGCTACTAATTAAGAAATATTTCCTCAAATTATTTCAGGTTGCAGTCCAACATGTGCTCACCTGAGAATAAATCCTGTTGAAATCAATAGGGTTTACTTCAGAGTAGACACACCAAGGCTTGTGCTGACACTGTCTTGAAAGGAATGACCACTTGGCTGTCAAAAATGGACTTAGCAAAGTAATCCTACAGGTATATGACCATAATCTGGAAAAGAACAGAACACTGATGAAGTGTGGGGTGCTTTGGGGAAAAAAAACTAATATGCAGATAACATAAAAGCAGAGATTTATAGAGAGTGTAATGAACAGAGATGGATGTTTCGCCACTTAACTTATAAATCAGTCCCTCTCGGTGCTGATAATATTGCACATGCCTGCTTGAAGTTTATACTACCACCAGCTGGAGATTGATTTACAGTTAAGCGCAGTCTATCCATTATTGCATAGCATTAATAGAAAAGATTTAGAGGGAGATTAGCAAAGGCACCCCTTGCAGTTAGGGAAGCTGTTGCCACTGATTGTCAATTGCCCTTCAGTTTCTTGAGGAATTCAAGGAGAAGAATTTCAATGTGGTGCTTCAGAATTCTGCAAGATCAAATAACTACTACTACTACCACCACCACCACCACCTCCTTCTCCTTCTGTAGGGATGTCGGCAGGAGTATTGCGATATCAGGCATCATTCTATGTAATTTCAGCTGGCACTGAAAAATGAATGTTGGCAGCTCGTGATGACCATCTCAATCCTTGAGAAAAAAATTCCTTCTTCTTTCACCCCACAACCCACCTCCTGGAACCAGCCACAGTAGAACCTCTAAGTTGACTGCCCAAGGGACTGAAGGAAATTGGTCAACATACGGAAAAATATGCAATCCTGTAATTATAATATTTTAGAGTTTTTATTATTTTTAGAGATTCTTCCACTTCCCCAGGTGCGTCCTTCACTTCTCCCCTGGGCTGTAATTTCTTTCTTAGGGCACAATCCAGAGTAACTACGGGGAGTCCTTGTTCCAATGTAAGAACAATTTAGTCTGGATTGCAATATGAATTTCCCATAGGTTTTCAATAGGTGGTGCCGTAACTATGTTGATGTAAATGTCTCTTACGTGCTCCCATAGTTACTCTGGATTGTAGGAATTGTCAAAAGTATTGTATTCGTTGATATTCTTCTTGAAAGAAATTCATTGCTACCAGTTCTGCATTTTATTTTTTCTTGCCCTTGGTGCACAGACTGAACTCAAGTTGTCCAGTTATAGAGAGTAAATTATGAGTAAATTAAAACCATGTGTCTAGGCCCAGGTGGTCAAGATACAACTTACAGAGGTGGTCAGTATAGAGAGGTTAGCTTTCTATTGTGAACATATGGTGTATGTCTGGTCTACAAAAGTTAGGTCAACTTAGGGAAGTGGTGAATGTAAGGAGGTGGTCAACAATGGAGATTTTACTGTGTCAACAATGGAGATTTTACTCCCACCAACCACATCTGCTGCTGTTGTCGATCTGAAGGATGACTTCTGCATCACCACAAGGAATTTTTGCTGCAATAAGGGGGAAAAGTAAGCAAACAAGTACACACACTAAAAATGAGTCAGGACACAAGTCAAATTTGAGTAAGGACTCACATAGCAGTACCTGAGTCAGTTCCTCATGTGACTCAAGTCCCCACAAGTTGCTAAAAAGTCTTGACACGAATCAAGTCAGCAAATTTTAAGTGCCCATCCCTCGTTGGAAGAACAGAAAAAAACTTCAATCAGAATGGCATCTGACTGTTAATGAAGTGAAGAACAAAACTGCAAAAAGCACATCCTCATTCACACTGCTAGGTGTCTCTCCTTTTCTTTATGGCATCAGGAATTGTGGGATTTCAGGATGTATGTGTCAGCCTGTTACCTGCTGGTACCAGAATTGTCTCTTTGTTTTCCATGTGTCTTACAACCTGGCCTTTCTCTGACAGTCTCCTTCCATCACTTTGACAGCTAGCATGGCTTTCACTTAGTAGTGAAACTCTGTGTTCACTCTGGTGAACGCAGACGGCTTGGGTTTTTGTGATGCCTGCTCATTGTTAGTTACAGGTTCAGCAGCAATACCTGATTCCTGGGCTGATTTTCTTCCAATTTTTCTTGGGTTGGAAGAAGAATTCTTAAGTCTCAGAAGAAGAATTTGTTCAGCAAATGGAAGCCCTGAAGGATGATGTTTTGTCTCTATTCATCAGACAAGAGAGCACAATAACTGCCCAGTTATGAAACTGTTTGCAATCCTATTCTGTCTTCCTCCAGTTTATGGGAGGCAACTGAGCAATGGAGGTGAATGACTTATGCTATGGTGGAAGAGCTATCAGGAGGTCTTTTTACCACTGCGCAGGCTCCTCGATGACCTATGAGCAAGGTGATAATAAATTTCCGGATTTGTCCTCTGTTTTACCCTCCTGTACAGGTGTCCCCCAAAACTGGCCAAAATATTAGGAGAGAAGCATAGGCTAAATTTTGGGGCATAGGATCTTGTGTCCTCATTTGCCATTGAGCTATGCTCCCTCTTGCCCTCCTTCTGAACCACCTGGCTACCTTCCTTTCTCTCTCCTATCAACCCACAAAATCCCCTCTGCTCCAACTTAACTCTACAATCCAGAGTAACTACAGGAACACGTAAAAGACATTTACGTTGATGTAGTTATGGCACCACCTAATGAAAACCTATGGGAAATTCATTTTGCAATCCAAAGTAATTCGTTCTTACATCAGAGCAAGGACTCCCCATACCCTACAATCCAGAGTAACTACAGGAGCACATAAGAGACATTATGTGCACCCGTAGTTATTGCACTACCTTGTGAAAACCTATCGGAAATTCATATTGCAATCCAGAGTAAATTGTTCTTACATTGGAGCAAGGATTCCCCATAATTACTCTGGATTGTGCCCATAGTTACTCTGGATTGTGCAGTTACTCTGGATTAGCTACCCTGGCAAGGTCCACATTCTGCAGCAGCACAACCTTTGATGGTGTTCCTGATTTGTGATGGTGATGATGGCTTGCACTGGCCCAAAAGTGGCATGCTCTTGAATGCTATTGCTGGGCCCTTTATGACAGTGAGATAATGTCCCCCATTGCGGACAGGATAGAACTGGACTATGAGTTCCTTCTTACAAAACTGTATGTAAGGGCACAATCCAGAGTAACTATGGGAACACATAAGAGACATTACGTGCACCTGTAGTTACTGTACCTAGTGAAAACTTATGGGAAAGTCATATTGCAATCCAGAGTAACTTGTTCTTACTCAGGAGCAAGGAGGCCCCGTAATTACTCTGGATTTCACCCAGAATGTCCTGTTTGTGCATTACAGTGAAATGTAAACTCCCTGATGGTTATTCTCAGTAAGCAGAAACCTGCTGATCACATGTCAGTCACATGAAAGGCAAGAGAATTTTGATTTCTATGTGGCATACATTTTCCATCCTCCCATGATTTTCTTTTTACCTCCTCTTTCATGGCCACTTAATACGTTCCCTTTACAAATCCTGAATTCAGCCCCCACTGAATGCCAGAAGGAGTTCTGGCATGATTTATTCCTGCAGCTTCAAACATCAGATGAGTAATACTACAGCAAGCTCCCTTGGTAGAGAAAGCCCATACTACTGATTGTCAGAAAGAATAAAAGAAAGAAATAAAGAAGCTCTGCTGGCCATTTCTGTGCTCTCTCTGTTGACTGGGATATTGTCCTGAACTAACCTTTGCAAATACCTTGAATGAGTAAGTTTGGAATCATTGTTCTTGTGTACAGGAGAGAGATGAGGGCCGAAGGAGAAAGAAACCCTGAGATTTGTTAAATGAGAACCACAAAGTGAGTTAAATCCTTTTCAATGAGACAGACGAAGCCTCTGACCCACTGCTGAGTCAGTGATGTGCTTTATTCCAAATTCCTGATCCACAGGGAGTCCAGCAAAAGTGGGGGTTGGGACCCCTTTGGGGGTCGCCTGGAGCTTTCCTGGGGGTCACCTAGAGATCCCTGGTACAGGGGGCCAGGTCAGGCTTGCCAGGCCTCTGGCTGTAGCTGCGAGCACACTGGGGCTTCCTTAAAGGCTACCTCAGGGACTTCTGACTGCTGGGGGGCTTCTCCCAGGCATGCACACCACCCGTCCAGATTCTGTGGGGGGCTTCCCTGCAGGCGCGCGTGCCACCCACCCAGATCGCGGGGGAGGGGTCTTCCCTCCAGGCGCACGTGCGCTGCCCGCCCAGATCACGCGGGAGGGGGCAGTAGTAAAATTACAGTTATAAAGTAGCAACAAAAATAATTTTATGTTTGGGGGTCCCCACAGCATAAGGAAAGGGGTCATGCATTAGGAAGATTGAGAACCACTGCTATAGACAGATTTTACCCTATATACATTGAATTTGCTATTTGTACATAGAAAAAACATAATCATAGAATCCTGGAGTTGGAAGGGACCTAGTAGGTCATCTAGTCCAACCCCCTGCCTGAGGCAGGAAATCCCCATAGAGCATCTCTGACAGGTGCTCGTCGAGCCTCTGCTTGAAGATCTCCAGTGAGGGAGAGTCCACCACCTCCCTTGGCAACCTGTTCCACTGCCAAACCGCCCTCACCATCAGGAATTTTTTCCTGATATCCAACCAGATAATCCAGAAGAGTGCATTTAGAGAGGCATCAGGAGTCTCATTCACAACTGAATCAAGTATCAGCACAACTCACCAATATTGGGGCATCACATGAAATTGAATCTGGAGCTGGAGAAGGTTGTGGCTGGGATCCACCCAACAAAACAAAAATCTCAAACTCTAATCTGTAAGGCAGGAGGTGTGGTCTGGTGGTTGCACTGAGCAGGAAAAGTCCTGTCTTACTTTTGGATGGGGACTGATGAAGATGTCATGGGACAACAAACCTTGTGGTTTACAACTTGGGTGACCCAAAAACTGCCCCTGTTGGAAACCTGAAAGGCATTCCCTGATGCCGGGTGGGATGACCACAATGTGAAAGGATTCCATATGCAAGAGAAGAGTTCTATGAGCTGCCTGTAGAACAGAGTAGACTAGACTCGTCGTGGTGCACCCTGGGTGTAAATAGTATACACATACCCTACAATCCAGAGTAACTATGGGAAGATGTAAGAGGCACTTACACTGAATTGCTCTATGAATTTCCCATAGGTGGCACCATAACTACGTCAGTGTAAAAGGTCTTGTAGTTACTCTGGATTGTAGCCACACTGTGGTACCTTGGTTTATGAGCATAATTCATTCCTGAAGCATGCTTGTAATCCAAAATTCTTGTATATCAAAGCAAATTTTTCCATAAGAAATAATGGAAACATAAATTCATTCCACAACTCAAAAAGATTCATATAAAATGATAACTGTAAAATAATCTATACTAATAAACAGCTAATTCTGTCTGTCCGTCCGTCCGGTAGCCCTCTAGCTCCACCCATGTCTGCTCTACATAGACATATTATACCTTTTGGGAATCGGGATGATCCCAGGATTAACCCCCACACACAACCCAACCCCACACTCCACATCCACATACAACACAATTCCAGAAACATCCTAAACCCCTCTAGCTCCACCCACACCTGCTCTACATAGACAAATTATACCTTTTTGGAATAGGGATGATCCCGGGATTAACCCCCACACACAAACGAACCCCACACTATACACACACACACAACACACGTCCTCTAGTTCCACCCACACTAGCTCTACATAGACATTTATAACATCCAGCATTGTGATTTGTGTTTGGATGAGGAGAGAAAAGTTAAAAATTCAAATTTGAAAATAACTGACAAAACCTACAGTGAGGTTTTCAAGTTTCATGGACTGAATTGAGGAATTAAAAGTTATTTCTTCAAAATTGCTGTTTTCTGAGCTGGACCAGAAGTCCCTTTAGTTTTGGACCAAAGGCCCAAAATGCCCTCCACAGGAGCTGGCTTAAAAGCCCACATGGAGTGAGGCTTTTAAGCTAGTAGAAAATAATAAAGAAAATACAAAATGTAAAGAAAAATAAAAAATTAACCTGCACATGAGTCACTTAGATCTTTCAGGCTAGAGTCTGCCCCCCTTTTACAGGAGTGAGTCCCATTGTCTGTAATAGGCTTACTTCAGAGTAGATATGCATAAGCTGACCTCTCAGGAGAGGCTGAGGAGGTGCTGGAGGACCACAGAAACCAGACATATCCTGTCAGGACTATTTTTTTTGTTTCTTTATCAAGATGTTGCTTGTATCTAAGTCAAAATATATTAGAAATGTTGGTTGTCTTGCAAAACACTCTCAATCCAAGATTTTACTGTATTGGCTGCTAGACCTCACAAGGATCTCCCAGCAAAAAAAAAAAAGCATGAACATCAAAATTTCCATATGAATAAATAAATAAACAAAAGTCAACTTTGGTTTTGTACCTACATGGGACCCACTTCCTCTGAGTTTTTGCTTGACAAGAGGAAAATGTGGGGGCACTCTTAGTAACAGTCGGGGTCTTTTGGGGGGGACTCACCAGAACGGACTACTGGCACCTCTGTGCCAGTTCGGTGGCCCCCAAGAAGACATGCCAGTGACTGCAAATCATAACTTCACGGTGAGTACCTGTGAGTACCAGCAGGCAGGTTCCGGCACCTATTTTCAGAAAAAATAGCACTGGTAATAGTCCCTGTCTTCCTAGGGGACTATGCTCTGTTTTTGGCTTTCCAAATCTTTGGGGACAGAAGGGATGCTTTTGACTCCACCACCATGAAGATTACATCATCAATCAATTTGAGAGAGTTGATGGCATAAATGCTCTACTAAGGAGTTATTTCCACCTTTTTCTTTCCACCCAACTGAACTTAATTCACTAAGCAAGTGAAGCTGGGGAAATCCTTGCTCTTGTTTTATTTACCTTCCGCGCAAGGTCACTCACCTCGTTATGCTCCTCTCTTCCTCCTTCATTTTTACAAGCACCAGTTTAATTTGGCAGCTCCTTCAAAGGAAACTTGCCAGTCACCAACTCCGCTGCGGATTGCCGGAGTTGCGTGTCTCCTCCTTGGAGGCCAATTTTGGTTTTGCAAAGGAGACATCTTAACAGAGAGACAGATGACATGTCCTGGGCACATTGCAAGCTATAATTAAAAGATGCTTGGGAGGCAGGTGGGTGGCATTTGACTCCCTGCCGCTCTCCTGACTATATCGCGTCTTTCTGTCTAATGGGGGAAAAATGCAATGTGGTTCAAACCACATGTTCATGTTCTCCCTCCAGGGTTTTAATGGGGAATGGCCACTAATTGGGGATTAATGGGCTCCTCTGTAATTGTGTGCGCTAGACAGGGGTTTGATTGCCACCCCAATGGTTGCAAAAATGTTATGCATGTTGTAAATTGCTCTGCTTCTGCTGCCAGAGATTGCACAGCTTAGCAAAGGTTGATTGTCTGATGCTCACAAACATCAGACATTGTCCATTTTGTTCTGCTAACTGCCCAGTTTAAGTGATCCAAAGCAATTCATTTGTGGGTTGTTTTATCAGTACAAGGCTCTTGCTGTTGCCAGGGCTGGAATCAGATATGGGCCAAATTGGGTGTTGGCTAAAGGTCCATACCCATCTCTTCTGGCGCCACCAGCCAGGGCTGAACTTCCTTGGTGGGTTGACTCTACTACTGGCCAAAATTTTGGAAGCCTTCTGAGAATATGTTGAAAATATCAATGAATAATATCATCATGTTATACCTCGTCTATCATTAGAAAGGTAGGTTTCACGCAGAATGTTAAGAAACAAACTGTTAAATTATCTATATTCAATCAAACTATCTGGGCAACTAATCAAAAAGCAAGAAAGCAAGCATGCAAGAAAGAAAACACAAATCCCTTATATAATAAAAAGCATATTCCTTTGACGTATAACTGACCAATGAGACTCATTCTGATGTTGTTATTAAGACGCAGCAGGGAACCAATGAGCTCTTATTATGACAGATTACATTTCCATGTGTCAGAGCTCACTCGTATTGTTTACTCAGTGGTGTGAGTGCCATCAAGGTGGCCTCTGGTTTCTTTGTTTACTGAGTGACCTGTACTGTTCTATGAATGAATGAACAAAAGAATGAACCCGATTAGGCCACCATAAGCCCCGCACAAGTACTGTGCTGACGCTGACTTCTGTGCCATTCCTGGGGGCGGTGGGAATTAGGCCAGTACATAGAAATGTGTCAGCCCCACCCCCCCATGCAGGATGGCCAGATGCACAAATCTCAAAAGGAAGACAAGGTCTTGGATTCCTTTCAGCCTGGCCTTTCCAGTGGAAAATAGCATGTTTGCTTACTCACAAGTAAAGCTGCAATATTTGGCTCTTTTACTTTCTCATAGAGCTCAATGCATATTTTTATTTATAATTTTTGGTCATAACGTTTGATAGGAAGGAGATATTTCAAAACTGATTTTTGCATTGGATTCTGCTCTTCAATATGAATTCAACAACTTATGAGATGATGGGGTACAGCACACCATTGCAAAGTTCCAAAATGCAGCCAAATGGAGGACAATGAAGGCCTTTTGGAGGACACACAGACAGGAGACTAAAAAAAGAGGACAAATCCAAAAATTTCCAGTCATATGGTCTTATGGTCATATGGTCTTCCTGTCCCTATGTCACTGTGTAAACAGGGAATTGGGTAAGTTGTGCTGGCCTAAATTGGTTAGGATTGTGTCCTAAATGAATGGGGGTAACATCTAAACTAATGAGGCCTCTGCATTTAGGTTGTACTTTTGGTCTCATTAGTTATTCTTTGTGTTCTGGTTCCCTTCATTAGGGTGAAAATGAGCACTGGAAATGTGCACTGAGTGACACAAACCCTAGCGATTCCTCTGTGCAGGACCCGGAGATTTGTGGAGGATGGGATGCAAAACGATCAGAATGTTTAAAATACTAGATATTTTTCTCTTCTTGCTGCTTTCAGTTCTTGCCAGCATACTGCCCAGAATGTTCTTGCACCCCTGGTCACCTTTGCCCCATTTCTGCCTATCTATGTGCAGATGTGGAGCTGCGAGCTCATTAGCCCGGTTTCCCAGTTTCCCTTGGAGGATTCCAAGGAAATCTGCCTTGTGCCAGATCATAGTTCATTTGCATTTATGCAATGAGGAAGGCAAGGATTGAGACCTGCCTGTAAGCTCTTACAGTGTTCCCCACTGCCCCGCCAGAAATCCTATGCCTTGAAATATTGTTGGTATGCATTTTTCATGTTTACATCACAAAGCAATTTGAAAACAGCAGGGGGAAAACAATCCTCTTTGTGCCATGCACATTAAGTCACCTTAAGTCACCTCATTAAACATTTCATGCTCACAGAACAAAGAGGCAAGCAGGCAGTTAGTAGATGTTGTGGGAATCCTTGCTTGCTGCCAGACTCCGGTTCTTAGATGAACATCCAGACTCCACTTTGTTGTCACAGCAGCAAAGGGCAGAATGACAAAGGGCTGCATCAAATATGAGAATCTCCTGCATCTCCTGGGCTGGAAATAGCTGTACATGCTATTATACATGTACGTTGACTGTGCATGTGCAGACTGCTAAAGCATCTATTTTGACAGTTGAGGATGCCGCATAAGACACATGGTGCTGCACATGGAGGTTGCACATGACAGAAAAAATAAATAAAACAAATGACTGCACTTGCTCCTGGTCCCTGAAAAGCAGTTTGATTTGCAGAAGAAAGCAAACACTGGAAATAAGCATTACAGCTGTCCCTCGTTATCCACTATGGTTCCATTCTGGAAACTCCCATGCATTAAAAAAATCAGTGTATAAAGAAAACAATGGAAAATAGGTTTAAAGACCTACTTCCAGGTTTCTTGCTCCTCTATTCTGCAAGATTGAATAAGGTTATGCCTCGATATCTTCAGGGATTTGATTCTGGGACTGAAAAATGGAATGATGGCATGCATGACTGCCTCTCAACAAGAGTAGAAAAGCAGTTTTTAAAACTTAGATTTGCAGTGGCCATTTGTGTTGAGTCAAAGCCATGTATAAAAACATCCATATATGAAAAGGTTGGACCTGTATAATTGTTTAGACTAGAGCAGGGGTCTCCAAACACTTTGGCAGGAAGGCACCATCATCTCTGACTCTGTGTCAGGGCCAGAAAACTAATTTACCTTTCAAATTTGAATAAATTTTCATAAATTTTCACATAAGAATGTATTGGATTACATGACTTGCCCAAGGCCAGATAGAGGGGTCTTGTCAGGGGCCACATTGAGGCCCATCAAGGGCTGAATCAGGCCCCTAGGCCAGGGTTTGGAGACCCCTGGATAGAAATTGAGCTGTTAGGAAAAGCTCAAAGTAAATAAGCGTTGATACATATGTAGGAATTGCAACAATTTGAGGATACAGGTTGAACCTCCCCATAGGAGACATTTGGTTACAAGAACCTCCATGATTAACTTTTTTGCATTATAAAAAGGCAATTAGTTACTATGTTAACAAGGAGGCCAATGTATCAAGATGAATTAACCCTACAATCCAGAGTAACTACGGGAGCATGTAAGAGACATTACATGTACCTGTAGTTACTGCATCACCTGGTGAAAACCTATGGGAAATTCATATTGCAATCCAGAGCAAATTGTTCTTACACCAGAGCAAGGACTCCCCATAGTTGCTCTGGATTGCACCCTAAGTTTCCTTTCAAGTGACTGCTAACTGTCCTGCAAGGAGCTGAGCTGCTGCAATTTGCAAGTATGTGCAAGCAAATTGCAAGCAGTTTCAGCTGAACAGAAACAAAAATAAAAGTTCATGAACTTTTCTAAGCCAGGCATAATTCCCTGCCTAACTGCCATGGTAAGAAGGATGCCTTTAAGCAGACTGCAGCTTAAGAGACCTGAGAGACTAGTGTCTAGGTTTTATTTTTCTTTATATTGTAATTTTCTTTATTATTTTCTATTATATTACAGTATTGTAATCATTTTTATATGAATATTTTTGGGTGGTAGAACAAATGGTTTGAGTTTCCATTATTTCTTATGGGAAAATTTGCTTTGAGATACAAGTATTTTGGATTACAAGCATATTTCTGGAATGAATTATGCTCATAAACAAAGGTACCACTGTATTTGGATGGTTTGTTGTGGCTGCTTATACTACACTGTTGAATAACTGCAGATTATATTTTTCTTATATCTGCGCTCTGATTATTCATATTCATTGACTAGTTGGATCCTCTTCACCAAAGACCATTTGAGTGCTTTATTTTGCAATTCCACACTCATACACCTCAAGCCATGAGCTTCAGTCTATTCATTCTGCAAATTTTCCTTCTCCCTTCTCTCTACCCATGCATTTTCCTTGACAGGTAATAATGGGGAGTGGGGAAAAGAGGAAAAAAAATCAAATGGCTTTGTTGGTCCTTTACCACCCTCTAGTGTGACATTGCAGCATTCAACAATGGTAGTTTCATTTCACTCACAAGTCTGCCAAATAACCCTGGAAAATTTTCAAAGCATGTTCACCTAGATTCCTCCAAGTCATGCTGAAAACCTGCAATAAAAGCTGACATAGCATGTTGTGGATAAAAATAGCCAGCAGTGAATTATTTAGAGCTTTTGAAAAAAAAAATAATTAAAAGCTCAATCAGTCCATTGGAACAGGACTTGGAAAAGTCCATTGGAAAAGTCACCTTGGACAATATGGTTTTCATGGCCAACTCTAAAAATGCACAAAATCTAAACAAGCTTTCATGTTCAAGAAAACCTCTCTTCAGGCTCGATGCTAAGCAAGGGGGCAGAACCTGTGATAGCCCTCAAAGTCTGCTCTTTGTTGAAAAACGGTGTCCTAAACAGTGTATAGTAGCCTCGGAGTGTATCAACCTCCCTAAGGCTGCAATCCTAACCACCAGTTAGGCTGACCTAAGCCCCAGCATAAGGCCTATGCTGACCTGGGGGTATCACAAAAGCGCCATAAGACACTTCTGCGCCACTCCTGGGGAAGGAATTGGCTCCTGCACAGACTTGTGGTTGCCTACCTACATCACCACAGGAATGGTAAGACTGATTAGTTATGCCAGCCTAGGTTAGGATTTCACCCTGAATGCTGCATAGGCATCAGGGCTTCTCAGATGACACTGATGAACCAACAATGGTTGTTCCTCCAGTTTTAACTCTTTCATCCCCAGAGGTAGTGGACACACTGATTCCTTGTCAAATGGAGAACAGACAAAGCAAACACAGCAAAGGTCTATATAATTAACAACACTGGAGATTCCCTTATGCAAAGGAGAAGTCCCTGTCAAAAGTATATGTACATCAGAGGAAGGAAATGGACAAATAGGTTTGGGCTCCATCTGTGGAACTGTTCTGAAATTAGGATTGCTTTGTTATCAACTGACAAAAATAATTAAAAGATGAACCCTTAGGCTAAGTTGCGTTGCCAACTATGGCTAGGTGAAGTCACAGAGGAACATGGCACCCCCTGCACCTGCACTGTCACCCCCTCCTCTGCACATTTGTAGCTGTCACTTCAGAAAATGGCTCTACATATGGCATATGGGCTTATATGGCATATGTACATATGGCATACATACAAAACTGAGGGTATGTGGGAGGACAGATTTCTCTGTCTTTGTAGCTGAAAATTTCTTCTTGTGATCCTAGCCTCAAGTGACACTCAAGTGGCCAGGATTGCAATTGGTACTTAGGGCACAATCCAGAGTAACTACGGGAGCACATAATAGACATTATGTGCACCCATAGTTACTGCACCAACTAGTGAAAATCAATGGGAAATTCATACTGCAATCCAGAGTAACTTGTTCTTACTCTGGAACAAGTACTCCCCATAGTTACTCTGGATTTCATCCATAGTCTAGTAGAGAACAACTATTTAACAGCAATCAAGAAGAGAACAACTAATTGAGATATTCATCATAGGACCACATGCAAGGACTTTGATCTTGCAAGGATGAGTGTGAAATAACCTGCATGGATCAGGATCCAATTTGCAAGGATCTTTGGGCAAAAAAGGTCATTGCTATATCACACTGAGCAGTGGTCTCCTGTAATACGATGACATCAACCATCCCGAAAACATTTCATGCTAAATTCCTTCACCTTGTGGTATCAGAAAACATATCCAAGCTAGTCCTACACAGCTCACTGGTCATAAAATCTACAAAGCAGCCACAGGGTACAGACTTAAGCAAGAGACTGATCTTCTGTCTCAGCAAAGCCAAAATTTAAATCCTTTCTAATGTATTAAAAAATAAGAAGTTGAAACTCTATAAATAAAAGAGTGTCCCCAAGGGCTTCTCCTACAATTAAAGATTTAAAAGGGGAAAATAATGCATAATGAAACTCACAAATTCATCTCTCTCCCTATTTATTATTTATTCTAATATACTCACCACTATTACAATTGTTCCTAGCCACTAAATGGAGCATTTGAAAGCAATGAGGGAAAAAAGAAATGTATTATTAAGCTACTTCATATTTGAAGAAAAAATATTAGGGCTCTGAAATGGATGAAGTCCATTGCTTTGTAGACAAGGTGATTTAAAAATAGTCCAAATCAATGTTTGATATCACTTTCAAGACCTTTTTCCCAGACCTGACATCCTAACCATACATTATGTGAACTCAGATGTTATTGAGTTCTGTTTGATCAAGCAGGCCTTGATTCTATCTCCCACTTTCTCTAACGCAGCCAGAATAGACTGCAGGACATAAGACTGATTTACTCCTTGGACTTCCACGAGCCTTTTTGGTGGCATATGGAAATCAATTAGCAGCCATATGACAGCCCTTCAGGTATCTGAAGAGGGCAATCATGTCTCCTCTCAGCCTGCTCTTCTCCAGGCTGAACATCCCAAGTTCCCCCAACCTTTCCTCGTAGGGCTTCCCTTCCATCCCACTGATCATTCTTGTCGCTCTCCTCTGGACTTGCTCCAGTTCGGCTGCATCTTTCTTAAAGTGAGGTGCCCCAAACTGAACACAATACTCAAGGTGAGGTCTAACCAATGCAGAATAAAGAGAAACTATTAATTCCTGTGACTTGGAAGCTACACTCCTCTTAATGCAACCTAAAATGGCATTTGCCTTCTTTGCGGACACATCTGCTGACTCATGTTCAACTTGTGATCCACGGCGACTCCAAGATCCTGCTCACATATTGTGCTGCCAAGCCAACTATCCCCCATTTTATACCAGTGTTTTGGGTTTTTATTGCCTAAGTGCAGAACTTTGTACTTCTCCCTGTTGAAATTCATTCTATTTGTTACAGCCCAGTATTCTAGTTTATCCAGATCCTCCTGGAGGTTTCTTCTTGAGTTCCTTCACTCCCACTAGTGGAATAGGTTGGAGTGAAAAGCGGGAGGAAGATTTTAAAAACCTAGGATAAGATCTGGTGTGCATGACTGGGGCTAGATTCACCTCCTCATCTTTAGGTGAACACAGCATGTGCTTCTCCTCCATCATGCAAAAGAAGATACACTGCCCTGTATGGTTACGAATCTGGAATTTGAGGACATCATTCTGGTTTGTAGATCAAGAAATCCATCATGATATCTACCATTAAATGAGTGTGGTCAGAACCAGCCAAAGATTTCCTGAAGAATGCTGCCCACCTACCCAATGATGTGCCCCTTACCTGGTGATCTTCCCCTCCCACTCTCCAATATTTTAGCTCAGCCACGAAGCTGCATGGGAATTTTAGGGACAGGTGCTATTTCTCACCACTATGTTTCAGAGGAACCTGAGGACTGTTGTTGTTGTTGTTGAATTAAAGGAGGGAAAGATAACCATGTACAGCATCATGAGATTCTTGGAACAGCATAAAAATATGATTAGATTAGATTAGAATAGATTAAGATAGATAGATAGATAGATAGATAGATAGATAGATAGATAGATAGATAGATAGATAGATAGATAGATAGATAGATAGCATGTGAATTTCCTCCTCTGTAGCTAGTCTGGGGCACCCTTTGAGGAGAAAGGCAGAGTACAAGCAAACAAACAAACAAACAAATAAATAAATAGAGCCCCTTCCCTCACACTTGTTCTGCAAAGGGAACTCCATAATTTCTTCTCCCTCACTGATAGTCCCTCTTTGCTTTCCAATTCAGATAAATCAGTCGTGTCACTAAAAGAATGAGGACCACACCAGGTGATGCACATGGGGCAAGGTAGGAGGTGGTAACACCATTACTGGCCAATTTTTGAAAATCTTGGTAATTTTAAATAATGCCATCATGTTATCTGATGTGTAATTTCATAGTGAATATAATCAAACAAACTGTTATAAAAATATCTCTATTCTATCAGAATTTTAGGGGGGGAAAACAAGGAGGGGCAGGCTATAGTGCATCACCATGCCCACCACTCAGGGAGCTGCCCTGTCCACTGCATGGGGTCTATAATGGGGTGAAACACAGGTCTGCCGCAACGAGCAATACAAATCCTAGTGACACCACTGAGATCAACTACTTCCCACCCACCCCAGTAGCATGTACAGTAATCTCAAAAGAAACACAACCTGATGAAGATCTATCATAGACCTCCCAGTGTGATGATGTGGAGTTGGCCATCTAAAGGAACTTATATTGCTTGAAGTAACCTGTATGTGATGAATGACTTCGACATAACTGACTCGTATGGAATGCGGAGGATAAGTTTCGCAAGATGCTCAGAATGATAGCTTTGAGAAAATGAAGGCGATAAAACAGAAAGTGAAGGATGGATTGTTTGACTTCAGAGACACTTAATGAATCAATCAGTGCTTTACACCCTTCTTGTATAAAAGGATTGATGATAAGGAATTGATATATACACACACTGGCTCCCTGGTCCAAAGATACCTGAAAATGTAATATTAGATGACAGGGTTGCTTTAAAAACCATATAAACTGAATCAGCCTGTGATGCTGGGATGACCTCCAGACTCTAATCATTACTACAGACCTCTCCGGATGTTATATGGCACACAAGTGCTTCTTCGAAGGCATCATAGTCTATCTCAGGTCGTTTGTCTGACTAGATGGAAGTGATGGGAGAGGGTAAAAATGATGTACCTGGAATGACTCATATGCAACCAAAGGAGCTGCAATGGGCATGATAAATTGGACATCACAATCTGTTATTCCAAATGATCAGCAGGAAGAATAAATGTTCTGGGAAGCTGAGAAGGCATAGAAAATAAGTCTGTTCCCACAATGCAACCTTGAAATGTCATTAATCTATGAGAAAGAGAGAATTTTTTAGATCTGCAACCTAAAAAGGTCTTCATGGATGCAGAGGGAGGTCATCCCAGTGTTTGGTGTGTCATAGTAGTCTCAATACCATTTTTTTCCCAGGACTTACACCTTTAATTCTCAACCTTGTGAATTAAAGATTAGATTTAGAATTAGATTCCTTGTGGGAATCTAGAAAGTTGTTTTGAGAATTAAAGGATTCAAAAGCTGGGGATTGGAGTGGAAGAACTTTTCCTGAAACTGCAGAGACCTGCAGGTCATGCAAGGCACCTTGGTGCCAACAATAAAAATCTGGACTGACAAATATTCCGATTCAACAGAAAGGAGTTTCCTTTATATGACTGCAGTCTTGTTTCTGTTCCTGTTTCAAACCTGTTCTTACTCAGAAGAGGAGGGATAAGAACATGTTTGAAAAAAACTCCTTTCAGTTGAGAAGGGGGTTCAAATCTGGATTTTCCAGATCTATGCCTAACACCAGAACTACTGTATTTACTCAAATCTAACACTCACTTTTCCCAGCTGAATTTAGTCTCCAAGATCAGGATGCATATTAGATTTGAACTAAATGTGTATTCAATTAAATATGGTGTTTTGATTATAAGTATAGGGATCATATTAGATTTGCTGGTGCATTATATTTGAGTAGATATGGAGGTATTACATGTCTTGGTTTGTGGTACTTATTGGGTTGTACTTCCCTGGCTGTTGATGAGTGTATTCTTCTTCCAGAATTCCTTGCATGTGATTCTTAATTCTTTTCCCAGAAAAATAACACTTTTAATTCTTAATTCACTTAATTCTTCATCCGCTTAATTCATGCTCTGCAGATGAGACACACCTGTGGAAAGTACAGGCAGTCTTTCTAAGGGGCTTTAAAACACAGTAAAATTAATCAAAGAAAATCCAGTATATTTTCATTGCTGTTTGAAAACAGAGGGAAAAAACAAAACCAGATTCCAGCTGTTTCTGTGGTTTCATTGCTTGCAGCATTCTTTTAAATTCTATTCTGTTTATTTGAACTCCAATTTAATTTTTAATTAGGCTCCTTGGCCTAATTGCTAAGGAAAGACACCTCTGAGTCATAAAACGTTGCTGGTGTTTGATACAACTTATAATGAACCAAATATCTCATCTCGGCAATACGTTAGGCTGTCTAAATGTCTGCGTTCTGTCTCATTAGGTTTAAAACAATATATTTTTCAATTAAAGCTGAACAAAGGACAATGTTTGCTTTAAGAGGCAAGATTGAATCTGGGCAGCATTTTGTATTATTTTAGCTCTGACAAGCTGGGTGTTAATTTGGTGTTTACTCAACTTGCATTGTGTATACATTAACGCTCCCTCTCTATCCTCTCCCCCCCATACCATAACTAATGAGTTTGGGCCTTATTCATTAGATGCATCATTAATTTCTATGGCTTCCTATTATGTTCTCAACATTGACTCAAAGTCTCAATACCAAGGAATGGAACCATTTGGCTGAGTACAGAAAAACTCATGACTAAATTTTGTCTCCCGAGGGCAGTATCAAAATGTGAAAATTAAATTTTAAAAAGCCATTGTTTGAAAGTGGTTCAAAAAGAAGAGGGGTATCTGACATGGGATGGCAACTGAGGCCAGAGGCGTCTGTCAGCCTTGGCTGTGGAATAGCTAAGGGGGGTGGGCAGGGTGACCAGATGCTTAAAACTCAAGAGGACAAGGTCTTTAATTCCTCTCAGCCTGGGTTTTTTGGCAGACAATGGCACATTTGCCTACTCATGAGTAAAGCTGTGATATTGGGCACTTTCAATTTCCCATAGAGCTCAATGCATATTTTTTTATTTTTAGTTTTTTGGCCATAACGTTTGAGGGGAAGGAGATATTTCAAAACCTATTTTTGCATTGGATTCTGCTCTTCAATACAAATACAATGACATATGACATGATAGGGTACTGCACACCATTCCAAAGTTCCAAAATGAAGCCAAAATGGAGGTCAATGAAGCCCTTTTGGAGGACAACCAGACAGAAGGCTGAAAAAGAGGACAAATCCAGAAATTTATGGTCATATGGGGACAGTGCAGACCATTACTGGAACATGGTCAAGTGAGGGAAGGCAAGATCTTACGGAGGCCATAGACAATATTACAAGGACCAGAGAGACAGTATCTCAGGAACTACTCCAGAAACAACTAGATGGGTCACTTCCAGAGGTGACCTGGAAAATAATTCATTTCTGGAAATGAAGAACATAAGAAGAGCCCTGCTGGATCAAGCTATCTTGTCCAGCTTCTGGTATCTCATAGTGGCCCATCAGATGCCTCAGAGAATGCACAAGTCAAAGCACCTGCCTCCAGGTGCCATCCCTTGTATCTGATATCCTGAGGTTGCCTATATCTTACAAAACAAAAAACAAAAACAGAGGTTCATGACTTGTAACTTGTGATGGGACTTTTCCTCTAAAAATTTGTCCATTCCTTTCTTAAAGGCATGGATGCCAGATGCCATCACCACATCCTGTGGCAAGCAGTTCCACAGACTACCAGTAATTACATCCTGCATCAGGAAATATTTTCCTTTGTCTGTTCTAACTCACCCAACATTCAGTTTTAATGGATGTCCCCTAGTTCTGGTATAATGTGTGAGAGAGAAAAGCAAGCATATCTCTATCCACTCTATAACTTTCATAATTTTGTATGTCTCAAGCATGTCCCCACAATCGTGTCATACAACATCGCTTCCAATACACGGCAAGTGCTCACCACCATTGGCATCATTGGGGCTGTGTGGGCCACACCAGGTGATGTGCATTGGGTGGACACTACTACTGGCCAAAGATTGTAAAAATTTGTTGCATTTGAATAATACCATCATGTTATCTATCATGCCATGTATTGTTTCATGCAGAATGCAGTGAAACAAACTACACGGAGATAACTCTATTCTAACAAAAGTTATAGCCAAAAAATTGTTAGGGAAGGGTAATGGTGCATCACCATCCCCACAGCTCATGGCATTGCCCCACCCACTGTATGGGAAAAAGTCCGTGATGGGGGTGACACACTGGCCTCTGACACACTGACACACTGACACAGTGACACCTCAAGTGATCCAAATCCAGCTCTCCCCAATCCAGGCCCAACCATAACACACAATCCATAAAAAGCCTCAGACAAGGGTTCCTTCTTCTTTTCTTTCCACTTCATGTCTATTTCATTAACCTGAATGGCCTTCAATTTAACCACTAGGTCCTTGACTGCACTATCAAGAAGTCACGCCAGAAGACAATTTACTTGGCTATTATAGCCTTCTAAAGATTTTTTTAACAAGTTAAAATAAACATTGAGGCTAAGTTTATTGAGGTTATCAAATCCTAACGTCCCTGTGATTAAAGGACCACACTTTTGCTTCAATATTTATGAGGCATTAGTCAAGAGGGATTATAATTAACTCAAAATTAAAGGTGCAATAAAGGTGTAATTACAATCTTCACCATTGATTAACACACCCCACGAACGTTTAGGCGCTGAAGCAAACACCAGGACACCTGTGGCAGGTTAATCGGAAATCAATTAGCTGGAAGTAGGTTAATTGCCATACCTGTCTTGTTTTATTTTAGGAAAATTCAATTTCAGGAAGATAACCCATTTTGAACAAACAATTTTCATGTATTGACAATAGTGTCAATAGAGATTTGTTTCATATGCAAATGGAAAGCTGGAGTTGGGCTCCTTCATTAGTGAGCTTGTGACAGAGTCAAGAGCTGTGCTGAAGTGTGTGTGTGTGTATGTGTGTGTGTGTGTGTGTGTGTGTTTCTCCCTCTCAAATATAGTTAGATGTATTACATCAGAGGTCTTCAACAGTTGGTTCAGAGTCAGAAATGGTGAACCATATCTGTCTTCTTTGTCCTCCCAACCTACTTCTCCCTCAATCATGCCTCCAGCCATCTGTGATAAAATCAGACCCCCTGCTGTGATAAAAGTCAGACCCCTCTGACTTGGAGCTTACCTAAGATTTGGCACCAGTTCCAAATTGACTAGATAGTAAAATCAGGTATCATGGAGCATTCCAGTACACTGTATTCTGGATATCATGACATCAACAGTAGAGTTGTACCATTACCAGTGTTCCATCTAAGGTGTGCAGTGGTGGAGCTGTGCCACTCTCAGCTGAGCCCTGCACAGCATGAAGCTTGGCATCCAAAAATCACCAAACATCCAGAGGCAACATTGCATTGAGTGGCAAACACTATGCAATGGCTGAAGGCGTCTCTGCACCAGCTGGGACCCCTTGAAATCCCAAGTCCCTGCCTTTTGACTTGAGTCCCCATGAGTCATGATTGTGGCTGTCACAACTTATTCAGGGCCATTTTCCAAGTCAGTTTCTCAAGTCTTTCTTTTCAAAAGTGAATCAAGCTCCAGGAGTGGCAAGAAAGCAGAAAAGCACACACAAAAAACAGAGCTAGAAGAGCACACAAAAGCAAGTTTTTTAAAATTTTGATTTTCAAGTATTTCAAATTTTTGATGCATTTAACTCAAGTCTGTAACTGTCATGAAAAAAAACATGTTTTACTTACTTGAGTCTGAGCCATCCAAGTCTCGAGTCATTCCTGGCTAAGTGCATCTACATGCATCAAATCAATTCCTATCTATAAACTGGTGGAAAACTCAGTTTCTGAAAGCCCTCCCTCTATTCCATCACTCTGGACAAATCTGGGCATGACTGCAGACATACCTCTGGTGTGCAGCCATTTACATTAACATTTTCCATTGTGGAACCTTCATTGTTTGGATGGAAGGGAATCGGATTGCATGAGCCAACCCAAAGTGTTTGCTGAAGCTTCAGTAAACTACTGATTAGAAGTAACTGCTATTTGCTGGACAGAAGGAGTCAGAATCTTGGGAGCAACAGGGCAGAAAATGTAGGGGAAGGGTCTGCGAGATATTAGAGAGAGCAAATATCAATTGCAGTGCCTGTTGAATTATGAGAAAAGTTGCCCTGGTTGGAAAACTCCATAATAGCAAGGTTGAAAGCTTTTCTTAGTTTCTGAGCATTAGAGAAGCTGGTGGCTGAGAGACTGAGGATTTTCTCTGTTATCTTGCTTCTGCTTTAACTCACTAGGCAGCATTAGGCAAACAACTCTCTCTAAGTCAATGGTTCTTGAGCATTTCAATGGAAGACCCCCTTCTGGGAATGATAAGCTGTCCAGAACCCCCTGAGAATGATGACATCAACCTGGAAGCAATATCATGGCCAAAAGTGACATCAAAATGAAGTGATATTGTGGCATCAGAGCTCCTTCATGTCTACTCAGAAAAGTTCCACTGTTTTCAATAAGTTCCATTGTTGTTCCCAGGAAAATATTCTTTGGAGGGATGCCCCTTTTCTGCATCCTAGATCAGCTGCTCTGAGCACTAACAAAACACAGCATACCCTCCTGCTGTCCAGCATGGAGAGCCATCCTACGCCTTTCTGAAAGGATCTCTGAATCATTCCATTCCCATTGAATCTGGGCAGGAGGGAACTGTTGGGCAAGATAGGTACAGTATAGAAAAGTCCAAACATCCCTTTGCTTTCCAGACAGCCAAACAACACCTGACACCTGGGGTAGCATGCCAAATATTGCCTCCTTCCCCAATTATGTGCCAACCTCTGCTCTTCCCAATTTTCCAATCTTCTTTTCCAATTCAGGAAATAGAAGACAGAGCAGAGGAATCTAGTTGGTGAGCAAAAATTGTCTCTCCCCCCCCCCCCATCAGATGCCTGAGGCGACCATTTCAGTTGGTCTCACAAGAGGGCTGACCCAGAGATCAGCTCATTCCCAGAGAGTCACGTGTCTTTAATCATACCAGTCATGCCATGGGACCTTGAGAAAATCAGGTCTCTCTTTATAAAGCCAAAACAGGTTCAGGACACCTGAGAGTCATAAAAAATGGGGAAGAAATATCATTTGAGCTCTTACTAAATCAAAGGATCCCAAAGGCTCATCTATAAAGGCTCAACTTGAAGAAGCTGTCAAAAAAAAACCCCACTGGAAGTGGAAGTATTGATTGGCCTGGTGTAAATCCACAAAACATTAATTTCTCCAAAGCCGGATGGCATCTAGTGAGTCTCTAGGTAGCTGTGTTTAAGATTGGCTGGTTCAGATCTGGTTGGTAGCTCAGTTTGTCATGCTTCTTTCTTCCTTGATTGAAGTCTCCCAAGGAGCTGGGACAGGAAAGAGAAAGCCATAAAGAATGGACAGCCCAATCTGAAACTTCATCAAAGCCCAAGGATGTAGAGGTGCCAAAATGATTGCAGCATCCAGTGGAGGCAGGAAAGCACCACCAGATCTTCTCAGAGATCTTCTACCTGGTCCTGATCAGGGATGTTACTGGGGCATTAGAAAGGAGGCACCCTTGAAGAGAGTGGCATGTGAACTAAAATCATGGTTTGTAGAAATAATCCCATCATGTTATACACCTCTGAATATGTAATTTACAGGAGAATGCAGTGAAACAGACCACTTTGAAATATCTTTATTCTATTAAAATGTATTGCTAAAAAAACCAGTGGAGGCGGGGCAATGGCACATAACCACGCTCACCATTCATATTGTTGCCCTGCCCAATGTATGGGGGTGACACACTGGCCTCCCAGACCGGGTGACGCAAACCCTAGTGATGAGCCTGCAAGGAGGCAGATGTGCATTGTGGCGACTCCCTCTCACTGGTAATCTGTTGCTCCCAGCTGGCAGTGGGAGCAACATGCATCTCGCAGTCTGGGCACAGGCATCCTCTACAGTCAGCCAAGCAGCAGAACCTGACCGGCTTCAGAGGACACTTGAGCACTCTCTGGACTTCTCCAAGATGGCTGCACCCAGCTTTTTGTGATCCCACCTGAAATGAAATCACGACCCTCCCAAAAGGATCACAACCCCCATTTTGAAGACCATTGCTGTAGAGCTATGATTTTCAACCAGTGTGTCATGGCACACAGGTGTCCCACAGATAGTCCTCCAGTGTGCTGTAGGAATTTGGAGACTGACATTCATTTATAGGAAAACTGGGGGACTTGAACAGTCTGGTGTGCCTTGTCAATGGTACAAACAACTGATGGTGTGCCTTGACAATTTCAGTGCCTTGTTAAGTGTGCCATGAGATGAAAAAGGTTGAAAATCACTGCTCTAGTGAAATTGTTACAGAACAGGAACGTTGTATTTGCTGCACAATTCTAGGTATGCCTACTCAGAAGAAAGTATTAGTGAGATTTTGGTTCAAGTAAGCATCAGTAGGATTGCAACCTACATTGATGAATCAACTTGTTTGTTGTTGCAAAACATTGGAGAAAATATTTACAACTGTTTGAATTTATAACATTATTCCCAATCTGAGCAATATCAAATTTCATAAGTAATAACACTATTAAGTACTGTTATCTTTGGAATGTGAAATCTTTCATTTATCCAGTTACAATGAAATCTCTATTGATTTAAGAGGAAGTCATGTGAGTGGTGGGTGCACTGGCAACCTTTCTCACTGTGGGGCCAATGGTGGCCTGTAGGGGCCATACGCCACTGGGACTAGCACAGCCCAAGTGGGCACTCCGGATTGCACTCACTGTGGCACTGCGAAAGCAGATGGCTAGGGTGCACCAGCACTGATGCCATGCCCCAAGGTAGAGGGTGGTAGATGCACCATACAAGCCTCAACTCAGAGGATCTTCATGCCATGTATGGCTTCCGATGTATCTAGCCAGTCCATTCACCAATCATCTACTTTACCACTAAAAGGCTGGAAATTGTGGCCCTCTGGATTTTTAGATTGTGGAACGAATCGTTTGAGTTTCCATATCTTATGGGAAAATTCGCTTTGATATATAAGTGTTTTGAATTACAACCATGCTTCCGGAACAAATTATGCTTGTAAACCAAGGTACCATTGTATTTTTAAGGAAAACATTTTCCCCTTCTCCAGCGAACAACACATTTCTTTTCATTTGCAGTGGCCATTCTTGCTGACTCAAATCTGTGTATAAAAATATCCATGTATAACTAGATTGGACCTGTGTCTGGAGTGGGTGCAAGCCCTTCTGAGTCGCCAACCACTTT
Organism: Cryptoblepharus egeriae; assembly: GCA_030015325.1. Taxonomy (NCBI): domain Eukaryota; kingdom Metazoa; phylum Chordata; class Lepidosauria; order Squamata; family Scincidae; genus Cryptoblepharus; species Cryptoblepharus egeriae. Next base: position 18,508,525 of record JAREYC010000011.1, on the reverse strand, counting down.
TTTCACAAAAAGTGGTCAGACACTAAGGGCATCACACAGTTGCTTTTAGTGTCCAAGATTTGGAAAATTTGGTGTCATCACAATTCCTTCCAAGCGGGCTGACACTGAGAGTCAGTGGCTGCAATCCTAAGAACACTTTCCTGGGAAAGCCCTATTGGAATTGCACTGATTGACTCTGATACCAGAATGGCCAGCGATGCTACAGCTCTGTGTTGAAAGAACTCAAGAAGGGAAAGGGAAAAAAAAAAACATCTGCCAAATTGCAAACCCAAACCAAATTGCTTGAAGGATTAATTTGGCTCTGTGGCTTCTCTCAGCCCCAGCTCTGCAACATTCAGGAACACAGACAGCATGGGGGTCTCCTTTCTTCTTCCGTCCTCCCCTTTTCAATTCTGCCACTGATTTAATCAATGGAGTGGCTGGAGATGGCTTTATTCCCCCCAGCCCAAGTGATGTATAATCAAACAAATATCTGCACTTGAAAAAATGGTTTGACTGCGTCTCTGTCTTGAGAAGGTGGCATGAGACCCCTGCCCCAGAACCTGTGCCAGAACAGCCGCACCAAACTACCACCCCACCGAGCTCAGAATGTCAGACATGAAAGGGGCTGTGTCCTTGACTTTGAGAATCACAGCAATGGCCAAACTGCTGGAAACAGCACTGTTTTTCCTTAAGATACAGAAATGTTTTTTGGACATGTCAGATTCACAGCATCTCAGACTCCATTTATTTAATAGGCTAAAAGAAATTGCCTTTCAGCAGCAAGAATCCTTTGGATATTCCAAGTAGTGAGTAAACTCCAATGGGTGACTAGGAAGCTGTAGCATTCTGGTCTGGAATATTTTCACATTTTTATACTCCCTCCTGAGAGCTCAGGGTGGAGGGCATAGTTTCACAACAACCCTGCAAGGTAGGTGAGGTGGAGAGATAGTGACTGGCCCAAGTTCACAATAAAGCTTTGTGACTGAGCAGTGGATATGAACCTGGTCTAACTCACAATCACTACACATCCTGGCTGTCACTCACAAAGCAAATATTTTAATGCATATCTTCAGTTATTGGGATAGAGTGGAGCCTTGGTTTAAGAGCATAATTCATTCCGGAAGCATGTATGTAATCCAAAATACCTGTAATCCAAAGCAGATTTTCCCATAGGAAACAATGGAAATTCAGACAATTGGTTCCACAGCCCAAAAATATTTATCTAAAAATATTAACTGTATATAAAAATGATTACAAAACACTGTAAGCTAATACAAAACACTGGGCTGTGGGTGGCGCAAGTGGTTCAGACACCGTGCCTGTTAACTAGTAGACCAGGGTTCGAGACCTGGGTCCCCACAAGACAGGGTGAGCTCCTTTCCTTAGCCCAGCTCTGCAATGCAGCTAGAACCAATTGTATTGGCTCTGTTGTTCCATTGGACGATTTCAGTGGCATGGAGAGAGGAGATTTGCTGCTTGGGTAACAGCCTATCCTCCATATTAATCTACCCAGAACTTCGTGCTTTGCATACAGCATTGAGCATGATTCCATAGTCCTTCGAGACTGAAGGATGCCAATGCCAGAATACAAAATACGAGTACATTAATACAAAACACTGTAATAAAATACTGTACAGTACAGTATTGTATCTTTGAAAACCTTCATGACTGGTGTGAGGGAGACAACAGAGGAGGGATGACTTTCACTATCACTAATGGAGTTACTGCTATCCATCGGCTCAATTGAGTCTTTGCCCTTTTATGCAACTTTAACACTCCCATGCAGGATTATAACACTGATAAGGCACACCTTCTGTACTGCCACACAGAGATCCCACATAAACCTGGCTCAGACTGATCCCCTTAGATTCCACCCCCCCATTCATGAGTTCCCTGGCCATGAAAGTCTGTTCCAAACTTCCTCAGAAGTGTTTTTCTTCCAAGACAGTGCTCTTAAACCAAGACAAAATTTCTGAGAAAATTCTGCTTTTAATCCAAGTCACTCTTAAACCAAGGTACCACTGTATTTGCTTTTGTTGATTTAAGAAAAGAAGGCAAAAGTACACAGGCATTTTTCCTTGCTATTCCACCCCATTAATTTTACTTGTCAGACTGGACTTTGCTGGAATTGAACTGGTACCCTCCTGGCTGCCGGCACCCGGTATTAAGAAGCCCAGACAGTGAGAAGTTGCTTTGAGAATACCCCTCTCAAGGGTCATGAATTGCTTCTAAATTTGAAGAATCCCCATAGAAAGCAGGTGTCATGATGTAGGAAACACCTTTCCCCTTCAGAAAGAATTGGGACCTGACAGATGAGACACTAAAAAAAGGTAAAACAAGACACTTATTCAAGGAATGGAACAATCACAGCAGGGGATTTGCAAAGGGATCAAAGGGATCACCAACTTCAACCCAGACAACAATGACAAATAGGTGAGACCTTTGAGGAAGGAGATGGAAAATGAAGAAAAATAGAATAATTTCCCCTGACATTTAACAGAACATATTCCCTGTTTTTCTGTCCTGTTTCTGACCTATGGATCCATTGTATGTCCAGGACAGTGGGTGTTCCCCATTCACTAGGTTCAGCAGCTGTTCTCCAGGAATGAAACCAACAACACGTCTGAGCATGATTGCACATGATTTGAAAAGTTTGTGCCTTATGATGTAATTTTGTTTGATTAGTCTATAGATTAATCTTGCCATAGGATGTTGTGGTGGCATCTGGCCTACATGTCTTTAAAATGGGGCCGGACAAATTTCTAGAAGAAATGTCCATCACAAATTACAAGCCATGATGGATTTGTGCTACATCCTGGTTTTAAAAATAGGCTACCTTCAAATTCCAGGAATGCAAGTCTCTTATTGTACGCTCCCTGGGGCATCTGGTGGGACACTGCGGGGTACAGGAAGCTGGACTAAATGGGCCTTGACTGCTCCAGAGTGGCTCTTCTTACGATAATAGTTGATGACTGTCAAGACTGAGTCCAATTTGACAGTTTACCAAAATGGAGGGAACTTCCAATCCCTTGACCTAGACAGGGGGTACAAAGGTCCAATTAAGCTATTACACAGCGATCCCAGCAGCTGGGCTATTGTTCTCAAAAATTTGGCCCCTATTGGTCACCTACCAATGGTGTCTGTAGTCCAAACCCCACATACACCCCAGTGATGCCTCTGAACTATGAAATGCTTCAAATGTTGCAGAGATGTTGCAAATATTTGATTAAGGCTACAATGCAGAGTAACTACGGGATCTCTTACACTGATGAAGGTATGGTGCCACCTATAGCAATGGTTCTCAATCTTCCTAATGCCGTGACCCCTTTATAAGTTCCTCATGTTGTGGGGATTGAACCATAAAATTATTATCCAACCATAAAATTATTTTCATTGCTAATGCTGCAGTGCTATGCACACTTTCCTGGGAGTAAACCTCACTGAACTCAATGGGAATGACTGCTGAGTACACATGCATAGAATTGGGCTCTAAGGCTGCAATCCAGGCATGGGCAGATGCCGGTTCTGGCCTACTCGCCCAAACCAAATCTTCCCATTTCCCTGCTGCTGGCAAAGCTCTGAGGTCGGCGCTTGCGCAGTGCGTCTCCTCCCGCTGGAGGAGAAGTATATATATATATATATATATATATATATATATATATATATATATAATCACTCATATATATATATATATAGTGAATATATATAGTGAATATATATAGTGACATATCTATCTATCTATCTATCTATCTATCTATCTATCTATCTATGAGTTATTTTAGCTTTTATTTTGTTGTGTCCTACATTTATATTGGATGTCCTACATTTGGGGGCCTTGTCCTCTTTTGCGATTATGACATATGGTCACCCTGCATAGTGGTCATTGACACTTCTGAGAAGACACCCCTAGGCTGGGCTGCATATCGAGAGTGAACAGCGCCTGTGGCACTTCTTAGCCTGATCCCTTCCTTCCCATTGCTTTCTTCTTCCCAGCACCCTAGCATGGTGTAGCCAGAGGGGGTACAAAACAGTCTTGTAGGGAGCCTCCCCACAGCATGGAAAGGGTCTGTTGCCCTCTCCTTCTGAAATGGGAACAAAGTGCACCCCCTGCGCACCTCCAAAAGCTACGCCATTGAATCCTGCTTGTTCTGGGGCACTCAGATCTCCAACAGGACATCCTGGACCTCAGAATGGCTTTTTTTACCTACACCTAGCAAAAGATGACGATGATGGCCTTCTTATGGCTGTCAGCCTCTGAGCATGTGCAAAGTTCTTATAATCTTTGCCATCAGTCGCCAAACCCTGGCCCAGGTGCCAGATGGCCTACGGCCAGCCTCTGGTCCCACAAGACTCTCTGGCCTAGTTGACCAAACATGACCGAAGCTGGGATAGAATGGGGAGTACATTTAAATGGGTGCTTGATTCTGTCCTATGTGATGGTGCTTGCAGAAATCCTAGAAATATGAGCCCCTTTATTAATTAATCTAAGTTCCATCTCTAAGATATTTATTGAAATTTTATATTTTTGCTGGTCCTCACTACTGAGGATATTTGATGCATCCCTTTGGCTGAAAAGTTTGGAGACCCCTGATCTACACCTATGACCTAGGTGCAGAAAGAAGGCAATAAGGCTGAGTTCAATTTTGGATTTTTGGCTAGTTGTACTGTCTCTCTGCATCTCCAATAGCACAATCCTAGCCATATCTACTCAGAGCGAAGCCCCATGATAGTTAACGGAGCTTACTCCCAGGGAAGTGTAGCTAGGATTGCAGCTAAAGATCCTCTAAGAGCACAATCCTATACTTGTCTACACAAAAGTAAGCTACTTTGGGGTTTACATGAAGAAAAGGCACTTTTTGCTTTCTCGGAGCAAGCGCTTTTCTTCTTTTCAACCTATATATAGAGAGAGCTTATTGTGCATGTGTATATAAGAATGTGTATAGAATGTGTATATAGAATGTGCATGTTTATATAAGCTTCCCTTGGGCTAGGGTTGCCATATGTGCTAGAAAAACAAGGGGAGTCCCAATTTTGGGGGATTGTGTTCACATACTAGCAAATGGGACAGAGGGTCCTGTCCCAATTTTGTGGAAGAGAATTATGGCAACCCTACCTTGGGTGCATGTCCATGTTTAAAACATTTAGAGCAGAATCCTAACCATGTCTATTCAAAAATAACCCCTATTGTTGTCAATGGCTCTTACTCTCAGGAAAGTGTCTTTAGGATTGCAGCAGGTGATGCATAGAACACTGTTCTTTTTCTTATGGAAATACACAGGATAAAGCTGGGGGCACCCAGGCACTTTTGCCTCTTATTTGCCCCCCAATATTTTGCGTTGTGCTGCCAGTGCTCTATAGAAGTAGTGGACAGAGAGAACCTTAAAGATGTCCTGCTTGCATGTATGAACAGCAGCTTATGGGCACAATCCAGAGTAACTACGGGGAGTCTTTGCTCCGGTGTAAGAACAATTTGCTATGGACTGCAATATGAATTTCCCACAGGTTTTCACTAGGTGGTGCAGTAACTACAGGTACATGTAATGTCTCTTACATGCTCCCGTAGTTACTCTGGATTGTAGGGTATGTGACCCTTATTGGTACGTTAAAGGGCTCAGCTGAGAAATGGATTCCACTTGAAAAATGGGTTGAGATCCAGCAAGGTTTTTGATTTAAAACTTGTTATTTTCTTAGCATCTCTGTTGCTTCCTTGAGTGATCCAGGGCCATTCCTTACTGTTCTGTACATTCTTGTAACATCCCTGGGACTTCTGAGTAAGTGTGAGAAGAATTAGGACCTTCCTTATATTCCTGGGGTTGGGGTCCCTTATATTCCTGGGGTTGGGGTCCCTCTCCAGTGGGAGGAGATGCACTGCACATGTGCCAGGGGTTGGCACATGCGCAGTGCACTGGAGTTGGGGGTCCCCGCTGGCCTCCCCTGACCCCAGCCCCACCCCCTGACCCTGGCCCAGCCCCTCAACTTCTGGCGAACCAGATCTTAGGGCTGGCTGGGCCCATCACTGCTGCAATCCTAGCACTTTCCTGGGAGTAGCCCCATGCACTATCATGGGACTGACTTCTGAGGTGTCCTCCATAGGATTGGGATCTCAGGCAGCAGAGCCAGCCACTGTTTCCTGGGAGTAAGTCCCATTCACTATCATGGGACTGACTTCTGAGTATACATGCAAAGAACTGGGCTCTAAGGCTGCAATCCTAGGACTTTCCTGGGAGTAAGTCCCATTCACTTATCATGAACAACAACAACATTGAGGGGGTTACTTTTGAGTAGAGCACAAGGAGCTGGGCACAGTGGTTAGTGCACAAGTGGAGCGCCCACCAAACAGCCCACCTGCCAGAGCTCTGGCGCCATGCTCACACCATGCTCACACCTCAGCACGCTTAATACTCTCAGCCCGCAGGCGCACTGAGGATCTGCAGGAGGGGGTGGGAGGAGGAGGCTGCCATCTGTGGTGAGTGTGTCTGGTGCCTCCCTGCCCCCAAGGCTCCACATCAGTCTCACAGCAGCTCAGAGGTTCCTTCTGAGCCGCTTCTCAGCCACAGTGGCTCCAGCAGCCTCTTCCAGCCACAGTGGCTCCAGCATTTCTGCCAGGTCTTCCCAACTGGCCCCCTACACTAGGGGTCTTTAGGCAACCCCCTGGAAAGCTCCAGGTGACACCCAAAGGGGTCCCAACCAGTGATGGGCTAGAAAAAAATTAACAACCGGTTCTCTGCCCATCTGGCAGCCACTTTTAAATGGCTATTTTTAAACTTTATATGTCCTGTCTCTCGTTAACAACCGGTTCTATAGAGTAGGTGCGAACCTGCTGGAGCCCACCACTGGTCCCAACCCCCACTTTGAGAAATGCTGACCTATAGGAAACCTATGGGAAATGCATAGAGCAATCCAGAGAACACTCTTTCGTCTTCCCATAGTTACACTGGATTGTAGGGTAATATGCCTCCTCTCGTTTGTGAACACCTGTTTGAATGCTCACAGGCAAAACTGAAACAAATACAGATCTGCTTGCAAAGCCTCTAATGTCAACTGTTCCCCACCATGACCAGTGCCATCACCCCATTGCTTTCCACCAAAGCAATGTACTTATTTGGCGGACATGGAAAAAAACTACATTGGCAGACACTGTTCTTCTCTTCTTGTGACATGTGAGACCCATTTCCCATGAATTGTTAAAGGCTTGACACCGCAGTGCATGTCACTCCCAGCACCACAGCTGAATTGTGACACTTGGAAGAGAGACTTGAAAAAGCAGCTTCCTCAAGTGCCCATTGTGTGATTGGTGCCTTAATTACAGTGGGCAGAAAAAGAGGATAATCCAAATATTTAAGCATTGTTCCAGTTTGAAACATAAATTAAAATTAATTGGAAGCTTTGTTTGCTTGCAAGACCAGAGCGCCTGGCTGCTATTTACCCAAACAGCCTTGGTGGTTAGACAAACGACATCTATAATACTGTTACTTCCAGTGGGAACATCACCAGCTCAGGAGCAAAAAAGCGAGTTTCATTTTCATCCCAGAGCATCAAATTAGATGTTTGTCCTGAGCCCGACACCAGCAAAACTCCGGTGGATTGGAGGGAGCTAAGAGATGGCCGTTTCTTGCAGAACAGCTAGGTAGCATAAGAGGTATTTACATTGCAAAATCATGCTCAATCAAAATTAGATATGAACAAAATTGTTAGTTTTGTCAACTTTGCAAATAAAGTTGAGTCTCTCTATCCCTCTTTGTATCTGGTCATCCTTCCACCCTGTTCTCCATTGCCCTCCTTTTCTTTGTGAGCAGACAGCATGTAGCCATCTTATAATTCATTAATTATCAGTGCAATCCTACTCCCCAGCGAGGCTGGCACAAATCTTATGTTTCAGAAGTGTCATAAGCCACTTCTGTGCCACTCCTGGAGAATTTTGGCCAGTGCACAGATATATGCCAGCCTCCCCACACAACCATAAAAATGGATAGATGGATGAGTTGTTCTGGCCTTAATTGGTTAGGATTGCTCCCTGTATGTTTATGTGATAGTTTTAAATTTAAGTATAAGTAATATAGCGTTTAAATTAACCACACAAAAGCAATACATAGTTTTTTACTTTTATTTTGTCATGTTTTACATTTTTCTTAGGGCTGCAGGTCCAGTGACCCTGTGTCTATCAATCTAAAGATTGGCAGGTCAATGGTTTGAGAGCTGAGTATTGCTGGACAGAGTGAGCTCCCATCCCTAGCCCATTTCCTGCCAACCTTGCAGTTCGAAAGCATGCAAATGCAAGTAGATAGGTGCTACTTTGGTAGGAAAGGCAGTGTCCTGGAGACAGGCCCCTGTGACAGGCCAGCCAGGTATCCCCATGTTCTTAAGGAACTCGCAGATGTCCTTGCAGAGTCTCTGTCGATCATCTTTGAGAAATCCTTGAGGAGTGGAGAAGTGCCACTGGACTGGAAGAGGGCAAATGTAGTCCCAATCTTTAAGAACGGGAAAAAAGAAGACCCGGGAAATTATAGACCAGTCAGTTTGACTTCAATCCCGGGCAAGATATTAGAGCAAATCATAAAACACACAATTTGTGCACATCTAGACAAGTACTCGGTGATCAAAACAACCCAGCATGGATTTACCAAGAATAAATCTTGCCAGACAAATCTGATCTCCTTTTTTGATTGGGTTACGAGCTTACTGGACAGTGGCAATGCTGTGGATGTCATTTATCTTGACTTCACCAAAGCATTTGACAAGGTTCCACATGACATTTTAATTGGGAAGTTGGAAAAATATGGGCTAAACGGGGCAATCGTTAGGTGGATCTGCAACTGGCTCGATGGCCACACTCAAAGGGTTTTAGTAAATGGTTCCGTGTCAACCTGGAGGTCGGTTTCAAGTGGGGTACCCCAAGGCTCTGTCTTGGGACTGGTTCTCTTTAACATTTTCATTAATGACTTAGAGGAAGGGATACAGGGGAGCCTGATCAAATTTGTGGATGACACCAAGCTGGGAGGAGCAGCAAACGCAACAGAAGACAGGAGAAACCTCCAGGAGGATCTGGATAAACTAGAATACTGGGCTGTAACAAATAGAATGAATTTAATCAGGGATAAGTGCAAAATTCTGCACTTGGGCAATAAAAACAAAAAATACAGGTATAAAATGGGGGATACTTGGCTTGGCAGCACAACATGTGAGCGGGATCTTGGAGTAGCCATGGATCACAAGCTGAACGTGAGTCAGCAGTGTGATGTGTCTGTAAAGAAAGCAAATGCCATTTGAGGCTGCATTAAGAGGACTGTAACTTCCAAGTCGCGAGAAGTTATAGTTCCTCTTTATTCAGCATTGGTCAGACCTCACCTTGAGTACTGTGTTCAGTTCTAGGCACCTCACTTTAAGAAAGATGCAGCCAAGCTGGAACAAGTCCAGAGGAGAGCGACAAGAATGATCAGTGGGATGGAAGGGAAACCCTATGAGGAAAGGTTGGGGGAACTTGGGATGTTCAGCCTGGAGAAGAGGAGGCCGAGAGGAGACATGATTGCCCTCTTCAGATACCCTTCAGAAGGGCTGTCATAGGGAGGAAAGGGCTCATTTGTTCATAGCTGCTATTGAAAGCTGAACTAGAACCAATGGGTACAAACTGCAAGAGAGGAGATTCCGGTTGGATATCCGGAAAAAATTCCTGACGGTGAGGGCGGTTTGGCAGTGGAACAGATTGCCAAGGGAGGTGGTGGACTCTCCCTCACTGGGGATCTTCAAGCAGAGGCTCGACGAGCACCTGTCGGGGATGCTCTAAGGGGATTTCCTGCTGCAGGCAGGGGTTGGACTAGATGACCTACTAGGTCCCTTCCAACTCTATGATTCTATAATTCTATGATTCTATGTTGTGTCCATCATGGATTAGAGGAAACTCCAATCCACAACAAGCAGACACCGTCTCACATGGTACAAACGCTGAAGAAGTTGCCTATTATTATTATCAAACAGTAATACAGAGCAAACAACTTCATGCTGGTTTCTGTCATATCACCAGAGTGTCTGGGACTGGTTTAATGTAGTGGCGTATAATACGTGCTGAGCCTAGAAGAGCAGCTTTTGTAGTTGACAGAGTGATATTTTGTCAATGCCAATAGTTTTCAAGTGCCAGCCAAGGTCTTTCGGCACTGCTCCCAGCATGCCAATTATCACTGGGCACTGCCTTATACCATATTCTCTGCAATTCAATTCTTAGATCTTGTTAGCGGGAGATTTTTCCAGTTGTTTCTCTTTAATTCTGTTGTCACCTGGTATGGCAATGTCAATGAGCCACTCCTTACTCCTTTCTATAATTGTCATATCTGGAGTATTGTGTTCCAAGATCTTGTCCGTCTGTATCCTGAAGTCCCACAGAAGCTTGTCCTGCTCATTTGCAACCACTTTTTCAGGCTTGTGGTCCCACCAATTCTTTGCCATTGGCAGATGATACTTTTGGCATAAGTTCCAGTGGATCATCTGGGCAACAGAGTTGTGCCTCAGTTTGTAATCAGTCTGTGCGATCTTCTTGCAGCCACTTAGAATGTGGTCGATGGTTTCATCCACTTCTTTGCAGAACTGGCATTTGGGGTCATCAGCTGATTTTTCAATTCTGACCTTGATGGCATTTGTCCTGATGGCCTGGTCTTGGGCAGCAAGTATCAGGCCTTCCGTCTCCTTCTTCAGTGTTCCACACGTGAGCCATAACCAGGTCTTATCAACTTTTCGATCTTGGCAAGGAATTGGCCATGCAATCCTTTATCATCTCAACTGACAGTCTGAGCCTGAATTGCACTTTTGCGATATTCATACATTCATAGTTAGTCTTCTGCACTTTCAGCAACTTTCTCTTGCTGACTTCAATCAGAGCACATTCCTGGCTCTCGCACATAATCTGCTAGGGCATGCTTTATTATTATTATTATTATTATTATTATTATTATTATTATTATTATTATTTCCCCACTACCCATTCAGCAAACCAAAATTTATTCTCCAGAGGTGCCTCAATGCAAGTGATCACTTACATCAGTGTTCTCAATCTTCCTAACACCATGACCCCTTTATAAGTTCCTCATGTTGTGGGGACCCCCAACCATAAAATTATTTTCGTTGCTACTTTATAACTGTAATTTTGCTACTGTTATGAATTGTAATGTAAATATCCGATTTCATTGTTACAAATGAAATGTGTGTTCTATGCACACACTGAACACAATGGAATTTATTTCAGAGTAGGCATGCATAGGATTGGGCCCTGAAGCTGTCAGTCAGCCCCAGTACGCGTGCAGCTACAGCTGGAGGTCTGGCAAGCCTGACCTGGCCCCCTGCACCAGGTGTCTTTAGGCGACCCCCAGGAAACCTCTTGGCGACCCCCAAAGGGGTCCCGACCCCCACTTCAAGAAACGCTGACCTACATCTTCCTTTCAACAGCTCTTGTGTCAGCTATATACATGTTTCAGTGGAGAGTTCATTACGGCTCACGTCTCTGTTCAAGGCAAAGCACTTGAAGCACATTTGTTGGGAATCAATGATTAAGCCTGCAGAGCAAAGGCAAATTTTGTTTACGAGACACCTGGCCAGTCAGCCTCCCTTTGTGCATCCAGTTAGCTGGCTGGGAGGTGGTGCTGGTTGATTTTTATTTTTTATTTTTTACAGATCCTGGAGGCATTTGCAAGAGCAGTTGAGGCAGATTTCCCACTGGGTTCAACAGCAGGGATGCTGACTTTGAACACTCGCTTGCATAGGATATGAATCCCTTGATTTGTGTTGACATTTGCCAGAGTGGTATAGGTGGTGCTTGTAACATTTTTCAAAGCTTCTCAGAGGTGTTTGTTCAGACACTTCACATGACTGTGAAATACGATAATTCTAAGCACTGAGGGCTGGAAATGACACCATCTTCCCACCCCACCCCCAAAAGTTGCAAGTTTTGGAGTACCTTGCAAGGAGTTATTTTATTTTGGGGCCTTTATCAAGCCTCTCTCCCAGAGCCAGATTAGCTCTTGTACACAGGGCTCTTTAATTACTGCAGCACCAAGCATCATGCCAGGATATCTTTCTTTCCTCCTATATTGTGTACAGCCACTAAATTGACTACTGCTGCTTTTCGTAGCAAGGGAGTTCATCATATCATACGACAAATGCTCCCCAGCTCTTGCACAGCAGCAGGGGTTCTTGGAAAAAAAATCAAAGCCCAAGTCATGCAACCATTTTTTTAGGCACTGCAGTAGGTGAAAAGGATGGGAGAAGACAGGGAACAGACCTATGGGGAAGTCTTTATTCCCCAGCTACAAACCCATGCGCTCCAAGAGTCCAACTTTTGCAGGGATGAATGGGACTTGTAGTTGTGATCTTACTGGTAGATCCTTCCCTCTATTTTTGCCCATCAAACACATTTTAAACATAACTTTTGAAAGCATATCCATTAGAGTGCAAACCCTCTCAGTGGGTCCCCAACTTAAAAATCTGGACTAGAAAACTTAAATTAGTGGACTTCACCTTTCCAAGAGCTGGGAAAATATTTCTTTACCCAGTGTGTCATTAATCTTGCCATGAGATGTGGTGATGGTATCTGGTCTAGATGACTCTAAAAGAGGATTGGAACTCTTTTATTTACATATCATTTACATATGTATTTATACCACCTTTCCACCAAAGAGCTCAGAGTGGTGTACATAGTTCCTGCCTCTTTTTGTCCACACAACAATTCCATGTAGTAAGTTAAGCTAAGACATAGTTTTATGGCTGAGTGAGGATCTAAACCTGGATCTTCCAGGTCTAACGCCTGAATCATACACCATCAATCTGGAAAATAGGAAAAGCTATAAAATATATACTATGCAAAAGGTCTCATTTTGTAGTTTAAATGCAAATGGCTTCCCCTGCTTTGGAAGCCTGATGGGTGATAGCAAAACTGTGTCTTCAATAAAGAAGAATTCTGGTCTGTGATATGCTCACAACACCAAAAACATATGTTTCAATCACACTTTGTATTTTTGTTTAAAGGAAGTACATCCACAGCATCTGTCAGCATGGTATGACTCATGCCCCCTATAGCCACATTGCAGTTGGAAGGGTGACAATGTTGTTGCTCCCTTTTTCTCCTTTGAAACAAAAGAGCATCTCCCACCCATTCACCCCCCTCCAGCCCTCCCCCCATTTTTCTCTGTATTGATATCTAAAGACACACTGCCATCTATCAGTCATCAAATGCACTACACAACCTGATGCTGTACTGATGACTTGCTTTTGTGGGCGTTAAAAATACATTTGAAACTCCAGCAGCAAAAGGTGATAAGGACTGAACTACCTGTGACAGTCAATGCATTATCATAAAATATTACGTTGCTGGGAAGATGAGTCTCATGTACCACATGGCGTTATCATTGGCAATCCAGTTGAGAATACAGTTGCACAAATGTCTCAAGCAGAGAATATGGTTGCACAAATGTCACAGGAAGGTACTGGCTAGAGCTGTGACTTTCAACCTTTTCGTTTCATGGCTCACCAAAAATGTGCTAAAATTGTCAAGGCACGTCACTCTGCAGGTTTAGGCTCAAATCCCCAATGACCCTTTTCCAAATGTCCACGGCACACCTGCACACCATTCACAGCACACCAATGTGCCTTGGCACAGCTGAAAATGGCTGGACTAGAGTCTAAGCGTGTTTGATGACCAACATTTCTTTTCCTTTCCCAGTCTGAACATCTCTCTCTCTCTCTCTCTCTCTCTCTCTCTCTCTTTTCATGCTGATGATGCTGGATAACCACAGCAGTATTTTACTTCTCTAGCGCACGTGAATTCAGCCAGTAGAGTCCAACACTACACCCAGCTTCCTTTTTCTTCCCACCCTGTGGATCCATAATTTATTTTTCATCTCCTTATACCACCCTTCCTCCAAGAATCTCAGGGTTGCATTCATAGTTCCACCCCTTCTTTTGTCCTCACAACAACCCTGTGAGGTAGGCAAGGCAGACTGAGAAGGACTAACCCAAGGTCACCCAGAAAGATTTCTGGCTGAGCAGGGTTTTGAACCAGGATCTTCCTGGTCCAAGACTGCTATCCTAACCACCAGTTAGGCTGGCTTAAAGTCTAACATAAATCCTGTGCTGACCTGGGGGTGTCACAAAAGTGCTGTAAGGCACTTCTGCCACACTCCTGGGAGGGTTAGACCAGTGTACAGACATACGCCAACATCCTCACACCACCACAGGAAGATATGCCAGGTGAGTTCGGCTGGCCTAAATTGATTAGGACTGCACCCTCAACTTCAAGACCTCAATTCTAAATTCAGCTTCCTCCAGCAGGTGTATCTCAGCAGTGTTTTGTTTGCTGGTTTCAGGTTCTATCTCAGGCATTTCCAAGTAGAATTGGGGGAAATCTCTCTCTGATATGCTAGGACAGGAGATTATGTCAATCAATAGTGATCAAGACCAGCCCCAAGAGATTCCAACACATAGCACATTAATTACTACCCTTCATTACACTGTGATGTGTCATTCTCTGCTCCAACCACTCTCCAATGCTCAAACTCAGAATTCCTCTCCACCATTCCTTATCCCTGTCTTCCAATGCAGAAAATGCAAGGATGAGCAGTGGAAGCAAACATAGGATAACATCCGCCACCAATCTACTTCCTAAGGCAACTGTTTCAGTTGGCCTTACACTTGGACCAGCTGAGGTGCTGACAGTGCTGAACTAATAAGGCAGTTCCTATGTTTCCAATTTTGCAGCTCTTTCTCCTGCTATCTTTCGACAATCGTCAGATATTGCATATTGCAGCATCAGCAACAACCATGAATATTGCTCCGTGGGAGACCGCAGTTGGAATCTGCTGTGATTGATCATCCGGGTAATGACTGAAACACTTGCCTAGCAGCCTTCATGCATGAAATTAACATTCCTATTAATTCTTGCTACAATGTGCTTCACTTGGGGAAACAATAATTATTTGTCTTATTGATCCGGCCATGAATTATCAAGGTTAATCTCCAAGTTACTGTTCCCAGTTTCTGATGACTCACACAGAGTTGTGTGTGCATTTGCTAACTTGTCTCCAGAAGAGATTTCTCAAGGCAATTAAAGAAAATGGAAGCTTTTCTTTTTTCTAATTAAAATTGCATCGATGCATCCTTGCATCGAAGGAGAGCATAATCGGTACTGGCCCAAGGTCACCTTGATCCCATCCCAATTTTGCCACATTTCATGCTCATCCATGTGCTATTTAAAAGAAAAATGCTCAACTTACACAATTCTTGGGCAACTCTTAAGGGGCAGCCCTATAATACTGCAGTTCCAAAACTTTTCAGTAGTCCAGGGGCTGCAGCAAGTCCTTGTAAGGGGAGGGAGGGCTTCCTTTTACGCTTTGCAAGTAGTCTCCCTAGTGTACGGATGCTCCCCAAGCTGCAGAGAATGTAAAAATAACTGTTGTAACCTGGTCCACAATTGTGAAACTGACAGTGGGTCACAATTATTATTTTTACATTTTCTGTGGCTTATGGGGTCCTGCAGAGGTTTCTTTGGGGTGCCTCACACCCATATAAGTAAAAGTAAGCCTTGCAACCATGGCAGTGGTGTGATCCTGGGGATTGCATCACTGCATTCCCCCTACCCCTTAAAGGGGCAAAAGCAGAGGTCCTCAGGTTGGAGCGTCATGACATCCCCATTTGAGATCTCTGCCATTATGGAATGTTTTTACAAGTCTCAACCAAAGTACGAAGTACGCATCAGTAGGCTTAATGGATGAGCCAGCCCTGGGACATATGCCTCAGTGATACAGCTTCAGATCAAATATTTTAAGAGTTTGAGGGAATGCATATAAGTTGTTCTTGAAATAGAATAACACTGGATAATTAGATAAACAAATAGTTATAATATTTAAAGGAATATGGGCAGAACTGCAAGGGGAAATGTAGCCAAAATTCCTAGAAAATTGTGGTAACAAAGTGCCATCTAGTGGAAATATCTACTCTTATATTTATCTCTATAATAGCTAACTCAGGTCTGTGTCTCCAAAACAGGACCTGTCTCCAAAACACGCCTGTCTCCAAAACAGGACCACTCACAAAGGAATATTTTGCTTCCTAGGGGGTTGAAAGGTTAAAGAATCTGGCATTACAGAGAGGCTTCACAGAACACTCATTTCCTGCCCAGAAAAAGAGTAATTAAATGAGTAGGAGGAGGAGGAGCGCCAGCATGGTAGGGGTTTGCATCCATCAGTCTTGAAAGACTATGATATCGTGCTCGATGCTGCATGCAAAGCACAAAGGCCTGGGTAGATTGATATGGAGGATAGGCTGTTACCCAAGCAGCAAATCCCCCCTCTCCACGCCACTGAAATAGTCCAATGGAACAGCAGAGCCAATATGATTGATTCCAGCTGTGTCGCAGAACTGGGCTAAGAACAGGAGCTCACTTTGTCTTGTGGAGATCTGGGTTTCGAACTCTGGCTTTCTGGTTAACAAGCAGTGTCTTAACCACTTGCGCCACCCACAGCCCCTAGGTAGGGGTTAGGGCAGTGATTTTCAAACACTATAGGATGACACATTGGTGAGCCATGGACGATCCTCAGGTGTGCCATGGGATTTTGGGGAGGGTCATTCATAGGGAAATTGGGGGATCTGAACCCTCTTCCTGCAGAATGGTGTGCCTTGTTAATGATAAAAAACTGATGTTGTGCCTTGATAATTTTAATACAATGGCAGTGTGCCATGAGATGAGAAAGACTGAAAATCACTGGGTTAGGGAGTTGGACTAAAATTAGAGTTGCCATATGCCTGGAAAAAAACTAAACATTTCTGGTTTGGGGGGTCCCTACCATCCCATCCCATATGGCTAGGTCCAAATTCCAGATTTGGACCCAGTCAGAGAGAGGAGGTGTGTGGGTGTGTGTGGCATAAGTGAGCTCAAGAGGACTCTCCCCAGCTGGTGCCCCGAGGCGGTCAAGTTGGGATGTGCCCATAGAAGTGCACTAATCCTAACCCATTCACTATAAAAGGGTTCACTATAAAATTGGTTCACTATAAAACCCATTCACTACTCATTACTTCTGAGTAGACATGCACAGGATTGTGCCCTGTCCTCAAAGCTCTGACCTGGTTTTGTCACCTTCTGCAGTGGTTTTTGTACCATTCCAGTTTTGTGGAAGGGAATTATTTAAAATCCAGATTCAAATCCCACCTCAGCCATGAAGCTTCCTGGGTGAACATGAGACACTGCCTCACCTACCTACCAGGATTGTTGTGAGAACAGCAAGGGGGAGGGAACTAAAACTTTGTAAAGCACCTTCAGCCAGTCTGAACTGCAAAAGAGGACAAGGCTCCCCAAAATGTAGGACATCCCTGAAAAATGTAGGATATAACAAAATAAAAGCTAAAAACATTCATATGTAGTGCTTTCATGTGGTCAATTTAAACACTATCAGTGCAAGCCTGTCTATTCAGAATTATGTGCAGTAGTACTTACTTCCAGGAAAGTGTGGTTAGGATTGCAGCCTATATTACTCTTTAATGGATTTAAAACTATTACATATATAGTTTATTAATTACAAGGACACATATTGGCATCTATCAGTCTCAAAAGACTATGGTATCGTGCTTGATGCTGCATGTGAAGCACAAAGGCCTGGGTAGGTTAATATGGAGGACAGACTGTTACCCAAGCAGCAAATCCCCCCTCTCCATGCCACTGAATTAGTCCAATGGAATGGCAGGGCCGATACAATTGGTTCCAGCTGCATCGCAGAGCTGGGCTAAAGACAGGAGCTCACCCTGTCTTGTGGAGACCTGGGTCTCTTGTTGGCTTGGGAAAGGTGAAGTATATAACTCTTTAATAAATAAAAAAGAGCTTCCTGCAGTTGAAGCAAGTTGCTCTGCAATTATTATTTTTTGACAACAGAGGTCGCTCTTACTACATCATACAGTGTGTCAAACTATGTAGTCTGTTGAACAAAAAGACACAGAACAATCTTGCTGTTCGTGTAGATTTATGGCACTTGTTTTCTGTGTGCAATTACATTCTATGATGCATCACCCTAAACCCCAATTAGGTGGCATAAATCTCATGCTGGCCTGGGGGTGTCACAAAAGTGCTATAAGACACCTCTGCACCACTCCTAGGGTGCAATGTTCATTGCACAGATGTGCACTTGCCTCCCTACATCACCACTGGGATAGAAAAACCAATGAATTGTGCCAGCCTATGTTAGGATTGCCCCCCCAATTGAGGAGCTTCAATTAGTGTGACCTTCTGTTGGAAAAAGCAGTCACAATTGTAAGGTGACAGTATGGGAGTTGGATATGTAAAAATAGCTGCATGTGAAGATATGTATGTTCACATGCATATCTTGGATATGTTGGATATGCATGTTAGATATGCAAAGATAGCTGCATGTGCATGCACAACTCATGTCACAGTTAGGCAAAAAAGACAATTTCTTCAGTGTTTATACTGTGTGTTGATGGTGTGCGCTTCATCACCCCTGGGATGCATGCACCCCCTTCCAGGACTACCCACTTGCCACAGTTGGCACCTGCACAGTACTCTTCTGAAGCCAGTTGGCTTCAGTAGCGACTGCGCAGGCACCAACTCTGACACCTGTGCAGTATTCCTCTGAAGCCATCCAGCTTCAGAGGAGACTTCCTCCTCTCTAAGTCTGGACATGACATGGGGATATCTTGCCGGCCTGTCTCAGGGGTCTGTCGCCAGGACGTTGCCTTTCCCACCAAAGTGATCCCTATTTATCTACTTGCATTTGCATGCTTTCGAACTGCTAGGTTGGCAGGAGCTGAACTAAGGATTGGACTCAGGATTGTGTCACAATTACAGTAAGGTTGCTATAATTCTCTTCCACAAAACCAAGGCAGGACCCCCTGTTAAACTTGCTTGTACGTGAACACAAAAACAGCATACTTTCATGTTTTCTCCTCCATCAGGCAGAGATGTGCTGAGGTTTGTTCTCAGATCATGAAAGGGGCACTGTTGGGCCCCTCCCTTTACCACTATGTCCCACCTTTGTCGCAAATAGAGTTTCCATAATTCTCTTCCACAAAATCAGGACAGGACCCTTGATCCCACTTGCCAATAAGTGAACACAATACCCAAAAATCAGGACTGTCCCTGGTTTCTGGGACATATGGCAAACCTTCTCCCAGTACCAGATTTTTTTATTCATTTATTAGGGAAAATCTAGCAACATCAGTGGAAGCATTTGCTTCTAGGGAGAGATGGGTGCCCCTCTCACCAACCTGCTGCCTTAGGCAAATGCTTCCGTTGTCCTGATGGATGAGCCAACTTTCCTTGGGCCCATCAGAGGAAAGGAGCAATGGACGTACCCTTACCCCATTCTGTTCCCCCCGAGATTTCAGAGAGAGCTCCTCAACCTCTCCCTTCCCTATGCAGCTTCCCACACAAGCCCACTCGCTGCCATGGATGCTGTCAGGAAGCACTCAGTTCCTATGGGCAAACACAGGGCAATTAAGTTTTGCTTTGTGATTGTGAATCCCAGAGATGTTTGCAAGCTGGTTACACAAACGTACACAAGGGATTAATGAGTGGAGCCCTGAGATGAAATTAAGAGGATGTTCAAAACAGAAGAGCTTAGAGGGTGAGTCAACAAGCCATAAAATACTTCAATGTGTAAAAAGTCGGACATTGTGTCAAGGCTTAACAGAATGCATCTCTTCTTTTATTGATGTTTTATTCCCTGATGTCAGCCACCTTGAGCTCCTCCTTGCAGGGGAGGAAAGGCGGGATATAAATTGATTAAATAAATAAATAAATAAATAAATTTTATTTGCGTGATGGAACTTAAGATCTATGCCCATGTCTTCTTCCCTCACCCCCACCCTAAAAAAACCCCCTTGACTTAAAAGTGTGCTGAATTCCTGTAATGTTTTATTTTAAGATAGTTATAAAATGCATTTTGGGGTGTGGTGGTTTTTAGGTTCCATTTTTGCATTTTAGATTGTGAGCCCTTTTGGGACAGGGACCCATTAGCTTTTAATTAGCTATTATTATTTTTCCATTTTCTTTGTAAACCGCTTTGTGAACTTTTTAGTTGAAAAGCGGTATATAAATACTGTAGATAGATAGATAGATAGATAGATAGATAGATAGATAGATAGATAGATAGATAGATAGGTAGGTAGGTAGGTAGGTAGGTAGGTTCCTGACTCAGATCCCAGAGACCCAAATTGTTCTTCCTTCCACCTGGCACTAGTTTGCCAGGACCCCACTCTCTGCAGGTTTGGAAGGTCAGTAAGGTAACCCCTCACAGATTGCCCTGCTAGCCTTGAGTGGCCGTAGGATGCAGCGCTCATCTCCATTTCTGTGGCTGAAGACTTGGTGTTGTCAAAAGACATCTCTGTGGTTATGTGGCCAGCATGGGCCATGGAATGCTGCTTAACTTCCTGCCAAAGTGGTACCTGTTTATCTACTTGCATTTCATG
Source organism: Cryptoblepharus egeriae (assembly GCA_030015325.1). Lineage (NCBI taxonomy): Eukaryota > Metazoa > Chordata > Lepidosauria > Squamata > Scincidae > Cryptoblepharus > Cryptoblepharus egeriae. Next base: position 18,488,095 of record JAREYC010000011.1, on the reverse strand, counting down.
CTTTCAAACTGCTAGGTTGACAGGAGCTGGGCTGGGAGCTCACCCCATATTGCAGTACTCAGGTCTGCAAGTAGAAGACTTGAGGATTATTACTGTTGAGAACATTTATACAGAACTTTTCAAGAAAGACTAGTTTACAGTGTAGTTCACAGTAGTTGACTGGAGTAGATGGAGACCAAGTCACCTTAGAGGGCCCAATCCTATCCAATATTCTAGTGCCAGTACAGACATGCCAGTGGAATGTGCACTACAGATATCCCTTGTTATCCACTAGGGTTCTGTTTTAGAACTTCCCGTGGATAAAAAAAGTCTGTATATAAAGAAACAGTGGAAATATAGGTTTGAAGACCCACTTTCAGGTTTCTTGCTCCTCTGTTGTGTCTTATTAAGATAGTAAAATAATGCCTTACTATCTGCAGAGGTTTGATTCTGGAACTGAAAAATGCTTGCATGACTACCTCTCTATAACAGTAGAAAAGCAGTTTTTTAAAACTGTGCTTTGCAGTGGCCATTTGTGCTGAGTCAAATCCATGTATAAAAAATCCATGAATAACAAGGTTGAACCTATATGTCCTTTGGTGGGGATTCATTTACAGAGTCAAGGCCTCATCAGTCTCAGGACTATATTGCAGCTGCACCAGTACTGGAGGGTTGGACAGGATTGGCCTTTGGTTAGCTTCTAATGCCAACTTCTTTAACTTGTGGAAAACTTGACTACTTTCTTGAGCTTCTGTATCTTTGAGTTTGGGGCAGCCAAATAAAATAATATGTATTTATGGCTGCAACTAGGTTACAACAGGTCAATGCAAGCTTCAACTCACAGCCCAAACCTTACATGTGTGAAGGGCCTGTGTTTCTAAACCAGTCCACGGTGATCTCAGAATGGCAGAGAAAACTATTCTTTTGAAAGTTGCTAAGAAACCTTCCCAAGGGCTGGAACAACCCGGCCACTCTCTTTTCAGCAAGAAGCATGAATAGTTTGCTCCTTTCTCCAAGTCCTCTTGACATATCGAATACCAGGCTGAAAAGATGCAGCTTTAACCCTTCCCAGCCTGCATTTTTACAGGGTGGAATGACTGAAATAGGAAGATTTCTCCCATTCTTTTATCTTTTATCCTATGCCTGTCCTATCTTCACATTCCACTTACTTACTTCACATTCCACTGTGCCTCACTTCCGATTTAAGTCTTTGATAGCAGATCAGAACTTGTGGACTGGAAGCCTAATGTCTACTTCAAACCATAGGGATGTGTTTGTGAGGCCAACCTTGGTGGTCATCTAGGGTGGAGAGCAATGTCTTCCTCCATCAACCTTTCTGAGGCCCTCCACCAAGCAAGGGTGCATGACTTCTCTGAGGCTCTGCCCTAGTTATGGAGGGACACTTTATGCACTTTATTCCTTCTTCTCTGGAAGCTAGGAGCTTCTAGAGGACAGAACAAGGATTATAAGGCTGTCCCTGTGTTTTCCTTCAGGGAGAGCCTCAGGAAAATTTTCCTTCAGAGACAGCTCAAAGATGGCCTTGACCTACTTGAATAAGGACCTGTGCCAGTGAGAACCTGGGAGTGTCACCTCTAGGACCTCTAAGACAGTCACCTCGAGGCAATCCCCAGAAGAGGAGATGTTTGTGTCCTTGTATGTCCCCTTTCCTTCCATCTGGAGTCTCCCAAATTCCAGAAGAGAAGGAAAGGGATGCATGAAATGGCTGTAGTGGTGCCCCCTCCTCGAGGAAGAACCAGCTAATAGTGTCATGGCATGTAGTAGTGTGGTGACATCACAAGATGTCATGACATCACTGTCCTGGCTGTTGGGGTAGCTAGTTAAGGCTCTGGCATAGTAGCAGGGAAGAAGGTGACATTTTGCACACCATCTCAGATGCCAGGAAACCTAGATCCCAGGAACATAAGATTTGGAATGGCTGTGAATCAACATCATGACCTCAGGAACAGTTGTGGATGCCGTGGAACTCTATTTCCCCAAAGCTCACTGCATCTTGGCACTTGAATGATCTCCAGTAAAAGGCCAACACGGTATCACAAGTGCTCTCTCTCTCTCTCTCTCTCCAGTAGACAGTGGAAGAGAGGGGCTCACTTTGGATGTTCTAAAAGGGACTGCAACATTTTGACAATCTGAAATACCCAGTCTCATGAACTCTGATATTTAAATATTCTGGGTAAAATACAAGGGTCCAGCCTCATGTTCTGCCAGCAATTGTGGCATGCACAATATTTTTTTTTTCTTAGACCCCATTGAGAACATCCTCTTCAGCACTTGCCAAAAGGACTTTCATACTTTGACTCAACAGAAGGTCATCTGGCCAGAGACTTCTGAGCTGCTCCTTCCCAGAAAAGGATCACATGATGACTTACTCAAATCCACAGCAATGTCTTTGAGAGCTGTTTGATCCCATAGTTTGGTTCCCACAATGCTGATCTGTGTTTTGACTAGATTTGAGGTCTTTTGTCCTTTAAAAAGACTTTTCGCAATAAAATCAGGACATGCTGATTTCTCTGACTACCCTACTCCAACTGCTGAGTGCCACAGAATGGAAGAATTCTCACCTTCATGTACAGAATCCAACCAGTAGGTCGTTACTGAGCGCAGATGCTGTTAGTGCACTACTGAGGAGAGCCACAAAGGATCTGAATGGCGTCAGAGGCTGTGTGAATCAAGGCTAATTTTCAAAGATCATCCATTCCTGCCCTGGCATTTGTGAGGCTCCCTCCAAGACTGACAGCTTCACCCCCTCTAGCTATGCCACCAATCTACCTGGAACTATACTTGCCATATGTCCCAAAAACAGGGACAGTCCTGATTTTGGAGGATTGTGTTCACATATTGGCAAGGGTGACATAGGGTCCTATCCCGATTTTGTGGAAGATAATTATGGCAACCCTAACTGGAGCCCCAAATTTCCAACTCCAAACCCAACTAGAAACCTTGTACAAACTATTTTGGATAACCATCCAAAAGCCTTGCTGATTGAATGAGGTCCTACAGACAAGCTTCTATGCAGAGAATGTCTTTCCCTCTTGCCAGAGACATCTTCAAATGCAGGTTGTCACTCAAGGAAATCTTATTACATCATCATGCCTTGATCTATATGAAGACTACTTTAGCTTGCTTCTTAAGAAGCTTATCTTGCTTCTTGGAACAGCACTTGTGAGGGCAGCCCTGAAATACCTGCCTTCGTGAGTAATGTGAAAAGATGTGCAATGCTGCATGTTTCAAAATGCTTCAGGGGTGTTGAACTTATTTGCTACAGAGGGCTGAAGGTAACATTAATGCTGTCTCCTGAGGGCCACAGTCCAATCTTATGCATGTCAACTCAGAAGTGTCACATTATAATCAATGGGGCTTCCTTCCAGGAAAGTATGGATGGGGTTGCAGACACAGATTCCAAGCCTATGGATGTTTACTCAGAAGCAAATCCCATTATAGTCAATGGGTTTACTCTCAAGAAAGTACAGACACTGTTGCAGGCACAGATCACAAGCCTATGTGTAACTACTCAGAATCAAATCCTATTATAGATCATGGAGTTTATTCCCATGAAGTATGGGCAGGGTTGCAGGGACAGATTCCAGGCCAATGCATGTCTCCTCAGAAGCAAGTCCCATTATAGTTAATGGGACTTACTCCCAGGAAAGTACTGGGTGACCATATGACCTTTTTTTCCAGGACATGTCCTCTTTTTTATCCTTATCTCCTGGAAAATCTTCATTGCGCTCCTTTTCCTTATGAGCAGGCAGCATGTCTACTCAGAATAAAATCCCATTATAGTTCATGGGGTTTATTCCTGGGAAATTGTGGACTGGGTTGCAGGCTCAGATTCCGAGTCTGTCCGTGTCTCCTCAAAAGTAAGGCCCATTATAGTCAATGGGGCTTGTCCAGGAAAGTATGGACAAGGTTGAAGGCTGAGATCCTGTCTAGCCTGATGGGGAGCAGGGGAACTGCAGACTCCTCTGCCCATCACTGCACCTCTGAGCCTCTTTGGGATGGGGAGATCTGCCATTGCTTGTGGGCCACTTCAAATGGCCTGCTGGGCTGGATTTGGCTCATGGGCCTTGTGTCTGACACATATGATTTAAGGGCTAAAAATTGTCATTGCCCAATCTACTGCATGCCTACTCAGAAGTAAGTTAATTGTGCTCCATTGGACTTAATCCTGGGAAAATAAGTACAGTATATGTTGCAGTATAAGATGAAACACTAATTTCAGAAATCAAATATTACCCATTTCTCTAATAAATTCCCAGCACAGATTATTTTCCACTCAATCACAGAGATATAAAATCTGTCAGAAACTGTATATCTCTAAGACTCAACTGACCTTGGCCGCAAACCTGGCACCCCACCAAATATGTTTCCAATTGGGCCCCATAACGCCAAAGGCGGCCTTGATGAGTATCATGTGAGCCCTCACTTGCCCTTTGAAATAGAAAAACTTGATCACAAGTTTAGCACATCAGGGACAAATAGGCCTACAAAGAAAAAAGAAGTCTTAGATTATCTGCAGCAGAGGCAAGGTGAGTCATGTATCTAAGGATAAACTATGCATCACATGTGAATACTATTATGTATATTTTGAAGGATCCAGCAGTGACATTACTGGGGTATGCACCATTGCACCTCTGGTTTTTTGGCTATAACATTTGAATAAATAGAGTTAATTACATCAGTGTGGTTTGTTTCATTGCATTATGCATGAAATTACACGTAGATTGATACATGATGGTATTATTCAAAAATACCAAGTTTTGAATTTTTTTGGCTAGTAGTAGTGTTACCTTCCTATGCATGTCACCCAGTGATGGGATTCAAAAAATTAACAACTGGTTCTATGCCCATCTGGCAGCCATTTTTAAATGGCTATTTTTAAACTTTATATGTCCTATCTCTCGTTAACAACTGGTTCTATAGAACAGGTGCGAACCTGCTGGAGCCCACCATTGGTGTCACTTAGTATGGCCCACACAATTCCACATACAAACCCATTGGTAATCAGTGGTTCTTGCTCGAATCCCCCTCTAAGCATGACTAGCATCATGCCAGCAGAGGATGCTTTATGGCTGTCATAGCCTTTGCCAACAAGCACAGCAGGCCCAACAGTGTGGAATGGCCTCACATGCCAGCACATGTGTTGAGACCTGCCATAACAGATATTCCCACAAATGGGATTGTAGAGAGGAGGTGAGATGGTTGAAAAGGGTATGGGAAAGTGGAATGGGTAAGGGATGAGAAGAACAGGGCAGTGCTAGGACAAGAAAGAGGGCAGATCAGGACCAGGAAGGAGGCAGAATTGGTGGTGGTGGTTCATGCCAAATACCAAGCCCTGTCCCAGGCTGCATCCACCTGCATGAAGCAACATAGACTTGCACCAGGAAGTGAGTTGGCACAGGTCCAAGATGCCCCATAGCGATGACTCTGGCTCAACCTGGGGTAAGGGGCAATTGTCTCCTTACATAAAGAAAACCATTGGCAGCTGCAAAATCTTTGCAGGGGTGCAACACAGTTGCACCAGTACTGCTGAGTAGACATTTGGCTGCTCATAGTATGTGTGTCAATCCTCAGTCAGCAACTCCTCCATCAATAGCCAACTTATTTTGCATTGACAGACATTCAGTGGGCTTTTGATTTCTTCCTTTCCACAAGTTTGATACTAAGACTATATTCAGGTTCCATCAGTGCCTTAGAGTGGTTTCTGTGGTTGACCTCCTTTCCCATCTTCTGTAACCATGATGGGACTTTGTGACAAAAGAAAGCAGGTCTTTGACACACTCGTCTCAGACTAAAGTGGGGTTGGCCTATTTATGAGGACAACTGAGATGGCTGCCTCAGACACCAATTGGGAATGGGACTGGCCTTCTCCAACCTCCACCACTTCTCTCCTGCTTCCTATAATGGAGATGGAAAGGAAGCACACAAGAGAGAAAGGATTAGAAGTTTCACCTTTCATATTTTTTTAATATAGAGAACATTAAACTTCCTTTCTCACTTGTGGCCAGAACCACTCCCCACCCTAAACTACCCACAATCCTCTCCCAAACCACCCCCAACACAATCTACCTGTAGTGTTGTGTGGAATGACACTGCTGCTGCTCCACTTTGTTGGAGGCTCAAAAGGCCAGCTGGGGGGCACTGCGCATGTCTTCTCTCTGGGCATGCACAGTGAGAGAGGCGCAAGCCAATTCCACGGCACATGTCCAGAAAGAAGACATATGCACTAGGGAGAAGGGAGGCATCGTGTGGACCACCCCTCCCACCTGCCCACCGCCCCTCCCACTGCTCTGCCCCTCCCTGCCCATTGCCCCACCCACAGCTCTGCCCCTCCAGCCTCTGGAGGCCCTCTCAACTCCCACATGGCCTCCAAACCCCGCCCTCATCACCCTATGGAAGCCCCCCTAAGTTCCCCCACAGCAACTCTGCCACCTTTGGAGCCCTCCATGCTACTACCTTGCCGACTCCGTTGCTACAACTCTCCCAGCCCATCCAGGCACAGCTCCCCTTTAAGCGTCAATGGGACTTACTCCCAGAGAAGTATATCAGGTTTGCAGGACTCGAGTCCCTTCCTCAGCCTCTCTACTCAGAAGTAAGCCCCTTAAGTACCAATGAGACTTACTCCCAGAAAAGTGCATTAGGATTGCAGTCTTGGGAGTCCAGACCTGAGGCTTAAGTAAGTCCCTTAAGCGCCAATGGGACTTACTCCCAGGAAAGTGCATCTACCTTTGCAGCATTGGAGTCCAGATCTGAGCCTGCCTATGCAAAAGTAAGCCCCTTTATTTTTGGTGTAGTTTTGAAAGGAAGTACATGAGAGCAACATGAGTGTTTTTAGCTTTCCTTTTAACATGTCCTACATTTGTCCTCCATTTTGCTTGGACGCCCTTAATTTTGGGGGTCCTTGTCCTCTTCTTACTGTTCTGGCCTATGGTCACCCTGACCCAGAGGAAAGTTCCTACCTCCTTGCATTGACCCTATTGAAAGTGAAACACTATATTGATTTAAACACTACAATATATTGAATATTATTAAATTTAAAAATATTAATTATAGTTTATTATGACATACAAGCACACTACTTGCTGCGTGCTCACAAGGAAATGTAGGACAAGGAAGGCTTTTTCCAGATTTTTAGGTTTTTAGGAATAATCCCATCATGTTACATGCCATTACATGTGTAATTTACAGCAGAATGTAACAGAACAAACCACTTGGAAATATATTTATTCTATAAATGTGTGGCCATAAAACAAACAGAGGCGGAGTAATGGCTCATACCCATGCCCACCACCCAGGTGTTGCTTCGCCCACTGCATTTGGGTGACGTGCTGGTCACCTGCACTGGATGACACAAACCCTAGTAACACCACTGACAGGCACAGTGCACCACTGGCTTGATAACACATCTTACAACTCAACCAGAGGCATGTTACTCAGAATGAAGAGGTGGGGAAGAGGGAGTGGCTACGCAGATGAGGAGGTGGGGCTGCACTAAAAAGAGAAGGTTTGTTCCCTGGATTGGGATTTCAGGATTTGGATCCTACAGAAAATCATCCCTGTAGGAAAATGTGAGGATAGAAGTGGGTTCAGTGGAGAGAAAGGGGAAGATATGGGGTGATGAGTGCATAAGAAGCAAAGCCAATGGCTGGAAGGAGGGCAGACCCTGGTTCTGTCCAGCTCTGCCTTGAGTGACACTTTCAGGGAACCTGCCCAGAAACAGATAGAGGCTCAACACTCTTCAATAAGCAACCCTCTGATTAGGGGTTAATTCTTCTTAATTTACATCAATCTGAATTAATTAGGAGTTGGAGTTGCTAAAAGCCAAGCAGAATTCATATCATTTCTCCTTCCGGACATTGTTAATTACAAAAACTAAGTTCATGTGGTGTTGCCAAACCAACGGACTGGTATCCAGACAATGTCTCTTCTGGCAGTGGTGAACAGAACCAACATCTAGTCCCCTTTTCCAACATGGTTTTTGTTTTCTTTGCACACTCACCCCACATCTGCCCCACGCCCCCTACTGTCCCCATGGCTATCCTCACATTCTCCAACAGGGATGATTCCCTGCAGGATCCTGATCCAAGAAGCCCAATCCAACAAGTAAACCTGTTCCTCTTTGTGCAGCCCTTCTCCTCATCTGCATAGCCACACCCCTTCATCTGCATAGCCACACCCTCTTTCTCATCTCTTCATCTGCATAGCTACACCTTTGCACTGATGGGATCATTGACCATTGGAAATTTAAATAATTATTTGCAAAGCTGGGCTGTGGTCCTAACTTCTCTTCCCCTCTGGCCTAGTCCTCTTTTCTTGTCCTCCTCCCTCCCCAGCACTGGTTCCCAAAGTGGTTGATATTGATTCTCCGGGGTCGACTTCAGGGTGTCCATGTCAGCAACAAAAAAATTGGGGGGTCCACGATATGTCAATGGGTGTCCACCCACTGAAATCATTATTTGAGCCTTATTTCAACTTGCAGCCTCCTAACCATTTGGAAAGAGGTTTTAGAGCAGGTAAAAAAAATTTTTTGACAAAACTGACAAAAAAAAGAAATTGTTTGCAAATAAGTGAACGCGGAGATTTAAGGCAATACCTCCGTCATTTGACTCCAAATATTAAGCAATTGCTATCAGAGCATCAAGTTCATTCCTACCATTGAGCACAATCCTAACCATATCTACTCAAAAGGAAGCCCCAGTGTATTCAATGGGTCTTACTCCCAGGAAAGTGTCTTTAGGATTGCAGCCATTAACACATTTAATTATTGTATTTTTAGTTTTGAACTTTAGCTTTATTTTATGGTTTTGTTCTGTTGCTAAGTTCTAATTTTTGTCCAAAATCCAAATATTTACAGAGCTTTGTGCTAAATTTTAAAGAGAATTTTAATTTAGCCTTTTTTATTTTTAGCTATTAATATTTAATTTTGTTTTATTTCACATAAAAATAAGATTTTAAATTTGTTTCCATAATGGACTGAATAAAAAATTTAAGTTCAGTTTTTTTTTTTTACAAAGCCCTATCAAAGTGAACAGCACTGTGTCAGCTGTGAAAAACATATTTGACGATATAAAGTTTAGGAAAATTTAATATTAGGCAGGCAGGGAGTCTGTGGCAAAAAAATAATTCGGAAAGTAGTCGACAGGACAAAAAAGTTTGGGCACCTCCACTCTGGAGGTTTTAAGGCTGTTTTTATTTTTTTAATCAATATCCTCTGTTTCCAGGACATTTATTTTATTTTAGCCTTGTGTCCTGAAAAAAAAAATCTTCATTTTCCTCCTTTTCCTTGTGAGCAGGCTTGTAATCCATAAATTATAAATGTAGGTAATAAATTATATTTAATATTTTTAAATTTAACAATAATCAATATAGCGTTTGTATTACCCTCTTCAAAGCTGGGGGTGACAATTTTGGGGGTGACATGTCGTCTTTTTTGGTTATGACATATGGTCAATCTGCCTATAGCCTGCTTGAATTCTTAAATTATATGAAATATTTTTAAATGTAATATTCTGTAATTTGGGCTGCAATCCAATCTGTAAGGAGTAAATACTGAAGCCTGGGAGTAAATACTATTGATCTCAATAGGACTTACTTTTGAGTAGACATATTTAGGATTGCACTGTCTTTATGCACATGGAAGCAATATATGTGAGAGTTTTGAACTTTTATTTTGTTATTCTCTACACTTTTCTTGGGTGTCCTATCTTGGGAGGGCCCTTCTCCTCTGTCCAGTTATGACATATATTCATAACATATGGTCAAAATCTTATTGAATGTTTTTGGGAGTGGGGATTGAAGATGTTCACTTTATTAACTTTAATCAATTTACATTTGTTTTAATTTCCTTGATGATGTCACTTCCAGCCATGACATCACTTCTGGTGCAGTATTATTTATTTATTTTAAAATTTTGTATCCCACCTTTCTTGGGTCGTAGACCGACTCAAGGCAGCTCACATTAAAACATAATTAAAAACATAAATAGAACATTCATTTAAAAACAATTAAAACATATAAGATAAAAACAATACAAACAACAACCCCCCCAACCTCTGCCCCATTGAAATGCTTACCTCTGCCCCATTAAAGTGCATCCTAGACTGATTGTCCCACCACAAAGTGGGTCCCATACTAGAAGGTTTGAGAACTTGCAGTAAGTTGTTAGAAAGGGGGCACCCTTGAGGGTCACATCACTAGTGATCAAAATGACTAAAAATTATGGCTTTTTAGGGATAATCCCATCATATTACATACCATTGGATTCATAATTTACAGCAGAGAGTAATGGAGCAAACCACTTTGAAATATATTAATTTTATTAAAATATGTGGCCAAAAACAAACGGAGGCAGGGGAATGGCACATAACAATGCCCTCGACCCAGATTGTTGTCTCACCCACTGCATGGGGGTGACACACTGGCCTCCCACACCGGGTGGTGCGAACCCTAGTGACACCCCTGTGGCCTCCCACCATTGCACCAGATTAAAGTTTATGCATTATGCTTTAGTGACTACACATGGAGGAGTCCCATGCCATTTCCTTCCTAGTCTGCTTCAGTGGTGGGCTCAAGCAGGTTCGCACCTACTCTATAGAACCGGTTGATAACAAGAGATAGAACATATAAAGTTTAAAAATAGCCATTTAAAAGTGGCTGCCAGATGGGCAGAGAACCGGTTGTTAATTTCTTTGAAGCCCATCACTGGTCTGCTTACTAAGATGTCGGACTTTCCAACCGAATTTGCAGTGCGTCCCAAATGGTGACTGGGATCCACCAGTGGATCAAAATCTCATTTCTGGTGAGTCACCAAAGGGTGATGGAAAGATCGGTAATTTGATCAAAGTACTTTGTTATAATATTTTTTTCCTTCGACTTTACAACCTGTGCTCCAACTTGATGACTTTTTTTTGCTTTCCTTTTCTTCCATAAGCTTGAATTCTTTTGGATGCAAGCTCTCTAAATGGCATTTTAAATTGGATGACCTGTTCGGTGCATAGCCCCTCTATCCTTTCCCTGCACTGATTTCTGAATTGCATGGCTTACCTCCATTCATCATTTGACATATTAAGACATTTTTTTCTTGAGATAATTCAAAGTATTCAAATACTCCAGCTTTCTTTTGTTCCATTTTAGACTAATTAAATTAAGTTGTTTATCTCAAAATTAACTTTAACAAAGATACCCTACAATCCAGAGTTACTACGGGAGCACATAAGAGACATTACATGCACCCATAGTTACTGCACCACCTAGTGCTAACCTATGGTTGCATATTGCAATCCAGAGTTAATTGATCTTACACTGGAGCAAGGACTCCCCGCAGTTACTATGGATTATACCCTTACAAATTCATATTAACTAAAACAAAAGATTAAAAATTTAAATTAAAATTAGTGCGATATAATAAAATTGTTTTTTGTTGTTTTGTTGTTGTTTTTATATCTCTTTTTTTTAAAGTCCGGTAAGCAATAGAGTGTTGTCTTTAAAAAGTGGGCTTTTTAAAGTGCTAAAACGCTTGGGAACCCCTAGATTACAGAAGCCAAACAGTACACAGCCCTGCAGTAGTGGGCCCAGCCTGGCCCAAGAACTGGTTCTCTGGAAGTGGGTGGGGCCGGGGCGGGGGTCAGGGGGCGGGGTCAGGGGGCGGGGAGGTTTTTAATTTAAAAATTAAAAAATTAAAAAAATAAAATTACATACTTCTGAGTAGACCTGCATAGGATGGGACTCTGAGGCTGCAGTCCTCTCCACACTTTCCTGGGAGTAAGACCCATTGACTATACTGGGACTTACTTCAGAGTGGACCTGCATAGGATGGGGCTCTGAGGCTGCAGTCCTCCCCACACTTTCCTGGGAGCAAGACCCATTGACTATACTGGGACTTACCTCTGAGTAGACCTGCATAGGATGGGGCTCTGAGGCTGCAGTCCTCTCCACACTTTTCTGGGAGTAAGACCCATTGACTATACTGGGACTTACTTCAGAGTAGACCTGCATAGGATGGGGCTCTGAGGCTGCAGTCCTCTCCAGGCGGATCCCTCTCAGCCTCCCTGGCCAGCCGAGAGAGGCTGGGAGAGTGTGGTGGCACTGCGTGGATGCTTCTCAGCCTCCCCGGCTGGGAGGCTGGGAGAGCTCCAAACCGGTCCGCATGGTTCTGGGGGCCAGCGGCAGGGGGATTGGAAGATCAGGTCCCCCAGAACCGGAGTGAACCCCCTTGAGCCCACCATAGCTTTAAAGGTGCCAGACAACTACTGCAAGCCTCTCCCTGAGACATATTCCTTGGTTTGATGTAGTACAATAGAAAAGTTATTTCCCAATCAGAAGTTTTCTTTCCTTGTTGGAACCACAAAATAAGTGAGGTGGCAGCTTCCAACTGGGAAGAACATAGAGTTAAATCCAAGGAATGGAAATTCATGCACCTACAGGGGTTCACACTGGCCATGCCACCTTGATGGGGGAGAAATGCAGGATATAAATGTAACAAACAAAACAAGCAAACAAATAGAATCAGAGAATTCTAGAGTTGCCTAGTAGGTCATCTAGTCCAACCCCCTGCCTGCAGCAGGAAATCCTCCTAGAGCATCCCCGACAGGTGCTCGTCGAGCCTCTGCTTGAAGATCTCCAGTGAAGGAGAGTCCACCACCTCCCTTGGCAATCTGTTCCACTGCCGAACCGCCCAAACTGTCAGGAATTTTTTCCGGATTTCCAGCCGGAATCTCCTTTCTTGCAGTTTGTACCCATTGGTTCTAGTTCTGCTTTCAGAGGCAGCTATAAACAAATGAGCCCCTTCCTCCATATGACAGCCATTCAGATATCTGAAGAGGGCAATCAGGTCTCCTCTCAGCCTCCTCTTCTCCAGGCTGAACATCCCAAGTTCTCCCAACCTTTCCTGGTAGGGCTTCTCTTCCATCCCACTGATCATTCTTGTTGCTCTCCTCTGGACTTGCTCCAGTTTGGCTGCATCTTTCTTAAAGTGAGGTTTAAGAACTGAACTGCCCAGAACTGAACACAGTACTCAAGGTGAGGTCTAACCAGTGCAGAATAAAGAGGAACTATAACTTCTTGTGACTTGGAAGCTCCAGTCCTCTTAATGCAGCCTAAAATGGCATTTGCCTTCTTTGCAGACACATCACACTGCTGACTCATGTTCAGCTTGTGATCCACGGTGACTCCAAGATCCCGCTCACATGTTGTGCTGCCAAGCCAAGTATCCCCCATTTTATACCTGTGTTTTTGGTTTGTATTGCCTAAGTGCAGAACCTTGCACTTCTCCCTGTTGAAATTCATTCTATTTCTTACAGCCCAGGATTCTAGTTTATCCAGGTCCTCCTGGAGGTTTCTCCTGTCTTCTGTTGTGTTTGCTACTCCTCCCAGCTTGGTGTCATCTGCAAATTTGATCAGGCTTCCCTGTATCCCTTCCTCTAAGTCATTAATGAAAATGTTAAAGAGAACCGGGCCCAGGACAGAGCCTTGGGGGACCCCACTTGAAACTGACCTCCAGTTTGACACAGAATCATTTACTAAAACCCTTTGAGTGCAGTCATCAATACCCTTCCCTGCAATGCTCCCAGTCTGTGGCAGTTCTCTGCTCCCAACAAGAGTAATCTATAGCATGGAGATTGGAGAAGGAAAGTGTGTTGGTCAAATGTTTTCCACTGCAGGATTCAGTAGCAATGGAATAATAATACTCTCACAGTATGAGTCAACTCCGGGGAGGAGGCAAACAGTGGCATAATGAATAACTGACAAGTGTAACTTTAATGATGTATATAACTTTCCACCAATTTAGAAGCAATTTAGAAGTATGTGTCTGTTTTATTTCCAGAGGAAATCTAACAGAGCTGCTAACACTAAAATGCCAGTGTCTTGCACCCTTTTGTCATAGGTATTTTGGTAAACATTAGGTGCAAGACAGCCAAAGGCAGGGTGACCATGATGTACTCTTTTTCCAGGATGTGTCCTCTTTTTTAGCCTTACATTCTGGAAAAAAATCATGTAGCCTTCTTGTAATTCTTGTAACCTCAAAATTCTTGCCAGAATGCCAAAATTCCTCCCTGTCCAAGCCAAAATTCCTAATAAAATTCCTACCCACTTAACAAATTTGTAGGACACCCCAAAAATGTAGGACATGTTAAAATGAAGCAAAAATATTTGTATTGCTTTCCTGTACTTAAGTTGTACATAATCCTGTACATAATCCCATGATAGTTACTCCCAGGAAAGTGTGGCTAGGATTGCAGCCTCAGAGCCCCATCCTAAGCATTCCTACACAGAAGTAATGGGCTTACTCCTAGGAAAGTGATGCTTGCAGCATCAGAGTCCCATCCTAAGCATTCCTACACAGAAGTAATGGGCTTACTCATAGGAAAGTGTGGCAGGCTTGCAGCATCAGAGCCCCATCCTAAGCATCAGAGCCCCATCCATCCTAGGAAAGTGAGGCTAGCATTGCAGCATCAGAGCGCCATCCTAAGCATTCCTACACAGACGTAATGGGCTTACTCATTAAGCAAGCGGGAAGCAGGAAGCCAGCGACTGAGCAGGAAGTGCACATGCCTATAGCTGCTTCTCTGCAGTGTGCCAGCCAGGAAGCGGGAAGCAGCAACTGAGCGGGAAGGGTGCGCGCGCCAGCCAGGGAACCCCTGCTGCTGCGGAGAAGCTGCAACAGGTGTGCCCGCTTCCTGCTCAGTCACTCGTGCAATCATGCGCCTGGCGTCGAAGCCCCTGAGGTTTCCCCCTCAACCATCGGTGAGGGGGCGGGGGGTTCTCAAAATGCCCGTGGGCCGGATTGAGGGCCCTAGCAGGCTATATCTGGCCCGTGGGCCATAGTTTGAGGACCCCTAGTTTAGACCAGTGCACAGACATGTGCCAGCCTCCCCACCCCATCAGGGAAATGGGTGAATTACACTGGCTTAAATTGGTTAGGACTGCACCCTTTGTCTGTTGCAGGAAAGCAATGCAAGTGCCTTGTGACACAAGTGAGACAGACAGACGTAATGTCTGGATAAACTGGATAAATGGATAAATGGATAATGTCTGGATAAACTGGAATCCTGGGCTGTAACAAATAGAATGAATTTCAACAGGGAGAAGTGCAAGGTTCTGCACTTAGGCAATAAAAACCAAAAATACAGGTATAAAATGGGGGATACTTGACTTGGCAGCACAACATGTGAGCGGGATCTTGGAGTAGCCGTGGATCACAAGCTGAACATGAGTCAGCAGTGTGATGTGTCTGCAAAGAAGGCAAATGCCATTTTAGGCTGCATTAACAGGACTGTAGCTTCCAAGTCACAAGAAGTTCTAGTTCCTCTTTATTCTGCATTGGTCAGACCTCACCTTGAGTACTGTGTTCAGTTCTGGGCACCTCACTTGAAGAAAGATGCAGCCAAACTGGAGCAAGTCCAGAGGAGAGCAACAAGAATGATCAGTGGGATGGAAGGGAAGCCCTACGAGGAAAGGTTGGGGGAACTTGGGATGTTCAGCCTGGAGAAGAGGAGGCTAGAGGAGACCTGATTGCCCTCTTCAGATACCTGAAGGGCTGTCATAGGAAGGAAGGTGCTCATTGGTTCATAGCTGCTTCTGAAAGCAGAACTAGAACCAATGGGTACAAACTGCAAGAGAGGAGATTCCGGTTGGATATCCAGAAAAAATTCCTGACGGTGAGGGCGGTTCGGCAGTGGAACAGATTGCCAAGGGAGGTGGTGGACTCTCCCTCACTAGGGATCTTCAAGCAGAGGCTCGACGAGCACCTGTTGGGGATGCTCTAGGGGGATTTCCTGCTGCAGGCAGGGGGTTGGACTAGATGACCTACTAGGTCCCTTCCAACTCTATGATTCTATGATTCTAAGTGCCTTGCTGGATCAGGGCAAGGGCCAATATAGCCCAGCTTTCTGTATCTTGCAGTGCCTTCAGCCCCTCACCCCCTCCCCAAACAACCAGCTTATCTCAGCCATTGCCTCAGTGGATCACACACTGTGTGGGCTTGAGCTTGCAGTTGTCCTGGTATTTCCAGGCATTTTGCCAGGATCAGCACAGTAATTGTGGGGGGTGCTTGCCAGTAATGAAACAGCGGAGGATGCCTGCCAGTATAGTAGTTCTGCGCAGATTCCTGGATCCTCCCACGCCTTCTTTGCTCCACTTCCCATCAAGGTTTGCTTCACAGAGATTCAAGACTAAATTCTGCCTGTTTCCAGAACATGAGGTGCTGAAATTGAGACAAGAGGTGAGTTTGCCCACAATCCTATTTTGGTGTCCACACAGGACGTGACACATCCCATCTATTTTTGCTGCCTCGTTCAGAACACAGAAATAGTCTAAATTACACATACAGAATGTCTGGACCTGGATGAGAATCCATTGATCTTTTAAAGATCCATGCACCCTGGACACAGATTTTATATACAGTGGTGCCTCACATAAAGAGCTTAGTTCGTTCCGGAGGCATACTCTTTAAGTGAAACACTCTTTAAGTGAAGCAGAAATAATGGAAACTCAGACAATTGCTTCCACAAACCCCAAAATATTCATATAAAAATATTAACTGGATGTAAAAATGATGACAAAACACAGTAATAGAATTCAAAACATGTATTCAATGTGCATGATCTAATGAAGTCTATTTAGGCTGCAATCCTAAAGACACTTTCCTGGGAGTAAGCCCCATTTAACATAATGGGGCTTACTTCTGGGTAGACATGGTTAAGAGGCCGCAATCAAAGACACTTTCCTGGGAGTAAGGCCCATTTAACACAATGGGGCTTACTTCTGGGTAGACATGGTTAGGAGGCTGCAATCAAAGACACTTTCCTGGGAGGCATACCTGGGCTGCTGCTGGAGGTTCAAGGTGGGGGTTCAAGGTGGAGGTTCAAGGTGGGGGCAGTGAGAGGCAGCAGCGCTGGCTGGCAGCCCTTTTAAAGAGCCTCCATGCAGAGCGTCAGGGCTGCATAGCACGCATGCCCATAGCACCCTTGCTTGTTAAGTGAAGTGGAACTTTTTACGTGAAGCAAGATTTCTTGGAAATTTTTGCTTCTTATGGGAAATGCTTGTTAAGCAAGGTACTTGTTAAGCGAGGTACCACTGTATTGTAGATTGTATATATTCTCAACATAAGTGGTTCAATTTTACACCAGAACCATCTTTTGAAAATGACACTCTATCACGCTAATTTTCAGTCTTTTTTATTTCATTTCATACTGACATGTTACAAAAAATTTTCAGGCACATCATGCTGTTTATAGCGGGCGCACCTTCCCCTACTCGTAAATGGCCCTTCTCCAAACTCCTATGGCACTCTTGCAGACCTTTGGCAGCACACCAGTGTGCCACAACAGTGTTTAAAACCCACACTTAAGAATCACAGCTCTGAACACTGTACAGCCATTAGGAACGTTTGAGTATTCCATAAGTATTACACATAACACATTTCATTTCTGTGGAAAATTCATCCTAAAAATGTGGAGGGGAAAGGTATATCAGCTCTATGGCCAAGAGTTTCTTTCCAAAAAGATTTATTATGATAAATAAAAAATATATTACACAACAATCAGGAACTTAGCTGAATCCAAGCTTCAAAAGCCAAATTTCAGTGTCATTTCAAAGTAAGGGAAACAAACTACAGGGTGAGTGAAAAGTAACTCCCTGTTTTAAAAACACTTATAAATTATTTATGGTAATTTTGTCTCAAATTTTTTATGTTTGATCTTTAATGTATGAGAATGTAATCTATAAATTTAATTTGTTTGTATCTGTGTTTCAGATTGATTAATTTTTTTGAAATTTGGAAGCCCTACAAACATAGCTGGATGTCTTACCTTGCAGGAGTGTGCCGAACTAGCAGCACACTATGAACTTTGGAAATCCACTGTTTGAGTGCAAAATAATACTGCTTTCATGCAGTTAATTTAAGCACTATGAGCAGAATCCTAACCACTTTAGGCTGCTCTAATTCGTAGTCCATCTTTGCACTCAAAAAATATAGGGAGTTACTTTTCAATCACCTTGTATATGGCTATTCTCCTTAAAATTCTTCCAGTAAATTATGGAAAAATAATAATAACCGTCCTGTACAAATGTGTCCATGGTTTCTTCTGATGCTCTTTTTCAAGTATGTCTCAGCCAATCTAAAGCTCATTACAAAGCTCATTACAAAGCTCATTATCAGACTCCTTGGTTGTTTCAAATAAATTAAAGAAAAATGATGAAGGGTGAAGGCTAATTGTAAACAAATGCTCTCTGGACCAGCATTCTAAATCAGAAATAGGATTGGACTTTGGCTAGGGTTGACATAATTTTCTTCCACATAAACAGGATGGGACCCTCAGTCCCATTTGCCAGTATGTGAACACAATGCCCAAAAATCAGGATTGCCCCTGTTTTTGGGGACATATGGCAACCCAAACTTTGGCCCAAGGGGCCCATTGGGATACATGAATTGAACAGAGGACTTGAATGCACCCTTTAACATTACTAGCACATAAGACATCCTAAAACAAAAAAGGGAATCTGGTCAGATCATAAATACAGTTCAGATCACCAAATACACTCATAAAAGTACAACAGTTGCTCGGTTTGCTCTCCTTTTGAATGACAATTTTTTTTTTTTTTGCATTGGGGAGACTTAAAGCACAATCCTAACCATGTCTTCTCAAAAGTAAGCCCCATTGTGTTTCATGAGTCTTACTCCAGGAAAGTGTCTTTAGCCTAATGCTGCAATCCTAAGAGCACTTTCCTGGGAGTAAGTCCCACTGAACTCAATGGAACTTACTTCTGGGTAGACACAAAAAGGATTGCACCGTTGCCCTCTTGCAACCCAGCTTGACAGCAAACTTCAGACAAACTAAAATTGAGGAGCCAAGTTCATCAGAGAGTTGCAACTGAGATCCTCTGTAAACAAGCTAAAAATATTTGCTTGGCAACAAAGATTCAGAAAGAACAATAGCAACAATACCAGTCTAAACAGCAGTCCTTTGTGTGTGCACAAGCTTGTGTTCTTTGTACATGGCACATGGAAGGAGACATTGGGAAGCTTGCAAAAAAAAAAAAAAACACCAAAAAAACCCCCAACCTTTTTCTTCCTACTGCACAAGGTTCCTAGAAATGTGAGAAGCTCCATTATTCTCCTTCCTTTTAAGAAGAGAATGCTGAACATTAGTGGTTATATTGGTTTGATGAAGTTTTTATTGGGAAAGCTCCACAAGGTTGTAATTTAAACCCATTTCATCCAGTGGCTGGGGCAGTGCAGGGGGTGCAGGTTGAACTAAATTGGTACTCATGGAGTGTGAGGGTGACACAACACTACTGGCCAAAATGTTTAAAATCTTGATATATTCAAATAATATTTAGCATCTTGTTGGGGCAAGCGATGGTATATAATGAGATCCACAATACAGGGCATTGCCCCATCCACTGTATAGGTGAACCATCATGGGGGTGACTTGCTGGTTTCCTGTACTGGGGGATGCAACCCTAATAATGCAATTGGTTTCATCTAAGTCCAGCTAGAAATCTCTCTCTCTCTCTCTCTCTCTCTCTCTCTCTCTCTCACTCTCTCTCTCTCTCATTCAAGCCAAGTTCTTATAGACTTTCCATCTCAATGTGCACTTAACAAGTGCTTGTGAGTTAATGGACCAAATGGATCTAAGTTCATCTTTATATATAAAATTGAAAGGGTTAGGGAGGGTTCTCCCTCCCTGACTCACTCCCTGATTCACTCATTCACTGATTTGTCAACACCCAGTCAAAACCACCAGATCTAGAACCGTGAAATTTGGGGGAGGGTGTTCCTTCCATGATGAAGGCACCCACTAAGAATTGATTTGGAAATTCAAACCGGAAGGGGAAGAAAAAGGGACACAACACATTTTTGTCCCTTTACTTTATATTGAATAATCACTGACTGATCAACACCCTGCCCCAACCCCTGGACCTTGAAGCAGTGGCGTCACAAGGGTGGTGCAGTTGGTGCGGTCCATGGTGACAATGGTGACACACACTAGGGGGACCTACAATGGTGACACACACTAGGGGACCTAAAAATTGCAACTTCATGATGGAACATCAACCCCCATCATGTCAAATGCCATCATGGAACATCAACCCCCATCATGTCAAGTTGGATTCACACTGAAAAGCAGAATCCAATGCAAAAATCTGTTTAGAACTAGCACCTTCTTATCAAAAGTTATGTCCAAAAAAATAAAAAAATGCATTGAACTCTATGGAAAGTGAAAGTGACCTATATTGCAGCTTTACTCGCAAGTAAACAGTATGCCATAGTTCATTGGAAAGGACAGGCTGAGAGGAATGAGAGGACACAAAAATTGTCCTGATCCAATGAACACAGCCCCCACAAATTGCCCCAGAAGGAGGTCCCTGATGATTGCATTGAAATTCTTTGAAAATGGATGTGAACTGTACAGCTGTGTTTACTGGCGAGTAAGCAGGCATATCTTGGCTGGAGTGGAAGGTCAGTCCAGGAGAGGATAAGACTTGCAAAATGGTCCCGATCAGGGAAGTTACTAGAGTGTTAGAAAGGGAGCACCCTTGAAGAGGGTGGCAGCAAATGAACTAAATGGCTAAAATCATGGTTTGTAGAAATAATCCCATCATGTTATACACCTTTGAATGTGCACCGTAATTTACAGCAGAATGCAGTGAAACAAACCACTTCAAAATATCTTTAGTCATTTAAAATGTATGGCTAAAATACCAGTGGAGGCAGAGAAATGGCACACCCACCATTCATATTGTTGTCCCACCCAATATATGGGGGTGACACACTGGCCTCCCACGTCAGGTGACATGAACCCTAGTGACGCCTGTGCCTTGAAGCATAAAATCTGGGGAGCTATTCCTTCCATGATGTGAACCCTCACGAAGAATTATGTTTAGAAATTTAACCCCTAGGGGGATGAAAAGTGGTGCCATGTGTTTTCATCCCTATAGTTAACACTGAAGACTGACTTGATCAACATCCAGTCCCAACTGCTGCACCTAGAAGCATAAAACAATTTTGTGCCTGGTGGTGCACAGTGCCTGGTTACTCCTGCAACAGCAGGTAAATTTCACTCGTCTATATACAGCAGGGGTCCTCAAACTTTTTAAACAGGGGGCCGGTTCACTGTCCCTCAGATACTGTCGGGGGCCGGACTATAGGGGAGTTACTGGGGGGTGGGTACTGGCAGGGCTAATGGGGGGTTTCTGGGGGGGTGGGGTTACTAGCAGGGCTAGTGGGGGGTTTCTGGGGGTGGTGGGTACAGTCAGGGTTAGTGGGTGATTTTTGGGGGGTGAAGGCCTGTCAGGGATGGTGGGGGGTTTCTGGGGGGTGGAGGGTGTACTGTCAGGGTTGGTGGGGGTTACTGGCATGGCTGGTGGGGGTTCTCGGGTGGTGGGTACTGGCAGGGCTAGTGGGTGGTTTCTGGGGGGTGGGGGTTACTGGCAGGGCTGGTGCGGGTTCTGGGGGTAGGGGTTACTGGCAGGGTGAGTGGGGGGTTTCTGGGGGGTGGGGTTACTGGAAGGCTGGTGGGGATCGGGGGAGAAAGGGAGGCACTTACCTGGGGAGTCCTGTGGCCACCATCCAAGCCCCCTGGCTGGCCAGGGTAGCTGTGGATTAGGCGCTGCAGCCGCGCGGTCTCCCATCCAAGCCCCCTGGCTGGCCAGGGAAGCTGTGGATGGGGCGCCGCATCCAAGTCAAGTTCTTCTGCTGGGCAAGCAGGTGGGCGGGCAAGCGAACAGACAGGCAGCCCCTTGCCATGGTGGGCGCCCACCCCAGTGCTGTTGTGAGGGATGGCTCCTCCCCCTCCCTTCCTGCTCTCACCTGGCAGCCACTCAGCAATAGCGAGGCAGGGAGGGGGAGTTGCTGTGCCCTCAGGACAGCACAGCGCACACAGCAGCATGCCAAATTTAAAATGGCAGCCACCACCAAGCCTCTTTTTCCAGTGGTGGCCAGCAAGCCTTGGTGGGCCAGATTGAGGGCCCTGGTGGGCCTTATCTGGCCCCCGGGCCGTAGTTTGAGGACCCCTGATATACAGTATATAAAACTGAAAAGTTACTCACCGACTCACTCACTGATTCATCAACACCCAGACAAAACCACTGGGCCTAGAAGTGTGAAATTTGGGGAGGGTGTCCCTTCCATGACAGAGGCACCCACTAAGAACCGATTTTTTGGAAATTCCAACTGGAAGAGAGTGAAAAGGGGTGCAAAGCAGCTTCCTCCCTATATTATCCACTGAAGAATCCCTGACTGAGAGACACTCTGCCCTAAACTCTGGACCTAAAAGCATGAAATTTGGGGAGGGTGTACCTTCTGTGACATCATACCCACCAAGAACTGATGTTCAGAAATTTAATCCTTAAGGGGGTGAAAAGGGGTTCAACATGTTTTTGTCCTATACTGTACTTAGCATTGAAGACTGACTGATAACATACAGCTGATACACAGGGAGGGAGGATGCACACAGGGTGATGGTGCGCATGGAGTGATGGAGCGCAGGGGGGTTGCCTATAGGGGATACTGCACATGGGGGGACAATGTGCATGGGGAGTGTTGTGCCTGAGGGGATGATGCACATGAATAGTGTTGCGCGTGGGCAACAGTGCACATGGAGGATGGTGTGCAAGGGTTGATGCGCATGGGGGAATGATGCGTATGGGGGATAGTGCACATGGGCGGACGATGTGCATGGGGAGTGTTGTACCTGAGGGGATGATGCACATGAAGAGTGTTGCGCATGACTGTTGCTCATGGGGGATGGTGTGCATGGGATTGATGCACATGGGGAAATGATGCACATGGGGGATGATGTGAATGGGGTTGTTTTCCAGTGGGGAGATGGCATATGGAGAGGAATTTTACTCCCGCAAAGCAGCTATGTTTTTGCTAGCTTTGTTATAAAATTGCATAGAAGACCACAGTAGCATACTTTTGCATGGGAGAAGGCCCTTAAGCATGGGGCCCAATTAGGGTTGCTGTCCCCTCTTCCACAAAACTGGGATAGGACCCTCTGTCACATTTGCCAGTATGTGAACACAACCCCCAATAGGCAGGAAAGTCCCTGTTTTTCAGGACATGTGGCAACCCTAGGCCCAACTAAAAGCAAATGGTCTAATTGGCTTAAAGCCAGTCCTGTACACAATCTTAAGCCAAATGAGCCAAGAGTCTGAATCAGCAAAAGGCTACATGTCTACTTACTCAGAAGTAAGGCTGCAATCCTATACATAGTTTCCTGAGAGAAAGGCTGAGAGAAACCCTAAAGACTCATTGGGCACAATGAGGCTTACTTTTGATTAGACATGCTCAGGATTGCACCCTAAGTTCAAAAGAACACAATGGGACTTACTTTTGAGTAGACATGCTTAGGACTGCACCCTAAGTCTCATGGTAGTCATAGAAAGTGTGCATAGAATTGTAGCCTTATTATTGTAGATTGAGCCTTTTGGAGAAAGGGAGCCATAAGTTATTTAATTTTCTCTGAACTGTTTTGTGAACTTTTTGGTTGAAAAGAGGTACAGTATATAAATACTGTTGATTATTACATTTTAAATTATTACATAAAATTAATTTCATATAACGTATTGATTCCAAGAAACCTCCATACTGCCTGCTCACAAAGGAAAGAAAGACAATGAGGATTTTCCAGGACACAAGGCTAAAAAAGGAGGGCATGATCTGGAAAAGAGAGAACATAATGAAAGTCACTCTAAGCACAATCCTACCCATGTCTACTCGAAAGTAAGCCCCATTGTGTTCAACGAGTCTTACTCCCAGGAAAGTGACTTTAGGATTTTAGCCTCTGGTCCAGGGAGGTGACCCCCACCCAGTGATGCTTCTGCCAAGGACAGATGCCTGCTGTGCCATTGTGTGTCCTGATCCTGATGGGCACCTGCTCTGCTCCTCTTCCTCCCAGGGAGCCTCTCCCAAGCCCTGCCTGCCCTCCTGGCTGCTGGACCGTGCTGGTGATGCTGCTGTGCCCAAAGGTGGGGAGGAGGAGGAGGGCAGTCGCCTGGTGCTGAGCTCCTCCTTCCTTCATCCTCCTCCTCCTCATCAGAGCATCGCCTGGCAAAGCTCACATCGCCATCGCCTGGACTGGCACCACCCTGTGTGCCCAAGCAGGAGTAGGACCCACATCCCAGCGGAGCGCAGGTAGGCGCAGAGGATGGGGATGCAGGATGCTGGGAGGAGGAGGAGGATGCCAGGCAGGGATGGGGGGATCTGGAGGAAGGGAAGCCATAGGACAAGACCCCACAAAAGGGGGCAGGGAGGATGCAAGGAGTTGGAGGAAGGGAAAGGTGGATGGAGAGAGGATGGCACAGCCACAATCACCTGCTACACCTGCCTAGGTAGGTCTACACGGGAGTAAGTTCCATTGGATTCAAGTAAATCTGAAATCCTGCCACAGTTTCCTGGGAGTAATCTCTATTGACTCTAATGGGTCTGTTTCTTAGTAGACAAAAATAGGATGAGGCAGAAAGCAGTGCAGAACTGCCTGGGAAATCATGCGCAATCCTTACTCCACTATGGCTGCAATTCTAAAGACACTTTCCTGGCAGTAAGAGCCATTGAACACAGTGGGGCTTTCTTTTGAGTAGACATGGTTAGGGTTGTGTTGTATGGGCACAACCGTAAGCATTTCTACTCTAAAGTAAGCCTCATTGTGTTAAATGGATCTTACTCCTAGGAAAGTGTCTTTAGGATTGCAGCCATAGTTGAATAAGGTTAATCCTATACACTTACAGTGTGGGTACAGTATACTATACTCATACCTCTATAAAACTGCGCTATGTATCCCATAAAATTGGGATTCTAGGGTAGCATAAGTCCTCTTTTTCAAGAACATGTCCTCTTTATTAGCCTTGTGTCCTGGGGCGAAAAATCTTTATTTTCCTCCTATTATTCCTTCTGAGCAGGCAGCATGTAATCTTCTTGTAATTCATAAATTACATGTAATAAATTATATGTAATAGTGTTGAATTTAGTGCAGGGTTTATTTCTGGGGCGTACACACTGGTACTCAGTACCAGCACCTTTTTCACCTGCCCCCCAGTAGCTAATTAATATTCATATGGGGATGACCTAGCTGCACTTCTTGGGTGTGTATCAGTACCTTTTCCCCCAGAATGTTATTGATAATATAATATACTGATAATATAATACAGTATACAGATAATATATTACTGATAATAATATAGTGTTAGCATTAACCACATGAAAGCTGTGTGCGTGCGTGAATGTATGTTTAGTTTTTATTTTCTCATGTCCTACGTTTTTCGTGGATTTCCTACATTTTTGGTGGGATTGTCCTCTTTTTGGGTTATATGATCACACTGCATCCTAGGCATCCATGGAATAGCACTATGTTTGTAGACTAGCTGTCTTTGTTCTGTCAGCCTTGCACATACTGAATGGTACTCAAACTTTGTGCCAACCTATAGCTGGACTCTTGCTTGACCCCTCTGTGAAGAAGTCTGGAAGGCCAAAGGCTTCGCACCCCACCTCCCAAAAAATCTTCCAATCTCCCCCCCTCCCCATATTAGCAAAATATTTATTGAATCTTGATTTGAACTGCCAAAAGCTAACTTAGATGGTTTATTAAAGTTCTCTTTCAGTGTAACCCTAAGAATGTCTACTTAAAAGTAAGTCCCATTATGTTCAATTATACTTACTCCCAGGAAATTGTGTTTAAGATTGCTTACAAGATGTTCTGGAGTAAAAAGGCTGATGATTTCATATATACAGTATATACTGTTTAGCAGGGGGAGAGGAATGGTCCCTGCTCACTGGAGCATAGAGATTTTCTACTGGTTGTCTTAGAGCCCAATCCTATGCATACCTACTCAGAAGTAAGCCCCTTTATAGTCAGTGGGACTAAGTGTGGATAGGATTGTGGCCTTAACTTGCAATCTCTTCAAAGAACCATCTTTTCCATTAATTTGGCTGAATAACTGCTTTATGGCCTATTGAAAAGCAGCCTATGAGTATTGTTTTGAATCAATCAACACTGCAATGCTTTGAGATTACACTTGCAGCACCTCCTCCTTTCAGCAATTAAAAATGGCTCAGCAGAGAATCTCAGTCTCACAGGTGAAATCCCTGCCATGCTCCTGAGGATTATATAACAAGAGCCGCCACCATTTTAAAAACAGAGCACAAATGCAATGTGCGGTTCTTGGTACATCCCATTCCTTTGAGCTGCAGTGTTGACTCAGGGACAATGTACGGAGGAGTATTCCTTCTGGATGTTTCCAATGCAACCTGACTGAGAAGGCTTGCAGAAGGAAAGTAGGATGGTGCAATGCTGACTGCAAAATATTGTGCTGCCATGAGTTAACTGAATCCTGTACAGACAATTTCCTGGGTGTAAGCCTCAGTGAACACAATAGGACTTAGTAGACGTGCATTGGTTTGTGACATTAATCTCTGATGTGCAACCACATTGAGATCCATGAATGTGCCTTGTACTGAACCAGTGGTGGGCAGCAGCAGGTTCGCACCTACGCTATAGAACCGGTTCTTAACAAGAGATAGGACATATAAAGTTTAAAAATAGCCATTTAAAAGTGGCTGCCAGATGGACAGAGAACCAGTTCTTAATTTCTTTGAAGCCCATCACTGTACTGAACCAAATTTCCATATAAGAACTGTCCTTTATGTTTAAGTGTGGAGAGTAACAAAATGCATATACAGTATAAAATATTCAGCAATGCAGTGATATTTCACCGCTGTGGCTATTGAAGGCAAGGCCCATTCTCGAAGTTTCGGTGTTCAGACATGCTGTTCAAAGGTGGCTGTGATGGATCATATGGCATGGCACATCCTGAGAGATCTGGTTATAGAGCTCCTCCTCTCTGTCAGTGCACATGACGCTTCCCTAGAGAATGTGCTTTGCTAGAACACTCTCTTCTGCGGCCACAAATGTACTGCGTTTTCAAATTGGGTCAGATGGATCTGTCAATTAATATATTGGAGTACGGATTTAAAATGCAGGCTTTAAGCTGAACCGGCCAGCTTGAAAGACTCTTCCAAGCAGATGCCGTTTCTGATGTCCCTCTTCGTTCATCGTGTTTTTCCCAAGCATAGATCCTGTTATTTGGTTTTAATGGGGGCAGGGAGGGGGGTTAAGCTAGATAACCATACATCAGTTGAAGCATTGATGTTTGGTAAAGCTTTAATTGTCAGTTAAAATGTGCTCCCTGAGGAGGGTTGCAATATGTCTCGGAGAATCTGGACTGTCCCAGTTTTGGGGGATTGCATTCACATACTGGCAGGTTGGACATGGTCCTGCCCTAGGTTTGTGGGAGAGAATTATGGCAACCATATCCCCCAGTGAATGATGAGGCTGACAGTGAATAAATGCTGCAGGACAATATCATAATAGAGCAATGTATGGCCCAGGGCCTGGATCTAGCCCACAAGAGCCACCATTCTGACCTTCTGACTACTCCCCATGAGTGTCAAAGAGCGCAATCCTATCCATGTCTACTTAGAAGTAAGTTGCATTATGTTCAATGGGTCTTACTCCCAGGAAAATTTCTTTTCAGTGAAACAATTGGCTCTCTAGCTTCTCCTTCATGTGCTCACATATATGGTACTAGAGCTGGCACTGCCCACTTAAATGTCCTTTGCTCCCATACTACAGAAGTACTCATTAACTGACTGTGGTGGGCCTGATCAGGATCAAAAGATGCACCTGTTCTGGGACAATTGCTGGAGAGAGAGAGAGAGAGAGAGAGAGAGAGAGAATGCCTCCTATTTTCCTTTTGGAATATCTTCAATTTGTAAATGAGTCTTTCAGAAAATGGATAACAAATATCTCAATTTTTTTTAAAAAATGAAAAATATTTTTAGACAAATCTGGAATCAAAGTCATGATGATCATTATAGCAGCAAGTCTGTGTGCCATGGCCCTTAGTGCCACGTCTGTTGCCCAAAGGAGCCCTTGTGGGCAAATGTTTTGCCCATACAGGCTGTACAGGTGCACCATCTCCTTTGTCTCTGAGCCAGATTTCTTAAGAATCAAAGATGCCTACACAAGATGTGTACAAGTCTGCATGATACACTGTATAGCGTACACTATAAGAACCTAAGATCATAAGAAGATGTGGATCAAGCCAGAGGTTTATCTAACTTCTTGTATCACACAGTGAGTGGCCTCGTCTAATACTGCAGAGAGCACACTAGACAACAAGAGGCCTGCATCCTGGGTGCCCTGCTGGGCATCTGCCCTTCTGTGGTAGGTTACTTCCAGTGGTGGGATTCAAATAAATTAACAACAGGGGACAAAATCCATAGCAGTTAGGAGTCCATGCAGTTACGTCACTCTCTAGTATCTTAAGGAAAATCATCTTAACTGCTCCAGAGCAAGGGGTTTCATTTCACTTTAGGATATAGGCCAGGTTTTATGTCCTAATAACCTAAATTAACAACAGGTTCTATGTCCCATTAGTAATGGTTCTCAGAACCAGGCGCTCATTGCCAAGGTTTCTATAGAACCTTTGAGAACCCCCTGAAGCCCACCACTGGTTACTAAAACCACGAGGTTCACATATTCATCATGGATTGTAACCTGTGATGGACTTTTCTTCCAGAAATTTATCCAATCCCCCTTTAAAGGCATCTAAGCCAGATGCCTTCACCACATCCTATGGCGACTAATTACACACTGGGTGAAAAAAATTGCCATATCCTAATTCTCCCAACACTCAACATTCCCAATACTATACAACTGTGCAACATAGTTTTCCAATCAGATGTAAGTATTGTTGTTCTCTTGAAAGGCTAAGAGCGCTAATGGGCTTTGACATTTATGTTTTCCAATGTACCTTGGATTGTTACCTATTCACTAATGGAAATATTAATGAACAAGGAAATATTAAAAGCAGCCTGTTTCTCCAACATTGACTGGTAGCTTCATTTATTAAATATTAGAGATCCTTCAGGTCTATTTGTTGAGGTATAACAATAAGTGCAATCTGTTCATAAGCTGAGCTTATAAAAGACAGACATTCCACCAAAAATCTTGAATTATTTGTCAGCCTTAGAATAGAAAATAATCATCATTAAAATAATCCTTACACCTTCCTAAGGCTGCCATATGTCCCTGAAAACAGGGACTGTCCCAGTTTTCGGGGATTATGGTCACATACTGGCAGATTTGACAGGGTCCTGTTTTGTGGAAGAGAATTATGGCAATCCTACACCTACCTAACCTTAACACTGCTAGGATTTGACAACAGTGCTTTTGAGGAGCTTTATAAACTGCGTTCCAAGCTTTGACCTCTTCCACCACATCTGGTTCTTCTCTTGCCTGTCTAAACTGGAACACAGGAACCAGATAGTCCAACCAGGGGTCATTTGGCTCCAAAATTTTTCAGACCACGTAGCAGTAAATGAGTCCTGATTAGTTGTGGAATGGAACAGTAGTCATGGAAGCAATATTCATTCATTCAAAATACAGTCTGCCTTGGTATACCATTGCTATCCTGTTAAACTAAAGCCACTTCTGTGCAAATGTGGGGAGCATTGGTCCCTATTCACCCCAGCACAGCATCTTTCCCAGTGGCCATGGGGCTCAAGGTGGTATATATGGCTTCTTCTCTTCTTTTGTCCTCACAAAAACCAGCCCCCTAAAGTAGATTAGATTGAGAAATAGTGTTTGGCCCAAAGTCAACCTAGAAGCTTCATGGCTGAGTGAGGATTTGAACCTGGATCAATCCAGGTTTAACAATGCAATCCTTTCTAAATCTCTTCATGGTGTTGCATCTAGTAGAGGATTTTCAGCTTGTTTGAGAAAAAAACCTAAATGTTAACTGAAACACATTGTATAACGAACTACATTTCAACAAAAGCTTTATTAATACAAAAGGGATTTAAAAACAAACCTGCTCCTGCTAGCACAAATTGCTTTGTGCACTTGTTTTTAGTTTTTTTGCCTGCTCCCAAAACAACATATCACTTGAACTATTTTTAATTGTGGTATCAAATTATCTAAAATAAGACATCTTGACAGAGGAGTCATGGCCATCAAACCTTTACTGGCATTAAAAATAAATATCCACAAAATCACACACAGTATGTTCAGCAAAGGAAAGCCTTGGCGGAAGAGCTGATTAGGTGATCAAGAACTCTTTAGGCTTATGTGCTAGGGTTGCCAAATGTCCTCAAAAACAGGACAGTCCTGATTTTGAAGGATTATATTCACATACCGGCAAGTGTGATAGAGGATCCTATCCCGATTTTGTTGAAGAGAATTATGGCAACCCTATTCCGTTCCATTAAGCCTTCTGAGATGTATTTTCATGTCACTATTCCTCTGTGAAACTGAAGTCAGTATTGTAGATTCTCCCTTTTATCTTCACAGTAACCCTGTGAGGGAGGTTAGATTGACCAGAAATACATTGAATCAGGCTCAGATTGGGGGCTAGGATTCAGCAGGTGCTTCTGCTGTCAAACCAAGCTTTCCTAGTAGAGGACAGTCTGCATGCTTTGGCCAGCTTTTTGTGACTGTTTGAAAGCGACTGAAAACTTGCTGCTGAACTGGTTGAGATGTGGCAAAGCACATTTGCAGCAACTGGAGAGTGAATAATGCGGGTGAGAAGGCTTGCGCTGCTTCACCAATACTGCATCCTAAGCATCAATTGCTGGCAAAGAAATGTGCCAGCCAATAAAGGGGGGTGGCAGTTTAGATTGGAGGTGGAGAGGGTTGTTTTGGGGCAGGAAAAAGCAGAATGAGGGCAAAACCAACTCACCATCTAAGATCATCTGGGGGGGCTCTACTAACCGTGCCACCATTGAAAGAGGTGAGCGGTATGGTGGCTAGGAGCAGGGCCTTCTCGGTGGTTGCACCCCAGCTCTGGAACTCCCTTCCCTTTGACCTAAGAACTGCTCCCTCCTTGTACAATTTTCAGCGAGGCCTAAAAACCTTCCTATGGGCAAAAGCTTTTTTAAGAAGTTGGGAATGTCGTGTTTTTAAATTTTTAGCCAATGTTTTTATTTCTTTTAGGGTGGTGGGCTGTTTTTAAATTTTTAAATGTGTATGTTAGCCACCTTGAGTCAGCTTTGCTGAGAAAGGTGGGTATAAATCCTGATGATGATGATGATGATAAATCAGGCCAGGGAAAGAGCAGGATCAACAGAGCAAGCCTCTGCTGTATTCTGACCTTCCAGCTTTACACCAGGCTGCTTGGACATGCGTCTGTTATGACTGGGATACTCATTGTGGAAGTCAAATGAGCTTGTTCGTTTGGGCCACAGACTCTCATTTTGTGATACGGTTTTTCGGAGGGGAGTGGCTCAGCATTCAAGAATAGAAGGTTCCTAGACTCCCAGATCAGTCCCGAGCATCACTAGGGCAATAGAAGACACTCCTGTTTAGAATTCTAGACAGCTGTTGTCATTGTTGACAACAGTGACTCAGTAAAAGGCAGCTGTTGCAGATGCCCTCATGGTGGTTGTCACAGGGTGTGGTTGTCAGTACACTAGAACTATGTTGTTAACCTGTCTTACACAGAGTAAGTATTGGTCTCTTGTACTTAGTATCATCAACACAGGCTTAAGGACAAGGAATGACTTTCCTGGATTCCTTTGTCAAGGCCTCCCAAAGTGTTTGCCATACAATGAAAAGAAGGAATTGCGTAAATCTGTGCTTCCCAAACCTTTCCAATACTGTAATCAGTCTTGGCCCACAAAGGTTTATGATGCAAAAAATCTAGAAATAATATTTTTATAATCAGTACATTAATTGATAATAATTGAGTTCTCTCTCTCTCTCTCTCTCTCTCTCTCTCTCTCTCTCTCTCTCTCTTTGTGTGTGTGTGTCTGTGTAGACATTTGCTAGACACTCCCTAGAAACAGATTTCAAGGACTGTTCCCCCCCACCAAATATTTACAATCATTCCAAGATGTACCTAGAAGGCTGAACTGAAAAGCAAAGTGAGCAGTTAGGGACAAAAGACTGAGCCTGGGTTCACACATGATCTACATCATCTAGGTTATTTTGTGTTTGTGTGTGTGTGTGTGTGTGTGTGTGTGTGTGTGTGTGTGTGTGTGTTAAAAAACATTTAAAAACAATCCACCACCCTAAAAACTATACTAAAACCAGTTTAAAACACTAACAACACAACGCCCCAATCTCCCTATTTATTGAAAGCTTTGGTCCACAGGAATGTTTTCAGCCTCTGGCGAAAACTATACAGAAGGAGCAGTTCTCAGGTCCAAGGGAACAGAGTTCCAGAGCTGTGGTGCACAGGGTGACCAGATGCCAAATTCAAAATTCCTGAACCCAAAGGCCAAAATTCCTAATCCCAGGCCAAAATTCCTACCCGCTGAAAAAAATTGCCAAAAAAGGTAATTTTTTGTTTTTGATTTTTGGTCTTTTTGACCATAACTTTTGATAGAAAGGAGATATCTCAAAACTGATTTTTGCATTGGATTCTGCTCTTCAATACAAATCCAATGACATATGCCTGATGGGGTACTGTGCACTATCACGAAGTTTCAAAATAAAGCCAAAATGTAGGACACCCAGACAGAAGGCTAAAAGTCTAGACAAATCTGGGTTTTTCCGGTCATCTGGTCACCCTGGTGGTGCAACCACTGAAAAGGCCCTGCTCCTAGCCACCACACCCAGAGTTTAACCAAGGAGCTGGGTGGGTCACCAGCTCTGGCAACAGGAAAGTCTCCCAGAGCCCTCAGGAAACTATTTTTAATATTCCAGAAACTTTTGTGACCCACCCAAAATTAGCTCCTGACCCACAGTTTGGGAAACATTGAACCAAATCAATAGGCCTTTCTGATAAAATATGTTGTGCAACATTCAGTGCAATCCTAAGCATGTCTACTCAGAAGTAAGTCCCATTGTGTTCAATGATACTTACTCCCAGGAAAGTGTTGTTAGGATTGTAGCTGTTACCCCTTTTCCTCGGTCACACTGTAAAATAATGATTCTACAAAGTGTTTTAAAGAAACTAAACATATTGTCTAGTAATGAAGCACATTCTGAGCTTGTAAAGTGCTTCACAAGTCTTATTTTGATGTGGTCTAACAACCTTGTAAATAGGATTCCACCCTTTCCCCCCCCCTCATATTACAAAAGGGGGTGAAAGGAAATGACTGGCATCAGACCATGAGGTCATGGCAGAGGCAAGATCTGAGCAAGGGCAATTGCAAGGAAACCAAAACACATTGGTTCTGTTTTGGAAATGTTGTCCCATGTACATTCCTTGGAGATGAATGGTGTTAGTGTGTGCAGGGAGGAATAGCATCAACCTGGGCTGATGACAGACACATAATTTTAGATTTTTATACAGTGCATAATTTTATAGTTTAAAACCTTTACTCTCCCTAGTCATTAGACTTCATGACTCACTGCCTTGCGTTTCTTCCTTTCATCAAAAATTTATTGGAGGGACGTAGAACATGATGAACCTTAAAGAAAGAGGACACGGGAGGTTCAGGTGTCTCAGCATCCCTTTGTCAGTTGAATGCCTGGCTGGGAATGAATGGCTCTCTGGCAGGCTTTGCAAATGTGTGACCCACAAGTGTGCAGCCATGAGTAAGGGCTTTCTTTGGGCACCCCCTTCCTGACTTTTGTTTCCTCTTCTTCCAACCTGAGAAACAAATGACAGGATGAGGCTGAGTCAGCCTGCCCAGATGACATCATGGGTGACACTCCTTGGGCATTTAAAGGATTCTAGTCCTGACATGTTGAGTGGGGTGTCGGGGCTGCTTAAGAATAAGACGCAAAAGAAGATCTTGGGGGGAAAAGCAGGATTTAATGCAGAGGTTCTTTGTTCCACAAATGCACAAGCAGATTGCAATCCATTCCTTTGAAATCCTTCTTGCCCTGTTGGCATGGTGTAATGTGGAGCAGAGCTTTGAATAAGTGTGCAAGAGACATTCAGGATTTTGAGCCTCTACTGGAGGGGTCAAACACAAGCCAGCAAGCTGTATAGGGCATGCAGAAGGGAGTTCTTTTTATTTGGTAAAGCTTTTTATTTGGTCCTTGTGATCTGCACTCTCTTGGTACCACCATCAGCTGTGCACAGCTGCTTATCTACAAAATGCCACATTGGCAGAAGCAGTGTGCTGAAAAGGGACCTACTAGGTCCCTTCCAACTCTATGATTCTAACAAGGTGTCTCTACCATTT
Organism: Cryptoblepharus egeriae; assembly: GCA_030015325.1. Classification (NCBI taxonomy): domain Eukaryota; kingdom Metazoa; phylum Chordata; class Lepidosauria; order Squamata; family Scincidae; genus Cryptoblepharus; species Cryptoblepharus egeriae. Next base: position 18,453,957 of record JAREYC010000011.1, on the reverse strand, counting down.
TTGTTTTTCAGAAAAGGCATGTCATTCCTTTTTCAAGCCTCCTAACTCTCCCACCGATGGACAGTACCTTTTCACGGTGGTGGGATTGTGTGCTTCAGTGATAGAAAGGGCTGTGCTGGTAGTAGCGTAGCTACTGGCAGGGACTCCCATGCCAGACAGGCCTTTGTTGAGGAGCCAGACTAAACCTGCCCCAAATCCCACTGAACATGGGTTGTCTGGAGAAGGAAAAAGCCCACCTCAAACCTCCACTGCCTTGTGGCTATACCCATCTATGGGAAAGGCTTCAGGAGTCAACCTCAAGGCAATCCAGAGCCAGAATCCCAGAAGCAGCTCGTGACTGTGTACAATCACGTTCTGGTAACTCCTGCGACGCAGCTGGAACCAATCATATTGGCTCTACCGTTCCATTGGATTATTTTAGTGACATGGAGAGGTGGGATTTGCTGCTTGGATAACAGTCTATCCTCCATATTAATCTACCCAGGCCATTGTGCTCTGGAGCGGGTAGAGCACAATACCATAGTCCTTCGAGACTAAACAATGCCAGTGCCATGCCACTCAAGAGTCATAACTCTTGACAGATGTATGACATGGTAATAGAGTCAGTTTCTAAAAGCCAATGCTGAAAGTATAGAATACCAAGAGGGTTCTTGAATCAATCCATATCATCTCCAGATAGAACAGAGAAGATACAGGTGTCCATCATCATCCATTAGCATTCAATTCCAGCACCCCCCCCCCCCCCCCCGGATTTAAAAAAACAGTAGAAAAAAAAGTTTAAAGACCCACTTCCAGACTTCTTTCTCCTCAAGGAATATGGTTGTATAGTCCCTTGAAGATTGATTCTGGGACTCCCTGTTGATACCAAAAAATGTGTTAAATAAAAGTTTAAAAAATAAAAAGTGTGTCCCTTTCAGTTGCTTAAAAACAGCTTTTCTTACTGTTGTAGAGAGGCAGACCACCTCTGGAAATGCTTAGCAGCACAGAAGCCTGGATTTGCAGCAAAGAGTTCTTGATCACCTACTCTCTCCTCTGCCAAGGCCATCCTCTTAATGTGCTGTATATACAGTGCTTGGTTTTGTGGATATTTATTTTTTATGCTAATAAAGGTTCTATAACTTTGGCTGCAATCCAGTTAGACTAGCCTAAGACATGGCATAAGTCCTGTGCTGACTCGAGGGTGTCACAAAAGTGCTGTAAGGCACTTCTGCTCTATTCCAGAGGGGGGGGGGTAGGCATCGGTTGACATCCCCACACCATCACAGGAAGATATGCCAGTTGAGTTAGGCCAGCCTAAATTGGTTAGGATTGTGGACATATGACTATGACTCCTTGGACCTGTACTCCACTCAGAAAACTTCAGGGAACTGCTCTCAGTCAAAACTCTCTCAAAACCCTTTCTCCTCCCCACATTCTAGATCAAGGATGGAAGGCTGTGTTTACTTTTTAAGTAAAAAAAAGTCCCATTTGCACATTTCCAAGGCTTTGCCTAGTTTAGCCTTCAAGCTATACTTAACAAGCAGAGGCTCGAGGAGCACCTGTCGGGGATGCTCTAGGGGAATTTCCTGCTGCAGGCAGGTGGTTGGACTAGATGACCTACTAGGTCCCTTCCAACTCTATGATTCTAACAAGGTGTCTCTACCATTTTTGTTTTTCAGAAAAATCACCATGGGGAAGTATCTGGTGATGTGCTGGATGGCAGTTTTTGTTATCTTGCTGCAGATTGATGCCTCCCTTTCCAAAAAGGGAAAAGGAAAGCCTGGCAACTGGGGCCAAGGAAGCCAACGTCAACCTGGCTACCCACAAAACCCTGGTTATCCGCAAAACCCTGGCTACCCACCACGCAATCCTGGTTACCCCCAGCACAACCCTGGCTACCCACAAAATCCTGGTTACCCACAACGTCCTGGTTACCCACAAAATCCAGGTTATCCACAACGTCCTGGTTACCCACAACAAAATCCTGGCTATGGTGGAGGTGGTAACTGGGGCCAGTACAACAATAAGCCATGGAAACCCAAGCCACCCAAGACCAACATGAAGCATATGGCTGGAGCCGCTGTTGCCGGTGCTGCAGTTGGAGCCCTTGGTGGCTACGCTTTGGGCAGTGCCATGTCGAACATGAATTTCCGCTTCAACAACTACAACGAGGAACGGTGGTGGAATGAGAACCGCGATCGTTATTCTGACCGTGTATATTACCCACAGTACGATCAGCGTGTTTCAAGAGATGTCTTTGTGAGAGACTGCGTGAACGTCACAGTAAAAGAGTACATTGAGCCCAGTGGGAACAAAACGGAGGATGAGATGGAAACCAAGGTGGTGACACGAGTTGTACACGAGATGTGCACTGAACAGTACCGCTTGATCTCGGGGGCCGCATTCCTTCTCGCCAGTCCTCCCCTGCTTTTGATGATTGTTACATTTGTCTTATGTTTCCTGATACACTGAGATTGCGCCCCCAAGTGTCCACCTCTCTGTTGATCTAACCTATGCCCAGGAGGAACGAGAGCTGTACAGAAGAACAGTTTCTTGTCCTCACAAAAGAACTTATGGTATTCTCCTTTTTGCAACTCTTTGGTGAAGTGTCTTTACGAGCCATTAACATCTGCTACTTGTTAATGACCATTCAGATTGCCAAGCAGACTATGGCTGCAATCCTATCCACACTTTCCTGGGAGTAAGGTCCATTGACTAATGGAACTTACTTCTGAGTAGACAGGCATAGAATTGGGCTCAAAGGCTGCAATCCTATACTCCTGGGAGTAAGCCGGGCTGAACACATTTGGGCTTACTTCTGAGTACCCATGCCGAGGTTTGTGTGGTAGTTCATCTTAGGATTGTTTTTAGTACTGTGTCTAGTGCTACAGAATAGTTGGAAGGGAAAAAGGCCAAGTGGTTATTTTGCAATGAAAGGGAAAGGAATCCACCATGGACCAAATCATATAGGGGAGTCTAGTTTAACTCAAAACAAATACGGACCCTAATGACTCCATGCTGAAAAGTTAATGATTCTGTTCCATATTCTCCCTGGGAGAATCCAAAGTGGAATTGGGTTACCTTCCCTTGTAAGTACATGTGCACATGAAATTAGTACCACTCCACTTTGAGTATCTCACCAGAGTGACATAAGTATCTCACAAGCATAAGTATCTCACCAGAGTGACAGAGGAATGATAAAAAATTCCATACTGGACATTCCTATAAAGTTTGGAGGCACTTTTGATTGACTCAGCCTTCAATCCTAAACACACTTTTCTAAGAGTAAGCCCTATTGACTATAATGGGACTTCTGAGTAGAAATGTATAGGATTGGGCACTCAGGCTGCTTTTGAATTGCTTGGCTCTAAAAGTGGGTGGTATATTTTTTTAAAAAATACCAGGACGTGTACGTTCTTTTCACTGTAACATGATGTGAGATGCTACTATGATTTTAGCTGAAAATCAAGAAGCAGGATTAAATCATGTCAGCCTATCAGTAAAAGACAAGATATGGCAGAATATCCATGTGCTAGAGTGAGTGTATTGAAGGGGAAAAAATGTGCACTCCCATCTTCATGTGCAGAGATCCTTGTGGTCAGTGTGTATGCACCATAAATCCCAAACTGAACTGTCATTTGAGAGCCATAAAATCTTTTGCTCAGCATGCTTTTCATTGTAGCATGAGTCTTTTAAAGCAGCCAGCATAACCACAATTAAGTTGCCAATGGATCACAGTTGACACTTGCACAAGCACATGACATGGTGAACCAGTTTGCCTCCTGTGCTGCCAATTACTTTCTGTTTTTTTACTGAAGCAGATACAGTTGGGTGTTTTGGAGAAAGACCATAGTAAAAATCCTTATGAAATTTATGCACCCACTACTGCTACACCAAAATTATGTGTGGGACAGGTGTGAATCTGCTTTTCATGAATACAAGGCAGAGAACTTCAAAAGGAGGGTTGCAACTCAGAAGTGTATTAAGTGGGAAACATGAAGCTACAATTTTGTTCTGATGCTTAGACCTACACATTTTGGTTGAGAACCAGGGCTGGTGATTCTAGAGGAGGTTCTTGAGTGGCTTATGTCTTACTTTTCACATCAAATAGAGGAAGCACCCCAAACGGATTGCTTGAGTCAAGCTCACTATCTTCAGTGATCCTTTATGCTGCAATCTTATACACACATACTTGGGAGTAGGTCTCATTAAACTCAGTGGGGTTACATCTGAGGAAACATGCTCAAGGGCACAATCCTAACCATCCATGTCTACTCAAAAGTAGTAAGCCCCATTGTGTTCAGTGGGTCTTTACTGCCAGGAAAGTGTCTTTAGGATTGCAGCATTGGACTCCCATCCATCCACTAGTTCTCACCTGTTAAGCATGGCAAATTTATATATGGCAGAAGTTAAGAATATGGTCATTAGGAAGGGAACCATTTCTTAGACCAGTGGTGGCAAACCTATGGCACACATGCCAGAGCGGGCACTCAGAGCCCTATCTGCTGACACATGGCCATATTGCCCCCAGACAAGTGCCCTAAGACCAGCGCTCATGTCCAGAGTTCTGAGCATGTGTGCTGGGCACCAGCATTGTCAGTAGGGTCTGCTATGAAAAGGAGCAGCTTGCTCCTCTTTGGAGCAGACCCAACTGTTGGCATCAGTTCCCAGTGTGCATGTCCAGAACTCTAGGCATGCGCATAGGGCCAGGAGCGCACTGAGCCCAGTGCACCTACACCTCTTCAGAGCACAGTGCACCTGTGTCCATGCCCGGATCTCCAGAAATGCACAATAGACATGATGGGCACTGGTGCTGTCATTCGGCACTCAGTGCTGAACAGGTTAGCCATCACCTTCATAGACACACTCTCCCAAGAAAGTGGCTGCTGTCTTTAATATCTATTTCCCACATTTGTATGCCTCCCTTCCTTGAAGCTCAGGGCAGTGTTTCCTTCTTTCTTCATTTTGCTTCCTTCATTCCTCTTGTCTTCACAACAGCCCTATGAAGTAGATGAGTCTGAGAGATCATGACTGGCCCAGGGTCACTGGGGATGCTTCATGGCAGAACAGGAATTTGAACCTGGATTTTCCAGGTCTGACTCCTACGCCATCCTGGCTCTCACTTATTGTACTATACTCACAACAGAGCCAGATTCCAAAGTCTGTATCAGTTACTGTAGGATGTTACCATCAGAAATTAACGTCAACATTGAGGCATCTGCAAATAATACAACTAAGTATTAATCAAACCTTCCCTTGCATCTGTTGAAATGGTGATTCATGATATTGAGATTTGGGGCAAAAGTTAAGAATCACCTGTTGACACAGATTCATTCCAGAGGTTACTTTACTGCATGAAGTGATGGCACTTACATGACTCCCCAAGAGTTTGGGGCACACTCCAGCGCATGTCCTAGGAGTATTGGAAAGCCAAAGCTTTCAAGAGCACTGGAAAGACAATTTTGTCTTGTGTCACAGTCCTACATGTTATTTACCCAATTTGCACAGGGTTTGGTGTAAGTAGGTATAGCAGTGTAGGTATAGCAGTGTTTCCCAAACGTTTTAGCACTGGGACCCCACTTAAAAAAATGACACTGTATCAGGACACATTTAAACTTATGAGACTGTTTTTTAAAAAGGAAATTTACTGTAGAAAGAAATATTTTTACTTATTTATTTACATATAGTAATAACCAAGAAAAGGGATGCTCACTTATCTCCCTATAATGTACATGTGCTTTCAAACTGCAGGAGCTGAGCTATTTGCAGAGCAATTAGCAGCGATCTGGTTTTTTTAATAGTCTCGGAGCATGAAACAATGAGTTATCTCAGCTTATTGGTGGCTCTGCTTGGCTGCTTGCAAGGTTGTGGCCAACACAAATGTCCTGCCCTATTTTTTGGGAACTACTGATGCATAGGATTGTAGTTTTATCCTACAGGTCTTTTGTGAAAGGGTAATGCTTGGCTCCCTTGTTGTTGACATAATCCCAGTGTTGACATAATCAGTTTGTGGCTTAGGTTGCCATCCATGATCCCACAATTGCTACCATGTTCCCTCTTTGCCCACATCTATTTTTCTTGAGTGAACAGGGGCCTGGGCATGATGTTCACCAATGTTACACTGAAAAACCAATCTGTTCTTTATACTTGTACTACTGACCCTAGGATCTGCTGTTAGGACCACACCAAGGGATTTGTGCATTTCAATAATTTGGCTGGCTTCAAACTACCATATTTAACCTTAAGACAGACCATACAGCTGAAGAACTGTATGAATTCTTTCTGTGCTTATGGCCTGTGGTTTTTTTTTTTAGTTTCACTTGCTGACATTGCTGTGTTTGTATGAAAGCGCAGGCGCAAGGCACAGAGTGTACCGTTTTCCCTCCCTCCCCCCCACATCCCCCACATATTTTGCTAGCGCCTGCTGTACATATGCGCCTTTTCAAGAATGCTACTGTACTTCAGTGTCAGAAGCAAAGTCCTCTGGTGGAGTGAAAGGGAAAGCACACCTAGAGAAGGAATTGCACAACTGGGGATTTACATACACCTTGTTATAAGGATGTTTTGTAACTTTGTGATTCCGCATGTGCTGCACTTTTGATTTTCAAAAGCTTTTTTTAATAAGTGTTTGATATCTAGTAAAAAATAAAATAAAATGGGGCAGAGGCCCATCCAAATGTATTTTATTATTTCTATATGGATTTGTTTTTAAAATAGTATTAACAATGTTCTAGTGGTATATCATAGTTGCTTTATAATGAGTGTGTATTTGCTTTAAGACTCAGTAAGATGGCTGGAACCATATTGGGCAAAGGCCTTCGGGGACCTAGCACATGCAAGGTACCAATGGTGCAGGCCTAAACCTGAAAATAAAATGGTGGCAGCAGCCATTTTGAGACTCAACATGGTGTTGTTTTGGCTAATAGTGATAAGTGCCCCATCATCCCTGCCTGCCCATCCACTTCTTCCCTGCAATCTTCCGCCTGTGGCAACCAATACAAATTGGCCTCATGGAAGGGCCGGCCATGGAGCTGATGTTTCTGGAGTGGCATGTGCTGCCACCCCATTGGGCTGGCAGTTAAGGTGGCAATTGAGCCACCTTATCTATCTCAACTTCCAGTTGACCTAGAAGGGTTAGAATAAGACAGTAGGAGAACAGAATAATTGTTAAATACTAAACAGGAAACAAAGAAGAAGCAACTCCTTATTGTTGGACTATGGTGGAGTGTCCAAACCCCGACCCTGGGGCCGAATATGGCCCCCAGCAAGCCTCAATGTGTCCCTTGACAAGACCCCTCTATTGGGCTGAGGGCAAGCCTTGTAATATATCTACAATTAAATAAATGTGCATTTATTTAAATTTGAAACGTTAATCATTTATCTGGTCACCAACACAAGATAATGCCAAGAGATGATGTACCCTCCTGCCAAAAAGTTTGGATGCCCCTGAGCTATACCAATGGGTTCATGGACAGCTGAATGTGGGTCTCATGCACAGGCTGGGTTGCATGTGAGTCACTCTCCTGAGAAAGCTGAAGATCACTTTCAGGTGGATTCTTCTCCCTCCTTCAACAGAAGATTTTGAAACTCATCATGATTTTGCCTCCTATCACAATTTCTTCAAGACTGTTGACATCCAACACAGTTTACCATATAAATTTTTAGAAAGAACATCACAAACCATAAGACCAGATCAACACCAAGGTCTGAATCCTTCAACGCCTGAAGCCGCTTCACTAATTTTCAGTGCTGCCATCAGTTCATTAATGGCGGATGTGAGCTGAAGACATAGAGAGGAACCAAGATCATATTGTTCAGTTATTATTAAACCACGTGGAGTGCAATCCTAACTTGTACTGGCACAGTCAGGCTACAGTGGTCTGTGTTCTATCCTATGCAGATTAGGTGGAGCTGGAGGCCACCTCAGGGCAAGGAGATATTTTGTCCCTTATCCTATATAACCCCCACGTCTGCCCTATGGGGCTAAGCAGACTACTAGCTATATAGCTACACAAATCTGAACACCCCAATGTCATGCAAGGCTAGCCAGGAGCAGGGTTAGGGTACAGCATGCAGTGTCGCTGCCAATCCCACCCTTCCTGGGCATTTTCTTTCCCATTAAGCTTTCCCCAGTCTAAAAATGCCCAACCCCTAGAATACCCTCCTTTCCCATACTGTCCTGCCAAGCACAAACCTACCTCCCTTGGCTAAGGCAGGGACACTATATATTCTACTATCCATCATAAAGGAAATTTTGTGGGGGTTTTTAATGCAAAATTGTTCACAAAGAGACTACTGAAACTGTTTTTGGATGTGGGCCAAGCCCTGCATGGTGCAGCATTCAGAGGCCGGTGATACAAACCAGAGATGATTATTCAAAGGGAACATAATGAACTGACTGATTGCATGTGACTCAGATGCTTCACAAGTCCAAAAGGAAAGGATGATTTTTTAAAATGTCTCTCACAGTTGTCCAAGCAAGAACATTTTCTTTTGCAGTTACCCACATGATATCATCCCCCCTACCATCCAGGGTGACCACATGTCCTCCTTTTCCAGGACATATCCTCTTTTTTAGCCTTGTGTCCTGGGAAAATCTTGATTGCTATGTAGCCTTTTTGTAATTAATAAATTATATGTAATAGTTTCACATCTATTAATAAGTAATACAGTGTTTAAGCACATGAACAATATATATGAGTGTTTCCATCTTTTATTTTGACATCAACATTTTTCTTAGGTGGCCTACATTTTTGGGTGTTCTTGTTCTCTTTTATGGTTGTGACATATGGTCACCCATCCCATTTTTTGAAGACCACAAAATCATTGAAAAACAAGTCACAGATGGACAACAACAAGGTATGGATCACACTACAATATGGAGGATAAGAGGACTGAAACACTTCTTGCAGGTTTTGCTTTAATAGCACCTCCATGTGGCTGCTGTGGAAATTAGGGAGGCAATTCCATGAACAGACTGAGGGTTAACCCCTGTTAGGCAGCAGCCCAACCATAATAAACAATAGAATGGTACACTTTATGATACAAGCATGAAAGTCAGTGCAGCATTCCATGAAATTCAAATTAAATAGAGAGGCATTGCTAGTCTCAGAAGTTAGCCTTCCTAATGTAAGTTGGACCACAGTTCCCAGACACACTGAAACCGATACTGAAACCTGTGGATAGTTAAATTTGTGGATTGTGGTACAACAGGGCATCCTATTGCGACCAGCACCTTGTTTGGATTGCCTGTAGCCCACCGATGGTGAAACCTTTTGTGCAAACTGCACTAAACTGCAGCCCAAAACCATGAGTGTGTCGATGGCCAGCACACATACCTGGAACTCTGGCCATGCACAGTGAGAAGAGATGACTGATGATACTGGTGCCCAACACACATGCATAGACCTCTAGGCAAGTGCACTGAGCTCAGGACTTTCCAGATATGCACACTGGACACCAGTGCAGTCACTCAGCTCTGCGCCGACAGACTTCTGCTCCTCTGATGGTGCCCAGTACTCAGCGTGCATGCACATTGGGCCAGGAGCGCCCTGAGTCCAGAGCACATGCTCTTCGGAGCAGAGTGCACCAGTGACCAGTGATGCTGTGTCAACTTGGCTCACATGCTAGCAGAGAGGGCTCTGCATGCTTGCTCTGACACGTGTGCCATAGGTTTGCCACAACTGCTATAGCCATTCTGAGGCTCATGAGGTTGTGCATGGCTTTTACAGTGTTCTTTGAGCTTCAAGGGCCCTTTCTGATGATATTGGACTCCGAAAGCCTCCTGGATGTAACCAGAACATGGCTCTGGTCACATTCAATTGACCCTTAATGTGTCTTCCAGCTGCAGGTTCAAAGCCCATGGTGGGACAAATCTGTGGGTTCTGAATGTGCAGATAAATAGGATCTTGTGCTACTTCTGCAAGTAAACAGAAATCCTTCCAAAGAAGAACATTGGAGTAAATCAAGTCTGCTCCCCAAATTAGATGCCACCACTGTTACTAGTATCTAAGGTTATGTGAAGGTTATATTGAGGTTTCTATGGAAGCCTGTGGCCCCCATTTGGTGGTATTTACCTCCTCTGACATCTACATGCTTAGAGGCCTGAACCTCAAAGCAAAATGAAGGTGGCTATCCTCCAACAGCCTTCCTATAGAAACACCTGCTCCAGGCCCGGCCCATTCAGGAAGCCAGTTGAAGCAGGGGCAAGGGACACCCCCCTCTGTCCATCTACATTCTAGTTGCTTCCACTGTTCTGGATTGGAAAAGGAAAGGATATGTGGAAGGCATAGGTGGGCAGATGCCGGTTCAGGCCTACTCGCCCGAACCGGATCTTCCCCCGTGGCGGACGCTGGCGAACCAGTCAGAACCGCGGGGACCGGTTTGCCAGCGGCCGCCACGCACAGTGCACTAGCATCCAGCTGGACGCAAGCGCGCTGAGTCTCCTGAAGCCGAGCTTCAGGAGATTCAGTGCACATGTGCCAAACCGGATCTTGGGGCTGGCTGGGCCCACCCCTGGTGGAAGGGATGGGAATGCTGAGTGAGACCACTGAGAGGAACAGAGGCTGGCACATCATCAGAAAAGTGGGATAGCATTTGGCAAGCTGCTACAATCATCAGGAGATCTTGAGCCTTCCCTGGCTAGTTTACTTGGCAAAGAGCAACATAATCAAGGATTATGCCTCCCAGATCTCTGGGGTTTGGCAACAAACAATGTAAATATAAATAAGATCCCTCCAATATATCATGGATCGCCTTTCTGGAGTTGTGAGATTCCCATGATTCTTGGGGAGAGCATCACTTTCCACATCTCTTTATTACAGGGAGCCGAATATGCACCCTAAGCTGGGTCAGTTTCCACATCTCACTGCAGGAAGAAGTGCAAAAATCTCACTTGGGTTGCCAATGAGGGTAACATGGGACACAAATATCTCACATTTCTTGTTTCCTTCCCATCACTCACACCCTCAGACTGGCACACACATACATTGCATAATATCGTAAGTTACTATGAGCAAAGCAGGATAAAAATGGAAAATTACTTCCTTCTCTCAAAACAAATGCCTCAAAAACTTTCTTTCTGAAAACCAATATTTCATAAGCCCTGGTCTCTCATCTAACTGTACTCTTTAGCATTTGGGTCGCACTTTCCGAGCATGCATATGGGCTATCTTGATGCCAACTTTCCAGGCAGCTCTGCATTATCCCCATACTACAGATAGGAAAGACTGAGGCCAAGAGGAAATGGCTGAGTTAAAGGCTGCTGTTTGAGTTCATGGTGGAAAGAAATTAAAACAGTGGAAGTCCAGATATGAAGCCCCAAATTTCAACCACGATGCTACATCAGCTGATCAACACTGTTGCAGAGTCAATTTGAAGAGGGTAGGTCCATAAAGGATGCTTCTCAGTGAGGAATTCTTATGGCTCATGTCCAATGAAGCCCTACCCGTCATGAAGAAGGTTGAATTTTGATCCATGTTGGTTCGTTATCAAATAATGAACATTAAGGCATATTTTCCTACCAACTATTTTGTACCACTAAGGCTGCAATCCTATCCACACATACGTAGGAGTAAGCCCCAATGAACATAATGAGACTTACTTCTGAGTAGACATGCCTAGAATAGGACTCTAAGACACAGAATCAAAGATGGCTTTAAGATGTATTAGGCTGGAATCCTATACACACTTGCCTGAGAGTAAGCCCCATTAAACAAGTGGAATTTATTTCTAAATAAACATGCATAGGATTGTGGCATTAGTCTACCTGCATTGGCTGCATTGGCTGCATGATCATTAACAGCAGATGTGGGGGCTCTTGGAACACCTCAGCAAAGAAGCATAAATGTGTCTTCTGGGCATTTAGAAGATGGACGATGAAGTGGAAGGTAAAAAAGAACAACTTCAGTGTATCAGGAAATATAAGACCAATGTGAGGATGAAAAGCATGGAAGGATTGGCAAGAAGCACAGCAACACCTGACATCAAGTCATAATGCTCAGTGCATATTATGTGTACTGCCCTCATCGTTGCTCTGGTCGCCAACTCATCTGCCATTTGGTTCCTGTACTTGTTGAAGGTGGCATTTCGACAGTCCATCAGAAAGTCAGCCTTTGAAACCAAGTGGCTAGGCCTGGAGAAGAAAACATGGTAGGAGGAATTATTGTGGTTCTTGTACCACCACTGTTCCTCATCAGGGCTGTCAAAACGGAAGCGTACATTGGACACGGTATCATGTAAGTGGGAGCTGCCAAGAATGGCCAGTTCAGAGCTGGCCACCGCTGCTTCTGCCACGTGCATCAAATCGTGTTGGATCGGTTCATTTTTAGTGTAGCGCAGGTATTGCTCTGTGCACATTTGGTATGCCACCTGGGTTATAACCCTAAATTCCATCTCATCGGCTGTTTGGTTCCCACTCGGTTGAACAAACTCTCTTAGGGTGGCATTCCAACAGTCATTCACAAAGTCATCGCCAGAAACTGGTTGGCTAGAGTTTGGATAGTAAACTTGGTCCAGATAACGATGATGGTTCTTGCGCCACCACTCTTCTTCTTCAGAGCTGTTGAAACGGAAATGCATGTTGGACAAGAGGGAGCCACCAGCAGTTTTGGGGGAGACAGTTATCTCCGATTCCATTGGCTTATGTCCTTCCGGTATGCTCTCTGAATACCTGGAGTTCCCCCCTTTTGCATCACTAGACTGTAAGCGATACTGCTCGATGCACATCTCATGTACCACTTTGGTCACCACTCTCATTTCCATCTCATCCTCAGTTTGGTTCCCAGTGGGCTCAATGTACTCTTTCACGGTGATGTTCACACAGTCTCTCACAAAGACATCCTTTGAAACAGGCTGTTCATACTCTCGGTAAAAAACTTGGTCATTATAGCGATCACGGTTTGCGTACCACCACCGTTCCTCATCATAGTTGTTGAAACGAAAACGCATGTTGGACAATGAGCTGCCCAAGGCGTAGCCACCCAGGATTCCAACTCCAGCACCGGCGATGGCTGCTCCAGCCACATGTTTCATACTGTATTTGGGTTTCTTGGGTTTCCAGGGCTTAACATCATAATGGTCCCAGCCAGGATTCTGTGGGTAACCAGGACGTTGTGGATAACCAGGGTTATGCTGGGGGTAGCCAGGATTTTGGGGGTAGCCAGGATTCCGTTGGGGATAGCCAGGGTTTTGTGGGTATCCTGGGTTTTGTGGGTAGTTAGGTTTATGTGGGGGGTATGCCGGATTCTGTGGCAGTCCCGGATTCTGTGGGTAACCTGGGTTATGTGGGGGATATGCTGGATTCTGTGGCAGTCCCGGATTCTGTGGGTAACCTGGGTTATGTGGGGGATATGCTGGATTCTGTGGCAGTCCCGGATTCTGTGGGGGGTAAGCTGGATTCTGTGGCTGTCCCGGATTCAGTGGGTAACCAGGGTTATGTGGAGGGTATGCTGGATTCTGTGGCTGTCCTGGATTCAGTGGGTAACCAGGGTTATGTGGGGGATATGCTGGATTCTGTGGCTGTACCGGATTCAGTGGGTAACCAGGGTTATGTGGGGGATATGCTGGATTCTGCGGCTGTCCTGGATTCAGTGGGTAACCAGGGTTATGTGGGGGATATGCTGGATTCTGCGGCTGTCCCGGATTCAGTGGGTTACTAGGGTTATGTGGGGGATATGCTGGATTCTGCGGCTGTCCTGGATTTTGTGGATAGTTAGGGTTGTATGGGGGCTGTACAGGATTGCTTGGGGGGTTGTGTTGTGAGATGCCAGGATTGGAGGCAGGTTTGATAGGATCATCATGTCTGTGTGGGATCTGGTCAGGTTTGGGCTTGGTCTCTACAGGCTTGGGTCGTGTCTGAGAAGGATTTGGCCAGGAAGGGGGAGGCTTGGGCCGGTTTTGGGGAGGAGGATTTGGCCGGTTTTGAGGAGGAGGATTCGGCCGGGTTTGGGGAGGCTTGGCTGGAGTCTGGGGAGGTTTGGGCTTGTTATGGGAAGGACTACTTGCAGGTCGGCTAGGCTTTCTGCCACCGCTGCTACTACTGCTACTACTACCTCTTCTACTACTGCTGCTGCTGCTGCTGCCGCCTCTTGACTTAGAGGAAAGAGAGAGATCACACTGCACCAGGATAAGAAGAACGGCTATACCAAAGGCCACCAGGTACTTTCCCATGGTGGTAGCTCTGCAAAGAAAACAAAAGGAAAGGAATATGAAGGATTCTTGCTTTTAAAAATGACAGCAATGACACAAATTCCAAAAACGCATTTGCCAGGAGCTGATAGACTTTCTAAAATGGGTCTTCTGTGGAGGAAACCTAGAATGTACCATATTCACTCAAATCTAATGCACCATTGACTCTAATGAGCACCCTGATTTTAAAAGGCTTGTGATTAAAATAATGCTTACAGACTATAGTAAGGCGCAGCTGCAAAGCAAGTGCAAAATTTCATTTTACTGCATTAAACAATGTGTTATACGACACTAATAATATGATAATGGGTTTATGTCATGATTTTTACCTAATTGCACTACTTTATACAGCAATGGGTTTATGTTACATTTTTATTACAATAGAGTAAACTGTTCAACCAAATACTGACCTATACATATAATGAAATTAGAGTTACTTGAATCTAATGCATCTTCAAATCTAATATGCACTCCAAATTGAAGAGTAAATTCAGGTGAAAAGGTGAGCGCTAATTTCGAGTAAATGTGGCATTTAATTGTATTTTTAATTGTACCTTATGTTTTAACTAAGTGTCCTTTTAGGAAGAAAGGAAGGATAGAAATTGGTGGATGAATGCAGGGCTGCTGAAGAAAGCTAACCTAGACAACTCTTGGATAGGAGACTGCAAGCTGATAAAGCTGTCATGAATCACTAGAGCCGTTTACAGCTTAGCTCATCTGAAAACTACTACTGGAAGCTTGGAAGATCCCAGATGTGATGACTAGGCCATGAAGAAGGGAAGAATTATAAGAGCTGCTCATAGAACAATTATCTACCTCACAGGGTTGTTGTGAGAAAAAGGAGATAAAAAAGCAAAGAAAGCAAAGTAAGCTGCCTTGGGCATTTGCATTAGCATGGGAAAGGCAGGGTTTAAACAAACAAACAAACAAACAAACAAATGCACACACACTATACACTTATATAGTAGCAAATATTAGATGTGGACGCATGTCTGATCTTCCATTTGTTCACTAGGATACTGGGTCACAATGTCAGCTGCTCTTCATAATATGAGGATCATCTCATCTTATGCCTGTTGGGGTTGGGGATCATGAAATGGGAGCCCAGAAATGGGAGGACCAAGGACATTGTAAGGTACTCATGGCCAGTGATGAGAGGTCTCTGGACAGGCTGGGGCAAACCGAAGCATGATGCTAGAAAACAATCAGGGAAGGAAGAAGGATAAAGCAACTACTTCTGAACTCTCAAACCTGTTTGAGATCCTGGTAGCCCTGAACCTCTGGATCCCTGTGCAAACCCCTGAAACCTGATCCAAGCAGCAATCTCCCATCTTGTTTCTATCTCTCCTATCTCTCCCTGGGACTCCTGTATCAATAGAGAAATCCCGTATTCCTTTTGTAGTAACCCAGGAAGTAAAAGAAACTTATATTATCAGTTTAAAATATCTCAAATAAATCTAAAATACAGAACCAGATAAATATAAAAAAGTTAGAGCAGTGATTTTAAACCACTGTGCCATTGAACCCTGGTGTGCCATAGATAACCTTTAAATGTGCCTGATATTTTAGGGAGGATCATTCATTAGGATGACAATTGGGAGATTTGAGCCCCGTCAAACAACTGATGGTGTGCCTTGGTAATTTTAGCATCCTGTCAGTGTGCTATAAGATGAAAAAGATTGAAAACTGTGTTAGAGTGCATGCCTATGCATATTAAGTCAGAAAAGTTCCACTGAGTTTTAGGGCTTACTTACCGTGGTAAATATGCATAGGACTGAAACCTCAGTATTAACATGAGCCACAAATTACCAGTATCAGGCAAATTATGGACCAGGTCAGTGATTTTCAACTGGTGTGCAGTAGCACATTGCTGTGCCATGAATTACAAAGGTCTTACAAATTCATATAGATGAATTACAAAGGTCATTCATTTAAATGAATTAGAGGTCTTACAATTTTATTTCTCTTATTGGTCTCCTGAGTTATGAGTTAAGAAGCAACATTCAGAACCAAATATGGAACAGAGTGGTTTAAAATTGGGAAAGGAGTGCGACAAGGCAGTATGTTGTCACTATGGGTGCAATCCAGAGTAACTACGGGGAGTCCTTGCTCCGGTGTAAGAACAATTTGTTCTGGATTGCAATATGAATTTCCCATAGGTTTTCACTAGGGGGTGCAGTAACTATGGGTACACTTAATGTCTCTTACGTGCTCCCCGTAGTTGCTCTGGATTGTAGGGTAAGTCTATTTAATTTATATGGAGCGTATCATGAGTAAGGATGGGCTGGAGGAATCCCAAACTGGAATCACTGGGAGAAGTATCAGTAATCTCATATACACAGACAATACCTAATGGCAGAAAGTGAGGAGGAACAAAGGAACTTCTTGATGAAGGTGAAAGAAGAAAGTGTAAAATGTGGCTTAAAACTAAACATTAAAAAAACCAAGATCCCTTCTGGTCTCATTAATTTGTGGCAAATAGAAGGGGAAGAAATGGAAGTTGTGACAGAGTTTATTTTCCTGGGCTCTAAGATCACTACAGACAGTAATTGCAGCCAAGAAATTGAAAGATTCCTGCTTCCCGGGAGGAAAGCTATGACAGAGCTAGACAAGTTATCAAAAGGAGGATTTCCTGCTACAGGCAGGGGGTTGGACTAGATGACCTACTGGGTCCCTTCCAACTCTAGGATTCTATGATTCTAAAAGTAGCGATGTCACCTTGCTAACAAAGATCTCCCTTGTTGAAGCAATGGTTTTTTCTATGGTAACGTATGGCTGTCAGAGCTGGATATCTTGTTAGGATATCTTGTTTATTTTTGGCCATACATTTTAATAAAATAAATATATTTCAAAGTGGTTTGCTCCATTACACCCTGTTGTAAATTATGAATCCAATGGTATGTAATATGATGGGATTATTCCTAAAAAGCCATAATTTTTAGTCATTTTGATCACTAGTGGTGTGACCCTCAAGGGTGCCCCCTTTCTAACAACTTACTGCAAGTTCTCAAACCTTCTAGTATGGGACCCACTTTGTGGTGGGACAATCAGTCCAGGACGCACTTTAATGGGGCAGAGGTAAGCATTTCAATGGGGCAGAGGTTGGGGGGGGGGGTTGTTGTTTGTAATGTTTTTAGCTTATATGTTTTAATTGTTTTTAATTGAATGTTCTATTTATGTTTTTAATTATGTTTTAATGTGAGCTGCCTTGAGTCGGTCTACGACCCAAGAAAGGTGGGATACAAAATTTTAAAATAAATAAATAATAATGCACCAGAAGTGATGTCATGGCTGGAAGTGACATCATCAAGGAAATTAAAACAAATGTAAATTGATTAAAGTAAATAAAGTGAACATCTTCAACCCCCACTCCCAAAAAAATTCAATAAGATTTTGACCATATGTTATGAATATATGTCATAATTGGACAGAGGAGAAAGGCCCTCCCAAGATAGGACACCCAAGAAAAGTGTAGAGAATAACAAAATAAAAGTTCAAAACTCTCCCATATATTGCTTCCATGTGCATAAAGACATAACAGTGCAATCCTAAATATGTCTACTCAAAAGTATTGAGATCAATAGTATTTACTCCTAGGCTTCTGTGGTAAGGATTGCAGCCCAAATTACAGAATATTACATTTAAAAATATTTCATATAATTTAAGAATTCAAGCAGGCTATAGGCAGATTGACCATATGTCATAACCAAAAAAGACGACATGTCACCCCTAAAATTGTCACCCCCAGCTTTGAAGAGGTTAATACAAACGCTATATTGATTATTGTTAAATTTTAAAATATTAAATATAATTTATTACCTACATTTATAATTTATGGATTACAAGCCTGCTCACAAGGAAAAGGAAGAAAATGAAGATTTTTTTTTTTTCAGGACACAAGGCTAAAATAAAATAAATGTCCTGGAAACAGAGGATATTGATTAAAAAAATAAAAACAGCCTTAAAACCTCCAGAGCAGAGGTGCCCAAACTTTTTTGTCCTGTGGACCACTTTCTGAATTATTTTTTTACCACAGACTCCCTGCCTGCCTAATATTAAATTTTCCTAAACTTTATATCATCAAATATGTTTTTCACAGCTGACACAGTGCTGTTCACTTTGATAGGGCTTTGTAAAAAAAACCTGAACTTAAATTTTTTATTCAGTCCTTTATGGAAACAAATTAAAAATCTTATTTTTATGTGAAATAAAACAAAAGAAAATAAAATTAAATGTTAATAGCTAAAAATAAAAAAGGCTAAATTAAAATTCTCTTTAAAATTTAGCACAAAACTCCGTAAATATTTGGATTTTGGACAAAAATCAGAACTTAGCAACAAAACAAAACCATAAAATAAAGCTAAGGTTCAAAACTAAAAATACAATAATTAAAGGTGTTAATGGGAGGGATGAACTTGATGCTCTGATAGTAATTGCTTAATATTTGGAGTCAAATGACGGAGGTATTGCCTTAAATCTCCTTGTTCAGTTATTTCAAACAATTTCTTCTTTTGTCAAACAATTTTTTTTACCTGCTCTAAACCCCCTTTCCACACGCTTAGGAGGCTGCAAGATGAAATAAGGCTCAAATAATGATTTCAGTGGGTGGACCCCCATTGACATATCGTGGACCCCCAAATATTTTTGTTGCTGACATGGACACCCTGAAGTCGACCCCTGAGGATCAGTATCAACCACTTTGGGAACCAGTGCTGCGGAGGGAGGAGGACAAGAAAAGAGGACTAGGCCAGAGGGGAAGAGAAGTTAGGACCACAGCCCAGCTTTGCAAATAATTATTTAAATTTCCAATGGTCAATGATCCCAACAGTGCAAAGGTGTGGCTATGCAGATGAAGAGATGAGAAAGAAGGTGTGGCTATGCAGATGAAGGGGTGTGGCTATGCAGATGAGGAGAAGGGCTGCACAAAGAGGAACAGGTTTACTTGTTGGATTGGGCTTCTTGGATCAGGATCCTGCAGGGAATCATCCCTGTTGGAGAATGTGAGGATAGCCATGGGGACAGTAGGGGGCGTGGGGCAGATGTGGGGGGAGTGTGCAAAGAAAACAAAAACCAAGGTGGAAAAGGGGACCAGATGTTGGTTATGTTCACCACTGCCTGGATACCAGGCCTTTGGTTTGCCAACCCCATTGCCAGATAACTTAGAATTTCCATGTAACATTGAATGGTATGGAGAAAAAACAATATAAACTCAGCCATGATTTCTGTTACTCCAACTCTTTATTAATTCAGATTGATGTGAATTAAGAAGAATTAACCTCTAATCAGAGAGATGCTTATTGAAGAGTGTTGAGCCTCTATCTGTTTCTGGGCAGGTTCTCAGAATGTGTCACTCAAGGCAGGGCTGGACAGAATCAAGCCCTTCCCCATTCCAGCCATTGGCTTTGCTTCTTATGCACACATCAGCCCACATCTTCCCCTTTTCCTCCACTGAAACCACTTCTATCCTGACATTTTTCACCAGGGATGATCCCCTGTAGGATCCAAATCCTGAAATCCCAATCCAGGGAACAAACCTTCTCTTTTTAGTGCAGCCCCACCTCCTCATCTGCATAGCCACTCCCTCTTCCCCACCTCTTCATTCTGAGTAGACATGCCTCTGGTTGGGCTTTAAGACCTGTTATCATGCCAGTGGTGCACTGTGCCTGTCAGTGGTGTCACTAGGGTTTGTATCACCTGGTGCGAGTTACCAGCATGTCACCCCCATACAGTGGGCAGGGCAACACCTGGTTGGTGGGCATGGGTATGAGCCATTACTCCGCCTCTGTTTTATGGCCACACATCTATACAATAAATATATTTCAAAGTGGTTTGTTCCATTACATTCTGCTGTAAATTACACATCCAATGGTATGTAACATGATGGGATTATTCCTAAAAACCATGATTTTTAGCCATTTTGTTCACTAGTGGTGACCAAACACTAAAAATGATAATTGGCTCAGAAGATAATGTGGATTTTTAAAAAAAAAAAAAATTTAAGCTGGGTGATAGTTCCCCCTCTATGCAAACCTCATTTCCTGTCCTAAGACTGTTTTATGTTTTCACCGTATGTCCTCTTTTTCCAGGACATGTCCTCTTTTTTGGCCTTGTGTCCTGGAAAAAAGCCTTCCTTGTCCTCCATTTCCTTCTGAGCACGCAGCAAATTTTATGAAATATAATCTCATGCTAAACTATAATTAATATTTGTAAATTTAAAAATAATCAATATACAGTGGTGCCTCACATAAAGAGCTTAGTTCGTTCCAGAGGCATGCACTTTAAGTGAAACACTCTTTATGTGAAGTGGATTTTCCCATAGGCAACAATGGAAACTCAGACAATTGGTTCCACAACCCAAAAATATTCATATAAAAATATTAACTATATAAAAATGATGACAAAACACAGGAATTGAATTCAAAACATGCATTCAATGTGCATGATCCTATGAAGTCAACTTAGGCTGCAATCCTAAATATACCTTCCTGGGAGTTTTTAACACAATGGGGCTTACTTCTGGGTAGATATGATTAGGAGACTGCAATCAAAGACACTTTCCCGGGAGGCTAACGTGGGCTGCTGCTGGAGGTTCAAAGTGGCCGATGGGGGCAGTTAGGGGGAGCTGCCTCTGGTGCCCGGGGCAACTGCCCCCAAGTTGGGGGCAGTTAGAGGCAGCAGCACTGGCCGTCAGCCCTTTTAAAGAGCCTCCATGCAGAGCGTCAGGGCTGCATAGCACACATGCCCATAATGCACTTGCTTGTTAACTGAAGCAGAACTGAAGCAGAAGTTATTATGTGAAGCAAAGTTTCTTGGAAATTTATTTTTGTTATGTGAAAAGCTTGTTATGTGAGGCACTTGTTATTAGAGTTAGGTACCGCTGTAGTGTTTAAATTAATAATCAATATAGTGTTTCACTTTCAATGGGGTAAATGCAAGGATAGGAACTTTCCTCTGGGCCAGGGTGACCATATGTCAGAACTGTAAGAAGGGGACAAGGACCCCCAAAATGTAGGGCATCCAAGCAAAATGGAGGACAAATGTAGGACATGTTAAAAGGAAAGCTAAAAACACTCATATTGCTCTCACTACATTTCAACACTACATTGAAGATAAAGGGGCTTACTTTTGCATAGGCAGGCTCAGATCTGAACTCCAACGCTGCAAAGCTAGGTGCACTTTCCTGGGAGTAAGTCCCATTGACACTTAAGGGGTTTACTTCTGAGTAGAGAGTCTGAGGAAGGGACTCCACTCCTGCAATCCTGATGCACTTTCCTGGAAGTCTCATTGGTGCTTAAGGGGCTTACTTCTGAGTAGGGAGACTGAGGAACAGACTCCACTCATGCAAACCTGATGCACTTTCCTGGGAGTAAGTCCCATTGACGCTTAAAGCCGTGCCTCGATGGGCAGGGAGAGTTGAAGCGGTGGAGGTACAGGGTAACAACATAGGGAGCTTCCAGAGGGTGGCAGAGATGGGGTTTGAAGGCCATGTGGTAGCTGAGAGGGCCTCCAGAGGCTGGAGGGGCAGAGCTGTGGGTGGGGCAATGGGCAGGGAGGGGCAGAGAAGTGGGAGGGGTGGTGGGCAGGTGGGAGGGCTGGTCCATGCGATGCCTCCCTTCTCTCTAGCGCACATGTCTTCTCCCTGGACATGCACCATGGAAGTGGCTTGTGCTTCTCCCACTGTGCATGCCCAGAGAGAAGACATGCGCAGTGCCCCCCCAGCTGGCCATTCAAGCCTGCTCCGAATGCAGCTCCTGGCTGTTGCTCCATTTTGGAACAGCCCCAAATGGGCACACTGACACTTGGGGCCAACTGGAGGAGTGTCAAACTTCTCTGGTGCATCATCCCACGGTGGCACATCACCTGGTGCATTCCGCACCAGCCGCACCTCCAGTGGTGGGCTCCAGCAGGTTCGCACCTACTCTATAGAACCGGTTGTTAATGAGAGATAGGATATATAAAGTTTAAAAATAGCCACTTAAAAGTGGCTGCCAGATGGGCACAGAACCGGTTGTTAATTTCTTTGAATCTCATCTCTGATATCTACCCCAAAATAAATCCCACTGATTTAATTGACCTTACTCCCAGTTAAATGTGTATAGGATTGCAACCGAAATGTGCAAAGTAATACGTATGTAAACTGGACTCCAGTTATGATGCAGCTATCACCCAGATGTAAGGTTGCCATATGCCCAGAAAAAACCAGGACAGTCATGGGTTCAAGGGCCACAAACCCAATTGTCCTGGCCATCACCCAGCCCATCCATCCACCAGGCAACAGGGCTGCCACTTGCTGGTGTATCCTCACTGCTGCCAAGGTATTCGAGAGACAGACGGTCTGCCAGCTGCCAGAGTCATGCTAACTATTAACTTAACAATTTAACAACTAAACAACAACAATTTATTAGTAGGGCCTATGTGGACCTTTACTGTCAATTTGGTTTGCTTTAATTGTAAAAAAGAAACCAAAAAACAAATGCCATGTCCTTAAAATCTGAGCACTTTATCAGAGGGCAGTGAGATGAAAACCCTTAAAAATCACTGACCTAGACATTCTTTGCACAGCCCTTAGGCAAATAGCTCAATAGGCCTCTTACAGAGCCTGATGTCTCTTCTTTGGTCAGGACCTTTGAAAAGCACAGTGGCTTTCCTTTCTCTAAAGGAGCAATGGGATGGGGAAGAGTTTGGCTTCTTTTTGGCCTCTGGGCCAAATGCCAAATCACTGGCAGTTAAAGGAAAAATTTCTGGATGGGATTCAGCACTGAGTCTCTACCCTGCCCAGGCTTTTTCCATGAGCCAGCCCCTTGTTTACAGCTCTAGACAACAAGATATGCACTGTTTTTCAGGCAAATGTAAATCTTTAAGCCAAGCCATAACATATTACAGGATTATAACAGAGGGCTCAATCCTAACCAATTAACCCTACAATCCAGAGTAACTACAGGAGCACGTAAGAGACTTTACATGCACCTGTAGTTACAGCACCGCCTAGTAAAAACCTATGTGAAATTCATATTGGAATCCCGAGTAAGTTGTTCTTACACCGGAGCAAGGATTTCCCATAGTTACTCTGGATTTTGCCCTTAGTCCAGCAAAACTCATCTATCTCCATGTTCCTGCAGCAGAAGGGAAGATGGTGCATGCCTGTGCACCAGCCTAACACTCCCAGGAGTGCAGCAGAAATGCATTTCTGTGCTCTTGTGACATGGGACATGTGCTGGGACCTGTGTTGGCTTAAACTGGGGTTAGAATTGTACTGAGAGACACATCCAAAAGTGGGCTTTTTCACAAAGGACCCTGAAGGCAGAAAGCCTCTGTTTAAAAACATTTCATGGTTTTGCTCAAAAAGCACAGAGATGTTACTGTTGCCTTTTTATCTCAGAGGAGAAAAATCTCTGCTTGCTTTCTTGAAGTTAATAAAAATCACATTAAATTCAAACCATGAAGGCTGTGATCCTAGATACATTCTTCTGGAGTGAGTCCCATTGAACACAGTTTACTTCTGAGTAGACATATCTAGGCTGATGCTGTGTTTGTTCCACCCTTAAGTGTCCTGCCAAAGTGTTCAACTCTCTAATCCTCCAAAAGTAAAAAAATTCTAACCCTCCTGCCTTAGGATTTGTTTTCCAGCTCAGAAGTCAACCTTCTTTAATTCCCAAAAAGCAGAATCAGAAGCTGCATATTTCTGCTTCTCAAAAGACTTTTCTTAATCTGGATCATTTGAAAACGAGTCGAATAAAGGTTCTTACTCCAATGCCCTTCTTATTTGTTTGTTTAATTTTATTCTTTTTAAAATTCCTTACTATCCATCCACTAATCTAGAGTTCTCAACTCACATTTGGTGATGTGTTTGGACCTACTTGGTGGGTGATGGCCCAATTTCTGGTGAGTCCCACATAGCCTCCAATGAAAACATGAGTGATGAAAGATCAGATAATTCTCTCAAGCTCCGAGGCTGCTCCAAAATCATAGAGCTGCTAACTGCTCTGTAAAGAGCTGAGCTCTTGCAGTTTGCAAGCTTGGATAAATATTGTGTGATAAATATTTTGTGGGTCTTTTTTCAAGTGTATTTTTTCCCCAAGTTTATCAATGTCAGGGAGTGGGGGCAGTGATCACTGACGTTGCAATCCTAACCCTCAGTTAGGCTGGAACAATTTCCAGTACAAGTCCCATAACCTCCCAAGGGGAGGTTAGCCCAGTGCACAGACATGCTCTGGCCTTCCCACGCCACTGTGGGAATGGAGAAGTTAGATGAGTTGTGCTGGCCTACTCTATCTATATATATAAAAGAGAAAAGTCACTGACTCACTGACTCATCAACGCCCAGCCAAAACCGGTGGTTCTAGAAGCATAAAATTTGGGCTGGGTGTTCCTTCCATGATGGAGGGAGTCAATAAGAACGGGTTTTCTGAAGTTCCAACTAGAAGGGGGTGAAATGGGGTGCAACACGTTTTCCTCCCCTATACTTTGCATTGAAGAATCGGTGACTGAGGGATGTTCTTCCCCAACCCCCAGACCTAGAAGCATGAAATTTGGGGAGGATGTTCTTTCTGTGACATGAACACCCAAAAGTAGCAATGTGGAGAAATTTAACCCTTAAGGGGCTGAAAAAGGATGCAACGTGTTTTGTCCTATACTTAACATGGAAGACTTACCAACTTCCAGCCAGTTTGGTGCTCGGTGCCCAGAGCAGTGTGGAGGATGTTGTTCGGCAGGAAGGGTTGCACTGGGGAGGATGTTGCACATAGGAGGGTTGCACATGGGGGTTGCGCATGAGGGGAGTTGCACATGGGGAGATGAGGCGCATGGGGGTTGATGCTCATGGGGGGATGTTATGCATGGGGGTTGTTGCATATGGGGGAATGCTGCGCATAGGGGAATGATGCGCATGGGGGAATGTTGCACATGGGGGATGAACATGGGGAATGATGCACATGGGTAATTGATGTGTATGGGGATGTTGTGCATAGGGGGCAGTGGTGGGCACCAGCAGGTTCGCACCTACTCTATAGAACCGGTTGTTAACAAGAGATAGGACATATAAAGTTTAAAAATAGCCATTTAAAAGTGGCTTCCGGATGGGCAGAGAACCAGTTCTTAATTTCTTTGAAGCCCATCACTGATGGGGGGATGTTGCGCATGGGAGTTTGATGTGCAAGGGGCGATGATGCGCATGGGAGGTTGATGCGTGTGGGGGGTTGATGCGCATGGTGGGATGGCATACGAGGTAATTTTACTCCCGCAACACAGGTACGCTTTTTGCTAGTTGTTTATAATTGCATCTTTGGTCACTTAACAAGGCACTTCAAGCCTTGAGGGTCTTCTTCTGGATCAAAGTGTTTTGTGTGTGTTTTCAAATAAGTAAATAAAAAATATTAGTTCTTTCCATATCACATTTTTTTAAAAAAAATGTCTCATAAAAATAGGTATATCCCAATCGATGAGTCCCTATTTTTAAAAAGTGGGTTCCAGTGCTAAGGGTTTTAAGCACTTCATGAATCTGTTTCCATGCTCTTCCACGATCTGGCTCAGACTACGCCCATAAAGCATGTCCAATTTAATTAGTGATCTGGCATCTGGCAATGCAGCTCAACAACACCAATAACTGCAGTTGTTGATTTCATACCTTCTTCCCCCTTTTTCTCCCCCAGTTGTCTCCCACAGCAAACCAAAGGTAGATTTGATTTCTCAAAGCTGCATGTGTCTATTTTCCTACATATACAAATGTTGCCATGATACTTGGATCGATGCAGGGGTTTCAAGAGCAAGCCCATCTTAGCAAAATGGTTGGATCCTGCTTTGGTTCACGGGAACCTATGTTCTGCACATAGATGCAGTTTATTTTATCCACTCCCTTCTGGCCTTGAAACCTGTTGGCTCTTGTAGGTAGTTACCAGCTCAACCCAAAGGCAAGGAATGATTGCCAAGTAGTAAATCGGAATAATCAAAGCTCATTTTATGCAATATGGAGACAGATGAGGTGTGGTCAATCAATTCTCAGGGAATTAATTGCCATATAAACAGATGAAGCACACAATCCTAGCCATGTCTACTCAGTAGTAAGCTCCATTTTGTTCAGTGGGTCTTAGTCAGTGATGGGCATCAAAGAAATTAAGAACCGGTTCTCTGTCCATCTGGCAGCCACTTTTAAATGGCTATTTTTAAACTTTATATGTACTATCCAGTGGTGGGCACCAGCAGGTTCGCACCTACTCTATAGAACCGGTTCTTAACAAGAGATAGTACATATAAAGTTTAAAAATAGCCATTTAAAAGTGGCTGCCAGATGGACAGAGAACCGGTTCTTAATTTCTTTGAAGCCCATCGCTGGTACTATCTCTTGTTAACAACCAGTTCTATAGAGTAGGTGCGAACCTGCTGGAGCCCACCACTGGTCTTAGTCCCAGGAAAGTATGTTTAGGGTTGCAGCTGAAATCTCAGAATTTAGAAACCAACAGGAAAGTGGCCATGTAATATTGGTATCTTAAGTGCAATCCTAAGCATGTCTTCTCAGAAGTAAATTGCATCATGTTCAATAGTCCTTACTCCCAAGAACGTGTGGTTAGGATTGCAACCGTAGTCCTTAACAGACATCTGATAACAGTTAAGACATGTAACACCTTGCTATCAAGCAAGCTAGTATTATCACCACCATCTCT
This sequence comes from Cryptoblepharus egeriae, assembly GCA_030015325.1. Lineage (NCBI taxonomy): Eukaryota > Metazoa > Chordata > Lepidosauria > Squamata > Scincidae > Cryptoblepharus > Cryptoblepharus egeriae. The sequence continues at coordinate 18,427,135 of JAREYC010000011.1, read as the reverse complement.
AAAATTGTGCTTTATTCCAGATATCATACAGTTGTTTCTTCCCACTTTGTAGTTGAATTTAAGGAAATGGCTGGAAAGGTTTGTAAAAGCAACAAAAGGTTTGTGCCTGTGTGCATTGTTACAGCCACTGGAAAACACTAGCCAGTGTGAAGGGCTTTCTGTCGTAGTTGTTCTGAAGATGGATGAACTTGCAGAAAAACAAGGTGGTCAAGCGGTTAATTTGTTCACACACAAAGACACACATACAACACAAACACACATACAACAACAGCAAAAGAAAAAAAATTGTTGTTGCTCCAGCTGGCAATGCTCTAGGAAGATTTCTCACTACAACAAGGGGGTTGGACTAGATGACCTTTAGGATCCTTCCATCTCTAAGGTTGCAATCCTAAAAACACTTTCCTGGGAGTAAGACCCACTGAACATAATGGAGCTTACTTCTGAGTAAACATGTTTAGGATTGTGCTCAAATATTCTATGAAAATACAATCAGAGGGAAAGCCGAATCCAATCTACAGGCTTCCATTTTCCTTTATTGGAACCTCATTTTCAGAATCTTTTGGGGTCACAAGGAAGGCCATCCCTGATCCCCAGCTGAAATGAGAAGAATGTTGCATTTATTGGGCAACTTTGTTCCAAACAATATCTCCATTCACAGGGATTTCCAGAAATAACGGGAAACTGATTGTCCCGTATATGATCTGTACAGCAGCAAGAAGCACAGAAGGGATTTAAGAAGCATGGCTGTCACTTACCCGATGCAGACGGTTGTCTGTAGCCTTTTGGAAGGATGTTCTCTGTCTGTGTTGAAATCCGTGTGACTTGCAATTTAAGTATAGCACTAGGTGGGGCATGATTAGCAGCCAATGGTTTTTCTTGGATCATATGCAATCTGAGAGCAGCCTCTGGGTCTATGCCCAGAACTACCATTCGAAATGAGCTAAGAGATGAAACTTTTTTTTCTTTTTCTTTCAGGAGCTGTTTCCAGGCCTGGGGTATGGAGGGGGCAGGAAGCTCCCCTGAGTCAGCCACAGACTTCAAGGGACTGCAGTGTTTTTCAACTTGAGCTCCGGAGTGCAGAATAAAGTTGTGCTTTCACACTGCAAGTCATGTTTAAGCTGACAAGATTGGGGTTGGCAGACATAAGGCCTGCAGGCCAAATATTGGCTGAGGTAGCAATTAAAGCTCCCCATAGCTTATAATTGGGCCGAGGTAGCAATATAAGCTCCCCATAGCTTATAATTGGGCTCTCTCAACCTGAGATCACCAGGCTCTCTCATATCTTGAAAATCTGAACAAGAGTGTATTTTCTCTTCTGTCTTTTGCACCTCATGAGTTTCTAGGTGAAAACAAAATGCAGATTTCTAGCCATAGTCTCTTTTAGAATGTCACTTTGTGCTTAATAATGTCACTGCCGGCCCTCAACAGACACCATAAATGCTAATCAGCCCCCTAGATATGAAACAAGTTTCACATTCTGTGACTAGAGCTGGAACATATTTGGGATATGTTGTGCCTCGTTGACCATATGTACTCTTTTTCTAGGCTGTGTCCTTTTTTTTAGCTTGTGTCCTGGAAGAAATCATCAGTGTCCTCCTTTTCCATGTGAGTAGGCAACATGTAGCCCTCTTGCAATTAATAAAATATACGTAATAACTTATATACTGCAAAAGGTAAAAGTGTCCCTGCAGGTTGCCTTGCTTGTCATGACCGACTCTAGGGTGCAGTATTCATCCCTGTTTCTAGAGTAAACTTTTTGGCAGGAGGGCCACATCATCTCTCTGACATGGTGTTGGGGGCTGGAAAACTAATTTACATTTCAAATTTGAATAAATTTACATATAAGAATGCATTGGAGTCGATTACAAAGCTTACCCAAGGGGCAAATAGAAGGATCCTGCCAGGGGCCACATTGAAGCTCACTGAGGGCCGCATCTAGAATATTGTGGGAAATAAAAAGAGTGCACAATGAAACCTTTATATTGGATATCAACAGGCTTAGAGGAGTCATAGGCGGGATCCCATGGGATGATGAACTAACAGGAAAAGGGGCCCAAAATGGGTGGGAGCTCCTTAAAAGGCAGCTTCTACAAGCACAATTCCTAAGATAAAGAAAGGGGAGGAAAAACCTCAGAAAACCAGATTGGCTCCACAAGCAACTTGAGGATCAGCTGAAGTTAAAGAAAGAAAAGTATAGGGAATAGAAGACTGGTAAGATCACCAGGGAGGAGTACAGACAGATAGCCCAGTCGTGCAGGGAGGGGGTCTGGAATGCTAACGCTCAGTATGAGCTGAGGCTGGCCAGGGGAGTCAAGGATAACAAAAAGAGCTTCTTTAGATATGCCCAAAGGAACAGGAGGAGAGACGAGGAGGTGGGGCTGCTCCTGGACAAAGATGGACAGCAGGTGTCTGGAAACCAGGAGAAGGCAGAGCTGCTCAACTCCAACTTTGCGTCCATCTATTCTAAGAAGGAGGGCTGTGCAAATGGGTGTGCAGAATCATTGGCTGATATGGGGATGTGCTTGCATCCCTAAAGAAGTAATGGAAACATGGATGGTGCAGAACAGCAGATTAAGATTGACAGAGAACTGGTTCAAAACCACTTAACTGGCCTAAATGAATTCAAGTTATTTGGACCAGATGAGCTGCATCCTTGAGTTCTTAAGGAACTCGCAGATGTCCTTGCAGAGCCTCTGTCGATCATCTTTGAGAAATGCTTTAGGAGTGGAGAAGTGCCACTGGACTGGAAGAGGGCAAATGTAGTCCCAATTTATAAGAAGGGGAAAAAAGAAGACCCAGGAAATTATAGACCAGTCAGTTTGACTTCAATCCTGGGGAAGATATTAGAACAAATCATAAAACACACAATTTGTGCACATCTAGACAAGTACGCAGTGATCAAAAGAACCCAGCATGGATTTACCAGGAATAAATCTTGCCAGACAAATCTGATCTCCTTTTTTGATCAGGTTACAGCTTACTGGACAGTGGCAATGCTGTGGATGTCATTGATCTTGATGTCAGCAAAGCATTTGACAAGGTCCCACATGACATTTTAATTGGAAAGTTGGAAAAAATATGGGCTAGACGAGGCAATTGTTAGGTGAATCTGCAACTGGCTCGACAGCTGCACTCAAAGGGTTTTAGTAAATGGTTCTGCGTCAGCCTGGAGTTTGGTTTCAAGTGGGTTGCCCTAGGGCTCTGTCTTGGACCTGGTTTTCATTAATATTTTCATCAGTGATTGGCTGATGAAGGGATACGAGGGGGCCGTTCAAATTTGCGGATGACACCAAGCTGGGAGGAGTAGAAAAAACACATCAGAAGACAGGAGGAACCTCCAGGAGGATCTGGATAAACTGGAATCCTGGGCTGTAACAAATAGAATGAATTTCAACAGGGAGAAGTGCAAGGTTCTGCACTTAGGAAATCAAAACCAAAAACATAGATATAAAATGGGGAATACTTGGCTTGGCAGCACAACATGTGAGCGGGATCTTGGAGTCACCGTAGATCACAAGCTGAACATGAGTCAGCAGTGTGATGTGTCTGCAAAGAAAACAAATGCCATTTTAGGCTGCATTAAGAGGACTGTAGCTTCCAAGTCATGAGAAGTTCAAGTTCCTCTTTATTCTGCATTGGTGAGACCTCACCTTGAGTACTGTGTTCAGTTCTGGGCACCTCACTTTAAGAAAGATGCAGCCAAACTGGAGCAAGTCCAGAGGAGAGCGACAAGAATGATCAGTGGGATGGAAGGGAAGCCCTACCAGGAAAGGTTGGGGGAACTTGGAATGTTCAGCCTGGAGAAGAGGAGGCTGAGAGGAGACATGATTGCCTTCTTCAGATACCTGAAGGGCTGTCATAAGGAGGAAGGGGCTCATTTGTTCATAGCTGCTTCTGAAAACAGGACTAGAACCAATGGGTACAAACTGCAAGAGAGGAGATTCCGGTTGGATATCCGAAAAAAATTCCTGACGGTGAGGGCGGTTCAGCAGTGGAACAGATTGCCAAAGGAGGTGGTGGACTCTCCCTCACTGGGGATCTTCAAGTGGAGGCTCGACAAGCACCTGTCGGGGATGCTCTAGGGGGATTTCCTGCTGCAGGCAGGGGGTTGGACTAGATGACCTACTACTCTATGACTTCCAACTCTATGATTCTATGATTCTACTTAGGAAATAAAAACCAAAAATACAGGTATAAAATGAGGGATACTTGGCTTGGCAGCACAACATGTGAATGGGATGTTGGAGTCACCGTGGATCACAAGCTGAACATGAGGCAGCAGGGTGATGTGTCTGCAAAGAAGGCAAATGCCATTTTAGGCTGCATTAAGAGGTCTGTAGCTTCCAAGTCGCAGGAAGTTCTAGTTCCTCTTTACTCTGCATTGGTTAGACCTCACCTTGAGTACTATGTTCAGTTCTGGGCACCTCACTTTAAGAAAGATGCAGCCAAACTGGAGCAAGTCCAGAGGAGAGCAACAAGCATGATCTGTGGGATAGAAGGGACGCCTTATGAGGAAAAATTGAGGAAAATTGGGTTGCAGTCACACCCAAGGGGGGTGATGTGCACTGGGAGACCTAAAAATTGTAATTCCGTGATGAAGTGTCAAACCCCATCATATCATTTACCATTGGAGTCGTATTGAAGAGCAGAATCCAATGCACAAATCCTTTTTGAAATAGCACCTTCCTATCAAAAGTTATTGCCAAAAAACAAAAACAAAAACCCTAAAATATGCATTGAACTCTATGGAAAGTGAAAGTGACCCATATTGCAGCTTTACTTATGAGTAGGCAAATGTGCCATAGTTCCTTGGAAAGGGCAGGCTGAGAGGAATCTAAGGACACCAGAATTGTCCTGTTTCAATGAACATAGCCCCACAAATTTCCCTAGGAGGAGGCCCCTAATTATTGCTTTGTAATTCATTGAAAATGAAAGTGAACTGCACAGCTGTGTTTACTGGTGAGTAAGCAGGCATGACTTGGTTGGAGTGGAAGGTCAGTCTAGGAGAGGACAAAACTCCCAAATGGTCCCAATCAGGGATGTTACTATTAGGGATGTTACTAGCACAAGCTTTAGAAGTTATACATCTCTGAATGCGTAATTTACAGTAGAATGCAGTGAAACAAACCACTCCAAAATATCTTTATTGTATTAAAATGTGTGGCTAAAAAAAAGCTGGGCAATAAATGATCACTTATACACTGTACCTACTCCACATCTTTGGAACAGATGAGCTAATGTTGAAAGTACAAGCTGTCTTTGGAGTCAGTGGTTGGAATTTTGAGGTTGTTGCTTCTTTTTTCCAAAACCTTAAAATGGCCCAAGAGGAAAGTTTCGTCATCATTTAGAGTGCTGAGTTCTATATATTGAGAGGCATGTGGATTTCAGAGCACAGACACCCTTTCCTTGCAGAGAACATCCAAGGAGACCCTAGAAGGTAAGTACGGTAACTCTTGATTTTTCTTATTTCTATGTAATACATCTTTTATATTGTATAAATCATAGCAGCACCAGTTCACTTCTTGATATTTTTAAAACCTTCAAATGAAGATGGTATTTGAAAGTTCCACTATAACTGAGCTTTATAATAGACCAGGGTCTCCAAACCTTTTACTCCAGGGCTCCTGGACTTTTAAAGGAGGGAATTTCAGCAAGTTCAGCTTCTTGTCTCACAGATCACAAGCTGAAATTCCCACTTCTATACACATGTTAAAGGTCCAGGAGCCCTGAAAGATCCCTGTAAATAGAACTTTGACTTCCTTTTATAACTAGGTTGAGGTTCAAATGTCTGGTACAAATTTGTAGAATGCTCCCCTGGGCTCTAGCAATGAGTGATAAGTCAGTGACTGCCTTTCCTCCGTGTTGGCCAGATTTATACAGGGTGACCATATAGAATGGAGAATAGAGTGTCTCTACCTTTAAACATTTCATGGAAGAGGGAATTTAGATAGGTGCTGCTTTTTGTACCCTTCTATGATAAACTAAATCTGCCTCAACTCCCTCTCAATTATGCAGTGCTTAAATGTAGAGGTATTTATATCACAGCAAATTAACCACGGAAGGTGTCTCCTGCATGCTCTTGGGGTTCAAAAACCTTGATTCTGGCAACTCCACCAGTTGCCCTTATAAAACTATCTCCTGAAACCTCCTAATTTCCTGAAATCTAGGGAAGCAAAAATGTTCAGGCAATATGGGGTGCAAATGCCTTCTCAATAAAGTCCCATTCGAGAGGGAGGAACCTCCTGGGCTTTGCGGCTCTGTGCCTCAGTGGTGCAGCATATCCTACTACATACCTATTTTTTTCTCCTAGCTTACCTGACATAGGGCGCAATCCTAACCGAGGCCAGCACAACTCCTTGGTCTTCCCATTCCCATGGTGTTGTAGGGAGGCAAGCACATGTCTGTGCACTGGCTTAACCCTCCCCTGGGAGTGGCAAAAAAGTGTCTTATGGCAATTTTGTGATACCCCCACATCAGCACGAGATGTATGATGAGGCTTAAGCTGGTCTAACTGTAGGTTAGGACTCCAGTGCCATAGTTGATGTCAGGGTAGGTTTTGACAGTTCAGATGAAGCAAGGACTCCATCCTTATGATACCTTATGATCAGTGATGGGCTTCAAAAAATTTAAGAACCGGTTCTCTGTCCATCTGGCAGCCACTTTTAAATGGCTATTTTTAAACTTTATATGTCCTATCTCTTGTTAAGAACCGGTTCTATAGAGTAGGTGCGAACCTGCTGGAGCCCACCACTGCTTATGATAAAACATAAGGTATCTTTGACATCACCCCAGAGGTAAAGCCTGGCTTTCTTTTGGCTTTCTTCTAAATACAGTGGTGCCTCACATAAAGAGCTTAGTTTGTTCTGGAGGCATGCTCTTTATGTGAAACGCTCTTTAAGTGAAGTGGATTTTCCCATAGGAAATAATGGAAACTCAGACCATTGATTCCACAAACCCCAAAATATTCATATAAAAATATTAACTGGATGTAAAAATGATGACAAAACACTGTAATCAAATTCAAAACATGCATTCAATGTACATGATCCTATAAAGTCTACTTAGGCTGCAATCCTAAAGACACCTTCCTGGGAGTAAGCCCTGTTTAACATAATGGAACTTACTTCTGGGTAGACATGGTTAGGAGGCTGCAATCAAAGACACTTTCCTGGAAGGCTTACCTGGGCTGCTGCTGGAGGTTCAGTGTGGCCGGTGGGGGCACTTGGGGCAGATAGAGGCAGCAGTGCTGGCTGGCAGCCCTTTTAAAGAGCCTCCATGTGGAGCATCAGGGTTGCTTGCGTGCCCATAGTGCGTTTGCTTGTTAAGTGAAGCAGAACTTGTTATGTGAAGCAAGATTTCTTGGAAATTTATACTTGTTATGTGAAACGCTTGTTATGTGAGGTGTTTGTTATGAGAGGTACCACTGTATTTGGTAAACTGTGATTAACTGGAGAGCTGGAGGTAACTGGAGAGCTTCCACTTTCTCTTGGATGATCTGATGTGAACTGAATATACCTCTTTTCTCCTTTTCAAGGTTTCACAATGCAGAGAATCCTCATCATGGCCATTCTCTTTGCAATCTTACTCAGCCACATCAGCCTTTGCCGGAGGGGAGGTTCATCAGGTAAGCGACCCAAAAAGTCTTCCACGGGTACCAATACCCAGACTTCCACCCCTACAAGAGGAGTGTCCTCCCATGGAAATCTATGCTATGGTGGTCAAATCCTTGACAATTTGGAGCTGCAAGTGAAGGATATTGAGTTCTACAGGGCTAACTGGAAGAGTTTTCCAGATGGACTTCATTATCCCAACTGTGCTCCATCTCTACAGTCCAACACAACCAAAGGAGTCCTCCTTGGCAAATGCATTAATTTCACCATCTCTTCCAGCAAGCTGAACTTGCCTGCTGGAATTAATTCTGACAACCAAAGAGACAGAGTTTTGTGGCAAGTGATAAACCACTTATGTGCCAGTGAATCATGTAGCCTCCCATGCCCTCCCTTCTCAAGCACCAGAGGCCTCCCTTACTTAGATCCATGGCTAATTCTTGGCCTCATTGGTTGTTTTATCCCTTTTTAGAGAATAACATGGCAGAAGCAGGTGCTGATACGAAAATCATGCTGGTGACAGTGTCTCCCCATAAGTCCTGTCCTTCCACAGGTGGATTCCTACCGTCAAAAGTGATGCGTCAGTAACATGCATGTTCAATCTTTGCCCAGCCATTAACACTGCCATTACTAACTGCGCTTTTGAGAAGCACTGCTCATTGCTGAACGACCACCACACTGAAACAATTATGGATTTGGCACTGGGAAGAAGAAGATGCTATCTGTATTCACCTCCCATCATGCTGAAGGAGACAGTCAGAGAGACTCCAGTGCCATGTTGGCAGGTCTCCAAGTTCCCTTTGACGAGTGTTGTGAATGCATAGATATTGCTGGAAAAATGCTGTCAAGTTTGCTGTTTGAAAAAAAATGTCATTAACAAAATGTACAAACTTCAGGCTTTTCCATTACAGTGATGTGGCGTTAGGCACCTTCTATTTTTCCCCCTCAGTACTATCAGAAATCAAATGTGGGGGAAAAAATGAAGTTAATATAAGATTGAAAACTGCAAAAGTGGACAAGGCCCAAAAAATAGGACACTGACAAAAAGATAGGACACCCAAGAAAAAAGAACATGACAAAATAAAATCTAAAAACACGCATATATATTGTATTGCTTTATGGTATATTCTTATTTACTGCTTGTAAGTGCAATCCCAACCCATGGTTATGCCGGCACAAGTTTGGGGTGTCACAAATGTGCCATAAGGCATTTCTGCACCACTCTTGGAGGAGGTGTTCAGCCAGTGGCAGTGCACAGACATGTAGAGTTTCCCCACACCATCATGGGAATGGGGAAATGAGTGAGTTGTGGCTTGGATTGCACCTTGTTATGTGTAAACAGCAGCAAAAGTTTTGTCTTGACCTGAGGGTGTCACAAAAGTGCTGTAGGACACTTCTGCACCACTCCTCGGGAAGTTTTAGGACAGTGTACAGGTATGCGCTTGGCTCCCTACATTACCACAGAAACAAGAAGATCAATGAATTGTGCCAACCCAGGCTTGGATTGCCCCCTAAATTATTTATTATTAAATTTTAAACTATTTCATATAATTTCATAAATTGTGCAATCCTAACCTAGGCTGGCACAACTCATCATTCTTTCTGTTCCTGTGCTAATGTAAGGAGGCAAGCGCATCTCTGTGCACTGACCTACCCTTCCCCCATGAGTGGTGCAGAAGTATCTTATGGCACTTTTGTCACACTCCCAGGCCAGCATGGGACTTATGCTGTGGCTTATGCTAGGCTTACTGGGGATTAGGATTACAGTAAAAACTTATTAATTACAAGAAGGCTACATGCTGCCTGCTCACAAGGTAAAGGAGGACAATGAAGTTTTTTTCCAGGTTAAAGAGGACATGGAAGAAGAGGACACATTTAGATTCTCATTCTAAAAAGATGGCTCCAGTGGTCAAGGGTCTGAGAACCACTGCCTTATTAGACAGTCCCCACAAATGCAGATCATACTTTTTTAAAGTGTACAGCCACTGCTGATACAATTCTGGCACTCAGCTTTGGCGATCATTTGATTGTATGATCCTTGGGGCAGGAACACCGTGCTGGTGCTAATTAATTACTTTAAATTCCTACAAAAGATAGATATATATTAATTATAAACATGTCTTCTCTGTTCCACATAAATTAATTTGTTGGAGAGGCAGGATCTGTGAATTTATTTGGAACAATTAATTGCTGGTGCTAATTAATTACTTTAAATTCCTACAAAAGATAGATATATATTAATTATAAACATGTCTTCTCTGTTCCACATAAAAGAGCAGATCCTCATCCTCAAATACAGAAGTGTTTGCTCAGATCATTTTTTTTAATTGGAAAAAATCAATTCACTTTCCATTGACTGCACATAGACATCCCATGTATCCATGCCCAGAACAGGATGTGTCTTGAATTTTCAATGAGCTCCTTCTCCTCAAGGCAGAACTGGCCTTCCATTAACCCGAGCTGCATCTCTTCCATAAAAAGCAGGAGAGCATCCATTAGCTAGCCCACAAATAATATAAACAAGCTTTTCGCACACAGGCCATATTGCAGTGGATTCATGCGACTCCTCTTCATTCTAATGGGTGTTGTTCAGGAGCCAGTGTGGATGCTTGTGGTTTATTTTATTAAGATAGCTTCATTTGGAAGATTCAGGGGGAAGGTTAATGGATAAAAACACACACAGAGGGATAAAATCTCATTAAAATGAAATAAAATTGAATCACATTCAACCTGATTAAAGGAGAGTGAAGCTACCCAAGCTTCTACATCTAGGTTACTTCTGACTCTGAAACCATCCCAATATGCAGAAATGCTCAGATCATAATGCATTTGCAGTACAGAAGTTTCATTAATCCTCATTCTGATAGCCACGCAGAATATTGTACATTGCCCTCCCCTTGTTATCCACACCTGATTTTACCAGTTCACACATGCATGACCATGATTCCTTTTCTCATAGGGTGACATACGGCCTCTTTTCCAGGACATGTCCTCTTTTTTAGCCTTATAACCTGGAAAAAAAATCTTCATTTTCCTTCTTTTCCTTGTGAGTGGTCAGCATGTAGAATTCTTGTAATTAATGAATTAGATGTAAGAAATTATATATAATAGTTTTAAATTTAATAGGTAAAATAGTGTTTAAATTAATCACATGACTGCAATACTGTATATGTGAATAGTTTTAGCTTTCATTTTATCGTGTCCTACATTTTTCTTGTGTGTCCTACATTTTGGGGGGCCTACTTTTTGTGGTTATGACATATGGTCACCTGGTTTTCTCATGACCAACAGTTCGCGGTCCATTTGCTTTTCACTGAAAAATCCAGAAGGCATCATTGTATTGTTGCCCCATACAGAGCTGATTTATAGCTGTTAAAAAATAACATGATGTATTACTATACCATTGGTCACCCCTTTGTCCCACAACTTTTATCTGATCACTGGTCTCCTTTCTGTTCCTGGATACTAAACGTCTCATAGTCATCCTTAAACCCTCCCCCTTCTCCTCCTGTTCTCTCCTTCATGCCTTTATTGACGGATAATGAGATCTCTCATGGCAGGGATCTGCTTTTGTAAAATTCCATGCATAAAGAATTGAACTAAATAAATAAATATTTATTATTGTTGTCAATTGATATCTGTAATTAACATCAATAAGAATTATTATTCATATTAATACATGCATGTTGATAATTGTTGAATGGTCAATTGTCATCCTACTACTACTCAAAGTAATACTAATTGAATAAATTAAATAAAATGCAAACCTGAAGATAAAAAGGATAACTAAACAATTATTATGGTTAAATATGATGAATTGTTAAATTCTGATAAGAAAATCTAAACAACGGTATTGTGTGTAACAACATGAATGTTCTGAATTTGGTTCTTGGCCTATATTGTTCATTCTCACATGGAAATCATCATTCACTTGAGGGATTAATTTAACCACTCAGACCACTGTGAAAAGGACACCTTCAGTTAATAGTGACAATGATGAGCCACAAGTCTGTAAAGCGGTTTATATGTGTTGAAGGTAAAGAAGCTCCTGTTGCACATAACTGACTAAAGCCATATTTTGTCTATTCCTCAAATGTAACATGCAGCCCGCCTGCCTGCCTCTGTCCTTCCTTCCTTCCTTCCTTCCTTCCTTCCTTCCTTCAGCATAATCTCAGAAACTTTCCAAGCATTGATGCAGTCATGCCAACGGTGTGTGTATTGAATCTGGCAGTGGGGGTAAGTGGAGGGCAATCACAGAGATGATATTATTCAAAGGATACCTAACATGATTTATTCAATGGTATTATTATATATGTATTATTTTTAAAAATACAAAGATTATAAAATTTTGGCCATTAGTGGTGTCATCCCCACCCTGTGCATGTCACTCAGTGTAGCTTGCAACCTCTGCACCCGACTAGCAACATCTCTGGCTTGGAAATAGATGCTGAAGAGGAAGGCGCCAGGCAGTTCAGCTTGCTTTTTTGGAGAGGCAGGATCTGTGAATTTATTGAAGAGGTCATTACGGGAGAATGAATATTTTTAAAAGGCAGGCTTTTTTCAAGCCCATCAATTACTTTCAGTCCCTTTAATGACTGTTCCAGAACTCGTTCCTTCATTCTAGCCCTGAATCTGACTGAGGGCCAAACTGAATGTTTGCATGTCTGTCCCATTTATTTGTAGGTGGTGCAGTGGGGGATCTGTTTTTTTCACATGAAAAAGAGCATATTAAGAAAAAAGATGCTCTTCCCCTGCTGTTCAGAACAGTTTCTCTCTGACTTATCTGTGATACCAGAAATGAACTGACCTGGGTCAAAAATGGCATTTATTCACAGTAGAAAGTGAGGTTTCCATGAGTGAGGCTGATTTTTTTAGGGGTGTGATTCTCATGGGGGAATCTTGAGATCAAATCCCACATAATGCCTTATATCTGGGAAGAAGGGAACTATATTTTGGGAAAAGAGTGGCAGAGTACACACTTTCTATCCAGATATTCTGGATCTCAGTCCAAATCGCTAACTACTACACCAGTGACTTCATTAGTCACAAAAAGCAGCTATCGTAGACTATGGCACTGGGCTCTTTTAATGTCACTTCCAGCTTTGATGTCACTTCCAGGGATCCAGGACAGATTGTCATTCTTAGCAGAGGGTCCCAAGCTGAAAGTCCTGAGTACCACTGTACAACACCATCCTTCCTGGCCACATTTTCCTTGGCAGGAGTGCCCCAAGATTCCCCTCCTGATGATGTCCAAGGAGGAATGACAAAGGGAAGGATTGTGTAGATGCACAATGTACAGATGCAACCTTCACTAAATCCACTGCCTAAGGCTATCTCTTCAGTTGGCCACAAGGATGGGCTAGCCTTGTAGTTTGGTCCTAAATAGAGAAGACGGATGCTCATATGTAAGTTATGTATGGTAGTGAGATCTAATTCCAGAAGTGGGCAACAGGGATTCAGATGGCGGAGCATGTGCAATATGCAATCCCAAATGGAACATGTGCAATCCCAAGAGGTTCAGGCTCAGTGGTATTAATAAGTATACAAATGACCAGCAGTTAAGAACTGGACAAACAGCTCCATCAGGTGGTCAAATCATGGCACTGATTCATTGGGAACACTAGTGGTGTAGCATGGGCAGGAGAGAGGGGCAATTGCCCTTGGTTAAAAATTCATAGAAGCACAAAATTTTGTTGTGATATGTGCAGCACAATCCTAACGTGCTCTGGAACAGGAACACTGGCATGCCTGTGCTGTATCCATTACAAGTTTGGGATTCACTGTGGCTCAGCTTGAGGCAAGAAACGTTTCCCCCTTACCCCAGGGAAAACTTTAGCATCCGGGCCAGAGGTGGGCTTCAGGGGGTTCTCACAGGTTCTATAGAACCCTTTGCTAATGAGCACCTGATTCTGAGAAGTTACTAATGGGACCTGTTGTTAATTTAGGTTATTAGGACATAGAACCTGTTGATAATTTAGGTTAAGACATAGAAGCTGTTGGTAATTTATTTGAATCCCACCACTGAGCAAAAGGTGCAAAAGGGTGCAAAGCACTAAATTTAGGAGGAAGCCTCACTGCAGCATGCACACAACCTGTCCTCTTTGTAGCGTGTCTAGGCAGGGAAGTAAAACATAGGATTGGAAGGGAGGAGAGAGGCCACTTGCATGCTGTGGCGAGGTTTGAGGCCCCCCCCCCCCCATTATACACAGAGTTGCTAACTTCAACTGAGGCTATACCTCAAAAGTGGGGGTGAAAGAATCAGAAGTGCCCCATCCTGCACTGAAAAGCCATTCAAAAGCTCTCATGGTTGGTTTTCAGACCAGTGAGAAGTCACAAGAACATCAGAAGCCTCTTCAGCCTTTTAACCACCGTAGACATTGATCTTCCTTCTTTCCTTTCCTTTCCTTTCCTTTCCTTCCTTCCTTCCTTCCTTCCTTTTTCTTTCTTTCTTTCTTTCTTTCTTTCTTTCTTTCTTTCTTTCTTTCTTTCTGTGACCGTATGTTTCTCTTTGCTTGGCCTTCGATAGGGGCTGAGAGGTCATGGGTAAACAAACATGGGCTGCTGATTTTCAATTTCCATGCGGCTCAACTTTACTCAAATCTAACATCCACTTTTTTTCAGCTGAACTTAGTCTCCAAAATTGGTGTGTGCATTAGATTCAAGTAAATACAGTATTTTGATTATAAGTATAGGTCACCATAAAGTTTAACCGTTTACTATATTGTAATAAAAAATGTAACATAAACCCATTGTTGTATGGGTTTTATTACCTAGTGCAATTAGGTAAAAATCATAACATAAATCCATTTCATATTATTGTTGTCATATAAATCACTGTTATATGCAGTAAAATTAAATTTTGAACCTGCTTTGCAGGTGTGCATTACAATCACCAGTAAACTTTAAAAACCCTCAAGATTTTTAAAATTGGGGTGTGCATGTGATTCAATGCCACACTAGATTCAAGTAAATGTGGTATTTTCCTTATCAGCGTGGGGGAGGAATTTCCTTCTTGAGTGTTTTTTGGAAGGAGGATGCATTTATTGGATTGGGACAATGGTGGTGTTCCTACATTCCTCCCAACCTGCCCTTCAAAATTATTAAGGCTGCAATCCTAACCCCACTTTCCTAGGAGTGGCTGGAGATGCTCTTTTCTCTTTCACGTAACACCAGAACTAGGGGACATCTACTAAAATTGAATGTTGGGAGAGTCAGGACAGACAAAAGAAAATATTTCTTTACCCAGCCTGTAATGTGTCTGTGGAACTCCCTGCTACAGGATGTGGTGATGGCATCTAGCCTGAGTGTCTTTAAGAAAGGATTGGACACATTCCTAGAGGAAAGGGCCATCTTGGGTTACACTCCATGAGGTGTGTGTGTAGACACAGACAACCTCAAATGCCAGATGCAGGGATGGCACCTGGATGCAGGTGTCGTTTGTGCTCCCTAAGGCATCAGGTGGGCTGCTGTGAGAAACAGGAAGCTGAACTAATAGGCGTTTGGTCTGATCCAGTGGAGGCTCTTCTTATATTCTTATGTTTTTTATGGAATTACTTTTGAGTAATCCTAAGACATGCTTAGGATTGAACTGTGAGGCATGTTCACCTACACTTGAGTAATTCATATGTGCAACTGCAGGTGTAATCCTAACCAATTTAGGTCAGCACAACTTACCCATTTCCCCATTTCTGAGCTGGCATGGGGAGGCCGGTGCATGTCTTTGCACTGGCCTACCCCCACAGGTATGGCTCAGAAAGCCTTATGGCACTTTTGTGACACACCTGCCATAATTTTCATCCACAAAAATCAGAACAGAACCTTCGGTTTCATTTACCAGTATGTGAATACAATCCTCCAAAATTGGGATTTTCCCTGTTTTTTGGGACCCAGCGCAGGACTTGTGCTGAGACTTAGGCATTTCACTTCCATAGGACTCAAACCATTTTCCTACTTAGCTACCAGCATGTCACTTTGAAGGCACAATCTTAACCAGCACTGGTGTATCTGTACCAGTGGGGCATTCTGCAGTCACAGAGACCTCCTTGAGGTAAGGCAATGACTTGTTCCCTTACCTTGGAATTGCATTGTCATTATAAGAAAATTACTTAGGATCCCTGCCTGTTTTGTCCCAGAGCTTCCACCAACCCCTGCCGCCTGGTATTCCCGCTCTCCACATGGCTTCCCTAATCCTCCTGCTGCCTCCCTCTCACCGCGCGGCTTCCCCAGTCCTCCTACCACCCAGACACCCACTGCCACTTCCCCACTCTTCCAGCCACCCTTTGCCACTTCTCCGTTCCCCACCCACATGCAGCTGGAGCTTCTAGGAGGCTATGCGACCACCACCTTCACTGCTACAGAGGTAAGTACCCCCATCCATGATGATCATATAACCAGATTTTTCTGGATCTGGATCTTTTTTATTCTTCTGTCTGGGTGTTCTCCAAAACGGCTTCATTATCCTCCATTTTGGCTTCATTTTAGAACTTTGCAGTGGTGTGCAGTACCCCATCATGTCATATGTTGTTGGATTCATATTGAAGAGCAGAACCCAATGCAAAAATTGGTTTTGAAATATCTTCTTCCTATCAAAAGTTATGGTCAAAAACCTAAAACTCAAAAATATGCTTTGAGCTCTATGGAAAGTGCCCAATATCGTGTCTTTACTCGTGAGTAGGCAAAGGTGCCATTGTTTGCCAGAAAGGCCAGGCTGAGAGGAATCCAAGACCTTGTGCTCCTTTTTAGGTTCAGGCATCTGGTCACCTTACCCCCACCTCACTTCCCTACTTACTTTTCCCTTTTCCTACTTACCTTACCTATTTACCTTTCCCTTCCCTACTTACCTTCTCCTTCCCTACTGACCTCTCCCACCCCTTCTCCTTCCCTACTGACCTCTCCCACCCCTTTTCCCCTTACTTGCCTGGTTTGTGTTGCTGCAAACTGCTTTGAGGGTGTCTTACATGTCTGTGTCAGAATCACGCATGTTGAAATCACTTGTGTGGCTTGTGTTGCTGCAAACTGATTTGAGGGCATCTTACATGTCTAGGTCAGCATCATGTATGTTGAAGTCACTTGCATGGCTTGTGTTGCTGCAAACTGCTTTGAAGGCGTCTTACGTGTCTGGGTCAGAATCATGTATGTTGAAAGGTTTTCAATTATAAAAGTGTTGAAATTAAGTACAGGAAAGCAATACAAGTATTTTTGCTTTATTTTAATACGTCCTAAATTTGTCCTACATTTTTATAGGAATTTCGGCTTGGGGGACAGGAATTTTGGGTTCGGCATCTGGTCACCCTGCATTTATGGGACATCACTACCAAATTTGTATAGGCAACCATCTGATTGCACAGAGGCAGCGCTCCAAGAAGTGATAATCCAATCAGAGGTTTCTTGAGGGTGAGGTCAGGCAGGAAGCTAAGAATCCCAGACCACTGCACAGATGCTGAGATGCATTAAAAGTGCAAATCAGATACAGGCTCCATTACCTCCCGTATAATTGCTTTGTTTACAGAGCAAAGGAGCCATCAATTCTGTCCATTCGACAGGCTTCAGATTCATAAACACAACCATCCATTCTGGTTACCAGAAAACCACAGAAAAGATTTCCCTGAATTACTTTTACTTTTGAGTAGAAATAGAAAGCAGCAAATATCAAATCTGGGAGAGCAACACAAGCATTGTTCAGCCAACATATATGGAGAAAATTGCTCTGGAACAGAAGCCTTTAAGGAATATCTTTATCTTACAATTTTTTAAGTTATCTTTTTTTCAATAAATAATTTTATTAATTTTATATTTTTTTTAAAAAAGGGAAAAAAGAAAAGTGTTATGAATTTGAATTTGAAAGTGTTAGAATTCTCAGTCTAACGGTTGGTCACAGGTAAGCTGAGATGGTTAGAATATTCAAGATTTGAATATCTGCCAGTTGGGTGTGACAGTTGGAGAACTGTTTGTCCGTTGGAAACGGCAGTTGGAGCTCAGCTTTTCATCAGATCAGAAGAATTCGAATGAAGGACTTAATTCATGTGCATGACCCGGATTGTGTTAGACTACTCTAAACTTGTAAATACAGTAAATAGTTAATCTACTCCACCGTGTCTGTCTTCTCTCTTGTGGCACCTAAACAGTCACAGGACACAACTATGAGTCAACATCCTGACAGAATGAAAAGGAAAAAAGACAGAAAATAAAATAAAACATTTATAATAAATATTGAAAATTATAAGGCAAACACAGAATTCTACTGTAAAACCATTTTTCTTCAATCTCAAACCAATTCTCACAACCTAAAACTCTATCCAAAACAATCTAATGTCTTATTTTAAAATTCCAAGAACAAGAGAATAAAAGAAATATAAATTACCGTATGTAACAATTATCTACTCATCAAATCCATAATTCATTTGATTCATAATCCTTTTTTCATGCAGAAAGTCCATGAATGATTTCCAATTGTCCATAAATTTTTTGCTGATGTTTTTCTTGAGCTAAATTTTAAGTTTTCCCTTTTTCAGCAAAGTCTATTTTTTTTAATTTATTCTAAGAGACTAGAAGAGTCCATCTCATCCACCCCACAACCTTCTCTAGGAAACCACAAGCAGGAGAAAAAGACATGCAATTTGTGTTCATCACCATTCATCCTGTGGCAATGAGTTCCACAGACTAATGATGCATTGTGTGAAGTAGGGTCTTTTTTGTCTGCCCTGATAGCGCACTCCTAGCCGCCACTTAGGCTGACACAAGACCCTTGCACTGGCATGTGGGTGTCGCAAAAGTGCCATAAAAGTGCCATTCTAGTCTCCCATCAGCTCAGAGCGATGGGTAAGTTGCACTGGCCTAAATTGGTTAGGATATCATCCTCAGTCTCCTACTAGTCAATTTCACTGGATGGCCAACCTCTGGTTCTGACAGCATGACCAAGGCAAAAAGTATCTCTATCTTCATACCATGCATAATAGTCTCAAAAATGTGCCTCCCCTGCATCTGGCATTCTGAGGGCATAATTTTCATCAGTTTAGGTCAGCAAAACTCACCAGTCTCCCTGTTCCCATGGTCGTGTATGGAGGCCAGTGCATGTTTGTGCATTTCCCCCCCTTCCCTGGTGTCACACAAATGTCTTATGTGCTACTCTGTGTCATATGACACAAGTGTCTTACTTGCTATGTGTCTTATGACAAATGTCTTACGTGTTACATGCCACAAGTGTCTTACATCTTACTTTTGCTACCCTCAGGTTAAGATGAAACTTGAGCTGGGATTTATGCCAGCCTAATTGGGTTTAGGATTACAGTTTGAGGTAGCCATAAATATGGAGGTTGCACATACCCATTAGCGCTTGTTACCTATGATCAGGGTGACAATATGTCCCTTTTTCCACCCAAGGAAATGTCCTGGATTTTAACCTTATGTCCCAGAAAAAAAAAATCTTCTTTGTCCCCCTTTTCCTTGTACGTG
Organism: Cryptoblepharus egeriae; assembly: GCA_030015325.1. Lineage (NCBI taxonomy): Eukaryota > Metazoa > Chordata > Lepidosauria > Squamata > Scincidae > Cryptoblepharus > Cryptoblepharus egeriae. The sequence goes on along the minus strand of JAREYC010000011.1, from coordinate 18,408,077 downwards.
GACAACATGTAACACACTTTTTACAATGACTCACCGGATGTGATGTCATTAATCTGGAAGTGATGTAATGGCAAGAAGTGACATCATCATCCTTCTTGTAGTTAATACATTTTATGTAATAAATTATATGTAACTGATTTAAATTTCATAATAAGTTTAAATTAAGCTCATAAAAGCAATGTTTATCAGTGTTACAGTGTTAATCAGTCTGTATTTTGTCATATCCTACATTTTTCTTGCATGTCCTACATTTTGGGGGTCCTGCTTGTACTCTTTTCTTGGTTATGACATACAGTCACTCGTGATGGACTTTTCTTCTAGAAATGAGCCCAATCACCTCTTAAAGGCACATAGACTAGATGCCATTACCACATCCTGTGACAAGGAGTAATTACAGTACATGCTAGGTAAAGAGATTTCTTTTTTTCTGTCCTTTAACTCTCCCAACACTCAGTTTTATTGGATATGCCCTAGTTCTAGTGTGTACTGTACATCTTTCATGAAAGTGAGTCTTTAAACCTATTTTTCATTGTTTTCTTTATACACTGATTTTTTTAATCCGTGAACCTCCTATAGTTCATGGATAATGGATAGTGGATAATGAGGGACATCTGCACATTCTAGAGAACCTCATCCCTGCTCACTTTCACTGGTTCTTCAGACTCCCACCTTGAGCAGTTCAGTTCAGGCATCCCTACATTTTCTGTAGTAAAGACAGATGCAAAGAATACATTCAACTTCCTCTTTTAGACTTCCTTTGCTATCTGTCTATCTGATGCAAAGGACCCAACTGTCTTCCCAGCTGGTTTCCTGCTTTTAATGTAAACTCATTTTTGTTTGGCTTGCTGTTTATAACCATGAGTTCCCATATTCTTTTTTTTTTACATCCCTTATTGTCGAGAGGAGATATGATCATGTTCTTCAAATACTTAGAAGGGTAGTCATATGGAAGAAGGAACAAATCTGTCCTCAGCAGTGGCACAGCTAAGGGGGTGCAGGGGTTTACAGTTGCTGTGGGCAGCAAGCTTTTAGGGAACAAGCTGAGCTTAACGTAATTGTGAAAAATGAGGAATGCATTAAAAAAATACCATCATGTTATACCCGTATTTACTCGAATCTAATGCACTGTTGAATCTAATGTTCACCCCTATTTTAAAAGCCTTGAGATTTAAAGAATGTTTACAGGTGATTGTAATGTGCAGCTGCAAAGCAGGTACAAATTTAACTTTACTGCATATAATAATGAGTTTTATGATATGTAATAACAATAATAATTTACCCTTTGTTTAAATCTATTTTTGAACCAAATTTGTGGGGGTGCCTGGGCAGGATGAGGCCCAGAGAGCATTACTCAGCACTGGCCACTGGGTGCCAATAGGTCCCAGTGGACAGTACCAGGTACCAGGATTCTGACCAGGCACCACCAGTAAGTAGCAGGCACCAGCAGATAGTGGGCACTGGACATCCCTACTTGGCACCACAAGGCCACTGGATACCATAAGGCACCACAAGGCCAGTGGACAGTAAGTCAAATCATGTACCAGGCTCCATGTATCATACCACAGAGATGGTCAGTAAGGAAGTTGTTCCTCCACCAGGTCTTTCTTGACAGCCTTTGAGGTCGCAGTGAGTTCCTTGAAGCAGCACCAATGAACCTACAATGAAGAGAAGGATTTGAAACATCACATCCTGTCATCCATTTTTCATTTCTTTTCTCCATTCATTCGTTCCTCTGCAGAAGAGAAGGGTCTAGGTCCCAGACAGCATGCAAATGAGCACAGAGCATTTTGGGTAAGAATAGCTGGTTCCACCTGCAAGCTGAGTCAGGAGCCCCATGTAGAAGAATGCAGGAAGTATGTCCTGGAAACATTTCAGCCTTGCAAATACACTCTTGCTTTTAAACCATCCCCCACAACCATAGGTACCCCTTCTGACCAGGTGCAGGTTTCGGGGCTGGGTTTGATCAGTCTTCAGTGTTAAGTATAGGGATAAAAACATGCTGCACCCCTTTTCTCCCCCCCCCAGGAATTAAATTTCTGAAAATCGAATCTTAGTGGGTGCTCCTGTCAAGGAAGGAATATCCACCTCCCCAATTTTCATGATTCTATGTGTAGGGATTGGGGCAAGGCGTTGATCAGCCAGTGCTTCTTCAATTGAAAGTATAGAGAGGAATATGGTTCTTAGTGGGTGCCTCAATTACAGAAGAAACACCCTCCCCAAATTTCACACTTCTAGGTCCAGCGGCTTTGGCTGGGCAATAATGAGTCAGTGAGTGAGTCAGTGACTTTTCAGTTTTATATATATATCGATAAAATGGCAATGGGTCTATGTTATGATTCTTTACCTAATTGCACTACCTTTACACAACAAAGGTTTTATGTTAAATTTCAATTACAATATAGTAAAACTGAATACTAATACTTATAAAAAACCTGTATTTACTCAAATGTAATGCACCTTTGAATCTAATGTACACCCGGATTTTGGAGCCTAAATTTGGCTGGGAAAGGTGAGCGTTACATTTGAGTAAATAGGGTACATCATTCGAAAGGTAATTTAATGCCAAATGCAATGAAACAAACTGCATTGGAATATCTGTATTCTTCCAAAAGCTATGACTATATGACTATTCACTATAAAAATGAAAACACAATTGCCTATGGGTCAAAAAGTGGATTTTTGTAACTCAAAACTGACCCAAAAGTCTGATTGCTATGAGATGAAATTATGACACAGTATGGAACTAATAAGGTGTTTATATAATTCAGTTCCCATTTCCATATACATATCATAATACTGTACAGTTACCCTAGCTTACTGGGTAAAGAGGCACTTTTAAATGGTGCTCCTCTAATAGTGGGAGGGGGGAATAACCATCCCTATTTGCTCCAGCAAAATATTTGTAACCAATAAGGTTATAAAGGTTTTCTTTGACCCAGATTTGCCTTTTGGGGCGACATTTTGAGCTCTGCACCAGGATTCATGATCATTAGATAAGCCACTGGTCCTCAGCTACCTCTGAGAATGGGTACATCCAATGGGTACAAACTGCAAGAGAGGACATTGCAGTGGGACTTCAGAAAGAAATTCTTGATGGGGCTGTTGGCAGTGGAACAGTTTGACAAAAGAGGTGGTGGATTCTTCTTCATTGAAGATCATCAAGCAGATGCTCAACGGATACCTGTTGGAAAATGTTCCAGGATGATTTCCTATTACCAGGAAGAAGTTGGACTAGATGACCATGTGGGTTCCTGCCATCTCTATAACCCATACATTTCTGTTGCCAGTTTTGTGTTCCTCATTAGGAACATAAGAAGAACTCTGCTGGATCAGGCCAAGGACCTATGGAATCCAGCTTTCTGTATTTCACAGTGGCCCATCAGATGTCTCTTTGGGACAAGACATCAGTTTTCTGAAGGAAGCCTTCTCTTTGATAGCTTCCTTGACTCCACTCATGAGGAATGTTATCTGGGGTATAAAGTTTTTTTGGGACCCTTCCTCTCTCCATCGGATCATAATGTCCATGAATTATGATATATAGAACTATCTAAGCGTACATAAGAGGGCCAGTCTTCTCACAATATGTGCAATATATCATTTTCTGATATCCCAGGAAATTTATGGGTCCCTCCTATAGCTTCTGGGTTCCTTTTTTGATGCACCCCCTGCACTTCCCTCTTTTGGGCCCCAATAAGATCAAAAAAATATAAGATTGCAGGAAATTCTGGGTTCTGGGCATCTTTTTGTCTCCAGGGTCAAAATTTTCTTCCATCCTTCTGTCCTACCCTCGTTTCAAGGCACCCAGCCTAATGGTAAGGAGTTCTGCATACTTACTACATGCACAGACCCCAGCATGACTTCTAACCTATGGTGGTGATGGAGATTTCATATATCCACCTGACCAATCCAGGATAACCATATGTCCTCTTCTACCCAGAAATGTCCTCTTTTATAACCTTGTGTCCTGAAAAAATTTATTTTTATTTTTTATTTATTTAAGCAATTTGTATCCCACCTTTCTTCCCCAATAAGGGGGAACTCAAGGTGGCCAAACAACAATTAAAAAACAATAAAACACCACTAAAATTAGATACGGTAATAGAGATTAAAACACAATTAAAATGTAGTTAAAATACAATTAGATTAAAGCTAAAAACATAGACTAAAAATGATAAAACAAAAATGATAAAAACAAAAGCCCCCCCAACCTCTGTCCCCATTAAAAAGCTTTTTTAAAATAATAGGTTTTAAGGCTCCACCTGAAGCTCTGTATTGAGGGAGCTTTCCTCAGTTCTAAGGGGAGGGAGTTCCAAAGCCGGGGTGCCGCCACCGAGAAGGCCCTATCTCTGGCCGCCACACCTCTCACATCTCTTAGTGGCAGCACAGTCAGTAGGGCCCCCTCAGATGACCTTAGGTGATGGGTCAGATTGTCCAGAAGAAGGCGGTCCCTCAGATACCCTGGACCCGAGCCATTTAGGGCTTTAAAGATCAGGACCAGCACTTTGAATTCAGCCCAGAAACAAATGGGCAGCCAGTGTAGTTGCTGAAGAAGTGGCCCGACAGAGTCAAACCAACAAGCCCCAGCAACCACACGGGCCGCCGCATTCTGGACTAGTTGAAGCTTCCAGACCGTCTTCAGAGGCAGCCCCACGTAGAGTGCATTACAATAATCTAGTCTCGATGTCACTAGGTCACCGTGGCCAGATCCAAGCGACTCAGGTATGGTTGCAGTTGGCGGATCAGCTGAAACTGAGCAAAGGCTCCCCTGGCCACAGCCACCACCTGGAGCTCCAGGAGCAGCTGCGAATCCAGGAGAAGCCCCAAGCTGTGTACCTGCTCCTTCAGAGGGAGTACAAACCCATGCAGAGCAGGATGATATTCTAATACCCGAGTTGAGGACTTCCGGACCAGGAGAACCTCTGTCTTGTCAGGATTTAATCTCAGCTTGTTCACCCTCATCCAGTCCCCCACTGCCTCCAGACAACGATTCAGGACTTCAACTGCCTCCTTGGACTCAGGAGGAAAGGAGAGATAGAGCTGGGTGTCATCAGCGTACTGATGACACCTCACTCCAAAGCTCCAGATGACCTCTCCCAGAAGCTTCACGTAGATGTTAAATAGCATGGGGAGTAGAATGGAATCTTGTGGCACTGCGCACCAAAGAGGCCAGGGTGCCAAGCAAGTATCCCCCAGCACCACCTTCTGGGACCAGTCAGCCAGGAAGGAGCAGTACCACTGTAAAACAGTGCCTCCAATCCCCAACCCGGCCAACCGACCCAGAAGGACACCATGGTCGATGGTGTCGAAGGCCGCTGAGAGGTCCAGCAGGATCAACAGGGACGCACTCCCCCTGTCCATTCCCCGGCGTAGGTCATCCACCAAGGCAACCAAGGCAATCTCTGTCCCAAACCCTGGCCTGAAACCAGATTGGAAGGGATCCAGATAATCAGCTTCACCCTCTGAAGCTGGATGCCACCACCCGCTCAACCACTTTGCCCAGAAACGGGATGTTTGAGATTATCATTTTAAGATTATTATTGTTGTTGTTGTTGTGGTGGTGGTGGTGGTGGTGGTGGTGGTGGTGATGATGATGATGAAAGATATATGTTTCAGCTTTTATTTTGTCTTAATAGAAGCATCTTCCTCTTATTGGATAGGTTCGGGACCAGCGCACAGTCCAAAAGTGAAAAATCAACATTTGGAAAAATCCAACAAAGTGGAATCATCTTTTTCAACTTGCAAATTGCAAAATAGCATGAAATTTATTAATTTCATATACAAGGTCACAGGGGAAAGGAGGAGGACACTGAAGATTTTTTTCCATGACACAATGCTAAAATACAGGACACATGTCCTGGAAAAAAGATGGTCACCCAGATGTCATAATCAAAAAGAGTAAAATGTCCACCAAAATGTAGGACAGCCATGAAACATATAGGACATTTATAATATAAAAGCTGAAACATACACACATACATGTAGTGTATACTGAATATGCATACTGAATATGCACACACACACACATAAATATATATTACAAACGACAGACCGACAGACAGACAGACAGACAGACAGACAGACAGACAGACAGACAGATAGATAGATAGATAGATAGATAGATAGATAGATAGATAGATAGATAGATAGATAGATAGATAGATAGATTTGGCTGCAATCCTAAGCACACTTTCCTGAAAGTAAGTCCCACTGAACACAATGATACTTACTTCTGAGTAGACATGGATAGGATTGCACCCTAAATCTATTATATATGGTTTACTACTTATAATCTAACAAGAAGGCAATATGCTGCCTGTTCACAAGGAAAAGGAGGAGAATGAAGTTTTTCCAGGACACAAGGATAACATGTTATGGGAAAGAGGACATCTGGTCATCCTGACTTATGGCCAGCCTGAGCCTTCCTCCATCTGATCCCCTTCCTGAGCCTGAGCCTTCCTCCATCAACCCCTTTCCAAAGCACCCAGCCAGGTTGGATGCTTGCCTCCACCCAGTGGCAAGGAGTTCCACCACCCCTGGGTCAAGGAGAATGAGCCTAGTGAGCCCCACAGGACTGGTCCACCTGGGGACAGGGCTGGATGGCATTAAGAGGTGGGGGGAGGGCAGTGCCCGCCCCCTGTCCCGCCCCCTATTTGGGAGAGCAGCAGGCAGGCTGGCAGGCAGGCGGAGTGGAGCTGGTCTTGTCTGGGTGCTGCAGGCGCAGGAGGATGCGGAGGGTCCCGCGGGCGGGGCTGGCGCTGGCGCTGGAGATCGGAGTCCGAGGGATGCTGCTGGGGCTCTTCTGGTGGGTACCAAAGCTGGACCAGACCCTCATGCTTGGAATAACCGCGCAGGCATCTCCTGCATCCCTGATGGGGGATGGGAAGCCCTTCTTTTTTTTGGGGGGGGGGGGTGCCTTTTGCTACTGTAATGACACGTCACTACCACCTCCTTCCTGATGCAGTGGAGATCCTTCCTGGAAAGGGGGGGGGGGCAGCCAGCAGGGAAAGCCATCCTGTGCCAGCATCTACCACCTTCTGCTTGCTTTGCATAGACCAGGCTGGGCTCTGATGCTCTCCTTTTTGGAGAGGAGCATTTTGGGGTGGGCAGGCAGGTGGCTTCTAGGAGGGTATTCCCCTCCCCCTTGTGACAGATGCCGGCTTGCCTTCCCACATTGACCATCTGGCTAGCAACAATGTGGGGAGAGATAGCCTTTGGGGCTGTGACCTTTAGGCGCCACTGCCATGCATGATGCTTTCTGCGTCACCAACCCAGCTGGCACATCATCTAGTATTTCTACCTCCCCTGCCCCATAAGTGTGCATAAGATGTAGTTAGAAGGCTGGCATAAGATTAGTCATAAAATGGGCATAAGTGGGCAAAAGATATAATAATATGGGCATATGTGAGCATAAGATGGGCATAGGGGGGCATAAGACATAGTCATAAAATGGGCATAGGTGGGCATAATACGCAGTCATAAAATGGGCATGGGTGGACCCATCTGGCACTTCACCTAGTCCTAGTGTGTTTCCTTCCCCTGCCCCATAAGTGCGCATAAGATGTAGTTATAAGGTGGGCATGGGATGTAGTCATTAAATGGGCATAAGTGGGCATGAGATGTAATAATATGGGCATAGGTGAGCATAAGATGGGTGTAGGTGGGCATAATATGTGGTCATAAAATGGGCAGAGGAAGGCATAAGATGTAGTCATAATATGGGCATGGGTGGGCATAAGATGCAGTCATAAGATGAGGATTGGTGGACATAAGATGTACGTATAAGGTGGTCACCAGTGGGCATACAATGTAGTCATAAAGATGAGCATTGGTGGGCATGTAGTTATAAGGTGTGCATATCATAAGATGGGCATTGGCGGGCATAAGATGTCGTCATAAGATGGGCATAGGTGGATAATAGATGGTAGCACCACTCTCAGAACAGCACAGGCCTCCTGCTACTGTTCACAGGTGAGTGGGTCTGAATTGATGAAAAACATCAATTTGTGTTTGCATGACATCAGAATTTAGAGTGTTTTCAGCCCTCGCAAGGGAAGGATGGTGAGACCCCATCTGGCACTTTCCCTAGTGTGTCTCCCTTCCCTCCCCATAAGTGGGCAAAAGATGAAATGGCCATGAGGTTGTGCTTCTGTCAGTACACAACAGGAGGTCTAGTCTCTTGCCACTGTTCATCTGAATTGATGCACAACATGTTACACAACATCAGTGATTGATAGGGAGGTGGCAGGACGGTAACCTGGCATTTCCTGCACCCTTGACCTACTGGAAGCACCTGATCAACGGGCCCTTTCCAATTTTCACATGTTGCCATAATGAGGAGGCTCTCCTGTGTTTTGCTCGGGCTGACTTTGATTGTTTGGAGACCCAGAGGATCCTTGCCACATGGAAAGGCTGAATCCAGCAGGTGTGTCCTGTGTTGGTGTGCAGCCTCTAGACATACCCCTTTCCTTGGAGTCAGCCTCACTGAAAGGCAGTGCAGCTTCTGAGAAGACATGCCGAGGATTGAGCAGCAAGAGCTGTGTAGGTTGCTTCACCCATTCACCACATTCCCATGATTCTCTTACTGAAACAGCAGTCACTTGAACATAAGAACGTAAGATGGGCTTCCCCACCCCGCCCAAATCCCCCCTTTTAAATGTATGTAGGCCAGACGCCATCAGCTCATCCTATGGCAAGGAATTCCACAGATTAATAACTTTCTTCATACCATGGATGGAAGAAGATGTGAAGGTGAACCACCATGTTTTCATTTGCCTTTTTTGCAATATTAAGCATTAGGCAACAGTGATTGCCTGGCTGTGCAATCCATAGGTATGGAATGATATAGAAATAATAAGTATAGGAATGTCGGAAGTGTCTGTGTGCTGAATCAGACCATTGTTCCATCTGATCAGGATTGTGACACTGACCAGCAGCAGCTCTCAAGGATGGGGGTTGGACTAGATGATCTATTAGGTCTCTTTCAACTCTTATGATTTTATGACTCCAGGAGAATACTCGTCCCAACACTCCCTGCAGGTACCAGGGATGGTTTGGGGAGGGGAGCACATAGCTTGCCAAGACATACATGAAACTAAAACTTCAGAAGATGCTTGGGGAGGACATGCAGTAGGTGGAAACTGTTATTCTTAATTATATTTTTTTAAAAACCACTTCATCCCTGTAGGTGTATTCCAGAGGGGCACAGAGTGACCAGTGAATTGATTAATAGAGTTGGTGTGTAGGTAGGTAGAGGTTCAAAAGCAAATAGCTGGGAGGGGGAATTGCACCAACCTCATTAGACTGACACAGCAAATAGTCCCAGAGATGCTCCTGATGTTTACCCAGCCATATCCTACGCACCTGTTGGAATCACAAAAGGCAAAAAGCCACCTTTCTCCCACCTTTCTCCTCTTTAGATGCTTAGATGTTGTATTTGCAGATGTTGCAACTCTTTGGAGAGGAAGGGCAACGTTGCGTGACATCTCCAAGGTGATGTCCTCCTTGTTAGTAAAGAAACCAAGGTGAATGTGTAGTGCAAACGTTCTGATAGTACCAAAAAGTCCCACAGGAGGCAACCTGTCCAAGCCTTGTCCAATTTGTAAGTTTTTGAATGGTTGGGGATTCAACCCCATTGCAAAATGCAAGCTTCTGTTCTCCAGACCATACTAATTCTCCTTTGGATCTGCCACCTGGTGAAAGCCTATAGCTCGAGCACTTGCTGCACCTGTGGAACTCTGTGCCACAGGATGTGGTGATGGCACCTGGCAACATTTTATATATATAAATATTGCTTTCTATAACAGCAATATATATTGCTTTCATGTATTTAATTTAAACACACTATTATTTATTATTTAATCTAAAACCATTCCATATTATTTATTAAATATGGTGTGCAATCCTATCCCTGTCTACTCAGCTGTAAGTCCCAATATAATAAATAGGGCTTATTCCCATGTAAGTGAGTTTAGTATTGCAGCCATAATTTATTAATTACAAGAAGGATACTTGCTCCTGCTCACAAGGAAAAGGGGGACAACTGAGATTTTTTTCCCAGGACACAAGACTAAAAAGGGAGACATGTCCTGGAAAAAGAGGACATATGAAGGTTACCCTGGATCCCACTCAATATGGCAGCTTCCTGTGTAATTTCCTCAATTTGTGAAACTTCTCATATGGTGGATCTGTACAGTTTTGTCAACTTTGCTCTTTCTGTAGGATTACCGAACTTCTGCCTCCATTCCAGCGAGTGATTCAGCCCGAAGAGATGTGGCTTTATAAAAACCCTTATGTAGAGTCTGACCATGTTCCTGCCAAGCCCATGTTTGTAAGTGCGCCATAATTTTAAACTGTTTTTTATGGTTAGGGCTGTGTCCACTGTGCAGGTTTTCAAAAAGATGCTGTTTCTATCCAGTTTTGGTCATTACCGGCCCAACTATAAGATATCAGATTGGGGCTGCATCTGTGACAGATTATGAGGGGGCAGAGAGGAGGGTTGCCATAATTGTCTTCCACAAAATCAGGACAGGACCCTCTGTCCCATTTGCCAATATGTGAACGCAATCCCCAAAAATCGGGATTGTCTCTCTTTTTTGGGACATATGGCAACCCTAGCAGAGAGGATAGTGGACTTTCACCCCAAATCTGTTGCCACTCCTTCTGTCCCACTCAACCTTCCCCCCCCCCACCATGTAAGCCACAGTGATCTCACTTCCTCAATAAGCAGATAGTTTCTCTTCCTTGCAGGCCATTGTCCAACCTGGAAATGTTAGACTTAAATAAAATCAAACCAGCATCAGCAAAATCAAGTCCAGCACCTCCAAGGCAAGGAACGTGGTAAAGCAGTGGTTTTCAAACTTTTCAGCTCTGGGACACACTTTTTACAATGACACACCAGATATGAATGATGTCATTAACCTGGAAGTGATGTAATGGCAAGAAGTGACATCATCAAGCAGGAATGTTTTTGACACCCTCCCATACAAGCAAATCAAATCTATGAATTAGGTAAATTAAAAGCTGACAATTAGATGAACATAACATAAGCCTCCCAAGCAGTTTCTGATCTGTTTTTTAAAAAAATTCCCAACCATCCTAAAGGCTTTCCACACTTACCCAGAACTGAGCCCCATTCACACTCATGATTAAAAGTACCTAGTAATCTGTTAAATTTCTTTTAAAGGTCTGTAAAATTTTCCCAAATGCAGTCCCATACCATGGTAGCATCAAGTCTCATTAAACTGACCATTGCTATAAGTGTGCAGTGTTGCTGATTCAAATCAATGAATCTAAGAGCTGTAAAAATACCTTAGGACAGTAGTTCACAAACCAGACATGTCCAAACGTTTTCGCAGGAGGGCCATGTAATCTCTCTGACACTGTGTCGGGGGCCAGAAAAATTATTTACATTTCAAATTTGAATAAATTTACATATAATATTAGAGACATTATAAGGCTTGCCCACGGTCTGAGAGAGGGGTGTTGCTGAGGGCCACATTGAGGCTTAACAAGGGCTAAATTTGGCTCCAGGGCCAGAGTATGGACACCCTTGTACTGTGACCTTTAGCTCAGTGGCATCACTAGGGTTTGCATCACTTGGTGTGGAAGGCCAGCAGATCTTCAGACAAAAGAAAATCCAGTTGCTCTCAAAGCTCTTAAAACCTCTCATGTCTGATGCACCATCTGCGGTTTTTTTAAAAGAACTGAAACTTGAAAATGAAGAATGTGGGTTTTATTGTTTCCTCGTTTGCAGTGCTTCTGCTGATCTGTTTCTGTTCACTTGTTCCAGTTCATTTCCTTCCTATCTCCCCTGGTCCTGATTCTCCTGGCCAAATTTTTCATGAATGCTGACCAAGAAGACACACGAGAAGCTTGCCTTGGTAAGTTCAAAGTGGAGAATGGGGTGATGATAGAGCAGGGTCGGCCTCTCTGAACTACCTGTGAACAAGGGCAATTCTATTCATCATGCATGGAGATTGAACAACCACTAAACAACCTCCATATATTTGATTTGTCACCCAGTCCAGTAGCCTTCTGCCAAATTTGCTTCCACCTCCCAGTGTGCCATGGCTGGTGAGAACAAGGCACTAAACAAACTTTAGGGTCTTGTTTTAGGAAATGTTCATTTGCTGTTATCTGTTATGGTTTCTTAATATTAATACTAATGCTTTCTTTCCTAATACATTTTTCTTTACTAATGCACCTTTCCATTTAAAAAAAGTTTGCCAAATGCCTTATATGGTAAAAGAAATTTGGTTTCCCAAAAGAAAGCACCTTATATCAACCTCAATGCAAAACAGATCCCAGTAGACAGGCATTGGTAGTGATACTATTTTGGAGTGAATAGGAGGAGTTGCTTGCCCCTTCCAAAATCATGAGTCTACCTCTCTGCTAGCAAGGGCAGGGTGACCAATGTCCAGTTTTTCCAGGACATGCCCTCTTTTTTGTATCTTGGAAAAAAATCTTAATTGTCCTTGTTTTACTTGTGAACAGGAAGCATGTAATTAATAAATTATATACAATAAATTATATGTAATTGTTTTAAATTTAATAATGAGTAACAGAGTGTTTAAAATAACCACATGAAAGCAATTAACCTTGAGCAAGGATGATACATAATGTTGTACGTATTCAACTACCTGTATTTGATTCTGGCTACTCTGTATTAATTCCCTACTTCTCTAAGGCCTCCCCCATAACTGCCAAAATATTAAATATGGATCTGATCACAGTTGAGAAGTGAATGATATGCTCTGTGCTCTTTTCTCCCCAGCTGCGAGTCTGGCTCTTTCCTTGAACGGTGTCTTCACCAATGCTGTGAAACTGGTGGTGGGCAGGTGAGAACTTCCAGCACAAGCCTGTGCTTGTCTACTCAGAAGCAAGTCCCACTGTGTTGCATTGTGTTACTCTCCAGAATGTATGCCCAGGGTTGCAACTCTCCAGAATGTGTGCCCAGGGTTGCAGCCTTATTCTGCCTCTGCTGTTTCATTCGTGGTGACATGAATACATTGATCAGGAAGAGAGGGAGCTGTTCCCAGGTCGTGGAAATAGGAAAACTCCTGGCTTCTCAGCAGTGGGCTCGATCCATATTGGAAAAAAGCACTGTCTGGTTGTCAGAAGTCATCAGTCAGAAACATTTACAATGGCCTGTATCAGTGATACTCGCACATTTCAGCCCAGGACCCTCTTTCAAACTTAAAAATCTGATTGGGACCTTACTGGGTCCCAAACTTACTGGGTCCCAAACTTACTGGGATGCCAGAGCTCCTCCATGTCTACTCAGAAGTATGACCCATTGTGTTCAATGAGCCTTACTCCCAGAAAAAACCAGTGCCAGATTCCAAGAGGGTATCCCACACTCTTTTTTGGGCAGGGTAACCATATAGAATAGAGGACAGAGTGCCTCTAACCATTGCATAGAAGAAGGAATTGAGGCAGGTGTAGCTCATCATAGAAGGGTTTAAAAAGCATCACCTGCCTCACAATTCTCCCTACTATGCATTGGTTAAAGGTAGAGGCACTCTGTCCTCCATTCTATATGATCACCCTGTTTTTGAGGGTTCCCAACCCCATTTTTAAGTACCACTGCTTTAGAGGAAACATATGAAAGGAGGCACTGCAATTGGCATTTTTATTTGATTTGGCTGTTTTGTTAAACATGTTATTTTTATTTGCTTTTTAAATCTGTTGGTAGTTTGCCAAATAAGCAAAAATACTGGAACTGAAGTCTTTGATTTAAAAAAATTATCTGCTCATTAGAATTTCTGCAGTGGGCCCTCCTTATCCACATGCTTGGCATGTACAGTTTTCAGTATCAGTAGATGCCAAGCTTACAGCTGTAGGGTCTTAAAGGATATTCTGACATAACTGGTTCTGGTGATTTCTGGTCACATTTGGAGGGGTTCTGAAGTTGTTTAGCCATAGATTTTATTTTCTGCAAAATTTGGTATCCATGAGGGTCAGGAACTTCCACTCTCTCCAGCATCTTACTTTGGGCAACAGACAGATGGACATCTTTTATTCCCCCTGCCTCTCTGTCCTTGGGTAACATCTACGACTGCTGCCCCTCGGTCCAGGCCCCTCTTGCTCCCCAACACTTCATGTCTTTTTTAAAAAGCAAGGCAGGAACATGGGTAGAGCAGTCAAGAAGTGGAGTGGTGGGCTAGACTGTTCACCAACTCTAGTCTTTGCTGCTCTTCCGTGTTTATTTCTTCTGTCCTGGGACCAGCCACTGCCTTTTGCTAAGGCAGGATGGCAGAACAGAGCAGGAGATGTCTGGGATGGACGAGGGACTGGATCACTTCCCTTGGATATGCCACAGACTTGAGTTTTTCTTTCTATAGACCTCGGCCTGATTTCTTCTACCGCTGCTTTCCAGATGGACAGGCGACCCTTCAGCTTTTATGCACGGGTGACGCTCAAATAGTGACTGAAGGACGTAAGAGTTTTCCCAGTGGACATTCCTCTTGTGAGTAGTCCAGTGGCCTTAATGAACAATTCAACCATGGCTGGGGAATGCTAACGGAGAGGGACAGGATCACAATTTGGCAATTGGCTTATGACTAGCAATCCTTAACCAGACCAATGCAAGGTATACCCATCTGACTTCCTTCAGCATCCAAGCTCCTATTTTTAAGGGGTGGTGGTAGAGGGCTTTGCAGTGGCAATTGCAGTCCCAGTTGGCATTGTTCTATCTTGCCTATCTTCCAGTTGCCTTTGCTGGTCTTGCGTTTGGTTCCTTCTACATCGCCGGGAAGCTTCACTGTTTTGCGCCTGGGGGACGTGGGCAGTCCTGGCGCCTGTGTGCTTTTATAACACCTCTCTTTGTTGCGATGCTCATTGCTTTATCCCGCACCTGTGACTACAAGCATCACTGGCAAGGTGAGTGTTGGTGGGGAAGGGGACGGGAATCTTAATAAGAAGGTGAACAAAGCTTCAAGCTGCAACTGAATGCTATCCTATGAAAGGCCCTACAGGCCTCCAAAAGGAACTTCTGGCACCCTGGGGGCTAAATAAATTTTTATACCACTGTTTGGCCAAGTTATGCTCCTGGGTGGTCTTGAACAAAATGAGCCACGTTTTATTTGCTGCGTTGCCTCCTTGACAGCACAAACCTAACTTCAATTAGGCCAGTACAAGTCCCATACTGTCCTGCAGGTTAGGCCATAAGGCACTTCCAAGCCACTCCTGTGGGTTAGGCCACTGTGCAGATATCCATTGGCCTCCCCCACACCACCATGGGAATGGGAAGATGCATGTATTGCACTGGCCTAAATTAGTTAGGATTGTGCCCTGTGTCTCTGATACTTGGGAAAATGTGCTCTCATGATGGTAAGCGCCTTATTTTTTTTAAGGCAACACATAAGTCCATTAACTTAACCTGCTGTTCCACATTTCCAACATCTGGAAATGAATTTTCTTCTCCTTCTCTTTCTCACCAAGATGTGCTGGTTGGCTCGGCGTTGGGCTGGGTGTTGGCCTACCTGTGCTACAGACAACATTACCCACCTTTAACGGACCCCGAGTGCCACAGACCGCTCCAGCGGACGTCCAGGCTCTCTACCACTGAAAGGCAGAAGCTGACCCTCTCGGGGTTCAGCTTGGACGTTTAAAAGATCTCCTGCTTGCCTTGGAACCTGTATGAAAAAAAGGGAGCACAGCCTTTTGGTCTTGCCTTGTGCCTGGAAAAGGACAGTCAGAACCCTGTCCGCCCCCCCCCCCCCCAACACACATGTTTAAAGTGTTAGCTCCCTTATTAGGACTTTGGATGTGCTGCTGCTCTTGGGAGCCTCTGGGCAGGGAAGGAAATGAGGCCACTTGCTTCTCTTCTATGCGGGAGGTTTGTCAATCCCTCTGATCCCTTGAAGCCCAATCTTCTGCCAACAAAGGATTGGCAATTCTGTAGTCAGTCTGCAGCATAGTCTGTAGCACGTTTTGTAACCAGTCTGCAACACAATGTTGCAGTGTTGCATTGTGATGCTGTCCTTGTGATGGGCCAAATGGCAGTTCAGCCTGGTCCTTTCCCCACCACCATCTACCTCCCCACCTGCCCTTATTAACATCCTGCATTGCTACCAGTTTACCATAACTTGCAAGGTGTCTGCAGTACAGTCATACGAGCTGTGTTGAACACACCTAGATTGCCCCTCGGAGATCACTGTGCACTGGACAAACTTAAGCCAGTAGTCTCTAAACTGAGACATGCAGAAAGCTGGGGTTAGTTTTAGGCATGGCTGGTTTTATCATTCTGCCCCACAGCCAGTACCTGATCATTTCAAAGCTTTGCAGTAGATAGTCAATTCTGCCACAGGTCACCCTTGAAGGCTCTGCACCCCATTTCCTGGGGTAGCTTACTGCCCATTGCTTTGTAATGTTTGGATGTGTGTAATGGCTTTGTAATGTTCAGTGTGATGAATGGTGCTACAATAAGGTTTCCCAATCATTGCACCTGGACTGCTAAGCCAGGCTAAGATCTGCCTATGGATCAGAGTTCGGATTCTGACTTAACCTGTAAGTCAAAATCACTGGTCTGTATTTTAGCTATCTAAATTGATTGATAAAAAAAGATAAGAGTTGCTTATCTAACTTCCACCTTCTATTTTACTCCCCATTCCTCTTCCCTATCCACACACAGGTCAGCTGTGGTTTAAAGTCTTCTGGCATCTTAAACATTTATTGAGGTGTCAGATTGCTTGGACTAGCACCCACATCATCTGTGCATGCAATGTTCCATCCATTGGCACATCCTTCAAAAAATTCCAGCATCCCCCCAAAAAGTCAGTAATTTTGAAGAACACGAGCCAAGTTATTTTTGATACTTTTACCAGTGCCAGAGCTCTGAGTGGTGGTTCCTCCTCTGAGACTATGCTGTGATTCAATCACAGGGCCATGCCACCTAAAATGTATAGCTGTGAAGACAAGATGGACACCATCCATAAATGCTAATGAGCTAGTGGTGGCTACACAGGGCTTGTCAGCAGTTGAAGGATAGGATTTAATGTGCTCCTAACAATGGTCCAAGGCTTGGCATTCCTAGCACCCTTAATTGCCTGCACCAGCAATTTTCAATCAATGTGCTGCAAATGGCCCATGGATATGCCACCCTGTTTGGGGGCAGGTCACATTTGTAGGGTCATTGGGGGATGCGAGACCCTGGCTAGCAGTGTGCTGTGTTTTGCCAACTGTCAAAAATGGATGGTGTGACTTGATTGATTTAGCACATAGTTCATACCATGAGATGAAAAAGACTGACAGTTGCTGGTCTACTCCATTCCCTGTTCCTATTTCCCTGACTTCAAAGCCTCAACTTTCCAACTATACAGAAGTGTGTACATATTCATCAGTACAAAACAGGGATAATTTATTTTTGGATGTTAATATTGTGCCTCTTTGGCTTAGAGTTATTCTTGCTCTTATGGACACAACTATGCTGTGCCCTCATTGCACTTTATGGGGATAAACTGGTCACATTTTGATAGTTCAGTATTGCTGTCTTCATCCTTACAGCAAGGTGAGGAGTGGATTCCAAGACTAGAGTAGATCTCAGCCCAGGAAAAATGGGCACAAACATTAGTAGTCTACAGTAGAAGTTAGCCTCCCATGAACTTTGTATTCTCTCCAAGAAGAAGAATTGCTGAACTGAAACCAGTTCTTACTCCTATAGATAACTTTCCAAGCTGCCCTTGACTCTGCTCAGGAAGTGTGGTCTGTATGCAGTTGTAGGCTGAATGTTTCCCATTCCTGCTCTCAAGGTAAAAAAAAATTTTCTAGCATCCAAAAACAGTTCAGCCTTTGTACACAACAAGCTCATCTTGGGTGTGGGTGTCCTTGCAACACCTTGTGTTGTCTCTAAACCCAGCAGTAACTGATGAAAATGTAATTGCCACTCACTTCCAAGAGAAGCAGACTGTTTTTGTAGGACACAGGGGTGTTGGGGGATGCTGAAGGGTGGGAATTTGCATTGCTACTCTTTTGTTAATTATTAGTCCAGTGCCAAATGTTTACTAAGCTGGTTCAGATTTCCTGATAGGTCACATCAGAGACAGAACCACACATTTCTTTGGCCTTTGTGCAAACATTTTGTCAGGAATGGGAGAAAACAAACGGGGCATCAAGCCCAAGATGTTTTGGGGTGCAAGGCCATGTGCCAAATGCTGCTAACCCCCAATCCAGTGGTGTAGCAGTCACAGAGGTAGTACTACTGAAAGGGCAGCCTTAGTGATAATTCAGCTCTCCCATATCTTAAAAATACAATCCACGTTTTGTGTATTTTCTCTGCTCACAGCTAATGAGTTTCTAAGCAAAAAAAGTGCTTATTTAGGGCTCAATCTTAACCAATTTAGGCCAGCACAACTCATCTGCTCCCTGTTCCCATGGTGGTGTGGAAAGGTCAACACATGTCTGGCTTAACCCACCAGGAGTGGCACAAAAGTGCCTTACATGGGACTAGTGCTAGCCTAACTGGGGATTAGGATTGCAGCATTAGTTATCCCAGCCTGTGAAACTCAGACATAAAGTTCATCCCCAACATGTAGTAGTGCTGCTTTCTGTCAAACACCTTCATTGTTATTATCAAATACTTGCAACCAGCTCGTTTTAGGTCTTCAGTTCAGATAACTTGCCAAAGCCCTTACAAGCAGAAAGATTAAAGTAGTGATCAGTCTTATAAGCTGGGCTTTTTAAACACTTTGTACAGTGATGGAGGTAAAAGGGCAAGAATCTTAGTTTAACTGTTGTGGGGTTTTTAATGTGTCCAATAAAATGCCAGAAAAAAATAAGAGCCGAGTCCTGCCTTTAGTCCTTGTACAAAAAATTTGGTTTGCCTCAGCTGAGTTTGAAAATGTTGGGCTGGGTTTCAAATCCCTTCAGGTTGAAAAGAGGAGCCTATTAAATTTTAAGGAAGACACTGCAGGTATGTTAACACAAACACAAACTGCTCCACACTTTATATGGCAAGTTTTGCATTGTGGAGTTGAGCATTTGCTGCTTTGCCCTATATAAATCTTAAATGATGTACACAAACGTAGACATTGGTGTTTGTGCTGGGAAGCCCTTGCACTATGAGATGATCTCAAGATTTTCCTTGCCAAGGCCAAAAAAATACACCATAGCCAAATATTTACTGGAAAAAGTTAAATAACTTTAAATAGACATATTTTACAAAGTGCATAACATTTCAAACAACCGTTTTGCAGGTGGGCTGACATCTTCCCTGTACCCACCCTTCCAACAGATGTTGTAATCCAGAACTTGGGGGCTCGGGTACAGGTCAAGGGGACAAGGTGGGGAATGACACACCAAGTACAGCAAACATTTGGGAGAAAGAACTAAAAGGAATACAAGTGCAGAGTTTTGACAACATAGTGCAGAAAGGAGTGACGCTGTCACCTTTGTAGAGGAGTGTACCCAAAACTTGAGCAAACCCATGGAAACAGCCAATTCATGCCAAGATCTGGACAAAGTGAAGTTGAACCACTACAGCAGAACCACAGTCTTGCAAACATCTGTACATCCAGTTTACAGGCTGATATGTTTTTCACTGTGAAATTCTAGGCCTGTTGTTTGCTACAGCATAATATTCTATGTGTGAAATGTTGAGACTGGTTGCATGGCAGTATGGCCATGCGTTCCAGTTGAAATGTGGACCCACTCAAACCTGTCACTTTCATCTGACCCACTCAAACCTGTCACTTCACCAGACCCCATCTGTCCCTCTCCCAAAAATCAGTTGGTCAACCTCCCTTGTACATCTCTTTGGTCAGAATCAACTGATCACCGGGGAGGATCACTGGGAGGATCACTGGGAATCAACTGGGGAGGAAGAAGCACTGGTGGAGAACTGTGGAAATGCAGTCAATGGTGGAGAATTATAAAACAGGTGCAAACCTAGGCTGACTTCACCAGGGGGAATCTTTGGCTAGGGAGACACATGTGTACTAGGTTGGGTCTTGCCCTACTTATCTGCTTGCTGGGGCCTCATCATGCCCTGCAAAGTCCAGTGCCCAGTATGTTACAAGTTGTTTGCTCACATGCTAAACCTGCACTTCCTCCCTGCCCGTTCCTTTTCCAGGCATCTATTTTTCCTCCCCAAGAGATCAGAATTTGCCATTATGTACGTGGATGTTTAGTCAGATACTTGGGCCTATAGAAAAATGTATTGTGATAAGCACAAGCACTCAGACAATGGGAGGGAAGATCATAGGTATTCAGATAAAATAATACTTATTATTACTGTCTCCTTAGAGCAGTGGAACACAAACCTCTCGGGAGTAAATCTCATGTCTTTGTGGGCAAGGGGGCAAGAGCATCAAAGCAATCCCCAGTATTATGAAACAGGACAGAAAGGGGTTGTTTGAATTTACAGAAGGCTACTGCAAGATGCAGGAGAAGTAGGAAGCCCATGCAGTCCTATATGGAGCTCTTCAAGTTTCAGAATGAGTTAAAGCTATTGCAAACCACCTCCTGGTTGCAACTGCAAACCAAAAGTGGTTTGAAAATTCTTTTACTCAATATCTTAAGATTTGCAGAGCCCTGCAGAGGGCTTCATAGGACTCCCTACAATAGTCCTATTAAGTACAAATGGGGCTAACCTCTATTAGCAATGCAATCCTCTGCCTCACCTTTCCCCTAAAAGTGACCGGGGAAGCTTTACACATGATGGTGTGTCATGACCCACCAATT
Organism: Cryptoblepharus egeriae; assembly: GCA_030015325.1. Classification (NCBI taxonomy): domain Eukaryota; kingdom Metazoa; phylum Chordata; class Lepidosauria; order Squamata; family Scincidae; genus Cryptoblepharus; species Cryptoblepharus egeriae. The sequence continues at coordinate 18,387,398 of JAREYC010000011.1, read as the reverse complement.
TGAATGCCACTGCTTGAGAGGAAACATGGTTGGAAGACATTGCTAACAACGCCAGGACAGTCCTGACAACTCAAGATGCTCTTTCCCTCTGAGGTTGCCTACTCTCTCCCCACCTTATCTGCCAAAGTGCACTGAGGTACAACAGGGGCAGCCAACGACATATGCGTCAAACTCAGGCTTATCTTGTATGCTGAAGCTAACTTGGAAAAACAAAAAGAAGCAGCAGGTAAACAGTACCTTAACAGAGAAGATGTCTGCTCCAAGTCTCAATGGAAAAAAATTTAAGGTTTTTCAAATGTCTTGTTACATTTTTTTCCTAAGTAAACAGCTATGTGCTTATGGGACACACAGCACAATCACCAGACCTCAAGCATCTGCTGCAGGGGACCAGGAATTGGTATGGGCAATCTTTGGGTTTATGTAGCAGCTCCACCTGTTGGGCAACAAGTAGCAGCAGCTACTTTACTAAACCAAAATACAACACAGGAAAGATGCTTTGGATGCCCAATACAACCAGACAACACGAGATGTTGTTAGACCCCTCATTGCTTACTCACAGTGCAACATTACCACAGTGCAACATTACCCAATATTCTCTCTCCAATACGAGGGGCTGCCAACTGAAACAATGTGAGGTTCTAGCACTAATTTGAAGCCATGTCTTGCGCATACCCTGACTTGACACAGCTGGTATTGCAACATCTCACGCACAGATGCCCCGGCCTCTAGTCACACAATACAGTCCAAACAACCAAGGAGCACAAATGGCATGAAATAGTCCAAACTATCAGGGACCACAAACTGCAACTGGGAATCAGGTAAGTGAGACCAAAGACTTTGCTGCACTGCCCTTTGAATGGAAACAGGGCAGGAGAATCCTGTGGAGCTCCAGGCACTGGAGAATTAAGCATGCCGGGCACATCAGCAACAGGTGAGAGGAGGTTACGGTGGACAAGAAGTCTCAGGAAGCTTCCATGTTAGAGAAACCTAAGGAATCAAAAGGAAAAGTCAGGCCAGCAAATCTGACTAGGGTTTGCTACTATCTGTAGCTTTGGGTATCTGCAGTAGTAGGAGGAAAGTATTCCACACAGATACAGGGGGAAGCCTGTACTGTTTAAGAGAACTCACAAGTAACATGGAAAAGGCACAGCAATCAAGCAATGTACATTTCTTTGGAAATGAATTTCTTTGGATCTGCCATATTTTGGAGCACAAGATCTGCATAGGATTGCCATAGTCCCGAAAAATAGGGACAGTCTCGATTTTGGGAGATTGTGTTCATACTGGCAAATATGACAGAGGGTCCTGTTCTGATTCAGTGGAAGAGAATTATGGCAACCCTAGATCTGCAGAATCCATGGAAGAGAGTTCTGAATGAAGAATGAAGCCACCACCAATGTCCAATCTTCAGCTCTCTGACAACCCTCTATGTTCACTTCAAGGTTGATAGCTGTTTCCAAAAGTTGTATATGCAAGCACACATTCCCCCTCCCCAGATTAGTGGCAAGTTACCAACCTCTCTACTCAAAAGACAAAATAGATGCAATGTGGAAAATCCACAATGTGATCTGACTTTTTCCAAAACATTTAGTGCATCTGTAGGGTGACCAGTTCTGAGCCTATTTTTTTTCAAAGTTCAGAAAATGGTAGGACTACAAGGGAACAAAATCCTACCCTGAAGTTAAAACACAAGAAACCAACTGACCCTCCCCCATCTAAAATATGGGAGAGCCTTCTGGACATTTTCTATGTCATACCAATTCTAGGCAAACCTGGCAAATGAGAGGCAGAGGTTCTTGATCTAAACCTTCTTAATATAGGGAACTAGAATAACACTCGGATCAACAGTGCAGAAAGCTGTTCCAATGATAGCACTGCCAAAGTAAACATGAGGGCCTGATTCAGAACTGCCCTCTTCCTAACTATGGCTCCATACTTTCCTTGGAGAAGATACCATTGAACTCAGTGGTGCTGACTTCTGAGTCAGTATGCTGAGTTTTGCACTGGTGGGGTACCCAGAAGTGGGGGGGTACCCAATTTTGCACTGGTGGGGTAACCCTGCTTACTGGGCAAGAGACACTCTTTCAAGTGGGTGTTCCTCTTTTATTTAGCAGAGGGATAGTAACTGGCCCTACACACCCCAGTAATGTCTGTTCTAGTGGCTTCTGCTGGTGTTCTTTTTGCACTTTAGATTGTGAGCCCTTTTGGGACAGGGACCCATTAGCTATTAATTAGCTATTCATTTTTTCATTTTCTTGTAAACCGCTTTGTGAATTTTTCAGTTGAAAAGCGGTTTATAATTACTGTAGATAGATAGATAGATAGAAGCAATGTAAAATCAACAAGGGTGGAAAATATCAGGACAAAGAGTGGAGAGCCCAGATAACTTACATTTGGTAACCAGACCAGTGCAGTTGGCCCAGCCAAGCTTTATAGGAGAGGCTGATCCATGCAGATCCCCTTTGTTTGGTAGATCTCCTTTAGCAGCAATAGCACCGTGTCTTCTGACTCCCTGGAGAGGAAAAATGTGCATGATGGTTAGGATACTTCTTTGGCAAGTTGGACGGAGACCTGGAAGATCCAGGTTCAAATCCCTCCTCGCCATGAAGGGTCCTGGATGATTGTGGGCCAGTTACTCCCTCTCAGTCTCACCTACCTCACAGGGTTGTTGTGAGGACAAAAGGGTAAAAGCTTTGTAAGCAGCCTTGGGAAATTGCTTTGTCATGGGAAAGGTGGGTTAAAAATTCCTTCAATCAATTTTGCTCTATTTCTTGCCTTTTGCAACATACACTTTAAAAACCAGCAAGAGAGGATTAAAGACCAACAGAGCATAAAGACTATCAAAATGATGGACCAAATTGGTTCTAGGTACCCAGAATGGGGGGAAAAACCCTCTACACTTCATCCTCCCAAAAAGGGGCTATTCAGGGTAGGGGGTGAGTAAAAGTTATCATTGTCATAATTGCTTGGGGGCACTGGTTTCAACTAACAGCCAGAATAGATATTTGCATCCAGGGCTGATGTGCCCACAGTTAAGGAGCGCCCACTGTTTTTGCAAATAAATACAGTGGACCTTAAAACTTTACAAAGATCTTCCTAGAGCAATAGCTCCTTTAGGAGCACATGGACCACTGAGCCAAAAGTTTGAACTGTAAGGGACCACGTGAGGTTGTGGATGTTCTGAATTGTATGTCTGGGTTTGAGAAGCCCTACCCTCCAGATTATCAGAGAGGACAGAGAATAAACCTCCCAATGATATCCAATTGTGGATGTGGACAGTTTTCACTTTCTTTGGTGGTCCATGGAGGTCACTAGCTTGGCAAGACAGTGGAAGTGGTTTTTGGGTTTTTTCCCAGAGACCTTGTGGGCTATTTCTCAGGGGACTTGAAGACCACCTGTGGTCTATGGATTGGAAACTAGTGCCCTGGAGCCATTCAGAGCTGTTCCTTACCAGTAGCAAAGATGGCCCTGAAGTGCAAAGAGATATTCGTTAAAACTTTCGATGGGCTTCTCTTGAAGTACGTAGTCAATGCGGTGGCCCCCGTTCAGCATGCCTACGTTAATCGGAGTGAGTTCTTCTTTTGCTGGAGTGACTGGCTCCTCTGCTTTCGCATCTCCTTTAAGAGGGAGAGGGGGAAATAGCACAGCTGAACATGAATTTTTTTTAGTTAGAATAGACAAAAGAAAATATTTCTTTACCCAGCATGTATATGGTAAGTGGAACTCCTTGCCACAGGATGTGGTGATGGCATCTGGCCTAGGAGCTCTTAGAAGGGGACTGGACAAATCTCTGGTGGAAAAGTCCACCATGGTTGTTATGTGCAACCTCTTTTATATCGGAAGTAAACTATATCTGGATGGCAGATTCATGGGAATGACAGCAGGATGCAGGTATCTTTTGCGCTCCATGAGGCATCTGGTGGGTTTACTATAGGAATCTATAGTAAAGGGATTACTATACTATAGTGGGATTACTATAGTGGGATTACTATAGGAATCTATAGTAAAGGGGCTTTTGGCTTGATCAGGAAGGTTCCTTTTATGTTCTAAATGCCACCCTGTACCCAGATCAGTGCCAAGAGTCCATTCAATGCCAAGGGATCAGAAAGTCGAGATCAGTCCCAAGAGTCCAAGGGCACAGGCAGAATGGATGGGCTCTGCTCTTATGCCTCATTCTTTGGCTTGCAACCCCCAGATCTCTGCTTCCCTCACCTGTTGGCTTCTCTGGACAGGCATCCTGTTCTGATTCTGCATGCTCTGCGGTTCCTGCCTCCACGGCTGGCAGTGAAGTTCTGGTGAACGATTGCCAGGCTATCCTCAAGGAACCCAGCAAGTTGTTCTTGAGATCTGTGCTCATCCTGGTAAGGCCCTCCTTCAGCTCTGGAAACAGAGAGGGTTCAAGCAGTGTCAAAAAGGTAATTCATCCCTGTGATTAAAACCAATCTATTCTGAAAATCCAGGCAACTAATCATTCAAAATACCCACTGCTAGCATACTAAAAAACTTGGATCTTTGTTAAATGATTGAAGATGTTTGCAATTTGTTAGACATGTCTACCAAAATAAAAATACCAACTCACCATGACTTTATTTTTTTGGAGCAAACTTTGAGCACAATCCTATGCATGTACACTCAGAAATGAGCCTCACTGAGTTCAATGAGATGGACTCAAAGGTAAATGATTACAGGGCTGTAGTGGCTCACTGGTTAAAGATGCTGTGCTTAGGAACCTGAAGGTTGGCAGCTTGCCAGATAAGATCTAAGTGCCACATGATGGGGTGAGCTCCCATTATTTTCCCAGCAACTGCCAACCTAGCAGTTTGAAAGCATATAAATCTAAGTAGATAAATAGGTACCACTTCAGTGGGAAGGTAACAGTGTTCCATGCACCTTTGGCATTTAGTCACATGACCATGGAGACTTCTTTGGACAACGCCAGCTCTTCAGCCTTATAATGCTGGCTCTTCACCCTTAAGAGTTGGTCACAACTACCAGGGTAACCTGTGGGGGACACCTTCACCCTCAAGTGTATATAGCAGTGGTTCCCAAACTTCTGGCATTGGTACTCACTTTTTTAAAGGACTCTGCAATGACCCACCTAGCTTTGAGACTTAAAAAGTTTCACTTGACCAGCTAGCTATTCATAACTCTGATTTTACAGTACTTTGTTTACGACCGTAGGAGGGGAATGTCTTGAAATACTTTTTGAGCTCCACATTTGTTGTATCTGGACCATTCTGGTGGCCCTGTGGTCCCCTTGCCCTGATGCTGGCCACATATGATGCTCCATTTCAGCTTCCATAGGGCTTAACACATCTTCCTTGTCAGTCATCTGCTTGTCCTTTTTTACAACCCGCCAAAAACCAAATCCTCACCCACAGTTAGCTGCTTTGGTTTTCCTTTTTAAAGGCAGGTATGATATAAATCAAATAAATAAATGGTGGTGCATCAGACTGCAGTGTAAGATTCAACAGGGAATATCTGAAAAAGCAAAGAAGAAACAGCTACTGCTTTACCTAAATGCATCCTCTTTCTGCCTTTGTGGTGTGGAAGAAGCATCGGCTCAAACTCCACGTTGGGGACAATCAAGGGCTCGATTCTGTATGCCACTGGATCAAACTGTGGAAGAGAGGCAGCAGAGAAGACCTTACTATTTGGGATCATCTATGTATGGTGGCAAACACCACTTCACTGTCTTGTTAAAATAAACTGAGTATCCATATAATAGAAACACTTTCCCTAACAAAATTGCAGAATAGCCACCTTCTCTCTGATCGACATGGATGAATGCTGCTGAGATGAGATCCCAAAACTAAGAGGCTATGGTTGCAATCCTAAAGATTACTTTCCTGGGAGTAAGACCCACTGAACACAATGGGGCTTACTTTTGAGTAGACATGGTTAGGATTGTGTTCTTTGTCTCAGGATCTCCAACTCTTAGTTGCAAGAGGGACCCACATAGCGATGCCATTATTCTCTTCCACAAAACTGGGAAAGGACTTCCAGCCTAACTTGCTAGTATGTGAACGCAGTCCCCCCCCCCCCCCAAACTGGGACTGTCCTAGTTTTCCGGGACATATAGCAACACTAATCCCATAGAGCAAGACCACTGAGCCACTGAACTTCTCTTTTAAAAAAAAATTTTAAGGGTCAGGAATTATTCAGGAATATCCTCTAGCTCATTGTTCTTCAGCCTTTAGGTTGTGACCCCATTGGGTTTGCAAAGCCTCATTTGGGGGTGTATGTGTGGCAACCGTTCAAGGTCTGTGCAAGAGAGGGTTTGAATCCAATCAAATTGTGGTACTGCCTTCTTGAAATTGAGTTCTTGATTTAATCCTGCACAGCCTTTTTCTCACTGTTTTGTCCTACAGCTCCTAAGGCCGGCCCAGATCAGGTTGCAACCTCACAGGTTTGTTGTGAAGACAACAGATGTACGGGGAGGGCTAGATCACTTGTGGGTCGTTGGTCTCATACATTATTTATGTGGGTCCTGGAATGGGAAAGGCCACTGCTTTAGCTAAAAGCATATTTTTCTGTCTAATAATTAGATAAATATCTAATAGATAAATATTAATTTATATTAATTTATGTATCTATCTTAAAATATTAATTTATTAATATTTATTTGTCTTTATTAGTTAATAACAATAACTAATAACGTCTCTATTCCATTGTTCACATGTTTGGGAACGACTTGTCTGTGAACAAAGAACGGAGGGGATGGTGGGTGGCTTTGAAGAGTAGGACTACATGCCCTGCCTTTTTTAAGCGTTTGCTTAAATGCAGAGATTATTGTCATCTCTTCCTCCCTTTCACCTGAAAGCTGGGAGGCCACCTTCAGCACCCTGTTTTACAGCCACAGCCCAGATTACAAGACAGGGCAAGTGGTGGTGGTGGGAAGAGGGAAACAATGCTGTTCATACGTACAGGATGAAAAACATGGAAGAACCCTTTACAAGTTGGCAAGCTGTAGTTTGGGTCAATCTTCTTCACTCCACGTACAGTCAGGAACATCCCAATAGGGGAGCCAAAGGCAAAGAAGATCTGCGGCTTGTAGATCAGCTGAGGATAGTTTGCAGAGACCTGGCAGAGAACAAATGCAACAGAATGACTCGTTTGGAAGGGGAGGAAATAGCAATAATAATTATCTGTGTCCCCTTTTTTAGGGTTGAGAGGGCCACATGTGCAATCTTGAAGCAATTCTTAACGGCAACCTTGTAAAAGGGACTATATTAAACCTTGTAAAGGTTCCTCCCTTTTTGCAGAGATACTGCATTGTTTCCAATCATCTATATTTAGCACTGCAAGACCCAATTCAGTGTTGAATGGATGTCCTTTTCTCCTCCCAGCCTTGCCCCAGAAGGCATTGCAATATTTTCAGGGCTAAAAATAGCACATGAACAGCTCTTTTTAACCTTTTTCATCTCATGACACATTGACACAACACTAAAACAGTTATAAGTTTTTGAACAATTGACAAGGCACACCATGCTGTTAGTGAGGGGCTCATGTATCTCAATGCTCTCCCCAAATTATCCTCCCCAAAACCCGGGGTCTTTTTGAGGGGGAACACACCAGAAAAGAGTACCTGTGAGTACCAGCAGGTGAGTTCCGGCATCTATTTTCCAGAAAAAATAGTACTGCCCAAAACACCCATGGCACACCTGAGAACCATTTGTGGCACACCAATGTGCTGTGGCATGCTGGTTGAAAACGCCACTTGAGGCTTGGAAAGTATGAAATTTCACTTCAAAAATGGTAGGAACCCTGTTACTGGCATGATTTTTTAAAGGCACTTACATTCAGTCACTGGTATCCACTGATCATCAAATCCATAGGTGCCTGACCCATAAACACCAAGGCCTGAAAGTATTTGACAAAATTTTTGGAAGACCCATTGATGGTCTGGCCAGTTTTGTTCTAGAGTTGGCAGGTCAGGAGAAAGAAGAATCTTACCTGCCCTGTCACCACATCCAGGCGTTGAGAGCATATCTCTGCATGTGTGGTGTTTGCCAGGACCTCCTTCTTGATATCTCCATGCTCCCCAGCACCTGCAGATGTCTGATCTTTCAAATCCTGTTAAGAACATTGGACAGTTTTCTCCCACATTCCTGGCCAATCACCTATCCCTTCTGCAGAAGGCTCAATGAAGTGCAGTTACCAAAATGTTGCATAGCTCAGAAATGGTCTGATCTCTGCCCCAAAACTAGGGGAGTTTTGCAAGAACTGTCCATTAATAAAAATAGATGTGGGCTATTTTATTAGCCAATTTGAGACTCGGATAAATTTCCCTACCCTCCTCATCTAAGAATGCACAACTGCTCCCACCTAACCTGTGACAAATTTCACAAGCAACAGGGCTAAAATCACCCCCACTTACTAAATAAATTATATACGCAATATAAATAAATGAAAATATAATAATAAACATAATAAATAAAAATAAATGAATTATAAATAAAATATAAATAAAAATAACATCATAAATAAATGCTTGTATAATCTTATACTGATTACTGACCACTTACTTGGTCCAACTAGGCATTATACATAAATGTGTAAGGTGGTATGGTGTGTTTTTGTTTTTAAATTGCAGATAGGGGAAAATTGGGGAGAAATTACTTTAAGATCTTGCCCCACCATATTTTTGCTTTCTATTATTCCTCCCTCTACTCTGAGCCTATCTTAAATACCTTCCCACCTGATATTATACAGAAAAACAAGATATTTGCCTATTCTAGTTCTGTATACTATGTTTCGAAGAGAAGGGGGTCACCAAATTTTCAACTGCCAGGACCATGTTACTTAGGCTTGCCCTTATTGTGGCGAAGAACAATCAATTCTAAAAATAACTGAGACCTTTGAATGCAATTCCTAAGAATTTTCACATTAGGAGAACCAATTTCCAAATATTTCAGCTTTACGGCTACTTAGTACCCATTTCTCTCTCATATGGGCTCTCAGCCATTGCTTCATTCAACAGGAGGAAAGTACTTGGAGGTGGGCAGGACTGTTCTGTAAATCAGATTGTGGGCCCTCTGGGACAGGGGGTCTTAATTATTTGATTTTATTTGTAAACCTCTTTGTGAACTTTTTGCTGAAAGGGGATATATAAATTTTGTAATTATCATCATCACGTCCACAGAGCAACCCAAGAGCAGTACCTTCAGATAAATTTATGAGATTCAAACCTGGAAAGTGTGTGATCCCATCAAAGGTTAAAAAAAGCATACCTGAGTGCTAGTTTTGTTCCTTAAATAATGCAGGATTTTCATTCTGGGTCCCAAAGGAATTCCCATCTCCTTAAGTTCCTTTTCTGTACACAGTGCCTGGAAAAGAAGAATCCCCAACATATACAGGTGAGTCCTTGTGATCAGCAGTTTTGCAATCTAAAGATTTGATTCAATCTATCTATCTATCTACAGTATTTATATACTGCTTTTCAACTGAAAAGATCAATGCATAGGAAGAAATCAGAGAATTTCCATGAAGCAACCAGAGGCCTTCTGGAGCCTTTTGACAAGCACTTCGGAGCTAAACCTCCAGAGGTCAAACTGTGGATTTAATAACTGTGGATATTGGTAACCATGGGGGATCCAGGAATGGATGGACTCCTCTGTGGATACTGAAAACCTACTGTATACAGGCCTGGTCCAAAGTTCTGCTATAAACAAAGTTCAACGGACAGGGACATTAACAGCATCTCCATCAATGTTCTTCTTTGACAAAGGCAGGGGGTCGGTGACATACTTTTTCCATTCTCAAGAACTGTTCTCAGGGTAGAGGGATTTGTAACCACAGCCCCAGTAAAGGGCTCAGGCAAAAATGATCCCACCACCACTGCAATCAGTGAGGCCCACTACAGTAATTTGCCATGTCGTGCCTTAGCATAAGGATGGGCAAGCATTTTTGCTGGAGGGCCACGTCATCTGTCTGACACTGTATCAGGAGCTCACTTTGAACACACAAATCATATCATTCCAATGAGCATCACACTGCCCTTTCAACAAAGTATTATTATCCACTTATGATGGAGTGGCTGAGATGGAGTGGTTTGCCCAAGGCCACATAGGGCGCAATCCAGAGTAACTACGGGGAGTCCTTGCTCTGGTGTAAGAACAATTTGCTCTGGATTGCAGTATGAATTTCCCATAGGTTTTCATTAGGTGGTGCAGTAACTACGGGTGCACATAATGTCTCTTACGTGCTCCCGTAGTTACTCTGGATTGTAGGGTTAGTGAGTTTGTGGCAGATGAAAGATTTGAACTAGGGAATCCCAAATTTCCAGCTCTCACTTTGAGCGACTAAGCAACATACACATCTCAGGAGGATCCACATACAAGTCATGCCTCATTAGCTACTGGGATTATATTCCATTTTCTTCCAGAAACCCAATGAATTAAAAAAATCAGTGGATATGACATCAGTGGATAAATAGCTTTAAGGACCCAGTTCCAAGATTCTTTATTCTCCACTGTTTCCCCAGAATGCAATAGTATAGATGTTACACCACATTTCTGGTGCAATCCTAATCATGTCTACTCAGAAGTAAGTCCCATTGTGTTCTATATGACTTACTCTCAGGAAAGTGTCTTTAGGATTGCAGCCTTAGTCACTAGATTGGGTAAATAATGGAAACTAATGAAAATAATTATAATTATTTAGCAGAACAAAGGTAGGAAATTGAATTTTGCTGCTTTTTTTGTTTTATTACAAGGCATTTAAAGGTGGACCCAAGTATCAGTCAAATCAGTGTATTCCAAGGTTTTCCTTGTACATCCTTGGCTCACTTAAGGTTTGTTCTCCCCCACAATTATCAATATTTTCATAGGAAGCTCAGTAACCATAGGAAGCTCAGTAACCAGGGTGACCATATGTCCTCTTTTTCCAGGATATGTCCTCTTCTTTAGCCCCGTGTCCTAAAAAAATCTTCACTGTCCTCCTTTTCCTTGTAAGCAGCATGTAGCTTACTTGTAATTAATGAATTATATGTAATAAATTAAGAGCACAATCCTAACCATGTCTACTCAAAAGTAAGCCCCATTGTGTTCAGTGGGTCTTAATTTCAGGAAAGTGTCTTTAGGATTGCAGCCTACATGTAAGGTAAGGGGCTGCAGTGGCTCAGTAGTTAAAGGCATTGTGCCTATCGACCTGAAGATCAGCAGCAGGTCAGTAGTTTGAGACCTGAGTACTCCAAAATGGGGTGAGCTCTCATCCTTAGCCCAGCTCCTGCCAAGCTAGCAGTTTGAAAGCATGTAAAATGCAAGTAGATAAATAAGTACCACTTCAGTGGGAAGGTAAAAGCATTCTATGAGTTTTGGCATTTAGTAATGCCGGCCACATGTCCAGGGAAGTGTCTGGACAATGCTGGATCTTTGGCTTAGAAACAGGGATGAGCACCACACCCCAGAGTCATTCACAACTAGCAGGGCAATCTGCAGGGGACACCTTTACCTGTAAAAGGTAAGGTAAGGTCACCCCTCACTGGTTGCTGAGACTGGTGTCTATAGGGTGTGATGCTCATATCTGTGACCTTCCAATTCTAGGATTTTTTTTTTTGGGTCCTGACATCTGGTCACCCTGCTGAGTATAGGTTCGACACAGAGAAGTTCCCAGATCCCATCCCTGGGATCTCCAAATGAGTCAGAGAAAAATTCTCAGCTGAAATTCTGAATTGCTGCTGCCAACCTATACCTGCAATACGGATACAAGGAGACCTAATGAAGGAGCCTAAATGTCGACACATATTCTATACAAGAGGAAAGCAGGGATGATCCAAAGCTCCGAGCAAATAGCGGCAATTCATGCTGGACCTACCAGGGCTCGGGTGTCCACCGCCTCCCTCTCAAACACAGAGCAATATTCAGTCAGTTCAAGTTCCTTCAAGATTTCAGCCACTGACTTCAAATCCTCTTGCCTGGCTGGTTTTAGCAGCTGGGATGCCTGGGAAAGAGGTAGAACAGAATAAGAAAACAATCCTCATATTTTTGCAAACTATTTAAGTAAGATACATAAGGCAGAAAAGTATCACAGGGCACAGCTGCACTATGACTTGCCTCTTTCAGGACCATGTTACTGAGTTAGAATGGTGCAAGTCCCAGGACAGGTCCCATGCTGGCCTGGGGTTATTGCAATAGTGCCATGTAGCACTTCTGTGCCACTCCTGGAAGGCTGAGGTTAGGCCAGTGCACAGATATTCCACCACAGGAACAGGGAGATTGATGTACTGGTTTAAATTGGTTAGGATTGTGACCGCACAACCTTTTAGCCCCTACAAAGATATGTATTAATCTGCCTCCTGCCAGACTTCCAACTACTGGGTCAATAGCACACAACTGAAACCTAGCACACTTTCCAAAATTAACCAGTTCTGCTAACTTAAGGATGATCACATTTTTCTTCTCTGCTTGAGGTGCTCATTTAGATCCATTTTCCAAACACATTCTCAGATAACTGCTGGCTTTTGTTATTTTTGGAAGGAGAATATTGATTGCATCTCAGTCCCAGTGTGTGACTGTGTAACCTTAGATTGCAGGCCACTGAGGTGAGAGACCCAAGGGCTCATCTACTGGCAGGCTGCTGAAAACAAAAACCAAAGAGGGCTTAGTTCCATGACCTCTACCAAAACCATCTTTCTTTTTACTTTAGAATTTTTTTAAAAAAACAATGTTTTTAAACTTACAGCCTGGAAAAGAGTTCTGTATAACCATTTTACACATCCATTGAACTTTGCTGCTTTTTAAAATTTTTATTAGTATAAAACAAACCACATTACTGGAAAACAAAAAACTGCAGTATTGGCTTGGGATTTGCCCTGACATAGTAATAATTTAAGCAATATTAAGCACACTAGCCCCCAAATCCAGAGTAACTACGGGAGCACGTAAAAGACTTTACATGCACCCATAGTTACTGCACCACTTAGTGAAAACCTGTTAACCAGCAGGCCAGGGTTCGAGACCCAGGTCAGCCCCACAAGACAGGGTGAGTTCCTGTCCTTAGCCCAGCTCTGCGACGCAGCTGGATCCAACTGGCTCTGCCTTTCCATTGGACTAATTCAGTGGCGTGGAGAGGGGGGATTGGGTAACAGCCTATCTCCATAACAATCCAACCCAGGCTTTCATGCTTTGTATGCAGAGTATGCAGCGCCGAGCATGATACCATAGTCTTTCAAGTCTGACGGAGGCCTGCTTTTAGTGAAAACCTAAGGAAAATTCATATTGGAATCCAGAGTAAGTTGTTCTTACACTGGAGCAAGGACTCCCCATAGTTACTCTGGATTTTGCCAAAAGTTATTTTAATCAACTGAAATGAAAAATCCCACTGATTTCAAGCTGGGGGGAATGAAGTAAATGCATGTTCTTTATTTTCTCCCACAAAACCCAATGGAGTTGGCTAGAACAGTGGATCTCAAATGTTTCAGCACCAGGACCCAATTTTTCAAAGGACAATTTAGTGTGACCCATTTACACCATACTCTCTCTCTCTCTGAGGGTTACCCTGCCCAAATGTTTCACAGCACTAGATGAATGTGCACAAAAGCCACCAAAAGCATCACTAAAAATGCACAGTCTGAAAAACTCTGTCCCAAAATACACTGCCAAAACATACCTCAATTTTCTCTTCTTCTACCTCTGATGTGCATTTTTGATTCGTGAGAAGATCAAATATTATCAGTGATCCTAATGGGAGAAAAAACTTGGTTCAGTGCACAAAATTATTTTAAAATGTTGTATAGCATTACCTTCAGACAAACTGTACAAGGTGTACGTGAAACAAATTTCATGTTTAGACTGGGTTCCCATCCCCAAGATCTCATTATGTACAGGAAAATATTTCAAAATATCCTAAAATTTTGACTCCAAAACATTTTTGGTCCCAAGCATTTTGGGATAAGGTAGAAGAGGACAAACATTCCACTTTAGGGATCACGGACTTTTAACAATTTTTATAGAAGATAAAAATTCAGCAGGTGCAGCCTGTTATCTCACAGATCCATGATCTGTGTAATGGTCCATAATCCCTAAAGTTAAAAGTTTTCCACCCCTGGGATAAGGGATACTCAGCCCACACACAAGTTGTGTCTGTTGTTGCAGTTCTTAGAGTAGAAGGAAAAGCCAATCTATACCTAAGCTGTGACCTGCTATAGAGACTCCGCCTTTAAAGTCGGGATTCCTTTGCATGAAGAGCAAGTAGAGACGGTTCATTTCAGAGGCAACAGTGTCCACGATGGTTTGACAATAAGTAGAGCTGTTGTAGAAAAAGACGTCCAGTATCGTGTCGTTGATGAAATGGCGTAAGCGATTGATGCTCGGCAACGTGATCCTTTCCAAGTCTCTGAAGGCAAGAGAAGGGCATTTAGAGGGCACAGATTTTCATGCAATCCTTCTCTGGCAGTGCGCATTTCCAAATTAGGATGCCAGCTGGCCACACATAGCTGATACTGTATTCAGCCAAGAGACACCTCAAAAGTGGAGCAAAAAATGATCTTTGCTTACAAAGATGCACAGATCAATGTCTCACACTATATTCACATCTATGCAACTTTATTCCTGAGTCAATCATGTTTAATGAACTCATTCTGAGACTTCGGCTGCAATCCTAAGAGCACTTTCCTGGGAGTAAGGACCACTGAACTTTACTTCTAAGTAGACATGAATGGGACTGCAATGTTCTTTGGCTACAAGTCAAAGCAGCCATGTTAAAAATTAAAGATACAGGGGCCATATCCACAGATCCGGTAACAGATTCCTGTATCTTTAATTTGTAGATAGGTCTGGGAGGGGCACTCCATGTGTACCTCCTTTGGACAGCATTCACCTATATCCATGGTTTCAGCTATCTGTAAGAGAGGTGTTTGGAATGGAAAGAGGCACACCTTTCCATTACAATTTTTATGGTGAGTTTAAATCCACGAATAAGGAAACATCAATACCAATATCAATTGGAGATCCATCACAAACAATTCCTATTCTGTTCTGAAATATTTAGCACTATGACAGCTAAGATGGCACTGGCATTTTATACGAACTACTCAGAGCTCACAAACGGCTTGTGCTAGCGTGTAAATAAACAACATGTTTTCTGGAAATCATGGCAAGGATTCACTTACACATCCACTCCGGTGTGCAAAGTGCTGTGCCAATTAACCGGAAGGAATTCTACACGGCCAATCTGCTGCTGCTCCTGAGCTTTCTTGAAGTGTGCCGGCAACATGCTCAGAGAAACATTGCGGAAGTCGTTCACTGGGAGAAAATAAATATTAAAGAAATCAATTCTGCATGGAACAGCCACTTGCTGATAAAAGCCCACTAGGCTGGCATGTGTAACCTGAAGCCAATTCATGGGGCTACAAGGTCAATTCAGGTGGACAAACAGCAGCGATTATCAGGCGGTAGTAGGGGTACTTTTCATATCATTTCCATGAAATTGAAGACACCCCACAGTGAGACCTGTGCAGTTTCCAGGTTCAGTGCAGAGAGCAGTGTTTTTCAACCAGTGGCAACAGTGTGAGAAACAATGCAACAATACTCTGTTTAGACTACAGATATGGGTGACTGTGGGTGGCGCAAGTGGCTGTGCCTGTTAACCAGCAGGCCAGGTTCGAGACCCGGGTCGGCCCCACAAGATAGGGTGAGCTCCTGTCCTTAGCCCAGCTCTGTGACGCCAGCTGGATCCAATCATATTGGCTCTGCCTTTCCATTGGACTAATTCAGTGGTGTGGATAGGGGGAATTTACTGCTTGGGTAACAGCCTTTCCTCCATAACAATCTAACCCAGGCTTTCGTGCTTCGCATGCAGCGTATGCAGTGGTGAGCACGATACCATAGTCTTCCAAGACTGACGGAGGCCTGCTACAGATATGGCATCTGTCAGATCTTCTGGAGATCCTGAACAAGAATATTCTCCTTGAAATAATTACCACATTGCACAATGCTTCGGAACCGAATGTCACAGGCTGGTCCAATTCCATGAACAACAAAAACCAAATGATCCATTTGTGGAGGTTCTCCTGGAATTTAAAAAAAGAGTGCCTGAAATTAGGGCTGTTTGCAAATAGGTGCGTTAGTTCTAAGAATAGCTGATTTGTTATCATTCCATTTTTTTATAAAAAGAAAATCAGTGGCTGCTGTATTTAGAGCAAGTATTTTGTTATAATGTCCAGTAATTATGAGGGGGAAAATACAATTACAAAGCATTAGACCAGTGATTTTCAACCAGTGTGCCATGGCGTGTGGATAGTCCTCAGGTGTGCCGCGGGAATTTGGAGATTGACATTCATTAATAAGACAATTGGGGGATTTGAACAATCTGGTGTGCCTTGTCAATGGTAAAAACAAATGACGGTGTGCCTTGACAATTTTAGTGCCTTGATTAGTGTGCCATGAGATGAAAAAGGTTGAAAATCACTGCATTAAACAAATACTTCCTGTACTTTATAGCATTGGGACCCATTTTTACAATCTATTGCAACCCACACAGCTTTTACTAGATAAAAAAAAAATCAATGCAGGAAATAATAATAATAATAATAATAATAATAATAATAATAATAATAATAATAATAATAATACTTTTTATTGTCATTGTACACAAGCATACAATGAAATATTTAGGCGCACTTTTCAGGATATAGACTCAAACTGATCACTGGAGTGCCAAGCTGCTGCATGTACATGTGCCACCACATATTTTTATTCATTAATAAGATATTAATGATCGGGGTCATGTGTTCCTGATCATACATATGACCAGAGACCATACATACAGTATACATGTGTGTAGATTGGCTACATTTGCAACACTTGCCCTAAAAATGGAGTTTAACGACTTGGCCCCCAAAACTTTACAGTCATTCCAGGGTACCCAGAAGGTTGATGTGCAGATGAGCAGAGCAAGATGAGCAGTTGGGGACTTTCAAACCAGACAAAAGACTGAAAGTGGATTCACACATTATCTACAACATATTACTAGAGAAAATTAGAAAGTGTTTCATTTTAATTTATGAGTATGAAGATGACCTCATACCTTCATACATGAGTATGAAGATGACCTCATACCTCATACCATGAGAATGGTCTCTCCATCTAGAATGCCCGCTAATGCAATTTTCTTCTTCAAATAGGGCAAAAGTTCTTGTAAATTTTTTTTTCAATTCATAATTGTTTTGCAACTCACTTAAGTTCATGACCCACTGGTACATTCAGACCCACAGTTTGGGAAATAATGCATTAGATAAAACCTGCTGGAAAACATTCTCCCATCAATATTAATACAGTACATACACAATTTTATGTCCTTGTGTGCATCCAAAGGCCCAAGCTGTTCCCCCAACAACTTAATTTGGGCTTCAATCCTTTTCACACTGCCCAAATGAACTGCCTTATCTGGGACTTCTAGGACCAGTTACTATTCAAATGGTGTCAGCTTAAGTTCAAAACAAAATGGTGGGTCCCAATCCATTTAACCACAGCTTTCAATGAAGAAGCCTTGTGTACACAAGTGAGACATGTACAAAATAGACACAGTGAAAAGTAAAACCACATACTTACCAGTGGGGATTTCCACAGAAATATTTTCCACCCCTCTCTTCACCGTCCTTGGCCGGCCTTGCTCCGTAGGGCTCGTCGCCCAGTCATCAGATATCGCTACTGGCTGGTAGTGTACCATCAGCTTGAAAGAACCACCAAAAGAACACATTTTAGAACCAGAGAAGTGGAGGAATTTATGTTTAATTAATTGCAAAATGCACTGATTTGGAAGAGACATTCCCTTCTCCAGAAAGTTCTACAGGTCCCAAAATAAAATCAAAGCTGTGCACTCCATGTTAAACAGGCCTCCGTCAGTCTTAAAAGACTATGGTATCGTGCTCGGTGCTTTATAAGCTGCATGCGAAGCAAGAAAGCCTAGGTTAGATTGTTATGGAGAACAGGCTGTTACCTCAGCAGCAAATCCCCCCTCTCACGCCACTGAATTAGTCCAACGGAAAGGCAGAGCCGATACAATTGGATCCAGCTGGCATTGCAGAGCTGGGATAAGGACAGGAGCTCACCCCGTCTTGTGGGACCGACCCAGGTCTCAAACCCAGGCCTGCTGGTTAACAGGCACAGTGTCTTAACCACTTGCGCCACCCACATGTCCTACCTATACCCTGCAGGTAATACACTTGGACCACCACAGACAGTCTGTTCCCATGGGTGAAACCTGCAGATAACATCATCCATATGTGGGGGTTATCATCCACATCCAGAAAGTAGTCTGACGACTGTGGAGGCCTTCAAAACCTTCAAAGGTTTTTCTAAAAGTAATGCATTTCTAAGGCCTTCCCATAAGGAGCCAGGTGTAGCCTCCCTTGGCTCAGACAACCTCTCAGACACTACTGTAAAACTCTTCCAGTTATGTCAATAAGGTGTCCCTCGTGGCATGTGTCAGGAGCCACACTGGATCAAATCCACAGATAAGGACAAGCTTGTACTTGAAAAAAGACCGAAAAACAAATATTCTCAGGAAAACCCATATGCTTTGCTGTACCTTTGGGTTATGCAATATAATTATTTCCCTAGTGGGAGACTCCAGTTTCTTTTTCCACTCATCCAGAGTAACGCAGATCATATAAGTGTCCTGAGAAGAGAGGAAAATTTTGTAAGGTGTCAAAGATATTTCTACAGGACTTTCATTTTTCAGTTCTATTCACGATTACTCAAAGGTGAGCCTCATCAACACACAAACAAGTCCATTTTTGCATTACTGTCCTCCATTGACTCAAGGAACCCGGACCTCATTGGAAAAACATGGAGTCATGGATTCACCGGCACCTTCTCCAACAAAACCTGTTTTGATTTATTATGATTAACAATACAGTGGTACCTTGCTTAACAAGCACCTCACTTAACAAGTGTTTCACATAACAAGCAAAAATTTCCAAGAAACCTCACTTCACATAACAAGTTCCGCTTCACTATAAGAGCACTTATACAGCCCTGACGCTCCTCGCAAAAGCTCTTTAAAAGGGCTGCTGGCCAGTGCTGCTGCCTCTAACTGTCCCCAACTTGGAGGGACAAGTTAACTGCTTGGAGGGACAAGGTAACTGCTCCCAAGTGCAGCCTAACTGCTCCCCTAGGCTCCCCTAACTGCAGCCTAAGTAGACTTCATAGGATCATGCACATTGAATGCATGTTTTGAATTCAATTACAGTGTTTTTTCATCATTGTAACATACAGTTAATATTTTTATATGAATATTTTTTGGGTTGTGGAACCAATAGTCTGAGTTTCCATTATTTCCTATGGGAAAATCTGCTTCACTTAAAGATCATTTCACTTAAAGAGCATGCCTCCGGAACGAATTAAGCTCTTTATGCGATACTGCTTTCAACAGGAGTGATTCACAAAGTGATGTGAGATGTGTGGCGGCCAGAGATAGGGCCTTCTCGGTGGTGGCACTCCGGCTTTGGAACTCCCTCCCCTTAGAACTGAGGAAAGCTCCCTCAATACAGAGCTTCAGGTGGAGCCTAAAAACCTTTTATTTTAAGAAAGCAATTTAGTGGGGCAGAGGTTTGGGGGTTATTGTTTGTATTGTTTTTAGCTTCTATGTTTTAATTGTTTTTAATTGAATGTTCTATTTAATGTTTGTAATTATGTTTTAATGTGAGCCACTTTGAGTCGGTCTACGACCCAAGAAAGGCAGGATATATGGATGAATATATTTAAGTGGTTCGTACAGTAAAATAAAACAATAAATGGTTCATAAATGCTTCAATAAGTGGTTTATACAGTAAAATAAAACAATTCCCTGCCCCTAAAGGGCTCATAATCTCCTTTGTCTTAGTGATTATGCTGCCTTTTCCCTTACTCCAAGTAATGTGGCAGCAGCCTCAATGGGTCTACTCAGAGCTGTGCTACTGATTTCAGTGGCATAACTTCAAGTATAATAGAGCCAAGTAGCCTGAAGGTGCTCCACACTGCCCAGAAAATACAGTTTGGATCCATCTGCCCCCAGGTTAATTTTACCTCCAACTCTTCACTGAAGTTCTCAGAGTATGGAATATATCGGTTATCCTTGTCTCCCTTATAAAACCAACTGCAGCGTCTCACTTCGGACTCCGCTTCCTCCCAGTAGACAGCATAGCGTCGCCGCTTTTTTAAGTGGACGTCATACCTTCCCCCTTCGGTTGGGACAACCAGATCCTCAGAGTGCTTACCTGTGAAACACAAGGACAGAGGAACTGAACTGAAGATAGGAAAGGAAGCACCTGAAAGCCACACGACCACAACTGGGCTCTGAGAACCAAACCTGGGTTAGACCAGTCTAAGAAAGCTAAGTTACACTGGTTAGACCAGTCTAAAGCTAAGGCATGAATTCCACCCACTGTATTGACTATTTTTCCGGTAAATTCCCTCTAATACATTATGCCAAGTGGCAAAGAATCAGGGTTTCTCAGTTGGAAACATTCAGAACACACTCCATATGGTTTCACTTGAGCCATCTATAATCTGGAATTGAAGTAATGGCAGGTGCAGGATTCAGCAATCACCTCCCATCTTGCAGGACTGATACCCATCTCCTGTATCTCTCCCCAGCCCTGGGAACTGTCTACTTTCTCAATGAGGGGCAATCTTAACCAATTTAGGCCAGCACAACTCACTTGCTTCCTGTTTCGAAGGTGGTATGGGGAGGCCGGCGCATATCCGTGCAGTGGCCTGACCCTCCCAGGCATGGCACAGAAGTATCTTATGGCATTTTGCAACACCCCCAGGCCAGCACAGGATTTGTGCTGGAACTTATGCTGGCTTAACTGTGCTAGGATATCTAGACAAGTACTCGGTGATCAAAACAACCCAGCATGGATTTACCAAGAATAAATCTTGCCAGACAAATCTGATCTCCTTTTTTGATCGGGTTACAAGCTTACTGGACAGTGGCAATGCTGTGGATGTCATTTATCTTGACTTCAGCAAAGCATTTGACAAGGTCCCACATGACATTTTAATTGGGAAGTTGGAAAAATATGGGCTAGACGAGGCAATTGTTAGGTGGATCTGCAACTGGTTTGATGGCCGCACTCAAAGGGTTGTAGTAAATGGGTCTGCATCAACCTGGAGATCGGTTTCAAGTGGGGTACCCCAGGGCTCTGTCTTGGGCCCAGTTCTCTTTAATATTTTTATCAATGACTTGGAGGAAGGGATATGGGGGAGCCTGATCAAATTTGTGGATGACACCAAGCTGGGAGGAGTAGCAAACACATTAGAAGACAGGAGAAGCCTCCAGGAGGATCTGGATAAACTAGAATCCTGGGCTGTAACAGAATGAATTTCAACAGGGTTCTGCACTTAGGAAATAAAAATCAGAAATACAGGTATAAAATGGGGGATACTTGACTTGGCAGCACAACATGTGAGTGGGACCTTGGAGTAGCAGTGGATCACAAGCTGAACATGAGTCAGCAGTGTGATGTGTCTGCAAAGAAGGCAAATGCCATTTTAGGTTGCATTAAGAGGACTGTAGCTTCCAAGTCGCGAGAAGTTATCGTTCCTCTTTATTCAGCATTGGTCAGACCTCACCTTGAATACTGTGTTCAGTTCTGGGCACCTCACTTTAAGAAGGATGCAGCCAAACTGGAGCAAGTCCAGAGGAGAGCGACAAGAATGATCAGTGGGATGAAAGGGAAGCCCTACGAGGAAAGGTTGGGGGAACTTGGGATGTTCAGCCTGGAGAAGAGGAGGCTGAGGGGAGACATGATTGCCCTCTTCAGATACCTGAAGGGCTGTCATATGGAGGAAGGGGCCAATTTGTTCATAGCTGCTTCTGAAAGCAGAACTAGAACCAATGGGTACAAACTGCAAGAGAGGAGATTCCGGTTGGATATCCAGAAAAAATTCCTGACAGTTCGGGTGGTTCGGCAGTGGAACAGATTGCCAAGGGAGGTGGTGGACTCTCCCTCACTGGGGATCTTCAAGCAGAGGCTCGACGAGCACCTGTCGGGGATGATGTAGGAGGATTTCGTGCTGCAGGCAGGGGGTTGGACTAGATGACCTACTAGGTCCCTTCCAACTCTATGATTCTATGACTCTAGGTGCTGGGACAGTTAGGCCCAGGTGTTCCAATAAGAAGCTGGTCTCAAACGAATGACCACAGCCACTGCACCCATCTAATCTTATGGCAAGAACAACTCCTTCAAATCATCA
Source organism: Cryptoblepharus egeriae (assembly GCA_030015325.1). Classification (NCBI taxonomy): domain Eukaryota; kingdom Metazoa; phylum Chordata; class Lepidosauria; order Squamata; family Scincidae; genus Cryptoblepharus; species Cryptoblepharus egeriae. The sequence goes on along the minus strand of JAREYC010000011.1, from coordinate 18,365,214 downwards.
GACTGTGTTTATTACTTATTTTTATAATTATTTCTATAATTATTTATTTCTATAATCAGCCATGCTACTGTCCTTGCACAAGTCTTCATCCTATTCATGAGAAAATCTCCTGCTGACATCTGTCCTGCATACTACACACTAGGACAAGGGTGGTGAACCAATGGCATGAGTGCCACAGAGGGCACTCAGAGCTCTCTTGGGCAGCACACAAGCCAGGTCGCCCCAGCATTGCCCCACCAGCTGAGCATCTGATGCACTGGAGGAGTGTGACACTTCTCTGATGGACAGAGTGCTCCCAGACGAGTGCTACCCAGAACTCCAGGCATGTGCTCTAAGAGGGCACTCTAAGACCAGTGTGCATGCCCAGAGACCACCATGGTCCTCTTTGGAGCAGAACACACCGGTGTCCAGTGCGCATGTCTGCTACTCTAGGCATGTGCAAAGGGGGAGGAGCGACCTGAGCCGAAGGCTCATGCCCAAAGTTCAGGGCATGCGCACTGGGCCTGAGTATGCTCAGTCAGCTCTGCCTGGGCACTTGATTTTTAAAAGGTTTGTCATCATTGTTATCGGACAAGGTATTCTGATGGCCTCCAAACTCCACTAACACAGCATAAGATGGTGGGAAATGCTGATTACTTAGACTCTATCCCAGAAAGACTGTAGAACCTAGAAAGACAAGCCTCCTACATTTTTTATTCCCAGCAACAAATTTCAACTTACTGGACTGGTGAGCACTTTCTAACTTTTCCGAATCTTGTCCACTGAAGGGAATCCACTTCTCTCTGGAGTCCACAATCTTGCAATAGAACCAGTGGGGCAAAACCGGTTCATATTTATTTGCTGCTTCTGTTTCTACCGCCTCGAAGGAGCTGGATGAATTTGATGATGGTGAGAGCTCCTTCTGTCGCAGTTCTGCTGCACACATTGCACCACCTAAAAAAAACCCCAGAAAATCAAAGTAAAAAACTGGAAATCTTACCATGAGCGCACGTTCTGGGAGAAGGGAGGAAGGGTGCTCAGAACTGTGTGGATGTGCCCTTCCCCAACGCAGGTAGGCCAGACGCAGAACTTTCCCTCTCTAGGGGAGGGCACCCAGGATACCCAGGATCTTAACTGAGCTGAGAAAATGGTACCCTCCAGACTAGTCCTCAGATGTCAAAGCTGAAAGGCTGAAGACTGAGCATAGAATAATTTAACAGGCCAGTAACCCTAGTAGGGCCACTGGAATAGCAGAAAAAACAAGTTAACAGAGAATGTAACTGAGAAAGGGGGAAAATCACTGTCTTTCTCCCAACCCACACTGCATGACAGTCAACTAGTCCCACCCATGGGAAACCTATGGGAAATGCATAGAGCAATCCAGAGTAAGTGCCTCTTACGTCTTATCGTATTTACTCTGGATTGTAGGGTTAAACAGATAAGAATGTCTATCTTACCAGCATGGGACTGGGACTCATCACCTAGGCTGGTATTGTTCAAACCTATGGCCCAGCGGCCAGATCTGGTGTTTAAAATGGATCCATTAGCCTGGTGAGAGGACCTTTAAATATGTCTCTGCATGGCTCCTCTTCTGAGTTGATCTGGACACCAGGACACTCTTGTGTTCCTCTTCTATTAAGTAGTGAGAGTACAATACAACTGCCCCTCTTCACTGTATCACAGTTTGTTTTTTCCCCTTGTGGCTGTTAGTGTTCTGTGTCTTTTTTTCTATTGTGAGCTCTTTTGGGGACAGGAAGCCATTTAATTTTTTGATTTTCCTTGTAAACCACTTTGTGATCTTTTTGTGGAAAAATTATCATCATCGTGTTTTGCTACAGAATAGCTCATCCTTGGTTAAGGGAAAAAAATGATATTATTTTGAATCAGTTCTACTGGTTTACATGTTACATTTTGGCCATAATTTTATCATGCTACAATACATGATTGCACAATACTATTATAGAAGACAATGCTCTGCTTTGCAGGCTACAGGTGTCCTTGCACATCCTCACATTGTGCCGACGTTGTCAATAAACAGCAGAGCGCACTGCCTGGCTGTCACAAGATGGCTACAGACTTCAGAATTGAAAGAGGCTCACTTCAGAATTGTCCTCTGGAGTTAATGGCCTGTGGAGACACATTTTGGGGGGACAAATTCCCAGTATTTTGTGACACAAGACATGTCCGGACACCTCTGAAACAGATATTCACAAACTGGTCTGTTGATTTCATATTCAGAGATGTGTTAAAAACATGTTCTTGAAACTGGTCAGGGGGAAGGATAATAAGACAAAACAGAGTCTCCGGATTGATTATTTGAGGTGCTGCAATGAAAAAATAAAGGAGTGCCTACACTTTCCATGGAGCATAGGGGGTTGATGGTCAGCACCAAGTTAGCCAACCAATGAAATAGCTGCGCATCAAATACACTAATCCATTCAATCTTTCTGCATAGGCTTCAAACATGCTTCCTGGTTTCAATCACAAGCTGGCTCTGTAGCAAGCGTCCACCCGAGCAAGGGCAACCTTTGCCACTGACTCCCCTCTGGGAAGGAAGGCGCTGGAAAGGCAAACGTCTGGAAAGCAGCAAGCTGCAGCCATTTCTGATGCTACCGAGGCCACGTTTCAAAGCACTGCTGCCCCCTTATCCAGGGAGTGGCTGACACTGTCTAGTCCAAAGGCCATCCTTTCCCCGGCATTTTATGCATTATCCTTAGTTCTCTCCATCTGTCAGCTCTCAATGCTTTCTGCAAGGCAACATCAGCCTGAAGTGCATCCTATACAACATGACATCTTGCAGGACTCTGTCTGGTTCCTCATAATAACATTAAGATGTATAGGGAATACCACATTTACTCGAATATAATGCACCATCAAATATAATGTACACCCTATACTCATAATCAAAATACTGCATTTACTCAATTCTAATTAACATCAAATCTAATGCGCACCCTGATTTTGGAGAATGAATTTGGCTGGAAAAGGTGAGTGTTGTATTTGAGTAAATACAGTCGATTGGTCCATAATAAACCAATCTAAACATCTGGATCAGGCCAATCTAGTCCAGCTGCCTGTATCTCAGTGACCCCACCAGAAGCCTCCAGGAGCACACAGGACAAGAGACTTGCATCCAGGCACCATCCAGCCTTAATCTATACGTAGCACATACATATTACAGCCTGTAAACTTTGGTAGATGTTTCCTCAATAAATTTATCTAATCCCCTTTTAAAAGGCATCTAAGCCAGATGCCATCACCACCTCCTGTGGCAAGCAGTTCCACAGATTAATTTCCACAGATTTTTTTTCCCCACTGGAATTTTTTTTTATCTGACCTAACTCTCCCAACAGTCAATTTTAGTGGATGCCTCCTGGTTTTGGTGTTGATATTTCTCACCATCCAAAGCAACCATAAATTGTGGTTATGCACAATTTAGTAACAATAAACCCCCTCCTCTGCTGACATTGCCGCCCCCCATTCTTTCATAGTTGACTAGTGTGCCCCAGCTTCTTCCTGTTTTGTACATTCTGCATATGCATGTGTAAAAATGTACTGTGCACAAATAGCATACTGGTATTCAATAAGATTTCCTCACATACAAAAATCTTGTTTTTTCCAATTTCTCTCCCCAGAACACAGAACGGGATGTTCACACATTTAGTTGTGATTGAAACCACTTTCCAAGTGTCTCCCAACTTTCTCCTCCTCTGAGGAGCTTCTCTCTCCCCTGCTCCCTTCTGGCTAGCCCGGAGATGCTTCCCTCTCCTCCACTGCTGTTCTCTCCCTCTGCCCACCGCATGTCTGGCCACAGGAGGAACAGCATGGAAGTGTTGCTTTCACTAGGGGCAGGTGCTCTAGGCAGCCCTGACGCTCTTTAAACAGACTGCCGGCCAGCGTGTCTGCCCCAATTGCCAACGAATGCGTTCTTTACGTGAAGCACAGTTTGTTACGTGAAGCAGAATCCTAGAGAAATTTTTGTTACATTAAACATACTTTACGTGAGACGCCACTGTATCAGATATTGTAGATGCTAATTACCCTGTCAAGAGATCAGCTCCTGCAGTTTGCAAGCACATGCACATATCTGAAGGTCTTTATTATTATTATTATTATTATTATTATTATTATTATTATTATTATTATATTATAATAATAATAATAATAATAATAATAATAATAATAATAATAAAATAAAATAAAATAAAAATAATAATATCAGATGTCCTTATTTAGCCTCACAGGGGAAAAGGAGGCCATTTCAGTTCCAGGCTTTAAAAAAGAATTTATTTTTTTAGGGGAAAAAAGAGGTTGTCCATTCACCTTAGTCCTCAGACACCTTATAAGGGATGCTTTATTTCACCTTGGCTGATCTCCTGGGAGTAAGCCCCACTGACTACCATGGGACTTACTTCTGAGTAGACCTGCCTAGGATGGAGGACGGTAAGTGGGGAAGCCATGGGGTGACCCTTCCTTTGCCCCATAGCTGCATTCCCCCATTGCAGCATCCCAGGGATAAGCACTTTCATCTGGCTACATTTTCCTGGGAGGAAGCCCCATTGACTATCATGAGGCTTACTTCTGAGTAGCCCTGCCTAGGATGGGGCTGTCAGGATGGTAAGTGGGGGAAGCCATGGGGTGACCCTCTTTGCCCCATTGCTGCTTTCCCCCTTGCAGCATCTCAGAGATCAGCCCTTTCATCTGGCTACTCTTTCCTGGGAGTAAGCCCCATTGACTATCATGGGGCTTACTTCTGAGTAGACCTGCCTAGGATGGGGCTGTCAGATGCAAAGGAGGGGTGACAAGCTGTGGGGTGACCCCTTTGCCTCCCCTGCCACTCCAAAGGGTCCCCATCCCACCCATGCCTCCTTCCAGCACTGACCCTGGGCGGCCAGGCCGCGATGTCTCCTCTCCGGTCCTTCTCCACCTCCTGCTGCTCCAACAGCCCGACCTGAGGCTACCAAAGGCGGGGAGGGAGGGAAGCGCAGCCAAGACCGCCCCGGACACCAGCCCTGGAGGCGGAGCTGCGCTGGGCTCCTTCTCTCCTCCCTGCAGCTGCAGCAGGAGGATGCAAGCCCTACTCGCGAGTAGACCCATTGCACTTGCTTGCATCCCCAAGACTAGGAAGACTCTGCACCTGCACCCCAGCAGGGAGCACAAGCCTTTGGAAGCCTACTCACGAGTAAGCCCCACTGAGTTCAATGGGATTTACTCCTGTGTAAAGTATGCCTAAGGCAGGGTGATAATATGTTCTCTTTTTTTAGCAAACAAAAAAAATCTTAACTGATTGCAATCCTAAACACACTTTCTTGGGAGTAAGTCCCATTGAACACAATGGGTTTACTTCTGAGTAGACATGGATAAGATTGCACACCCACTGTCCTCCTTTCCCCTGTGAGTAAGCAGCACATCAGCTGCAATCCTAAACACACTTTCCTGAGAGTAAGGCTGCAATCCTAAGGATACTTTCCTGGGAGTAAGACCCATTGAACACAATGGAGCTTACTTTTGAGTAGACATGGAACAGTGCTCTAAATTCCATAGAACAGAATGAGACTTACTTCTGAGTAGACATGCTTAGGAGTGAACCCTTCTTGTAATTAAGAAAAATACATGTAATAAAAATAATCAGTGCAATTCTAGTTGTGTCTACTCGGAAGTAAGTTCCATTGTGTTCAATGGGGCTTACTCCCAGGAAAGTGCTCTTAGAATTGCAGCCTATATTTAATTTTTTTTATTTAATGATAAGTAATACAAACCACAATACTAACCTTCGTGGATAGGATTGCAGCCCAAATCTCCCATTGGTCCACAGTGGAATTTTTTTTTAATTGTAGGGAAATGTGGATATAGGATTGCAGCCTGACCCTGCAAATCTAGGCATGTCTACTTGGAAGAAAGTGTCACAGCCCCTGGTAACACCACTGGGTACTACATACGTATGATTTACAATCTTAAAACAGTGGCAAAGACCTATAAACCTGTTTGGCATTTCATGAACAGTGGCACATGCATGCACAAAAGTTCACTCCCCATGTCCCATGTGCTGTCCCCCTACAAAAAATGCCTAGTTGAAGCGGCTCCCCCAAAGTTAGTTCCCCCACAATCACCTAGGGTATTCCCTTCAGGAGTGACTTGGCTGCAATTCTAACCACCGGGGAGTAAGTACTATTGAACACAGTGGGGCTTACTTCTGCAGAGACATGCTTAGGAATGCACTATAAGAGAAGCAGATGTTTCAGGATAAAAACCATGCACGGGAAGGATTATGGAACACACCACATGCCATAGTGCTGAGCAGGATTGGCACCTAGTTTGGCTAGTTTAAATGAAAAACAAAGCACATGTTTTCATGTGAATGTAGGATTTCCATGTGCGGGTAGCCCTTACTGTGCCATACTAGTGCTCAACCAGTTTAACTGACTGTATTTGTCATCTTGGGGTTCGGGTTTTGAACATTTGTTTGGAGGATCCCAGATCCTTTTGGCCGCTACAAACTGAGCAAATTCTTTGAACCTTTTAATAACTTGAACCTTTAATAACTTTAGGCCTGTTTACCACATTGCTAACCCCTCACATAGTTTAAACTGATGACAGCAAAGCTTACTCAAGGGCCCATTGCTCTCATTCCTGGAGACTGTTTTAGAAAGAAATGCCATACAAAGCATGATTTGGCACTAACCAGTCCTTTTGTAACCCCAAGACAAACCCACCCAAGACATGGCAGTTTCTAGGGACAGATTCCTATAGAAAACCAGGTTGGCCCATGCTTGACCAGATAAAGAAGAGTTAATGGCTAACTGAAATATTACATGATGCTTAAAGAATTGTCACGAATGTGTGACATGGTGTCCACAAGACTTAGCCCCAGCCAGTCTGTAACTGCCATGTAGAAAGGGACTCAACCCCATAGTTCAAAGTCCTCAGTGATATAATGCCGTGGGTGCTGATGTAAGTAAATGTACATTGAGATTCATGAAGGTATGTGGTTGTTCTGGAGCTGTACTTAAATCAGGAACATCCACCCTGGATAATCTTGGACCAGTCATTGGTGATGTTATCTCCAATTACTTCCAGTGGTATTTTGAATAGGTGGATCAGTGTGAAATGGGAGAGGATAACAGTTGAGAAACATACAGAAGTGTCCAAACAGCACTGGGGGCAGATGTGGCCGACCACAGTGAGCCTCCATGTGGCTGGCAGTCAGTCCCTTCTATGCAGCCCTCGGACTAGCCCTGTAGTCCTCTGGAAGCTCCACTCCCCAAAACACAAGCTAATTCTGAAGATTGGAGAAGCTGCACACCTACCTTCCCTCCCTGTGCATGAAAGTGATTTTGAACTGGCTTGAAGATCACCTTTCTGTGTTAGAAAGCATTTACAAACTGATATTCATTCATTCTCTAATACCGGGATTTTCAACCACTGTGACGTGGCACACTGGTGTGTTGTGGATGGTCTGCAGGTATGCCCCAAGACTCTGGGGAGGGTCGTGGAGCAACTGGGGGATTTGAGCCCCCTACCAGCTGCTTGGTATGCCTTGTCAATGGTCAAACAACTGATGGTGTGCCTTGACAATTTTAATGCCAGAGTGTGCCATGAGATGATAAAGGTGCAAAATCACTGCTCTAATATATTCACTTATGTAAATTTATGTATATTTGAAATGTAATAATTTTTTTCTTCCAGTCCCCAACAGTGTCAGAGAGATGATGTGATTTAGACAAAAAAAAAGTTTAGACACCCCTGCTCTAGATCGCAAGTGCAATTTTTGAATCACATGTTCCTTTTAGGCAAGAGGAATGTAGAGTAGCATAATTGTCTTTGGGATGGTGCCAGAGTTGGATGTCACGAGATCAGAGGATAGCAGCTGAATGCAATTTCCACAGGCAAGCATAGATGGTAATGCCCCCTCCCACTCTTTCTGTGTTCATGGATTACAACTGAAAGCTTGTTCACTTTCCTGAAATGGTCCTCCCCGTCAGCTGTCATACTTATAAAAAGCAGAATAACTTGCCCATACAGTCTGTCCTTGGTATCTGTTCCAGGAACCCCTGCAGATACCAAAATACACATAACATCATAACATCTCACGTCTTCATTAACATCTCTGGATGCAACCAGAAGTGCCTTCCAGTTATGTACAGATGTGTTCTGGCATGTGGGGAGGTTTTGTGTATCCTTATTCACTCTCAGAATGCCCATTGGAGACTTCTGCAACCTTTCAGAAGGCTCTGGCAAGGAGGAAATTGCATATGGCCTCCTCGCACCTCAGACCACCTCCTGGACATGACTTCCAGTTGAGACATTGAGTCAAATCAGATCACAAACCCACAGATGAGAAGGGTAGGGACGCCATAATTCTCTTTCACAAAACCAACCCTACAATCCAGAGTAACTACGGGATCACGTAAGAGACATTACATGTACCTGTAGTTACTGCACCACCTAGTGAAAACCTATGGGAAATTCATATTGCAATCCAGAGCAAATTGTTCTTACACCGGAGCAAGGACTCCCTGTAGTTACTCTGGATTGCGCCCTAAGACACTGTCAAACTTTCCAGTATTGAAAGCAATCCCCCCAAAACTGGGACATTCCTAGTTCTGGGGGACATATGGCAACCTTACGTGAGGGCCTAACTGTATTTCTCTCGGAATTGAAAAATGGGAATTTTTAAACCACCTAATCCAAAAATTGAAAAATATTATTTTCATCAATGTACACATGGTAGAACATGTGCATATTGGAAGCTTATTTTAACTTTGGATAGCTTCAAGGTGTATTGCTTGCTGGCAAGATCCATTTTGAAATTTCCAGCTTTTTGCTCATCTGAATTTCAGTGAACCCAGCAAATGCATCATATCATGGTTAGATGCATTGCAGTAACAATGTCTCCGAAACCTTGATTTCCACCAGTTGAGAATACCAGCAAATACATCAGCAAATGACCTTTCATTCACTGGGCTCTCACTGTTGCATAAGGGTGCCAGTTAGTACTAAGACCTCATGAGTAACAGCCATTCATTCCAAAACGCCCACTTACTGCTTTCAAAACAAATCAAGTTCAATCTAGTTTTGGCATTCCTCGTTTTTCATTCATTAAGACTAAGAACCATTAATAGGGTGTTTGTACAGTGTTTACGCTTAACTGCCTTCAGACAGCAGGAGATGGATTGCAGTACCAGTACACAAAAAAGATCTTCCAATATACAGCAAGATATTTTCATATAATTAAAGCATTGATAGAACAGAGACAAAAAAAATTGGTTAATCAAAAGAAGCCCGTATGCAGTCATTAAACAACACACACACATTTATTTTAAATAGACAAAGTGCCCGCATTTATGGAGTGTGACTTTTGCACAGTGAAGATCCCCCAGGGCTCACAGATGACACTGGGAAACCATGGCAGCCACATGTACATTGCTGCTGGAGCGGAGGAAGAGAAGAGATTGCTGTACAGGGAGTAGCACAGCTTAGTAGCAGAGCATCTGCTTCGTCTGCAGAAGGTCCCAGATCCAATCCTGGCCAGCTCCCCTTCCTGAAAGCCTGAAGATTTGCTGTCAACTGGAGACATTTCTATGCTGCATTTTTGTAAAAGGAGGGTGTGAGAAGAGGCCAAATCCTATACAAGATTTCTAAAATGTTAATAGCCACATTTGGCAGGCTATTAATGAAATGATAAATAAAATCAAATATTAGCCACATGATATAGCACACCATTCTGCTTCATTGCTATTACTTTTTATTATTGGTTAAAAATTAATTTAAAAAATTTAATTAATTTAAATCCATTTATCAGGCAAGATTAATTTTTAAAAAAGAAAAAAGGATGGGCCTAAATCTAGCTCAGAATTGCGTGTATTCATTTTCCACCCACAGAAAACGCTAAACAGAAAAGTCTACCATCTGTTTGGCTTGTAGGTTGGAATGAGGCATGATGGTACTTTGGCAGAGAACCTAATCTAATAATAATGCCTTTTTCTGCTAAGCCTTTGGAATAGTTATGTCACGTGGCCTGAACAATCAACAATTGCATTGCTTTTAAAAAAACCTATTTTAATAATGTGTGAAGGACAGCATTTCTTTATGTCTTTCCAGATGTCAGAATTCAGGTTCTGCGAAAACCATTGCCAACTCTGGCTACTGGCAAAGCTGTCGGACATCCAAATGGAGCCAGTTGTTGGAAGAAGGACCCAATCAAGTCACAGCAGAATCACTGACCATTATTAAAAATGAGGGGATGGGAGATCAAAGAGGAAAGAGTTTACTCCTATGGAGGCCTTAGGTAGTTGCTATAACAAGGATGGAAATATGTAGGGAAACAGGGGCATGCATTGTCTCAGGTTCATTCCCTAACATCTGCAGCTAGATATTGCCCATGTGGATAATGAGATTTTTGCAATGGAAGGAAAGCTTTAAGGGATAGTTGTATGGTCCCAAGATCCATAGGTGAGTACCCCCCACCCAGTGACTTGCATCAGTTACAAGTCAGCAGACATTGGCACTGGGCTGGTGTGCTGGGATGGCCCATCAGAACATCAGTTGTAAAAAAAAGGATGAAGAAAAGCACACACACACTTTTTGTAAATGCTACTCCCATCATGGAAGATCCCTTTTACATTGAGGCCTTTTAGGTCTACCAAGTCCTGTTAAGGCTGTCTTTACTTAACAATCAAGCATTTCACCACCCTCCCCACCCCTCTTTCACACTATAGTATTATCTCTGCACTGCATGCACACACCAGCTGGAAAGACTGCCCACTGACATGTACAAACAGCCTTCACATTGCAGTGTAATGCCATCAGTAATGCCATCAGTGTCCCTGGGGAGAGAAGAAAACCTATCACATGCACACCAATAAGAAACAGATATTTTCATTTTGTCACGCCTGTGCGTAACCTACAGAGATTCAGTGTGTTGCATTGGCTATATCAGGGGTGGGCAAACTCCAGCCCATTTGTGGCTCAGGGATCCCCAATTTGGCCCACTGGAGATTGTTGGAGCTCGCATTGGCCCACCGGCATTATTAGAATCCCCATATTGCCTCTGAACAACGTTTGTCTCCATGTATTTCTGGCTTGTCTTTCTGTACATTTTCACTGTGCAAGCGTGTGGCAAACAGTTTATAGTTCTCATGTTCTACAATCCTGTAGTTCTTATTTGCATTATAAATAAGCTAATGAAACAAATTCATTCTTTCATATAAGTTCTGTTCTAATGTATTCATTTATGCAAATTCATTCAAATTTGAAATGTAAATTCCTTTTTCCTCCAGGCTCCCTACAGTATCACTTCTGCAAAAAATGTTTACCCCAGTTTAGATTAGATTTAAATGATACCAGTTTGAATCTCATTGGGCCACAACAGTGGCCAGATGAAGTTGAGTAATCTGCTAGATAGGATTACTGTGACAATAATTTATCAACACTATCCCAGTGTCTTGTGAAATATGAAAATGAAACACTAGCTGCTGATGAAATTAGTAATTAGAATAAAGCTACTGGGGTGTCATTGAGAAAGATGTACAGATCAAGAACATATCACCACTTGCAATGGAGATTATGGCTACAACACTAACCTCGTGAGGCTCACATAAGTCATGTGCTGCCCCAGGAGTGTCACAAAAGTACTATAAGGCCCTTCTGCCCCACTCATGGGGGAGAGGTTAGGCCACTACAAAAGCATATGTTGTCCTCTCCATACCACCTTGGAAAGATATGCCATGTTAGGCCAGCCTAAATTTGTTAGAATTATACTCTAAATTACTGTAATTAAAAGTAGACACTTTCAAGCAAGTCAATGGCTTATAATATCCAGGTAGAAGCAACAGGGGATAAGTTTAATCCATGAACTCCTCCAAGTTTTTCTTGCATTGGATCACCATTAGTGAAATAAACCATGCCAGTGAATAAATTTAAGAAGCTGAGACAATTTATTCACTTTAACGATATTCTAAACTCCTTCCTCATGAACATCCTGATGCAGACAGGCTTTTCAAAATTTGACCTATAGTTGCAAAATTAAATGAGAACTGTAAGAATATCCTGTTAGAAAAATATCTGTGTGTAGGCGAGCAAATACGTTCCATGAAAGTGAAACATAATAAAAGGCACAATCCCAAAAAACCGAAGAAATGTGGATATAAAATCTTTGTCCTTAGTGGTGTCAGCGGATTCACATACAACTTTGAGGTAGCAACTGGAGCAGAAAATATTGTGAAAGATGGAGAGCCAGATTTAGGTGCTACATCCAACATTGTTGTTAGGCTGTCAAACATTCCAAGGAACCAGAACTATATGGTCAACTTTGACAATTACTTCACCTCCATACCACTTCAAGAATTTTTGGCCAAACAAGGTATTCTCAGCCTTGGTACAATTTGAAGAAATAGAATTCCAGACTGTAGGCTACCAACAGACAAAAAAAATGTGGATTCTCGGTGGAGTATGTGAGTAATGTAGAAAATACAGAGATATCCACCGTTGTCTGAAAGGATAATAAAATTGTCACGCTTGCTTCGAGTTTTGTTGGTGAGATACCCAATTCTCAGGTTCAACGCTGTGATAAAAAAGCAGGCCTCCGTTAGTCTTGAAAGACTATGGTATCATGCTCAGCGCTGCATACGTTGCATGCGAAGCACGAAAGCCTGGGTTAGATTGTTATGGAGGATAGGCTGTTACCCAAGCAGCAAATCCCCCCTCTCCACACCACTGAAAGGCAGAGCCAATACGATTGGATCCAGCTAGAGTTGCAGAGCTGGGCTAAGGACAGGAGCTCACCCTGTCTTGTGGGGCCAACCCTGGTCTTGAACCCTGGCCTGCTGGTTAACAGGCACAGTGTCTTAACCACTTGCACCACCCACAGCCCGTCCAAGATAACGCTGTGATAAGAGCAACACAAAATATATTGGTATTGAACGACCACACATAGTTGGCAAATACAGTTGCCACAAGCGTGGGGTCAATCTTATTGTTGAGAAGCAAAAGATGGCAAGTTTGCATGTTCTATCATTTCTTGGACCTTGCAATGGCCATTCCTGGCTATTATATAAAAGAGTTCGCAAGTCTAGGAACATGCAGGACACACAGCTGGCATCTGCTGATTTTTGTCTGGAGGTCGCTATGGTGTTGTTCAAATTAGGCACAAAAACTCATCTGAAGCACCATACCACTGAACCACAAATCCAGGCAAATAAATATAAGGGTCCAGCTCAATACATTCTTCCAGTGGCCATAAGACAAGACCAAGTCGGACATTGGCCAGTATGGGCTGAAAAAAGAATTAGGTATAAGCGTCCAGGATGCATTGTGTGAAAAATGTGGGATAGCATTGTGCTACAACAAGCAAAAGAATTGTTTCAAAGATTTTCACACTTCCTAGTATGTAAAATATTTTTAGCCATTTTAATACAATGTGACATAAATGTCACACTCCCTTTCTATTGTTATTTCATGTTATTATTAAAATTTTGAAAATAAAAATACATTGTTTTTATTTGTGAAAGACTATCCAATACACCAACAATTTTGTATTTTTAAGATGTTGAGTTATGAAGGGTTAATATGGGAGATAGTGTTTGCCATCTGAAGCAAACAACCTGGGATAGAACAACCACAGCTGTCTTAACGCTATCTAAGCCACCATTTCTCAAACTTCTCTGTTTTGCAGCATAGGGCACTGTAACGCACCTCCCTTTCCAGGGCCAGGCTCCCACAGGCCTCAGAAGTCCTCTGCAAGCAACCAGAAGTCATTTACACGAACCTAGGTGCTTCTGAAGGCCTGCAGAACTCTGAAGGTTCAGTGTCACCTCCACTTACATCTGAAGAACTCCAATTTTGAGCCAGTTGGATGTAATGATAGGTGGGAGGGCCCAGTCCATGACCCACCAGACATCCAAGTCTCAACCAACCTGCTGCCAAAAAAATCCTCATCTAGGATTTTTAGTCCTGGCTATGGCTCAAGCCTGAGCCTCAAAAGAAAAGAGCAACAACAGCAGCTCATCCATGGTTAGGTTGCACTAACTTCTTGTTACTGACTGTTGAAAACTTCCATGTTGGAAGTTTATTCTGAGAATGGCAAAAACAATGATAAAAAATATAAAGTCGAAAGTCTGGGATAAAAACACCAAACATTTAATGGTTGTTGCAACAGTAGAAGTACTGGACGCTTAGAACACTGGTCAATTTGAGAGCTCCGAAATGAATGATCCAGTGAGTGCCAACAATACAGCTAGGCTCCAAGAAAGACTACAATCATGGCTGACTGGAAACTTAGTGATGAATAATGCAGCAACCTTATTTAGCTGATTAACTGGTTGGGCTAATCTTAGAAGGTACCCTTGACTAGTCAGGAAGCAACGTTATTTTAATACTCAACAAAAACAAAGTGGCAGCTGCCAGTTGAGGATATTTCATAGGAGTGAATATTCTTCTGCAACAGATGCAGACATCTGCCAATCAGGAGTGCAGCTTTTATTCATATACAAGCTAATGCTGATCAAATTATAATTTGGCAATAGCTCTAATTATTACATACATGGTATACATCTTCCTGCTAATGACGCCTCAAGCATCATGTCACAAAGGTGCAAGTGATTGTAGCATAACTAAGTTGCCGCCAACTGTTAATGTTCCCAGCACCACCTAGTGACATAAGCTGGTCACCAACAGAATACCAGGCAGTATTTTTTAGTTCATGTTCTATTTATCAAATGATCACACACCAATATTGTTCTTATTTGCAAACTTATATAAGTGCAAGTTTAAAATTAATCAAGGTTTTATTTCTTGCCTGATGGAACAGAGAATACTTTGCGATGATTCACAGTTACTGTAAGTTTTTTTGTCCTCTTCCAAATAGCAGAAGCTCAATGTACAAGAATCACTAGTTTACACAGATTAAAGTGGAATATAAACATCGCAACATAGATGTCAGAATTAACATACTGCTCCCTGGATCATCTTGCTCTGATAGCAATCTCCCAAGTTATTTCCACCTACCCCCAAAAAGTGAGCACTGCTTTGTACCTTCAGGAGACAGGGTAAAAATTGCACAAACGCAACACTGGCTTTGGATGCACTACTGATTAGCACATCAGTATGGATGCACTGGAACAGGTCACCCATAAGAAGACACAGAACACTACACATCTCTATGCCAAGGAGTGAAGAAGCTGTAAATAATACACACAAAGGGCAGTTAAGAAGACTGAAGACCTGCTTTTACTGGCGCAGCGATGCAACTGAAACGTCTCTGTAGGGTATGTGTTCTGACAAGATAATTAAGCTGTTAAACATCTTGGAGCTCCAGGAGCTCTTCAGAAAGACACATCCTTGTATGAGAATGTCCTTTGCACAATGTCTAGTGGATGAAAAAGCGTGCAGATATCCAAGGAGGCTACTACAGTGAAAGGATTCAATGATCAGGGTCAGCATTTCATCCCCTTTCCCTTACATTCATTGGCAAAACCACATAAAGAATTTGGGACTGGCATTTCCATTTAGTCACCCATATACTTTTAAAACCAAAGCACAAGTCACTACTTATTGCTCTGGGATGGTTCAAAGGGCTGATAACTGAAGCAAACTGGGGATCTTTGGAAGTGCCAGGACTTGGCTTTCAGACTGATGGTAAGCATTTTAGAGTCCCTTCCTTTCCAATTCCTCCAGTATAGCCTGAATTCTGTTAACAGCTTCTTTTCTTGCCAAGCGCACATTGTCCTGACCACCAGTCTCAATGGAGTCCAGCTCCAACAACTTCTTGGTCAGCATTTCCTCCAGCAGGCGATAGTCTTTGTCTGTCTTTTTTCCTACAAATTCATCTACCTCCTCCTCCAAGTTTTCAACCTCCTCCATGACTTGTGTAACCCTCTGGATTCCTGGCTGCGCCACCAATGGTTCTGACGGAGGCTGTTGATTGATTTTAGAAGGTGGTCCATGGTCAACAATCACAGGTGGCTTCCTATGAGCATTATCATACAGTTGGGGTTGTGCACTATACTGCACTTGTGGGGATACAGATGGCTTTGTTTCTAAGTGTGCTGGTTTGTAGTCATTCATGGTCCCAGAAGGCAAACGACTGGCTTCAGGAAAGTAGCTATGCTGGTTAGCTGCTTGTTCCAAATGGCTATATAGGTCCTAAAGTAAGAGACAAGATGCATCAACACTGTTCCAACAATTCCAATCTCCCACATCCTGCAATGAAGGTACTGTGCAAGCAGATCCCCAGGCAACCAAATGCTGGGATACCCTGTTGCTTGTTATTTGCAAAGTCTCCATTCTCAGGATGTCAATGCAAAAAGGTCTGGGCCCAGAGAACAAGGCTTTGAAGCTCTCACAATGACATCCAAATGCACTGTGACCCAATAACCTGAATCCCATGCAACTTTCTGCATGAGCTATGTAACCTCTAAGCAGTTCCAAAAAGTGCATTAACACTTTAGAGATCAACCTCTTGCTGTGCTCCCTCACCCGCCACATAAGACTGATAATTCTAGCAAAGGCTGGCTGACTAGCAAGTTGTGGTGGAAATGTAAGTTCTGATGGAAAAGTAATCTTGGCAAGGAAGGGGGAGTTTTGAACAAGCAACATTACATGGCATTTAGATTTTCTTTTCCCTGACTCATTAGATTAATTCAGTGCTTGCCTGAGAATCCAAGCTTAGGATGCATCTGGGTAAGAATTTACACTAAGAGTAGGTAGGATTGATCTGACAAAGGTAACATGATCTAGGAATATCCTCCTAACCACTGCTGCATTTGCTGAGGTAAAAAATACCCCAAAATTGGTTCACAGGTCTTTAATTTTTCTTCTAATACACCTTTCTAAAAATAGAGGATGCCAGAACTTCCAGGGGCTGGTTGAGATCTGCATGCCCTGAGGGAGGGGGAGACCAGAAGGAGCTCATAACTTCCTTTGGAGTCTGATACTGGCCTGAGAATTTTATTACTGAGATTTCTTTTTTAAATGTTGCAAACATTTTATTGGGTGACCTCTTTAGAGGTAGAAAAATGGGATATAAAGACAGCAAATCCTCTTACTTATTTGAGATGCAAGCTTATATATATACACGAACATACTTCAAGATAAGATTAAGATAAGATAAATACATACAGGAACATACTTCAAGATAAGATCTTTTGAACATAGGAACAAATCAGATGTCATCAAATGTAGAATTATGCAAACAGCAAACAGTTTTGTAAAAATATTTTAACAGTAGAGCAATAAGAAGTATTAATAATAAAAAGTATTTTAACAGTAAAGATATTTAATTTACATTACTTTTTCATTTTTTCTTTTTTTACATTGGGTCAAACATGCATTAACACCAATGCATTGGACTTAAGAACAAATCAACAAGCTTATGAACAAGCTTCCGGAATGGAACTCATTTGTAAGTAGGGGACTTAACTGTAATATAAAAAATAAACTTTGGGAATCATTGTGTTTACAATATATTACTTTCAAGTATAGCTGGTTGATATAGAATGGTTCTCAATTATGAGCACAGCAAAAGGCTAATCAGTAGATCAGACAGAAGAAAGAGAAGAGCTATGCAGCTTGGATTGCTATTAAAACCAGGGACAGAAAACTCTCAAAAACATACCTTTGTACCATTATTTGGAACATGCAGAGAAGCTGTTCCACTAGCAGGCCATGTTGCAGAAGATTCTGCAGCATACTGATTCCCATGCCCTACTGATGCAGAAGACCAGCTGTAGGGAGGCTGCATCCCATAAACTCCAGGAGGTTGCCAGGTTGGATCCTGTAGTCTTGGATGGGGTTGTGGTGGTGGCCCTTGCTGGGGAATACCATGATTGCAATCGCCGTACGGATAAGGTGGGACAGAGAAGCCTGGGGTCTGTAGGAAGAATTGGCATTTTCATCCAATCACATGATGGTAAGAGATCAAGATCATTCACCAAACTGAAGGCAACTGCAGCAGGTCTGCTATAACAATCTCTAAGTAAACGGTTCCACTTAATGCTGTTTTATGAGCAAGCATGGGATAAATGTTTTGGAACAGTTTGAGCTGTAATGTTATCCTGTGTTGTGGAGTGAAATGACTAAATAACCCTTCCAGCTGCAATCTCAATGCTTTTCTGACCCTTGCTGGACACAAGAATATGATTCAGGCCATAATCCTTGGAGCATATACCAGGACATAACTGCCCATGGAACTCAGCAAGATAGTTCTTGGGATAAAATACATTACAGCATGTAAAAAAGATCATGTTATGGAATATGATGTCATTGTCTCCTCTGGAATTTTAATAAACGATTTAACAGCATGTAGTGGAAAAGGTACAGACTTGATTTTTGCCAGCATTGGTTAAAAAAAGTAAGAACGATTTAACAACAATGTCAGTGATAGAGATAGGTTACTTATCCCTCCCTAACAGCTGTCACTAGCTTCCTTACCTGTGAAGGGGGGTATCCTGGTACTTGCCTTCTGACTATGCAACCTTCTGCTGGGCAGTCTGGTGTGGAGTAATTCCAGCTGGGAACTGGTGATGGAGTTCTATAAGGTTCTGGAGGATACTGGGCATGAGAACACCCTGAGGAATAGTAGGTATTCGATTGTGGGACATTGGGATATGGTGGTCCTGTGCCATGAGAAGAGTATGGAGTGCCATAAATGCCATTTGCATAGGAAGGATTAATTCCCTAGAGAACAAGAGAATGAGAGACAGATCAGCATAGACAACAAAAACACCACATTTCAGGAATACTTCAACATGATCTTGTATTAGATGGTCAATATCTAGCTTTAGGATTCTAGATCTTTAGGAGCTCAGTGGTGCAATGAAATCCAACAAGTTTCTACCATAACAGAAAAAGTTATACCCTCTCAAAATTCCTGCTCATGTAGCTTTTAAAGGGACAGCTTTTCATCAAATAAAACTGTGTGGTTTTCTGCACATGATATTGCTTCACTGTAGAATTTGTTCAATTCTTCAGCATCAAGAATTGCCTTTGGATCCATGGAAGGCAGCAACTACTAGGCAGACAGGCACTAGATATAGACAATACAGACTGTTTATCTAGATTAACATGAAGACTTCCAGATTTTTATTGAATAATAAGTTATTTCTGATAAGTTACGATTTCTTGACTACACACTTCAATAAGGAATGGAAGACTGGAAAGACCTCCAAGGAGGAGTACAGGCAGATAGTCCGGTCCTGTAGGGAGGGGGTCAGGAATGCAAAAGCTTAGTTAGTATGAGCTGAGGCTGGCCAGGGGAGTAAAGGATAACAAAAAGAGCTTCCTTAGATATGCCCAAAGGAACAGGAGGAGAAACAAGGGGGTGGGGTTGCTCCTGGGCAAAGATGGACAACAGGTGTCTAGAAACCAGGAGAAGGCAGAGCTGCTCAACTCCTACTTTGCGTCCGTCTATTCTGAGACGGAGGGCTGCGCAAATAGGGGTGGGGGATCATTGGCTGATGTGGGGATGTGCTTGCATCCCCAAAGAGGTAATGGTAACATGGATGGTGCAGAACAGCAGATTATGATTGACAGAGAACTGGTTCGTCACCACTTAGCTAGCCTAAATGAATTCAAGTCATTTGGACCAGATGAGCTGCATCCTTGAGTTCTTAAGGAACTGGCAGATGTCCTTGCAGAGCCTCTGTCGATCATCTTTGAGAAATCCTTGAGGAGTGGAGAAGTGCCACTGGACTGGAAGAGGGCAAATGTAGTCCCAATTTATAAGAAGGGGAAAAAAGAAGACCTGGGAAATTATAGACCAGTCAGTTTGACTTCAGTCCCAGGCAAGATATTAGAACAAATCATAAAACACACAATTTGTGCACATCTAGACAAGTACTCGGTGATCAAAACAACCCAGCATGGATTTACCAAGAATAAATCTTGCCAGACAAATCTGATCTCCTTTTTTGATCGGGTTACGAGCTTACTGGACACTGGCAATGCTGTGGATGTCATTTATCTTGACTTCAGCAAAGCATTTGACAAGGTCCCACATGACATTTTAATTGGGAAGTTGGAAAAATATGGGCTAGACAGGGCAATTGTTAGGTGGATCTGCAACTGGCTCGATGGCCGCACTCAAAGGGTTTTAGTAAATGGTTCTGTGTCAACCTGGAGGTCAGTTTCTAGTGGGGTACCCCAAGGCTCTGTCTTGGGACCGGTTCTCTTTAACATTTTCATCAATGACTTGGAGGAAGGGATACGGGGGAGCCTGATCAAATTTGCAGATGACACCAAGCTGGGAGGAGTAGCAAACACATCAGAAGACAGGAGAAACCTCCAGGAGGATCTGGATAAACTAGAACACTGGGCTGTAACAAATAGAATGGACTTCAACAGGGAGAAGTGCAAGGTTCTGCACTTAGGAAATAAAAACCAAAAAACAGGTATAAAATGGGGGATACTTGACTTGGCAGCACAACATGTGAGCAGGACCTTGGAGTCGCCATGGATCACAAGCTGAACATGAGTCAGCAGTGTGATGTGTCTGCAAAGAAGGCAAATGCCATTTTAGGCTGCATTAAGAGGACTGTAGCTTCCAAGTCGCAAGAAGTTATCGTTCCTCTTTACTCTGCATTGGTAAAACCTCACCAGGAGTACTGTGTTCAGTTCTGGGCACCTCACTTTATGAAAGATGCAGCCAAACTGGAGCAAGTCCAGAGGAGAGCGACAAGAATGATCAGTGGGATGGAAGGAAAAGTCTTACGAGGAAAGGTTGGGGGAACTTGGGATGTTCAGCCTGGAGAAGAGGAGGCTGAGGGGAGACATGATTGCCCTCTTCAGATACTTGAAGGGCTGTCATAGGGAGGAAGGGGCTCATTTGTTCATAGTTGCTTCTGAAAGCAGAACTAGAACCAATGGGTACAAACTGCAAGAAAGAAGATTCCGGTTGGATATCCAGAAAAAATTCCTGACGGTTCGGGCGGTTCGGCAGTGGAACAGATTGCCAAGGGAGGTGGTGGACTCTCCCTCACTGGGGGTCTTCAAGCAGAGGCTTGATGAGCATCTGTTGGGGATGATGTAGGAGGATTTCCTGCTGCAGGCAGGGGGTTGGACTAGATGACTTACTAGGTCCCTTTTAACTTTAGGATTCTATGATTCTAACCCTTAGCTGGGCTAAAATAATCCAGTAATCCAAGAACACTGAGGAAACTGTCACTTTTGTAATGCCTGGCACATTGCTGATATTTAATTGTTAAATAATATATTGTGGAATATACTGCAATCTGCAATCCCTATTTAATTATAGGTTAGGATCAAGGGATATGTACTTAAGTTGACACATTCAGTTTTTGCCCACCCTGTACTTATTACGCCTTAATGAATTTACAACAGAACATCATGTGCCTGCACACAACAGCCATCTGTAACATGGCTGTCTGTAACTGAGGGAGCTGATGTAATTCCAAAGTCTGCTTGTGGGCATAATACTTGAGTGTACATTGGGCCAAAACAACCAATACAGAAGGGTACTATCATAAGAATGTTCCTTGTTTGTTTGTTTGTTTGTTCCTCTAGTCTTAATTTTTAGTAAATTTTGGTTGCGTCAGCTACTTGGTTTGAATTCCTCTTTCAAATTAAAGACTGTTTCACTTACACCTTTTTACAAGCTGCATGTATGTTACTTTTATCTAGTACCACTTCTCCAAATTAATAACCTTATTTCTATGTTTTGTTTGCAATTTAATCCTTCATCTATCTACCTTTGGGACTTTGGCAACTGTGTTAATAGCTAAAGAATACTCACTGCCCATTAAGGAGAAGGAATTGACTGAATATCTGAAGTCAAGGAGAAGTTTGGAACAGGCTTCTCAATGAAAGCTGCACAGTGCCAATGGGTAGAGATTTATATTTCTGGTAAGAGGATTACAGCCTATGGGCTCAATCCTGAGTAACTATGGGGAGTCCATGCTGTGGTGTAAGAACAATTTACTCTGGATTGCAATATGAATTTCCCATAGGTTTTCACTAGGTGGTGCAGTAACTACGGGTGCACGTAATGTCTCTTATGTGCTCCCGTAGTTACTCTGGATTTGGGAATAAGACAATTGCTCTTTGGAAGTACTGCTGTGCTCAAGTTTAACTGAGTAACTACGGGGAGTCCATGCTGTGGTGTAAGAACAATTTACTCTGGATTGCAATATGAATTTCCCATAGGTTTTCATTAAGTAGTGCCATAACTACGGGTACACGTAATGTCTCCCTTAGTTACTCTGGATTGTAGGGTATGTCTTAATGAAAACACTGGGCTTATTTCTGAGTAAGGTAAACAATACCTTTTTCAAACACATCTACAAGGGATACATATGGTGTTTATGGAGGAGGTCTTAACCCTCCTAGATGGGGAAGATGGTTGCAGAAAATGTATTCCTCAAAACATAAAGGTTAATATTGCCATTAATCATTCCTGCCACACAGTGTTTTACAATCCAGATCACTTGCCCTAACAAGACTTTGAAGTCAGTCACCAAAATTCCTTCTGTGCATAAGAACTGAACAAGAATATAGCCATTTGTCGTTTCCACTTTGCAGGTTCACTTTGCATGCAGTTTCAGACTCAGGGTGCAATCCTAACGAATTTAGGCTGGCCTAACTCACATGGCATATCTTTCCATGGTAGAGAGGGGAGGTTGACTTATCCCTGTACAGTGGCCCAGCCCTCCTCCCCCTCCCACAAGAAGGGCAGCAGTGCCTTACAGCACTTTTGTAACAAGTGCAAGTAAGTAAGTTTCTGTTTTCTGTCTGAAACTTCCCTGTCTTAAATCCCATCGAGCTGTGATTTTGAAGACCATGCTGAGCTCAGTGGACAGAGGCCTAATTAAGTAAGATAATTTCACACATGGCAACATTTCAGCTATGAATTCCCTAATACTTCTGGTCAGATCAGACTCAGCTTCTCATTTCTTCTATTGTACTTGGAGATGAGACAGGACCCTGCTACACTAACTGGAAAGAAAACAGAACTATGTAGCTACTTTTAAGTTTGCTAGGCACAGAAGTATCCTTGCGTCAACACTACTCAGTATAAATCACATTCACATTTGCATGTACTTAGAACTTGACAAATACCCACCTTTAGTTTAAATCCCTATTCAGATTAGGTACAAGGAAAGAGATGAAGAAATTAGAATTATGATCAGCTGCACAAGGCACGAGATCAGGTGCCATGGTCCTTGCATCTCTACATTAATCACAGATTGTAATATCCTGAGCATGACAACTTCGGTGGACAAGGCTTTCCCAAGACAAGTTATGCATACTATGACTTCATCCTTCCAATGTTGACAGTTACTTTCAACAGTGGAACAAAAACACAGATGGTGTTCAGCAATCCAGTAATTGTAGAGACTGGTCTCTAGAGCTATTCTATTTTGTTTAGAGTAAGATGGTTCATTCTGCCTGTTTCCATTACTGTACCTCGCCTTGGAGTTCAGGTCCAACAGGATATGGATTTTGATAGGCAGTCCTAGGCTGTGAATTCCAGTATTGGGCCCCAAATCCAGGATAAGGAGGCTGCTCCTAGAGGAGACAAACAACAAATCACTTCTAGAATTATACTGTGTAACCCAAAAATTATTAATGTTGAATGTTTCTTGCACAATTTAAAGGCACAGTTTCAATTCTGAAATCTCAGTCATTTTGACTTCAAAATATATTTACTAGTGGAATTGTGGGAGGAAAATTTCAAGAATATTTGCACTGGGCATCAGAGAGCACAAGGCTCCAGAAGGTAGTGGCAGGCAGCAGGAAGCACTGGGCATCCCTACCATGAACTGGGCAACTACGGGACCTCTTATGTCAACGTAAGTAGCACATACTCTGGATTGCTCTATGCATTTCCCATAGGTGGCCCTGTAACTATATCGACGTAAGAGGTCCCATAGTTGCTCTGGATTGTAGCCCTCATCTTTCAAGCCATTGCAGGAAGGAGGGAGCAAAACAGAGTAGTAAAATCTGGGATGGCTCTGAAAGAGAGGAACCCCTTGCACACCATACACAGCAGTTATAGCAATGTACCTAGAGCAGTACTTTATAGCCAAAAAAGCACACTGAATACCAAAATTGTTAAGAGTGCAATGCTAAATCAGGCATTATTGTACTTCCAGTGATAATTTAGCAACAGTAGCAAACAAAGCCCAACTCTTCCAAAACTGAGCCAGACCATAATTGATGGAAGAATCTATCAACAAGACCTCTCAATTGAAAAGTAGGGCCAGCTTAACACTATTTTTTAAAATTGGAAGTGGGCCACTTTTAGTCCCAGTTTTAGACACTGGTTTACAGGAAAGGGGTTGACAACACCTAAATCACTCTACAGAATCTTGCAGTTGAAAAGGCAAAAGTTTGTTAATGGATGTGTTCTGCATGTTTATATTCTTAGAGGACAAGACTGATTGAGCAACCCTCAAAAAGCCATAAACACTTATAGTTCGAACACGTAGACATTAGTGTTTTTTTAACAGACAACTCCCACATCACTGATCACAGCTGCACAACACATAAAGGATACCCCTTATTTCAAAGTTATAATTACACAGAACAGACTTTCAGGGATTCTGACTGGGGGAACATGACCGCTTTCAAGGTCAAGAAAGCCTCATTCTACATCTACCCAAGGTTTGCTGGACAGATTCTCAACCATAAAAAATTAAGTTTCTTAGAATTTTAAAGCAGCGTTTCTCAAAGTGGGGGTTGGGATCCCTTTGGGGATCGCCTAGAACTTTCCTGGGGGTCGCCTAAAGACCCCTGGTGCAGGGGGCCAGGTCATGCTTGCCAGACTTGCGGCTGTAGCTGCGCGCGCACAGGGCAGGCTGACAGCCTCAGGGCCCAATCCTATGCATGCCTACTCTGAAATAAATCCCATTGTGTTCAATGTTTGCATAGAACACACACTTCATTTGTAACAATGAAAATATATCCTGCATATCGATTTACATTACGATTCATGACAGTAGCAAAATTACAGTTATAAAGTAGCAACAAAAATAATTTTATGGTTGGGGGGTCCCCACAACATGAGGAACTTATAAAGGGGTCACGGCATTAGGAAGATTGAGAACCACTGTTTTAAAGAGATGGTCATAAAATATCACATTTTTTCTACTGGGCTTTCAGAACATAGTCTAAAGATTAAAGTTTAAAGTGGGCAGTGTCCCAGGAGTGAGGTGGGACTAATGTAGAGAACCTAGTCAAAAAAATAAAATACAATTACCGGTATTTATTGGGGTCATAACATGAAGAGGCTTGAAGTCTACTGGATTAGTAAAACTATGTGTAGAATGGGAAAAATACCACCTTGATTGGGAAGCTTTGCAACAACTGCTTTCTTAGCATTTGCCCCCATTTTTCCATTCTAGGCACAGCCTAAGTAAGCAAATGCAAACAAGTTGTCAAGCCAAGCTTTCCAATTAAGTTTTATTAATTAAGGGCAAGAAACTATGTTGCTGTTCATACAATACACCTCTTGACCAGCAAATGTATGTATGTACAATTATCAAGAGCATAAAGCTATTGCAGAAAAATTTAATCACTGAGCTTTGTGGTTTCCCCCTCCCCAAAAAGAAGATTCTATAAAGCAGTGATATTCAAAGTGCATTTGGGGATCACAAGAGGGTGTGATCTACCATATTGAAATCTGACACTGAGCTTTCCTGGGAGCAAGTCCCATTGAACACAATAGGACTTACCTTCAAGTGGACATGGAGGAGTTCAGGTATCACAGTGATGTCACATCCCAGTAAATTTGACAGAGATCCCGGACAGATTTTTAAGTTTGAAAGGCAGCTCTGGACTGAAATGCCTCAGTACCACTGCTATACAGTGCATTATTATGGATTTTATAATGTTAATTTTTTTAAAAAAATTGCAGCTAGTGATGCTTGAATGCAATTCTCATTCCAATTGCATCTGATATTTTCAGTGCCCTAAAGGAAGACATTCCAAGTGGGGCTTATGATGTGTTTACTTTCTGCATCTAGTTGAACTATTTCTGCGCTGTGAATTTGTGATAACGCCCAAAAAGTGAGAGATTGGCTTACTAAGCCTTTGCCAAGAAAAATGCCTTTGCAAAAAACAAAACAAAAAACAGTGGTAACCAAATGATATTCATCAAATGAAATCAGCTTATGATTTTAACCCCAGTTGATACCCATCCATCTCCTCAGGGTTACATAATTTTAAACTCTCCCCCAGTTATTATCACACCACAAATCCTATACTACACCACATCTCCAAATATGTCAGAGGTCTTGAACAGTGCATCTGCATCTATTTTGCTGCAGTAGTCAGCTGGGTTTCCTGAATTCCTTGCACTGATGCAATGGAGAAGACCTCTGACTAAAGCAGAATAAACTCAGACTCAATCTCTTCCCAAGTGTAAAATCAACATCCTAGCTTATTCCTACATTGCTTTATGAAGCAATCCTTCTTTAGAATTAAACCTATTCTAATCATATTCTCCAGACACACCTATATAATAAACATTCAGACTGAGAATATATGAATATATGCACTGAGAACATATGAATATATGCACCATTCAGTGCATATTCGTATATTCAGTGCATAGGTGGAGTTCTTAAGCTAGAGATTTGTCATCTATTGTGCGATACAAACAATGCCAACAGCTCAATTTTGCATACTCTCAAATGAGTCTAAGGACAAAATCCAGAGTAACTATGGGGAGTCCTTGCTCCGGTGTAAGAACAACTTACTCTGGATACCAATATGAATTTCTCATAGGTTTTCACTAGGTGGTGCAGTAAGTAACGTAATGTCTCTTATGTGCTCCCGTAGTTACTCTGGATTTGGGGATAAGACAATTGCTACTTTGGAAGTACTGCTGTGCTCAAGTTTGCTGTAATAAAAAAGGCCACATATTCAAGGACAACAAAACTGCTCCCCTCAAACATAAATCTGAAAGGAAATTCAGTTGTTTCTTTCATACTAGCAACCTCTCTTCCCTCTGCTAACATTGTGAGATGACATACTTACACCACAGCAGGAAATGGCTTTTAAAATTCATACTTCCACTGAAAGACTTGGTAAGTCCAACAGTAGTTTCTACACATATGGTTCAGCTCTAGATTCCCTCTTGACAGTTAGCTATAATCTACGTAAGAGACATTTACATTGACATAGTTACGGCACCACCTAGTGAAATCCTATGGGAAATTCATATTGCAATCCAGAGTAAATTGTTCTTTTGTCGGAGCAAGGACTCCCTGTAGTTACTCTGGATTGTGCCCATAATGCTAATCTTTTCCCCCACTCCCCATTAATCTGTGAAAAGGAGCAGATTCTCCTTATAGAGATGGACAGAATCTCTTGGAGCAAGTTCTAGAGCAGTGATTTTCAACCTTTTCCATCTCATGGCACAGACAAGGCACTAAAATTGTCAAGGAACACCATCAGTCATTTGACAAATGACAAGGCACATCCCTTAATGGCCCTATTAATAAATGATACTATATAATAAATTAATTTTCCAAACCCCCATGACACACCTGTGGACCACTCACAGCACACCAGTGTGCCACAGCAAAGTGTTCAAGAGAGACATACCATCCCCACTACCATCACAATGACCTGCTTAAACTTCAGCCTGAGATCATACCAAATAAAACCTAACTGCACTGTTGTCTGAGGGTCAAGCAGCTGCTCTATATACAAAAGATCCCAGCTTCAAACCCATGATACAGAAATAAGACTGCCATTTCTTAAATGCTGGAAAGCTGCTCCCAGCCAGTGCCAACAATTATTATTATATTATTTATTTGATTTCTATCTCGCCTTTCTTCCTTAAAAAGAAAACCTGAAATGGCTAATGTATAGAATAAAATACCATTAAAGCTAGAAAACTTTGAAATATACAGTGCAATAGCCTTACTTTGTATATGGCAGTCACAGGCTTTTTCCTATTTCTTGAATGAAGAAGATACAAAGAAAGCAACTAAACAAGACAAAAAAATAACACACCACATAGGACTCACCATTTGCTGCTACTGATAAACCAAGCAGATTTTCCTAAAGGAAGCAAGCAACTAAACAGGGAAGAGAGCAAAGCAAACTGCATTGGATTTGCCTTTTTCTCTAATGACAAATCAGGCTCTCTTCCCCCCACTCCAATTTTTTAAAGAAAGCTGTTAAACCGGATGGAGAGCAGGACACACGGCTCAGGACTCACCATGCGTTGGGTGATGACAAAGCAACCAGGCTTCCCTCCTCTCAACAAATTCATGGAAAAGGTGTGGTTGGTTGCTGTGCAGCCCGTTGTATGGTCAGTCCTTACTAAGCTTAAGTAAATGCCCATTTTAAACAAGGGGGAGTGATACATCTGTGGTCATCAATTAGAAGCAAGAGGAGATAATAAAATGTTTTTGTTTTATACATTCAGTCATGTCCAACTGTTGGTGACTTTACAGGTGAGAACTGCCTATGAAAGTTTCATGAAGAACTGTTCCCATCAACATACACTTTATAATACTTTAACAAAGGTGTCAAAACATTTCATGCAGTGGGCCAAAATTAGCATTAATGGTGTCTCCCAAGGACTGGAGTTAGTCAATGGGGCTTACTTCCCCATAGTCAATGGGGCTTACTTCCAGGAAAGTGTAGGCTGAGATGTTTTCATGGGCTGGATTAAATGGTGAGGCAGGCCAGATTTGGCCTGTGGGTCTTCTGTTTGGCACCTGTGCTTTATAATAATGTATAATACTTACAAATTATTATAAATTATTATTATTATTAACAATAAAAATATAGTAAAAGAAAATAATTCATTCAATAGAATCATAAGAAGTCACAAATTTATGCTATAATGAAAAAAATATTTATTTGATTTACATTCCACCTTTCTTCCTATGAAAAATTCATCAACTAATAATTTTTATTATGAATTAAGAACAAATGAGAATAAATTATACATAAAACCGAACAATAAATTAAATAATAAAAATCTAGAAATTATGACTGATAAGTTATAATTAATACTACCAATTATTAATAAATTAATAAAATTATTATTAATTGATTATAATTTATAGACTTTGGTCATTTAAATTTATTATGTGCTTTCATTTGTTGTTAGCATGATTATCAATTTGTTAGTATGAATATGCAGGCCTCTGTCAGTCTTGAAAGACTATGGTATCGTGCTTGGTGCTGCATGTGCTGCATGCGAAGCACAAAAGCCTGGGTTGGTTTGTTATTGAGGATAGGCTGTTACCCAAGCAGCAAATCCCCCCTCTCCACGCCACTGAATTAGTCCAATGGAAAGGCAGAGCCTATATGATTGGATCCAGCTGGCGTTGCAGAGCTGGGCTAAGGACAGGAGCTCACCCTGTCTTGTGGGGCCGACCCGGGTCTCGACCCCTGGCCTGCTGGTTAACAGGCACAGCGTCTTAACTGCTTGCGCCACCCACAGCACAGTATGAATATGAATAGTTGTTAATATGAATATCAATGAAGCCATGCAGTATAAAATAAATATATAATAAAAATTTTAATAATTCTTAATATTATTATAAACTATTAATTATTATATATTATTAATATTACCTTCTATATATATATAAGAGAAAAAAGTCACTGACTGACTGACTCACTCATCACCGCCCTGCCAAAACCGCTGGGCCTAGAAGCGTGAAGTTTGGGGTGGGTGTTCCTTCCGTGAGGGAGGGGTGCACAAAGAACCAGTTTTCGGAAATTCCAACCGGAAGGGGGTGAAAAGGGGCGCAACGCGTTTTCCTCCCTATACTTTGCATTGAGAATTGCTGACTCATCAACATTCCGCCCCAACTGCTGGGCCTGAAGCATGGAATTCTGGGAGTTCCTTCTGTCACCTGAACTCCCACCAAGAACCATCTGGAGAAATTTAACCCTTCAGGGGCTGAAAAGGGGGCAACGTGTTTCTGTCCTATACTTAACATGGGAGACTGAACCACATCCAGCCAATTTGGTCCTCTCTGCCTGGTGCACTGGGGGATGTTGTCTGGAGGAAGAGGCTGCACTGTGGGGGATGCTGTGCGTGGGGTGTTGCGCATGGGGAGATGTGCACGTGGGGGATGAAGGCGTGGGGTGGATGCGTTGGGGGGATTGCTGTGCTGTGGGGTGATGGCGTATGGGGGGATTTTACTCCTGCAACACGGAAACACTTTTTGATAGTTATAAACTAAAATATAATTAATTACAACAGTTTATTACAGACTGTTATATATATAAAATAAACAAATATACATACATATTATTATAAACTATTATACAGTAAAAGCAATCAATAAAGCAAATAATAAATGATGGTAATTGCTAATTATAACATCAATAACTATAATAAGTTATAAGCCAAAAGTAATTAATAAATCATCAATCAATAAGTGATGACGTCATCATTGACAGGAGGGTCAGGACTGGCTCAGAACCCCAGTCACGTGGTCTGATGACGTCACGGGAGTGGGAGGGGAGCAATGAGGAGCTGCTACGTCACAGGCGGGGGAGGGGCGGAGACCGTTACCTGGGGTGGGCCGTTGCCGCCCCGCGCGGTCCTCACGCCTCCTGCTCCGTGCTGCGGACACCGGTGAGCCTCCGGGCCCCAAGGAGGCGGAGGAGGAGGCTCGGGCTCAGGCCGCACCCGCTCCACTTCCGCCCCGTGTAACAGACGCCTCAGTGCCGCCGCCATGACGGAAGGCTCTCCTCAGGCCCCCTCGCGCACTGCGCATGCGCCGGAAGAGTCCCGCTGCGACCCGGCGCGCTCCCCAAACCTGCCATTCCGAAGGATTACAGCGCGCATGCGCACCACCCGGCCCTCTCAATACACCCGCCTTTCCATGAGAGATTACCTTGCTGGCCAATGGAAACTCCCCTTGGGTGGGAATGGACTGCGCATGCGCAACCAGAGCGTTCCTGTTATCACATCCCAGCTAATAAACCCGCCTCCTTTGAGTGACGTATCACCCCAACCAATGGAAACGCGCCTCGCGGGATTGCCCTCGAGGAAAACACTCCACGTTACAGACAGGATCGACAATGACGTCACCAACCTTGTGCAGACCGCCCACGTGACCCTCCGTTGAGCGAGGCTCCCGGGTTACGTCACAGGAAAAGCAGCCAATCAGAGCAGCCCAATCCTGTCCCTGGAGAATAACCCCTTAAGCGCTGGAACAAAATGAAACTCCTGCTGACCTTTCACTCCGTGGTCTTTGACACCAGCATTTTTTTGTAATCTTGGGGGATTTTGGTGATTTTTTGGTAATATTTGAGCGTTTTTAATAATTTTTTTGGTTTTTGGTAATATTTTGGAGATTTTAATAATTTTTGGTGATTTTTTAGGAAATTTATGGTGATTTTTGGTATTTTGGGGGAATTTATGTTAATTTCTTTGTAATATTTTGGATATTTTAATAGTTTTTTTGGTGATTTTTGGTAATTTGGGCATTATGGTGATTTTGGCAATATCTGGTGATTTTAGATAATATTTGTGGGGTTTTATAATATTGGTGATTTTTTGTAATATTTGTGCAATTTTTGGTAATGTTTTGAGGAATTTCTGGTAATTTTTTGTGATTTTTTTTGTAATATTTGGGGATTTTTGTAATATTTTGGTTGAAGCCAGGGTTCAAGCGGATTCATGTCTACTCAGAATTAAGTTCTACTGTGTCCAATGGAACTTACTCCCAGGGAAAATGTGTACACAAGAATATAGTGTACCATTAGTGGACTCAGTACCATTGTGTTCAGTATGGCTTATTCCTACAGGATTCAGGCCTCCGTCAGTCTTGAAAGACTATGGTATTGCGCTTGATGCTGCATGTGAAGCACGAAAGCCTGGGTTGGATTGTTATGGAGGATAGGCTGTTACCCAAGCAGCAAATCCCCCCTCTCCATGCCACTGAATTACTCCAATGGAAAGGCAGAGCCAATAAGATTGGATCCAGCTGGCGTCGCAGAGCTGGGCTAAGGACAGGAGCTCACCCTGTCTTGTGCGGCCGACCCAGGTCTTGAACCCTGGCCTGCTGGTTAACAGGCACAGCGTCTTAACCACTGTTATAAACAGAAAAGAGGACAAAGCTCCTCAAAATATAGGACATCGAAGAAAAATGTAAAATGTGACAACATAAAAGCTGGAAACTTTATATATTGCTTTCATGTGGTTAAACACCAAATTCATTATTATTTTACAGCACAATCCTAACCATGTCTACTCAAAAGTAAGCCCCATTGTGTTCAATAAGTCTTACTCCCAGGAAAGTGTCTTTAGGATTGCAGCCTTACTTTAGGATTGCAATCCAGAATAACTACAGGGAGTCCTTGCTCCGATGTAAGAACAATTTACTCTGGATCGCAATATGAATTTCCCATAAGTTTTCACTAGGTGGTGCCATAACTAAGTCGACGTAAATGTCTCTTACGTGCTCCCATAGTTACTCTGGATTTTAGGTTTAGATTGTGAGCCTTTTGGGGACAGGGTGACCATATGCCATAACAAAAAAAGAGGACAACACCCCCCAAAAATATACAACCCAAGCAATATATATCAGCCCAGGAAAAATGTAGGCAGTGACAAAATTAAAGCTAAAAACACTCATATATACGGCTTTCATGTGCTTAATGAAAACACTATATTATTTATTACACATACTGTGCAACCCTAAGCATGTCTGTTCAGAAGTCCCATTGTATTCAGTAGCTT
Organism: Cryptoblepharus egeriae; assembly: GCA_030015325.1. Lineage (NCBI taxonomy): Eukaryota > Metazoa > Chordata > Lepidosauria > Squamata > Scincidae > Cryptoblepharus > Cryptoblepharus egeriae. Next base: position 18,332,552 of record JAREYC010000011.1, on the reverse strand, counting down.
ACAAGGAAGACACTGAAGTTTTCTTCTGGGACACAAGGCTAAAATCCAGGACATAAGGTCACCGTTTGAGGAAAGGAAGCCATTTGTTATTTAATTTTATCTGTAAACCACTTTGAGAACTCTTTTGTTGAAAAATCGTATATATAATTTTTACCTAACTGTACTACTTTATACAAAATTTGGTTTGTTACATTTTAATCAATATAGTAAACTGTTAAACTGATTGATACTTATAATCAAAATACCTGTGTTTACCTGAATCAGAGAGAACCATTGAATCTAATGTTCCCATCGATTTGGAGACTAAATTCAGCTGAAAAGGGTGAGCATTACATTTGAGTAAGGCTGCAATCATAAGGATACTGTCCTGGGAGTAAGCCCAATGGAACATACTTCTGAGTAGGCACAAATAGGATTGCAGTGTAAATAGGGTAAATACTGTTGGTTGATTAATTGGTTAAAGGTAAAGGTGTCCCCCACAGGTTATACTGCTAGTAGTGACAGGCTGTAGGGTGTGCTGCCCATCCCTGTTTCTAGAGCCAGTGTTGTCTGCCATGTGGCTCACATGTGCCCGGAATGGTGTTACCTTCCCACCAAGTGGTACCTATTTATTTACTTGCATTTGCATCCTTTCAACCTGCTAGGACGGGAGCTCACCTTGTCTTTTAGGATCCAGGTCTTGAACCCTGGCCTAATGATTAATAGGCAAACAATGCAATCCTATGCATATCTTCTCAGAAGGAAGTCCCATTGTGTTCAATAGCCTTTGGCTGCAATCCTAACCACACTTCCCCAGGGGAGTAAGTACTATTTAACACAATGGGACTTACTTCTGAGTAGACACGCACAGGATTACACTGACAGTGTCTTGACCACTTGCGCCACTGCAGCCCAGGGCCCAGTAATAACTGGTTATTGCATATAATTTATGGCTTCTAAGAAGGCTCATAATGAGGATTTAATTTTTCCAAGACAGAAAAGAGTTTTTGTTTTTGTTGTCCTGGAAAAGAGAAGTGGGCAGGTGGTCACCCTGTCCTCCCATGAAAGTGTGTCTCCCAGTGAGTTCACCCAGAAAAGTGTGCATGTGCAGTGCGTTGCGTGTGCATGTTTTGCATGGGGCTCTGGAGGGGGTGCACATGGGTGCAGCCCAGCCCTGCAAGGGGGTTGCAGAGAGAGGCTCCTCTTGCTGCAGCTGCTGCCAGGGCAGGGCTGATGATGCGCCTACTTAAGCTCCCAGGTGCGCACACCCAGCCATCCATCCAGCCCAGGGCAGCTCCATGCGCACCGCTCCAGAGAGCTCTCCTCCCCTCCCTGCCGGAGCATGTGCTTCCGGACCGGGCGGGGAGAGGGCAGGGGGAGGAGGCTCTGCTTCTTCCAGGGTTGATGCTGCTCCTGCTGCTGCTGCTTCCTCCGGGGGGAAGATGAACTATATGCCAGGCACCGCCAGCCTCATCCAAGACATCGACAGTGAGTCTGATGGATGCGCATCCATGGAAAGGTCCAGGGCCTGGAGCATCCCTGCTTCCCCCCCCTCCCCCAGGATGCAGAGCCCCCTTCCTCCCCCTGATCCCCCCCAAGCCTTTCCCTACCTTCTCCAGGCTCACCTCCCCAAGCCCTGGTCCTCATCCTGGCTCCCCATGAGGACCAGCCTCTTAAGCACCTCTTGAACCCAAATTGCAGCACCCAAACTTTACGCACCAAAATTGCATCCCATAAATGGATGGTCCCCCTTGAGGACTAGCCTCTTAACACTCCTTTTGACTGAGCCATTGGATTAAAGGTGCCAAGATGGATATGGGGTCCCCAAGATGCATCTCTTGAATATGTGGTCCCCATGTGGACTAGCTAGCCCCTTAAGGACCTTTGAGCTGAGCTACCAGCTGAGAGATGCCAGATCATTCAGCTCTGGAATGCCTGGTCCCTTTGAGGGCTAGCCACTTAGGTACCTTTCTGACCCAAATTCCAGCACCCAAACTTAAGCACCCAAATTGCAGCTCTTGAATGTGTGGTCCCCATCAGGACTACTCTCAACTTTCCTTTTGTCTGAGCCATTGGGTTAAAAGTGACAAGGTTATGGGGTTCCCGATGCATCTCTTGAATGCATGGTCCCCTTTTGAACTGAGCCTCCAGCTAAGAGATGCCAGGTCTCCAAGGTGCATCAGTGGAATACCTGGACCCTTGAGAAGCACCTCTATGATTGATATAGCAGACCTCCGTCAGTCTTGAAAGACTATGGTATCGTGCTCGGTGCTGCATGCGAAGCACGAAAGCTTGGGTTGGATTGTTATGGGGGATAGGCTGTTACCCAAGCAGCAAATCCCCCCTCTCCACGCCACTGAATTAGTCCAATGGAAAGGCAGAGCCAATACGATTGGTTACAGAGCTGGGCTAAGGACAGGAGTTCACCCTGTCTTGTGGGGCCAACCCGGGTCTCGAACCCTGGCCTGCTGGTTAACAGGCACAGCGTCTTAACTGCTTGTGCCACCCACAGCCCAGCACTGATAAATAAATAAAGCATTGATTGATAAAGTGGGTTAAAAATGGGGGTCCCCAAATGACAGCTCTTCTTCCGTTGAGGACTAGCCTCTTGAGCATCTTTAGAATGATCCATTGGGCTAGAGGTGCCAGGCTTCTGGGGTCCCCAAGATGCAACTCTTGAATGTATGTTTTCCTTCAGTTCTAACGTCTTTTATTAGCTACTGTTAGAGGTAGCAAGCACCTGGTGTCTTCTTCCTTGCCAGGTTGCATCACTTGAATGTATGGTCCCCTTGAGGACTAACCTCTTAAGAACAGTTTTATTAGACATTAGGTAGGGTTGCCAGGCTTCTGGGATTTGCTTCCTCCCCAAGATACATCTAATGGATGGAATGGTCTCTGACCCAGTTTATTGGGGGTACAAGTTTCACTTAGGACCCTTCTCAAAAAGGGAGTGAGGCCAAACAAACCAGCAATGGATGGATGGATGGATGGGTGGATGACTCTGCAGAAGGGGGGTTAAACAGGGCAGGTAGAAAATTGACACACCTTTAGGTTAGAGTCCCCAGGTTGCAGCTCTTGAATGTATAGTCCTCTGGAGAATTAGCCTCTTAAGAACCTTCTTATTGAGCCATTAGGTTAGAGGTGCCAGGCTTCTGGGGTCCCCAACTTGCAACTCTGGAAAATGTGGTCCCTTGAGGACTAGCTTCTTAAGAACCTCTTTTTACTAGCCACTAGTTTAGAGGTGCCAAGTGTTTCCTACTTCCTTGCCAGGTTGCATGACTTGAATATGTAGGGCTGTAATGGCCTCTAAGCAATTTTATCAGGAAGGGTGGGGGTTACAAAGTTTCTTTAAGGCCCTTTCCCAAAGTTGGGAAACAGATTGGCAAACAGACCAGCACTTAGTACCTTAGATTCAGTAATGTGAAAAAGTAAACACTCCAAAGTCTCTCAAAACTTTAGAAGATAGAAGTTGCAAAAAAATAAAAAATAGCATAATTGTGTTTAGGGTTGCACAAGAATGGAAAGTGTCCTGTGTGTACCAAAACTACCACAGCAGTTCCTCCACGCTGAGCAGACCCACAAGAGCAGAATACTGTATTTACTCAAATCTAACGGTCAATTCTGGCTACAATCCAGAGTAACTATGGGACCTTTTACACTGATGTAGTTATGTTCCTTCTATTCCATAAGTAACTCTGTCCCATAGTTACTTTGGATTGTAGGTTCAGTCTCCAAAATTGGAGTTTCCTCTCAGATGGGACACTGTTAAGGAATAATGTTTCTGGGCCTGCTGTGTATGGCCTATAGTGGTAAGATGCCAGCATTGCCAATGGTAGCTTACCCAGCATTGCAGAGAGACATCAAGTCTGAATAAGATTGGAAAGTGTAAGATTTCACTTCACCCAAAGATTTCACCCAAAATTTCTGGGCCCCCTTTTTGATGCTAGACTTGGATACAAATTGCCCTCATTTAATGGATCTAATTTCCTCCCCAAGATGTATCTTTTGAATGTGTGTGGATGACTGTCTCAGATGACGATGTAGGAATCAAAACATGGAAGGCAGGAGGAGGAGTGTGTTGGAAGGATGTGTTTTCCATCTACGTGCTGGATTGCAGAGAAGTAATGTGTCTTAATGTTTTGCATCTGTTTGCATTATGAACATGTCTGTAAGAGATCTCATAGGGAAGGGAATCCATGTATGTGCATAAATTAAGGGATTTTATTAATTTAAATTTAATCTATGGACAATCCCACAGAATGTGAGCCACTAGTGGCACATGGATGCTCTTTTTAAGTGGCATACTGTCAGGCCCTCTGCCTCAAATTCCTGTGGTGGAATAGCCTGGGTATTTTGAGATGGGAACCATGTCTACCTTAGCTTGAGTGGCCTTCTAGAAAGTGAGTCCCAGTGCTAAACAGTTTAAGAACCACTGGCTTAAAGCCTCAAAGGTTCATGCTATATTGAGGACTTGTTAGTGGCCATCTTCTACCCTTAGCTTTGGAACCCCTTAACTTTTGTTTCTTCATTCAGGTTTGTTGAGCTGGCCTTTCAGAGCTTCACCCACAAACCTAATTTGGTGATCTTATTTTCCAGAGAAACACTTGGTCCTCCTCCGAGATGGCAGGACGCTCATAGGATACTTGCGAAGCATTGATCAGTTTGGTATGCCACCGTAAGCTTACCTTCTTTTCTGTTAAACTCATCTGCTTAAGTTATGAATAGGTTTGACCTCTAGCTCGGAACAGGGCTGGCCCCAGACACTCCTAGCCCTTGAGCAGCTTGTCAAAATGTATTTATTTCTATTTTATTTGTAGGGATATATCCCGCCTTCCTCTGCAAAGCAGACTCAAGGTGATTATCAACACAAATAAAAACATAAGAACTTGGATTCAGAGTAACTTTGAGAGTGTTTAGCAATACAAGCAAACATTTCTAATAAATCTTGAATTGATATACAACAGATGCCTTAATAAATGAGCAAAAAAAGAAAACAGTCCTGGCCAGAATATGGTTGCTTTTGGTGCTCCAGCACTTGCTCATCCTCTCCTGAGAGACCAGCCTATTCACATCTACTGTGAAGTATGCCTATTACAGTCAATGGGGCTCTCTCCTATGTGAGAGTGGGCAATGGAAAAGAACCTGAGAGATCTAGCCTTTCACGTCTACTCTAAAGTAAGCCCTACTATAATCAGTGGGGCTCACTTCTGCATGAAGGGGGCAGATTGCAACCTGAGAGACTAAGTGCAGGTTAGTTTGTTATATTTTTCCTTTATTTTGTATTGTATTATATTACATTATTGTAATCATTTTTATATGAAGATTTTTGGGTTATGGAATGAATTATTTGAGTTTCCATTATTTCGTATGGGAAAATTCACTTTGTTATACAAGCAGTTTGGTTTACAAGCATGTTTCCAGATGAATTATGCTTGTAAACCAAGATACCACTGTATATTTAAAAACATCTGAAAAACACTTAAAAGCATCTCCACAAACTTTAAAAATCATTTAAAAACACAATTAAATCATTTAAAAATACAACAACCCACCAGCCTCTGCATTAAATTTTGACCCTTTCAGTTTGGGGATGTGTTGACTTTTGCTCCTCCCATTACTTGTAAATGGAAAAGGAACAGGAGGATGAAACAGTCAAGAAGATATTAAGGAGAAGAGAGTGGCAGACTGGAGGGGTTCTAGCCCTGCACTCTCATGCATGCTTCCTTGTCTGATCTGAATGACAGCTTTGGCTAGGAAGGAAGGAATACCTCCTTTTGTGGTAGTGCAGAACATCTGATCTGTTGGATCTAACCTTTGGTATCCTACTTCAAAAATCAGGAGTTATGCATATCCATCATTGCTTGTAACTTGTTGATTAATCATTCCTCTAGTAATTTGAGGAGGCATCTGAAAGGCATTTGGACCAAATACTATCACCACATCATGTGGCAAGAAGTTCCACAGGTTAAGTACACACTGGATAAAGAAACCCTTTCTTCTGTTTTGACTCTCTCAGCACTCAGTTTAATGAATGTCCTTTGGTTCGGGTAATGCATTGCCAACATCACAGCCTTTGGGAACATGGCCTGATTTTTTTTTGAAAAAGCTCTTCATTTCACAAATGTATTCCTTAAATAAGTCAGTTGTTGCATTCTGTACATTTCCAGACAGATAACAGGAGACAATGTAAGAATGACTGAGGTGCTTTTAATTTGGGGTGTGAGATGGTGATTCCCCTGATATTTATTTACTCAGCATGTGGCAAATACATGAATTTACGGTAAATCGAATGTTGCCATGTATTTTGACAGCCAGGAATTCCACATTGATGTCTGGCTGCCAGCTGTCGCCGACTGCCCATTCTTCAGTGTAGTCTGGCTGCCCATTGTTGCTAGTTGTTTATTTCACACTTTTGTGCTATCCAGGGTGCACCATGATGAGGTGAAATAGAATCATACAGTTTCCTGGTGAATGATGCTGAAGCAAAGGGGCTGTGGCATCACTTGACAGTTCATCCCTGGCAGGTGCAGAATTGCTGTAAGGGGGACTTTTGGAAATTTTAACTGATAATCAAGGAAGCATTTCCAGTTGTTTGGAAAATCTTCACTAATACAGTCATTTAGGGTGCAGTCCTAACCTAGGCCAATACAACTCATTGGTCTTCCAGTTTTTGTGGTGATGTAGTGAGGCAAGTGCATGTCTGTGCACTGGCCTAACCCTCCCCCAGTAGTGGTGCAGAATGTCTTGTACAGGGTGACCAGATGCCAAACCCAAAATTCCTGAACCCCAAGGCCAAATTTCCTAATCCCAGGCCAAAATTCCTACCCGCTGAAAAAAATTGCCAAAAAATGTATTTTTCTTATTTTTGTTTTTCTGCTTTTTGACCATAACTTTTGATAGGAAGAAGATATCTCAAAACTGATTTTTCCATTGGATTCTGCTCTTCAATACGAATTCAACGACATATGGCATGATGGGGCACTGTGCACTATCATGAAGTTTCAAAATGAAGCCAAAATGTAGGACAATGAAGCCAAAATGTAGGACACCCGGACAGGAGGCTAAAAATCTGGACAAATCTGGGTTTTTCTGGTCATCTGGTCACCCTGGTCTTGTAGCACTTTTGTGCCATCCCCAGGTCAGCACATAACTTATGCCAGGGCTTAGGCCAGCATAACTTGAGATTAGGATTATAGCCCAAAAGCAGTTAAAATTTGTAGGCCTATTCTTGTGGAATGTAGGATTATCCCTTAATAGCAGAGGAAACAAACGAACAAAGGTACAGTTCTGATAACTATTTGAAAAGTATCCTGAGATCCAGGATGGTGTAGTAGTTTGATAGTTGGTCTGAGACCTGGAAGATCCAGGTTCAAATCCCATCTTGGCCATGAAGCTTCTTGGGTGACCTTGTCAGTCCTTCTCAGCCAGTCACTCATTCTCAGCTTCACCTACACACAGGGTTGTTGTGAGGACAGCAGAAAGGGAAGACTTAAAGCTTTGGAAAGCTGCTGTAGGCATTTGGTTGGGAAAGGCAGGATATAAATCTATATACATTATAGAACTGAAAAGTCACTCACTTGCTCACTCACTCATCAATGCCCAGCCAAAACCACTGGCCCTGAAAGTGTGAAATTTGGGAGGGTGTTCCTTCTGTTACATCAATACCCACCAAGAACTGTATTCATTAAGGGGCCTAAAAGGAGTGCAATGTGTTTTTGATCTATACTTAACATTGAAGTATGATCAACATCCTGCTGATGCACTGGGAGGGAGGGTGTGCATGGGGGAGATGGTGCACATGGGAGGATGTTGTACGGGGACAGTGCACATGGGGGATGATGCACACGGGGGTGTTGCATATGGTGCACATGGGGGGACGGTGCGCATGGGGGGATGTTGTTCAAGGGTATTGTGCATGGGGGACAATGGGCAAGGGGGGTTGATGGTGTAAGAGGGGAATTTTACTCCCGCAACACAGGTACATTTTCACTAGGTCCTTAAGTAAAAGTATGCTCTTTATTTTCTATGTAAACGGCTTTGTGAACTTTTTAGTTGAAAAGTGGTATATAAACGTTGTAGATAGGTAGGTAGATAGTACTTGCTGTTCTCAAAAGCAGAAGGACATGTTTTTAATAGTGGCCCTTTTAAATGTTTTAGATCACCACTAGAGGGAGACAGAAACTTTGGAAAGGAAGTTGTACTCCTTGAGAACAAACAGGATCTGGATTGCCAGACAGAGTGTTGTGTGCAGGGGGGTGATGGTGATGGAGGTTGCGGTCAGTGCAAACTGTAACTGTAACTTGTACAGCAGGAATAGTGATGTCATTGGTGTGCTTGTGTGCTGCTTTTGTTTTTCCATTTTTTTAAAGGCCATTGGTAAGAAGCAGAATTAGCCTCAGCATGAGGCCAGCTGAGAAATTTGCCTAAGGGGCATAGATTAATGTTTAGTCCCCATACGACTTAGTGCCCCATCTAGCTTTCTTTACAAGACTAGAAAAAGATTTACTTTACCAGCTGATCAAGCTTTTGTTTTATTGTGGGGAAAGGATGCACAACCTTCTGGAGCTTTTGTTGAGCTCTCCTTACATAAGATCAGGATTATTCTTTTGTTTCCATTCACCTGGCCTTTGGTAGGAGCCAAGACACATTTGCCTACTCATAAGTAAACATGCATGTTTCTCTTTCCATAGGCTCTTTTCACAAACATGGTTGCTTTTGTCTGTCCTAACTCTCCCAACATTCAAATTTAGTGGATGTTTCCTGGTTCTGGTACTGCTGATATTGACAGCAGTGTGGACAGCAGAAGCATTAGGAAGAAGAGTTGTGGGTTGTATGATGTCACTGGATTCTCTTTCTGGGCTCTTAGAAAGATTGTATGGTGGAGACGGATGCCAAATTAGCTTGGAATATGGGAATGCTGGCAAAAAATAGATGAGAAGAAAAAGCAAAAGTGCCACTGTGTCAACAAAAATAGAACTGTGGACTTTGAGCCAAATAAACAGACTTGATTTGGGTCAGCAATGGAAAGGGAATGATTCCTTTTGAAAAAGGCTTCAGTGTCTCAAAGATTTCCATGCAAAGATGCTTAACTTTGGCTGCAATCCTAACCACGCTTTCTTGGGAATAAGTCCTACTGAACACAACAGGAGTTACTTCTGTGTAGACATGCAAAGGATTGTACCCTCTATCAAAGTAGCCATCCTGCAGGTTATGACTCTGATTGAGATTTTTTATTTTGGGAGGGGGGTAAGTAGGACCTAACAATCTGCTTCTTGTTTCCCTGCTAAGAATGTTTTGAGAAATTGTATTTATTTATTTTTATTTAATTTTTATCTTGCTTTTTCTCTGAAGCAGACTTAAGGCAGCTCACAAGAGAATAAAACATATCATTATATATTTTAAAAACATTTAAAAACATCCCAGCACCCTACATTGCAGTAAAAAACATAACAACCTACCAACTCAGCTGGGAGTGTATCTTTTGTCAAATGACTCTCTAGGGTAGCTGTATCCATTGAGACATTGGGGTAGAGGTTTGTGTCTGTGTGTACCTAGGCAGGCAATAGCCGTGTTCATGCTGTGTGCAAGCCTAACATCCAATCACTGTCTACTTATTGTTTTATAATGACTGCTATGGAATATTTATAAACATTTATGCTCCTCTGAGGTTGCACAGACAGATGGTAACCTTGTGGGGGACTTTTCACAAGATGTACACAGCAGTACAGAGAATGGCCAGGCCCTACTGGTCAAGATGGGCACATGGCAATGTCCTGTTTGGGGCACAGCACCATCAGTGGGCAAATTGTGTCTGGTCCTTCAAAGAAGGCATGGCGAGAAAGAAGCTGCAAAGCAAAGAGAAGTTCATGAAGTAGCAGCCAGGGAAGACCTCTCTTTACTGCAGGACTAGCTTCAGGGCAAGCTGTTCACATCCTTGTATAACAGCTGCCTCTGGTAATGATGGTATATGAAAAAGCAATTATGAAAACTGAAGAGCCTTATAGGGCAATCTATTTTGTGGTAGAGAGCATTACAGTCCAATAACTGTTGTCATCAGTTGACATTTTTGGGGGGGGGGAGAGGGGGGTAACCGAACTCAGATGTGAACCATCTGGACTGGGGTTTCAGGCTCCCAAATTTGAATATATGCAAACTTATCTGTGTTTGCCAGAATCAGTCAACAGACTTATCTGTTGGATCTTCCACTTCAGTCTACGCTCAGGGAGCTTCAATGCAAGCTAGTTTATAATTTAAGATCTCCCTTGCCAAATGGTTGGTTTTATACACATGCAGCATATAAAAATGTTTACTCTGCAATGTTTGCAAACTCTGTAAGTGTGGGAGGTGGTGTTAAGATGTGCCTGACGACAGTCTAATAGGTTGAAATTTTTTCCCTTTCTTGAATTGATGAACTGAAGGCTATGAGTTGGCTCCAGAGATTCCCAAGCTGTGAGCCATGGCTCCCTAGGGACCTGTGGAAACTAGCCAGAGGAGCAGCAGAATCTTACAAAAAACACACACAAAAAAACAGCCCTATACAATATTTAGGATTATAACCCTAATAGGGAGCTTTTGGCCTAGTAGATTAAGAACACAATCCTAACCATGTCTACTCAAAAGTAAGCCCCACTGAGTTCAATGGGTCTTACTCCCAGGAAAGTGTCTTTAGGATTGCAGCCTATGAGAGCAAATGGCCCAGTAGATTAAGGGAGTTGCCAGTTAAGGTTTTGGGAACCATTGCTTTATTTCTTACAATTAGCCAGAGCTAAAGGGGATTGGAATAACCCCTGAAAATCAACCAATGGGGTTGGCTGACAATTATTTTCTGAGGTACTTGTTGAGTTTCTGGTCTGGGGAAATGGCAAGCATGGAAAATGCCAACCGCATTCTCAGTCTGGAAGAATCTCCAGCCACACCATTATCCCAAAAAATTCAGTTTGATTTCTGATAGCATCCAATGCCCAAGGAGAAGTGATAGTTTCTCTTGACTCTCAGAGCACCTGCTTTGCATGGTGAACTTCCCTGGTTCATTTTTTTCCTCTGAAACCCTGAAGAACTATTCTTGGTTGGGGCTGAGCATAGTGGGGTACATGTCCAAATGGTCTGACACAGTCCAAAGCGCTTCCTGAGTTCCACATCAGAGACAGCCGCATCTCGGTTGCAGGTGATCCTTCTGCTTCTTTAAAGCACAGCTCCATGATCCTGATCAGATTTGCATCCCAGCTTTCAAAGTGCAACTTACACTTAGGCCCATATCCTAAAGTCAATTAAGCCCTTTGCTCTAGAGCAGTTAAGGTGGCTTTCCATAACACTAGAGGGTGACGTAATTCTGTGAACCCATAAGTGCTCTGGATTTTGCCCTTACAGTATGAAACATCCCAGGAGCTTGTTTGACGATGAAAGAAAAAAATTTCCTTCTCCAGTTCCCAGATAATTTGGCAGATGGAGCAGGTTTTATGTTGTACAGGCAGGGAGGGACAGTGAGTGCCCTATAGCTGATCTTCATTGGGTGGAGGAGTGACTAGGTTGACCACCCCATTGCCATGTTCCTTTTTATGTCTATGCTTCCATGTAGATTCAATTCTCTCTTCATGTCTCTGTCTGAACCCTTTCCTGAATTTTGCAGCAAATTTGGTATTGCACCAGACGGTGGAGCGCATCCACGTAGGCAAAAAATACGGTGACATTCCTCGGGGCATCTTTGTGGTGAGAGGCGAGAACGTGGTTCTTCTAGGGGAAATTGTAAGTAAGGAATGCCACACCCTCTACATTTCCACCCTGAACAATCCCTAGTTTCCTGGTCAGTGTCTGCCTCCTAGTCTGTTTACTATCCTTATCTGTATCTAAACGTGGCAGAAGGCCAATCTAAACTAAAGGTGAATTTTAGAAGCCTAGATCTTCATAGGTACAGTCAATCCTCAGCACATATGACTTGCTAGTTGCAAATTTGTGTACTTGCAGTGAGTGAGATTCAACCACCTTGCATCATTTGCAAAGTGGGTCTTGCTGTTTCTGATATCTGCTGCTCCTGGAGAGTCTCTGTTGGTCAGCCAAGATCTTCAGAGGCTATAAGGACCTTTAAAATGGTGCCTGCAATCAGTATAGATAGCTTTGAATTGGTTAGAATACGTTTCTCAGCCACTTCAAAGCTGTCCATGCTGACCGCAACAGCTATTTCAAAGGTTCCTGCTACGTTCAGGTAGTTCCTGTTCTTATCACAGATGTTTAAAATGATGCCTATAACTAGCATTGTGTGATTTTAATGCCTGGGAATCCTTCATGAGGGAGCAGTTAAGACACCCCAACCCCCATAACCCCAATACAGAACCCTATTGTTCCCATAGGATCAGTTGTTCCATAGTTGCAAATTTGCGACCTGCTTGGGTTTGCAGGAATCAACCCCTGGCAGGTGGTGAGGTTGAACTTGTAGACTGATTTTCCTTCACTGTGGTCCCAAATAAGCAGTTACTATCAAAAGAAACTAAAGCAATCAATACAAAACTAAGTAACTTAGAATCCAGATAAATAGGAGAAAAACAGCACAGGGTCAAAACTAAAAAACTGTCTTGTGAAATCATACGGTGAAGATGCAAGAGTTTTTCTCTGTAGCATACTTCTCTCTGAATGGAGACTGTACTTCCCTGTTCTCAAAAGGGAATACAGTTCCAAGATCCTAAGTCTCAACAGTAACATGTTAAACTCTTGCAAAAAGAAGAAAAATACACTCCAATATTGGTTAACAAATCACTGGTGATCATGAGATTAATGAGCTTTAAAGCCGTGACTGGCAGATCAGAGACCAACTGAAATAGCTGAGTTGATTTGAATATATGCATTTGAAGGCTAGGTGTAGGGGCATTTCAAACTTCCTTTGTCCATTTTCAGCATCTTCATGTAAACCAGATGCAATTTAAAGATCAGACTATTTAGTTCCTCCTTTCTGTACATTTACTGGAAAATGTGCGCATGATATTAGATGGTTCGGCAATAATGTTTTTTGCATGTGGTTTGTTTGTTTTTGCTATTGTGTAAAGATAAAGTTGTCTCCTGCAGGTTGCCCTGCTAGTTGTGACCGATTCTAGGGAGCAATGCTTATCCCCGTTTCTAGAGCATAGAGCAGGGTTGTTCTCCGTGGACACTTCCATGAACATGTGGCTCCTATGTACAAAGAAAACTGTTACCTTCCCGCCAAGGTTTATCTGCTTGGATTTGCATGTTTTTAAACTACTAATTTGGCAGGATAGCTGTTGTATATAAATTTATTGTAAAAAATTTCTAATTAATAGGATATTAGCCTGGAGCTTAATGGGCAGATTATGGTAAATTGGGAGGGGGCTGCAATGCTTTCATTCACCTTGTCTCTTATGTTCTCTATTTCTGCTAATCAGCTTGGTGAAAAAGTATAAAACTGGTCCATCCAAAGATCTCTGCCACACTTTGGACATGAATCCATGCAGTATTCTTTCTGTAGTCACAGGAGGAAGCACATGCTTTTGTTTATAGCAGCTTAACAGCCCAATCCAGAGCAACTAATCTGTCCACATAAGAGCCCTTAGGTTGCCCTATCTAACACTAGGTTGGAGCAACTGCAAGATGCTCCAGCCCAGTTACTCTGAAGGAGGCTTAGGGCAGAGCAAGGCAAGAAAGGGTGCCCTAAGAGAGGTGGACCTGCTCTGCCCTAACTGGGGCAGCCTAAGCAGCTCAGGAGAGGCAAGTTGAGGGCATGTTTAGCATTGCCTAGGGCAGAGCAGTTACTCTGTATCCAGAGCCTGTTTCCAAGGCAGAAATGCCCTCTTCCAGCCCTCAGAGTTATACCACCTCAGGAGCAGGTATAGTAATGAGTAGACCCATAGGGGTCCATGATAAGGCCCGAGTAAGAATGGCAGTGTTGACCAAAAATCTGAGTTCTTGGCCAGCCTAGCTGCAACCCCTTCCTCTCAACCTCAGGATATGGAACAAACTACGGCTGCCCACAAACCTCAGGCTACAGCAGGCCACTCCAAGAAGCCCCTTGTATTCACTGTAGAATGTACTGGCATCTCATCAGGGACTCCTTATAAGGCTGGCACCCAGTGGCGTCACCAGACTGGTGCGGCTGGTGTGGGCTGCATTGGGGATGCGCTCCGTATGGGGTGATGTGCTGGAGGAGTTTGACTGTTCTTTGGCAGGCCCCGGGCGTCAGCACACCCATTCAGGCCTGCTCCAAGGCGGAGAATCAGCCAGAAGCTGCCACTTGTCTGAGGAGCTGGCCTGAACGGCCATCTGAGATGCACTGCGCAGAAACACACTGAGCATGCCGAACAGCTTCAGAGGAGACTTCCTTAGAGCAGAGAAAGTCCGCGCCTCTGCACAGCCATTCGGCCTCACTCAGGAGGCGGAGCGGCAGCCGAATGGCTTCAGAAAGAGTACTTACTGCACAGGCACCAACTCTGACGCCTGCACAGTCTCCCCCGAAGCCAAAAGGCTTCAGAAAAGTACTGCGCAGGTGTCAGAGATGGTGTCTGCACAGTACTCTTTCTGAAGCCAGTTGGCTTCAGAAACAACTGCGCAGGCGCCAACTTTGGTGACTGTGCAGTCCAGGTTGGGGGGGGGGGCGCGCATCCCAGGGATGACGCACAAACTTCCGCACCAGGTGATGTGCAGAATCATGTCACCACTGTAGGCACCACAGCTGTTCCTTGTTCAGTGTGATCTGAGGAGTGTCTCCTCAGGAGCAAGTCTTCCCCTTGTGTCAATTACTTAGCATGCTCTGGAGCAGTTAGGGCAGCCCAGGCTTCCTGACTCTCTGGTTTCAGCATAACTTTCTGCTCTGGATACAGAATAGTTAGGAGAGTGCAGTTAGGTCAGAGCAGGCTGAATTTGCTCTGGATTGCAGCCTAAGTTAGCTGCCTTTATCAATACAGTGGTGCCTCACGTAAAGAACGCCTCACGTAAAGTATGTTTCATGTAACAAACCAAAATTTCTACAGGATTCTGCTTCACATAAAGAAAGTGCTTCACGTAAAGAAGACATTTGTTGGCAGTTGGGGCAGACATGCTGGCCGGCAGCCTGTTTAAAAAGCATCAGGGCTGCCTAGCGCACCTGCCCATAGTGAAAGCAACACTTCTGCGCTGTTCCTCCTGTGGCCAGGCATCTGCTGGGCAGAGGGAGAGAAGAGCAGTGGAGAAGAGGGAAGGGAGAAGGGAAGGGAGAAGCCAGAAGGGAGCAGGGCAGAGAGAGGCTCAGGATGGAGAGAAGGAGAAAGTGAGGAGACACTTTGAAGGTGTCTTGGATTGTAGCCTCCTAATCATGTCTACCCAGAAGTAAACCCCATTGTGTTAAATGGGTCTTGCTCCCAGGAAAGTGTCTTTAGGACTGCAGCCTAAGTAGACTTCATAAGATCATGCACATTGAATGCATGTTTTGAATTCAGTTCCAGTGTTTTGTCATTTTTACATCCAGTTATTTTTATATGAATATTTTTGGGGTTGTGGAACCAATCATCTGAGTTTCCATTTTTTCCTATGGGAAAATCCGCTTTACGTAAAGAAAGTTTCACGTAAAGAAACTGCCTCCGGAACGAATTACTTCTGTTACGTGAGGCACCACTGTACTTTTATATCAGTTAGTGCTGCAGTGGCTGAGTGGTTAAAGATGCTGTGCTTGTTAATCTTGTTCAGATCTGAGTGAGGTCTGGTTACTTGCTTGGCTCCTACCAACCCAGCAGCTTGAAAGCATATATATGCAAGTAGATAAATATATAAACTTTTCTAGGAAGGTAACAGTGTTCTGTGTGCCTTTGGCATTTAGTCATGCTGGCTGCATGACCATGTACCGTAAATGTCTCTGGACAACCTTGGCTCTTCTGCCTTGTAATGGGCATGAGCACTGCTCTCAGAGTCAGTCACGACTAGTACGGAAACCTGCTGGGAACATCTTTACCTTTACATACTGCTTACTCACTAAAACTTCGCAAAGCAGTTTGTACATTGCAAGAATAAATAGTCCCAATAGCTTAGCAGTGTTAAGAGTTGGCTCTGACTCACAACCTTATTCCATGGGGGACTGTCAAATTGGTTCATTTTGGAGCTGGAGGCTCTGCCTTAGGCAAAGTTCACAAATGTTAATTTAAATAGTTTCACGCTTTAGTCTGCAAATTGGATGAATGCTCTGACTATATAGAGAGATTCATTTTTTAATGAAAACGTTTTCTTCTGCTGTGGACTAACTGCTTCCGTGACTGATGTGTTCCCAATGAAAAACAAGTGTCCTCTTAATCATTGGCAAGAAGGACTTTTCAAGGTAGTTCTCCTTCTGCAGCACAGACCTTACATTTCCATTCCATTCCAGGGGGAAACTAGAGGTGATAAGGAGCTCTTGGGTGTAAAAGAAGGGGGTGAGGCGGAGATGATGACTCTTGCATTATGAGTATATAAGTCCTTTGCCAACTGGGTTAGTGTGATTGATGGGACCTAAATAACTGAGTAATTGCATTAGTGCTGCTGAGAAGGAGGGTGGGCACTATATGGGTGTCTGTCTTTGCTTCAGGAAGAGGGTTGCAGTTTTAAGAGAAACTGCAGGGGTGGCAAAGCAGCAAGCTTAATGTTGACTTTCCCATCTTAGAACAGGGATTATCATCCTTTTTCTTACTGCACACTGATAACTGTGGTTATCCTCGTCTTCTTGAAATGTGTCTTCTAGTTTCCAGGAGACACTTGGGGTTCTGTGGCTCTGTTTGTAGGCTGGAGGAAGAGGTCAGATGATTCCTTACTGCAGACAGTTGCCCTAGAGACAGAGCCACAGTACCCCAAGGAGTTTTCCAGCAATTTTCAACCACTGTGCTTCAAACTCCTGCAGTACACTAGTTGAAAATTGCTGTTTTAGAAATGGAGAACTTTAGGAGGCTACTGATCATGTGGCACCTTCCAGAACACTGGCTTCTGGTTGGCTCCCAAATCCAACATATTCTTTGTCTGCATCTTCCAAGCCTACCTCTCCTAACCACTCTTTCCTGGGAGTAAGTACTATTGAACATAACAGGACTTCTGAGCAGAGATGCCTAGGATTGCACTGTTCATCTTAGATACTAAGTTGGTAGTCTCTCGTCTGTTGTGCACTGAAAAAGCCCTCCCTGTCCTGAGCAGCACCTACTATTCCACCCATGGCTGCTTATTTTTCCATTCATTCTGGACATAGGGACACTCTGTACAGTGAGTGGAATTTCTGGTTAGAGCATCCCTATCTCCAAATTGGATGGAAATAGGTAAGTACTGCTTACGAAAGGGAAGGTTTTCACCAACTTTAGATCTGTCTCTGGAGAGCCCTGGTCAGAGTCCACCACACCTTAGCCTGCTTTCCTCACAACATAACCAAAGCAATTTCACCCATTTTTCCATCTCTGCTGACACTGATTCCCCTTGTGTCAATCCCCAGATTAGAAGTAGGGGCTAATCGTGGGGAACAGACCTTGGCAGTTGACCCTCTTCCTCCTTGTGTTGCAGGACCTGGAGAAGGAAAGTGACACCCCTTTGCAACAAGTGTCAATTGAAGAGATCCTGGAAGTACAGCGGGTAGAGCAGCAAGCAAAACAGGAGTCAGAGAAGCTCAAGGTGCAAGCACTGAAGGAGCGGGGCCTCTCCATCCCCCGGGCTGATACATTAGATGAATACTAGATGTTTGCATTGGACAATAGTATCTGCTTCCCAAACAGTGTGGAAGGGATTTTGTGTTCAGATTCCCCCATGTCAATGGGGTCTGTATATTTTTGTTTTGTTTTTTGGGATATGTTTTCCTGAATGCAGAACACAATTGAATCATGGCTTTCTGTGTTCTCATTCCTCTTCCCCTTCACAAAATCATTATTCCCGAAGAATATCGATTTCCCATGTAACCCCTTGCGACGGAGCATCTCTTAATGCTGGCTTGGGACAAAATGTCTTTAGTTGAGCTTTTTTTTTAAAATGAATTTTGGAAATGAAGATGGTAGAATTACCCCAACATGTAAATAAAATGTGACTTCATCAAGCAGAGTGTCACTGAGGCTGAACCTCTGTTGTGAAAGTTTTGCCTGTCTTGTTGGTAAGGGGATTGACAAAAGATGTTAATGCCATTTAGGAAGAAGTTGCAGGAAAGGCTCAGAGATGAATCTCTATCGGAGACAACGGATCCAGTGTGCAATGCTGTGAATATCTGAACTGCGATAACCCAAATCTACACATACCTTGTCATAAAAGTTATACCTATTCTTGGGTTCATTGGGGTGCTGAATCAAAACGTCATTGATTTTGCCCAATTGGCTGTAGTCTCAACAGAGGTGTACAATAAAGCAAACTGTTTCCATACACAGAGATCTCCTTTGGAGAAGTATTTTCAGGAGGGTTGGACAAGAGGGTATTTTGAGCGTTCTCTAGGCCTCAAGAATTTGAACCATTAATCTGAACCAACAATGGCAATTCTTGTAAAATCAATCTGGATGTCTTGTGCTTTATCATTCAGCTCAGAAATGTGCTGCCTGTTTCCGGCTATCCTGGGGAAAAAGACCATAAACATGTTTTGCAAACATGCAACCATTCCTTAGATGGCTTCCTCTTTTTCTGGAGTGCCTCCCTCAGCAACCCTTGTGAAAAATTATAAGGGGCAATGTGGTGCCTCCCAAACAGGGTGACCATAACCAGAAAAATGGAAAAAAAAACCAAAATGTAGGGCATGGCAAAATAAAAACTGAAAACACTCCTATATATTGCTAATGTGGTTAATTTAAACAAACAAATTATTAAATTTAAAACTATTACTGTACATATAACATTGCGTATTTATTAATTATAAGGAGGCTATATGCTGCCTCTCCCAAGGAAAAGGAGGAAGATTTTTTTCCCAGGACACTAGGCTAATAAAAGAGGACAGGTCCAGTTGTTTCTCCTTGCATCGCTGTCCTCACTGGCTCATCACCATCATCCACGTGACCGTATCGCAATGGTGGGCTCCAACAGGTTCGCACCTACTCTACAGAACTGCTTGTTAATGAGTGATAGGACATACAAAGTTTAAAAATAGCCATTTAGGAGTGGCTGCCAGATGGGCAGAGAACTGGTTGTTAATTTCTTTGAATCCCATCACTGACTGTATGTCCTCTTTTCCAGGACATGTCCTGTATTTTAGACTTGTATCCTGGGAAAAACTTCAGTGTCCTCCTTTTCCTTATGAGTAGGCAGCATGTAGTCTTCTTGACTATTAAAATATGTAATAGTTTTAAATTCAATAATATAATGTTAAAATTATCCACATGAAAGTGATATATACATGAGTGTTTTTAGTTTTTCATGTCCTATATTTTTCTTGGGTGTCCTACATTTTGGGAGTGCCCCCAAATTTTTCTTGGGGTGTCTCCTTTTTTGGTTATGACATATGGTCACCTTTCCACCCCCATTTCTGACACTCATACAGTGGGGAGAAGGAGAGAGGGAAGGGATTCTCCTCCTTTCCTGCTCAGCCACTCTCCCCCCCCCAAAAAAAAAGTTCAGGTCTAACTTTTTGAGCCAGCTTGGAACTACATTTCCCAGCAGGCCTTTCTGCAGGTCCTACATTGTGCTGATTATTTTTTGGGAGGGAGGGAAGAAGGTGGGCAAAGGAGGTTACATAACTCCTGGAACGTTGACACCTCCGAGCCCCGCCCCTTTCGTGACGTCACTGGCCCGGAGTCCCGCCCCGATGGAACGTTGTGTAGCGAGTTTCAGATTGCTACAGTGTCGTTCCGTTCCATGCTATTTCCTGCTGCCGTTGGGGGGAGGGGAGAAGGAAAGATCCCTGCGCTCTGCACTCCTCGTGGAGGGGCTGGATGGATCCCCACTTTTTTTAACCCTTTCCTTTTTCTTACCCAGGCTGGAGAAGGAGGACCGCAACCTCTAACCTGACCCCTTTCCTTTCCTTCCCCCCCTTGGGAGTCTGGGCTGGACTTGTGGCATCCCTCCTTTCCTTCCCCCTTTCGGCATCTGGGGCTGGACTTGAAGCATCCCCCCTTTTCATCCCGCTTGTGTATCTGGGGCTGGATTGAAAGCATCCCCCTTTCTCCCCGCTTGGGTTTGATTGAAAGCACCCCACTTTTCTCCCCTCTTTGGGCATCTGGGCCCAAAGCTTCCCCCTTGGACTTGAAGCTTCCCCCTTTTCTCCCCCCTCTCTTGGGTATCTGGGGCTTGATTGAAAGCAGCCCCATTTTCTCCCCCCTTCAGTATCGGGCTGGACTGAAAACACCCCCTTTCTTTACCCCCTTGGGCATCTAGGGCTGGACATGTAGCACCCCACTTCCCCCCTTGGGTACCTGAGGCTCGACAAGACCCCCCCCCCTTTTCTCCCCAACCCCTTGGATATCTGGGGCTGAATTTAAAGCATACCCCTTTCTCCTCCCTTGGGCATCTGGAACAGGACTAAAGCATTCCCTTCTCTCTTTCCCCCTAGTTATGGTGCGCTGGAGTGGGGGGGTGAGGGGGCTTTATCCAAGCCCTGCTCCGCCCCCCAACTCAACCCCATAGGATCTTGAGGATCGCTGGGAGAAAAACCTCCTTGCAGTGTGTTTGTGTGTGTGTTGGAGGGTTGAGGCTGGGTGCTGGTGGGGGTGGCCAGGGGACTCCTCTGCCCGTATTGCACTGCGGCTGTGACTCCCAGGAAAACCAGTCTTGCCCTTTTCTGCCTGCCTTCCTCTCAATTCTGGCCTGCCTCCTCTTCCTCATCATGATCTCTCCGTGGCAAGCAGACATATTTGATCGCTTGTTCACATCTGGGGGTGCCTGGCTGCCCTAAGATCTCCAGTGCTGGTGCTGGTAGTGGATCCCTTTTTGGGGAAGAGCAACACACTCTTCTTGCAGACTGGGAGAGAAGAGAAGAGCTTTTTTGAGGGGAGTGTGCAATCTCTTTCCCCCCCTCCAAGCTGGATCACTATGGAGCTGGAGAACATTGTGGCCAATACTGTCCTGTTGAAAGCCAGAGAAGGTAAGACACTATGGGGCACCCTTCCCTTCCTTTGCCTGCCTGCGGATGGGATGGGTGGAGGGAAGGCGCTGTTTTTCAAACTAATGATTTTAGCAGAAAGTTGGTATCTGGGCATCCGGCATCTGTCCAGGACACTGTGCCCATGTGGGTCTTGCTTGATCCATTTGTCCTCCTGGAAGGTGGAGGGTCTCTCCCATGCTTAGGTGTGTTGGCACCACTTAATTCCATTTTCTCCTGTTATATTTGTACAAATATACATTATCTATCCTGCCTGAGAAGCCCAGGATGGCTACATGTTACAACTCTCCCCATTGCCTTTCCTTAAAACAACCCTGCAAGGTGGGTTACATAGAGAGTCACTCTCAAGGTCACCAAGAATGCAGTCCTAACCAACTTTCCAGCACTGAGATAAGGTCAATGCAATTTTGAGGTAAGGATCAAACAGTGAGGCCTCCATTACTACCCCCCCCCCCATTACAGGAAGTAGCACATGTCCCACTGGCACAAATCCTGGAAAGCTGGTTAGGATTGTGCCCTGAATCAGTTTTCTGGCCTAGTGGGGATCCATCCACTGTCCCATAATCTTCATGGGGGCTCATTTGTTGGGGGAAGGGTGAGGGATTCATCTTCATGGGGTAAATCCAGATATGTGGTCAGGGTGCTGGTTATAGGACTATGGGGTCTTTCAAAAAAGGAGTTGATTATCATTTTTCTGCAGCTGTAAGATTTTTCAGTGTGAATCTGCTTGCTTGCTAGTAGGCTTCACTGAGATTAATGGGGCTTACTCTTGAGAAAGCATATATGGACTTGCAGTCCAAAAAGTTTGGTCACAGTGCTGATTAGATGCTTAGGTATGGTTGCCTTTTAGAAGCTATCAACCACTGTCCCTTAAAATATGTCCCACATTTTAAGAGTTCTTTGTTTTCTACCTTCTATTTTCTTCCTTCCACATATTTTTTTTCTTCCTTCCACATAAAGAAGAGCAACTTTCTTTACCTAGTAGTGGAAGCCACACAATATATTTGATTGAGATTCAAATTCCACCATGCAGGGGTTTGCTGTGTACATAGTGCAGTTTACCTGGTGCAATTTTAGGGGCTTCTGGATTGTGCCTGCGAACATGGATCACCTACAAAGCAAGATAGAGATGGCTTGACTTGGTGTACCTTCAAGTAGAATTTGTATCAATAATCCTGTAATTTAGCATTTGCATTGAACATCTTTTGCAAATGAGAACAAGAAAGCATGCCTTGGCGTTTGTGCCGAAGTGGCACATCATGTTAATGTTTCTGTACAATGTGTGGCCAAGGTTGGAATTAGGGGCCATAGGTAGGGCAGAAAGTATGGATCCACAGGTGAAATGGATGTTGAAGTTATACGCATGGATCCGTGCTGATCAGTGATGTGAAGACAAATCCCAAAGAAATCCTGGGAGATTCGTGCTTAGCAGAATAGGAGCACAATCCTAAACACGTCTACTCAAAAGTAAGCCCCTTTGTGTTCAATGGGTCTTACTCCCACGAAAGTGACTTTTGGATTGCAGCCTAGGTATTCCAAGCTGTTCTCAGCAGTTTTAAAACAAAATCCCAACTGTGGTTAAGGAGGGAGATTTCTGATGACTCCACATTACCAATCATAGAAACAAGCTAAGAGTTATTCTGGCTCTTAAACTGGAAGCTTAGGAATGCTTGATATCTGCTTCTTACTGTGCATCTCTCTCTGAATTCTCAAGAGTTGTGTGTGAGAGGAAACTTTGCAGGATGCTGTTAATGGGAACTGTACATGCGTAACCTAGTTCAGAGGAAACCCTCTAATGTAGGCCTTGCAGTATATTGACCTCTGCATCTGTAGTTTCGACTTTGTCTGCAAGATGTAACAGAGACCCAAGATGACTTGATCTTGCTGAAGTAGAATTGGTAAGAGGACTGATCTCAACACCAGCATCAGTCTATTAGATCAGTATTGTATATTCTACAGTATTATCTCCAAGGTTTCAAGTGGTAGTAGGTCTTTCCCAATCTTACCTGGGATTGGGAAATGTGAGGTATTGAAACTGGGGCCTTTTGCCTGCAATCCTTCCCTCTAGTTCTGTCCATGGCACAATAAATCCTGTTGGTACCAAGGGAACCATCTCTCCACCATGGGAATGAATGGAGTACTTGAGAGAAATGTGATTCATTGTCCCTATATAACCCCTTAAAAAATAAAGTTACAGTTCCTGAATTCCTAAACCTTTTGTAATTGGGCTTGGGGCCTCTTCAAATGACTAATTTGGTTGGGAGTCAGAGCTGTAAATTCTGTCTAGTTTCAATCTGCCAAAATATGGAGTTGATTTTCCAGGTTTCAAAGCTGCTGTTCCCCAGGAAGGCTACAATAATTCTAAAAAACAGGGCTGATAGAGGCACAGGAGCCGAGCAGAGGTGGGATCTCTTATGAGTCCTAGTATTGCACTACAATTCTTTTCCGTCCTTCCGCCAAAGGCTTTTCCTTCCTCTTCTATACTCTCAACAGCACTGCAAGGTAGGTTAGATCTTTGCCTTGGGTCCATTGTCTGAATCTTCATCCTGTAACATGGGGAACCATCTCTGAGACCCCACAGGGCAAGAGGACTGGGCAAATCAGGGGCTGCCATTCATATTTTCCCACTTGGCAGCAGCCACTCTGCACACCCTGCCACTGTCTTTCTGCCACTTTTTTCCTTTTATGCCAAGGTGAGAGGGCAAGAGGGGTAGTAGAGCAACAGTGCTTGCTCAAGTGTGGAGGGGGAAGTGGAGAGCAGGGAAATAGCAAAAAAGACCAAGGCAGATGGGTGGGGAGATTGATGGGACCCAATAAGGATGGGTGATCAAACTGGCCTGTCCCAAGTCTCTGGGAAGATCAACCTCACATAGGGCTCCAATCATACCCACACTTACTTGGGAGTAACCCCCATTGACTATAATGGGTGTTCTGAGTAGACATGCTCCAGGACACCTAGTAATTTCAGAGCAAAATGGTGGTGGCAGCGGAGTATGACAGCCTACCAGTGGTGGGCAGCAGCAGGTTCGCACCTACGGTATAGAACGGGTTCTTAACAAGAGATAGTACATATAAAGTTTAAAAATAGCCATTTAAAAGTGGCTGCCAGATGGACAGAGAACCGGTTCTTAATTTCTTTGAAGCCCATCACTGCAGCCTACCCACTTGAGATGTCAGATTGGTACTCAGAGTCAAACTACACTGTGATGTGTGTGGGTGTTGGGTGGGAATGTAATGGATTAGGATGAGTTCAACAACCAGGTCAGGGCATAAAGGATTTACCACCTCCTTTCTCTCCTAATCCTGGTTTACAGGATTAACCAATCTAAGTCTCACCATGCTGGTGGGGATGTGCACTGTATCCCACAGGAGAGTTTGGAAGCCTCTTCACAGGAAGAGAGCATTGCCCTTGCCCTAGGAACGTTTTGGTGGTGCATGTCCAAGTGGCCCTAAGTAGATGGATCAAGATCAGGAAAGGCCTCGATCAAGTAAATACCGTATTTACTCAAATCTCATCTGCACCTTTTCCAGCTGAATTTAATCTCCCAAATCAGGGTGCCTGTTAGATCTGATGGCACATTAGATTTGCGTAAATAGGGTATTTTGATTATAAGTATAAAGTAGGGTTGCCAAATGTCCTGAAAAACAGGGACAATCCTGATTTTGGGGGATTGTGTTCACATACTAGCAAATGGGTCCCATCCTGATTTTGTGGAAGAGAATTATGGCAACCTTAGTATAAAGGTAAGATTGTACCGCACAGGTTGTACTGCTAGTTGTCATCAACTGTAGGGTGCAGTGCTCATCCCCGTTTCAAAGCCTTTAGAGATGGCGTTGTCCAAAGACACTTCTGTGATAATTGGGCCAGCATGACGGCTGAAGGTGCACAGACCTATATAAGGCTGTGTCAGTATTTAGTTAAGTGTATTATATTGTAATAAAAAGTATAATATAAACCCATTGTTGTATAAAGTAGTTCAATTAGGTAAAAATCATAACATAAACCCATTGTCATATGATTATTGTCATATAACTTCTTGTATGCAGTAAAATTAAATTTTACTCCTGCTTGCCAGTTGTGCATTAAAATTGCTAGAAAACATTTTTAAATCTCAAGCCTTTGAAAATTGGGGTGCACATTAGATTTGGAGTCCAATCCAAACCATGTCTACTCATTGCATTTGGTAGGTTTTACTCCCAGGAAAGTATCTTTAGGATTGCAGACTTGGTGGATTATTAGATTCTACAAAAAAATAGTATTTATGGAACTGCTGTCACCAACCCTTCCCTGACACACCCACTCCCCATGTTTCCTTCCCCATTGCCTTCATCTGCCCTCCCTGCACCAACATACCAACACCAGACCGTCTCCAGAGACGAAACAGTGTATTAGTTTGCACAAAACAGTGTATTAGTTTGCAACAGCCAGTACAATGTGTTGCCAGAAACGTGTTCCAGGAGCTGTGAGATTGTCACTTACTTTCACTCACTTCCTTTGAGTTGTCAATGCAATAGTTAAGCCTGTATGCAAGAGATGCAAAGTACAGATCAATGTCTTATGACTTTGGTTAGTGTGCTTAGGAGAGTCAACGGAAATAATTTTGTATTTCACTGAAGCCTTGGGTTTAATATTGTTGTGTATGTTTTTGGAAGGTGCATGGGACATTCCTATGCTTCAACCAGGAATCTGGACCCTAGGGGTCTAGGATTTTCCATATTCTCAGCTTGATTTGATGTTTTGAGGAATCTGCATCAATCCCCTGGTGGCATCTGAAAGCAACCTTAGAGATTGTTAGCTGTGTTTCCCTGGCTAAATTATATGTACACCATGTTGTGGAGGAAACAAAAAATAATCCACTCCAGAATCATCATCTCCAGAAATATCCTCAATCAGAGATGGCACATCTACCTGGCACATTCTCTCTTAGGAGTGATGTTTCACACAGGTACAGGTTAGACTAGATGACCTTCTATGATATCATGTAGGATTTGGTCAGTTTCTTACCTTCTTCATCATAAGGAGGTGCAGCTATATCTAAAGTGGCAAAGCTCATCCTTTGCCAACAGAAAATCTCAGCCTTTCTTCACCAGACAGGAATAGGGAAGGAAACTTGTCTGAAACCTTGCAGAGATGCTACCACTTTGAATAGACAATACTGAGCCAGCTGAACCAAAGATCTAACTCCTTCTGACTTACTTTGGAAAAGTAGAAGCTAGTTTTATTCCCTTATATCCCTACTCCCTGTCATTGGTTGAGATTCACCAAGGTCTTTTGTTCCATTGATTCTGAATTAGAGGAGGAATTAAAAGCACCTGTGTGTTCTACAATGCTGGATTTAATTTTGCTAGATAATTAGCACTGCCATTTTATTCCTAGCAAATTGCATTGGACCCAGAGGAGTGCACATGGCTATATTCTTTTGGCAGTCTGCAAATATATCAGTGCAGGAGTACTGTGTCTGTCTGTCTGTGTCAGATTGAGAAGAGGGGCAGCATCTGTCTGATTGAGGCTATAGTGCTGTCTTCACTTTCCTGGGAGTAAACCCCATTGACTATAATGGGACTTCTGAGTAGACATGTGTAAGACTGGGCTCTTATTGTTGGTACCCAGCTTGTAATGATGTGGGATTAGACCAATGGGCAGGAGATAATTGTACACATGTGAACCGAGAAAATGCTCTTGTCCAGGAGTCCCTGTGACTCTGCCGCACTGTATAGACAACTCTGAACATAAAGCAGATGATGGTGGGGATAAAAAGCATAAATTTTTTGTTCAGGCTTGTATAATTAAGAGCACAATCCTAACCATGTCTACTCAAAAGTAAGGCTCATTGTATTCAATGGATCTTACTCCCAAGAAAGTGTATTTAGTATTGCAGCCACAATTCACTATGGTCTTTAAAAATTACACTTGCATCAGTGCATAAACTTATTTTATTCCATGGAGAATTTGCTTGCTTTTGACTTGAAAGAATTTTTCTCGCTTATAAGAATCCATAATAAGGATATCCGAATGGGACCATCCAGAAAGATGGTGAAGGTTTCTGGGACTGGCTGAACTTCAGAGGTGTTTTGGTTGAGACATCCAGAAAGTTCAATGAACCCGAAACTGGCTCTGTATCTATGATGTTCAATGGTTAGAGAGAGAGCACGTGCGTGTCCATATTTCTAGATGTATCTAACTATAATGTGGAATTTCCTGCTTGGTGGGCAGGAGAGGGATTTCAGTTTAAACCTTATTACAAACATTTTTTTGGAATTCAGATAGTTTATGAAACAGTCAGAGAGATTCCAAGGGTGGGAAACGGGGAAGTTTTGAAACAGAGTAAGAAAGAGTGTGGAAGGCTGTCTGTTGAATACTGGATGCTACAACTCAGGACTTACACCCTAACATTAATCCATTGTATGATTACTCTGAAGTAAGCTCCATTGATTTCAGTATGATTTACTCATAGGAAGGTGATTCATACCCCATACTCCACAAGTTTTTGGGGGACTTAGAAGCAAGCACCACAGTGGCCATGTTAGGCATGGGATGCATGTTTGGCATGGGGTGTACATTCGTGTATGCTTGCAACTTTGGGTGCACAATCTGGGAAGCTGGGTGGAAATTAAAACAATAATAATGCCTGTTAGCCATGAGGACAAACCAGAAAGTCATAACATTAGATTGTGTGAGCAAAGCATGAAATCCCAATAGCCTAAGCCTTGCAGCTTCAGGAGGGCTATAAGAACCCGTGTAGTGTGAGGCCCGTGAGACTGATCTTGCCCATTGGATGGCACTGCTAACTTCCATCTCTCTTAGGTCAAAGTCCACATGAAGCCTCTCCATGATCCACCCCCCTCTATCCCATCTATCTTTTGAAAGCCATTAAGCAACTGTTCCGTCTGCCTAACTTGGCCAAGAGGAAGTAACATCCTTCAACATGTAAACAGACACATCCCCTCTGGTTTGCTTTTAAAGTGGTGTGTTGTCTTATAGCAAACTCATTGGAACATCTCTGTGTTGTGGCAATGTGCTGCGAAGGATCGTTGAAGCCTCCAACTTCAGGAGCAGTGGACCTGAATAATGGTTGCTGGAGAGGAAATGGATAATAGTGTTGCTCTGGCCAGGGCCTCTGGGAGTAGTTTTCTTAGGGGGTATAAAGTTTCTTATGAGCCCCTTCCCTTCTCCATTTTTCTATAAAGATAGATTAGATAGATTGTTTTCTGGTTAATTGGCCATAACTTTTGAAAGAATACAAAAATTCCAACGCAATTTGTTTCATTGCATTCAATGAATACACTGTAGTATATTACAATACAGTGCAGTGTATTATAAGTTCCTTGGGGCCTCCCTGTTCTTGCATGTGGACATCACCAGTTTGTGAACTTGCAAGACAGCAGTTTGTCCCCCAAGCTGCTGTTTTAGGTTTGCCAGTCCATGGCTTGTCCCTGCAAAAATAACAATTAAAAAACAACAACCATGTGGACTTTGAAGTTCTACCATAACAGCTTCTTTCAGACAGGCATCCCCAACATATTGGGCGGGTTAGGCAGCCAAAAGTGAAAATCGTTGAAAAGTGGAAGCTAATCTTTTTTGAGTTTAAAAATCAGTGTTTTTTTAGCTAGCAAATTGCAAATTCCCCTTTACCTTGCAAATTTCTGCTGCCACACAAAGATTTCTGCAAATTGATTTTCATTAACTCCTTTGGGAATTGGATTAGTTCAGGAACATATTCCCATGTTGTAACATGGGAAAGGGCAATTTTGCCTTTTAGAATAGCAAACAGAGGTTGAAAGAGCAGAACACGCATTGACTGAATGAGTTTTGGATATACGCCTCACGTATAGAAAGCCTCACGTAAAGTATGATTCACGTAATAAACCGAAATTTCTCCAGGATTCTGCTTCACGTAAAGAAAGTGCTTCATGTAAAGAAAACATTTGTTGGCAGTTGGGGCAGACACGCTGGCCAGCAGCCTGTTTAAAAAGCATCAGGGCTGCCCAGCGCACCTGCCCATAGCGAAAGCAACTCTTCTGTGCTGTTCCTCCTGTGGCCGGGCGTCTGCTGGGCAGAGGGAGAGAAGAGCAGTGAAGAAGAGGGAAGCAGCTCAGGGCCAGCCAGAAGGGAGCAGGGAAAAGAGAGGCTCAGGATAGAGAGAAGGAGAAAATGGGGAGACATTTTGAAGGTGTCTTGGATTGCAGTCTCCTAACCATGTCTACCCAGAAGTAAGCCCCATTGTGTTAAATGGGTCTTACTCCCAGGAAAGTGTCTTTAGTACTGCAGCCTAAGTAGACTTCATAAGATCATGCACATTGAATGCATGTTTTGAATTCAATTCCAGTGTTTTGTCATCATTTTTACATCCAGTTAATATTTTTATATGAATATTTTTGGGGTTGTGGAACCAATCATCTGCGTTTCCATTATTTCCTATAGGAAAATCTGCTTCACGTAAAGAAAGTTTCACGTAAAGAAACTGCCTCCGGAACAAATTAATTCTGTTACGTGAGGCGCCACTGTAATTGAAAGTTGTTGAAAGAATGGATTATCAGAAAACGAACCATCAGAAAGCAGGGGATACCTATATTCCATTACTGATTATATCTATGTATGTCTCTATATTGGAAAAGTGGCTTGGGCAGATACTAAATCACCAGTCACTCATCTTCTGCGTGTCCTTCTTTAGAAGGTAGAGGGTAAGCTGTTGGCAGCTTTTTTATTGTGGCGCTTTCAGGATTTCTAGAAGGGATAGCTGTGTAAGGTGCTGATGTTTTGGCTGGCTTTTTATGACCTGGGGAAGCAAATCTTCCCAGGCTTCTTGGCAAGGCCAAGAATCTCCTCCTGGGTTTCAGGCATGGATGAGATTGAAGGTGCTTTCAAGGAAACACGTTGGACGCATCCAAATGTCAGCTAACCCTTTAAAATCCAAATCTAGAACATTTTTTGCAGGGTGTGCACATGATGCCAAAAGGAAGCAAGACACACCAAGGACAGTAGCACCAATAGATGGCTGAGGACCACACTGATTGGAGTGGTGACACCACTACTTACAAAATTTTTTAAATATTGATATTTTCAAATAATACTAACATGCAGCGTATCAACTGATGTGCAATTTCATGCAGAATTCAGTGGAACAAGCCATGCTGCAATAATTCTATTATAACAAAATTATAATTAAAAAACCTGTGGGGGCAGGGCAATAGTACATCACCATACCCACTGCCTAGAGTGTTGCCCTCAACTGCAGGGTAAGAGGTCCATCTAAGGTGTGATGCACTGGCTTCCTGCTGCAGGTTACACAAATCCTAGGGCTGGACAAAATTCTTGGTATGACAGCCACATTGGGGTATGAAAATCAATCACATTCAGGTTGTATTCACAGATTACATGTGTTTTTGCAGAAGGTTTTTGAATTGTGGTTGTCATCCCCCCATTTTTAGGCATGCAGTGTTCCTAGACAAGATGCATGCTGGCTTATGTGCAGGTTCAACTTAGAAAGTTGCAGTGTACAGTGTTGTAGCTAATGATCATGTCCCAACGAAAAACGACATCACACCCGGACTTTAAAAACAATTGGGCTATCACGTCCTCCTCAGCAGCTTGCCACCCTTTTGCTCTGCTGCCTCCCCCAATGTGGCATAGCTAAGGCATCTGTGGTCAAAGAAGATTTTGTATTCCTCCCCCCCAACAAAATCAAATTTAATTAACCCTAATTAAATTTAATTAACCCTACAATCCAGAATAACTACGGGAGCACATAAGAGACCAGCTAGTGAAAACCTATGGGAAATTCATATTGCAATCCAGAGTAAATTGTTCTTACACTGGAACAAGGACTCCTTGTAGTTACTCTGGATTTCACCCATAATAAATAAAAAGTACATCCCTTATTGGATAGAGACAATTCTTGGGCAAAGAGAGATGGTTATTCTCTCCCTGCTAAATACAAGAGGAGTGTCATTTAGAAATGCCTCTTTACAGTTACCACAAGTAACTGTATTACAATACAGTGATACTTCGCATAACAAGTGCCACACATAAAGACTGATTCACATAACAAGCACAAATTCCCATAGGGAGTGGACTCCACTTCACAAGCCTCAGGCAGCTGCCTCCAGGTTGCTCCGTGCAGAACCTGTTTTAAAGGGTTGCCAGCCAGTGTGCTGCTGCCTGTAACTGCCCCCAACTTGGAAGTAGTTACCCCAGGGGTGCCAGAGGCAGCTGCTCTTAACTGCCCCCAAGTTCCCTCTCTAGCCTCCAGCAGCAGCCCAGTTAAGCCCCCTATCCTCCATGCAGCCTCCTAACCATGTCTACTCAGAAGTAAGCCCCATTGTGTTAAATGGGTCCTACTCTAGGAAAGTGTCTTTAGGATTGCAGCTTAAGTAGACTTCATAGGATCATGCACATTGAATGCATGTTTTGAATTCAATTCCAGTGTTTTGTCATTATTTTTCCATCCAGTTAAATATTTTTATATGAACATTTTTGGGGTTGTGGAACCAATTGTCTGAGTTTCCATTATTTCCTATGGGAAAATCCACTTCACATAAAAAGTGTTTCACATAACATGTTTCACATGTTTTAATCTATATTTATGATTCTATTTTATTGGTGTTTTATTTTTTATGTGATGTTAGCCGCCTTGATCTCCCTCTTGCAGGTGAGGAAAGGCGGGGTATAAATCAATAAAATAAAAATAAATAAATAACAAGCATGCTTCCAGAACAAATTAAACTTGTTATGTGAGGCACTACTGTATACAAAATGGGAGCTGACTCAAATCATGCCTTATTATTTTCATACTGTATCATAATTTCATCTCGTAGCAGTCAGTCTCATGAGTCAGTTTTGAGTAAAAGAAATCCACTTTTTCTTTCATAGGCAAATGTGTTTTCATTTTCAAGTTAATTGGCCATACCTTTTGATAGAAGTATTCAATGCTGTTTCACTGTGTTAAATTACCTTTCTAACAATATGTAACGTGATTATATTATTCTTCATACTCGCCCAGTTTTTCAGAATTTTAGCCACTAGTGTCAAGCTCAGCTTGTTGCGCCCCCCCCACCCCGAAACTTGCTGCCCATTGCAATTGCTACCCCCTTAGTTATGCCACTGGGTGAATGTTACGTTTGGTCAGGTAGCTGAATTGGTAGTTGTGGACATGGGGAGTACTCAAAATGTTGCACTGGAAGACTCGCAGATCAGGTGTGGTCACCCCAGACCATACTTTGCCCAACTCTAAAATGCATGGGAGGACTGGGAATTTGTGGCACGTGAAAACCAGCTTTCTGTGGAAAGCCAGGCTGGTGGAAACATGGCATCCATTTTCAAGGGTGTCATACTAATTTCATATAGTGGGCCAAAGAGCATTCATGGCACCTGCTGAGGACCAGAAGCATGAACAGAAATAAGCATTATCTTTTCACTAATAGCTGCAAAATACTGAAGAGAAAATATGCAAATCTTAGTTCCTGCTTTCAAGATATGGGAGAGCCCAATTATAATCGGGGACCAGATAAATGGCTTCTCGGAGCCTCACCTGGGACCTTATGTTTGATACAGATATTTTATTTAATCTATTGATATCCTGCATTTATATCATTGCAAAAAATCAGCTTGTGCAGCACAAACACAAACAGTATGTGATGTAGAACCAAAGTTAAAACTCGGCATGACACATCAAAATCCAGTAAAAACAAGTTAAATAATTGCCATTAAAGCAGAGACTTTCAGTATATTGACAGCATCTAAAATGTCTTCAAACCCCTACCCATTATTATCTGTCTTCAAAGCATTGGCAGACAAATGTGTCTCTCTGTTTAAAATCAGGAGGAAGAGAGGCATTGTCAGCAGCAGGGAGTTCCAGAGATGGGAGGTGCACCATCACATAAAAAACCCCTTTAAAAAAACCCCTGATTTACATGCAAGACAATTGACCTTCATTGGTGTTTATCTGCAGGGTTGAGTTTCCCAGGCACCTTAACAGGTAGACCTATGGGATACCCAAATCCCAAATCATAGGATTTTAAAGGTATAGACCCTCACTTTGGCTCGAACCCAGAAACATGAGGAATCAATGTAATTGATTCAATACTGAAGATGGTCAACCCCAAGGCCTGTGCCCAACCACATGGCCACAGAATTACAGACCAGTTGTAGTTTCTGTCCAGTTTTCAAGGTCTGCGTTGCAATCACCCTCCCAAGACATTGGAGATTAATGTCCTTGGTGGGTGACTGTGAGTATATGTGGGAAAACAGCTGTACAGATAAGAATGCTGATCAGGGCTGCTGATAAGATGGAAGGGCGGATTATAAGAGTTTTAATACTGACTTTGTGGCAAATAACTCCAGAAAGTTGGTCAGTGGACCAAGTTGCCCATCCTTGCAACATTTTGTATGCAACCTCAAGCACAAGGGGTCTGGGGCTGGCTCTCCTTCCTCTTCCAGTCTTTGTCTCCATTTGGAGAGGTTTTGTCTTTCCATCCCAGCTGCCTGGCAGCCTGTGGCTAACTTCGTCCTGTACGGTGTTATCGGTTGCCACAGCTTGAGTGCCTGATGCCGAACATGCTATGTCTTTAGGGGAGGTGGAGCAGGCCAATAGCGTTGTCTTATCCTGGCCTCCAGCTGCATGGCTGTTGCTGTCAGTCCCCTGAGCTGCTTTAGTTGCACATCCAAGAAGGCCGTTCCAGAGCAGATCTGTGTTCCATCTCTGTGACACCCCACTGCAATGGACACGGGAAAATCTGATCCATTTAGCAACTTTGTAGATCCCTGCCTGTGTCAATTTTGTGCAGGATTTCATTTTTGTTGGGTTTGGCTATGTGTCTGTGCAGTGGGATCGCCATCCACTTCATGCCAGGAAGATTCTTCGAGTTGTCTTGGGACTCAATAGGTTTCCTGTTAGAGAATGTAAATCGGAGCGGAAGAGATGAAAGAGCCAAGGAGCTGGTGTGGAAAGTTTACAGAAGACAGTGTGGTTAGGTGGCCTGTTGTGAGATAAAGACCAAGTCGTGTTGAGGACCCCCTAAAGGAGGAATCAGTCCTGGAGGAATTAGAGTTTAGGTATTCTGGGGTCTACAGGAAGAGCTATTCACAGTATAAGGAACATATATGTGCATATGCATGGATAGAGTAAGATCTAATGATCTGGAATCATTAGATCGCAGATCAGGAATGTATCTACACTATGGCAAGACAGGGCAAGTGCCTGGGTGCCTCTTGGATGCAGACGCCAGCCACCAAGGCATTTACAGTGGCCACTGGTGCTATTTCACCCCAGTTGGCATTGTAAATGCTCCCAATCCAGAGAACTAGGCAGTCATGAAGCCATATGACATTGCTGCCCTAAGCAACAGCCCCCGGGTACGCCTCTGGCTGCAATCCTAAAGACACTTTCCTAGGAGTAAGACCCTTTGAACATCGTGGGTCTTCCTTTTCAGTGGACCTGGTTAGGATTGTGCTTTCTGTCTTAGATATACCTTTCATGCCCACACAAGCAGATTCTGGCATTGCCCACCCAAAGTTGCAGCCAGTGTTGAAACCCTTGCCTGTGGCGATCAGGGAGGACTCTGGGACAAGTGAAAAATGTCTCAGACTGCTTCTGGATGGGAGTTGCAAAAGGGAGGACTAGATTTGGGGTGTGTGAGAGAGGAAGACTCCTGTGTTGTCCTTTAAAAGCTCATGAAAGAGAAATTGTTCTTTTCATCATAGGCAGCTTGGGAGAATAAGGAGGTTTCTCTCCTTTGCAGTCCATCAGTCTTTTCCTGGCCTCTGTGTGATGTGAGTACCAAGGTGCATGGCACAGGCTGCTCTCTCCTGAGCCGGAAACCGTTTCCAGGATGTGTGTGTAGGCTTAATGCTTAGTATTCCTCCTCTCCGGTTAACCCTGATGTTGCCAGGCCATCTTTATCTGCCCTTCCTGCGCACACCCATGCAAACCTAATGTACACACCAGGGGAATGCACCACAGCACAACAAGGCCTTCTGTGAAAGCCACCCTGGATTTAACAGAATGGGGCTTACTTCTTAGGATAGTGCCATCAAAGACAGTTTCCTGGGAGGCTTACCTGGGCTGCTGCTGGAGGTTCAAGGTGGTCAGTGGGGGCACTTGGGGGCAGTTAGGGGCAGCTGCCTCTGGCACCTCTGGGCAACTGCCTCCAAGTTGGGGGCAGCTAGAGGCAGCAGCGCTGGCCTGCAGCCCTTTTAAAGAGCCTCCATGCGGAGCGTCAGGACTGCATAGCACACGTGCCCATAGCACGCTTGCTTGTTAAGTGAAACGGAACTTGTTATGTGAAGCAAGTTTTCTTGAAAGTTTTGCTTGTTCTGTGAAACGCTTGTTAAGCAAGATACCACTGTATTTTGGGTGTACTCTGACCCACTTTTCCTCCACACTTTCTCTGCTACTCAGTTCCCTGCTTCCTTTTGTAATCCAGGTGGCCAGGTAGAGGTAAGGGGACAGGCACTGTCAATCCTCTGCCTAACTCTGAAGAAAGAGTCCTCTGCCTAAGTTGGCCTCATAGATGGACTGGTCCAGGAATGGAAAATATACAGGTGCATGGTGATCAACCCTTAATTCTTGGACTCAGTCTAACAAAAATGTGTCCTTTCTGGGAGTGGTGCATATTTAAAAAACTGGCCAGACTATTGGAGATGGGGAGTTTCCCTTGTCCTCCCCAGAAGTCTTTTGATTCAAACCAGAGTGTTGGAAAAATAAAGAGTGGACAGTGGATGTTGCATTCCATTCTTTTTTTAACAGGCAAAACATGATGGCACTTATAGCAGCAAGGATACATCACAGTCCTCTTTATACAGTTTCCATTGCCCAGGATGATCCTGGGGCCAAAATGTTTGCCTACCCATGTGCCAGCACTTGGTCTTCAAACTTGTTAGCAGAGTTCAGTGCAACCAAATGAATCAGTCCCTGACTCTGCCTTAGGCAAACATCTCAAAGGTAAACATGACCTGGGCCAGCTGTGCAGAGGCACCTGTGGCTGTTTGTGCTCCTGGGAGGAGGCAACTGTTCTCCCGCAGCCCTGTTGACTCTCCACCTTGCCTTTATCCAAGAGACGGTGGCGTTGCTAGAGGAGTGTGGACCACACCTGGCGACACGCACAGGGAGGGCGACACCACTACTGGCCAAAATGGTAACACTGCAGTTTTTAGGAGTAAGACCATCATGTTATATATCATTCAATGTGCAATTTACTGCAGAATCTATTGAAACAAGTATCATTGAAATATCTCTGTTCTGTCAAAAGTTATCGCTGAAAAACCAGCAGGGATGTGACAATGATTTGTTGCTAGGCTTCCTGCACCAGGTGACACAAACCCTCGTGATGCAACTGCTAAGTCTGGGAAATGGGCATCAAGGGATTCCCTGAACTGGGGCTCAGAGCACATGCAGGAATCCTCCAACCACAGGTACTCAGGAAAGAGCTGAGCCCAATATATGGAGCTTGGGATTGGGCCAAAGGGCCACCTGTTCTGGCATCCTGTTCCAATAGTGGCCAACCAAAGGCATCCAGGAAGTCCACAAGCAGGATGTAAATGGTCTTGAATGAGTGCTGCTGAAAACATTTGGACAGAGCCTGCAGATTTTGCACTTATATGCACAAAACAGTGGAAATTATATAAATGTGCTTGCATTTATTAGGGTGCAAAGTTGTTTGTTTCTGTTTTTAACATAATCCAACTGCATTAACTTTTTAACATAATCTGCTTCTGATTTTAACACACTCTATAATCTCTTTTGCGGAAGGCCTTCTGAAAGTGGCAAAGCTGGAAAAGCAGTGTGGCAGCAGGATGTAGATGGGGTTTCATAGAACAGAAAATGACCAGTATATTTCTTTTTGGTATGTTTATATTTTTGCTTTTTGGAAAATCATTCTGAAATTTTTGTGCAGATGAAAAACATGGCAGAAATGTAACTTGAAATGGTTTTCTCAAAAGGAGAGATCAGACTGTCTTCATATTTCCCAGTGCTATCTAGATACAGTACTGGAAAAATCCGGGGGGGGGGGGCAGGGGAATGCTTAGTACAGTGGTCTTCAAAGTGGAGGTCAGGACGCCCCTGGGAGAAGGAGTGGTAAGGACCCCCCTGCGAGAGGGTGGGATCCACCATCTTGGAATTTGGCACTGGGCTTCCCTGGGAGTAAGCCTTGTTGAACACAGTGGGACTTACTTTCAAGCAGTCATGGATGAGCATCCCAGTAAGTTTGATGGGGTTCTGGACAGATTTTTAAATTTGAAAGGACTGAAATGCCTGAATACCACTGGCTTAGTATTTACTGTCCAGGCTAGATATCCCCTAGTCCTCTAGATATGTATTCTTAGGAAATAAAGAAGGACTGGCCGATGTGACAGATGGAGGCGGCAATTGAGTTTAATAGGGTTTACATTTGAGAAGACAGGTATAAAGATGTGTTGAGAGTTTTATTCATAAAGATAAATTTTCAAATGGGAGAAGCTGCTTTTTTATATGAGAAGATTGGATGCTCTCCAAGGTTATAGTGTGGAGGCTTAGAATCAGGGACAGATCCAGTTAGCCAGAGTTTTTATTTAGTTAGTGTAATAATGTATAAGAAGACAGTTTCAGTGGGGATCAGTGGACAGACCTGCTGCATATGTCTCGCCTGGCTTCTGAATGAACAGGCTCTGCTTGCGAGGTGCAGCCAATTTGGGAAGGATGGTGAAACTTGCACCTTTTCTCTATATTCCATGTTCATTTGAGTGTGTGTATATACCGTACATGGATATGTAATTCATTCATTTTCATTCAAATGCTAGGCCACAGCAGTGGCCATTTGATTTGCATGATTTGGTGGGTAAGTGTTTTCCTGTGATCAAATATGATCCTTCCTTCCTTCCTTCCTTACTTCACAGGAAGGAATTTTCACAGGACAATTCTAACCCCTGGTTATGCCAGCATAAATCCCATGCTGACCTGGGTGTATTGCAAAGTCTTCTAAGATACTAGTGTTCCACTTGAGGGAGGGTTTAGGCCAGTGCACAGACATGTGCCAGTCTCTGCACCTCACCAGCAGTAATGGAGAGATATGTGCTGGCCTAAATTGGTTAGGATTGCACTCTCATTCATTCCTGATGACCTATTGATGAAACAAATAAAGTGCCTTGAGAAAAAAAAATGTGGAATGTGGAAATGCTCTTACCCTACAATCCTGAGTAACTACGGGAGCACGTAAGAGACTTTACGTGCACCCGTAGTTACTGCACCACCTAGTGAAAACCTATGAGAAATTCATATTGCAATCCAGAGCAAATTGTTCTTACACCGGAGCAAGGACTCCCCGTAGTTACTCAGGATTGCGCCCTAAGGCAACTAATTAATTTCATCCACAGATTTATTCCAAATGTTTTGTGTGTGTGTGTGTGTGTGTGTGTGTGTGTGTGTGTGTGTGTGTGTGTGTGTGTGTGTGAGTAAGAGAGAGAGAGAGAGAGAGATGTCAGTTGCACAAATTCAGCACTTACTCATGCCTGAAATCTGGTGAAGGTTGAAGTTTGTATTGGTAGAAAGCCTTGTAAAGATCAGTCTTGGCATCCTCCTGGAAATGTTTTATTGAGCACTGATTGCAACTGTCAGTGGAGAAACACAACATCCTGGCCCTTTTGCTTGCAAACATGTCTTCTGTATGATGCTTCGGGCAATAGACTGCAACATAAGGAGAAAACCTTCCCCCCCTTTTTCAAACCTAGAGAGAAGGATGTTGAGCACATTGCTGGTTGATAGTGAAACATGGCACGCTGTCTCAGGGACTGGCCAACAAATGTTCTGCCTCGTTGAACTCAGATTCTTTTTGATATCCCCTGCATGATCTTCTGTCATCAGCTCTCTGGAGCTGTCTTTTATCTTGTTGATTTTAATGCAGTTAATTTTAACAGTTTTTCTAGCAACTCTTCCTTTGATGTCCTCTGTTTCCGCATTTATGGTGCCGCCCCTGCGATTGTAGCCTGGTTGCCCATGTGACTAGAGAGAAAGTCACCCTGGCCTGTAGTTCAGAAGGACCTTGTAAGGATGCAGCAATAGTGGTACAGGACTAGTTTCTATAGTAACAGAAGACCAGATAACAAAGCTCTTCAAAGAGAAAGCATGCACTTCTTCTGTCTGTGTTTCTAGGGATCCGCTGGTTTTGGCCGGAGGGAATAGGCTGTTAAGAAGAATGTACCGGTATATTGATGGTGATGGTTGCTGTGGTAGTAGTGGTGATAGTACACAAAATAGCTCTTAATTCTGTCCATCACTAATGCCACAGTGGTTGGCGCTTTTGCAGCCCAATCCTAACCAGCTTTCCAGCGCCGATGCAGCCATGTTACACCATGCAGCCATGCAGCAAGAGTGCACATTGCAATCTATGGTGGGAAGGTTTGTTTCCATACCTTGGGATTGCATTGGCACTGGAAAGTTGGTAGGGTTGGACCAGGGAGGTCAAAAATAAGGCCCACAGGCCAGATCTTACAAATCCCTTTGAATCTCCAACCCCTGCAATTTTGCAAATTCTTAGACTGCAAGGATGCATGTGTATAATTCATACAAAACAGCACGCTCAGAATTTGCTCTGCTGTCAAGCACGTGATGTCCGTTGCCCCCTTGAGCACATAGCTCTGCTCAAAACCAATGCCTAATGATCTTCTTCACCTTCCTTTCTCCTAAAAGGAATTAGAGAATCTGGGCCAAGCCTGACTTTTGAACTTCTGCAGTTCTAAAGTTTGAACCTCTACAGAGGAGCTGCACAAAATGCACAAACAGTGGCACTTAAAGAGCCAACACATGAAAAGAGCTTGTTGAAGAAGTCTCCCAGCAGTGGTCTGCAAGCGCAGGACATGGTGAAGGGAGTCCTTAGCACTTGTGGCTGCTAGTGCCTCAGGCCCCCCATATGGCACAGACACAAGCCTTCTAAGGAAATCTTGGTTTTCCAGGATTGAGATTAGCAACTGGGGGACTTGAGTGGGGATGAATGAGTAATGTGGCTTTTGTGGCCGGCTCCCTCTGTGCTTTGGCTCAGTCTGCCTCTGCGTGCTGGAGAAATGGTTGCTGCCGAGTGCCAAGCAGGCACAGCGCTGTGCTTTTCTCTGCATATTAAGGGCATGCCCCCAGGAAAAAGCAAGTCTGTCTCCCCATGGAAAGCAGCAAAGCAAGAACAGATGTGAAATGGGGGGGGGGAGAGATTGTGAGGCAGTGAAGAGGGAAACTGAGAAAGAAGTGAGATTGTCCATGGCCAACTCCATTGCTTTATTTGGTGGAATTATTCTGTGTGTCTGTATCCTTGAGCAAGGAATGAATTAAACAGAGTTTAAAAAATAGTTCTTTATTCCTCAAAAATGCTGCTAGGTAGATTGGGCCAAGAAGCACAGCACAGGAGCACAGTGCTTTTCAAAGTGGGGGTCGGGGCCCTTGAAAAGTGACACTCAGGCTGCAATTCATACTTTCCTGGGATTCGGCCTAAGTCTCATTGAACACAGTGGCATCACAGTGATATCAAGTTCAGATTGATGATATCACTTCCAGGGGGTCCTGGACAGATTATTCTTCTCAGAAGGGTGTCCTGGGTTGAAATGCTCATAATCACTGCAGTAGTGGGTCTCACACAGTGGCGTAGCTGGAGGGGGTGCACTTGCACCAGGTTATAAGCTATAGGTGGGCTACAAGCTGAGCTTGACACTAGTAGTTAAAATTGTGAAAAATGGGGTATGTATGAATGATAATACCATCATGTTATATATCGTTGGAAAGGTAATTTAATGCAGAATGCAATGAAACAGACAGCATTGAAATATCTATATTCTATCCGAGATTACGGCTAATTGGCTAAAAAATGATAACAAAAGCCCATGGAACAAAAAGCGGATTTACTTAATTCAACTTTTCCATGATTCTGATTGCTCTGAGATGAGATGTAATTCTGATACTGTATGGAACTAATAAGGTGTTGATAAGAATCAGCTCTCAGTGCATATATCATATACAGTACATATGTCAGAAAACAGTTACCCATGCTAACTGGATATACAAGCACTTCTAAGTGGTGCTCCTCTTATAGAATAATTATTCCTTTTTGCCCAGGCAAGTTTCCCTAACCAATAATAAGGGACACGGTTTTTATTATTTTACTGAATTAAATTGGATTTTATTGTTGGGGGGAGGGCAACAAAATCTTCTTTGGCTCCAGATAGCAAATATGCGCTTTAGCTGTGCCACTAGCAGAGCGAATGGGTGATGAGCTGCTGAGGAGGAAGAGGTAAGTTTTTTCTTACCTTTTTTCTTTTTTAAAATTGTATTTTTAAAAATACCCAGGGATGACATCACTCCTGGGACAACATTTTGAGCTTTGCACTGGGCTACATGATTATTTGCTACACCACTAATCTCACAGATGCACAAGGACGCAGATGTGCAGGATTACACTGTCTTTAACCTCCTGTTCAATCCAATGCTTCAGCTGTCCAGTGTGTTTCCACGCTGCAGATTTCACCTTAAAGACAAATTTATTCATTTCAGTGTAAGCTGTGGTGGAAGATTGTTCTGAAAGTTTTGAAAGCTCAGCAGGAGGTAAGCTGAAAAATTTGCCTAGGGCACTGGTTCCCAAGCTGTGGGTCAGGACCCAAGAGTTGTTACACAATTTTTAGTGGGTTATAAAACCAAAAAGCTGATAGTTGATAAGGAAAATGTGTTGAGTTTGATAAAATGTGTCTCATCCAGATGTGTCATTGTTGAGTCAGTGATGTGTTGCATCCAGATGAAGGGGGGCACTTGAATGCAGGTGTCATACGTGAAGCATCTGGTGGGCTGCTGTGTGATGGACTAGATGGACCTTTGGCCTGATCCAGTCGAGGCTCTTCTTATGTACTGACAAGTAGGTGAATGTGCCTTGGTTCTTTGAAAAACCAAGTGTAGGGGAACACAAATCTGGCGACCAGAGCATGTCAAGAGGCCAGAGAGAGGCTTGCTTGGATCACCTCTACTCTCCAGGCCAGTGTTTAGAGACTCTGCTCTATAACATTGCTTCCTTGAGCACTGTTTTCATACACTGTTTTTTGTCCTGGATGTGATTGACATATGTTCTAGGTGATTCAGTGTTGTCATTAGGGTTTCTGTCACCAGGTGTGGGAGGCCAGCGCATCACCTCTATGATGGACCTCCTCCCATGCAGTGAGTGGTGCAATGCCATGGGCAGCAGTGATGGGATTCAAAGAAATTAACAACCGGTTCCATGCCCATCTGGCAGTCACTTTTAGATGGCTATTTTTAAACTTTATATGTCCTTTCTCTCGTTAACAACCAGTTCTATAGAGTAGGTGTGAACCTGCTGGAGCCCACCACCGCTAGGCAGTGGACATGGTGGTGTATCATTGCTCCGACCCCTCTTTTTAAAAAATGACAATTTTTTTGATCTGGTTTGAAAGACTAGAGATAATTCACAGTGGTTTGTTTCATTGCATTCTACATGAAGTTATAAATCAAATGATTTTATTATTCATTACAAGACTAAATTATTCATTGTTTTATTCTAAGTACAGTATCAAGAATTTTAAAATTTTGGATAGGAGACAGACAGGCAGGCAGACAGATTGGACAAGTATGAATACCATACTTGGAATTTGGTTTCGGCTGATGTCTACGTAAATAGAGGAGTGACACCTTCCCATGCACATCATCCAGTGTGGCCCACACCACCATAACAGCACCGTCTCTCACAACTTTGCCAATGGAGACAGTGTCAAGTCTCATTGTTAGCAAATTCAACTGATTCTCATGCTCAGGACCCCTTTGGAAGTTTCTTGTTTCTGTTAAAGAATTGACACCTTGAAACTTATAGCAGATCTGCTGAAATCCTCCCACTAATGTGTGAATATTACAGTTGCGTGTCAAGACTCTTAATCATTCTGTTACCTTTCCAACTATGGCTGCAATCCTAAAGACACTTTCCTGGGAGTAAGACCCATTGAACACAAAGGAGCTTCCTTTTGAGTAGACATAGTTAGGATTGTGCTCCAAGCCTTGACTGAGCATTCCTGTGCCTCTGAACTACTTGGTGGTCCTTTCGGCAAGTATAAACACCTGCCACAGGCAAAGGTGACATTGAAGGAGTTGGGTTAAGAAGCAGAGTGCCAGGACTTTTTCCTATAGCACAGTGATTTTCAACATTTTTTATCTCATGGCCAGGGTGACAATATAGAATGGAGGACAGAGTGCCTCTACCTTTAACCATGACATAGAAGAGGGAATTAAGGCAGGTGCTATGATGAGCTAAACCTGCCTCAGTTCCCTCTTACGCAGTAGTTAAAAGTAGATGCACTCTGTCCTCCATTCTATATGGTCACCCTGCTCATGGCGCACCTTCAGTTGTTTATACCATTAACAAGGCACACCATGCTATTCAAATCCTCATGTTTTCCTGTTAAAAATGTACCTTCCCAAATTCCCATGGCACACTTGAGGGCTATCCATGGCACATCAGTGTGCCATGGCACTCTTGTTGAAAATCACTGCTATAGTGGAATAGTACTTGCTCAGGAGGTGGCAAACTAAGAAATTTGCCTAGGGGTACATGTGATCTGTAGATAAATGATGGGTAAGAAAAGGGCAACAGATGGCTGGATAGATAGAAGGGGGAAGGGGAGAGGAGAAGATGGAAGGAAGAA
Organism: Cryptoblepharus egeriae; assembly: GCA_030015325.1. Classification (NCBI taxonomy): domain Eukaryota; kingdom Metazoa; phylum Chordata; class Lepidosauria; order Squamata; family Scincidae; genus Cryptoblepharus; species Cryptoblepharus egeriae. The sequence continues at coordinate 18,288,948 of JAREYC010000011.1, read as the reverse complement.
GAACAGAAGTTCCTATTTCCCCAGGGAGGCGATTTAAGTTTTTTTTAAACTTACTTTCATTAGATGCGGGACCCCAAGAGACACATGCATTGGATGTAAATGGAATTTTTTCATTAAAATAAACAAAGCTTTATTTTTAAAATACTGCACATAGGCAAACAAACTTGTAATCCCAAGAGAAGAAGTATGGGGTGGACAAAGATCAAATTATCTCAATTCTCATGAAAAGATTGTGCATCAGAAAGAGACTTGCAATGCTGTCCTTTGGAGGTTTATTCTGTACTTATTCAACAGTATCTCTTAGGAAGTTTCAAAGCAGAATTTAAGTGGTAGAAAAAGAAAGTGCTGTGATAAAGAAATTAAAATCTAATGAAGGATTAAAATCAAATGTATTCTAATGAAGGATTTGTTTCATATAGCAAAAGTTCATAAACTTTCTAGGAGACTTGGGACCTGTATATATCTGTTTGAGGGCTGGAAGTGGATCATGATGGCATTAGGGAGCAGTTTTGGGGGGCAATAAGGCCTGCAAAGGGATCCCCAACCTTCCAGAGGGCTGGCACTTCTCTGGTAAACTTGAAAAAAAGAAACCTTTTTGAGTGTCAGTGTGATTCTGGTGGTGCTGCCATTGCAATATCACCATACCCTTTTTAAAAAGGCAACCAGTTTATCTCCTGACTTGGGCTTCACAATGCTCCGTTTGGAAACCCATCATATAGTCTTAGGGTGAAATCCAGAGTAACTACAGGGAGTCCTTGCTCCGGAGTAAGAACAAGTTACTCTGGATTTCAATATGAATTTCCCATAGGTTTTCACTAGGTGGTGCAGTAACTATGGAAGCACGTAATATCTCTTACGTGCTCCTGCAGTTACTCTGGATCGTGCCCTTAATGGGGCACAGCTCTGGGGAATATAATTATTTCCTTCAGTCTGACTTTTCAGGTCATGGTTTTGCCCCAGGTGAACCAACCAAAGAAACTGCATACAGTATGCTTATCTTTTGACCCTTTATGACAGTCATTTTCAACCAGTGTGCCATGGCACATTGGTGTGCTGTGAATGCTCAATACATTTTTTTAAAATAATAATTGTCCAATATGTTTGGACAATTTATTTATTTATTAAATAGACATAAATTATTAATAGGGTTGTTGAGGAATTGAACCCCCCACCAGCAGCATGGTGTGTCTTGTCAATTGTCCAAATACTGATTGTGTGCCTTGACAACTTTGGCACTCGGTTGGTGTGCCATGAGACAAAAAAGGTTGAAAATCACTGTGTAATGCCATTGATTCCCAAACTTTTTCAGGGGCTGTTCCCTTACTATTGAGTCATTGGCTGCAGCTCCCATAAGGGCAACAATCCCATAGATTGTATAGGATGGCAAGGTTTTCATGAGGATTTGCCACAGCCCCCAATTTCGGAACCACTGCCTTACGCTTTGAAAGAAATCGGAACGCATGTGGTTGGGACCTGAGGGGCCGCTAGATATTTTAGAAACTAGAAGATTTACTGTCCTTAATTCACTTCCCAAGGCAGAGCCTTCAGTGGATCTCGTGATGGGACTGGTTTTGGTGGTATCTCAAAGAATCTTTTATTTCTTGCCAGCTTTCTTCTTGCCTTTTGCTTTTGAGAGGGAGGGAAATTGGCCAGAAAAACACATGGCTCATCTCACTAGTATGTGCCGGTACTTCTCAGGAAAAGAATATGCTGTGCATGTTAAGGGAATAAGGGGGAAGGGGTTAACGGCCCCTGATCGTTATGTTTGTATGAATTCCTTACCACCAGTGAAATCTGGACTCTTATTATGGGGATGTGTTTTCTTGTGTACAATAGCTGTGTTTCCTGTTTCTAATATGTACATGAGATGTGGAGTGGGGATGGGAATTACAGTATCTAATCATGTAGTTTCTTTTTAAAAAATTTTATGGTGCTTATGAGATAGTAGATTGTGCCTCTTAGATTGTTATTGAACAAGTGGCATTGCAGGAAAGTGGGTGCTGTCCTCCTTTTCCAGCACCGTCCAATGGTTCTCAAACTCTTTAGCACTGGGAACCCCTTTTTAAAATGACAGTCCTAATGACAATGAGGCTGTAATCCTATCCACACTTTCCTGGGAGTGAGCTCCATTGACTATAATAGAATTTACTTTGAAGTAGGCAAGCATAGGATTGGGCTCTGAGAGGCCCTCTTAACACCACTCAGGGGAGTAATAGAAGGCTTTTATTTCCTGCTTGTGGGTACCCCAAGGGCAGCGGGTAGACTACTATGGGGTGCTGTTCTAGGTGGCCCCTTGTTGTCCTAATCCAACCTGACTGCTCTCACCTTGCTAGAATTGTTAATTCAGGAAATCAGAACCAGTTTTGGGGGAAGAGATTGTGTTTTCCCACTAACAGCTCAAATACCTCTTCCCCTCCGTGATAGCTCAGTCCAATTCCCCTTTGTTTTTGTACACAGTGATACCTCTCATAACAAGCACTTCACACAACAAGCGTTTCACATAACAAGCATAAATTTCCAAGAAATCTTGCTTCACATAACAAGTTCCGCTTCACTTAACAAGCAAGTGCACTATGGGAACGCGTACAGCCCTGATACTCCGAGTGGAGGCTCTTTAAAGGGGCTGCAGGCCAGCACTGCTGCCTCTATCTGTCCCCAAGTACTCCCCCAGCCACCTTGAACCTCCAGCAGCAGCCCAGGTAAGCCTCCCAGGAAAGTATCTTTGATTGCAGTCTCCTAACCATGTCTACTCAGAAGTAAGCCCCATTGTGGTAAATGGGGCTTACTCCCAGGAAAGTGTCTTTGATTGCAGCCTCCTAACCATGACCACTCAAAAGTAAGCCCCATGTGTTAAATGGGGCAGTTTCCATTATTTCCTGTGGGAAAATCTGCTTCACTTAAAGAGTGTTTCACTTAAAGAGCATGCCTCCAGAATGAATTAAGCTGTTTATGTGAGTCACCACTGTATCTTCATTTCATTCACAGTGTACTCAGGAGCCTTGGTAAGGGCGGGAGAGAACAATCTCAGGCTGTCCAGCCGCTGTAGGCAGCTGGCCAAATGAGCTGCGACGCACATCACCAGCAATTTTGCTCTATCACCTGGAGGGTGGCCAGGGGACTTCCTCGATCACCTTTGGCCCGGGACAGACAAATTGGGGTAACGTCAGTGCTGACGTAGCTGGCATGCCATTGACATGGGCCATTAACCTGTCTTGCTCCAAGGGACTGCGGGAAGGACGCAAGTGGAGCAGTACACACCATAGCCTCTTTCCTCCTCTCTTTACTTTTCTTGTTGCAACTAATGACACGTATTTGGAAGGACAGCTGTTGTAAATGACTTCAGTGTCCCTGTATGCCAGGTTTCGCTACTCCTGAAGAGCTAGTGATTTTCAACTAGTGTGTCATGGCACAGGAATTGGGGGGACACTTATTAAGAGGCAAACTTGGGGATTTGAATGCCTTCTCAGTGGTAAGAACAACTGATGGTGTGCCATTACATGAAAAAGGCTGAAAATCACTCTGCTAAATGGCACAAGACACAGGAAATCCTGAACAGATCTCCCACTGTTTATAGTTTTGCTTGCAGTTTTCATGAGTATGGAAAACAGCAGTGTGTGTGTGTGTGAGAGAGAGAGAGAGAGAGAGGGAGAGAAAGAGAGAATGTGCTTGATATATGTGTATATCTGTGATATGTGTGTATGATATATTGACACCAGGATAATAGTGTGGAGCAATGTTTCTCATACTGTGGGGTGTGAGCCCATTTCTAATGGGTCTCCATTTACCAGGCCTCCGTCAGTCTTGGAAGACTATGGTATCGTGCTCGGTGCTGCATACGCTGCATGCGAAGCACGAAAGCCTGGGTTAGATTGTTATGGAGGATAGGCTGTTACCCAAGCAGCAAATCCCCCCTCTCCACGCCACTGAATTAGTCCAATGGAAAGGCAGAGCCAATACGATTGGATCCAGCTGGGGTCGCAGAGCTGGGCTAAGGACAGGAGCTCACCCTGTTTTGTGGGGCCGACCCGGGTCTCAAACCCTGGCCTGCTGGTTAACAGGCACAGTGTCTTAGCCACTTGCGCCACCCACAGCCCACCGGGTCTCCATTTATTTCAACGTATATTTTATAATGTATATGTTCAACATATATTAATAATGCGACCATTATTACCAATTTTAATAATGTGACAACATTCAAGGAGATGTTACAGAGCTATACTTTTCCCAGACTATGATGTAAAAAGGTAAAGGTGTCCCCACAGGTTGTCCTGTTAGTCCTGACCAACTCTAGGAAGTGGTGCTCATCCCTATTTCTTAAGCCAAAGAGCCAGTGTTGTTTGAAAATGCCTCCATGGACAAGTGGCCTTTATGCGCACAGAACACTGTTGCCTTCCTATCTAGGTGGTACTATTTATCAGTTTGCATGCTTTCAAACTGCTAGGTTGGCAGGAGCTGTGCTAAGGATGCAAGCTCATGCTGTAGCTTGCACTAGCTTGTAAGCTCACTCTGTAGCTTGCATAACTTGCAGTATTCCAGTCTATGATATATATACCCTTACAAAAATGATAGTAAATGTGACTTAATCCTGAGTAATTGTGGGTAGGATCATCGCCTAGGATTGCTAACAATTTTCCTGATAGATGATGTCACTTCCAGACATGACATCACTTTGGGTGGGTCCTGACTCATTTGCACTCTAAAAAGTGGGTCCTGATGCTAAATGTTTGAGTGTTACAAATTTGAGCATCACTTACAAGATTCCTGAAAGACAGATAGATTGATTCCTGGAAGAATTTATTTGTTTGAGCTGCTTGGGGAGTTTATACAATTGCTATGAATACAAGTGTATTTGGGGGGGGGGGAGGTTTTGGTGAATTGCTTCCATATCCAAACCCCACCCCACAGTTCCCACCACTGCTTCTGTCTAGGTCCATATCAAACAAATAACAGTATTTATATACTGCTTTTCAATAAAAAGTTCACAAGTGTACAGAGAAAATGAAATAACACTTGATGGCTGTTGATATAATATTAACGATGATGTGTTAATGAAGGGGTAATGCTTTCACTTTTAATCAGATCTTAGCTAATTGCTCTTTTCTTCAACAGACCTGGCATTCAGTGACAAGTTCAATGGGAAAGTGAGTGGAGCTCCTTGTATGGGGTCTAATAAATGCTGGTGCCAGGCAGGTTTAGCCCAGGGCCACCTGGCACATGCAATGTTATGCTGAATGCTGCTTCCCTCTTTCCTGGCAACATGCCAGCCCCTGCCTCATGAAAACTCTTTGCATTAGAAAAAAGCTAATGGGATGCAGTAGAAGAGGTAAAGGAGGGATTAGATCCAAAACTGTTCAGAACAGACAATAGAAAATACTTTTTTACCCACAAGGTAATTAATCTGTGGAACTCCTTGCCACAGGATGTGATAGTGGCATCTGGATTTGATGCTATTAGAAAAGGATTGGAAAGATTTCTGGAAGAAATGTCCATAGGCTACAAGCTCTGATAGGTGCATGCATCCTCTTAGTTTTAGGAGTAGGCAGTCTTCAAAATGTAAGGTGCAAGGGAGTGGCAACAGGATGCAGGTCTCTTGTTGTCTTATGTGCACCCCAAGGCACATAAGGCAGCAAGATGGGCCACTGAGATAGAGGAAGCTGCATTAGATGGGCTGGGCTTGCTGCAGCATGGCTCCTCTTATGTCTTTATGACACTCTAGCCCACCATTCTTCTCCTCCACACTACCACTCTTGTTCTCTCTTCCTTTTCTAGTCCAGAGTGATTGAGATTGAGCAAACAGAAGTGGATGCTCTCCATCAATTGAGGCATCTGCCTATGTTGCCTCTCTGAGACACCTCTGCCCCTTGCTGGTGCATTGGGCACTTCCACTAGTACTTAGAGTTCTGAATACCAGCATAACCAGGTGGATCATTTAATGTGTTTTAATGCTTGGCCAGTGCCCTACCAGCCAACCTTGAGTCTAATCCCCTGACCCTTTTAACCAGTGGTCTCCAAACTTTTAACTTCTCCTGGACATTTAACAAGTATGTAGAAGAGGGAATTTCAGTTTGTGATCTGTGAGATGAGAAGATGCACCTGCTGAAATTCCCTCCTTTAAAGGGCCAGGAGCCCTGAAGTTAAAAGTTTGGAGACCCCTGCTTTTAATGGGTCTGCATTCTTTTAACCTTGGTCTCTTCCATGAAACAGAGCGAGATTGCTCTTTCCTATCCCACTGCGCCGTTGTTGTTTGAATGCGCACACAAACTCAACACGACAAAGAGGAAAGGGCAGGCGGGCCTGGCACGGTCTGCAGTGCCCACCCTTTCCCCCACTTTTAAAATCAATTCAAAACATATGGAAGAATTTCATTTTTATTGGAACTCCAGACGTCTGCATTCTTATCGAGGTTTTGTGTTGACAACAGCAGTGAGGTATGAATGGCCCTTAATCAGATTGTTATCGGTCTCCCTTCAAGTGCAAAGAAGGAGGAAGAGGCCCTGAGGGTTCCTGCCCTTGCACCAAGGGAGACTGTGGGTGGGCAGGCAGGAGGGAGAGGAGATCTCTCCAAGAGCTGCCAAGGACAAGCTTGGTATTGTTGTTGAAGTGGACAAAGGAAATCAAAAGTCCATTTCAAAACCACATTGTACGTAAGTAGAGTTGAAAGATACTGACCAGGACTTCCCCACCAAATACTTTTGGTGCACATTGCCCTGGCTCATGTAACCCTGTGCAGTTTCTGCAGATTTGAAATTGAAGTTGCGTGCAGCTTTAGATCATCTCCCATCAATGATTGGTAATGGACTAAGAACACAAGCCTAACCATGTCTACTCAAAAGTCAGCCCCATTGTATTTAATGGATCTTATTCCCAGGAAAGTGTCTTTAGGATTGCAGCCTAAGAGTCCAATCCTATGGGCTCTGTATGGGCCTGCGGCAGCAACTAAATATTGCAAACATAAGTCCAAGCCCACCACAGTGCTGAGAGGTACTTCACTGGCGCCAGCAAAGTATCCGTTATCTGCCTCTTGGCAGTCCAGGTAGTGGAGAGCTGAGAGGGGCATGATGGGAGGCAAGGAGAAGCCATTCCAGGGAGTGGAATAGTGAAGGGAGGTCATATGGGAGGCATGCTGGGGGGGCAGGGACTCCAATGGTGGTGGGCAGCTCAGGATAGGACCAAATCCTATCCAATTTTCCATGCCCGGTTTAATTATGCCAAATGGGTGCGCATTGCATCCTGTGACAGAGGGGCAACCACTGGAGCCTTCTGAAGGTATGGGAACATGTGTTTCTTTACTATGGGGCTGCACTGTGGCTACATCAGAGCTGGAAAGTTGGATAGGATTGTGTCCACAGTCATCAAATACTATATGTGCTTTCCTTGAGAGCAATGGGGCAAAGATCCAGGTCGCAATCCTAACCAGTTTAGGTCAGCAAAACACCCATCGCCCAGTTTCTATGGTGGTGTGGGGAGGCCGGCATGTATTGCATGTCCCACTCCAGGAATGGCACTTTTATGACACTCCCAGGACAGCATGTGACTTGTGCTGACCTTTCAGGGGGTTAGGATTGCAGTCCCAGTCTCTCTCATGAAAGAAAAAAAAATCCTGCATACAATAACCTAGACAGTGGTTCCCAAACTGGGGGTCAGGGGGTCACTGGTGGGGCACAATGTAATATTGGGTGAATCGCAAAACTGACAAGGCGGATTAGGATATTGTTGTCAAGAGTTAAACAACCTGCTACTTGGTGATTGGGAAGCAGTGCTTCTCCCATTAAGCAGCTGGTTAAGTCAAACTTTTTTAAAGGGTCCCCAAAGCTACAATGTTTGGGAAACACTATGCTGACAAATGAGAGTTGTCTGCAGAAATCCTAAACTCTAATACAGTAGACTGTGTTTGTTTAGTTGCAACATTTGCACTTGGGCCATGGATTTGCCTTCCAAGAACCCCAGGTTATGAACCAATGGAAAAGCACTGGCATACTTGGCCAATGTGGACAATGCTGTCTGATCAGAACCACTCAGTCATGCCAGGAACAACACAAACTGTACCTCGGCATTACTGCAGCTCACCACGTGGGGAGGAGGGGGGAGAGCCTTTCAAAGGTGGGGGGAACAAGAACATAGCTAATGCATGGTCACAGTGCTCCAACATCAGGGTTTGTGTGATGAGTGTTGTGTTATAGCCTTATGTTTCATAATTAAATATTAAATAATGAATAAAAATAGTTTTAACAAGTAACATGGTGTTTAAATTAACCACATTAAAGCAATATAGATGAGTGTTTTTAGCTTTTACTTTGTTTTGTCCTATATTTTTCTTGTGTATCCTACATTTTGTCCTCTATTTTGGTTATGACCTCTGTTCACCCTGCAACACAACCACAATTTAGCCAAGGGAAAGCACCAAATAATCCTTTATGTTGAGGAATCCTCTGTGATTGCCTCCCCACTGCAGAAAACAGTGCATACCCCATTGGCAGGGCTGCATCAGTGCTGGAAGATTGCATAAAATTGTGCCCCGATTCATGCAGTTGTGACCCACCAATGCATTTTCAATGTAGAGAACCAAAAATGGAACCCAGAAACTCTTTCCAATTAAAGATCTAGGATCCTTCAGAAGGATGATCTTTAGAAGTGGTAGCACATTAAAAAAACCCTGTACTAATTTTATAATTTTTTGGGGGGCGGGAGTGTTTGTGGGATTGCATGGGTTAGCTTAATTGTTCTCGCTTCCCCTCCTTTCCTCCTCTTATTCATGGTAATGCCTAAATGCCTTGCATATGAAGTAATCCCTATGGATGTGTGACATCAGCAGTCTTGACTGCTTGGGGCTGGTTGTCAGCCAACAGCAACCTCTCCCCTTGACCAGCTGCCACGCAAGGACTGGTGACACCAAGACCAGCAAGAAGGAAGTGCACTGCCACCCCTGCAATAGATGTTGCGCCGTTGCCTCACTGGCAGCCATCATAGCACACTGCATCCCTTTACAAACTTTTAGATAGCCCATGGCTCTCCAAAGCCCTCCAGGGAGTCAACCGGGCAAGAACTTCCTACTGGACTCCTTCACTTCCTCCTACATGAATAGGCTGAGCGTCAGAGCTGGGGCTGATTCTACTCAAGAAATACTACATGGAAGAGGATTGCTTTCCCTTCCATTATAGCTGCTGTCTCAGGGCCACCCCCCATTCTTCCAAGCTAAGGGCAGTTATCTTGCCTTGAATGGGGCTAGAGACAGTGGCTTCAATCCTAAAGACACTTTCCTGGGAGTAAGACCCATTGAACACAGTGGGGCTTACTTTTGAGTAGGCATGGTTAGGATTGTGCTCTATAGATAAACAGAGGAAGAGGATTCCCATATAGGCCAGGGAAAGGTTCCTCTCTAAAATCTCAAAAAGTCACCATCAACCAGTGTAGACAAAACCAAGTGAGAGGTGCTAATCAATCAGTCAGTCAGTCAGTCAGTCAGTCAGTCAGTCAGTAAACAGTATTTATATACTGCTTTTCAACAAAAAGTTAATAAAGCAGATTGCAGTAACTAATGGCTCCGTATCCCAAAAGGGCTCACAATCTACACAGTCTTCTAGCCAGAAGTCAGGCTAGCCCAAGACCCTCCTGAGATTGCAGATCAAATATTGCCCAATGATTTGCAAAACACCTTGCCACTATTCTACATGTTTTCTTTTTGGTCTTCCTCTTTTCTTTCCTACTTAGGTAGAAGAAGAATGAGGAACATTGAAAGTTAGTAGGTTGGCAAAGATGGGCAACAGTTTCAACTGGCCTTACAAATGGGACCAGCTCTGAAAGAAGAAATGGGTTCCAGACAGAACAAGGATCATGCAAGCCGCAGAGTATGAGGCTTGATTTGCATACATGTGCATTAACTCTTCTTCACAAGTAGCAGGACAATGGCTCAGAGGTGGGGCACTTGCTTTGCTTGTGAAAGGTGCTCGGTTCAATCCTGAACCAAAAGCAAAAAAATATTGTACCTTTGAAATCTTGAAGAGCCACTACCAATCTGCATTGACCTGACCAGGGCTGGCCCATCTATGAGTTCAAGGCTGCAATCCTAAAGACACTTTCCTGGGAATAAGACTCATTGCATATTGTGCTCCAACTGAGTCATCCCAGACCTTGTCATCTGTGGTGGACCTCCAGTGCAGTATGGTCCCTTCAGTGGAGCAAGGTCCATAGATTGCAGACCTTCAGTGTAATAGTGGATCAAGCGTCAGATTTGGCATGGGATTTTGGACATATTAGTCTCTCCACTCAGCTGTGAGTCTTTAGTGAGTGGTTTTCAATACTTGTCTTCCCATGGGACATTAACCTCAGTTCTTCTCTACACAATCTTCTTTACCTCTTTTGATGTCCATTCTGGCTCCTGTGAGACTCATCCAGGTTCTGCGGTTAAGTTTCTAGGACAACCTGTCCACAGTAATGGATAATCCACTAGTGAAGAAAGAAAAACACCCAGTTTGTTACTATCAGACAGGTACTCTGGAAGGATACTGTCAGACAGGTATAGACGGGTACACTGGAAACAGGGCACAAAACCCAGAAGAGATTCTCATCTATTTTCAACCACTGTGCCCCAGACTCCATGCACACTTGTGGACCTTGGGCGGCACACCAGTGTGCTACCACATATTGGTTGGACATTCCTGCCTTCTTGGGTGACTTTGAGCTGGTCATCACCTTGCCACCTAATTCTATCCTAGGGTGGTTATTTGGGTCAAATGGTGTGATATGTGCCAGCAGCCTGAGTGCCATGGAGGAAGGGTGGGGTCCAAACGCATGAAATAAATGTTCTGCTTGGAATCTCCACATCATTACTTATCAAAACAAAGAGACAGGCCTGTTGCTGCTGTGTGTGTGTCTGTGTGGTGACTAAGAGCGAGGAGGTGGCGATTGTCCTCTGTGATTTCCGAAGCTTCCAGCACCTACATTGTATCGGGGCCTATACACACAATGTCTCTGACCGGCCCTGAAGCCTGGTGTGGAAGATCGGTCGAGTCAGCCAGCCAGAAAAGGAAGCCAAGTGAATTTGAATGGGCAAACCCAGAGGATGGAGCATTGTTCTCAGAGGAAGTGGGAACCACCTCTGGTCTCCGACTTGTAGGCTCAGCTTTGAAAGCCAAGGGCCTTTGTCATTGGAATTGTCCCAGCCAGGTCACTGACAGGCAATAGTGGAGGAGGAGGATAGGGAGGACTCACTTGTTACAGATGCAAACATGGCTTGGCCACATGGCAGAAGCCATGTGGACATGCAGAGTTGCCTAATGTATACCAAGGCCACTGTCCATCTAATATAGCATTGTCAAAGCAGTAGGCAGCCAATCTCCAGATTCTCTATCCTATGTGGTGGTGCTGGGCAGGTGAACCTGAGATCCCCTATATGTGGGCCAGGAGAGTGCTCCTGCACAGAGATACCCCTTTCCTAAATTTGTGCTAACTATGGTTGCTTTCTGTTGTTAGTTCGTTTGGAGACGAGCTTTGAGATGGAGTGCGATCCTCCAGCAATTGTAACCACATCTCACATTTTCTTTCCCTCTTCCCCTCAATTTTGGGATGTTTAGAGGAAGTCAAAATCAAGTAATTGTAACTAACAGCATTCCTTGTTCCCAACTCAAGTATTTCATGCATCTAACAACATACTGGTCACTAAGTAATGTTTGGACACAGACTGTAGCTCAGTGGATGCAGGAAATGTTTTGCATGTGGGCAGTGCCAGGTTCATTCTCTGGCATCTCCATAAGAAGAACTGTTCTGGATCAGGCCCATCTAGTCCTGCTCCCTATATCTCACAGTTGCTTCAAGAAGCGCAGAAGATCGCAAGCCACTCTATTCACCTAGCATTTGGAAGTAGCCTACTTCTAAAACCAGAAAGTTGTGCATACCTATTGTGGCTTGTAACCTGCAATGGACTTTTACTCTAGAAATCTATCTGATCCCCTTTTAAAGGCATCTAGGCCAGATGCCATCACAACATCCTGGGATAAAGAGTTCCACAGTCTAATTACACACTAGGTCAGGGTGACCATATAGAATGGAAGAAGGAGTGTCTTTACCTTTAACCATTTCATAAAAGGGAATTCAGCCAGGTGCTGCTTTTTAAACCCTTTTATGATGAACTAAAACTGCCTCAATTCCCTCTTTTAAGTAATGGTAGAGGCACTCTGTTCTTCTTTCTGTATGGTCACCCTACACAAGGTAAAGAAATATTTTGTTTATTCCAACTCTCACAACACTCAGATTTGAATGTCCCCTGGTTTTGGTGATGCATGAAAGGGAGAAATTATCCCTCTATTCACTCTACCCATCTCCTTGCATAGTTCTATACATCTCAATCATGCTGTGTCAATCATATCAGTATCTCAAATGGCATCAGTAAATACCTCCAGTAGTCACCTGCATAACCTCTGAGGGCTGAAACACCTGAAAGAGTACTTCATCATAAGATCTTAGCTGATCACCTGAGACAAGGTGGACCTTTCACTGCTGTAGTCTAAATCTAAACCTAAAAGGGCACAGCACTGCTCAGTTGCTTGGAAGCCCTACAAAGGTCATTCTTAAGCTCCTACTTCAAATGTGTAGTTGGTCAATAAAGGATTTGCCTAGTTATATCATCCAAAACTAATTTCTCCCTTTTTGTGTCTTTTGGGTTGCAGGAGGTGGAGGGAAGCGAAAAGGAAGGAGCAAGAAATGGAGAGAGATCCTCAAGTTCCCACATATCAGCCAGTGCGATGACCTCCGGAAAAGCTTTGGTAAGTGTTATCAGTCAGACCCCGGCAGAGATAGGCTTAACAATGGTGTCAGTGCTTTCTGGGTCTAACGGGTTTGTGTGCATTGTCTTGATCCTGTCCATACAACAATCAGTCCCCATAAGAGCCTCTTCCATATCATCTTCCATGTCAATCAAGCAGGCTGAAGGTTCTAATCCCATCTTCCTCTGGCAATTAAGGAGAGCCATTTTTTAAACAGATGAATGTTGATATATTGACCTCTGCAGTGAAAGCTGCAGACCAGTACTAGTGTTGCATATGATTATCCTCATTTTCCAGAATGGGAAGACTGGGGCTTGAACTGATATAACAAAGTGATCCCTTTTCTGTACAAGAAAGAAATGGTAGCTATAGTTTTACTTATAATGCTCCAGGTTTATAGACAAAAGCATTACCTATAATGCACCAGGTTTATAGACATATATATATATATATATATATATATATATATATATATATATATATATATATATATATATATATATATATATATATATATATATATATATATATATATATATGTCTATATATAAAAGGGGATAAGTAGCAATCCTGCTTCTTTGCCTTTTTTAGTTATAGATAGTGGCACAGATAAGAGTTAGTATCTGTTTCTGCCACCTGCCCCTTACTGTTTCTAAGGAAACCTCCCGATAGGGCCGCTTACTGGTATACTGGAAAATGGGGAGCAGCGACAACTGGATTTGTAAAACAACACTGGGGAAAGAGAAGGTGTTTCTCTGCTATGGCTGCTTCTCACTCACTACCAAACAGGAATATTTACTGGGAAACAGGTGTTGCCAGTGGGATATCCAATTTCTTTCCATGGAGCTATTTAACAATTCCCAGATGCCCAAGTACCCAGCAATGAGGAACAGGACATCTGGACCAGGGGGAAAGATGATTTCATTCTCTTCTGCTACTTCTCCCATGTTTTCTGGTGAACATCCTCTGTCCTCCTGTCTTGCTAGGCTGTAAGGGGGGAGCAGTGACAGCCACTTGTGTACCTAAAGGGTACTCTGTGTGACTCTGAAGTGGTACTCTAAAGTGACTCTGCATGACATGCCACCACCATTCACTGCCCTCCTTGCAGCCACTGAGAGCAGCCACACACTTTTTTTGAAAGTAAAAATAAAATAAAAAATGGGTAGCTTCAAGTGATCACAGTCACTTGGAGTGTCCAGGAAGTAATTGCAGTGGCATCAGCATGTCACTGCAAGTATTTCTGGGATGAGGGGCATTTCAAGGGATGGTCCCAGTGCAGCACATGTCCTGGGAACCTCTCTAGTGACAACAGCTGGCCTTCACTGCCTTGGGGGCCTGGGTCTCCATTAGGTCTCCAAAGCATGCACTATTTGTGGAGCTCCCAGTCAATAATTTGCTGTTCATTCTTTTATCCCAGAACTCTTCCTCTATGTGTGGAGCAAGCATCAGTCCCAATTGCTCTCTTTTGGGTAGGTCCAGATCTTAGTCCCACTTCAGCAAATCTGTTATGGCAAGGGAAATGCTGGGGTGGGGAGCATGATTTGGCCCAGGCATCAGGTCCCCACAACTTTTAAATGCAGACAACTTGAAGCAACCAAGCTCATCTCAGACTGACATAGCGGGACACTTTGGGAAGATGTCAAGATCTGGAGTGCATGGCCTGTTGCTCATCCGATTGTCCTCCAGACATGTGCACCTATGCCTAGGCCATTTTTATGTGCTGTGATGCAGGAACCAGCCTAAGCTGGCCATCACAGCAGACTGCAAGCAAAGGAGGAAAACAACCGGAAAATGGATTTGTGTTCTCTTTGACTGCTCCGTGTTTGAATTGGCCTGCTCTTCTCTCATGCTCCAGCAAATTCTTTCTGATCCCCAGCTCCCCGAATGCTCCAAGAGTTCCCGCAGAGCACATGCTGAGATGCAAAAGAGCATGTGTCTCTGCAGCTTAGAAGTGTGTTTACACAGAGGTCCAAGAGGGTCAACTTCCTCCTTGGTAAAGCTGGCCTAGATGGACCCTTGGCCTGATCCATGGAGTTCTTCTTATGTTTTCATGCTACAGAGCATCCTCTCCCAGTGAAAAGGGTCCCTCATTTTCGTGGAACCAAATCAGACTCAAAATGTTTTCCTCCACAGCATGCCACTTGTGGAGCACAATATGTGTCCCCCCAATTGACTGCACTCTGCATGTCTCTCCAAAAGCCTCATTTTAGGTGACTTCATCTGCAGTCCTAAATACACTTTCCCACTAGTAAGACCCATTGAACACAATAGAACTTACTTGTGAGTAGACATGGATAGGGTTGTGCTTTTCTGCAACCATTTTTAAGAAAGGCGTGATACATACAATACAGTCCTCCCCCTTTCTTGTTGATGTATGGTGCAAATCTGATGCTAGATATTATTATTCAAAGTATATTATTCAAACTATAAGTCAGGTTAAGCCAAGATAGTGACTTACTCAAGACTAATTATCAACCAAAAAGTTCATAGAGAGATTTATGGGGTTTATAGGTTTATGGTTCTGTATCTCAAAAGGATGCACTATCAAAGAAAAAATCCCAATGGGATAAATTACACACACAAAGGAGAAATCCATATATAATGCTGGAAAGAGTAGGGTAAGTTGCTCTCCTTCTGCAAAAAAGAGGACCAGCATCCGTGCCCCTTGAGCCCCCTATTTCACCTCCCTTGAATGCAGTCACCAGACCCAGAGCAAGATTTATTTATTTTATTAAATTTATATACCGCCTTTCTTCCCTAACAAGGGAACTCAAAGCGGCTGACTGCAATTAAAAGAACAATAAAACACCATTAAAATTAGATAATAAATACAGATTAAAACACAATTAAAATACAGTTAAAATACAATTAGATTAACAAGCTAAAAACATAGACTAAAAATGATAAAAACAAAGCCCCCCAACCTCTGCCCCATTTAAAAAGCTTTTTTAAAATAAAAGGTTTTAAGGCTCCTCCTGAAGCTCTGTATAGAGGGAGCTTTCCTCAGTTCTAAGGGGAGGGAGTTCCACAGCCGGGGTGCCACCACCGAGAAGGCCCTATCTCTGGCCGCCACACCTCTCACATCTCTTAGTGGCAGCACAGTCAGTAGGGCCCCCTCAGATGACCTTAGGTGACGGGTCGGATTGTCTAGAAGAAGGCGGTCCCTCAGGTACCCTGGACCCAAGCCATTTAGGGCTTTAAAGGTCAGACCCAGCACTTTGAATTCAGCCCGGAAACGAATGGGCAGCCAGTGTAGTCGCTGAAGCAGTGGCCTGACAGAGTCGAACCGACAAGCCCCAGCAACCACACGGGCCACCACATTCTGGACTAGTTGAAGCTTCCAGACCGTCTTCAGAGGCAGCCCCACATAGAGCGCGTTACAATAATCCAGTCTCTATGTCACTAGGACATGGGTCTCCATGGCCAGATTGGAGCTACTTAGGTATGGTTGCAGCTAGTGAATCAGCCAAAGCTGAGCAAAGGCTCCCCTGGCCACAGCTGCCACCTGGGACTCCAGGAGCAGCTGCGAATCCAGGAGAACCTCCAAGCTGTGGACCTGCTCCTTCAGAGGGAGTGCAACCCCATCCAGAACAGGATGATATTCCAATACCCGAGTCGAGGACTTCTGGACCAGGAAAACCTCTGTCTTATCGGGATATAATCTCAGCTTGTTCACCCTCATCCAGTCCCCCACTGTTTCCAGACAGCGATTCAGGACTTCAACCGCCTCCTTGGACTCAGGAGGAAAGGAGAGATAGAGTTGGGTATCATCAGCACACTGATGACACCTCACTCCAAATCACCGGATGACCTCTCCCAGCAGCTTCATGTAGATGTTAAATAGCATGGGGGATAGGATGGAACCTTGCAGCCAGGGTGCTGAGCAAGCATCCCCCAGCACCACCTTCTGGGACCTGTCAGCCAGGAAGGAGCAGAACCACTGCAAAATAGTGCCTTCAATCCCCAAGCCGGCCAACCAACCCAGGAGGACACCAAGGTCGATGGTGTCGAAGGCTGCTGAGAGGTCCAGCAGGACCAACAGGGACTCACTCCCCCTGTTCATTCCCCGGCGTATGTCATCCACCAGGGTGACCAAGGCAGTCTCTGTGGTCCGAAATCACCCCTAAATTCTGCTGCCCCAGTCATGATGAGTTGAGTTAGATGAAGCCAATCCTGGCTTCTGCAGCTTCTTTACATTGGAGAACCAACCATCAGGGTATCTCCATGACCACTTTTGGATTCACTTCCTTATGTAGCTCCATCAGCACTCCTGATGAGCATTCAGAATAACGTCAGCAAAAATGTTAGGATCCCTGCCTCATGGAGTTTGCATTTGAGATCTTCCAGTCGAAATATTAACGCAAGTAAAGCAACAGAGAAAAAGAAATAAACTCAGTAGGAAGAGGGGAAGGGTATGTGATTATCATCTCTACACATACATCTTGGCTCTAAATCTAGTAGCAGAGTCCAAAATCCATTTGTTTAACATAGATTTTACTGGAGGCCCACTTCATCCTCCAGCGCTTATGATGTCACCATTTTCCAACCAAATTGCAAGGAAAAAAATGCAGGGGTTGTGTTACTCTCTAGAGGCGTCAGCTGAGCAAAATGTCAGAGAGAATGTACAAAATGAATCCAGAAATATTTCATCCCTTTTCATTTTATGTTGAGTTCAGCTGAAACTTCTGGTGCTTGTTCTTTCTTCTCCCAGCATGTAATTAATCTGTGGAACTCCTTGCCACAGGATGGGGTGACTGTGTCTATGTATTTTTTATCTTAAAAAGGGGATTGGACTGGTTTCTGGAGAAAAAGTCCCATTACAGATTACAAGCAATGATGGGTATGTGCAACCTCCTGGTTTTAAAACTAGGCTGTCTCAAAATACCTGTTGCAAGGAAGTGGCAATAGGATGCAAGTGTCTTGTTGTGTATGCAGTGGCATCTGGTGGTCCACTGTGAGATACAGAAAGCTGATCTAGATGGAACTTTGGCCCTCAGCTAGGACACTTATTCCTGGTTACTGTTCATGGGATGCAGGGTGGAGCCTGCTGCCAGGTAGCAACCTACTTTCTGGTCCTTGACCCTTCTCTTGAAGATCTCTGTGTGTTAAAGGCTGATTTCAGTTGGATAGCAGGAAAAAATTCCTGATGGTGAGGGCGGTTCGCCAGTGGAACAGATTGCCAAGGGAGGTGGTGGACTCTCCCCCACTGGGGATCTTCAAGCAGAGGCTCGACAAGCATCTGTCGGGGATGCTCTAGGAGAATTTCCTGCTACAGGTAGGGGGTTGGACTAGATGACCTACTGGGTCCCTTCCAACTCTAGGATTCTATGATTTTATGATTTTAATTTGTATTCCAGAAAGTAAGCATGGAGAGCACCCACTTGCCTATGAGGATGACAAATTTGCTCCTCTCTGTTGCTTTGCAGAGCGAGACTACAGCAGCCTGTGTGAGAAGCAACCCATTGGGAGACTGCTTTTCCGCCAGTTCTGCGAGACCCGGCTGGAGCTCCTACGATGCATTCGCTTCTTGGACATTGTGGTAAGGCGAGTTCAATGCCCTGGGACAGGTCCAGCTTGGAGGAATGCCTGCTACCCATAGCACTGTCAGCACAGTGAGGTGCTCCAATTCTTGACAACCTTGGTTGGAAGCATGAAGTTGGGTGACAAAGATCTGGAACACATTCTGGATACTCTGTGGACGCAGATGTGAAGAAGTTATGGCAAATAGGGTTGTGGAATAAGCTTCAATAGCTGGGCTCTGCACTTTTTGAACCATCTTGTTCAGAACAATGCAGAGTTCTCCATACCTATAAATGCATCTTCTGTTTCACTGTTAATTGTAGGTGGGTTTTTGCTGTTCTGTCCTGTGAATCTCATCCAAGATAGGTATAGGATGGGTAAAAGGATATTCTTTTCCCTCTCACACCAGAACCGGTGGGACATCTGCAAAAATTGAATGTTGGAAGAGTTAGAACAAACAAAAGAAAATTTTTTCTCATCCTGCCTGTAGTTAACCTGTGGAACTCCTTGCCACAGGATGTGGTGATGATATCTGTCCAAGACACCTTTTGAAAGGACAGATATTGAGAAGAAAAGAAGCTTTGATGGTTATGTGCAACCTCCTGGTTTTAGAAGTGGCTACCTTGAAATGTTAGGTACAAGAGAGTGGCAACTGGATGCAGGTATCTTGTTGTCTTATGAGGCATTCAGTGGCCACTGTGAGGTACAGTTTGCTGGACTAGATGTGCTCTTGGCCTGATCCAGCACAGTTCTTACGTTCATGTTGTCATCACCTATACTCTAAACTACCTCTTAATCTTAGGGTGGTTTGGAAGGGGAGTCATCGATTAACAGTGCAATCCTAAGCATGTCTACTTAGAAGTAAGTCCCATTATGTTCAGTAATATTTACTCCCCACAAGGGAGGGTGAGCTCTTGTTCTTAGCCCAGCTCTGCGACGCCAGAAGGATCCAATCGTATTGACTCTGCCTTTCCATTGGACTAATCCATTGGCGTGGAGAGGGGGGATTTGCTGCTTGGGTAACAGCCTATCCTCCATAACAATCCAACCCAGGCTTTCGTGCTTCGCATGCAGCGTATGCAGCACTGAGCACGATACCATAGTCTTCCAAGACTGACGGAGGCCTGCTACTCCCAGGAAAGTGTGGTTAGGATTGCAGCCTGAGTGTTTCAGTTCTTTACAAACTGAAGACCACTATGCTAGGAGAGGGCGCTACACAAACCTTCTCCAGAGTTACTGTTCTTACCTCTCCTCAAGATACCGTGTGTCAGGTTAGGCCACGACAGTGACTTACCCAATACTATCCAACTAGTTTTGTAGCTTAGCAGCCTAACAACCTGATCAAATCAGAACCTAAAGTTCACAACATACAAAAGTAGTCCTCCCACCAGTGGTGGGCCGAGCCTCCCCCAAGATCCGGTTCGCCGGAAGTTGGGGCGGGGCCGGGGTCAGGGACGGGGCCGGGGTCAGGGGTGTGGCGGATCCCTCCTGGTGCACTGCGCATGCGCCAAACCCTGGCCAGAGATGTGATGCTTCTCCGGCCGGAGAAGACGCAGTGCGCACACGCCAACCGCCGGGGGTTGGCGTGTGCGCAGTGCGTCTCCTCCAGTTGGAGGAGACGCGGGCGGAAGATGGCGGCCTGTGCAAACCGATCCGCCCTCTTTTTGCTTTCCCTGCCGCTGGCGGTTCGCCAGCGTCAGGGAAATGGGAAGATCCGGTTCGGGCGAGTAGGCCCGAACCGGCATCTGCCCACCCCTGTCTCCCACATAACTGATCTTATTGACCCATTGGGTCCCTTCTAACTCTAGGATTCTATGATTTCCATACTTTCCCTCCCTGCCTGTGATGTTGGGGTGATTCCCTGGTTCCTTCTGAGATATCTCTTTACAGAGCCATCTTCTCTTTCATTCTCTCCAGATTTTCATCCCTCCCCTGGCTGAATTGCTCACAGGATGCAGGAGGAAAGGCAACTTTTTTAAAGTTACCAAAGAGGACCTGTATTCCTGGAGAGCAACCTTTCCGCTGGGGGAGAGGAGAGCACTGTTTCACAGACCATTCAAAAGTCAACGGTGCAAAAAATTCCATCCAGATGACGTGGAGTTGCAAAGTCGGCCCTTCAACTGAAATAATATCCTAGTGTTTTCATAAGTTTCTCTTCTCCACCACACTTTTCCCCCTCCCATCACTTTCAAGAGCTTGCTGCTTCTGGAAGCACCAGGCATCCAGCAGCGCAAACTGTTTCTCCAGGTTTAGTCAGCTCATTTTAAGGAAATTCTTGTGCTTTTTCTCCCCTGTGCATTGTGTGTGTGTTTTACAAGTCAAACAGCAAAATCCTGCTCTGAGATCCATTGCTCTCCATTTACGCACAATGCCAGGAGGCCCTTTTCAAGGCTATTGAAGAGGGAACACAACCCTCGTAAAATGACCCATGTTTCCCATTACCAAAATGTTTATGCAACGGAACATGGTTCTCCTCTTCCTCCTTCCCCCTGGACAGAAAGGCGCTTGTTGAACCTGCTTAAAAGTTTGTGTTGGTGGCACATGTAGGGAGGAGCAACCAAGCCCTGCCAGCAATTTTCAGACCAGCAGATCCAAAAGATCAGCCTTAAAAAAATGTTCTTCTTATTTGCATACGCTCTTCAAGGGTGAATGACAGGAATGCCGATCTGGTAAGATGACTGTTAAATGGGAAACACATGCTTGGAAAGCGATCCTCTTCAAAGCTGCGAATCTTGGAGTGGCACAAAGCTGGAGGATTCCAGCTCCCAGTTTTTCAGCTCCGTTCAAAGCCCGGCTGAACTTGGATGCCCAGTGCTGGGTTGTCCATACCATACCATACCAGCGCTGGGTTGTCATACAGGGTGGCTTTCACCTGCCTCTACCTCTCTCTGGATTTGAGAAGCAAAAGAAGAACTCAACAGAGAAGCAATGGCGATCCTGGTCTGTGTCCTACCTGGGACCAGAACTGCTAAATGCTGTCCCATTCGTGGGACACCGGTCATGTTCAGAGACCTTCTTAGGACCAGAGAAGGCTCTAGGAAAGGACTCCAAAAGTTTAATATTTCACTTAGGGCAAAATCCAGAGCAGTTACAGGTCCACACAGTTATGTCACCCTCTAATGTTATCTTATGGAAAGTCACCTTAACTGCTCCAGAGCAAAGGGCTTAATTTGACTTTAGGATATGGGCCACACAGGTTTTTTTGGTGAAAACCAAGATATTGCACCTCAACTGGGCAAGAGGAACTCATGTAGAGGAACTCATGCTGGCTAGTGGGTGTTCCTCTTTTATTTAGCAGGGGGAGAGTAACTGGCCCTACACACCACAGCACTGTCTGTTCAAGTGGCTTCTGCTGGTGTTCTTTTGCATTTTAGAATGTGAACCCTTTTGGAACTGGGACCCATTAGCTATTAATTTTTGCACTGTAAATCACTTTGTGAAATATTTAGTTGAAAAGCAGTATATAAATGCTGTAGATAGACAGATGTTTTAAAGTCCTCTAGGGAACCCAGAAGCTATCTGAGGGCCTGAAAATGTTCCTTCTAGTTTCACCAAGATAGTCTTGAGGCCTTCGGAGGGTTGGCTGCCTCTCCACCCCTCAGAATTCCACTGGACAAGGAGGCATCAGGTGTGGGCACTCTCAAGGTCGCATGTCTTGGGGAGGCACTACCACTACTCCATCTGTGCAGCCCAGGAGCATGTATATATTGGTACACCCACCACCTTGGTATACCACTCTACACCTTGGTATACCACTTCAGAGAAGGAAATGGTCAGGAGACATAATCACCCACTGCCTCTTCTCTTCCATGTGGCAACAGTTTTGATTCTGATGCGCTTCCTTTCTAAACCCATAGAGCTGGAGAACATCAGAGGTTACCAAGGAAGATTCAGTCTGTTCAGTCAGGCTGCCAGTCCATCTGGCTTAGAACTGTCTGTACTGGCAGGCATCAGATGCACAGGGTTTCTGACTGCTAATTCACATCCCTCTCTGGTCTGTCTGGATCCAGGATAAAAATTGGGACCTTGCAAAACACATGCTGAATAACAATGTGGTATAGCCCTTCCCCAACTGCAGCCTCTGGAACCATGGTTCTCAACCATTTCAGTCCTGGATCCCTTCTGAGAATGACAATCTTCCAAGGTCACCCCTCACAAGTGATGTCATCAACCTGGAAGTGATATCATGGCGGGAAAGGCATCACTATGATGTCAGAGCACCTCCATTTCTACTCAGAAGATTCATTGTGTTCAGTGAGGTATGGAAGGAAGGAAGGTACAGATGGGTTAGGCTTAGGGTGCCCCATTCTAAGATGGTGGCGCTCAGTGCCAGATTCCAAGATGGCAGCTCCCAGCTTTTCATAACCCCCATGAAATTGTGACCCTCTCGGGGCAGGGGTCCTGATCCCCCCTTTGACAGTCACTGCTCTGGGATATGAATTATCATTCCAAGTGCTCACCACATGTTCAGCAGTCCTCCAACTAATCCCTGAGCCTCAAACCTCAGCAGGATGTTACGTGTCTGTGTGGGAATCACAAATGTGCTCACTCATTTTTTACGGATTTATGGCTAATACTATCCCTTCAGATTGCGGTTCCCTTGGATACTTCGTGACTCAGCAAATGTGGGTTCTGAAACTGTTCAGTCTGCTCCCCCTTTGTGTGTCCATGTGTTTTTTCCAAACCACTTTGCCTACCCACCACATCCTTGTGCCTCATGTCCCAGCTGTGGGTGGCCATGCTTAGCAGCTCCATGTGGAGCTCCCAGCATGTGGAGCTCCCAGCAAGTACCCCAGTGCTGGGGGGGGGGGGGGCAGATCAGAGCACTTCCCTCCTTCCTCTGGGGAGATGTGGCACATTCTTTCCCATTTTGTTTCTCATAGCTGTTGCTCGGTGGCCTTTTCGGTAAGGAAAACACAAATGTCACTTGAGCCTTGAGAATGGCAATGACCCGTGAGCCATGCTGGCTATGCGCAGCTTCCTATTTTGGTGCTTCCTGTTTTCAAGAAAGGAAAGGTGCTTTTTTCCCCTTCAACACCTGCTCCACCCTTGCCCTCTGGTTGGCTTTGTCTTCCACCAAGTTGTCCTTTATTGGCCTAGCTTCATTACCTGACTTTATTGCGCTCTTCTGCTGAGGTCAGTTCCATATCCAGTGCATGCCAGGCCAATTAACCCTTTGCCTCCCCACCACGCAGGGGGCCCTTTTCTTGTTGCTCTGGTCTCCTAGCACCGAGCCTTGTTCCAAAACATTCAAGAGGGGACCAGGGGGTCAGATTTTTATAGCAGCCGCATGTTCTGTCCTCTTCCTGAGAGTGAGTGGAAAGGCTTTGCTCCCTGCGGAGAAGAGGCAGGAAGAAGGGAGGTGGACACATCATATGGAGGAATAAAAACACATTAGGTATAAAAGCACATTGGGGTAATGAGAATCTCTAGGAAAAGTTGGAGATCCCAAAGCTCAAATGTTGGCTCATCATGCAAGGGGAATATCCAAGCAGATGGCATAGACAACAACATAGGGAATAACCCACCTCATTTGGATTTGGAGTTCTTTAGGCACCAGTAGGATTGCAGTATAGGACACTGGTCTTCATTTTAACCAGAGCTGGAACTTGCCTTAACTCCAGTCTGCAACATGAGCTCATGATGCCAAATGCAGCCCCCTTTCCCAATGATGTGTCAGCCTCTGTGTCTTTCGCACTCCAGTGTTCTAGCTCAGCATGCCCCTCCATGTATTTCCTTCCAAACCAAAGAAGGAAGGGCCTGTGGATTCGGCAAGGAGACAGAGAAAGATGGGCATCCTGACATCAACTGTTGCCAAAGGCAATGGCTTCAGCTGACCATATGGATAGGCTGGCCTCGTATGGGACCCACCTTCAAGAGACCAGCATCTAAGAAGAGGGTAGGCAAGTGATTGCCTCAACCACTAGTTGTGGCCAATGGTGGTCACAAGTTTGTGGTTGGCACATGCCAACAAGCATGTCCTACTGTGTTGTCCTTCTTTCCTTCCAGACTGAGGGGAAGAGGAACAACAGGGAAAAGCGTTTTTCAGTTTTGAAAGGTGAAGCAGGGGAGTAGAAAAGCGCTGGTGGGAGACTGAAGATTGATTGGGAAGCCTTGGCTAAAGCAACCTCATTGGAACAAAGTATCTGGTGGGGGGTTTCCTCAGCTAGGACCTCTTGATCAAGCAACTGCAGGCTAAGGGAAATGTGTATAAATAACATGTATTTTAACATGGCAGAGGCTAAGGAAAAATTTCAGAGATGTACCGAAAAATGTCAGAGAGATGGAAGAAGGAATGGTACTGCAAGGAATGGTATTGCAACTTGAACAGAGGGGTTCTGCAGCCCCATGTGTGCGATGGAAACTCTTTTGACCCATGGCTCCATCTGTTCAGGCAGGCTTGCTCAGTTTCTCTTCCTTTTTCTTCTTTCCCAGGCAGAGTATGAACTTTCCCCGGATGAGAAGCGCAAGGAAATGGGAGAGGAGATTATCCGAAGGTTCTTCAACAGCAAGGTGAGTTCCTCAATATAGGCAACCTCTGGGATTTCAGGGGAACCTCTCCCTGAATGCAAGGATGTGGCAACAGGATTTGGGTCTCTTGCTGTCTTGGGTGCTCCCAGTGGCATCTGGTGGGCCACTATGCGATCCAGGATGTTGGACTGGATGGGCCTTTGGCTTGATCCAGCCAGGGTCTCCTTATATCTGCCCTGCAGGTAGGAGAGATTT
Organism: Cryptoblepharus egeriae; assembly: GCA_030015325.1. Classification (NCBI taxonomy): domain Eukaryota; kingdom Metazoa; phylum Chordata; class Lepidosauria; order Squamata; family Scincidae; genus Cryptoblepharus; species Cryptoblepharus egeriae. The sequence continues at coordinate 18,263,944 of JAREYC010000011.1, read as the reverse complement.
TGGTACACAGGCTGGAGGTCAGCAGGACCTGGCATAGCTTGTCAGCTGTGCAAATGCACAGCACCCTCTCTTGGCCCAAGTGGAATGATGCTCAACTACATCCTTGCTATAGTGTTTGATATGCCTGCTTGTAAGCTGGGTTTGTGTGGGGGGGGGGGGTGAGTGGGAATGTATGATCCTAGTATTACATTTGTTCTGTAGGGTTAGTCAGAAGTATTAACCCTTGCTTTATACAGGAGTGCTAAAACCCTTGTTTTAGGCAGGCTCATCTGAGCACTATCCTCTATCAGGGTGACAATATTTCATAATCAAAAAAGAGAACAAAGGCCCTCAAAAGAAAAATATAGGATATGAAAATTAAAGCTAAAATACTCATATATATTGCTTTTGTGTAATTCATTTAAGCATTCCATGCCTTTTTATTACACTTAAAAGTATTACATTTACAGTCCAATCCTAAGCATGTCTATTCAGAAGTGAGTCGTATTGTATTCAGTGGGGCCTACTCCCAGGGAAGTATATTTAGGATTGCAGCCTTATTACACATAAACTGCAAACCTAACCTCACTTACTTAGGAGTATTCCCCATTGACTATAATGGCGCTTACATCTGAGTAGAAAGGGACAGGATTGCCATCATAATTTATTAATTAAAATAAAGCTACCTGCACCCTGCACACAGGAAAAAGGAGAACAATGTAGATTTTTTTCAGGACACAAAGCTAAAAAGAGGACATGTCCTGGAAAAAGATAATGTATGGTCACCCTGATCGGGGTGCCAGCATTATCTATTCATTTATTTCAATAGAACTAACTCCTTGGTAAGTGCATATAGGATCACAGTGGCTCACCATATGAAATGAATTGAACACCCCTGCCCTAATCATTGCTGGCATCAGCTATGTCTTCCCAGACAGATGGCCATCCCTGCAACCCATCTCTTCTGCAGCGCATAATGGAATGGAATTACATGTTGTGAAGCATATGAGGGATTTTTTGCAAGTGTCAGAACACATTTTTCCTTCCTAGCTCCTTTCTGTTGCTTTTTGATGGGGGCACACCCTTCACATTGTTTTTAATTAACAATAATATTATAGTGATCCTCCATTATTATTATGAAGACACCATGTCAGTCCTGTGTTGTTCTTGTGATCAGGGTTCTCTGGAGTGACTTTTCTTTCAGTCTTTGAAATAAGGATTGGAAGTTGGTTTGCTTTGTGTAGTAACACTTCCCCGGCTCCTTCTGAGTTCTGATCATGTGCATGTTTTCATTCTTATAGAGCTGTCATATTTTATTGTACGGCACTCAGAGAGCTTAGATGGAGGAACAGCTAGTAAACAAATCAGTGAGGACTTTTCCAGACAATGGCAGTCTGCCCAGATGAATCAGCACACAGTACAAAAAAGTCTTCCCTGCACGGTGTGGAGTTTACTGAACATCCTGCACGGTGTGTTCCACTGCCTCTTGTGAGCCTGTCTCTTGTGAGCCAATCTGGTCCTAAACCTGTGCTGGCCGGCTGCATCTGCCTAGAAATGGTAGGGGCAGAAGTGGTTACCCTGGTGCAAGTTTTTGAGCAGATCGGCTGTGAAGATGAGGCTGCCACATGGAATGTTAAGCGCCATGCCATGTGAGGAAGGCATTTTCCTAGCATGGGTCCACAGTTATCTATTTTCAATATTTTTATCTCACAGCACACTGACAAGTAACTAAAAATAAAGCACAGCATCAGTTGTTTGACTGACCACTAACAAGGTACATCATGCCACTGGTAGGGAACTAAAATCTCCCAATTGCCCTACTATAAATGAGTTCTGCAGCACACCTACAAACCATCTGCAGCACATCAGTGGTTGAAAATCACCAGTTTAGATTGTCATAAGACAGGATTATTTTACCCTATTGATGATGCCATAGGTGTCACTCAAACATTGCTGTCCTCATTTCAGTCCCTGAACTACATGGCAGAGATCAGCGAGTCCCTTATGAACCAGTGTACAGAGGATCTGGAAAGAAGTCCCTGCAAAGATCTCTTCAGCAGCTGTGTCCAGTAAGTGTTGGGTCTCAAGGGAGTGTAGAGAGGTAGGCAGTTGTCCCTCTCTAATCAGCCTTTTACTTGTCTGCTCTCCAGATTGCTGATTGGTTGGATATATACTTTTCCCTTGCTTTAACAACATGATAGTATAGGGTTTTTAAAATCCCAATAAGGTCATGAAGCCTCTATCGTGGGTTTATGGCATAGGAATATAAAAATTGGAAGCACCACTGGATTAGAGCACCACCAAATAAAGGGGGAGATATCTGATGTTCCTCTTCAGATGCTAGGAGATTGTGCACTTAGCAATGGTTCTAAAATAGCTTTCCCAAGTGCCAGGCATCATGGTCACATTTTTCCTGCAATCTCAGATAAGAATATTTAGTTATATTGAATACCACTGGGAGGGCATAGCAAAAATGGGTGTAAATGGAGGTAGAGGAACTCATAAGCTGCCTTAGGCATTTGCTTGGCAAGGGGTAGATGGGATACAATTCTATCTACATAAAAGCATTCACCTGTGTGTTAGTGTGTCTGCTGATAATAGATAATGGAATCTCAACTGTGAGGAAGGCCAGGCTGAAAAGAGGCTGGGGAGGGGAATTGAGGAGAGAGGTAGCAAAAGGGTAGGATATCATATATATTGTAGGACAGATTGCCTGTACAGTACCTTTAAACACTGCATAGAAGAGGGAATTAAGGTAGGTTTTTTAAACACTTCTATGTTGAGCTAAATTCTCTGTTATGTGCAATGATTGAGCTAAATAAACTACCTAAATTCTCTCTTCTGTGCAATGATTAAAAATACAGGCACTTTGTCCTCCATTCTATATGGTCACCCTACAAAAAGGGCATTTGAGATCCTGGAAAGGAAGAAGTTTTGTTTAGTGATGAATGTTATAAACAAAAGGCAACAAATTCCATTTCTTGCACAGACGCCTCCATGAGTATCTGAGTGGAGCCCCTTTCACAAACTACCAGGACAGCATGTATTTTGATAGATTCCTTCAGTGGAAATACCTGGAAAGGTAAGACCAGCAGCTTTGCAGAGGTGGGGGCGGGTGGTGAGTATCCAATGTGGAGGTCAGCAAGGCAGAAGTTTGGCCATGACACTTCTGGGTTGCCAAGCATTCAATACTGGAAAGAGGAGAAGCCAGCAATAGTATGCTGGGTGTAGGTGCGCCTGCAGGTGTGTATCAGCTCCAGCCACGGCAAGCTACACGCTGCTTTTGGTGACAATCACACTTCTTGCAATTCTGCCATTCTCCAGCAACTGGGGCAAAAGCAAAACTGGCACCTACTCCTGGCTTGTACCCAGGGCAGACTGCGCCCCTTTCATCCTTATGACTATGCCACTGGAGAAGGCTGCACCCTACATTCCTGGAATCCATCCCTTGATGGCCCAGTTCCTTGGAAGGCACATTGACAGAGCCTCTGTGTTGATACAGGAAGGGCTGGGTTCAAATGCTGGCCTCTCCAAGCAGGTCTGGGGAAAAATCCATGCCTAAAACCTTGCTGGGCAGTGTCAAGTTAAGAGGGGAGCCAGTGTTGTGACCTGGTCAAGCAGCTACTTGAATCTTGCTTCTGTTGAGAAGAAATAAATTTTAACATTCTTCAATGAACATGTTGTTTTAGGCAATCGGTGACCAAAGATACCTTTAGGCAATACCGGATCCTTGGCAAGGGCGGCTTTGGAGAGGTAGGAGGCTGTTCCAATTTGGGCAATCTGGGCTGCCTCTGAAACTATTACCACCTTAGGTAATTCCACAATTCCAGTCTATTCCACTTCGTCTTGTTCCCCTAGGTTTGCGCGTGCCAGGTGCGAGCCACAGGAAAAATGTATGCATGCAAGAAGCTGGAAAAAAAGCGCATCAAGAAGCGGAAGGGGGAGGCCATGGCTCTGAATGAGAAGCAGATCCTGGAGAAGGTCAATAGCCGGTTTGTGGTAAGTGGAGGCCTCCCAGGGTTGCTGATGGCATCACTCAGAGCCTACTCAAGATTGATGCCTTCCAAGTAGAAGAAGTCTATCTTTCCAAGGTCCCAGTCCTAATTGAAGTTAAAGTTAGGCTTAAACTTCCCAACTTCTTTGGTTAATGCCACTGGGGACAGGACAGTGTGTCAGTATACAAGTGCCTCCTTTGCATGGAGATGCTCTTGGGTTCAGTCCCCAGCTTCATCAAGTAGAGTTAGGAAAGACCCTAATTGAAGCTGGTCAGTGTAGATCTATGGTTCTCAAACTTTGTGCAACCAGGACCAACTTTTTAGAATGCTAATCTATTTGGAAGTGATATCATTAACCTGGAGGTTATGTTATGGCCAGAAAGTCCATCATCAAGCTGGAACTTGTTTAACATACAACAAAACAAGTAAATTACAAGTTTGCAGTAAGTTGAAAAATTTGTTTAAATTAAGGATGAACCATCCTGATCTTCCCAAAGCAATTCCTGATCTATTTTGTAAAAATTCCCCAAAAATCCAGAAGGCTGCAAAGCTATCTACACTTAGGGTACAATCCTAAGAAATTTAGGCCAGCCTAACTCACCTGGCCTATCTTTCCGTGATGGTGATGGAGAGGTCGGCATATGCCTGTGCATTGGCCTAACTATCCCATGAGTGAGGTAGAAGCACTTTTGTGACACCCCCAGGTCAGAACTTTATGCCGGAGCTTTGTCCAGTCTAAATGGAGGTTAGGATTACAGCCTCAGGAGTAAGCCCCACTGACTATCATTATTAAAAGCTTTTATGTAGTAGCCTGTTAAAAGTGCAGATCTGTAACATTTCTCCAAATGCAGTTACTGCGTACCATCAAAATACGTATTGAAATGAATGGGGACTTGGCTAAAGAGGGCTCAAGACCCACAGTTTGAGAAATACTAGATTGACTATACTGAGTTATTGTGGCAATAAACCAAATGAAAGGCAGATTTTAAAAAATACATTTTTAATGTAGTGGTACCTTGTTGAGGAAACGAGACTAATTCATAAATGACTGGACATGGAACCTGCTGGTTTTGAGGAAGGATGTGTCTCAAGGCAAGTCTACTGGCCCTGATAGTTAAATGGGGCCTTGTTGGAAGGATGTTTCTGGAGGCATCTGGATTGTTGACTGGGAAATAGTCTTCATAAGCTCCTATGTTCTCTGCCAACAGGTCAGCTTAGCCTATGCCTATGAAACCAAGGATGCCCTCTGCTTGGTCCTCACCATCATGAACGGTGGCGACTTGAAATTCCACATCTACAATATGGGCAATCCTGGGTTTGATAATGAACGGGTCACCTTCTACGCTGCAGAGATCTGCTGTGGCTTGGAGCATTTGCACCAGGAATGCATTGTGTACAGGTGAGCAGTGCACTTGGTTTCCAAGCTCTAGAAAAGTAGAAGTGTCCTGGTGGATAACGATGGACACCTGTTGTCAGATCCCATCATGTTGGCTTTGGGGTGCTGTTGTCTGAAGATGCCTGATGAAGGGGTCTAAGGGATCCAGAGCACTTGGATCTCAGCTGGGGTTCTCATTTGGGATTGTGCTGTGTCTCCCCCTACAGGGACTTGAAGCCAGAGAACATCCTTCTTGATGATGATGGTGAGTGATAACATGCAATGGATGGGGACCACTGTATTTCCCTGGTGCTCTGATCCCCATGTTCCTAACTCACTAGGCTTAAGCAATGCACTACTTACTTGGCATCCATCAGTCTTGAAAGACTATGATATCGTGCGCGATGCTGCACACGAAGCACGAAGGCCTGGGTTGATTGATATGGAGGATAGGCTGTTACTCAAGCAGCAAATCCTCCCTCTCCACGCCACTGAAATAGTCCAATGGAACGGCAGAGCCGATACGATTGGTTCCAGCTGCATCACAGAGCTGAGCTAAGGACAGGAGCTCACCCTGTCTTGTCACCATAGTATCTTAACCGCTTGCACGACCCACAGCCATTGCAGAATCTGGAGAAATTGCACTTTTTAACCCAACATCCCAGGCAAACCAGGAAGACAAACCAGCAGAATGTGGATAGTCTGACCCTGCCAATTTCATACCATTCTCTGGTTTGTTCCCCTGTCTCTACACAAGTGCATGTGTATGAACAGGAAAGACTTATAAAGACACAGGAAATGAGTGCCTCTTTGTGGGAGGAAAGCACACATCTGTATATAACAATGCCTGTGACTTTGTGGGAGAACATCTGAATCTGTCTTATACTGAATCAGGCCCTTGTACCTTTTGCCACATGGGTTCAGGCTGGAGATCCTATAAGATCTGCAAAGAAGGCAAATGCCATTTTAGGTTGCATTAAGAAGACTGTAGCTTCCAAGTCGCGAGAAGTTCTAGTTCCTCTTTATTCTGCATTGGTGAGACCTCACCTTGAGTACTGTGTTCAGTTCCGGGCACCTCACTTTAAGAAAGATGCAGCCAAACTGGAGCAAGTCCAGAGGAGAGCGACAAGAATGATCAGTGGAATGGAAGGGAAGCCCTACGAGGAAAGGTTGGGGGAACTTGGGATGTTCAGCCTGGAGAAGAGGAGGCTGAGGGGAGACATGATTGCCCTCTTCAGATACCTGAAGGGCTGTCATATGGAGGAAGGGGCCAATTTGTTCATAGCTGCTTCTGAAAGCAGAACTAGAACCAATGGGTACAAACTGCAAGAAAGGAGATTCTGGCTGGAAATCCAGAAAAAATTCCTGACGGTGAGGGTGGTTTGGCAGTGGAACAGATAGCCAAGGGAGGTGGTGGACTCTCCCTCACTGGGGATCTTCAAGCAGAGGCTCGATGAGCACCTGTTGGAGATGCTGTAGGGGGAATTCCTGCTGCAGGCAGGGGGTTGGATTAGATGACCTACTAGGTCCCTTCCAACTCTATGATTCTATGATTCTATAAGATGGAGATTTCAGGGACAGACATGGTTCCCAGGACACAGATTGTGCCATTCGGCTACAGCCAGTGTTCCCTTTTAAAATCAATGCTTCTGAGTGGAGCCCTCCCCTTCAAAGTGTGTTGGCATCTTCCCAGCATTCAGTGATGACAGCATTATGCTGGTATAAACTTCCAGTCCAGCTTAGCTCCAAGCTGCTCAGCTTAGTGGGAAAACTGGGTATAATGCCTCTGCAGAACATCATCTGATGTGGCAGATGATGGAGACTTCCTTCTCCTTTGCTCATCTTTCATCAACTCTGTGTCTCTTCTTCTTCCCCATAGGTCACATCCGAATCTCAGATCTGGGCTTAGCTATCAAGATCCCAGAAGGAGAGACAATCCGTGGCCGTGTAGGAACTGTCGGGTACATGGGTAAGTTTTGAAAGGAGATCCCAGAATTCTAAACTTCACAAAAGAGCTGGGTCCAGTACCGCTGGGAGAAGCTCACCACACAACCCCCGGGCCATAACTGGAATTCAGTCTAATTAGGGCAATAGTACTTAAAGTGGCATTTGGGACTCCCTTGGGTGGTCACAGCTTTGGGATGGGGGGGGGGTCGAGAGAGAGTAGGATTCACTATCTTGCAGTCTAACATTGGGCTTTCCTGGGCATAAGTCTCACTGAACACAACGAGGCTTTCTTACATCTAGACATGGAGCAGCTATGGCATCACATCCCAGTAAATGTGACAGGGATCGTGGACAGATTTCAGGGGTCCTGGGCTGAAATGCCCAAGTACCACTGGTATAGGGTCAAGGAAACTTGTGTGAAAGGCATGGGGACCAGGGAGCCCACCTGGACTTGGAGGTAATATGGGGCTTTGAAATAGCTGTTCATGTCAGAAGGTATTGTGCCTTGGGCATTACTGTCTTTCCTGTCACTGCATGTGGCCAATGATGGGGAGTTGGGGAGCTAGTATCAATTTGAAAAATTTATTTTTCAGGTGATAGAGAGACTTGCCCCTTTATTTCTGATAAAGGGAAGTGGGCCACTTCCTCACAATTGCGCCCAAAAAGTTTCAAGATTTATTATATAGAGCCTTGGATCAAATTAATCACTAGTTTTCATTGTCATGTCCATATGGTCATGACATTTAACTGGACATTTAACTCAATTTAACGGAGATTCCAGTTAATCTCCAGGGCAGGGCCTGCAAAAGACTACCTGACGTTTGAGAAAGTGCACCGAATATTACAGACTCCCCCCCCTACTTGGAGTATGGCAGCAGATGTGCTCACCCATCCACTATCTGAGGCAACAATCTCAGCTGGGTTGTCCCTCTTCAGGATACAGTGGGCAATCAATGGGCAACTGTTGTATCTGGGCTGTGTGTACACTATGTGGGGCTCAAATTTTATACTGAAAATAATAACAGCTGGATTTTATCTCTTGTATGAATTATGCAGATTAAGGCAATTTGCATGATATGCTCTGTTATCCCTTCAGCAGGGCACTCAAGTCCATCTTCTGACAACCAAAACCTTATCTCATTCTTCTGATAGGCTTTGCACATAATATGCTGCCCTCAGAGCCATAAGGGCTAGAAACTTGATTTGAAAAAATATAAATGCTGACAATCCAAATAAGCTGAATTCCTTATACTGCGTTTGGTAGGTTTCATTCTGGTTTACTGAGCTAGTGTTCTAATATATACACAGCCCCTGATAGAGTTCCTTCATGCTCCCTTTCCCAGCTCCCGAGGTGATCAACAATGAGCGCTACTCCTTCAGCCCCGACTGGTGGGGACTGGGCTGCCTCATCTATGAGATGATTGAAGGCCGGTCTCCTTTCCGTGCCCGCAAAGAACGGGTGAAGCGGGAGGAGGTGGAGAAGCGGGTACAAGAAGAGCAGGAGCAATACTCAGACAAATTCTCCGAAGATGCCAAAGCTATTTGTAAGGCGGTGAGTGGAGTTTGCCTTAAAAGCGGTGGGGAGTGAATAGCGGGCAGAAAAATAGGGGAATGAAGCAGGGCCTTTCTGGTGCTGGCCACCGCATTACGTAAATCTTTACCCACAGCAGGCTCCCAGTGCCTGGTCTTCCAGACTATGAAAGTAGAGGATAAATTTCTTGTAAAGCAGACCTACAGGCCCAACCTTTTTTACATGGATTTGACTTAACACAAATAGCCACTGCAAATAGTTTAAAAATCAGCTTTTCTTCCTGTTGTAGAACAGCAACCTATCATGCAACCAATTATTTCATTCGTCAGCAGAGTCAGACAAAGGCAGGAGATACTTTATATTTCAGATTGCTGACTGCAATTAGAAAAGCTGTTTATAAACAATTATAAAGGAACTTTGTTTTAATTTTTTTTAACTGCTTTTATTAAACCCTTTTTTATCAGCAGGGAGTCCCAGAATCAAACCCTTGTAGATACTGAGTCATAATTTTATTCCATTAGGAGCAAGAATCCTGAAAGTGTGTCTTTCAATAGATATATTTTTCCATGGTTTTTTAATCCACAGATTTTTTTAATCCATGGGAGATCCTAGAACAGTGGATAAGGGACATCTGTATAGGAATATCACATAACAACAGTGACCAGGGCAGTCTCTGGCAAGCTAGGCAACTGGCCGGGTTGCATATGAAAGTCCTTCTACTGCAGCGTTTCTCAAAGTGGGGGTTGGGACCTCTTTGGGGGTCGCCTAGAGCAGGGGTGTCCAACCTTTTAGCTTCCCCGGGCTGCATTGGAAGAAGACGAGTTGGTTTGGGCCGCACATAAACACTAAACTTTTTTTAAAAGTAGAACAAAATGTAGGATGTCCTATATTTTGTCCTACATTTTTAAACCTTGGAATAAGTCTCATTGACTTTAGTGGGGCTTACTTCTGAGTAGGCATGATGCATAGGATGGGCAACGATCCTCCAAGCTAAAACTTGGAGTAAGTCTCATTGATTCTAATGGGGTTTTCTGCTCAGTAGCCATGCATAGGATTGGGCTCTCAGACTGCAACTGGGGAGTAAGTCTCATTGACTTTAGTGGGGCTTACTTCTGAGTAGGCATGATGCATAGGATGGGCAGCTATCCTCTCCAAGCTTAACCTTGGAGTAAGTCTCATTGATTCTAATGGGGTTTTCTGCTCAGTAGCCATGCATAGGATTGGGCTCTCAGACTGCAACTTGGGAGTAAGTCTCATTGACTTTAGTGGGGCTTACTTCTGAGTAGGCATGATGCATAGGATGGGCAGCTATCCTCTCCAAGCTTAACCTTGGAGTAAGTCTCATTGATTCTAATGGGGTTTTCTGCTCAGTAGCCATGCATAGGATTGGGCTCTCAGACTGCAACTTGGGAGTAAGTCTCATTGAGTTTAATGGGGCTTACTTCTGAAGAGGCATAATGCATAGGATGGGCTGTGATCCTCTCCAAGCTTAACCTTGGAGATATGCTGCAATCCTGAACACACGTTCCTGGGAGTAAGACCCACTGGGTACAATGGGCCTTCTGAGTAGATATGGTTAGGGTTGCAGCATATCTCCAAGGTTAAGCTTGGAGAGGATCACAGCCCATCCTATGCATCATTGGGCTCTCAGACTGCAACTTGGGAGTACGCCTCATTGACTTTAATGGAGCTTACTTCTGAGTAGGTCTCAAGGGCAGCAGTCAGCAACTGGGATAGAGGCTGAGGCTGCTTTGGGGGGATGCAGGTGGGCGAGTGCTGCAAGGTCTGCAGGGGCCTGAAGCACTCTGAGTGCCAGGAGGGAGGGAGGGGGAGGAGCCTGACAGCCCAGACCAGCTTTGTGTCGGCCGCCCAGGGCAGTGCACAGAGAAGCACATGAAATTTGAAAATGGCTGCTGCCACAAAGCCGTTTTTTCAAATGGTGGTGGCCAGCTTTGCAGGAGGGCTGCATCCACCCTCGTCCTGGGCCACATGTGGCCCCCGGGCCTTGTGTTGGACACCCCTGGCCTAGAGCTTTCCTGGGGGTCGCCGAAAGACCCCTGGTGCAGGGGGCCAGGTCAGGCTTGCCAGACCTCCGGCTGTAGCTGCACATACACTGGGGTTGACTGACAGTCTCAGGGCCCAATCCTATGCATGCCTACTCTGAAATAAATCCCACTGTGTTCAATGTGTGCATAGAACACACATTTCATTTGTACCAATGAAAATACATCCTGCATATCGGATATTTACCTTATGATTCATAACAGTAACAAAATTACAGTTATAAAGGAGCAATGAAAATAATTTTATGGTTGGGGGTCCCCACAACATGAGGAACTTATAAAGAGGTCACGGCGTTAGGAAGATTGAGAACCACTGTTCTACTGGTTTTCAGCAACACCAAATAATCTCACCTGGCAGCAGTGGGATTCCCAATACATTCAAAGGGGATCCCAAGCCACACTACTGCAGCCTCTTGAGATTCTCCCCTTTGGCTGATGTTGGTGCCCTCCAGACACATCTGTTTGGGGTGGCCCATGTGATCGGTGCCATCCGTCTGCCTGAGGACTCTTCCTTCAGGCCACCAGACATGCGACTTTGGGTGCAATCCTAACCCCATCAACTTGGAAGTATGTCCCATTTTATTCAATGGGGCTTACTCCCAAGACAGTGTGTTTAGGATTGCAGCTTTCATTTCCTATCACACGATGGCATAGCTAGAGAGGGCAGAGCAGTTAGTCTTGGAGGGAGTGTGCGAGGGGCCCCTCCTCTTGGAGCATTCCAGGCCATACAGCTCCGTTTTGCTGCTGCTAAATAAAACATAGTTAAAGGTGTTTGAACATGAAATTTTTTTTGGCTGCCTAAAAACTACAAGGCAGGATGCTGCAAGTGGTTTGCAGTCACCTGGAAATATAAAGATTGTGCAGAACAGAAATGGAAATGAGGAAGTGTCGCCTCTTGCAGGACGAGCCAAAAAGAAAGTGGAATCGAGCTCATGCAACGCACTGAGTCAGGCTGAGAGCATCGCCTTTTCCCAGCAGCCGTGGCCACAGTTGCTCTTCTGCGCAATAGGTGTTGCACCCACACCCTGCATCATCTCCACCCCATCACACCAGCAGGCTATATCATGCTCACATCCTGCTTTCTTGCAAAGTGTGCCAATACCCACCACACCCAGTCTATGTGAGTGTTTCTTCCTTAAACCAGAGATCCAAATGGCTGCTTAGCTATGAGGTTCCGTGGATAGACCCAGCCAGGGGTAGATAGACTCTCTCCCTATTTACCTACCTACCTGTCAGTCATCTTTGTTGATGCTGGTTCTCTCTTTCTCCCCAGCTCTTGACCAAAAACCCCAAGAAGCGGCTGGGATACAAGTCAAATGGAGCAGTCCAAGTGAAATTGCATCCGTTCTTCAAGACAATCAATTTCAAGCGCCTGGAAGCTGGGATCATGAAGCCCTCTTTTGTGCCAGATGTAAGCATGAAACATGGGGGCACAATCCTAATCAGTACAACTCACTCATCTCTCCATTCGTGGTGGTGGCGCGGTGAGGCTGGCACTTGTCTGTGGACTGGTCTAACCCCACCAGGAGTGGCACAGACGTGCTTTATGGCATTTTTGTGACGCCTCCAGGGCAGTATGGGACTTGTGCCAGCCTAACGTGGGGTTAAGATGGTGCTGGAGGACAGAGGCATTACTGTGTCCACACAAGTCCTTTTCATTCAAGGCTTCTGCACAGAATGAGTGCACAAGTCCCACTTCCTTACCTCTGTGCTTTATTGCAATGGTTGGACCAGAACTTACATAGGGTAGGCAAATGCAGTTGAAAACTCTGCAAGGCACAGGACCCAGATGGTTCTGTTTCATTCTTCAGATGAATGTGTGAACATGTGGAACTGCTTTAGGATGAATCAGGCCATTGGTGTGTACCTAGTTCTCAGTGTTATCAGCAATGACAGGGCTGAGGTTTGTCAGCATTTGAGCGAGATCTTTCCCGGTCCCAACTTGGGGTTGCAGGAACTGAGCCTGGGACTTCACATGGAAAACAGGTACACTGCCACTGGATGATATACATGCCATGCTGAGAAGTTGAAGGTTGGGGGTCTGGCACACCCCCCCTCCTATGCTTATCCCACTTGTTGGGACTGAAGCTTAGATGGAGTGCAGGCTGTTTGCAAGGATCTCTTAATAGTATAATTTGAAGGGCAGCACTGCAGACCTTGAGATCTGGAGCCTTTAAGCCCCACTTCTCTGCCAATAGCCAAATTCCATCCATGTGTAAGAAGGCACCTCCCTGTGATTTTGGTGCTTGTCCATGATCTGGTACCCAGCATGTTAGGAAGTCTCAGTTTCCCAGTGGTTCTTGCTCACAACCTGATTTTTCTTGGGTTGCAAAACAGATAAGCTGAGAGTTGGCAGGGAAAATGTATTGAGCCCTATGGAAAGTGGAACTGAGCCACACAGGCATGTTTTACATGTGAGGAGGCAGGCAAAGCACAATCCACTACAAAAGGCAGGTCAAGGGGAATTCAAGGCCACCAAAATGCTCTTGATCCAATGAATGTGGAGCTCAACAAATGCTCCAGAAGGCAGTCCCCTCACTGTTGTAAAAAAGATAAAAAATACACTTGATCAGCTGGGCCTCCTGGTAGGACTGTAAAAGACAACTGATCCTGCTATCCTGGAGAACCATATTCAATTACTTTAGACAAAGCTGAGCTAATAATCTAACTTGTTATTGATCATCAAGGTGATCATATAGAATGGAGAACAGAGTGCCTGTACTTTTAACATTTCATAGAAGAGGGAATTTAGGCAGGTTAAGCTCAGCATATAAGAGTTTCAAAAGCAGCACCTGCCTAAATTCCCTTTTCTATGAAATGGTTAAAGGTGCAGGCACTTTGTCCTCCATTATGTATGGCCTCTCTCTCTCTCTCTCTCTCTCTCTCTCTCTCTCTCTCTCTCTCTCTCTCTCTCTCTCTCTCTCTCTCCATTTGTATGTGTTTGTGTGATTTTCTTAAAAGCAAGATTCAAGACTTATGTAGGTATGCTTGAGAATGCCCCTTTGCCTGGGCCATATGTCTCTCAATGCCCAGAGTCCACAGATACTAGTTTGATGGGGTCTCCATCTCTCCCACAGCCTCGGGCCGTGTACTGCAAAGACGTATTGGACATTGAGCAGTTCTCTACGGTTAAGGGTGTCAACTTGGACCAAACTGACAATGATTTCTATGCCAAATTTGCCACAGGCAGTGTCCCGATCCCTTGGCAGAATGAGGTGAGGATTTGGAGATGGGAGTGTTGGAATTCACGGTCTTGTTTCCTAGCCTTCAACAGATGTTTTCCAAAATGTTGCACCATTTTGTTTAGTAATTTAGTCCATCATGGTTTGAACAGCGGTTGTGTCTAGAGGTTCTCAGCCAGGTGGTTCCCACCAGAAGCATTCACATAGCCACACTACAAGGGCCCGATCAGATACCCATATCCTGTGGCAATTCCTTTGCACCTGACAGAGATGGGCTACCTTGAAAACCCAGCAGTATTCTACAGTATTGTGACTTGATCGCTGTCTTCTCAAGGTTTAAGGGGTCGGAATGCTCCCAACTCCAGTTGTGTAACTTTCTGCCTTCCAGATGATCGAGACCGAATGTTTTAAAGATCTGAATGTCTTTGGACCAAACGGCGTACGCCCCCCAGACCTCGACTGGAAGCAGCTCCCCGACCCGCCAAAACGAAGCCTATTACAGAGGCTCTTCCGAAGGAATGTAAGGCCTGACCCTTTGTGTTCCCTGGGAATGTTGATCACTGCTTAACTCTCTCTATTGGAGTGCTGTTCAGAAACTTGTTATGGCCATTTTTTTTGCCAAATTGTGGGTGGTTTCTACAGATTCCAATTTGCAAAAGAGAGCCAAGGAATGAAGGAAAATATAGCCCTCATGAAGGAAAATATATAGGCAGTTTTGAAAAGAAAAAAACCCTGATTTTCCTTTCTTCATTTGCACCCTCTATTCTGCCTTTCCACCCATGCAGGTTTCCAAAGCAGAGGTTTGGCCAGATCACAAAAGGGTCAAGCCAGTGCTTGCTCATGTAGTGCCCAATAGCCTGAAGCTTGGGATCTTCAGTGATGCTACCAAAATTAAGAAAACACTCCAGTCTCCATGAGATTCTAGGTTTTCTAATTCAGCTTCTACACTGGTGGGGTGGATCAACCAAAGGCAACCTCAACACATGCCTAGACAGATCCAAAGTTCTGATGTCCCCCTTGCTTGTCCCTCAGTTCTCAGTAGAGACACAATGGGTATCCTTTGTGGGATCTCCTGGACCTGGGTTGTGGATATGGCTGCTTCCTACTCGGCCTGTTGCCCATGGAGGTGTCTTTCCTGACCAACACTCATGCCTGTTTTCTACATTCTTCCCTGCAGCCCAGTGACTTCACCATCACCACCAATGCACACTCCAATTTGTCAGCAGCTCCCTCGCCAGCTCGACCCACAGCACAGGCTCTCTCCTGACCCCCGGCCCGGAGGCCCCCTGGAACTTCCTTTTTTCCTTTGCCTTCTCAGGGTTGCCTTAGGCATGGAACTGAAACTGGGACATCCACAACTTGCTGGGCTCCCATTCCGGCTCAGAGCCGGGATACACCGCCAGTGGATCTGCAGGATGAACAAACAAGTCTGCCAGAAACTGTCACCACTTCCTGGTGGTGTTGTGGACCATAGGACTCTGATTGACATCATATCTGAAAATCTGGACAGCCTTCGGCCAGGATTGCCCGTTCTTTCTTTGCTGCCTGATCACATGTGCCGATGACCTCCGAGGCTTTCCTCTCTCACTGTCTCACTGCACAGCCCTGGCACCCAAGTATTGTGAGATGGGTAGATGGGTGTGTGGATGCTTGTGTGGAAGAGGATCATGGCTCTTGGAGATGTATCACAAATGGCAATGGAAGCCTCAAAATTGGGGGGGGGGCGAACAGCTCAGGGTGATTTGGCAGCTTAGAAGCAGAAGCCCCTCTGCCAAAAAGCAGCTTTTTTCTTATGGACCTGGAGACAAGGAACATCCAACATGGGGCACACTTATGTGTGTGTGTGCAAATGTGTGTGTGTGTGTGTGTGTGTGTACATATCTGTATTAAACAATTAATTCCATTTGGTTTATCCAGGGTTTTTCAGGACTGCTCGAAAGAGTGGTTTAACAAAAGGATCCCAAAGCATTTAAGGCATTCTGGCTGCTACAAGCAGGCAAAGGCTGAGTCCGTTTTACAGGTTGCATGTCAAGATTGTGGATTGAGTCAGAAACCTTCAGCACTGCCAAAGCCAGAAATAACCTCAGGCTGGCACCTGTTTGCTGGTGGCCTTGAGGCAGCCCCTGCCCTGGGAACCCCTCATTGGTCTGCCCTGGGAACCCCACATGGGTTTCCCCCAGTACTAAAAGTTTGGATATGTCCTGATCTTCCTTCCCCTCATTTCCCAAGTCACTTCCAGGATCAGGAGGGCCATAGAGCAAAAGCCTTGTGCTGGAGCTCTCCATAAGGATCCCACTCTCCTGATGGCCAGGAGGCAAAGTGGCAGAGTCCCCTGCAGTAGTCATCCTGACCAACACTGTCTTATTTGTTTATAGCCATGCAATGGGCTGCTCATTGGTGCATCAATGACATAGCAGTGGGATAAGAACATTGCATTGTTATAAACAGATGGTGACAAACAGCGCAACCCCTGGCTTGCAACTCATAACCCAACCTACCCTATGACTCTCAACAAGGATTTTTCCATCCACCAGGCAGCAACTGAAGGATACTGTGTGTGAATGTTCTCCTCGCGAGAGAAATATCCACAGATATGGGACTGTGATTTAACTCATCTTGGTTTCCAAATCTGAGTTCCTGAGCATGGCTGGAAATGGTCCCCGGTTGCATCTGGTAGTTTTTCTAAGATCTGCACATGGGCTCTAGAGTCCTCAGAATAACTCCATGCAGAACCAGAACCAGATTCCAATCACATCCAATGGTTCTATTGGATCACAACCTACAGATTTAATTATCTGCAGGTTCTGGTATCTTTGGGGGTACAAAAGTGGATCCCCTGTGGGTATTGTCATTCAATTGTACCTCCATGTTGGCAAAATAATTAACCTCCTTGTTCACAAGCCTGGTTAACCCCATCTTTATTTAGTGGGGGATAGCACTCTGACTGGTCCTGCATGACCTTTATTGCTGGAGCCCCAACCACAACAGTGAGAAAGAAGGCACTGAAAATCCTTTTGGGGGGTTTCCTGCAAAAGCTATTGGAGTGCATTGCTTCTATCCAGGTTTCAAGATCTTTGCCTTCCCAAACAGGAAGATTATAAGATGATCAGGAATCATGTCCAAAGACACAGCTGGTTGGAAAGGCCAGGAGAAAAGGGATTTATTTTTTCCCCCTGAGCTGCTGTGCTTATCTTTGGCCAGTAGTGTGACCTATAGCAGGATCTGCTCCAAACCTGGGGCTTGGTTGTCTTTCAAAGGTTTCCCCATGCAGAGAAACAGATCTGGACTTGCAGCATGTAACTGGCAGAGTGAGGTTCTGGGGGGGGGGGGGGCAGCCTTTCCAGCCCAGATCTCCAGCTGATTAGCCTTGGGGCACAGGAATCATATCTGGAATTTTTATTTTTTTAATTCTTTTTTTAGTCCCGTGGTCCTGGCAGCAAAACAGGAGATGATGGCTCGCTTGAGCCATTTTGAGCTGAGCAGGCTGTTGACTTCTGAATACTGAGACTTCTGAATACATGCTCATATGTGTGGGGACTCTATGCCTAGGGCCAAGGTATATGATGAGCATGCCAAAACAGCATGGGATCCTGTGCCTCAATGTGTAGCCTAACCATGGAATTAAACCAGGCTGAGGGACAGAGATTCCCATACAAATTTAAACCCCAGAACCTCCTTTCTCCCTAAGTTTCCACCTCTTTAAAAGACAACTGAAAAGATAGACCTTTTCCTTTCTTTTTGCATTGAGTTCTGAGAGTTTCAGTGACCTTCAGTGACCCCTTTGGGCTGAGTGAGATTTATTCCTGAGTGAAAATCCAAAGTGAATAGCTTGTGGTGCTCTGTCCAGAGGGGTAATAGGTGGGGACATATTTAGTGGAGCAGTCCGCCTTCACCCCTTCAGAGCATTCCAGGCAGGGGAGCAAAGCTGTGTCTGAGGCTCCCTCTAAGACTGACTGCTCCAGCCCCCTCTAGCTATGCCACCAGTGGAGCCTGTGAGGCAAATATCCGAGGTGCTATGCTAGCAGAGTGCATGACCGTTCCCAGGCTTCCCAGTGAACTCTGGCCAGGTTCTCCCCAGAGAGTGAAGCATCCCAGGTTTCTCAGGAAACCAGGATGTCTGAACATGGGGTTTCAGTGTGAACTGAGCAACGGGTTTATGGAATGAGGCTGCTCCAACAGACTGCATCTCCATCTGACTCAAAGCTCTTTGCAATGTGAAGAAGAAAACAAAAAGGTGCTCTTAATAACAGTGCCACTAGCTACAGTTGTTACCTTTGAGCCTAATCTTGTTGCATGGAATTCCTCTTGCCTCATTGTGATATTGTGGAAATGGGTATTCCAGTGTTCATTCTACAAACTTCAAATGTGTCTTTGGGTTGATACTTAGAAGACAAGAACCATAATTTATTCTGACCAGGTCTTGTGCAGAATTGGAAAGTGTAAAGGACACCACAGTAGGAAGCAACCGGGGTTTGTGGCATTTGTAAAAACATGATTTCTGGTGCAGGGCTTTTCAGTTCTCCATGGTTGGTTTGAACCTTATCACTTGAACCTGAAAATGAGATAAATTTATTGTCCTGGAATGTATGGGTAGTGGTTCAAAACAGGATGTTGGAGGTCTTGAAGTTCTGGAAAGTCTTGAGCCAATACTTTAGAAACTCTTGAGATAATCTGTAATCTTACGCAGCTCCCCCAAATTGTATTGAAACCAATGATTATCTGGACCAATGTCAGTGTTGGGCAAACTCTGGGTCTTGGCCACCACATGCTGTAACTGCGTACTGGGGCTTCAAGGGTGGGCCCGGTGGACCCCCTTGTGGACCTTTAACAAATGTCCCACCTGGTTGACTCCCTGACACTGCACCTCCTTCCACGAGATGCATTTAGAAGTAATGAAAAGGGGTTCCCTTTGGGGTGGGAAGCTTTTTTCTCTCTCTTTTGAGTCAGATTATTGTGGATATGAGTTAGTTGTCAAAACCATACCCGACATCTGAAGGGGGTGTTTTAGATCAGTGGTAGAGAAACTGACTGCAGGTAGAGAAACTAACAGCAGGTCCCAGTTGGAGCTGATATCTCTAGGCTAAACTGGGGAAGTTCTCTATATGAAATCCTGGAAAATTGCTACCAGCCATGATCAACACCCTTGAACCTCTGAACCTCTTCCAATGTTCCCATTTGTCTTTTGTGTGGATTGCCACCCTTTAGTTGTGAGGAGGTTCTTGTCCCCTAAAGACTTGCACTGAAGGGGAAATTCTACCAGTGCAGCATTTCCCCCTTACTGATCCACTGAAACGGGGAAAAGCTGCAACTGGTAAAATTCTCCTGGTCCTATATAATTTTTGCTGGTACAAATGCCTCTTCCTGGTTTTGTACCAGTGACAACACTTAACATTATGGTAAGCTATCTTAGTATGTGCAGTCACCATGGATTGCAATACCCCTCTCCAAAAAAAAGTTAGCAAAAAGTAAGGTGGAATACTAAGTAGCATTAGAAAATAAGTCTAGGCCTTTAATTCACAGACACACAACAGAACACAGACACAGACACACAACACAGACACAGACACACAACACAGACACACAACAGAACATCCTTTCCACATGCTCTCATCTGGTACTCCCACCCCCTGGATGTGACAAAAAAATTAATGTAGATCTCAATTTAGGTCATAGGAGAGAAGGAAAGCGGGTATGAAGGGATGAGTTCTGGGCCTCTGGTTAATTCAAGTTTCCTTCTCATGGGAAACAAAATAGGAACTGGCCCCAATAACTTTTCAATTCCTTCTCCAAACTTTGTCTATTGGGCTGAGACAAGCCATGGATAGTCCTTACAAAGCTCAAAAGGATTTTTAATATTGGAAATTTTTTCAACTTTGGCCACTGAGATGGTAAGAGGAAATTCACCTTCTTGGGACAATCAAACCCCTCTGAACATCTCCATGGCTCAGCAGTGTTTCTAATCATCATTCTGGAAAAAAATTGATCAGACCAAACAAAATCACCAAAATCCAAACCAAGGTCAATCACTGCCAATGTTTCTACCCCTTTGAGCGAAGATTTTTTTCTAATTCTTTAGTTGGCACTGCCAGAAAAAAAAGGAGGGGAAAAAATCCCCAAAGGTTCATTTTGGATGAAGAGAGAGAAGAATGCACAGCACACGGAATATGATGCTTCAAAGGAATACAAATGACCATGGCAGGAAGTTTCACCATATTCTGGACTATCCGGTTCACTGTGTGATTCTGTCAATGTGTCAAATGGACAGTTTTTATCTTCTGCTGAGAAAACGTCTTTGTCTGCTACGTTTGGTGATCCCGCACCAATCCAACTACCCCCTCGCTAAAGGACCCCTTATATTTTTATATTTTTCCCTTCCCCATTTCTTTTTGCATTGTGTCTTTTGAAGTTGGTTTGTTGCTGGATTTTTTAAAAAAAATTATTTGTTTGAATGACATTGTTAATTTCTGATTCTTCTGCCCTGTGTGTTTGTTTTTTGGTTTATGGTTTTTCATTTTGTACATTTGTAAATATTTCTATGTTAACTGCCTGGATGTACATTTTGAAGCTTTAAAAAACTGCAAGCCAAGCCATCTGGTAATGTTACTCAGATGTGTCAGGGATATATAAATTTTTCTGGGAGAAATATAGGGGCGGGGGGGAAGCAGAAATGCTTAAACTGCTTTTTGCAAAGGGAAGATGTCACTTTATCCCAATCAAGGGAAAACAAAAAAGGAATAACCTAAATAAATTGGGTCTTTCCCAATTTGAAACATTAGTCACAGGATAATATATACATACTAGGTTTTTTTCTTGTTACTTATTCCCAGGGTTGTGTGTAATCTGCACTGAAAAGGAATAAAAACATTCTGCACCAATGAAAGCTGAGTTCTACCACCTGAATTATATATGCCAGTAATTCTCAAACGTTTTAGTGCCAGGGCACAATTTTTAGAGAAAAAATTTATTAGTACCCAGATAACCTTACATACACTTTTTCCAGGATACGTCCTCTTTGTTAGCCTTATGTCCTGGAAAAAAACTTCATTGTCCTCCTTTTCCATGTGAGTAGACAGTAAAAAAAAGCATGTAGCTCTCTTTTAATTAATAAATTATTACTGCAAACCTTAGCATGTCTATTCAAAAGTACCGTAAGTCCCATTTTGTTCAGTAGTACTTATGTGCAGGAAAGTGTGGTTAAGATTGCAGCCGTATATGTAATAAATTATACACAGTGGTGCCATGGTTTATGAACGTAATTCGTTCTGGAAGCATGCTTGTAATCCAAACTGCTTGTATATCAAAACAAATTTTCCTATAAGAAATAATGGAAACTTAGACAATTCGTTCCACAACTCAAAAATATTCATGTAAAAATGATTACAGTAATGTAATAGAATAGAAAATAATAAAGAAAACACAAAATATAAAGAAAAATAAAACCAATTAACTTTCACTGACAGCCCAATTCTGTACATGGCTACTCTGAAGTAAGTCCCATTGTAGCCAGTGAGGATTACTCACAGGCAAGTGTGAATGGGATAGCAGTCCTAAGTCATGTCTCAGGCTGCAATCTGCCCCCTTTCGCAGGAGTGAGACCCACTGATCATAATAGGGCTTACTTTATTGTAGACTGCAAGGGTAGGTCTCAGGCTCCTTTCCATTGCCCCTTTACATCTTTGAGAAATGCTTGAGGTGTGGAGAAGTGCCACTGGACTGGAAGAGGGCTAGTGTAGTTCCAATTTTTAAGAAAGGGAAAAAAGAAGACCCGGGAAATTATAGACCAGTCCGTTTGACTTCAGTCCCAGGCAAGATATTAGAACAAATCATAAAACACACAATTTGTGCACATCTAGACAAGTACTCAGTGATCAAAACAACCCAGCATGGATTTACCAAGAATAAATCTTACCAGACAAATCTGATCTCCTATTTTGATTGGGTTACGAGCTTACTGGACAGTGGCAATGCTGTGGATGTCATTTATCTTGACTTCAGCAAAGCATTTGACAAGGTCCCACATGACATTTTAATTGGGAAGTTGGAAAAATATGGGCTAGACGGGGCAATTGTTAGGTGGATCTGCAACTGGCCCAACGACCGCACACAAAGGGTTTTAGTAAATGGTTCTGTGTCAACCTGGAGGTCGGTTTCAAGTGAGGTACCCCAAGGCTCTGTCTTGGGACCGGTTCTCTTTAACGTTTTCATCAATGACTTGGAAGAAGGGATATGGGGGAGCCTGATCAAATTTGTGGATGACACCAAGCTGGGAGGAGTAGCAAACACAACAGAAGACAGGAGAAACCTCCAGGAGGATCTGGATAAACTAGAATCCTGGGCTGTAACAGAATGAATTTCAACAGGAAGAAGTGCAAGATTCTGTACTTAGAGGTATACGGGTATACCTGTATACATATACAGGTATAAAATGGGGGATACTTGGCTTGGCAGCACAACATGTAGGAGGATCTTGGAGTCGCCGTGGATCACAAGCTGAACATGAGTCAGCAGTGTGATGTGTCTGCAAAGAAGGCAAATGCCATTTTAGGCTGCATTAAGAGGACTGTAGCTTCCAAGGCGTGAGAAGTTCTAGTTCCTCTTTATTCAGCATTGGTCAGACCTCACCTTGAGTACTGTGTTCAGTTCTGGGCACCTCACTTTAAGAAAGATGCAGCCAAACTGGAGCAAGTCCAGAGGAGAGCGACAAGAATGATCAGTGGGATGGAAGGGAAGCCCTACGAGGAAAGGTTGGGGGAACTTGGGATGTTCAGCCTGGAGAAGAGGAGGCTGAGGGGAGACATGATAGCCCTCTTCAGATACCTGAAGGGCTGTCATAGGGAGGAAGGGGCTCATTTGTTCATAGCTGCTATTGAAAGCAGAACTAGAACCAATGGGTACAAACTGCAAGAAAGGAGATTCCGGCTGGATATCCGGAAAAAATTCCTGATGGTGAGGGCGGTTCGGCAGTGGAACAGATTGCCAAGGGAGGTGGTGGACTCTCCCTCTCTGAGGATCTTCAAGCAGAGGCTCGATGAGCACCTGTCTGGGTTGTTCTAGGGGGAATTCTTGCTGCAGGCAGGGGGTTGGACTAGATGACCTGCTAGGTCCCTTCCAACTCTAGGATTCTATGATTCTAGGAGTGAGTCCCATTGACTGTAATAGGCTTATGTCACAGTAGACATGCAAAGACTGGTGTCTAGGTGAGGCTGTGTAGGTGCTGGTGGAGTACTAAAACCATCCATATTCCTGCTGGACTTTTTATTTTGTTCTTTTACAAGACACCACTTGTATTGCAAGTCAAAATTTATTAGAAATGTTTACTTGTCTTGCAAAACGCTCTCAATCCAAGTTACTCTCAATCCAAGGTTTTATTGTACAATAGTATTAAAATTTAATAATAATTTAATGTTTAACCACCTAATCACAATATACCTGAGTGTTTTTAGTTTTTATTTTGTCATGCTAAATTTTTCTTGGGTGTCCTATATTTTGGAGGCTTGTCCTCTTTTCTGCTTATGACATCTGTTCACCCTGATCAGGACCCATCAAAAGTGATCTCATGATTACATTGGAAATGATGTTGAAGCCATAAGTTACAACATCAAATAGAAAAAAATTTAACAACCTTGTATGACATCATCAAATCAATTTGACTAATGCAGGGGCCTATAAAGTTTTTGGCAAGAGGACCACATCATCTCTCTGTGTTGGGGGCTGGAAAACTAATTTACATTTCAAATTTGAATACATTTATATAGATGTACATATAATAATGTACTGGAGTGTATTACAAGGCTTGCCCAAGGGCTGGATAGGGGGGTCTTCTCACGGGCCACACTGAAGCTTGATGAGGGCCACATCTGGCCCCTGGGCCGAGGTTTGGAAACCCATGGACTAAGGTGAACTTCTGAGCAGACACGCATAGGATTGGATTAAATGCATAGGATTGTAAATTAAAAGTTTACAATAAGTTTACAAATATATTTGAAGTAAAGAACATTCCCAAGCAGTTGTTGGTCTGTTTAAAAGAAATTCTCCAAACATTCCTGCAATCCTATCCTTAGTTACCCAGGAGTAAGCCCTATTGACTGTCATTGTTAAAAGCTTGTTACAATTCCCCAAATGTAGTCACAGGCCATAGTAGTAGTAAAATTTATTAAAAACTAGTGGACTGAACCCACTGTTCTGGGAGTAAAATTTGTGGGTATCAGGCAGTGGCAAGGCTGGCACCAGGCACTGAAGGGCACCGGGATAGGGGAGGTGGCAGCAGCAGGCACCAGCGGGCATCCCTTCGAGGCAGAAGGCAGCATTGAATGGAAGCAGGCGCGGGGCACAAGCAGGCACCACTAGGCAGTGGGCACCAGTGAGCAGGGGGCACCAGCAGGTAGACACCAGCAGGTAGACACTGGACACCAGGCACTCCTAATGGGCACCACCAGGCCCCATCTGGCAGCGTGCATACCACTGGGCAGCAGGCACCAGTAGGCACTGGGCACACTAAACAGTGAGCATTATCACACAGTGGGCACCACCAGGCATTCCTACTGGGCACCAGGCACCACCAGCCAGCAGGTACCAACACGGCACCATCAGGCATGGGGAGCTGGGCACCACCGGACATCATGCATGCCTACCAGGCACCACTGGGTGGCAGTGGCTAGCAGACAGCATCAGGCACCACCAGGCATCCTTACCAGGAACCACTGGGCACCTGCGAGCAACACAAAGCAGCAGGCACCAGAGGGCACCAAATTGGTTCTTAGTGTGTCCTTGGGGAGAATATGCTCCCCAAATTTCATGTTTCTAGGTGCAGGAGTTGGAACTGAGTATTGATCAGTCAGTCTTTAATGTTAAAATGTTTTCAGTGACAAAAAAACATTGCATCCCTTTTCACCTCCTTAGGGGTTAAATTTCTAAAACTAGGTCCTTAGTGGGTGTTCACATCACAGAAGGAATACCCTCCCCAAATTACATGCTTCTGGGTCTGGGGGCAGAGTGTTGATCAGTCAGGGATTCTTCAATGGAAAGTATAAGGAGAAAAAGAAGGTGCACCCCTTTTCACCCCCTTCCAGTTGGAATTTCTGAAAACCAGTTCTTAGTGGGTGCTTTCATCATGGAAAGAACACACACCCCAAATTTCATGGTTCTAGGCCCAGTGGTTTTGGCTGGGTGTTGATGAGTGAGTGAGTCAGACAGTGACTTTTCAGTTTTATATATATATATATATATAAGAAGAAGATACATATATATAAGATAGAATGAAACACATTTGCATGTACATTTGGGTCTGTTCCTGGTGGAAGTAGTCAGAGTTCTGCAGGGATAAACATGTGATAAATATATAAATACACCAAGAGTGCGGAAAGGTACGGTAGGTAGGTAGGTAGGTAGGTAGCCACTGGATGGGAAGGGAAGGGAAAGTGGCTGACTCAGCCCTCCTGCCTTCACGGTCCCATGTTGCTGACTGGGGGTTTAGGTGGGCTCCAGCCCAGGATGTTGAACATCTTTGGTTGAAATAGCTGCAAAGAACCCCGCAGTCCATTAGATGGCCCCAGAGGGCTGCAATGCGCCAGAGGAAACTTTTCTGATTGACTTTTATAGGGCAGGGTAAAGGGGGAGGCAATTTACTAATTTCCAGAAATTTCCAATCCTGAGCAAATTTAGATACTGTACATGCTTTGAAATATCTTAATAATTAGCTTTAAAATGTTTTATCCAACACAACCTATGAGAGAGACCACAACAAGAACTATTGCCCAATTTGAAGGAAGTTGTATCTTTTATTTGAGTAATCAATTAAATATGTTGAGCTGAAACTGATCAGAGGAACCAATTTCTCTTGATTTTAAATCAAGGAAAATGCATTTCCCCTCAGGCATATCAACATATTTACTTTGTTTCTCAATTAATAACAAAAATTAAAATAATTTTAAGTTTTCACTCGGATCAGCCCTAGCACTGGACTACTGTTTAAAGTAATATTATAGTTCTATTAGAATAATTCTATTATTCTATTATTATTCTATTATTCTTATCTGGGAAACACAGATAAGAATAGAATAGGAGTGGCCGCAACATTAGGACTCCTGGACCTAAATGTATAGCTGAGGAATCTTTGGATGACAGGGTGCACCTGCTGAAATTTCCTCTTCTATATAATGATTAAAGGGAGCCCTAATGTTAAAAGGTTGGCCACCTCTGGCTAGATAAATGAATACCACAACTGAAAAGCCTGGCCAGATGTACCAGCTGGTTTCCTGAGGGAGATGCTCTTGGGCCTTGAGATGTGGCTGCCAAGTACTATCTATCTGCTGTCAGTTCCAGGGTCTTAACCCCCCACGTACTGCAACCATCGGGAGTTATTCTCAAGGAAGATACTGCAGCAGTACTTGATCTTCTAAGGCTGCAGGAAAAGCAAGAACTGAGAGTTGTTACAAATTTTCTGGATGCAGTTTTTACCATTTTTTAATGTAATTGAATAAGCTGCCCTGTACTTCTGCCTGCTGGGCAATGCTTCAAAGCATACCAGCTCTGCCAAAAATCAACTCCTTTTGGGGGTTTGCAAAGTGGATAGGGTTGCCATAATTCTCTTCCACAAAACAGGGACAGGATTCTCTGTCCCATTTGCTGTTATGTGAACACAATCCCCCCAAAATTGGGACTGTCTCCGTTTTGGGGGACATATGGCAGCCCTAACAGTTGTTCATCTATCCCAAAAGATACGGCCTAATCTGCAGGCCTCAAAGAATGTGAAGCTCTTTTTGGGGACCACAAAAGTGATAAGAGCCATTTGCAGGGTGACCAGATGCCCAAACCTCAAAAGGATTCCTCCCAATCTGGCCTTTCTGGTGGCAATGGCACTTTTGCCTACTCACAAGTAAAACTACTATATTGAGCACTTTCACTTTCCCATAGAGCTCAATGCATATTTTTAGTTTTAGTTTTTCGGCCATAACCTTTGATAGGAAGGAGATATTTCAAAACTGATTTTTGCATTGGATTCATGACATATGACATGATGGTACTGCACACCATTGCAAAGTTCCAAAATGAAGACAAAATGGAGGACAATGAAGCCCTTTTGGAGGACACCCAGACAGGAGGCTAAAAAAGAGGACATATCTGGAAGTTTCTGGTCATATGGTCACCCTGGCCATTTGTATGAAAAACAGCATGTAAACAGGACCCTATTCAACTCTTATAATATCCATTGATTGTACCCTCAATGGAGTAATGAGACTGTAGGAAGTTAGTGGTTGTCAGTCAAACCCCTTTCCATTTTTATAGTTTTCAACATAAAATTGCTTTCTTTTCACCCTCCTCTTCACCAGAAAGTATTAGTCCAGAGTTATGTAAAGTTAAAACAGGAAGCACACAATGCATTTCAATGCCGTTATATGCTGTACAGGTACCTATAATGCACTAAAATTTACATCAACAAAAACAAAAGTACATAAGTATCATAACAAATACATAAAAAGTACATAAGTATCATAACTAGTATCATACTGATGTTTTTCTTTCGCCGTGTGTATATGTGTGCATGCAGAAATAATCGTGCATCTGCTACTCCTAATGCTATTGGGATGCCTTTCAAAGGCTACAATCTTATGTACCCTTTCTGGACAGTAAGGGTGCAATCCTAACCAACTTTTGGGCACTAGCATAGCTGTGCCAGTACTGCATGTAGTGGATCCTGCAGTTGGGAAGCAGTCACAGAGACCTTCTCAAGGTAAGGCAATGTTTAACACCTTACCTCGATGTTGCATTGCCCTTATGCCAGTTCTGGAAAGTTGGTTGGGATTGCACCCTTTAGTCCCACTTACCATAATGGGCTTACTTCTGAGCAGACAAGCATTTGGAGCTGTATAGGATTCCAGAAACAAAATTGTATCCAATACAACTCACAGCACCAATCCTACGCATATCTACTTAGAAGTAAGCTCCATTGTGTCCAGTAGAGCTTATTGCCAGTACAGTATGTACAGGATTGTTGCCTTATGCACAGATGGCCAGATGTCTTCCCAAGATTTTATCCTAGCTTTGGACATGTCCTAACAGGATCCAATGAGAAAACTTGTCCAGCTCAAAATTCCTACTGGCCTTAATAGTCAGGGCCAGTAATATTACTTTTGAGCTAAGCTCCTTCCCCTTAGAGTTATAAGGGGGCAGCTGTTCTGGCATTGTAGCATCAAGGACAACTGAGATGAAGTAATATTCTCTGAAGGTCCCTGAAACTTCCCCTGCACAAGTTATCATTGACCCTTTGCAGGTGTCCTCTTTGGAGCAGACACTGATTTCAGCAAGAATTCTGGTGGGGATGGGAAAACAGTCTGCCTGTATTAATCTACCCAGGCTGATCAGAGTTACAGCTGCTCTTTGACTCAGTTTCTTGGCACTGTTGCATTCACTGCTGGGGAGGCTCCTAAACACTGCTCCAACAGGACCCACTTCCCTTTCCATCTTGGACATTCCCTCTGCTGCCCTCGTGAGTGCCCATGGAATAGGAATAGAGTGTGATGGCCTCATTCCCCTCTGAAGTTTTCCGGGAGGAGGCAGGGATGGACTGCTTCTGAATCCGAAAACAGACGGCATATGCAAAAGCCGACAGGTGCAGGATACAGACGCAACAGAAAATGCCCACTACCACAATGGTCGGCAACTCCCATGCTGATGTCTCCATGGCAGGACCCACCAAAGGATGGGTGGCATTACCAGGTTGGGGAAGGCTGCCCCAAATCCTCTCCGAAATATCCATTTGGCTTCAGGTCTCCTTCTGGCTATTTGGACTGGAGAAGCTTCTGAGAAGATCTTTCTGGTTGGGCGGCGAAGACCTTTCAAGACTGAAAAAGTGGAAGTTGGTTTTGCTTTTATTTATATAGCATCATCAAAGCATTTTATATTTGTAGAGTGAACAGACAGCCCTTAGAGGCTTCTGATCTAGATATTGGCACAAGGGCAACCATCTGGGAGGGAAGGGGAATGGAGGCAGGGGTGAACAGAGATATATCATTGGCATAACAGGCCACCCCAGCTCTCAGTAGCTGCATGGTGTACAGGCCTCCCCTCTGCCATAGTTTCTTTTCCTGCACCCTCTTCACAAAGCCTTGCCCCCTGATGAGCCTGCCCCCCACTGTGAGGCTAATTGTGTATTTGACTTTTTCGATTAGCAGATAAATAAAGGTGCCAAAGGTGTCATCTTCCTTGAGTGTCTTTCTTAGGTAGAAAGATGGTGTGTAATAATAATACATACATGCTATACATACTAATACAGGGGCCAGAAGAATCTCTGGAAGCAAATGGGCCCTGCATTCATGGATAAGGGATCTGGTGGATATGGGTCCCACCTGTATTAATGGTGATGGGAGAGCATCAAAATAGAACCTCATATCCCTGCTTAGCTATGAAAGTTAGTAGGTATATCACCTCTCTCTCTCTCTCTCTCTCTCTCTCTCTGTCTCTCTTTCTCTGCCTAACCTTCCTCACAGGTTTTTTTTGTGAACTTAAACAGTGAGAAAAGAGAACCACTTGAAACACAGTGTTAGCTTGGTTTATGAGCACAATTCGTTCTGAAAGCATGCTTGTAATCCAAAACACTTGTACATCGAAGTGAATTTTTCCATAAGGAATAATGGAAACTCAGACAATCCATTCCACAACCCAAAAGAATTCATACAAAAATGATTACAGTATTATACAACATTAGTGTATAACTAATGTTATACTAATGTTATTTTGTATAACGTAGTGTTATACAAAATAATAAAGAAAATACAAAATTGAAAGAAAAATAAAACAAATTAACCTGCACTTGGTTTCACAGGTTTCTCAGGCTGCAATCTGCCCCTTATACAGGAGTGAGACCCACTGATTATAATAGAGTTTACTTTAGAGTGGACATGCAAGGCTAGGTCTCTCATGCTCCTTTCCATTGCCCCTTTGCATAGGAGTGAGCCCCATTGACTGTAATAGGCTTACTCCAGAGTAGACATGCATAGGCAGGTTTCTGCTGAGCAGATGCTGGCAGAGCTCTGAAACCATCCAGGACTATTTTGGAGGGCTTATATTGCAAGACATCAAAATTTATTAGAAATGTTTGCTTGTCTTTCAAAACGCTCTCAAACCAAGTTACTCTCAATCCAAGGTTTTTTCTGTATCATGAATTTCTTCAAAGCAGAACGTCTGGTTCCTAAACCACCTGTTTTGATGCTGGGAACATCTATTTGCACTTAGGGATTTGGTTCAAGCTATCCAAAACATTTTAGATTTAGGCTGCAATCTTTAAGACACTTTCCTGGGAGTCAGACCTATTGAACAAAATGGGGCTTACTTTTGAGTAGCCATGGTAAGGATTGTGCTCTAAGATTCTGATCCACTTCACTGAAGAAGTACCTCTGTTTGGAACAGTGTGGGCCCTGAGTACCTCTGGAGAAGCCCTCTGTTTGGAACAGTTTGGGCCCCAAGTTCATATTGGGCACAACTCTGCATCTGGAAGGCAGGTTTCTTACTCCAGTTCACCTCCCTCTTCTGACCCAGCATATTTGAGGGCAAAAAGGATCAAGAAAATGCTCACCTCTCCTTTCCTTCAAGAATCACACTCGAACATCTCCCCTTCTGCTCCCCACTATGTCATCTTTGATGGGATGGGGGGAGTTAGCGCTGCTTCATCAGTGCCATCCATGTATAGGTCCAACTGTCTTCTACCTTCCTCTCTGTGATGCTGCACCACAGGCCTGCAGCCTCTACCCACCAGCAAATCCTGCCCAGAGTCCCCTCTGTGCAGCATCTCACTGCTTTGCCAATGTCTGCTGTTTGTATGTTAACGTCGGAGACGGTTCCCCCCACCCCAAGTTCTGTTGCTTTGGAAACCAGACCCGGGAGAACACTTAGAACTTATGGGCTGATGATAGGGAGGGAGCTGGATCTGTATTTCCCAGCTTGGTGGAGCAGTTTCTCTGACTGTGGTTGTGGCGATGACTGGGAAACTGAATGAATGAATGAGAGCTGTGATGCAGGTGGTTTGTGAATTGCTAACAGCTCTAGGGTGTCATTTAGATCAGGGATGTTGCAACCAGTAGCATCGCGCTAGGGTTTGTGTCACTCAGTTCAGGAAGCCAGTGCATCACCCCCTGATGGAACTCCTATGAAGTAAGCGTGGCAACACATCGTCCACCCCATTGGTTTTTTGACTAAACTTTTGATTGAATAGAGCTATTTTAATGGGGTTTATTTCACTGCGTTCTGCTGTAAATTATGCATTTGTTGACATATAACATGATGCTATTATTCCTAAAAACAGCTATTTTATAATTTTGGCTGGAAGTGATGTCACTCCACTAAGTGTGTCACCTGGTACGGCCTGCATCTCTCTAGCAACACCACTGTAGGGGGAAGTTTCAGGGCTGACCCAAGATCTGCTGCTCCCCAAGGTGGACCACTGTTGGCTGTTGCTGCCACTTCTCCTACTCTCTGGATTTGAAAAGAAGGGAATGGAATAGATCTATAGAGGACAGCCATTGACCCATCTCATCAACCACTCACCTGTCCTCCACAATTCCTTTTCTTCTCCCTTACCTTATTCTTTTCCTGATCTAGGAAGCAAGTGGATATGTGTTATATATATGTGGCTATACTGCCCCATCAATTTGCTGCCTCAGTTAGTCCAATGATGGGCCAGCCTTGGAAGAAGTTATTCCCATCACTGACTGGATATAAGAGAGCAGTGACACAAGTCATCTATGCATTGAATAAGTCAATACATATTGTTTACAACATATTGGGAAAAAACCCAACTGTATTGGCTGGAGTAAAGGGCAGAGAAGAAACCCAAGAGAAGAATAGTGAAGTGGTTCTGGGTTTAGGTTGCAATGCGAACCTAGGTCAGCACAACTCATTGTTATTCCCATTCCTGCAGTGATGTAGGGAGGCAAGCACATGTCTGTGTACTGGCCTAACCCTCCTTCAGCAGTAATGGGGAAGTGTATTACAGCACTTTTGTGAAACCCCCAATTCAGCACAGGACTTGTGCTGGGTCTTAGGCCAGCCTAACTGGAGATAGGATTGCAGCCTCAGGCCTGGAAGAACTAGGTTCAAATCCCAACTCCACCAACATCATAGCTCTGGATACCATATACAGAATTTATGATAGCTGCCTTGAGTGTCCTTTTTAGATAGAAAGACGGTGTTTATACTGAAGAAATACTGGTACTAATAATACAGACATGCTATCCATGCTAATACAGAGAAGTTCAGGACTTGCTTAGGACCTGATTCTGGGTCTAGGAGGCAAACCTGACTGCTCCTCTGTTTGCACAGCCGCACAGTGACATTGCATGTGGGTTGCCAATTTCCTGACTTTTCCATCCAGTGCTGCTGGCAAACAGATCTACAACCAAGGCCATGCTGTCCACTAGGCCATGATTTACTGATTGTGAATGCCCACCCTGCTCTGATAGCAAGCTGCCCACAGGGCTTTGGAAAACTTTAGCCATGATAAGAACTGCCATTGTTTTCAGTTGAATGAACCATTCCAATTTTGAGTTGCTTCCCATTATAGCTACACAGCCTGATCCTAACTATAGCTACTCAGAAGTAAATCCTATTGTAGTCAGGGATTACTCCCAGCTTGTGTGTGAGCAGGGTCAGGGGGTTCTACAGCTGGATATTTAGTTTAGCTCTTCAGGTTGGTAGATCTCATGTTGTTTGGGGTCATCTTTGGCTAGTTGGCAAGGCTGTCAGAGCTCAGGTTTTGAAGGACAGCTACAGCCCTGCAGGATCAAAGGCTTGTCCCCAAAAGTAGCCAATTTTCCAGTCTTGCCTGATGCCAAGGACTGCACCTGGGTCTTTCCACATGGAAATCAGGTACTCTTTATCACCGAGCAACAGCTGCATCCCTAGAAATAGCACATATGGAGCCCCCCTGAGTGTGATGTGGGCTGGATCAGTGGTGCCTGGTGAATATTAGCATTGAAGGAATGCTGGAAGTGAAGGGGAGGGCATCACTCATTTCATTTAATCTCTGCAGCCTTGCCCTCCTCCGTCAAGGTAAATGGCCCTGAGCGGCCTCTTGGGAAATAATTGTCTGTTTGATGGATGGAGAGCGTATCTCTGGATACCAAAAACATCTAGGACAACATCAGCCTCTCTAGCTGACCTGAGAGTGATCCATAAAGG
The DNA here is from genome assembly GCA_030015325.1 of Cryptoblepharus egeriae. Taxonomy (NCBI): domain Eukaryota; kingdom Metazoa; phylum Chordata; class Lepidosauria; order Squamata; family Scincidae; genus Cryptoblepharus; species Cryptoblepharus egeriae. The sequence goes on along the minus strand of JAREYC010000011.1, from coordinate 18,230,702 downwards.
GAGGGTGGTTCTGTCCTCTGCTGCTCCCAGTGAAGCCTCTAGAATTTGGTTTACAAAAGCATACCCTCTGATGTTTCACATGTTAGAACCTGTAACGTCAGGATGACAATTTGACCGGATTTTTCCAGATTTGTGCTCTTTTATAGCCTCCTGTCCATGTGTCCTTCAAAAAGTCTTCATTGCCCTCCATTTTGGCTTCATTTTGGCACTTTGCAATGGTGTGCAGTACCCCATCATGTCATATATCATTGGATTTGAATTGAAGAGCAGAATTCAATGCCAAAATCAGTTTTGAAATATGTCATTCCTATCAAAAGTTATGGCCCCAAAACTAAAAATAAAAAAATATGCATTGAGCTCTATGGAGAAGTGAAAGTGCCCAATATCGCGGCTTTACTTGTGAGTAGGCAAATGTGCCATTGTCTGCCAGAAAAGCCAGGCTGAGAGGAACCCAAGACCTTGTCCTCCTTTTGAGGTTTGGGCATCTGGTCACCCTGTGTAACATGTTCAGCTCATCAGCCCATATGCTTCAACTCTCTATGCTATAATCCAACATTTCTCAAACTGTGAATCAGGACCTACCTGGTGAGTCATGATCAAATTTCTGGTGAGTCCCTCAGAACTTCTAATGAAACACGGAAAGATCAGTTAAATTAGGACCCAATCCTATCCACCTTACCAGCTTTGATGTAGTCACAGTGATAAGGAAAAGGAATGATAAGGAAAAACATCTTCCCATGATAAGGAAAAACATCTTCCCATACCTTCACGAAACCCTAATAACTGCCCCTCCACCACAGGGTGCCTTACATAACCCATTAAGTAAACAAACTTCTTATTACCCACCCACAACCCCAAGGATTGAATAGTCACCTCTGTAAACCTGTGGGTGAACAAATCACTGGCATCACTAGGGGGCTGCAGGAGGTGTGGACAACACTGGGTCAAAACTGTGACCACTACTAGTCAAAATTGTGAAAATGTTGGTATTTTTGAACAATACCACCAGGTTATATATCATTCAAAGGGTAAAGTAATGCAGAATGTAATTAAATAAACTATGATAAAGTCTCTATATTCTAGCAAAAGCTAGACTCAAATAACCAGAAAAGGAAAACAAATCTTTAACAAAAATTGGATTTCTTTAATTGTTCTGAGAGCCAATAAGGTGTTACAATCATACTGCTTCTTTGACACTGGTGCAATCCTAACCTAGGCCAACCTAATTCATTGGTCTTCACGTTCTGTAGTGATGTAGCAAGGCAAGCGCATGTTGGTGCACTGGCCTAACCTTCCTCGAGGACTGGCACAGAAGTGTCTTATGGCACTTTTGTGACATCCCTAGATCAGCATAACTGAAGGTTAGGATTGCAGCCAATATCGTCTCCTTTGCCTACTAGTCCGACAAGCTTCTCCTTTACTTTCACCTCTACAACCCCCAGTGCTCAGTTTGCTTAATCAGTGACAGCTTTCCACATTGAAGGCTCTTTGAAGGAACTGTACATTCCCTTTTTCCTCTTGCAGAAGGCAGTGTCCAGGTTTGCGGTTTGGGCAATTAGCAAAGTGAAAGCACCACAGCTCCTTCCACCATGAGACTTTCTGTGATGTGTGTACACAATTTGCAGAGAGATGTGATAGGCAATCTGTTCATTAAAACGTTTGCATCCCCCTTTTCATTTGGCCTGGGAAAGCGCCTGCTCATTTATTTTTATGACTCCCTTTAAAGCTTTTCATACAGTTATCTGTGGTGAAATAACATGCCTTGCTTTTTGATAGTTTTCTTGGTACCACGTGCTTAGGAAATTAAGCCACATGATTTGGGAGGTTAGGGTTTCAGACCATAGGAATAGGGTTGCCATAATTCTCTTCCACAAACTCGGTACAGGACCCTCTGTTGCACTTGCCAGTATATGAACACAATCCTGTTTTCTGGGACATATGGCAATCCTAAGTAGGGAGAGGCTTTACACAGAGATGGGGTGTCTAATTTTGGGTAGTCAGGGCAAGTTCTAGGGAGATATTGAAAAGGATAAGATTCCCCTTCCTAGAGTACAGTTCCCAAATATAGTGGTACCTTGCATAACAAGTGCCCGACATAAAGAGTGATTCACATAACAAGTACAAATTCCCATTGGGAGTGTGCTCCAATTAACAAGCCCGCTTCACTTAACAAACCCCAGGCAACTGCCCCCAAGTTGCTCCGTGCTGATGCTCCACACAGAGCCTGTTTTAAAGGGCTGCCGACCAGTGCACTGATGCCTCGTTTCCAGGGAGCACCAGAAGCAGCTGCCCCGAACTGACCCCAAGTGTCCCCACCGGCCTCCAGCCTCCAGCAGCAGCCCAACTAAGCCCCCTATCCTCCATGCAGCCTCCTAACCATGTCTACTCTCAGAAGTAAGCCCCATTGTGTTCAATGGGGTTTACTCCCAGGAAAGTGTCTTTGATTGCAGCCTCCTAACCATGTCTTCTCAGAAGTAAGCCCCATTGTGTTCAATGGGTCCTACTCCCAGGAAAGTGTCTTTAAGATTACAGCCTAAATAGACCTCATAGGATCATGCACACTGAATGCATGTTTTCAATTCGATTACAGTGTTTTGTCATCATTTTAACATACAGGTAATATTTTTATATGAATATTTTTGGGGCTGTGGAACCAATCATCTGAGTTTCCATTATTTCCTCTGGGAAAATCCGCTTCACATAAAGAGTGTTTCACATAAGAAGCATGCTTCTGGAACGAATTAAACTTATTATGTGAGGCACCACTGTATTATTGATTGTTAGCTGCTTGGGTGCCCTTCTGGGAGAAAAGCAGAATACAAATCTAATAAATAAATAATTACCGTAATAACAACTTCATAGGACTAATTAACTTTAGTTGATTAAGCAGCTAATTAACTCTTAGCAATGTCAGCACGTGCTTAGCATGCTAAAAATCTCAGCATGTCAGGAGTCTCTGGAACTCCTTGCCACAGGATATGGAGATGGCATCTGTCCTTGATGCCTTACAAAGGGAATTGGACAGATTTCCGGAGGGAAGGAGGTTATCACAGGTTGCAGGCTATGAAGGGCATACAAAACTTCCCTATCTCAGAATGATTGGTGCATGGAACTGGCAACAGGATGGAGGTCTCTTGTTGTCTGGCATCTGGTAGGCTTTACACACGAGTAAGCAAACACACCATAGTCTGCTGGAAAGGAAAGGCTGAGAGGGTACCAAGGCCTGATCCAAGGAAGGCAGCTCCCAAAATGCCTGGAGCTTGAAAGTGCTCCAAAAGGCAGCTCCCCCATACTGAAACTGGCTCTGCTGGTAATGGGAACTTTAAAATATTTTTTAATTGTAAATCTTGTTAATAGTGCAAACTTTTCTTCTCTCTCTACTGTGGTTGGTGCAAGCGGTTAAGACAATGTGCCTGTTAACCAGCAGGCCAGGGTTTGAGACCCAGGTCGGCCCCACAAGATAGGGTGAGCTCCTGTCCTTAGCCCAGCTCTGTGACGCCAGCTGGATCCAATTGTATTGGCTCTGCCTTTCCATTGGACTAATTCAGTGGCGTGGAGAGAGGGGATTTGCTGCTTGGGTAACAGCTTATCCTCCATAACAATCCAACCCAGGCTTTCGTGCTTCGCATGCAGCATATGCAGCGCCGAGCACAATACCACAGTCTTACAAGACTGATGGAGCCTGCTATTTACTCAAGCATCATCTCCTACCCTCTTCCCTCTGAGGGTTTTAAGGCTTTCTTTGTGGGGGAAGGTGTTGTTAAGGCAGTTAGCTGTGTTCTCTTTTTCCAGGACATGTCCTCTTTTTTTAGCCTTGTGTCCTGGAGAAGCTTTCCTGATGGTGAGGGTGGTTTGGCAGTGGAACAGATTTACTTTATTTACCTGATTATCTACTGATTAATTTTAATGTATTTACAATTATTTATTTGTTTTAATTTACTTGATGTTGTCACTTCCAGCCATGACATCACTTTTAGTGGATCCTGGACAGCTTGTCGCTCTGAAAAGTGGGTCCCAAGATAAAAGGTTTGAGAATCCCTGCAATAGGTTGTTAGAAAGGGGGCACCCTTGAAGGAGTGACACCACTAGTGACCAAAATGGCTAAAAATAATGGTTTTTAGGAATAATCTCATCATGTTATACACTGTTAGAGGCGTAATTTGCAGCAGAATGCAGTAAAACAAACCACTTTGAAATTTCTTTATTCTTTTAGAATGTGTGACTAATAAACCAGTGGAGGTGGGGCAATGGCACGTAACCGCACCCACCATCCAAGTTATTGCCCTGCGCAGTACATGGGTGTGAATTGCTGGCCTCCAGCACTGGGTGACACGAACCCTAGTGACGCCCCGCCTTGATAACGTTTTACAGCCCAAACCTGGGCATGTCTATTCAGTAGGGTGCAGCGAGGGACACCAGCATGCATGTGAACGTGTCACTCCCAGGACACACATTGCCCGCATGCACCAACCTTGGCACATGTGCAGTGCACCTCTGAAGCCAGCAGGCTTGATAACATGTCTTACAGCCCAACCCTAGGCATGTCTACTCAGAAGTAAGTCCCACTGAGTCTGCTGGTGCCTACTCCCAGGAAGGTGCACATAGGGTTGCAACCTCAGTTGCAGACAGATGAAGAGGTGGGGAAGAGGGAGTGGCTATGCAGATGAGGGGGTGGGACTGCACTAAAAGAGCAGGTTTGTTTTCTGGATTGGGATTTTAGGATCTGGATCCTACAGGGAATCATTCCTGGTGGAAAATGTGAGGATAGAAGTGGGTTCAGTGGAGGAAAAGGGAAAGATGTGGGCTGATGTGTGTGTAAAATGCAAAGCCAATGGCTGGAAGGAGGGCAGGGCCTGGTTCTGTCCAGCCCTGCCTTGAGTGACACTTTCTGGGTACCTGTCCAAAAACAGGTAAAGGCTCAGCACCTTTCAATAAGCATCCCTTGTTACAGGGATTAATTCAGCCTCATTCTGAATTAATCAAAACTATTAAGATTTTAAGAGCAAATAATACAGAGTCAGAACGTTCATCTCTTTTTTTCTCGCAGTACTTCTACAGAGTTCTTCTCCAAAACTAAATTCACCTGGATAAAGGGATGCCAAATCAATGGACTGGTTTCCAGAGAATGTCTCTCAATGGCCTCAGAACAGAACCAACATCTGGCCCCCTTTTCCACCTGGTTTTTTGTCGTTTTTGCACGCATCACCCCATATCTGCCCCACGACCTCCACTGTCCCCACTACTATCCTCACATTATCCAACAGGGATGATCCCGATTCTAGAATCCCAATCCAACAAATAAAGCTGTTCCTCTTTGTGCAGCCCTCCTCCTCATCTGCATAGCCACACCCCTTCATCTGCATAGCCACACCCTCCTTCTCATCTCTTTATCTGCATAGCCACACCTTTGAATTGATGGGTTTATTGAACCATGCCTTAGACCAGTGGTTCTCAAAGTGGGGATAGCTATACATTCAACAATATGAATGTGCAATTTTATATTTATAGTTTCCCAACACATCAAGAAAGAACCAAAACTGCCGTGATTGATCAGGCTAAGCTTTTTCTTTATTCCAAGTGTCAGATCTTCCTTGGCCTTCACAAACACCCTGATTTGGCAAAGCAATGTCACATGTCACAAAACACCACACATTGCACACCCCACAGCCCAGCACATAGTGTCCATGCTTGCAATGTATATCACTCCATTTGTTTGACACATGGGCTATCTTTCAGTCAACAAACACTGCATTGGATGTAGTCATGACATGAGTCAAGTGGGAGATCATGGGGGGAAAGGGGTGCCAGGGCTAGGTGGGGAGAGACATGGAAAAGCAACAAATGGGACCTTCGGGCAGGGAGCAATGATGTTTACTGTGGCTGGGTTTGATGAAAGCATGTGAAGATGACATCAACTGATCTCTTTCCTTGGTCACAAACAGTCCCTGCTTTCTCCGCAGCTCCCTGATTTGTGGTGTAGATTAATGAAAAGAAAAAGGGCAGGGTGGGAGTGAATTATAATGCTAGTGCCCTTAACAATAATGCTGAAGATAGTTTGTAGTTCTCAAGTCCTTATACTTTGCAGAGACGAAGAACAGCTCTGAGCAACTACCTTCATCTTCAGCGTCTGTCCAATGCCAACCTGTAAGCTGACAAGCACAGCATGTTTAGCCACCACAGCCAGGCTGGCCAGATGCCAAACCCAAAATTCCTGAACCTCAAGGCCAAAATTCCTACCCACTTTGAAAAATTGCCAAAACATGTTTTTTTTTTGTTTTTATAGATTTTTTTGGTATTTTGGCCATAACGTTTGATAGGAAGGAGATATCTCAAAACTTATTTTTGCATTAGATTCTGCTCTTTAATACGAATCCAAAGACATATGGCATGATGGGGTACTGTGCACTATCATGAAGTTTCAAAACAAAGCCAAAATGTAGGACAATGAAGCCAAAATGTAGGACACCCGGAGGCTAAAAATCCAGACAAATCTGGGTTTTTTTGGTCATATGGTCACCCTTCACCACAGCCCACTTTTAAACAACCATCAACAACCAATTTAAGATTTGGGGCATCATATATTATTCACAGAAGACTAGAACTGGGGTCTCCAAACTTTTCAGCCAAAGAGCCACATCAAATATCTTGCAGAATGTTGAGAGCCAGAAAAAAAATTAAAAATAAAATTTCAAAAATACATTAGATTAATGAATAAATTGGCTCAGATTTCCAAGAGTTCTGCAAGGACCAACAAACAGCATAGTATTAAAGTACAAACATGTACTCCCATTTCCCCACCCCACCACTACAGTTTCATTTGTACAGTTCTACTGGGTCTGGGTCTGAGACCAGAAGCCAGCCATGGGCTTGTTGTGGGCTGCATTTGGTTCCTGGGCTGGAGTTTGGAGACCCTTGCACTAGAATAGTGTAATTGTTCCATGACCCCAGGGAACGAATGAACAAATGAATGAGACTGGGTACCCAATCCAAGCAAAATCCCATGCCAGTCCCATGACCCCAATGCATGAATGAATGAATGAATGAGGACTGGGTACCGATACCAGTCCCATGATCAATGAATTAATTAATTAATTAGTTAATTAATTAATGAGAGAGTCTGGGTACCCATGTCAGTCTTACCCCCTCCTGGGGGTGCCCAACCTACCCAAATCTGCCCCATCACAACCTACTCCCATTTGCCCCTGCATCTTTTGTGTTTACAACAAAAATATACATAAGCGCTATAAAAAATTTTGTGTTCCATCCTTGCTCACTTATATTTTTGTATAGTACTCATTCTGAGGGCATTTGGTTGGATAGCACCAGCATTGTTGTTTATGTGCAGTAATGTGCAGGAAGAAGGTACAAAGGCCAAATGGTTCACAAGGATGGGGAGCAATCAGAGGAACAAATGAGAGGCTCTGTGAGCTGTATTCTGCCTCCCCATACCTTACTTACTTCTGAGCAAACGTGCATGTGATTGGGCTCTGAATCTCTGGAGAGTAGCTACTACAGTATGTTGTGCTGGAAGGACCAATGGTCTAGCTGAGCAGAAGAAAGATGAAAGTGTGTGGCAGGAAAGGTCTACGGGGGAAGGTGATGGATAGAGTTGATAGAGAGATGTTCATTACCTCTCACACAACACCAGACCTAGAGGACATCCACAAAAATTGAGTGGAAGGAGAGTTAAAGTAACTATGTAATTAGTCTGTGGAACTCCTTTCCACAGGATGTGGTGATGACATTTGGCCTAGCTGCCTTGAAAAAGGATATTGGACAGATGGATGAACATCACAAGTTACAACCTATGTGCAACTGCCTAGTTTTAGAAGAAGGCTCTTGGAATGCCAGATGCAAGGGAGATTCCAGGACCAGGATGCATGTCACCAGGACGCATGTCTCCTGTTTTCTTTGGTGCCCCCCAGGCATCAGGTGTCGACTTTGAAAGACAGGAATGTGTCATTGATGATTGGTGCAGAGTAAAACTGTGGATCAGTCTCAGCACCTGCTATAGAGCCTCAAGCTGCAGTCACATCCACACTACCTCTGAGAAAACGTACATAGGATTGGACCATCAGTGTTCTGACAGCTGCCTAACTACTGGGCAATACTGCTTCTGGGTCTAGCACTGGTAGAGTTGGTCTTCATCTGCCAGAGTTTTTGCAGAGGCAACCTGGAAGGTCAGGCTCCCAGTTGAAGAGCCTGAAAGTTGACGTCAAAGGAAGCAGCTGGTGATTCACTGGCTCTATGGTGAGAGTATCCCTGTGGCTGCAATCAATCTTTGAAATATCATCCCATCCTTGACTGTTATCATCTCCCTTGCTGGAGGGGGGAATCTGGGAGATAATCCAGCCTGTTTCACCAGCACCAGCCTGTTTCTATGCGTATGTTTCTAAACAGAAGAGGCAGCCACCATGCGCTGCCCATGTCCCCTTTCACTTGGCTTCTTACCGTTTTAAGATCTTCCACCTAACACATGCCTACGCACTTGGAATCCTCACACATGTACCCAGAGCCACACAAAACATCTTGAACTGAGAAGGGAAGCATCTGTTCCACGAGTTGTGGTTTCTATCCACATAAGAGCCTTGACCACTGTGTCATTGTTTTTGCCTCTTCCATGACAATCAAGCAGGCTGAGGGTTCTATTCCTATGGTCCTCTGTGGCGGAGAAGGCTGAGGGATCACATCTTCCATATCAATCAAGCAGGCTGAGGGTATGGCTCAGGATTCAAACATTCTAGCATGGAAGTCAAAGCAGGCCACAGATTTGGATCCTTCTCCAAAGAGTGTTCCCCTTTTTGAGATTCCCATCTTCCTACCTATTCAGGGCAAAGGCACTGACCTATCCAGCGGCTCTGTACCCTGTATTTTAAGATCAATTAGATGGTGGCCAAGCTAGGTGTTATGTGACCCATCACATATTGCCAACACACCTAAAGCACAATCCTAACCATATCTACTCAATAGTAAGCCCCATTGTGTTAAATGAGTCTTACTTCTAGGATTGCATCACTAGTGGGTACCAACCCACAGTTTGTGAAACGCTGGTATAAAGTAGGGATCTATAAACCCTGGCCTAGGGGCCAGATGTGGACCTTAGTGAATCTCATAGTGGCCCCTGGCAAGACACCTCTATCCAGCACTGGGGCAAGCCTTGTAATCCACTCCAATATGTTCTTATATGTAAATTTTTGTAAATATATTCAAATTTGAAATGTAAATTAGTTTTCAAGCCCCCAACACAGTGTCAGAGAGATGATGTGGCCCTCCTGCCAAAAACTTTGAAGGCCCCTGGTATAGAGTATTGCTTGCGATACAATAAACAGTGCTCAAATTACAAGTGGTACATGATTGTTGCAACATGAGACGCAAAGCTTTTCCTGGACAAATTAGTGGAAAACCCCTTTCCGGAACCTTCTGCTTACAATCCTTAATGTCAAGGGTAACCTGAACTTGATTGTTCGGAATACAAAGAGGGTTTACTGGCAACCTAAATCTTTTGTACAGTGATTGAGAATAGCCTTTCACATTGTCCTACTCATGGCCCACTGAAGTACACCAACAAAGCTGCACTTCCACTACAGCAAAACTTGCCAGTTTATGGCTTAGGAAGCTACTAGCATCTCTTCTGGGATTCTCCAGGAATGTTCCTGTGTTGCAACAGTGGATGGATTGAACACGACACCTGCTACATACAGAGCATGGACTGTACCACTGAGCTACCAGACCCTTTCTGATAATTTTTATATTCCTTTTTTCATTATACAAAAAAATTTGTATATCTTTTGTGCAAGGCCTTTTAACTAATGTGGAGGATGGTGGTTTTTTGTGTTTTCGTTTAGGGGTTGTGGGTGGCGCAAGTGGTTAAGACACTGTGTCTATTAACCTGCAGGCCAGGGTTTGAGACCCAGGTCCCCACAAGACAGGGTGAGCTCCTGTCCTTAGCCCAGCTCAGCGAAGCAGCTGGAACCAATTGTATCGGCTCTGCTGTTCCACTGGACTATTTCAGTGGCGTGGAGAGGGAGGATTTGCTGCTTGGTTAACAGCCTATTCTCCATTTCAATCTACCCAGGGCTTCGTGCTTCACATGCAGCATCGAGCATGATACCATACTCTGTCAAGACAGATGGATACCAAGTTCATGACTTTAGTTCTTAAATTTAGCGTAATTCATGAATGTTTTAAAATGTTTTTAAATATTTTATTCACTTTCTTAGCGTTATTCCTGCTCCCGGCAGGGTCTGCTTAGATGATGGATGCGACATGGGGAAATGTGGCCAGCCTGTCACCAGGACATTGCTTCATGCATCACCCAAGTCTTGAACCGCTGACCTGCCAAACTTCAAATCCACAGGCGTAGCACCTTTAACCACAGAGCTGTTAGAAGTCCCTGTTTTTAAATATTTTATTATGTGTTTTAATCTGTGTTAGCCCCCCTGCGTCTGCTTTGTGGAGACAGGTGGAAAACAAATCCATTAAATAACTATCCCTACAATCCAGAGTAACTACGGGAGCACATAAGAGACATTACGTGTACCCGTAGTTACTGCACCACCTAGTGAAAACCTATGGGAAATTCTTATTGCAATCCAGAGCAAATTGTTCTTACACCGGAGCAAGGACTCCCCGTAGTTACTCTGGATTGTGCCCTAACTAACTAACCTAACTAAGGCTGCAATCCAGAGCAAATTCAGCCTGCTCTGACCTAACTGCACTCTCCTAACTATTCTGTATCCAGAGCAGAAAGTTATGCTGAATCCAGAGAGTCAGGAAGCCTGGGCTGCCCTAACTGCTCCAGAGCATGCTAAGTAATTGACACAAGGGGAAGACTTGCTCCTGAGGAAACACCCCTCAGATCACACTGAACAAGGAACAGCTGTGGTGCCTACAGTGGTGACATGACTCTGCACATCACCTGGTGCGGAAGTCTGTGCGTCATCCCTGGGATGCGCCCCCCCCCCCACCTGGACTGCACAGTCACCAAAGTTGGCGCCTGCGCAGTTGTTTCTGAAGCCAACTGGCTTCAGAAAGAGTACTGTGCAGGCACCATCTCTGACACCTGCGCAGTACTTTTCTGAAGCCTTTTGGCTTCGGGGGAGACTGTGCAGGCGTCAGAGTTGGTGCCTGTGCAGTACTCTTTCTGAAGCCATTCGGCTGCCGCTCCGCCTCCTGAGTGAGGCCGAATGGCTGTGCAGAGGCGCGGACTTTCTCTGCTCTAAGGACGTCTCCTCTGAAGCTGTTCGGCATGCTCAGTGTGTTTCTGCGCAGTGCACCTCAGATGGCCGTTCAGGCCAGCTCCTCAGACAAGTGGCAGCTTCTGGCTGATTCTCCGCCTTGGAGCAGGCCTGAATGGGGGTGCTGACGCCCAGGGCCTGCCAAAGGACAGTCAAACTCCTCCGGCACATCACCCCATACGGAGCGCATCCCCAATGCAGCCCACACCAGCCGCACCAGTCTGGTGACGCCACTGGGTGCCTGCCTTATAAGGAGTCCCTGATGAGATGCCAGTACATTCTACAGTGAATACAAGGGGCTTCTTGGAGTGGCCTGCTGTATCCTGAGGTTTGTGGGCAGCCGTAGTTTGTTCCATATCCTGAGGTTGAGAGGCAGGGGTTGCAGCTAGGCTGGCCAAGAACTCAGATTTTTGGTCAGCACTGCCATTCTTACTCGGGCCTTATCATGGACCCCTATGGGTCTACTCATTACTATACCTGCTCCTGAGGTGGTATAACTCTGAGGGCTGGAAGAGGGCATTTCTGCCTTGGAAACAGGCTTTGGATACAGAGTAACCGCTCTGCCCTAGGCAATGCTAAACATGCCCTTAACTTGCCTCTCCTGAGCTGCTTAGGCTGCCCCAGTTAGGGCAGAGCAGGTCCACCTCTCTTAGGGCACCCTATCTTGCCTTGCTCTGCCCTAAGCCTCCTTCAGAGTAACTGGGCTGGAGCATCTTGCAGTTGCTCCAACCTAGTGTTAGATAGGGCAACCTAAGGGCTCTTATGTGGACAGATTAGTTGCTCTGGATTGGGCTGTAACTAACTAACTAAAAAAATTTATTTGGAGGTTGCATGCCTCCTTGATCCTCCCTCACGTTCACCAGTGGATATATCACACACCTGATATTTTTAGTAGAGGATAAATTCTAGGGTTGCCAAATCAGACACATCCCAAAAGGGAGAATTCTATGGCAGAGCCTGGTGATATTATTGTGCAAGTTCTGGGGATGTCACAAGATGGCCAACCTTTGAAAAAATGTGGCGTGGGTATTTGGCACCTTCCCACCCAAAAGCAACAGGGTCCCAAAAGCAAGTGTCTAAACAGGCTGGAACATAGAGATAGACGAGGTAGCATCTGGTTGCAGCCCTCATATGGCCATAGATTCATTATTGCTGCCTGCAACAATGTCACAAACTGCCAAGAAAGAGTGGCTGTAATCCTACCCACACTTACCTGACTTTATTACCTTACCGCTTACTACACTTATTGTCTATAATGGGATTTAATTCTGAATAGGCATGCATAAGATTAGGCTCAGTGTTAGGATAACTAGCGGCCCAAATATATTCACTTTTGTTTTGCTTTAACATCCCTAAATCTATGATCAGCTTTGCCTCTGCAGCCTTCCTGATGGTGCCCTTTTCTTTTGAAATTAAAGAATGGCCTCGATCCTGTTTTGCATCATTATGCATTCATCAAGTGCTTAGAAACTCTGTGTGCATGTTTGGTACAGGCAGATTCAGGGGCATCTGAGACATAACATCTCATACGCATTCCACAAACATACATTGCACAATGGTTACGTTATTTATACGAACAAAAATAAATTGGAACATGGCAACAAGCTGGCATGAAACATTTTTGACGCATCAGCCACATCAATGCTGTGGTTTCACTGGGAAACCAACAAAACAAAAAAGGTCGGGGATGTCTTGTGGCAGGTCAGAAAGTGCCCCAAATTACACTGGAGCTGTACTGAAGGGGTGCTTACAGTTTGTAAACATCTTAACTTGAGGAGTACATGTCTAACCCTGTTATACACAGATTTTTTTATGCAGGAGTTAAATTGATTTTTTTTTAGAAGGAGGTAAATTGAGAAGTTTGCCTAGGGGCGCACAGGTGAATGTTTAGGCCAGAACGTTTCAATCTTTTTCATCTCATGGCACACAACATCAGTTGTTTTTATCATTGATAATGCAAGCTAAGCTGTTCAAATCCCCAAGTTTTCCTATTAATAAATGTCGCTCCCCAAATTCCCAGGGCACACCTGAAGTCTATTCATGGCACACCGCACACTGGTTAAAAATCACTGGTCTAGGCCAAGGGTGTCAAATTCATTTCATTGAGTGGGCACTCATAGTATTCATAATGTCTACAGGAAGCTAGAAGAGGTGTCATTAAGAAGATTATGATGATGCTTTTATATGTAAATATGATTTTATATGCCAATAAAGGTCTAAGTAAGAAAGAGCGCAAACCCAAGAAGTTTAAGCTGGCGTAACTCACCTGGCCTATCTTTCCGTGATGGGATGGAGAAGCCTTCCCCCCCAGGAGTGGGACAGAAATAGCTTATGACACTTTTGTGATATCCCCAGGTCAGCACAGGACTTATGCTGGGGCTTAGACCGGCCTAAGTGGAGGTTTAGGACTGCAACCTAAGTAAGTGATTAGAGTACCTTTATCTCACTTATGAACTCATTAGCTGCAACTGACAGAAGAGAAAATAAGTGAATCATCATCAAGATCAAGATATTCTCAAGATGTAGCCTATTTATCACATCAGCTACCCTCTTTGCACCTCAGCACATTAGCAACCGAGAGCTGTGGATGGTGGTGATGGGAGAGTTTCCATGGGTTGAATCCAGACTCTTGGCCTTAAGACACCCTTGGTCTAGAGGCTATTGTCTTCTCCAGGGCCTTTCTGTGAGACAATATGTAGCTGATTTTACTAAAAAGTCCCAGGCAAATGCACCTGGCTGTGAATTCAGTGTTCTAAGGATGTGGCAGTGGGGAGTATTCCACGTTAAGATATGCCACTACCATACCACCGTAGCTGGCTTTGTGACAGTTGTATAAGTTCTCTTTTGTGATAAAGTTGGCACATTTAAGGCTATGGTGGCTCAATGATTAAAGATACTGCACTTGCCAACCTAAAGGTGAGCAATACCTGAGTACTGCATGATGAAGTGTGCTCATTACTTGCCCAGCTCAACAACACGTTGATACAAGTAAATATCATATTTACTCAAATTGAATGCGCCATTGAATCTAATGCGCACCCCTGCTTTAAAAGGCTTGAGAATTTTAAAATATTTAACAATGTATTATAATGCACAGCTGCAAAGCAGATATAAAATTTAATTTTACTGCATAAAATAATGAGTTATGATAATAATAAAATGGCAATGGCTTATATTATGATTTTTACCTAACTGCACTACTTTGTACAGTAGGTTTATGTTATATTTTTATTACGATATAGTAAACTGTTAAACAAAATACTGACCTATATAATCAAAATATCTGTATTTATATGAATCTAATGTGCCATCGAATCTAATGAGCACCTCAATTTTGGAGACTAAGGGCGCAATCCAGAGTAACTACGGGGAGTCCTTGTCCAGTGTAAGAACAATTTACTCTTCGAACAGTACTGGTTCTTTGACCTTGTACTGGGATGAGCACCATCCTTAGAGTCGGTCACAGCTAGCAGGGCAACCTGAAGAAGACACTTTTACATTTACTGGCTCATTTATTTTATTTATTTAATCAATTTATATCCCGCCTTTCCTCCCCCGCAAGGGGGAGCCCAAGGCGGCTGACAACAGGGAATAAAACATCATTAAAATAGCTCATAAATAAATTTGAGAACAGTTCTTTTCTTGAATGGCCATTGTAGGAAGCTTTGATTGACAGGTGACGTCACTACCTCTCCATCATAGCAATAAATATAATAAATATATGAGAATTATTATTGTAAGAATATAATAAATGATTTCTACACACATCACAAGCTTGTAACTGAACCCTTGCTCCGCTAATTATTATTTTTTGGTTGCCAGCAACTATGCACAGCATAGGTAAATGAATTTGCAACTTATTAAGGCTCATATGTATTATACCAGGGTAGGTGGTTAATGGGGTTGCACTACCCTACCGATAGGATTTCCGCCTGTCACACCCCCACCTCCCACTCCTACCCCATCATGAGCATGGGTTTGGCCTTGGTGTCAGAGCTGCTGCTGTAAATCACGTCTTCTCTTATCTCCCTGCTGACAAACCAACATCCTTCATGGGGTGTATTTAAGGGCTGGAGAGTGGAGAAAAAAAACCCTAGACTAGCAGCACAGCAACTGCAGAGAAGATACAACAGCCAGGAGCCTCCTCCACTTTAAGCCAAGATCACGATGCTGCCAGCCACATTTAAACTTTGTGCCGGCATCTCCTACAGACACCTGCACAACATGGCAGGTAAGGGTGACAACGCGGCCACAATGTCGGAGTGTGCCAAACAGTACTGTTTAGCATTTAGTGCATCATTTAATGCTCTTTCAGGGGTATCCAAACCGCGGGCCCAGGTCCAGACGTGGTCCACAGCAAGGCTCTAACCAGTCTGCTTCCAGCCTCTGGTCCCCTAAGAGCCTGTGATCCAGTTGACCTGACACTACTGGAGCTGTGATGATGGTGTGGGAGAAATGGGGGTTCATTTAAGTGTGTGCTGTTTTCTGTGCTGTGAGTTGGTGCTTAAAGAAATCCTGAAAATCTGAGCCCATTTATTCATTAGTCTAAATTCTATCTCTGATGTATGTATTGAAACTTTATATTTTATTTTTTCCCTAATACTGAGCCAGATATTCTGTGTGGCCCCTAGGCTAGGGTGAGCATATATCCTCTTTTCCCAGAACATCTTCTTTTTTAGTCTTGTGTCCTTGAGAAAAAAATCTTCATTGTCCTCCTTTTCCTTGTGAGCGGGCAGCATGTAGCCTTCTTGTAATTCATCATAAATTTAATGTAATAAACTATATATGTGTTTTAACACAGAATAGTGTTTAACCACAGGAAAGCAATAAAAAGTAGTTTTTAGCTGTTAATTTGTCATGACTCATTTTTCTTGAGTATCGTACATTTTGTCCTTATCCTCTTTTTTGCTTTGACATACGATCACCCTTCCTTTGGCCAAAATGTTTGGAGACCTCTGTCTTTATAAAAGGTGCTTGGGGCTGGTGGTGGTCATGACTGAGATGTACCAAATACAGGAAACTGATAGGGGAATGCTCTCACATCAAAGAAGAACCCATGGCATATCTGACCAAATGGAATGTAAGGAGAGTTAGAACAGCTAAAATAAAAAATGTACTTTTTTACCCAGCGAATAATTAATCTGTGGAACTCCTTGTGATAGGATGTGATGATGGTATCCGACCTAAATGCCTTTAAAAGATTTTTAAAAGTAAAGACCAACACAAATATGGTATGTGCAAATTTCTGGATTTAATATAGACTATCCCTGAATGCCAAATGTATGGCAAGGGAATGGCAACATGATGCAGGTCTCTTTCTATCTTGCATTCTCCCTGATGCATCTGGTAGGCCACTGTGATTTACAAGAAGCTGGACTAGAAGGGCCTTTGGTATGATCCAACAGGGGTTTTGTTATGATCTTATAAGATTCTGCATTGAGCATTGCTAGTTTGGTGAATTTGTGGCTGATCAATGGCTATGACAGCAAGTATAACTTAGGAGGGTGACCAGAGAGAATCAAGTCTGCGTTCAAGAATCCCTTTTGCTGAACACTCCGTTGTGCTGGTGGGGCTGGTGGGGCACATGCCAAGGTAGGACACGCACATGCCAATGCCTACACAATGTCCCATGTTTGTGCCCAGCCAGTCTCTGGAGAAGAAAGAGCAATTCCCCTTCTGCAGGGTGGCCATATAATCACAAAACAAAGATAAGAAAAATGCAAGGAAAGAGATTCCAGTTGGATATCAGGAAAAAACTCCTGATGGTGAGGGCGGTTTGGCAGTGGAACAGATTGCCAAGGGAGGTGGTGGACTCTCCCTCACTGGGGATCTTTAAGCAGAGGCTTGATAAGCAACTGTCAGAGATGCTCTAGGACGGTTTCCTGCTACAGGCAGGGGTTGGACTAGATGACCTTCTAGGTCCCTTCCAACTCTAGGATTCGATGATTCTATGAAATGTAGGATTTGACAAAACAAGAGCTAAAAACTGCCATATATGCTTACATGTGGTTAATTTAAACACTGTATTACTGATTATTTAATTTAAAAGTATTACATATAATTTATGAATTACAAGATGGCTAAATGCTGCTGCGCACAAGGAAAAGGAGGACAATGAGCCATGGACCATCTTCTCCCCCAGTGTGAATACAAATAAATTGTATTTATTTCCTCTGCAGTTGCTTGTCCTACACTGTCTTCAGAAACTGTTGCCTGAATAAATTGGCTTGTAATAGTTTCCTTTTATTAACAAAGATTGCTTCTTCCCTTACTTCAGGGCTGCATTGCGGCTGTATCTGACCTGGAAAGTTAGATAGGACTTAGCCCTGAGTCAAGTAATGGAATAGGAGGATTACTTGTATCCTATCAGCAAGACCATTATTTCCCCCTTTTGTGGGCTCTGAGGTGCCCTTATCTTCTTACGTTTGTATTACATGCTTAGCACATGGATAGTGTTAACTCTTTATCATGATCACAGTTCCATATTTTTTGCAGTTGACATATTGCCATATTTGGGACACCAAACCCATATTGTAGAATATATAATTAGCACTCATATAGCTCTCCCTGGTCTAATACATTAGAAAACAGATGGACCCTATGCCCATCCCAACCCATAATTAGTGGATCTAGACTGAGCTACAAAGAAAGATTCCCCCATGTCAAACATCTTGCTTCTAGTGCTGATTCAGTCAAAAACTTGGTAGATTCAACGACTGCAGAGTGACCATATAGAATGGAGGACAGACTGCCTTTACCTTTAACCATTACAGAGAAAAGGGAATTGAGGAAGTTTAGCTCATCATAGAAGGGTTTAAAAAGCAGCTGATTTCACCTACCTAAAATCCCTCTTCTATGCAATGGTTAAAGGTGGAGGCACTCTTGTCTTCTATACTATATGGTCACCCTGATTTCAACTCTTATTTACAGTTCTGCAAATACCCTATTTACTTGAATCTAACATGCACTTTTAGTCCCCAAAATCAGAATGCTAATTAGATTTGCTGGTGCATATGATTCAAGTAAAAACAGTATTTTTAATTATAAGTATAGATCAATATCTAGTTTACTAAATTGTAATAAAAATGTAACATAAACCCATTGTTGTATAAAGTAGTGCAGTTAGGTAAAAATCATAACATAAACCCACTGTCATATAACTAATTGTTGTATGCAGTAAAATTAAATTTTGCAGCTGGTTTGTAGCTGTGTATTACAATCACCTGTACACATTTTAAAATCTCAAGCGTTTTATAGTTGGGGTGCATATTAGATTTGAGTAAATATAGTACTTGCAGATAAATCAACTCCAAATTCTTCTGATTCTTCCACATGTCTAGGAACTCATCCCTAACAAATCACTGTCCCATCTTGCCTTAGGGGGTGCAGTTTCAGAAATGTATTTTTGATCTGTTTGCTATGATGCATGCATGTTGTCCAGCTTTCTAGTCTGTATTAGTGGACACACCACCAATTAACTTCCGGACCAGATACTTACCACTGCTGAATGTCCACTTTTGGACTCCCAGCAGTTTTATAATAAGACCAAGTAGATCCCATGCAAGAGAGCCAACATTCTATTCTTTTACCTTGAGGAGTCTTTCCTGGTTGCCCTCTCCACACTCCACTGGGACAGCTACCATCAGTGTAGGAAAATGAGCTAGGATTGGGCCCTCAGCCACCTTGAAACAGAAAATGATTGATGATGATGATACATGGGAAAAATAAATGGCGGCTGGTGTTATAAGGCAAGGCCTAATGATATCACAAGTGGGGATGTCACATTAATATTTATTATGACCAAAATGAGAGTTATTGTATCAAGGAGTACAAAGTTCCTTTTGAGATCTTTTTCCAGTGGATCTATTTCCATAGGATTATTGGATCATTATTTGTGGCTTACACAAAATGTGAGCGCTAGTCTTCACACTATATATGCAAACATTTCCTGAGATCCGAGAAAATTCCCCGCTCTCCTTCTTTAGCTCCCTGGCCTCCTTTTTTTGACCTGAAGCCTGGGTATGATTTATGTACCTCCCTGGACTCTCCATGGGCCTGGTAAAATAGGAAAGAGTAAGATACCAGGAAATTTTCAGGAATCCTCCTATAGCTCCTTGGTCCTTAAACCCTGGACCTGGATACAATTGCATCCCCCTCTCATGGACCCTTACCAAAACAATCTAGTTTCTGCAGCAGAAGGATGAGGAGGGAAAATCTAGGGGGAGGTGATCTACTTTTTAAAAAGAGTTTTTGCTGTGTTTCCAATGGAAAAAATGGCATTGTTTTCTTTTTCAAATTGATAAGTAAAATTTTGCAGTTTGCAGTTATCTATTGCCTTCCTGCCAAATTCCTTCAACTGCATTCCCTTCTATCACCTGTCCTTCAAAGAAAATTGGATGAACTATCATGCACATTGAATTTTAAATGGAAAGGAGGCAAGAGGCAGAGGTACTGGCTTTAATGAGAATTATGTCCCCCCAAATCCTGAGATCAGATGGCCTGTTCGGAGAACCTGTGATAGTCCTCAAATATGTAGCCATCCTCTAAAACCCTGGGATCTGGTAATCCTTACCATTAAGGATCATGCCACACATGTTTTTTTAAAGAAGCTCTTATGTTCATAACAGGAGCAGTGGAAAGGGAGAAGAGTTCAGTGGGTGAATATACGCTATGCATGAGGTTTCTGGGTTCCAGAATCAGTGGTGTATCTGGCTCTTCTTGTGGCACCTGGTGCTGCCCCTTCAAATGCTGTGTCCCTGACCTATAAGTAATTGCTGTGATGTAGTGATACCACTATAATTACTTCTGGTTGCGCACCAGTCTGAGCAGCCGCATGCTCAGAATGTGGCCGTTCAGACTGGTGCGCAACTGCTCTGAGAGTGGTTGCGACGGGAGGCAGATTCCCAGGGCAGGGATCAGAATCCACTCAAGAAGCAGGCAGGGAGTGAGGAAGTATATTGGAAGTCATGGAGTCAAATGAAAGACAGACAACAACAGGCAAGCAGGCAGGTTGTGCAGTGATCTCCATGGAGTGTTACCCAGTAGCTCAGTAGCCACCCCCAGTTCCACCTGAGATTCTTAACTGTACAATGACAGACTTAGATTCCCAGTGGGCTTCAAGGTAAAAAGAAAATCACATGCAAGGCCATCCATATATCTATGTCAATATTCTGCTTTCTTCCCTGCAGGGTTGAAGAGACAGGCTGCTGTGACAATTGCCCAGGAGTTGAACAAATTTGCTTTTACCAGGCCGGGTCCCAGTAAATGGATCGACCAAGTTCGCAGGAGGAGCTCATTGTTAAGTGAGTAGTACTATTTCTGTCCTCCAAAGGTTGCTTTGCTCTGCTTAGGGCCACAGACTCCCTGTCCTGATTTTGATCAGGATTTTGGCATTGATTTTGATTTTTAAAAAGATCCCCATTCTTATTCAACCTTACAGGTTCCAGGCTAGAGGAGAAATCCTTCAGCGAAATGGATATGTCTTACATCAAACAAGGAGAGGAGGCTCTTCAGAAATCCCTAAAGATCCTAGGAGACCAGGATGGCTGGAAAACAGAAACAGTGGTGGTAGGTTGACTGCATGATTGAGGGCATTGCTCATCATTTGATGCCAATACTTTTGACTACTACTGGCCAACATTTTTTTCAAATAATAAAGGTAAAGGTGTCCCCCGCAGGTTGTACTGCTAGTTGTGACTGACTGTAGGGTGTTGTGCTCATCCCCGTTTCTAAGCATAAGAGCCAGCGTTGTCCAAAGACGCTTCCATGGTCATATGGCCTGCATAACTATATGCCCAGGTGCATGGAACGCTGTTACCTTCCCACTGAGGTGGTACCTATTTATCTTCTTGCATTTATATACTTTCGAACAGGTAGATTAGCAGGAGCTAGGCAATTTATGGGAGCTCACTCAGGTCTCACTTGCATCACCTGGGTCTCAAATTATACCATCTTATTATATATCAGTTGATGTGTAATTTCAGGCAGAATGCAATGAAGCAAACCACATTGAAATATTTCTATTCTATCAAAAGTTATAGACAAAAAAAGTTATAGCATAATTGAAATTACTTGAGACATTGTCCACACACTGCATGGAAGGGAGTCATCATAGGGGTGATGCGCTGGTTTCCTGCATTGGGTGATGCAAACCCTAGTGATGCCACTGTTGGATGCTCACTGTTTGAGCTACTCCTTGTCCTTCTCCCTTGATTTAAAAAGGTAAAAGGGAGCACAGCAGGAAAGGATGTGTGGAAGAGAGACTACATTCAGAGCACTGAGATGAATGGCCAGGAGAGGGTGGCCAGGGTGGAGGGTGGCCTCTTGCAAGACTCTGCTAATATAGGCTGCTGATAGACTATGTGCTTCTCATTTGACATCAGCAGCCTGCATCAGAAAACTTAGCCAGTCAACAACCAGCTGCTTACCCAGGATTTTCTGTGGCAGAATCTCACAAGGGTGGAAATTCCTGGGCAGTTTTGTCTTGGGAAAGATCTCACAGGACTGCACTTCATTGCCCTCGATCCTTGTTCTATGCTCACTGCAGTTCTCGAGGATTCATGCAGGGCCGGATCATCTGTAAGGCCAACTGAAAGTGGTTGCCTTTGACACCAGATGGATGGGGACATACATCTCTGTCCACCTATTTGCCTCCATGACTCTTTCTCCCCTTCTTGCACCCTAGAGGAAGATGGGAACAAAGAGGAACAAAGAGGAAGAATAAAAGTGGTTAACAGGATGGTACATCATTTGGTAAAAGGAACAGCATTGGCATTCTTCCTCAGGTGTAAGGAGGCTACTTTGGGCTAATGATTAGCCTAATACCCCCCACCCGCCCCGCAGCAAAAATATTTAATATTGCTATAGCTCTGTCTATGTGTGAAGAGTGTTCCATGTATCATACCTTGATGTAGTTAAAACAACTGTGTAAGCTTCCATGCATACTGTCCTGGGAGTACACCACATTGAACACTGTGGGATTTACCCCTGAGCTGACATGGCTAGGATTATACTAGGACTAGGAGTAACATTATTCCAACTCACAGATCAAAAAGACAGAGAGAATAGGAGTAACTAGTCTAAGGTCACATAGGAATGTCACTTATTGGTCTAAGGGTGACCTGGAGGCTGAATCCCATTAGCAGCTCTCCCCAAGGTCTGCAAGTGTCTGCTGTTTTAAAGTGATGATGCATTAGATGGCAATTCTGAAATATATTTTAATTTTATTTATAAAAAAGAAAACTACATAGAATATCTCTAACAGTGTAATGAGACCAAAGCCCAAAATTCTAACAACTTTAGCACTTTTTAAAAAAATTTAAATTTTCACCCCTACAAAAAGCAATATCTCCAACAGTCCCTCTGTATGATCACAATTATGACACTTGAGGCTTCTCTTTTTCAGCAGGACAACGGTGATACGGTGTTGAGCAAAGTCCTCCCAGATGTGGGGAAAGTCTTCCGACTTGAGGTGGTGGTGGACCAACCTCTGGACAGTGTCTATGGAGAGTTGGTGGAAAGGATGGAGCAGATGGGAGACTGGAACCCAAATGTCAAAGAAGTCAAGGTAAAAGAAGGTGGTAAAAAACTATGGAAATGCTCTCAGTATGAACATGGGCCTGCCTTTGACTCAGTCCAAACATTGGTTCATCCAGTTCAGTACTGTCAATGCTAAATGGCAAGAACTGTCCAGGTTTCAGGCAGGTTATCAACCAGGAGATGCTCTGGTGGTAGATACACTGGGATTGAATTTTTGCCTGAAAAGCAGAGGCTGTATCACAGTTAGGTATTAATGCTCCTAGTTGGAGCAGTAACCTGGCTTGGTACAAATCAATTCCCATGTCCCCAACGGGTCTGTGACAACTTTTATGGGCTATACCAGTGCTTCTCAAACTGTTCAGCACTGGGACCCACTTTTTAGAATTGGACCAACTGGAGTGATGTCATTATCCTGAAAGCGATGTCCTGGCTGAAAGTGACATTATCAATTTAGATTTCAGACCTATGAAATAGTGTTTTCCATTGATGATTTGTTGCACAGATCCTGCAGAGAATCGGCAAAGATACCGTAATCACCCATGAAACCGCTGCAGCTGCTGCAGGCAACCTTGTCGGGCCGCGAGACTTCGTGAGTGTTCGCTGTGCCAAAAGGCGTGGCTCCACGTGTGTCCTGGCAGGCATGTCTACCACCTACACAGGGATGCCCAAACAAGACGGGGTGGTCAGGTAAATACTTTTAGGTGTTTTTTTTAATGATGCCAATCATTTCATGCCAATCAACAGTGTTTATCCAGTCAGTATCATATGGATTTTTTTAAGTGATAGCACTCCATGATGTAGGTGTTGCATCTCTACATGTTCTACATGGGAATACACCTTTAGACTGCTTTGATGCCCCTCCTCAATATTCTTACCCCCCCCCCCCCCCGCAGTGTCAGTTTGCTCAGACAGGCCCTTTTCAAACACAAAGGACCATTTTGGAAAATCTCTCTGCATAGTAGTAGGATTTTTTCCATCCCATGTCATAAATTGCTTTGGTCTCACTGATGCCCTTGAATCTGTTATGATGGATCTTTACCTTTCTTCCTTATTTTCCACAATCAGCCCCTCACTGGTGGGGTTCTTAATTTATTTACCTGCTGCTGTTTTGCTGGGGCTTTAAAAAACTATTTGCATTTTATTAGTAGTCTAAACAATGCTCTTTCATCCTTACTGCAGAGCTGAAAATGGTCCAACATGTATGGTCCTGAGACCTCTCAGGGGAGATCCGTCCCAAACCAAGTTAACCTGGCTTCTCAGCATTGACTTAAAGGTACGTACACATGTATGAAATTGATACGTTTGTGTGTTTTATCAGAAATATGTCTTTGCAATGGTGGGTGGGATAAGGATTGCCTCCTGACAATGTAACCCACTGGAGATGTTTTCATGCACAGTGGAACCAGGGAGAGGAGTTATCCACAAAGAGCTCACATATTATGATTTAACCCATCCCAACCAATGGTTCTTTTTTTCCAGGGATGGCTGCCAAAGACAATCATCAACCAAGTCCTCTCCCAAAGCCAGGTGGATTTCGCCAACCACCTGCGCAAACATTTGTCCACATCCTGCTGAAACTATGCTTCCCGGACCATGCTGCCCAGAGCACGGACTGCTTCCCTTCCAGTTTCATACAAGTGGCCACCCCCCTCCTCGCTGACCTAGAGGGAAAACAAGAGTGCTTAGATAAATGCATTTTGGCCAAACTTGTAGAAGTGAACCTGCAGTAGGATGGGGTTCTGCTACTTAAGAGCTGCTATAAGGCCTTTTGCTTTAGGAAATGGGCTATTGAGACATTCATCTCTCCGTCTTAGGGGCAAGCTCCTCATTCACTTTTTTGTGCACTCTGGAGAAACTCTATAACCATGTTATAGAACTTTCCCTATGACCGAGGCTGTGATCTGAACATCAGAAAATGCTAGTACCATAGTGACATAGTGCCCTGATAGTGTGCTAGGTTCTACCACTACCGCTGGTACTAGGGACAGAGTTGCCAATCTTCACAGAATCTCCAAAAACTAAATCAATCTCCAAGAGCTTATTGAAAGCAACCCTGGAAATTTTAACAGGACTACAAGAATTCTCAAAATTGCATCAGTTGGAAAATGTCTTTTAATAGCTTCAGTTCAGAACCCTAATTGGATAGCTAGCCAACTGATCCCTGATTAGCACCGACTTCTGTTCAGTGCCTGATCCAACCATGCCCTGTTTAAATAAATTTTTTTATAATTTTTATCCCCTTTCCTTTAAAGGTTTAGCATAGCACGACCTGGCAATACCATTTCGCTGAGAGGTGGCGATTGGCTCAAGATCCCCACTGTGCTTCAGAGGCCAAATGGGGATTTCTATCTGGGACTCCTTGCTTATAGCCTAACACCCTTGCCTTCTAGTTTGTACCCAAGAGCATGACTCTTAACAGCTAATTAGTATATGAATCTGTATCACGTTATTCTGAATCTGTAGCTCACCTTTTCTGAGTGGCCTCTTTTCAGAAGCAGTGTATTCAAGGTGACATTTCTGTGTCACGCTTGGGTTTAGATAGGTCCCAACCAGTGGTGGGCACCAGCAGGTTCGCACCTACTCTATAGAACCGGTTCTTAACAAGAGATAGTACATATAAAGTTTAAAAATAGCCATTTAAAAGTGGCTGCCAGATGGACAGAGAACCGGTTCTTAATTTCTTTGAAGCCCATCACTGGTCCCAACCACTTCAACCCTGCTAGTAAGAAATGTCGAAACTCATCAAAAATCCTATGATTTACTTACCTATCCATAAAAGCAGCTGGCCATATAACTTTTTTGGTTTATTGCATAAAAAGCCCTACTGGATCAGACCAAAGGTTCATCTAATCCAGCTTCCTATATCTCAAAGTGGTCCACTCAATACCTTAGGGAGCACATGAGTCAACAAAAATCCTGCATCCTGTTGCCACTCTGTGTCAGTGGGCATTAAGAGCTGGCCTGTTTCTAAAATTAGGAGGTTGGTATACCCACCATGGCTTGTAACTTGTGATAGACTTCTCCAGAAATCTGTCCTGTAGATGTCATCAACACCTACTGTGGCAAGGAGTTCCATGGACTAATTACACTGCACTGCAGTGGCTCAGTGCTTAAAGATGATGTGCTGGTTGACCTTGAGGTTGGTGGTTCGATACCCATGTACTGCACGACCAAGTGAACGTTGGTTATTTGTCCAGCTCCTGACAACCTAGCAGTTTGAAAACACGTAAGTGCAAGTAGATAAATAGATAGCACTTTGCTGGGAAAGTAACTGTGTTCTGTGCACCTCTGGTGTTTAATCATTCCAGCCAAGTAACCACAGAGGTGTCTTCAGACAACATTGGCCAGAGCTCCCATCAAGATGAGGGGTTGACAGTGCCAATAGTGGCCCAGTGCAAAGCACCTTTCCTCAATGTTCCCTCCCAACAGTCCTGACCCCCATGATGAATTCAGCCCTTATTGTAATTGTAACTCTAGCAACTTATACCCCCCTAAAATTGCAAACAGCATTCATAGAAGGCCAAGCAGACCCAATGGTCTATGATCACTTGGACAAACCCTGATACAGGGACCCTACAAGCAGCATGTTACATTGATGTCCTTAAGCTCTCCAAAATCAGTGCACCAAGGACTATGCTGGATTGTAGCTGAAATGTACACTATAAGATCAAAGAACCATGTTCATTTTCCAGGTAAAAAATGAAGCTCAGAGTAATGACCTAGCACCCAGTGCCAGGTGACACCATTGCACCACCAAGCAACTACATAGATCTGCATAGCTGCACCGATCCATTAGAGCCATGTTTCCCAAGCTTATCAGGCCAGCAACGCCTTGCTTCTGCCACTGCTGGTCACTGGAAGTAATTGGGAATGACTCAAGTGCTGTGTGACATAATGCCAGCAAGCATTTCCAGATTTGCACTTGGGAAAAAGGGTCCAAATTGGCATTAAATCCTCCAAGGTGTGTGGGTGAGTAGATACAACAGTGCAGATGGCCCTTGGCTCCAACAGTTGCCATGCTTGTGCTGCAGAGCCAGCCTACAGTCTGCAACCTTCTGGAGACTCACTGTGATGCCCAGTCTGGGAACCTCTGCATTGGGGAGAATTCAGGCCATGTCCTTTCTACATTCTAGCAGGTACCTGTTGGGTACATTGTTCACATGAAACCAATATTATTGGGGCCACAACAGTAGCTTAATACTAATTGTAAATCCTTAAAACAGACAAAAACCAAAAATACATGCAGTATTTTTAAAGAGCTCTGACCTGGAGTGCATGCCTATGCATGGCTACTCTGAAATAAAAGTCATACTGTGTTAAGTGGGGTTAACTGCCATGAAAGTGTGTGTATAGGCTCCTAAAATTAAAGGCAGCTGCACCCCTGCTGGTGCAGCATGGCCACTGTGATGCTTTTGTATAGATGCAGTCAGTGGTGGGATTCAAATAAATTAACAACAGATTCTATGTCCTAATAACCGAAATTAACAACAGGTTCTATATCCCATTAGTAACCGGTTCTCAGAACCAGGCGCTCATTAGCAAAGGGTTCTATAGAACCTGTGGGAACCCCCTGAAGCCCACCACTGGGCAGTGGTTCTAGGCCAAAGGGAACCAGCTCTTTCAATCTATGCTAACTTCTGGACAGATCTGAACAGAACCAGTACATACATTGTGAACTTGGTGCATGGGTTTGTGTCCCTAACCTGTGAGCTTGTGTCAGCTGACTCATAAATCCATTTATGCCTCAGGTTCAATATTCTGAATTGCCAAAAATTAACACTAATGGAACACTAGGCATAAGTGGGTTAAGATCCTGAAACTGAGCTTAAATTTCGTAGTTTGGCCTTGTTCACAAACCAAATCAAAAGAATGATCTTGGCATCAGGATTCTAACATCAATGCATGCTCACCTTAAAAAAACCCTTATGTTCTGTTTGAACCCAAGAGAAGACATTATATTTCCTGTAAGGAAGAGATGTTGGCATTTGTTTGATCTTCACTGTTAACTGCCACCTTGCTTTGGTACAACACACAGAACAATCGCTAATTAAAATTAAAACAAAACCAGGTGCCTTTTGAAATTCACTTACAGGACTTCCAAGATCTTAAATCCCAATCCCTCTTCCTGAGTCTGTTTGCAAAGCTAAACCAGACCTCTGAGTTTGCACATGATTCATATGTACCACTCTCCAGCTGTGACATTTGAAGTCAGTTTCTTGGCACCACTGGTCATGTATTAAAAAAGCAAAATGCTAAACTGATTTGTAGGTATTTATTTTTCCTTGTTTGCTTTTAGACAAGGTCTTTATTTAATATTTATTCCAACCACATATGTTAAAAGATGAGATCTTTCTGTTGCTCTCACATACTTGCTGAATTCCATTGCAAAAAAGATGAAAACCACAACAGCAAATGGCTAGTAATGCAATGACTGAGCTGATTTTGGGCTATGTAGGAAAATATATAACTATATTTTCTGTTAATTGAGAAGTTGAAAATGGTATTTGCAATGTCGAACAGCCTCTGAGAAAGAGCTTCATGATAAAGAGTTAACTCCACTGTGCTCTTTGTGGGATCTACTCTTTTGAAAATAAAATTTTATAGGATTAAAAAATTATATGTAGCTTCATTATTTTTAGCCTGTAGCAGACTGGAGATTCATCATGTTGTAAAATCCTGCCTTTGAAACAAGGATAGTTATGAATGTTGCCCATGATTACATATCAACTATAGATAACTGCTTCGTTGGAGGAATTAAGTGCCTTTTTATAATAACTGTAATAATAACTGAACAGACAGATTTTTTTCCACTTCACATCAACTGATATGGTTTCTTTATTAAAAAAAATTATAATATATACAGTATCTTTCAAGGTTCCCATGGTGGGCTCCGCCTCCCATCAACTTCTGTTTCCACATGATAGAGGACATCTGCCAGTGTGTGTTCAACCACAGCGACCCAGCCCATGTCACTGATCTGTTGGGAGGAAGAAGGAAAAAAAGAGGGAGAGGGATCTAGATATGTGCTTTCATGCAAGATTAGCAAATTTACCCCTTGTGGGACTTTTTGTCATTTATACACATGGGGTGGTCATAAAGGGCACTCTGCAAGTCTCTTGAAGATGGGGGTGGAGATATTACTGTTCTGACTCTATAAGACAACTTCTTATGTTTCCTCCACAACCCACTGGGAAGTGTGTACATTTTAGTCCTCCTGCAGAGACCAGGCTCTCCTTGGAATTTCCCCTGCATGCAGACTTCCAGCACACCAGCTCTGTTTACGCAAGAGAGGCATCATTTTTTAAACAAAACACCATTGTACTTACTGGGCGATAGCTGATATCTCTTGGAGGGTATTTGAAATAAGGTCCAAAGTTTATTGAAACCTGTGAAAGTAAGAAGGATTATTTGCAATACAAAAAATGTATATAGGTGACAACGGCAAACCAGACATTGTCACAAGCTCAGAGACAGGTTCAGCAACAAAGGTCAGCCAAGCTGCCCCCTGCTCAGGCAAAAGGCCTGCAGTACCAGTCCAATGGTCCTAGCAGCACAGAGGTTTTTTCCCCGGGGTGTTTAGCAACCTCCCACCAGGACTAGTCAGGAAATTAATGTGTAATGTCAGGAACTAGGAAGAATAAAGACAGACATACACCCCCAAAGAAACAGCTGCTTTAAGGAAGGTCACAGTGAAAAGAAGTGAACCACAGCCTCAGCTCTGCATTCAGCCTAAGAAAAGGCATGCATGTACATACTGATACAGAGGAATGATAAGATAGGGATCAATTCACAGCCAGCTATGCCCTTCAGGCTAAGGAGGCTGGGACAGCAGAGTACCTACCGTGCAGCCTTTGTATAGGGAGACGGCAGGAAAGTAAACCCCTTCGAAAATATCTTTATAGGCAACTCCTTGGCTGGTACCATTTTTGTAAAAGATTATCTGAAAGACAGACGACCAAGAGTCACTGGGAAGCACAGGGTATTCCTGTAACCTTTTACCTTTCCCTCTGCCCTGCTTCGCTCCCTTCCTTCAACTTGTTGTGTCTTAAGAAGGCACACAGTATGCATTCCAGGTCAAGCCCCATGTTGCCTTGGGATTCAAGAAATGCCAAGCACATGTGTGCCCAGGAGATAAGTGACAGCACAATAATCCAAGACATGCATTCCATAAGTCGTTAATCAGGATCCTCAAAGACAATCCTGTATACAGTTCAAGTTACTGAAGGATTTGCTCAGTGCAAGATTTGCTTCTTGCCAGGACTACTCTGAGCAAAGAGCAACCTTAAAAGAAAACACACACATCTGAGCAGCCCACAGTTTTGCCCAGTGCTCCCTGAAAAAGCACAATGGATCATGCATGGGCAACAACTTGGGCATGCAGAACACATTTCCTCCACGGTGTCATTCAAGGAGATATGTGAGATCATGAGAGCTCAGAGATTGGAGAAAACCTGCAGGCACTCAGCTGAAAGGGTCATGTCTCAAAAACATGGTTTATTTTTTCTGAACAATACAGAAGAAATATAAACTCCAGCAATGCTATTATATTTTGGTTTTCTAGTCATTAAGCCACAATTAAATCCATTAACCTCCATATATATAAATACCAGAGACTGAATCAAGATTGGGTATATGTGGCACGATGTATACAAGTGTCCCTCATTATCCACTAAGGTTCTGTTCTGGAACCTCCAGTTGATTAATAAAAAAATCAGTATAAAGAAAACAATGTATGAAGAAAACAATGAAAAAATAGGATTGAAGGCCCACTTCCAGATTTCTTGCTCCTCCACTGCTCCTAATGGAATAAGGTAGTACCTGAATATCTACAGGGTTTGATTTTGGGACTGAAAAATGAAATGATTGGTTGCATGACTTCCTCGCTACATCAGCTCAGGACCCACTATCACCCCACTTTCTAGAATTTCTTCCCTCCTGTTTCCTTTTTAAACAGACTTAATTGTAGACTGTTTGTATTAGCTGCTGTATAATACAAAACAGTTTTTGCTGCAGATATGAATGTTACTCATGCGCACCATGTGCTATTCATGCTAGCAAATAGTATTGTCCTCTATTTCTCTTGCAGAACAGCTGACATAATGAGAGGGTTCTTCTGCTTTCTTTTATTTTCCCCCAAACCATTACTATTACTTTTACACAGTGAACAGGACAGATGGGGAAACTAATGTGGAGAAAACATCATAAGTTGCTCTGAGCCTACAGGAAAGATCAGGATTTTAAAAATCAACCCATTTCCCCCCTCTGAAGTTAAACTTACTTGACTTCCAACAGCCTGTTTCAAACTTTTCTCAGCCTTGTCCACAAAGTCTTTCTCTTCAAAGTACAAGTAGCTTTTGAACTTGATTAAAGCCTATGGAAGTAAATAGTGACATACATGACCAAGGGCTTTCCATGGCACAGACAAGTTGCTACAAGAGTACAAGGACAATCCAGAAACAGGCAAACACCGGTCACTGAGACAGGCCAGCAACATGCCAATTGTCTATTGAAATTTAGGCAATAGGCAAATTTAGGCAAAAAGACATAGTTTACTTTTTATGACAATCACTCAGTTGGGTGACTGTGCTCAAGTGAAGGGAATGGTGAAATAAGGACGAAAGGATGGGGAAAGAAAAGAGCAGTCTGGTCTTTCTCCTGGATACTGGTTGGCACAGGGTGGGGGAGAGAATGGGGATGGTTGAGTTTCTGGGCAATCCACAAACAGCAGCAACAACATTGTGGATGCTGAAAGCATCCAGGAGACAATGAAAGGCATTGCCTAATCTTTGTAAGGTTGCTGAGTGACCAGTGGGGCAAAAGACCATTGCTCTGTGGTCTTCATAAGTAATAAATGAACAACCAACCTGGTCCCTCTGCTAGACATGGATGAATGCCTCCCTGGGAACCTCACGAACACAACCCTGAGTCCCAGGAATGAAAATCATTCATCGCAGAATAGATGCAGACGTGGAAGTCAATTTCCTAAGCATCTCAGTTTTCACAAATTATATGGAGCTGCCTCTAGGGAAATCGTTTTAGACTAGACACAAGGATGAATTGCTAACTAAAAGAGTTAGGCAGGAACAGCCTGCCTAACACAGTCATGGACTCTCTCTCTACTTTTCAGAGACCAGAGAGCCACTTCCCAGGGATATCCCAGGGATATCAGGACTTGCCTGCAGTAAGCATGGGCTATACTAGATGACCTCCTGAGACTCCTCCAACTCTGATATTCAACTTTGTTCTTTTCTTGTGCATTCCTGTTATTCTATGATAGCTCCATCTACACCAGCTCAGTCAACACAGGCTCTCAGCTGAAATCCTAGATTTCAGGTAGGAATTTTTCTCTTGTCCTGTTGGGCTATAGCTATCTAGTCTACCACTGAGCCACAGTGATGGTCAGTTTCTGGCACTCATACTCACCTGCACTGATTTCTCCTCTACTATTTGTTATTTCAGTAGTATACTTCCTCACTTGTACAGAACATCCCCCTCCCTCAATTTGTCTTGCAGAACAGCTGATGTAATGAACACAGGGCACGATCCAGAGTAACTACAAGAGCACGTGAGAAACATTACATGCACCCATAGTTACTGCACCACCTAGTGAAAACCTATGGGAAATTCATATTGCAATCCAGAGTAACTTGTTCTGACGCCAGAGAAAGGACTCCCCATAGTTACTCTGGATTTCACCCACAGTTTCTGTCCATGCCTGTCTCATCTCTACATATATATTAACAACAAAATTCCCACTAAAGAGTCCCAGGAAATTGTGTGCCTCTTACTGAGCATGTTGTCTTCCCACTGAGTTACTTGGCCATGGCAGCAAGGGACTGTAATAATCAAGGGCAGTGAGATCAGGTTTTGCACCAAATAAAAGACTTGGAGGTGCCAATCAAGGTCACCGCCTGTTCCAATTGTCCCTCTTGGATCAGATACGGAACCAAAGAGCTCAGGCTGCCTCCAAGGAGATTAACTTACCTTATCTTTGTAAGTATCTGGCAGAGACTTGGCGGTTTCTGTTTCTTCAGGAAGGCTGATGTAGAAGCCCAGCACATCTCCTTGGCCATAGCCCGACGAATAATGTTTACCAATGGACTGGTGGAATTTAGTGCCTTTCTTACTGCGCCAAGAGTAGCTAAATTTGTCATACCCTAGGGGAGCCTGAAGGTTCCCTGCAGAGAACACCAGAAGTATTCCAAAATGTGCCTAAAAGTTATTTATGTTACATGCTAATTACAGAGACTAGCAACAGCCCACAGCTGTTGCTTGCGGAGGTACGATATAACATTCATCAGTAAAAAATGATGCCCTTTCCAACATCTCAATTGTCTTTTTTGCTCAAACTTTCTCTCCTCAGCTGCCTCCCTCCCAGCCTCTCCTCAGCCTGGCATCAGTTGGAATGACAGTTGCATCTCCTCAGCCTGTCTGATTTGCACAGAAGGTTGGCCAGAAGATGCAGATACCCTCACACACAGGTTAAGACTTTTATGTAGAAAGAAGTTGTCAAAGAGCTCCTAAGAGGGGAAAGATCTGCTGCTCATAGAATAGAGAGGACTTCTTGTCCCTTTCTATTGGCAGGTATCGTTCCACCTTAAAACTGGTGGCAGCCCCCTCTAAATTACCACTGCCTGCTGAGATCTTATGAGATTTGAGATGTTATTTCTAGCCCATCCTTCTGGTTAACTATCAGGGCAATCCTAAGCCTCTTTAATCATAAGTCCTATTGTATTATAAGAAAATTCACATCTTGAATGGTTGTAAGTTGAGGACTTACTGTACAATTCTTGCTGAAGCAAAGGATATCTGGGTCAGATCATTGCCTGGGAGAGGTCCATGGAATAAAGGTGGGATATAAAAGAAATACACTTGCAAAGGGTTACAGGAAATTAACTCACCTAATGGTTGGGACCATCCAAGCCTCGCAGCTGTTTCTGAGGGCATCTCATCAACAGATATCTCAAAATACCAGGAACCTTTCCGTACACCGTGAGAGGCTCGTACCATGGAATACCCTTTCTCGCCTATGACTGTCAATCTGTCATCGGAAATCTTCAACTGAGGAGCTGCAATTATCAGAGAGGAGAGGAAAAGGAAGTTGAGCCCTTCCCATGCTTATGATCCCAACAGAAAACAGATGAAGCAACAGCCACTGATAGAAATGTGGAAACTAATTTTCCTTGTTTCAAACTAGAGCCCTCTACTCCATTAATTTAATTCAGTATGGCAGTGGTTCTCAAACATTTCTGACTCAGGACCCATTTAATGACCATCTATCAGGACCCACCAGAAGTGATGTCATTAAGCTGGAAGTGATGTCATAGGTGGAAGTGACATCATCAGCCTTTCCCAGTCTAATCTAACGATACCACAGATAGAACCCGGGGTCTTTTTTACACAAAGGTTGTGCACCTCTACTAGTCCAGTTGTTCCCAAACTGTGGGTCAGGACAACAGGTGGGTTACAATCTGATTTTTGGTGGATTCTGTAGCAACTGAATACAGCAACTGAACCAATTAAAAAGTCAGATAATTAACTTCTTCAAACTGAGGCTATTCAGAAATCAGATACAGTGATGCCTTGTAAGAAGAACAGAATTTGTTCTGGAAGCATGCTTGTCTTACAAAGCGTTCTTCTTAGGAAGCAGATTTTTCCAGAGGAAATAATGGAAAATCAGACGACTGGTTCCACAACCCAAAAATATTCATATAAAAATATTAACTGCATGTGAAAATGATGAGAAAACACTGTAATCAAATTCATACCACTGTAATATAGAACTCAATTACTGTAATATTAATAAAAACACAGTAATATACTATACAGTAAAACAGAAAAGAAAAACCTGTATAGCCAAGGATAACTAATTTTCAATAACAGTCACTGGTGCCTTTTTGAGCAACTAACAAGGAACCTTCTAATGACACTGATCCAGCCTTATTTGGGTGGGGCTTTTCTACACAACTTTGCACAATTTTCCAATATTTACAAATGTCCTTAATCTCATGTGAGGGATTCCTCCTATTTATTCTCCTCCTCCTCTTGCTGATGAGATCTCCTCCAGAACCTCTTGCTGTTGCTCACAATGCAGAGCCATCAATTTGTTCGTTTTACTAATTTTTCCTTGTAAAACTGTTTGCCAAACTCTCCGAAAACTGTCTTACAAGGCACTGTTGGTCTTACAAAGCAGAATTCCTTAGGAATTTTAGTTTGTCTTACAAAGCATACTTCTTACAAAGCATTTGTCTTACAAAGCATACTTCTTACAAGTTATTTGTCTTACAAGGTACCACTGTAATTGATTTCTGCCCTGCAGAAGAGCTCAACTCCTGCAATTTGCAAGCATGCGCAAGGATATAGAGAGAGAGACGTTTGAGGATCCTTTTTCCTGGATATTATTTGTAAATAAATACCAATATTATTTCTTTCTACAGCAGATCTCTCTCTCTCTGTCTTAAACTTTTGTAAACATAGGTGGCTCCTGATAGTGTCATTTTAAGAAATGGGTTTGGGAACCACACATCAGTTTTAACCTGATGTTTAATCATACCAAAATTTGTGGCCCTGACATCAGATTTATATTTTGAACCACTGTCTATGTAATTCCTAGGCACATTCTAGAGTCAAAAAACCAACATTCAATCAATCTCCTTCTCTATATACACACTTTGCCAAAGGGAATGCTGCAAGCCCCTAGCTAACCTTGGGCCAGGCAATCTCCTCAGCTATTCCAGCATCAAGGCGAGGTCATCTGAAATGAGCTGGAAAGTTGCTGAAGTTTAAAATAGCTTCCAAGGAGATCCAATGCAGACACTCTGAACTTCAAAAAGGAGGGGTGCTTCTCAAAGATGACTGGTAAAAAGGAAGCTAAAGGGGAAAGTCAAAAGGGTCAAATCTCTCCAGGGTGCATGATTTAAAGCTACAATAACTGATGCTCAACAAGAAAGGAGGCCTTTCAGCAAGAAAAGCAGCAGGAGGCTCAGGAGGATGGGCTTTCAAGCTGAGTCAAGGAAGCTATTGAAGGCAAGAAGGCTTAACTTTGGAAATGATGCCCAAATGAGGTGAACAAAAAAACAAAGGATGCAAAACAGATCACAAGGGGTTAGTTGCTAAAAGCAGAAAGATAAGCAATAAAAACAGCTTTAAACAGAAATAAAGCAAGAAATGTCCCTGGCAGGGAGGCAGCTGGACCATTAGATAACAAAGGGAATTGCACAAGAGGATATGGAGACTGCACAGAAGCTGAATAGAATAGATTCTTTGCTTCTGTCTTCACTACAGAAGATTTGGGGTGCAATCCTATGCCTGTCTACTCAGAAGTAAGTCCCATTATATTCAATGGAGCTTACTGCCAGGAAAGTGTGTTTAGGATTGCAGCCATAAGCTACAATCCAGGGTAACTATGGGACCTTTCACACCAATGTAGTTATGGTGCCACCTATGGGAAATGCATAGAGCAATCCAGAGTGAGTGCCTTTTACATCTTCCCACAGTTACTCTGGATTGTAGGGTTAGTCAGTAAGCTTATGGGACAGTCACTGCCTGCCACCCTAGGAAGTTTTCAGTAAGAGTTAAGAAATTCCATACCTCGGTCATGCAGAGCAAGGAGGACACGTTCGTATAAACATGCTCTATAGAGGTCTCCAGGAATAGGTTTGCCTGCCCAGCAGTCCAGTTCCAGCTTCTCAGGGTCTGGAGCATGGGGGTCAGGCTCTGCCAAAATGTAACGATACCCATCTTTATTAAAGGGATGCTCCAGTGGGTAGCCATGAGGTGGAAGACGCTGAGCAGAAAACAAAGGATCGCTGGGGAAGGGAGAAAGGTTATGAGAGTCTTGCAGAGAATTGTCATACATATTTCACAGCTACAGAGAGGGAAGGAGTTGGGCAGTCCAATCCTATTCTCTACAATTCACTGAGTGCAGCAGCACCAAAATGGCAACTGCAGAAGATCTCTTTGGTGAAGGGGACTTTCATCCCCTTCCTTTGAAGTAGGGTTGAACCAGGACAGTCCCAATTTTGGGGGATTGCCTTCACATACTGGCAAGTTTGATAGGGGGTCCTGTCCCGGTTTTGTGCAAGAGAGTTATAGAAAACCTACTCTGAAGAGAACCCTCAAGAATGGGGCTTCTCTGAAGAGAACCCTTGAAAATGGGGCTTCTCAAGTCTGCACTGGTTACTTTATGCCAATACAAGAATAGGATCGGTCCCATCCATCCTCTGGGTTGGTTGCTCCACCAACCTTGCCCTCACCGAGACCTCACCCTGAAGACCTGCAACTTACCATTGGGCACTTCCACAGCACCCTGTCTAGTGCTGGGCTTTATATCAACTGACATGGGCCCATTGCCAGTGCTCCTCCCCTCACAGAGTGATGTAAACATGGTAAACGACACGTTTACAACACCCAGAGCCGGAGGACAGGATTGGGCCCTCAGTCAGTACACCTCAGAAACATTTACTCCTAATTGAAGACAAGGGATTCTGTGACTTGGGATGCAATCCTAACCAACTCCAGCACTGGCATAGCTGTGCTGGTGGGCATGTGTTGCATCCTGCAATTGGGGAGCAGTCACAGAGGCCACCTCAAGGTAAGGCAATGTTTGTTCTCTTACCTCACAGTTGCATTGCCCTTATGCCAGTGCTGAAAAGTTGGTTAGGACTGCACCCAAAATGCTGTAGAAAGCACATCTTCCTAGGACTTAGTACCACTGGACGTCATGGATTTTACTTGAAAGCATGCAGGAACCTTTTCTCCGGAAGAAAAAGAATTTAAGATTTTTTGCACCTTTAGGTTGTCTTGTAAAATTATTTACAAAAAGTGGCTAGGGCATCTTTTGGTGGTGGCAGTGGGCAGATAGTTAGGGGTCTATGCCCCCTTCCAATTTACTGCCCGAAACAGCCACATCAGTTGGCCTCAAGGGAAAGTACCCTATACAAAGGGGACAGGGAATTATTGTGAAAAACCCACCACCATATACAAAGTACATTATTAGAGCCCTAATACAGAGCCACAGCCAACTGACCCAGTAGGTCAAGGGAGCTGCCAGTCAGAAACATTTGGAAACCAATGAATTGGACAACTGCTGCCCCCTTTCCTAACATTTGAAATAGAAATACCCAGATTGTTTTGGTTTTATTTACCTTCTGGTTTTCTTGGCTGTTCCTGTGGTCCCTCCATCTTGTTGCTTACGTTTTGCTCCTCTTCCTTTCCCGCTAGATCCTGGTACAAGACCCCCTTGAGAAAGGAAGATACCAAAAATGTCCTTGGTTGGGGGGGAGGCATCTATTCAAATTCCTTGGATGTGTTTAAATCTCAACAAAACCAGACATCACTCAGGTGGAATGAAGTCATTCCAGTTGTCCCCGCCCCCAAATGTTTATTTTTACTTGTTTCTTGGCTTGTGCCAGCTTTGGTGCCAATTGAAACACCACTGCATTGGAGGCCAAAGTTGTCATCAAGAGACACTGAGTTGTTTTGGTGGAAATGCTACAGCATCTCCAGAATAGAACCATGTGAAGACAGTGCCCTTATCATCTCTTTTGTGGAGATTCAAAACACACGTGAAGCAATCAGGATTTGATTCAGTGTGGGGAGGGAAAAGAGGAAGGAATAAAGAGATCTCAGTCAAACTTTCATCCATTTCAAACACCACACAAAAAGCTGGAGACACACTTGGACACACAATTCTGGCGTTAGCTGAAAGCACCCACTACTGGAGGACAACAAAAAGAGGAAAAACCAAAAGCACAAGGTGTTTCTCTGCAGTGCCAACAAGTTACCACGGCTGATGGAAGCAAATGCTCAATCATTCTGGTCAGTAAAACAGATTCTATGTACATTTCCCTGCACTTTCACATGACTGTCTAATTAGGCACCTCCCCTACAGTCATGAATGCACCTGTCCACCAAGTGAGTACACAGCAGAGGCAAGACTCAAACTGGGGGACGTATGGGCAGAGTTAAGGTTGATGGACCAGTCACAAGACTTGATACAGCAGTTTCCTTTTCTGTTGCATTTCACTTTCTTCTACATAAAAAGTTTTCTTGTGCCTGTATGAGAGTAACCTCCGAAGTACTGAGATGCACAGTTCTAGCTGCTCTGCAGGAGGCATAATTCTACATGAGGTTGACAACACCACATGGAAGAATTCCAGTGCTGTCCTAGGTCCACACAGCCCTTTTGATATCCACCTCATATGGATGAGCCATATCATTCAGCGTTGATGCTGAAAAAGTGACTTTTTAAACAGAATATAAGAGACCTGCTGGATCAAGTCAAAGACCCATTTTGCGCAGCATCTTGCAACCCACAGCAGTCTCAGGAAGCACACAAGACAGTAAGATACTTGCACAGGGTGACCATATAGAATGGAGGACAGAGTGCTTATACCTTTAACTATTGCAGAGTAGAGGGAATTGAGGCAAGTTTAGGTCAATAAGTTTAAAAAGCAGCACCAGCCAAAATTCTTTCTTCTATATGATGCTTAAAGGTAGAGGCACTCTGTCCTCCATTCTATATGGTCACACTGTGCAACTTGCATCTTTTTGCCTCTCCCTTGCACCCGGCATTCTGAGGTAGCCTATTTCTAAAACCAGAAGGTTGCAGATGCTAATTGTGTCCATGTGTTGGACATTTCCTCCAGAAATGTGTCCAATTCTGTTTTTAGGGCAGCACTATATCCTCTGGAACGGAATCTACAGGCTAATGGTACATGTTAGGTAAAGAAATATTTTCTCTCTGTGTTCAAACTCAATTTGAGTGAAAATCCCTTGGTTCTCTTGCTGTGCAAGAAAGGATGTTGTTGTCCATCCACTCCTGCATAATTCTGTACATCTCAATCGTGTCCCCATCCACCTGAAAGCCTTTTTTAAATATCCTACTCTGTTTTTTTCAATTTTTGTGCACAGGGACAATGTTGCTAAATGACTTTAAGGATCCTAGTCTACAATCCTAGGACTGCACCCCCAGTTATGGGAGGTTATAAGTGATTGAAAAGATATGCTTTCCGCATATGTGTCAAACATGAGCAAGGGGGATGTCTTGCTTCCAATCAACCAGGAACTGAAACAGCTTGTTCTCCTGCAGAAAAATACCTTCAACAGTAGCTGAGGGTTCCATAACTACAAGTACAGCAAGCTTCAAATTTATTAACACCCTACTCGGAGTGTAAGGAGAAGAGGTTTTTGAAGGGAAGTATCATATTCTGCACAATCATGAATCAAGCTGAACCACAGCACGGCTGTCTAATCGCTTAATTCAGATTTTACATCAAGACAGGTTACACCTTTGCAACTGCAAAGTT
This sequence comes from Cryptoblepharus egeriae, assembly GCA_030015325.1. Taxonomy (NCBI): domain Eukaryota; kingdom Metazoa; phylum Chordata; class Lepidosauria; order Squamata; family Scincidae; genus Cryptoblepharus; species Cryptoblepharus egeriae. The sequence goes on along the minus strand of JAREYC010000011.1, from coordinate 18,190,618 downwards.
CCTCTGGCATGAATTTAGGCAACCATTTTTCAATCAACATTGAGGACAGGATCTGCCAGGATCTGAGGACAGGATCTATTTTTTTTAATTGGGGGGGAAAGAACACAGAATAGATGTTGTGGAACTGACATCACATTTGGCAACCAAATGAGGGAGTAACCATGAATGCTCACATGTCCACTCCACTCCCACACTGGAGAAAGGCTCTTGAAGATGGATCTTGTGTGGCTGGCTGGAATCTTAGGTCTTGACAAAGAACACTGCATTATAGTACACCAACTTCCTCAAAAGACTCAGAGCACAATCCTAACCATGTCTACTTAAAAGTAAGCCCCTTTATGTTTAATAGGTCATACTCCCAGGAAGGTTCTTTAGGATTGCAGCTCCAGTCTGGTAGATCTTGCCATATGAATATGAAAAGGCACAGCCCATCTAAAATGTCAAAAACTGGTTGTCTGAATCCACCTTCAGTTTAGTGCAAATTTTGTTTAAAATGTTATTAGATCAAAAATAAAAACAAGGGTGATATTTGAAAAGTACACGTGCTGTGTGCTACATATTTATATTTATGGCTTAATTATTATGGCTCAGGATGGGAATGCTTATTCCACAATAAACCTGCAAGAAAGGGTTGTTTCTGTTTTAAGAGTAAGAACTGAGGCTGAAGAACGTGAAGTTGCTCCAAGGCCTCCCAAAAGAAGCCAAGTCAGTGGAATGATGACTTTAATTGAAAGCCAAGTTTTTTATAACTCATGAAAGGCAGAATATAAGCATGTTTAAAGTTTGCAGATGCTTCACATTAAGAGCAGAATTAATGTTTCATATTGTTACTTCCACCATTTTTAATGCAATGCGCTCTGATTATCTTTAGCTTCTAAGACAATCTGGCACAGAACAAAAGCTTTTTCAAATTACAATACTTAAATCCGGAGAAGCTGAAAAGTAAAATATTCACCTCCCAAAGAGGGTCCACCTGTAAGAATAGAAGTTGCACCATGTAGTTGTCAAATTTTAATAAGAGAGATAACAACACCACAGCATGAAATAAGATGTCCTCACTAGAAAACACACCTAACTAGATAGACACACCTGGGATAGATCTACATTTTTTTTGTTTTAGGTATACATACTCCTCTGTGAAGGTGCAATGGCCCTGTCATGCTTTCAGTTTTCTAGAACAGAGTTTATCCAGCTCAGCTGGAGCCCAAAATTTTCATTTCTTTTTAGGTGGGTCACAGCACAACTGCCACCTGTTTAGACGCTCAAGTTTGAACATAAGCCAGGGCTAGGGGTTCTAGATGAATGAACTCCCATGATGCAGTGGTACTCAAACATTTTAGCACCAGCGTCCAATTTTTATATTGACAATCTGTCGGGACCCATAGGAAGTGATACCACTAACCTGAAAGCAATTCTTATGTGACATCATCAATTTAGGTTTAAAACCTAAACCATGATCAGTGTAAGGTCCCATCACATAGTGCACTCTTGCTGTTATTTTGCATAGCCCAGAGTTCAAGCACTCCAGTTTGTAAGTCAAGGCAGGATGCAGAATTGGATCCTTCCCCAACTACACAGCCCTCCCCTCTTGTCAGCGTCTCATCTTCCCACCTTTTCAGGGCAAAGCACCAGGTCACTCTCCTACTGAGACACTGCCCTACCCAACAGCTCTGTACCTGTGTTTTAAGCTCTTTATTCCTTACGGTGGCTGAGCTAGGTGTTACACGACCCATCTGAAATTGGCTTGCAACTCATGGTTTAAGAAATACTTCATTAGAAGATTGTGGGAGCGCTTTGACCTTTTGGCTCCAGCTCACCAAGCTTCAAGAAGTACTTGCTCTTGTTCTCAAAACTGAAAGCCATGCCACTCAGTGGCCCCCTTCTCTTTCCACTTGGGTCTGGTAGGAGAGGGGAGACACAACAACACAATAGCACAGCATATGCTGACCAACCACCACTAGGTGGGAAGAGAAAGAATAGCAGTAATGCAGCCTATCACTTGCCCGCTCCTCCTGACTGCTGCCTTCTTAAATGTGGGTCTTACATGGTGGACTGAAATGTGTGGAGGGCCCAAGTACTCAACATTTTGAATATCACTGATCCTGATGACCAGTCTGGAAATTTATTTATTCAATGAATACGTAACCTGCCAGTTAGAAAAGTCAAAACAAATTTACTAAACTGAGAGATCTGAGTCATTAAGAACCTCTCGCTCACAAGTCACAAACCAAGTCACAAATACTGTGAAAGAGTTTGAGTACAATTTGCTTAATAAGAAAGTTGAAAATTCCTAAACAATTCCAGGGCAAATTCAACTCTTTGAAATTGTTCTCTGTCTCAGAGACACAATCAAAAGAGGTTTTTCCCTTGATGATTTTTAGCAGTTCTCAAACTCTTAAAATTAATCTTAGGGAAATGGCTTGTACTAGAAAAGAAGGATACACCCAGCTATAGGATTTGCATACTTAAGAATACAAATGTTTCAAACTGGTTATCTTTAGAAAAGATAAAAAATGCACATAAAACAATACAAATTACTTGCCATTCAGGTTTCCGCTTGTTGAAACAGCATTGCTTTGCTTCTGGTTATCATACGCAGGGCCAATATTACCAAGGTCCTAAAAGAGAAGTACACACCATTTCAAACTTACATTTTTGGTCCTTTTTGCTTATCCGTCTGCATCCAATAATCTACTAGTTATTACAATGCAAAAGGTTTAACAGGCACACAACACACATAAGCGTTAACAGAATGTAAAGATTTGGGGGGGATCCTTTTCTTCTCCACTGGGTCATAATTTCAAAAATCAATAATTTCTATGAATTACAATATATGAAGTATAAATGCAGGTTTACACAAGAAGTACTACTAGTCTTCACACATGATATGAAAACATTTTCTGAGATCCCAAGAAATTTTGGGTTCCTCTGATTCCTGGGTCCCCCTTTTGACCATTGGCTTGGACACAGTTTACCCCCTGGATCCCTCTCTCATGGGCCCTGATCCTCACTACACGGGGTAAAGGGGAAGATTGATGGCTGATCTAAGCTCACCCACTGAATTCACAGAAGTAGCAACAATCAAACCAGGTAAGTTCCCATTTGCAGCTCAATTTCTTAACCACCAAACCACATCAGTTTTTAATATTTCCACCCTTAAATATATGCTGTCCTTGAAATCTTTGTGCTGAAGAGCAGGATGCAAACATTTAAAAACAACCAACTTATTTTTGAGACTGTTGCGGATCACTCTTTATTCACCACAGTTGTTAACTCTGATTCAGCTTGTTGCCAGGTACATACAGCATACCAGTCTGACATACCTGATCTAAAAGTCCAAACTTGGGATAATCCTCCTCTGGATCTTTGCTGCCAGGGTCTGGATGTTCTTTCACTAAGAAGACATCCCTCTCTTTACACTGTAGTAGAACATTCAAACATATGACGTTGGCACCATATTCAGAAATAACCAGAAAGTGCAAGGTAGTTTTAACGAAGACATCAACACCACAAACTGTGCATCTGTATAGTTGTATCCCTACGACAACACTGTAAAATGCATAAGTATTATTATCCCTATCTTGCAGTTTGAAGGACTGATTGGCCTGTGTTAAGGTTATTTGGTGAGGACGTAGAAGACCTGAGATATTCCTCAGTCACTAGCCTGAAGTACTAAATTGCGCGTCAGCTGGTGCAAGTACTGTTAAACACCTTTGTGACACCACATTAGTGGCATTCACTAACATGATCAGTGTTATAATGAAGACCCTGCTAACTAACATATGTTCTTCATACAAGGACTCATTAAGCAGTACAATAAAACATATACATGCATGCAGTAATTTAGCCGAGAGCTTTCTAATAATTTTTGATACAGAGGTACCATGGTTTATGAGCATAATTCATTTCTGAAGCGTGCTTGTAATCCCATAATGCTTGTATATCAAACCAAATTTTCCCATAAGAAATACAGTGGCACCTCACATAACAAGTTTAATTTGTTCCAGATGCATGCTTGTTATGTGAAGCAGATTTTCCCATAGAAAATAATGGAAACTCAGACAATTGGTTCCACAACCCCAAAAATATTCATATAAAAATATTATCTGCATGTAAAAATGATGACAAAACACTGGAATTGAATTCAAAACATGCATTCAATGTGCATGATCCTATGAAGTCTACTTAGGCTGCAGTCCTAAAGACACTTTCCTGGGAGTAAGATCCATTTAACACAATGGGGCTTACTTCTGGGTAGACATGGTTAGGAGGCTGCAATCAAAGACACTTCTGTAATTAAAGACACTTTCCAAGTGTCTCCCCACTTTCTCCTTCTCTCCATCCTGAGCCTCTCTCTCCCCTGCTCTCTTCTGGCTAGCCCTGAGCTGCTTCCCTCTTCTCCACTGCTATTCTTTCCCTCTACCCAGTGGATGCTCAGCCACAGGAGGAACAGCGTGGAAGTGTTGCTTTTGCTATGGGAAGGAGTGCTAGGCAGTCCTGATGCTTTTTAAAAGGGCTTCTGGTCTGCGCATCTCCCCCAACTGACGAGTATTTGTTAAGTGAAGCAACACTTTTTATGTGAGGCAGAATCCTAGAGAACTTTTTGATTGATGTGGATCACTTGTTAAGCGAGGCACTTGTTAAGTGAGGTACCACTGTATTAGAAACTCAAGAGAATTCATTCCACAACCCAAAAATGATTTACAATACTGTTATATAATACAAAATAATAAAAATACAAAATATAAAGAAAAATAAAACCAATTACTGGTAACCTGCACTTAGGATACATTCCTAACCATGTCTACCTAACCATGTCTACTCAAAAGTAAGCCCCATTGTGTTCAATGGGTCTTACTCCCAGGAAAGTGTCTTTAGGATTGCAGCCAAAGGCCAAATCCAAATCAAAGCCAAATCCTAAGTACACTTTCCTGGAAGTAAGACTCACTGAACACAATGGGGTATACTTTTGAGTAGACATCGATAGGATTGCACCCTTAGTCTCTCAGGCTGCAATCTGTCCCCTTACAGAGGAGTGAGCCCCACTGATTATAATAGGCTTCTTTTAGAGTACTCTCAACTCCTTTTCATTGTCCCCTTACATAGGAGTGTGTACATACAGCCCCATTGACTGTAATAGGCTAACTTCAGAGTAGGTATACATAAGCTGGTCTCTCAAGAGAGGCTACGTAGGTACTGGCGGAGTGTTGAGAACGGCCATGTCCTGGCCGGGACATCTTTTTGCATGTTTTACAAGACATTGCTTGTACTGTAAGTCAAAATTTAGTAGAAATGTTTGCTTGTCTTGTTAAAAACTCTCAATCCAAGGTTTTACTGTAATTTACTGGGGTATTTTCACACTAGTACTTTTGTAAAAAAAATAAAAATCAATCTCAGCTTATCAAAGATATGAGTTATTTGGTTCCTTCCACTTCAATACTTACCATTGTCTTTACAATATTATTTGGCCATGTCATTTTTCCTGGCCTCTGCCTCGTCGTCATGCACTCCCAATACTTATCAATAAAAGGTATAATATCCTATTGGAAACCAAAAATGGATAATTGTTTTAGCAATAAGCAAGTTGTTTCAAATCAGGTTTGACCTTCATCTCCACGTAGGTAAATCACATTTACCCTAGCATTTTACATCAGTAGGGAGGTATCAGCAAAGTTATATGAGATCGCCTCAGCAGAGGCTTACCTCTGTATAGATACAGGCAGGCATGTATCACTAGGATTTATATTCTGCCTATCTTAGATAAATACTTGGACAAGAAATAAATCCATCACTTAGGTTACTGAAATTAGATATATAAATAATAACTCTGATAGTTAAAAACTAAGGAACAAGGGCATACAAAAGATTCAAGTTTTTATTTACTTGTTGATTCCAAGTGTAATCTGTGTGTTCTCATGTAAAAGGCACATTGCTGATTGACACACAGTTAAGAGCCAAGGCTTCTGACAATTCTTGTGAAACAAAATAATGGAGATAATATATAAATCTCTGTGTGCATGTGTATATTAACAAATAGCTAAGGCCTAGTTCTCATTGAAGTTCACACCTGTGTTTGGACTATACCACATTAGTACATATCCTATGACTGAAGGGTTGGCTGTGCAGAAAATTATAGGTTTGGGAGAAAAGAGCTAATCAGACATCTTCCCTTGGGGAAGGACTGTAGTTCCGGCATAAAGTTCATGCTTTGCATGTGCTGGGTTCAGATCCTGCCATCTATAGGTAGGGCTGGAAAAGAATCATGCTGGAAGTCCTAGAGAACCTCTGCCAGTTGGTGCAGACAAAATAAAGCTAAATGAGCCAATGGGCTGACTCAATATAAGGCAGCTTGCTAATTTTCTGGAGGGGGAGAGAAAGCATGCGCACAAATGCATATGCTAAAGCAGTGGTCTTCACAGCGGGGGTTGGGACTTCCTTGGGAGGTTGAGACTTCATTTTAGGGAGGTTTGCAAAATGCTAGATGCAGCCATCTTGGAATATGGCACTTTGCACCTTTAATGACACTTTCTAGCCATGACTTCACTTCTGGTGGGTCCTAGACAGATTCTTATTCTCAGAAGGGGGTGCCAGGCTGAAATGCTTGAATACCACTGTGCTAAAGGATGCAATCACCTCAAATTCCAGCCTAAACTGATATAACACAAACACAGGTTCGCCAAATAAGTGAAAACTAGGGGCACAATCGAGAGCAAGTTCAGCTGCTCTGCCCTAACTGCTCTCTCCTAACTATTCTGTATCCAGAGCAGAAAGTTATGCTGCATCCAGAGAGTCAGGAAGCCTGGGCTGCCCTAACTGCTCCATAGCGTGCTAAGTAACTGACACATGGGGAGGACTTGTCCTGAGGAGACAACCCGTCAGATCACACTGAACAAGGAACAGCTGTGGTGCCTACAGTGGTGACATGACTCTGCTCATCACCTGGTGCGGAAGTCTGTGTGTCATCCCTGGGATGCGTGCACCCCCCTACCTGGACTGTGCAGTCGCAAAGTTGGCGCCTGCGCAGTTGTTTCTGAAGCCAACTGGCTTCAGAAAGTGTACTGCACAGGCACCATCTCTGATTCAGGCACAGTACTTTTCTGAAGCCTTTTGGCGTCAGAGGAGACTGTGCAGGTGTCAGAGTTGGTGCCTCTGCAGTACTCTTTTGGAAGCCATTCGGCTGCCGCTCTGCCTCCTGAGGCCGAATGGCTGTGCAGAGGTGCAGACTTCCTCCGCTCTAAGGAAGTCTCCTCTGAAGCTGTTCGGCATGCTCAGTGTGTTTCTGCGCCGTGCATCTCAGCTGGCCATTCGGGCCATTTCCGAGGACGAGTGGCAGTTTCTGGCTGCTGCTCCGCCTTGGAGCAGGCCTGAATGGGCGTGCTGACACCTGGGGCCTGCCAAAGGACAGTCAAACTCCTCCAGCGCATCACCCCATATGGAACGCATCACCCAATGTGGCCCACAACAGCTACACCACTCTGGTGACACCACTGGGTGCCTGCCTTATAAGGAGTCCCTGATGAGATGCCAGTACATTCTACAGTGAATACAGGGGGCTTCTTGGAGTGGCCTGCTGTATCCTGAGGTTTGTGGGCAGCCATAGTTGTTTCATATCATAAGGTTGAGAGGCAGGAGTTGCAGCTAGGCTGGCCAAGAACTCAGATTTTTGGTCAACACTGCCATTCTTACTCGGGCATTATCATGGACCCCTATGGGACTAATTACTATACCTGCTCCTGAGGTGGTATATTTCTGAGGAACTGGAAGAGGACATTTCTGCCTTGGAAACAGGCTTAGGATACAGAGTAACTGCTCTGCCCTAGGCAATGCTAAACATGCCCTCAACATGCCTCTCCTGAACTGCTTAGGGCAGAGCAGCTAGGGCAGAGCGGGTCCACCTCTCTTAGAGCACCCTACGTTGCCTTGCTCTGCCCTAAGCCTTTTCCAGAGTAACTGGGGTGGAGCATCTTGCAGTTGCTCCACCCTAGTGATAGATAGGGCAACCCAAGGGCTCTTATGTGGACAGATTAGTTGCTCTGGATTGTGCTGTAGGTCCAAGCAGTTTTCAAATATTGTAGGCCACCTCTCCTTAGCCATGGAAGATCCCGAAAATATGGAAGAAACCGAAATCTATGGATTATGAATTCTGCAGTCTGGCCTCTGAAGTACCTTTCAGCTGCATGATGATGTGTTCTCAGGCTTGGGGAGGACTCCCCACAACTCAGAAGGCCTCTCAGAGGCCCATAAGGGAACAATCCTAACTAATTTAGGCCAGGCTAACTCACTTTGCATATCTTCCCAAGATGGTGTAGGGATGTCAGCGGATGCCTGTGCACAGGTCTAACTCCCCAGGAGTGGGGCAGAAGTGCCTTATGGCACTTTTGTGACACCCCTCCCCAGTACAGCACAGGACTTATGCCTGGGCTTATGCTGGCTTAAGTGGAGGTTGGGCATTTTTGGTTTTTGCTGTCCCTCGTAGGCCTCCAGCAGGTCTTCTGAAACATGGGAGGCTAGGCAAGGCCTCCTAGCACCTTACAACACTTCGCAGATGTGACCAGAAGGTATTTTTCATCATGTCCAGGGGTAAGGTGAGGCCTGCTAGAGGACTGACACTGAGACAAATTTGCAACAAATCTGCTAATAAAAAGGGTCCACCAGTATTTTCATCTTAAGGCAGGAAGTTCCATGAACTGTTCAGAGAGCTTCATTTCACCAATCCAAACTATTTCTGTTCACCAGGCTGCCTCAAATGCTCAGCACCCAGAAAATGCTCTGGAGGGCAAGAAAAATCTTTTTTAAAATAATATGTTCTGTCTCTTGCCATAAAGTTATTAGAAGAGAAGGGAGTCACAGATCACTATTCTGCCTTATGATCAAACCAAGATAACTCAAGATTAGAATTGTCATATGTCTTAGAAAACCAGGATAATCCCAGTTTTTAGCGATTGCATTCATATACTGGCAAGTTGAACAGAGGGTTCTGTCCCAGTTTTGTGGAAGAGAATTATGACAACCCTACCACAAAAGAATTGGGTAAGGGGCCACAACCAGTGATCAACACACTACATAAAGTAGACACCTCCCAGAGCAATTTCAAGTTGTCTAAAAGTTCTTAGAATAGTGACAATGAAGACTTACCTTGTCCTTGGAGAACATTGTTTTTGGGTGTTCGTCTTGTGTCCTGGACTGCCAGGTTAAATTGGCCAGAGCACTAAGACACATTTCCTTGAGATCTTTAAAAGAAAGGGAATATAGACAGAACTGAATCCACAATTTTTCATTGCATTCAATGGTCAAAACACAGTTTTGTGTCAACAGCAGAGTAATGAAAAGGAATTGAACAACTTGGAATGAGAGAGCTTTGAGGAACGATGATGGTGGCTAGGAAGGGAGAAACAGGGTGACCTGGGCATCTTCTTGCTCTCAACGATGGATATTTCAAATATCACTGGCATCCTTCAATTTCAAAAGACTATGGTATCGTGCTCCGAGTGTCCTCTCCAGAGCACGATGGCCTGGGTAGATTAATATGGAGGATAGACTGTTATCAAAGCAGCTAATCCCCTCTCTCCAAGTCACTAAAATAATGCAATGAAACGGCAGAGCCGATAAAACTGGTTCCAGCTGTGTCGCAGGAGTTACCAGTGATTATACATAGTCACAAGCTGCTTCTGGAACTCCGGCTCCGGATTTTGCCTCAAGGTTGACTTCTGAAGCCTTTGCCATAGATGTGTATAGCCACAAGACAGTGGAGGTTTGAGGTGGGAGTTTTCCTTCTCCAGACAACCCACATTTAGTGGGATTTTGGACAGGCTTAGTCTGGCTCCTCAACAAAGGCCTATTTGGCATGGGAGGTAGCTACACTACTGCCAGCATAGCCCTTCGTATCACAGGAGCACACAATCCCACCACCATGAAAAGGTACTGTCCATTATATCTATATAATAGCTATAATATCTATCTATATCTATATAGACATGCAACTGAATAACTACAGTTGCTCTTGAGCTAGGTGAAAAGCCATCTCCTGAAACTTAGAAGAGATTAAGAACGAAGCACAGAGAAGCTTTGCCCGATCATTTTTCCTTGCTTACTTGCTTGTTTCCGTAGGAAATACGTGTTTCCGCTGTGATGACAAATATTGCAGTGGAAACTGTAGTTGGTCATAAAAGGCAGGCAAGATCTGCAAAACATAACACAAGCCTCCTTGTATTACTTCAAATCAGGCTGAACGTGATTCATCATCAATGGAAGAGCAACCTTCCTATTTAGGCATGCCTTGGGTCAACTCAACCATTGCATCAGAGCCAGCAAACTAAAACAGAAAGGAATTTGGAGTTTGCTTTCCCTTCCTGCAACAGAGCACAATCCTGACCATATCTACTCAAATGTAAGCCCATTGTGTTCAATAAATCTTACTCCCAGGAAAGTGTCCTTGGAATTGCAGACTAATGCAATGCACACCCCACTGGCGCGACTGCATCAACACTGGAAAGTTGGATTGGATTGGGCTCTTAGGACCAGTACTCCAACCACTGGTTAAATCAACCTCTTTAGTGCCTTTCGATCAGCCTGACCAGCAAAATACCACGTGCTCACTTTCACTCTTTGATTAAGCCAAGGCTACAAACAGTTCGTGGAAATGCAAGGGGGAAAAATGTAAACACAAAGGGATGCAACCCCCAAACGGCACGCTCTGGAGGGGTCAGTTGAAATTGCTAAACTCACTACCAAGCAAGTGGGTTAAAAAATACAGCCGTACAGAGCTATGTTTGGTATAATTGCTTTTATCATAGAGCTCTCTGTGTGCTCGATGCTCTACAAACAAATAGGAAAGCAAGGTCCTAGCTACAAAAAGTTTTAAATGCCCCAGAGATTATTACCAAAAAAGAAGGCCTAAATAGCAAACCTCTGCAGTAGACTTAATTAGGACAGCAGCTGCAGAACAGCCATGAGAGAACCCCCATTTCATGCTTCTCATCTGGAAGGCAAAACTACTTCTTTTAAGAATGGAACTTACCATCTTTGGATCTCACAAGAATCATGTTTAAGAGATAAAAGAGATTTTATTTATTATTTATTTATTTGATTTATTAGATTTCTACTCCATCTTTCTCCCCGAAGGGTACCCAAGGCAGATTTTGGTGCAAAGACAAATCTTAGATGCCTGGGTATCTCTGGGATAGAAATACAGTAAATAAATTGCTCAGACCTTGAAATATTTTTGAGCCTTGAAATATTTTTGAGCATAAGAATAAGAGTATGTACAAGATATTTTCCTGCTTATAACATAATCATCATACCTTCCAAATGGCAAATAAAAATCAATTTTCTGCTTTTTTGATCAGTCCAACTGACTTACTTATCATTTTTTTCTCCTGCTGCAGATGTCTTTGACAGAACATGGAAAAAACTAAACCTATAATACTGGACATGCATTTTTAGAAATTAAACACAAACAAATTCAACAGAGGTCACCTTCCAAGCAAATATATTTACAACCCAACTGTTAGCAAAGTTCATGCTGCCCTCTTCTGGCAATTGCACTCAAAACTATGTGGAATATGTTTATCATGTAGAATTTGACGGAGTTGGAATTGTCACAGTTGCAGTAATGTTTAAGACATGAGGAATGAATGCATTATATCAGTTTTATCTAAGAGCGGGTCAGGGACCAGTAGGTGGGTCATGAACCAAGTTAGAATACATCTAACTTCGCCACCAATGGAAAAAAAGGAGAGCTGAACATACAGGGAACAAAGCTGCTGTGCAAGACTGGCTCCCAGTAGGAGAGAGGCCTGATGCTTTGTCCTGAATGGATGCTGGAACAGGGAGGGCTGTGTGATTGGAGAAGGATCTTAGGCTGCAATCCTAAAGACACTTTCTTGGGAGTAAGACCCACTGAATACAATGGGACTTACTTTTGAGAAGATATGGTTAGGATTGTGCTGAAAGTCTCCTTTGACTTCTGAGCTGAAATGTTTGGATTCTGAGCTATGCAAAATACCAGCACAAATGTACCTTGTGACTGATCACAGCTTAGGATCAACGGTACATTGTAGATCTTTGACTAATCACAGCTTACGGTTAAAGCCTAAACCAATGATGTCACTTCCAGCCATTACTTCACTTCTGATGGGATCCTGCAAACTGCCATTCTACAAAGCCTGAGAACCATTGCTTTATTTTCCTCCAAGCCTTAATCCTTCACCCCTGTAACTTAATCTCATGGTTATTCTGCATTAATTGTATTGGCACCTTAATGCTGGTGGGGGGAAAAAGGTAGGATACAAATATTCTCAATAAAACAAACATATTAGACACAATTTTAAAGATGCTTCTTTCAAGGTACTGAAGAACTGAGGTAAAAGTTATGTCTTAAGATCAAAGAAATAGATGTACAAATACCATTAACACATACGTGGTATCAATGCCAAACGTTTCTGCCGTGAACCACTTGGTGCAAATCCCACACTGCAGTTCGATCTCACCCAGCTGTCGCCCATTCTCTTCATCTACTGAGCCTGTCTGAGTATCCATAGCTTCAGAGTTATCCCCAACTCCTTCCTGTAACAACAATAGCACATCTACAACGAAGAAAAGGACCAATAATAATTTCTAACTGTTGTATTTTTAGTCCAACCTTCTTCCATTCAGTTCAGGGTGACGTACATCAAACTTGGCACTAAATATAAGGTTTAAGGAACAATCTCAAGCAATCCTTGGGCCGGCACAAATCCTTTGTGCAGACCAGTACTGTTGCAAAATGTGCCATTAAGGCATGTTTGCACTGACTTGAGAGTTGGTGGGGCTGGCACAAAGAATTGCATTGGTCTCCCAGTGCTGGGCATGGATCTGGCAGGCTAAGTTTCCACTGGTCAAGTTTGGCTGATATAGGTGTGGGAAGGAGGTGGGAGGGAGGCATACTGGGCTGGGGTGAGGATAGACAGAGGAAGGTGGGAGGCAGAGCCAGGACCCAGCAGTTATGCCAGAACCTAGCCCTGTTCACAGGCAGCATAGATTGACCCCAGGTAGCTCCATTCTGCCCAGATTTGTGCTGCCTCTTGAGGTGGTACAGATCCAAGTAGATTCATTGGGGCCACTGTGATACTCCCTCAGGTATGGGGAAAAGTCTCTCTCTGCCTCAAGCTGAGAACCAGTCAGTCCCAAACTTGTGCTAGATATAGGATATGAACACCAGCCTGCCTGTTCCAGCACAGACACACATCTTGGCCAAACAGGTGTTCAGCTAAGGGCTGCCTGGCTACTTCCCAAACCTAAGGCATGCCAAGCAGTCATACACTCACATCACAGAAGTGTTTGAAGTTCATGAGAGTATCACATTAGGACCTTTGGGATCAGACCAGAGGTCCATAAAGCCATTACCCTCACAGTATCGATTAAAACCATTTTAGAAAGCCAACTCTTTCTGTTCCCAAACAGTTGTTCTTTAATGCATAAATTGTCCTGGCAAAACAGCATCAGTTTTCATACCATTGCATCCTTCCCACTGGATGATTCAGTCTCCAGGGTAGCATCAGGATCCCCCCTGACATCAGCATCCCCCCTGAAAGGAAACAGAAAATCAACATCACAAACTTGGCATTTAAGCTCATAACAGTTTTTACCCATGAAGAACAACACCTCAGTGCAATCTGTTAACTACTTCTCATTTTACTTAAGATTACACCCATCTTTCCAGCACACAGTAGTTGCCTAAGGCAACTGACAATAAAAAAAAACAATACAATTAACTCACAAAGAAAACAGATTTAGCTTAGTAGCAATATAAAAGGCAGGATGTCACAATTATTTATCTTCAAAGAAATCCAGCAAAATACACTATCTGCTTCATCAGAATCACAAAGTGAAATTCTCAATTAGAATTTCTTAGATGTGTGCCTAAGAGCTGGATAAAGGCAGCTTCATGTTGCACCCCTTTTCACTCCCTTAAAGGTTAAATTTCTATAAATCTGTTCATAGTTAAGTGCTCATGTCACATAAGGAACACCTCCTCAATTTTCATGCTTTTAGGTCTAGGGGTTGGAGCTGGAAGTTGAACTGTCAGTGATTATTCAATGTAAAGTAGAGGGAGGAAAACTCATTGTGCCCCTTCTTACCCCCTTCTGGTTGGAATATCCTAAAATCGGTTCTCAGTGGGTGCCTCCATCTCAGAAGGAACACCCTCCCCAAATTTCACACTTCTAAGCCCAGCGGTTTTGGCTAGGCGTTGATAAGTCAGTCAGTGACCTTTCAGTTTTATAAATATAGAAGATTAAGTTATTTATTTATTCATTAATTTTATCAAAATAAATCATACTTTATTCAAATGTCTCCCACTTCATTGAGACAATAATGTCTCACGTTATTTATTTATTCATTAAATTTATTTAAATAAATCATACTTTATTCATATGCTGAATACACATATTCATTCAATTTAATGAGTTTATTATTTACTAGCAAAAAGTGTACCCGCGTTGCGGGAGTAACTTCCCCATACAACATCCCCCACGGTGCATCAACAACCCATGCGCAACCTACCCCCATGTACAACATTCCCCTGTACGCAACTTCCCGCATGCGCATCATCCCCATGCGCAACTTTCCCCATGCGCATCATCCCCCCACGTGCAACTTTCCCTGTGTGCAACGCCCCCCCCGTGCGCATCGTCCCCCCGTGCGCAACATCACCCCATACACAACTTCACCCCATGCGCAACTTTCCTACAGGTGCACCATCCCCCATGCGCAACTTCCCCCATGCGCATCGTCCCCCCATGCGCAGCATCCTCCACAGTGCAACCCCTCCCTCTGAACAACATCCCCCAGTGCACCAGGCACTGAGCACCAAATTGGCTGGATGTTATTCAGTCTCCCATGTTAAGTATAGGACAAAAACACATTGCCCCCTTTTCAGCCCGTGAAACAAGGTTTCATTTAACAAGGTTAAATGTCTCCAGATGGTTCTTGGTGGGTGTTCAGGTGACAGAAGGATCCCTCCCAAAATTCCATGCTTCCAGGCCCTGCAGTTGGGGCAGAATGTTGCTGAGTCAGCAATTTTCGATGCAAAGTATAGGGAGGAAAACGCGTTGCGCCCCTTTTCACCCCCTTCTGGTTGGAATTTCCGAAAACCAGTTCTCAGTGCACCCCTCAGTCACGGAAGGAACACCCACCCCAAATTTCACGCTTCTAGGCCCAGCGGTTTTGGCAGGGCGGTGATGAGTCAGTGAGTGACTTTTCTCTTATATATATATATACATATACATACATATATATACATATATATATAGATTAATTAAACTATTTAAATAAATCATGTTTTATTCACATGCTGGGATCAGGGCATGAAGAAAAGACCACTGGCACAGCATATGCAGGTAGAGTCTTCCTGCAACTGGAGGCTCTGTATATCCACAGCCACTGGTGGAGAGCCCTCTTCCCTTGCAGAAAAAGGGCAGGGCTTGGGAGGAAAGTGCTTTCCCAGCATCCACATTAAATGCACTGCTCCTCGAGCTGGAGGCTCTGCTGAGTCTATGGGACTCACAGAGACCACTGCAGGCAGATACAGGTAAGGATGCTCCTGGGATGCAGGACACTCAGAATTCCAAGGGGGCGGGGAAAAAAATGAGGAAGCGGATCAAATATCTGACCAATCAGAGAAGAGCGCTCTATGCGTTCTAGCCAATCAGAACGAGCGGCGCGAGACAGGCCCACCAACCAATAAGAACGCAGCCTGCCGTTGTCTCAGACGCGGCCCTCACCCGGTTTCTGAGTCGCCCGTTCCTTGCTCGGCAGGGCCCGAGACCTCCCCGGTTGTGGCTTCCGGAGCCGCGGGAGGTGCGCTTTCCCCTTCTCCTCCGCCTCCTCCTCCTTCCTCCGGCACCGGAGTACCCACTCCCCCCGTCGACGCCGCCATCTTTCGCTCGAATTCAACTGTCGCGAGATTTCCTAGGTGAAGTCTCGCGAGATGAACTTTCACAGGATTTGAGTGTTTCCCTCCTCCCCAACAGCCCCGTCCTTTTCTTAAAGGGACAGGACTTGGCTAAGGCAATGAGATGCTGGTTCCCTCCTGGGCTGCAATTGTTGGGAGACTGACCTGGATGGAGCTTCCCCACTGAAAGACTTTAAGGGCACAATCCTAACCATGTCGACTCAAAAGTAAGCCCCATTGTGTTCATTGGGGCTTACTCTCAGGAAAGTGTCCATAGGATTGCAGCCAAAGGCTGCAATTGCAAAGATTAGGATTGCAAAGGCTGCAAAACTAAAGACACTTTCCTGGGTGTAAGATCCATTGAACACAATGGGGCTTACTTTTGAGTAGACCAGGCAACAATCCTAAAGACACTTTCCTAGGTGTAAGATCCATTGAACACAATGGGGCTTACTTTTGAGTAGATCAGGCAGCAATCCTAAAGGCACTTTCCTGGGTGTAAGACCCATTGAACACAATGGGGCTTACTTTTGAGTAGACCTGGTTAGGATTGTGCCATTAATCACTGCTTTTCCTGGAATTAAACTATTGTACCATATTACCAGTGATTCTCAAAGTGGAGAGTGTGTTCAATGGTCTTAATCGCAGGAAAGTGCCTTTAAGATTGCAGCCCATGTCAGTAACTTAATAAAAGCACAAACAAATGGCTCAAATAAGGAGCAGGAGAGCAGCTTCCATAGCACAGCTGATGCACTGTGCAAAACATTGTGCTCTGCTCTTCCCCTCCCAAATAGCTGCGCTGTTGTTTTAAGACTGCAAATATAGTATTTGAATTGTGGGAAAGCAGTTTATAAATCTTGAATGAATGAATGAAAATACAAATACATGAATAGCTCACAGTGTCATCCTCTGTACTCAGAACAGAAGTCAGCCCCATTTGATTTTAGTGGGTTATACTCCAGGTGAGTGTAGACAGGATAACAGCCTGACACTACAATCCTAAACACTGCAACTCTAGTTAAAGTTTTATGCTGAATGAGGATTATTTCCAGGAAAGTATGTGCAGGACTGCAGTCTAAGGCTGCAGTCCTGCACACTTACCTGGGAGCAGGGGTCTTTTTGAGTATGGAGTACCTTCACCTCTGTGGCCCTCAAGTAGACACACCTATAATCACAAATAATGTCTTCATGGTACTCCCAGATTTATAACATCTTCATGCTGAGTACACCCACCTCTATTTCTTGAAGGAAAAAAAGCACTGCCTGGGAGTAAACCATACTGAATTCAATGGGACTTTCTTCTGAATAGACATGTGTAGACTTGCCCTGTAGAAGACTGAGGTGTGAATCAGGACTGTCCTGTCTTGGACTCACCTTTCTGCCATGGAACTGATTGTGGGGTCTTGTATTGCCTTAGGACTGTCAACCCAACAACAAGAAGCGCTTCAATCCTGTAAGATTCTTCCACCAGGGTAAGCCAAAAAAGACCACTGTACAGGGAAATAATGGAAATATGTTCTAGGTCTCTCAACAGGCAATAGGTTGTCAAATCAATAGACAGAGTTTAGGGTGTTTTTTTGCAGGTATGATTCAGATTTGGAAGGGTGTGTGACACATTCAGCGCACATGGATGCTTTGACAAAGGAGATCCACTCCACCCCATCTTGTTCTAATCTTGTTCCAACTTTCTAAGACAACGTTTGTGAGTTAACTCAGCCATTTTCTAGCACAAATTTGAAGCTTCCAGGTGGAGGTATGGGATCCAGGGCAGTGACCGTATATATATAATGGAGAACAGAGTGTCTCTACCTTTAAGCATTGTATAGAAGAGGGAATTGAGTCAGGTGTAGCTCAACATAGAAGGGTTTAAAAAGGTTTATAAAAGGGTTTAAAAACCTGCCTAAATTTACTCCTCTGTGCAATGCTTAAAGGTACAGGTACTCTGTCCTCCATTCTGTATGGTCACCCTAATCCAGGGCAACCCAATGAGCTCCTTCTTCTCAAAGCAGGAGATAGGTAATTTGCAAGTGAAAGACAGCCATACGTAAATTGATATATGATAATGATATACAGAATGATATATATCAGAGCACTTGAAGGGCATTTCAGCCCTCAAAAGTAAAGTCCCAATATCTAATTGGAACTTAAACATCCTCCAGACACCATCCAAATGTGAAAGGTTTAAAAAATGTGTGTATTTATGTTTCTGATATGTGATCCTGCAACCATGCCCTTTTCCTGCATCCAGGATGATGTCATGAATTCGGAGTTGGATTTAGACCTAGAAGATCCAGTTCAAATCCCTGCTAAGCTATGAAGCTTTTTGATGACCTCAGCTCCTCCTACTTCACGGTGTTTGTGAAGACAAAAGGAGGGGAGGAACCATGGACCTGAGCTCCTTAGAAGAAGGGAGGTAAAAAAGGTGAATAATCTTATACATATAAAATTGAAGACTGACTCACTCACTCACTTGCTCCCAGCCAAAACCGTAGGACCTTGAAGTGTGAAATTTGGGGAAGGTATTCTTTCTAAGCATGAAATTTGGGAATGGTATTCCTTCATCCACTAAGAACCAATTTATGGAAATTCAAACCAAAGGGGGGTGAAAAGGGGTGCAATATGTTTTCGTCCCTATACACTGAATAATCTCTGACTAATCATTGTCCAGCCCCAATCCTTGGACCTGGAAATTTGGGGAAGGTATTCTTTCCATGACATGAGCACCCACCAAGAACCTAATTTTGGAAATTTAATCCCTAAGGGGGTGAAAAGGGGTACAACATGTTTTCGTCCCTATACTTAACACTGAAGACTGACTAATCAACACTCAGCCCCTAGAAGCATGAAATTGGGAAGCATATTCCTTCTGTGATGTAAGGACCCACTAAGTGCATGGTGCCCGGTGGTGCCTGCTGCCTGGTGTTACTCATTGGTGGCCTGTGCCCACTGGTGCCCAGTGCCTGTTGCTCGGTCCTCAGTAGGGATCCCTGTTGGTGCCCAGCCCACTGCGATATGGTGGTGCGCAGTTGGGATGCTTCTGGTGCCTGGTGCCCTGTGCATGGTTATGCCATGTGCCATATGCCTAGTGGTGCCAGGTAGGTAGGGGTGACCAGTAGGGATGCCCAGTGCCTGGTAGGAATGCCCGGTGCCCACTGTCCACTGGTGCCTGGTGGTAGTCTGCTGCACACTGCTGTCTGCTGTCCTCTAGCTGGTGGAGCCAAGTGGTGCCCACTGCTGGATGGTACTCCCTGCCCACCAGTGCTTGGTGCCTACTGGTTTCCACTCATGCTGGTGCTCAGTGCTACCCAATGGTGCCTAGTAGGGATGCCCACCAGTGCCTGCTGCCACTACTCCCTGGTATCCTCCAGTGCCTCCTGCCCACGCTTGTGCCTCCTGCCCACTGGTGCCCGGTGTTGCCTGCTGCCGGATAGGACCCAGTAGTGTGTGCTGTCAGTGGTGCCTGGCTCCCCCTGGTGCACGCTGGCACCCACTAGTCATGCCCAGTGCCCAGTGGTGCCCACTACAGGCTGCCTGCAGGTGCTCAGTTCCTTGTTCTGCCTAGGGATGCCTGGGTCCCACTAGTGTCCATGCATGCCCAGTGGTGCCTGCTGCCTGGTGGTGCCCTATGGTGCCCTGTGTCTGCTAAGGATGCCCAGTGCTTGCCGGTGCCTGCTGCTGCCTGTCACTGCCCCGGTATCCTTGGAGACCTGGTGCTGGCTGTCCAGTACCAGTGCCCAGTACCCAGTGTTGCCCACCATTTCCCAGCAGTGCCTGTGGCTTAAAAATTTTCTTGAAATTTAGCAGGAGACACCTGCTAACAACCACTAGGAGAGATTCTGTGCTGGGATGAATAATGAAATCTGTTATCTCTCTCTTGCAAAATAAAAGAGAGCTCCCCACTCAGAGAGATATATAAATATCTAAAAGAGAGATATATAAAATAAAAGAGAGCCCAGATAGTAATGGTAATATGCTATTTCAAAGATTTTTTCCTCAAATCTCAAGGCAGTTCTCAATCTTTCAGCTCACATTATCTTACTAAGGAAGAAGCTAAAAGATTCACTCAAATTTGGATGGGTCCTCGTGACTTTATTCATTCCCCCTCAAGGCCTGTTAAACCAAAGACCACAATCAAGGACACTGCCCTTCTTGCTCAGAGATTTGAAATAAGAAATTGGACCTTTTAGTCCAGGCTTAGTAAGCCTCTACCCCCTCATCAGCCTTTCAGTTACCGGTAACTGGACCTGTAATCTCTCAAAACACAATGGTCTTTGCTATCGAATGCTGACCATACAATGCCTCTCCTGAATGTCCGATAACATGCATTTTAAAAACATCATTTTTACCCCTTTAGGAACAAAGGATTTGATCCTTTATGCAGCAACAATCCTTATCGGAATGATTACATTAAAAATCTTTTCTTACTTCAAAGCCCAGGGTATTAATCTACTCACATGCTCAGGTTCCCTTTGAAGTTACTGAAAGCTCTCATAGTCTTCAATGACTCCCAGGCTCTCCCAGGGACTTTTTGAAGTACAAACCCATTTTACAGATGAAGCAGATGGAAATGCATTGAAGTACCGGTAATACTGTTGGCTAGCTATAGTCTGGGGACAAACTCATGTGCCAATACCTTTATCAATGAGAAAAAACAAAATTATAACATTACTTCTTCTTTTTTATTATTTTGTGTGACAAAAGTAATTTCCAAGTATTGCAGAAGAAAACCATAATTTTCCTTTCAAGAGATCAAGATTAAGCGGCAATCAGATAACTGGGCACTGAGATCAAAGGATATCTTTGAAATCACTTGAAATCATTGTAACAATATCCCTTCTTTATCCCTTCTGTTTCTGTTCACCCCAGAATTGTGTCTGGTGACTCTTGTGTCTTTTGTGTGAATCTGCAAGTGATAAAGATATGCTGGTGATTTGCCCTGTGATTTTATCACTTCCATCCCATAGCCTCTTTCCTGGAACAATTTACCCATTTCCCTCCAAACATATGTTTTAACCTGCTCACTTAAGATTTTGCCTTAGGAATCTGATGAAGTAGGGTGTAGTCCTCCAAAACGTCCCCTGAAAACAATTTTCATCATCGTTATTTAATCTTCATTGATTAAAATAAATAATGATATCAATGAGATTAAAAATATGTTGGAATTAAAATCACATATCTGATGTGCATGTGTGGTTCACTGTCAGAGCCAATACTTGCAAAGATGATCACCCACATTGGCCCAGGTGGTTCCATCTTTGTGCAGTGTCCAGAAATGTGCAGATCATGATTGCTAATTCATTCGTAAGAGCATGTTTCATGTTGTACAAAGTAGATTAGCCACAGGATAGAAGTTTGAATATTTGAATGGTTGGGTGACAGGAACCCCATTCTTGGGTGACAAGAACCCCAAAGGTTCTTCCTTTGGCTTTAAGATGATTTTTGATGGTTGCCATGCATTGGGGAAGTCTGCTATCCAAGGTGCTGAAAAGCTTTCCAATCGGTTGTGAGATCCACCAAGGATCCTCACCACGGTCCATGCTTTTCTGCAGTGTTGGTCTCAGAAAGAATGGTTTATGACATAATGTTATGTGGTAACCTTCAACCTCTACTAAATGCAGGTACCCTCCATCTCCCTTTTAAGCCCAGCTTTTCAGATTAGTGCAGTGCTTCCCAAACTTTTGCATTCCCATAAAAGCAAGTAGATGAATAGGTACCACTTCGGTGGGAAGGTAAAAACAGTGTTCTGTGCATCAGTCATGCCAACCCCATGACCATGGAGGCGTCCTCAGACAATGCTGGCTCTAACAGCTTTAAAAGCCTTTTAAAGTAGGATGATCACTGCACCGTACTAGCAATCAGTGCTGGATTTACATATAAGCTAAACAAGATATAGTATAGGGCCCCACTCTCCTGGGGCCCCCAAAAAAAATTTAAAGGAAAAAAACCTGGGTGAACATTTCTAAAATATAAAATAACAAATAAAATAAAATCTACATACAGCAACAGTACCTATTAGGTCCATAAACTACCATATAGCATATATTCAACAAATAACAGCAACAATTTGTTGTTGACAAAGGACAGCTGGACATATAAGGGTCCCATTACCTTCAACAGCTTCAGGCCTCATCAAACATAAATCCAGCCCTGCTAGCAGGACAACCTGCAGGGGACACTTTTACCTCACCTTCTTCTAAAGTTAGGGCCAAAAAACAAGTGGAGTGGGGCCATGGTGCATCCACACACCAACTGCCTGGAGGATTGCCCCATCCACTGCATGGGAGGAAGTTCTTCATAGAGGTGAGTCCTCCTGCACCAGGGGGCACAAATGCTAGTAATGCAGCTGACATGAGAAAATGGGGAAGAGGGCTACTGCAAATCAGTTCAGTGGTCTTACTAAGGGTCTGACTCACTATGGAGCAGTGTCATCTGTTTAAATGCACACTTTGGCCCAGACAAATTACAGTGCACAGGTCTGATGATGAATGCAAGACAGCTTACTATGGCATTTCTGCAACAAAATGGGGATGAAACCACATGGTGGCAGTAAAAAGCTTTCACAGAAGATAGATTCATGGAAATTAGATAGCTGTAAAGTCCAAAAGAAGTGAGGTGGTATATTTCAAGAATGAGCATTCCTGTTTTAAATTCATTGAGGTCAAAGAATCCTAATCACAGGACCATATCTCTACTACCTTTGCTATCTGAGCTCAGAGGCACCTTTCCAAGTCATGCTCCCCCTGTGTTTAACCAGGGGAGACTGGTTCTCCTTATTCACCCCAGTACACTGGTGCACCCTCCCATTTTCTGCTTCCTGGTGTTCCTTCTGCATCTTTTAAAACTGTGCCCTCTGGGGAAAATGAACCATTATTTAATTTTCTCAGGCTGCAATCCTAAAGTCGCTTCCTGGGAGTAAGACCCAGTGGGGTTTGCTTTTGAGTAGACATGGTTAGGATTGTGCTATCAGATGGTTTTTGGCGATACTTTTACAACCACTTGTGTCACTAGGGTTTGCATCACCTGGTATGCATCAGGGTTTGCATCACCTGGCCAGTGTGTAACTACCATGATGGACATCCTCCCATGTAGTGAATGGGGCAATGCAGCAGATGGTGAGCATCTAATCCACCATTAGATGTCCCTTCCACTGGTCTTTTTGTCAATAGCTTTTGATAGAATATATTTCAGTGGGGTTTGTTTCATTGCACTTGGCATAGAAATTATGCATCAATTCATATATAACATGATGGTAATATTAAAAAATGCCAAAATTTGGCCAAACGTGGCTTCATCCTCCATGTGCATAGCCATAAGCCCTAGTTACACGATTGCTTACAGCCCAATCCTAAACTGTGGTGCAAATACCATAACTGGTGCAAATCTGGGAAGCCCCATGTAGAGCTGTCCAGCCTTGGAAGGAGTTTGGATTCAGTGTGCATCACCACCACCTCTTCTGCTTCTTCCTAGGTCCAATCCTCACTACATTCCACCCTCCCCCATGTAGAAACACCCCCTCCCAATCTCCAACATGCCCTTCTGCCATTTCTCCCATCCTCCATGCCCACCTGACTCAACCTTACCTTTGCTGGCTAACACATGGATTGGATGTGGCACTGCCAAACTGATATAGGCTCTCACACTACCCCAGCCAGCTCACGTGTAGCTTCAAATGTGCCTTCCAGCATGTTTCCAACATACTGAGCCAGAATGGAGGGGGAGAATGGCCACTACATGCACACTATGATTGCGCTGCTAATCATTATAATCTAAACCAGAGGATAAAGGAAATAGCATAGCTGGACCACACGCTCCTCAATTAAAACCCTCATAGCACATGCCAAACAGCTTGGGAAGGCAAAGAGACCCTCTCAAAGGGCCTCTGTATTTAGCAGTGGGAGAGCATCTTTCTGTGTTCATCTCAGCCTCACATATTTTCCAGTGAACTCACCTGTGTTTCTTTTGGGATTGGAGCTCTTCCTTTTGCTATGCCAATTGCTTTGATAGCTTTTGGCTGAAAAGCAGCAGAAAAATATTCCAAATGATTCTGTGATGGTTGTAAACAGTAATTTAGTTCTGCTTTGTCTGCAGAAGATTCTTCTTAGCTTTGAGTTTTCAAAATACAGGCTCTGCCCACGCCAGAAAGCCCACGCCAGAATTTTGGCCCAGCCTTCCATACAGGTCTCCATACTACCCCTATTTTGTCTCTACAAAATAGCAGAATCCTCCAGCCTCTTAAAGACAAATCTATTTATTTGGTACTTCAGGTTCACTTCACCAGATGCACGAAGCACAATCCCTACATGATACCTATTGGGAGCTAAACTCCATGCATCTGATGAAAGTGACTGGAGAGTTCATGAAATCTTTAGGTGGAAATAAATGGGGAAACCATAAAGGGACTGAAAGAAGCTTTGGGCCCCATCTTATCCAACTTTCCGGCACCAAGGTTGCTGCAGTGCAGCTCCCTGGTAAGGGAACAAATGTTCCCTGAGTCCTCTGTTACTGCCTCCCCTCACTGCAGAATGCACCCTCTGGCATGACTGTGGAAAGTTGGATAGGATCAAAGCCTTTGTTGGCCTACCTGTAATGCATATGTATATATGTATATATGTCTGTTAGTGTGTGTATGAATGAATGGGTGTATTCAGTGATTCCCAAACTGTGGGACAGGACCCACTGGTGAGTCAGAACTGATTTTTGGTGGGTTCCCAAAGGGCGATGGAAAGATCCGATAACTAATTGCTACAAGCCGTGAGACTGTTCAGAAATCAGGTACAGCGGCACCTTGGTTTATTAGCACAATTCATTCCGGAAGCATGCTTGTAATCCAAAACACTGGTTCTTAGTGGGTGCCTTCATCACAGAAGGAACATCCTCCCCAAATTTCATGCTTCTAGGTCTGGTGATTTTGGCTGGGCGTTGATGAGTCAGTGAGTCAGTTACTGTTCAGTTTTTTATCTATAGACTAGTGAAATGTACCCATGTTACAGAAATAAAATACCCCCCACTGTGCCTCCCTCCCCCAACTTTCACACATCTAGGTCTGGCGGTTTTGGCTGTGTGTTGATGAGTCAGTCAGTGACTTTTCAGTTTTATAAACAGTATATAAAGAGATAGAAGATGAATAGATGGATGAATGAATGAATGAATGAATGATGTGTTTTTTTAAAAAAAAAGAATTGTGGCAAACCTAAGAGGGTCTGGATAGAGTGATTTTAAAATCAGTGTCAAAGAACAGTCTCATCAAAGTGTCAGAGATTAAAGGCATCAAAGGCGGGGGGGGGGGTGGTTTAGTGAGGGTGGGGGAGAGATGTGCTGGGGGCACACGTGGCTCATCCCAGTCCGGATCTGGCTCATTTTCCCTTGGAGAAGGCATCCCACTTGGGACTGGTGCTCAACTGGGAGGTGGGGGAGAGGGTGGAGCTGCCTTTGACAGCTGGTTGACTTCAGAGGCCGTCCGGAGCAGGTATAAAGAGCGATCCTTGGCAGGCGCGCAGAGCAGAGGACCAGTCTCAGGACTCAGAGGAGAGTGATCGGAGGCTCTCCAGGGACACCCAGCCGCATCCCCAGCACCGATGCCTCCCAAGGATGCGCCTGCCTGGCTGTGCTTGTGGCTGGCCCTCCTGGCCCTGGCCGGCTCGCAGTCCCCCCAGCAGAAGGAAGAGCCTGGGGAACTCCTTGCCACTTCTCCAGGACCCTCGAGGCCGCACCCCCAGCCGGCTCAAGGATACCCGGTGTACATGATGCATCTCTACAGGTCCCTCCTGCAGGGAACTCACCTGGACCAGCCCATGGCAGAGGTCTCGGCGCTGCACGAATCCGACTCCATCCTCAGCCTGGTCCCTCGAAGTAAGTCCTGCTTGGGTTGGGGGTCTTCTCTGCCCCCTTCCCTTTTTCCCTTTTGGGGGGTTTTGGTCGGTATCGTTTCTGTGCATGATTTTTTGTGCATGATGCAGATGCCTGGTTGCATCTGAGTCTAGGGAGGAGCACTTTGACAGCTGGAGGGCTCGCAGGCCCCTCTCCCCACTTAATAAAGCCCCTTCCTCCCCTGGTGGGTTGTGGATTGGGGATGGTGGTCTCAGACGTCTGTAAAGGGGGCACCCCCCAAGGAGGGACAATCTACATCTCAATGTTTTGACATTTGGCAGGACAAAAGTGCTTCTCTTGTTTATTAAGGGTGTTGGGGGGTATGGAGGAGGGAGAGCTGGTCCGCCTGCCCTAGAGGGATTCAGCCCACATCAGAGGAATGTCTAGCCTGAAATCCTCAACTTTCACTTGATGGGGGGGAGGGGAAGGAATTGCAAAACCTTTCATCTTGGGGGGTTTGTAAGAGAGCAGGTGTTTCTGTGTTAATAGCAGACTAGCTCCTTCCAGGTATGAAGCCAGAAATTCCAGTATTTCTCAAATGGTGGGTCGAGACCCACTAGATTGGTCTTGAGCCAATTTCAGGTGGATCTTCACTCATTCCAATGAGGCAGGATGGCCATATGTCCCCCTTTTCCAGGACATGTACTCTTTTCCAGCCTTGTGTCCTGGAAAAAAATCTTAGTTGTCCCACATTTCCTTGTAAGGAGGCAATAAATAGCCTTCTTGTAATTAATAAATATTGAGCACAGTCCTATCCATGTCTACTCAAAAGTAAGCCCCATTATGTTCGATGGGTCTTACTCCCAGGAAAGTGTCTTTAGGATTGCAGCCTACATGTAATAAATTATTGCTGCAATCCTAAAGACACTTTCCTGGGAGTACGAACCAGTGAACATAATGGGGCTTACTTTTGAGTAGACATGGTTAGGATTGGATTGTATATATCTCAGACTGCAATCCTAACCCAGGGTGAGCATATGCCATAACCAAAAGAAAGAGGACAAGACCCTCCCAAAACGTAGGACACCAAAGAAAAATGTAGGACAAAACAAAAAATACTAATACAGTATATTGCTTTTATGTGGTTAATTTAAACACTATCGTGTTGCGCTTTATTAAATGCACTTACATGTAATAAATTATATTTAATAGTTTTAAATTTAATAATAAGTAATATAGGGTGAAATCCTAACCAATTTATGCTGACATAATTCACCTGACTTATTTTCCCATGATGGTGTGGGGAAGTCAGTGTATGCCAGTGCATTGGCCTAACTCCCCCCTCCCCCCCCCCCCGCAGAAGTGTCATTTGTGATACCCCCAGGTCAGTAAAGGATTTATGGGGGGCAACTTTTGCTAGCCTAACTGGAGGTTAGGATTGCAACCTCAGCGTTTAACCACATGAAAGCAATATATATGAGAGTTTGTAGTTTTTATTTTGCCATGTCCTCCATTTTTCTGGAGTGTCCTACATTCCTTGTCCTCTTTTCTGGTTATGACATATGGTTACTCTGCAATGTGTGTATTTTATTTTTAATATGTTAGACTTGATGGATGTGACTGCATTTGGGAAAATTCTATTTTGCCCTGCCTGCTCTTCATTCCTTTTCAACTTCCCAAGGCAGAAAATAATTTTTTTTTAACATGAACAATGCCAATTGTTTTTTTTCCCCCTTGGCATTTCAGACTTCAAAAAGCAAACATTTGAAGTCCTGAATGGTTGTCTTATACTCCTTAGTCTGTGGCTACAAAAGGCCTGGATGCTTTCCATCAGTGGGTGTTAAGAGCCCAAAGTGTATTGCCTTTTAATGAGATCTGAGTCTCTCTCCCCTTTGAACATCCATAATCTAATTAACCATTTAGAATGACAACAGTTTCAGTTAACATTCTGGGCAGGTATCATTTAGATCAGACTGAAGCAATCCCAGCTTGTTGATGCTTTTGATCCTACAATCCTATTGTTTATGATTTTACTGTTAGAAAAAATGTTTAAATTCCATGCAGTTAGCAAAAGTTAGTTGTGACAAACAGTATCCATTTATCCATCTATCCATATATCCTTCAAATCACATTTTTATAACTTCTTCCTCCAAGGAGCCAGAGTTATGTACATGGTTTCTTTCTTCCTTTTGCCCTCACAACAACCCTGCGAAGTGGATAATGCTGAGAGATAGTGATTTTGTGGTGGAGCTTTGTGGCTGACCTGGTCCTAATGTAATCTTCCAGGTCCTAATGTTTGTATAGAAGCTTCAAAACTTGCACTGATTTTTTTCCCTTCTGGATTGAGTCCACAATCACTGAGAGCACCTCTTCATGGCATAATTTCTCACTATAAAAAGTGAGGCAGGGAGTGAGGGTGCATTAGTCAGCCCCTTCCCCAATAAACCTTTGCATAGACAAATGCTGAACCCAATGAGAGATGCTCTTTATGACTATACATTGAATTTATATCCTGCACAGTCCCGAAGGAGCATTGGAAGGTACATACAATTCTCTCATTTTATTTCCACAACAGCTCTGTGGAATAGGTTAGGTTCAGGTTCAGACATGCACAGCTTGGGCTCTCTACTCCCACCCCAGTTGAATCCTGCACTACTTTCAATTAGGTCTTCTCACCTCCACCAGGATGACCGTATTCCCCCTGTTCCAGGACATGTCCCAGATTTCAGACTTGTGTCCTGTAAAAAACCTTCAATATCCTCCTTTTCCTTGAGAGAAGGGAACATGCACCCTTTTTGTAATTCACAAATTATATAATAAATTATATGTAATGGTTTTAAATGTAATAAGTGATGCAGTGTTTAACTTAACCACATGAGAGTGATATATATATATATATATATATATGAATGTTTTTTAGCTTTATTTTGTCCTGTCCTACATTTTTCTTCAGTGTCCTACATTGGGGGGCTTGTCCTCTGGCATATGATCACCCTGATCACATTTCTCCATCACATTTCTCCAATATGCAGAGTGACCATCTATCATAGTCACAAAAAGAGGACAAGGTCCCCCCCAAATATAGGACACCCAAGAAAAAGGAAAGCCATGTCAAAATAAAAACTAAAAACACTAATTTATATTGCTTTTATGTGGTTAGTTTAAACACTGTATGACATATTAATGAGTTTAAGACTATTACATATAATTTATTACATATAATTTATGAATTCCAAAAAGGCTACATATTGCCTGCTCACAAGGAAAAGGAGGACAAACTGATCTATCTGTATTATAATGAAATCATTTGATAATAATTAAATAATTACATTTAATGTAAGTTTAAAAAAACCTGCAATGTACCTTGACCATTTTGGTTCCTTGTCAGTGTGCCATGACCTGGAAAAAGTCTGCCCTTTATGAATCCCACTCCTTTTATCTGACACTTCTGATGAAAACTTGACACTTCAAAACTTTTTTAATGTTCAGAAGTGTTTTTTTAATGTTTAGAAGTAGGGTGGGAAATGTTTTTATCAGAAGTGGGATTTCCTCCTCTTCCCTGTCCTCAAGGTGACTCTGTGAGAAAGACCTATTCAGATTTCAGAGAAGTACTATCAAACTGGTTGTGAATGTATTTGATTGCTTTAGTGCACAATCCTAACCATGTCTACTCGAAAGTAAGCTCCATTGTGTTCAGTGGGTCTTACTGCCAGGAAAGAGTCTTTAGGATTGGAGCCTATTTCTTTATACATGATTTACACGTAATAATTACATTAATTTATTAAGGCTGCAATCCTATCCACACTTTCCTGAGAGTAAGCCACATTGAACACAGTAGGAGTTACTCTGCGTAGATATGCTTAGGATTGTGCTCTAAATAATTTAAATGTACTTATTGTCTTATAATAATTCAATGTAATTAAAAAAACTGGTGGGGTGCCTTTGCCTCCACCTTTTTAGTGTGCCCCAAGATAAAAGAAGGTTGAAAATCCCTAGAGTTGAGGGCTCCCAGGCATGGGCTCCCAGTTGTTTTTTTACATGGGGAGGGATATATTAGTGCTATCCTTTCTGCATCCTTTAACACAGTTTGCATAACATCTGCATAAGACTATTGGTTTGCCATGAATTATAACCAGTGCCTTTCTGTTGCCTCCTAGGTTGTTCCCAATTTGGGGAGCACTGGGACTTCTCTTTCGACATGACCTCCATTTCCAGCAGCCAGGAAGTGAGATTTGCAGAACTCCGGATCCACCTGCTGACCTTCTCCCAGTCCAAGAATGCGACAGTCCACCTGTACCACAGCCACAACCGCACATGCCATGGGAACCAGTCCTGCACAGATAAGCTCTTCCTTGGCTCTTTTGTTACTAGCCCTGTCTCCTCTGGGCATTCTTCCTGGAGAGTATTCAATGTCACCAGCATGCTCAGAGTCTGGCTTCACCAAGAGATGCCCCATGGTGGGAACATTTCAAACCCTCATAAGCAAGATTTGGGGACCCAGTCTGAGATCTGGGGAACCATTGGAGCACAAGGCAAATGGGGACATGATGACTTCCAACAGACACAGCATGCAATCACTCACAGTGTGACTGACAGGGTTCTGCTTGTTGTCTTTTCCAAAGACAAACCACCAGTGGAGCTGTCCCGGGGTCCAAGTCTTATTCGGATTGTGGAGCTGTCCAAACAACATGTCCTATTCAACAATGTCTCCACAGTGCTTGGAAGCCGCAGGCACCGTCGACACAAGAATCGGAATCCGAGGGGCAATGTTGGAGACGGCCAATCCTTATGCAAGAAGGTAGACATGATAGTGGACTTTGAGCAGACGGAGTGGGGGACTTGGATTATCTATCCCAAGAAGTTCAATGCCTATCGGTGTGCAGGGGAATGTCCATCACCTGTGGATGAGACCTTCAAGCCAACAAATCATGCATATATCCAGGTTAGTGGGACACATAATAAAGTTTCTTTTCTTGGAGGTGGGTCTGTAGGAACAGAAGGCCAAATACCTTCTTATTGCCTGAGAGCTGCTCTTCCTCAAATGCTGCTTTTCCTCAGTAGTGTAGCTCAGTGGTGTAGCTAGAGAGGGTGCAAAACAATAAATTTTGCAGGGAGACTCACAATAGCATGTAAATGGTGCATCCTCTTTGGAGCCATTCCAGGCCAGAAGAGCAAAATGGTGATGTTTGCCTCTGTTTTGTTCTCATAACCTGGAATGGCTCCAAAAAGGAAGGGTAAAGGGACAGTTCCACACACCACAGTGAAGTTCCCTGCAAACTTTGTGTTTTACATCCTCTTTACCTATGCCACTAGCATAGCTACAGAGGGTAGTGGGCTGGTAAACATTCATAGCTAGTAAAGACATGAAGGGCTGTTAATGACACTGGACCTGTCATCCTGAAGGTTTGAGATCCACATA
The DNA here is from genome assembly GCA_030015325.1 of Cryptoblepharus egeriae. NCBI lineage: Eukaryota > Metazoa > Chordata > Lepidosauria > Squamata > Scincidae > Cryptoblepharus > Cryptoblepharus egeriae. Next base: position 18,159,461 of record JAREYC010000011.1, on the reverse strand, counting down.
GCACATGTCAGAATTCTGTTACTGGCATTGGGGGTGGGGGTGGGGAAGGAGAGGTCGTCCTGCCAGCCTACCAGTTTAAAAGCATACAAATGCAAGTAGGTAACTTTGATGGGAAGGTAACAGCATTCTGTGTACCTTTTGGCATTTAGTCACGCTGGCCACATGACCACGTTGATGTCTTTGGTCTATGCTGGCTCTTTGGTCCACTTTTAGAGCCGGTCACAACTGGACACTTTTATTATTTTAACCAGACACTTTTCCTATCCAAACAGGCTTTATTTTAGTAGAAGTATTTTAATTTTTTCTATTTTTTCCTTTCACAGAGTTTGCTGCAAATGTACAAGCCAAGTGCTGTCCCTTGTCTGGCCTGTGCCCCGGTCAAGCTAAAACCATTGTCCATGCTGTATTATGATAAAGGTGAAGTAAAGGTCCGACATCATGAAGACATGATCATTGAGGAATGTGGTTGCAACTGAAGCCATCTTTGGGTCTTGTCTCCTGACTAATGGGACTTCCAGCAACCAGTCTCACAAGATTTGAAGGACACTTCTCCCTTTGGGGGGGTGGGGTGGGGAAGAGAAGTCACCATCTATAGATGAACACAGAGGTCCTCACCACAAGGATATTTGCTCCTTCTCTGGGACTTTCTGAGATATCTGCAACAAAATTAATATCTTAAATGGAAAGTTGGGTAGGCAGAGGGACAGAGGAGGTGTTGGGACACAACTTCCTTTGTGGTCTCTGACAGCCTGCCCCTAAGACCCTGCTCTAAACATCCTTGAGCAGTTTCAATGTGTTCTGCCAATGTTCAAGTCCCTAAACTGGGAGCAGCCAGAAATCTCAGTACTGAAGGTATGGGAAAGGAGGAAACCTACGACTGTAACAAAATCATGCCTGGAATCACAGAACCATCGCACCCTATATAGGACAGTTCCCAGAGATTGTCCTTGGTGGGATTCTGCTGAAAGCATTGGATTAAAAACTTGATGCCCATTTTGAGGGATGATGATATTATAGTTCATTGTTACTGTGAGAGAGAATCTCTTGCCACATGAATGTATAATAAATGCCTGTCCAATCTGTGTTGATGGGGGTCAAGAGTTTATTGCAATTTCTGGCAATTGTTGCTGGTACAAAAGGTCTTCCTTGTGTATTCTTGGTGGCCTTTCTGGGCCTGTGTTGGCTACAGCATGGCAAAATTTAACCAAGACAAGGAATTGCAGGCCCATTCCTATATAATTTTTTTGCACTGGTGCAGCCATGTCAAACGGCATGAGCTGCATTCTGTGGTGCTGGTGGACTACCGTAGCCTCCTGAAGATAAGGTACTGGTAAAGTTTTTCCCCATAGCCATAGCTGCATCAGTCCTGAAAAGTTTGCCAGGATCGGGCCAGGAACAATTTAAAATACCCTGAATGCTTATAGCTTATATCCTATGATGAATCCCCAGTTAAATGATTGCCTTTAACAATAAGCATTTTTTATTTATTCCCCCCCCCCCCACGGGTAATTCTTTAACTGTCCAGCCAAACCAAATCTTGGATGGGAATGAAATCAAATTTGAAACATGCCTCTCTTCTTTGTCACTGGCTCTGTTAGGCTTGCCAATCCTGCCCTGATGATTCCCTCCACCCCAACATGGTGTAATGTCATTCATGGACCAATCCTCAGCTCATACCACTGGTGCTGAGTGTCACAAATATGCTGCAAAGCATGTATGTGGGCTCCAGTACTGGTCCAGCAGTGATGTTAGTGGGGGTGGCAGAGTGGAGACATTCTGGGATGGAGGGAGGTGGGGAAAGGATGGGGATGAAGCATAGCAGGAGGTGCTCAGTTCCTCTGGACCCTGAGCCTCCATGTAGGGCCCTCTGGCACTACACAAAGGTTTTGATTCTACAGCAACCAAACAGTTGCTGCAGAATTGAGTAACCCCATTGTGGGGCTACTTGTCTTACTCAGCAGAAGGGGATGAAAGTCCCCTTCTCCCAAGGAGCTGTCAGAGGTAACTTGCAATGCTCTGGATACTGCAGCAGACGTCTTGGCAGCTAAGTAGTCCTGTGTTTATTTCCTGTAGGTCAGGAGTGTCCAGACTTTCACCATCATGATTCCTGGACCTTCAACAATTTTGTAAAAGGAGGGAATTTTAGCAGATGCAGCTTCTCACCTCACAGATCATAAGTAGCACTAGCTGAAATTTCTTCTTTTAACAATTGTTAAAGGTCCAGGAACCCTAAAGTTGAAAGTTTGGGCATGCCTGTTATAGGTTGATGCTGATTCCTAGAGATTTGAGGCTAAATTGTATGGTCTGGCCAAATATCAGTCAAATATCTAGACTGTAAGCCCCTCGGGCAGGGAATTTTTGTCACTGTATGAAAAGAATATGTACATTGATAGCACTGTATCAGAGCTGGTTGAAACCAGGCTGTCCTGGTTGAAAAGCACTGTTGTATATAAATGATGATGAATCTATAAATATTAAAATGAAAAGTCACTGACTGACTCACTGACTAACTAATTCACTGACTTATCAATGCCCAGCCAAAACCACTGGGCCTAGAAGCATGAAATATGGGGAGGGTGTTCCTTCAGTGACAGAGGCACCCACTAAGAACTGGTTTTTGAACATTCCAACTGGAAGGGGGTGAAATGGGGCACAACGCGTTTTCCTCTCTATACTTTCCATTGAGAATTCCTGACTGAGGGATGCTCTGCCCCAACCCTTGAGCCTAGTAGTTTGAAATTTGGGAAGGGTGTTCCTTCTGTGACATCAACACCCACCAAGAACTGATGTTGAGAAATTTAACCCTTAAGGGGCAGAAAAGGGATGCAACGTGTTATTGTCTTATACTTAACATTGAAGATTGATTAACATCCAGCAATTCACACTGGTGTGCATGTGGGGATGGTGTGCATGAAGGATGTCGTGCATGGCTGTTGAGGCACATGGGAGGGTGTTGTGCATGGGAGGGTGTCGTTGTGCAGTGGGGGGATGGCGTACGAAGGGTATTGTACTCCCTCAATGTGAGTACATTTCACTAGTAAATAAATACATGGTGTGTTTTGCCTAAAATAAATTTTTTTCTTTATTAAAACACACACACATATACACTGTAACAGGGATGTTCCAAGATGTATAGGGATGTATAGATTTAAATGCATATTTCCAATAAAAATAATCTCAGCTAAGATGCAGCTAAATGGAACTTAGGTGAAGGGCTGGTCCAAAACTGCCTGGTATGACAGGCTGTACTTGCCCCTACTGACCATGGCTGGAGTACTGGTGTACCAATGGGAAAGATAATACCTGATCCTTCAAAAGAGGCACCTTTGACAATAGGAAGGTGCAGAATGAAACTCCAAAAGGTGGGGGGAGCAATGCACCCACTTCTGTGCAGAGCTGCCTTCGTATGCAGCAGTTGCACATACAAAAGGTGGGAAAAGGGGTACATGCTGAGGATCCCTGATCAAAAGTGCCTGGGATAAGAAGTTTTTGGATATCAGATTTTTCTATATTTTTCTATATTTTGGAGTATTGGCACATACCTGATAAGATAGCTTGAGAATTGAGCCCAAGTCTAAACATGTTTCATATACACTTTATGCGCATAGTCTGAAGGTAGTTATATACAAGGCTTTAAAGCATTTGTGCAACCCATCAGATATGGAATTTTCTATTTGGCATCACATACGTAGTGACTTTTTGGGGGAATACTTTGGATTTCAGAATTCCAGATAAGGGATGACCAACCTGTTTTTGTAAAAACAAAAAACAAACACCCACTAAACATATCCCACCCAAGAGATTTAAGTTATAGGACCCTGGAAAGGTGGTGGGGGAAGAAATCTGAAAAATAACAGCCTTAGAAATTCATATTTATTTTAATCTCCAAACAATTGAAAAAGGGGAATGATTATCAAAAATAAAAATTCTTCAAAAGACAAATAAAAAGTAAGATAAGATAAAAAGAGTGATTAGCAGGGACAGTAGTATAATTTTTTTTAATCAGGAACTGTCTATCTTTTCTAAACTGGGGGCAATTGGAGCTCTGCTAAACTTTTCCACAGGCCTAGTGAAATCCCCCAAAACAAAAGCTGGAAGGATATATCCTCTTCCCTCTCAGATTAAAGCCCCTCACTGTGTAGGGGGTCATGCCCTTTGATCTCAAGTCTGGGATCCTTTTGTGTACTGGATGTTTGCGTAACTGGGATGAAACCCCTGCCCCTCCAGAGCAGGGAGGTGGGAACCCAGACACCTCTCTGAGGCTCAGCAGTGGACCAAGGAGGGGAAGCTGGACCAGACCAGATCATCTGCACCCATAAACAGCTAATTGTCCCAAGGAGAAGTGAGAAAGTTGAGTCAAAGGTCATGTCAAATGATGGAGCTGTTGCAGGGTTTCCCCATAAGCCCTGCTATATGCCCACAAGCCGCAGACCTTGCAAGCTATGGATCTGCATATACTCTTTGCATCCAACACCCTATACTGCATTCAAAGTCAGATCCTCCAGGGCAGGGGCTGTTGGCACCTTGAAGTCTACCTGGCTGCAAAATAGTTTATAACTGTACCTGGGTTTGCTTTTTCACATGTTCCATTTAATGCAAGTACAATTACTGTACAGTATTTCTGTGGATGTAGATTGTTGATATGAAAAATGGACCTGGGTATGCTCATTCACGTGAAAGAGTGCGCCCTAGAACAGACATAGTGTATCTCTATATATACATTGTGATCAATAAAAAAAAACTGTGAACCCTTTGTGGGACACAGATCAATTTCTTGATTTCTTCAACTATATGTGCCACTGTGGCTGTAACCCTAAGAGCACTTTCCTGGGAGTAAGCCCCATTGAACTCAGTAGAACTTACTTCTGAGTAGACATGAATAGAATTGCACTGTAAGTGAATAAATTTTTGTTGAAAAGCACTATATAAATCAGGGGTCTCCAAACTTTCAGGTTCAGGGCTCTAGAACCTTTAACAATTGTGCAAAGGAGGAAATTTCAGCTTTTCATCTCACAGTTCACATCATCACCTGTGGGTAAACAGGCTTAGGTGCAATCCTAAGCATGTCTGCTCAAAAGTAAGTCCCATTGTGTTCAATAGTACTTTCTCCCAGGAAAGTGTGGTTAGGATTGCAGCTTCAGTCTGGGCCAAGGGGCACCCAAAGCATCACATTCAGTCCTCCTTTTGAGGTTTTTTTCTTTTTCACACACAAATCTGCACTTGAAGTAAGCTCTCCTTCTTTCCTCTGTCACCTACCACATCCTCAAAACTGGTTGTATAGGGAGGATCTCGCCCTTAAATGGAGGAGGAGGAGGCAGCAGAACACCAGAGCATCATCTCTAAAATAAAGTGGTTGACATAGAGCAGTGATTTTCAACCACAGTGCCTTCTAGTTCAAGTAATATTTATGTTCCCCTTTTATTCACCTCTATGACACCCCCCTTTTGACTCATTCATAGACCTGTCCAGCTGGTGCATGAGCTGATTTTTAAAAAATTGTCCTAACAAATATTGATACATCACTTTTTAATAACAAAAGGTTAAAATTGCTTACATACAAAAATAGGATGATTCCCTTCCTATTGGGCTCACAAATGGCTTGAATCCCAAAAGGCTGCAAAGGACACACCAGCAAACTGGAAAAGGAATATGTTCTTCTGGATCAGGCCAAGCCCCACCCCAGCAACCTGCTTCTTTCCCAGAGTGATCAACCAGCTGCCTCTGGGAAGCCCAAAAGCAAGAGATGGGCTGCAATTCCAAAGACACTTTTCTGGGAGTAAGACCCAATGAACACAATGGGGCTTACTTTTGAGTAGACATGGTTAGGATTGTGTTCTGAGGGTGCAAATCCTAACCAAATTTCCACAGGGCAGGTTAAGGGCAATACAACTCCGAGGTAAGGGAGCAAACATTGCTTTATCTTGAGGATCTCCCTCCATAACTGCCCCCTAAATGCAGGATGCAGCACATACCCCCTGGATGGCATAGCTATGCTAGTGCCAGAAAGTTGGAAAGGTTTCTACTCTAACAGTGTATATCTGCCATGGTGGTTCTCCTCCAAAATTCCAAATGATCCTGGTCTTCATGTGCTATCTCCGGGAATCAACAATCTGATGATTCATGTGCTATCATGTGCTTCATGTGTTATCATCAATGAAGGCATTGATAGAGAACCTGCCCAGCTATAAGGTCAACTGAAGCTATTGCCTCAGGCTACAGATTGGTTAGGGCACTCAACTCCATCCTTGAAGAGTTAGAACTGTGGAGGGGAATCAATCAATCTATCTATCTATCTATCTATCTATCTATCTATCTATCTATCTATCTATCTATCTATCTATCTATCTATCTATCTATCTATCTATCTATCACCTTTCAACTAAAAAGTTCACAAAGTGGTTTACAAAGAAAATTAAAAAAATTATTAGCTAATTCATCATCATCATCATCTTCATCATCACACATATTGAGACGTTACCTTTGTGATTCCTAGATCCTTGGATAGGAAGTGAATCACAATTGAGCCAATTCCAGTCAAACACCTGGTGGGTTGTGAAATAGTACATAATAATAATAATAATAATAATAATAATAATAATAATAATAATAATAATAATAATAATATGTCTGGAGTCCATCATAAAATGTCTGGAGTCCATCGGGGTCAACAATGTTACAAAATTCATTGAAAATGCAATGAAACTCTGGAAGACGGAATTATTCGTAGCCAATGAAAGTTATGGACTTGTCAACATTAGACGGGGAATCTTGCAGGGGGACTCATTGTCCGCATTGCTGTTTGTCATTGCACTGATCCCTTTGTCAGTGATCCTACAGAAAGCAAATCTGGGTTACCAAACTGCCAAAAACACACAGAAAATTTCACATCTATTATACATGGATGATTTGAAGCTCTACAGAAAGTCAGAAGCAGAAATCCAGTCACTCACCAATACAGTCCAAGGCTTTAGTGCCGACATCAACATGGAGTTTGGCCTGGACAAATGTGTCACATTGGCACTAAAGAGAGGGAAGATCATGGAAAGTGATAGCATTGAAATGCCAGATGATCAAACCATTAAATACCACCAGCCTGAAGCCTACAAATATCTGGGCATACTGCAGCTGGACAATATCAAGCACGGGCATGTAAAAACTGTGGTCAGCAAAGAATACATACAAAGGGTTAGAAAAATTTTGAAGAGCAAATTGAATGGCGGCAACATCATAAAGGCTATAAATACCTGGGCCATACCTGTAGTTAGGTATACTGCTGGCATTGTAAACTGGACACAGAAGGATGGAGGACTTGGATAGGAACAAGGAAGTTAATGACCATTCACTATGCTTTACATCCACGTAGTGATGTTGACAGGCTGTACCTGCCTATAAGATCAGGGGGCAGAGGACTTTTGCAAGTGAAGCAGTCGGTGGAAGAAGAAAAACATGCCCTAGCAGATAATGTGTGAGGGAGCCAGGAATCTGCTCTGATTGAAGTCAGCAAGAGAAAGTTGTTGAAAGTGCAGCAGACCAACTATGAATACCGCAAAAGTGCAATTCAGGCTCGGACTGCCAGTTGGCAGAATAAAGTACTGCATGGCCAATTCCTTGCCAAGATTGAAGGAAAAGTGGATCAGGATAAGACCTGATTGTGGTTCACAAGTGGAACACTGAAGAAGGAGACGGGAGGCCTGATACTTGCTGCCCAAGAACAGGCAATCAGGACAAATGCCATCAAGGTCAGAATTGAAAAGCCGGCCCATGACCCCAAATGCCGGCTCTGCAAAGAAGTGGATGAAACCATCGACCACATTCTAAGTGGCTGCAAGAAGATCACACAGACTGACTACAAACTGAGGCACAACTCTGTTGCCCAGATGATCCACTGGAACTTATGCCAAAAGTATCATCTGCCAGAGGCAAAAAACTGGTGGGACCACAAGCCTGAAAAAGTGGTTGCAAATGAGCAGGTCAAGCTACAGACGGACAAGGTCTTGGAACACAATACTCCAGATATCACCATCATAGAAAGCAGTCAGGTGGGGCTTGTTGACATCGCCATACCAGATGACAGGAGAATTGAGGAGAAACAACTGGAAAAGATCTTCTGCTACCAAGATCAAAGAATCGAATTACAGCGTATCTGGTGTAAGCCAGTGCAGGTGGTTGGAGTGGTAATTGGTACACTGGGTACAGTGCCCAACCAAAGACCTTGGCAGGCAGCTGAAAACTATTGGCATTGATAAAATATCACTCTGCCAATTGCAGAAAGCCGCTCTTCTGGGTTCAGTTAGAATTATGCGCCGCTACATCACACAGTCCTAGACACTTGGGAAGGGTCCGACTGGTGATGTGAATGAAACCAGCATGAAATTGTTTGCTGTGTATTTATGTTTGATTTTCAATAATAATAATAATAATAATAATAATAATAATAATAATAATAATAATAATAATAATAATAATAATAATAATAATATCTTTATTTATACCCACCTATCTTCCGGAGGGATCCAAGGCAGCTTATAAAAAACAATCCATAAAAACATAATAGCTAATGGAAACCTGGTGTATCACCTGGTAAAATGGACCAGTGTTTGGACCCACTGCTTCAGGCATCAGAATGATCAGTGTTGCTTGTTCCACCCACCAATTTGTCGGAAAAGATGAGATCCTGGGTGAATTATCATCATCATCCTCCACAATAAGATCTCTATACTGCTTCCCTGTTATAAAAACCCCACCTAAGCCCAGTTTGTAGGGATACATTTATGAACAGACCAACTTCTAATTTGGGGACAGTTGTGAAAGTATGCCCAAAATGTATGCACCACTTGTACTAGTTTTGAAAATGTGAGTGGTCTTCAGCTGCAACTGAGAGTGGTCTTCAGCTGCAACAATCCCAAATTCCTTGTGTTTGCAATGAAAGGAATGGGGCAGACATAGGTGGGGAAAAGAAAGAAGGAATTTCCCTGCCTCCTTTCTCCAGATCCAGCAGGTTCCACAGGGTTGATCAGTCTCAATCCACATCCGCCTCTGCTGATCAACAAAGCTGTGTCTGGTTCTCACCCCTGGGGCCTGCCTCCAAGCCAGGAGCTGCCTGCAGTACTGCAAATTCAGACAGTGTTTCACACTGAGATTCTCCAAGAATTCAGCAGGGATAGAGGAGGGGGGAAATGGGGCAGCAGACTTCCCAGGAAGGACTGAACCCACTTTTCTTGTATGTGGAGGGAGAAAAAAAAATGGGATGGTTTGATGCTCCATCAAAACTAGCCAAATTCCATCTCAACCTTGCCAACATATACCAAGAGACTACCACGCACTTGATCTCCCCACATATCCCTTTGGGGGTATCCTTTCTGCAGCCTATGACCATATTCCCCCTCTATCTTTCCAGTTTTAAGTAATTTTTGCATTAAAAATTGATGCATTCAGCCGGGTGACCATATGTTCTCTTTTCCAGGACATGTCCTCTTTTGTAGCCTTGAGTCCTGGGGAAAAAAATTTACTGTCCTCCTTTTCCTTGTGAAGAGGCAGCATATAGACTTTTTGTAATTAATGTAACAAACTAAACGTAATTGTTTCAGATAAGTAATTTAGAGCACATTCCTAATCTGTCTACTCGAATATAAGCCCCATTGTGTTCAATGGGTCTTACTCCCAGGAAATTATCATAGGATTGCCACCACTTAGTGTTAAATTAAAAGCAATATATATGAGTGTTTTAATCTTTTATTTTATCATGTCCTACATTTTCCTTGAGTGTCCTACATTTTTGAGGGCCTTGTCCTCTTTTTTTTATTATGACATGGTCATCCTGTACATTAAGTGTCATCTCCCCACCTGCAGAATGAGGATAAATGCCCTTCGAGTGAGACCTTGGCTGCAATCCTAAAGACACTTTCGTGGGAGTAAGACCCACTGAACATAATGAGGCTTACTTTAGTCATAAAGTAACATAATGAGGACATGGTTAGGAGTGTTCTCATTCTCTTACAGTGAGCCAACAAACAGGAGAGGAAAGCCAGCCCTAATGGGCCCTCCCCCCATCCTTTGCTCCCCAGGAAATGATAATCATAGGCAAATTACCTCTGATCCTGGAAGAAGTGTATGGGCATCAAGTCTAATCACCACTGAGAGACCTATCCTATAGTTGTGTTTGTCTAATCCCCTCTAAAGTCATCTAAGCTAGTAGCCACCACCACATCTATGAGGTCACAAATCTTGTAGATTAATTATGCGCTATGGGAAGAAGTCCTTCCTTTGGCCTGTCCTAAATAACCAATTTGTTTCGCTAGGAGACTATTGGCATTGTGAACAAGGAGAAAAAACTCACTCTTCACTCCATGCACCATTTTATGCTCCTCAATGATGTTCTCCTTTCCCTGTTGCCACCCTTTATTTCATGTCAAAAGCCTTAAATGCTGTAGCCGTGTGGACTTTCAGCACCTTGATCATATTAGTTGTCTATCTTTGCACCTTTTCAAGCTCGTTCTTCAGACTAGTTGTCTAGAATTGTATATAGTATTTAAATGTGGCCACACCACACATTTGATGATGATGATATAAGATATGATGATGATAGCAAAGGCACCATTCTCAGTCCTGCAACTTATGATTCTCCTTTATATTGTGTTTGTCAAATCCTTTATTTACCTTATGATTCCCAAAAATGAAATTTGCCCTTTTCCCATCATTTATGTCCTGGAACAACATTTGCAGTAAGTTATGTATCATGATGCCAACATTGTTTTGATGTACAGGACTGTCATAGAGATGCATTCAGTCTTGTTTATAACTTTTATTTTATCGTGTCAGATATATATTCAGATATGTTTTCAGAGAGAAGTGGCAGATATGTTTTCAGAGAGATATGGATGAGGCCACAAATGCTTATGTGAGGCAAATAATTCAATTGGTGCCTTTCCTCAACCCCATGTTCCTGTTACAATAATCAGAACAGTGGCATTGTATGGGGGGCACAGGGAAGGTTTGATCAGGGAACAAAATTCTTAGGAATGCAAAATTTTGTTGTGACATAAAGAAATATTTTGATTTTCACTATAGTTGTGAAAAAAGGTTCTGAAAAAATCAGTCAAAACTTACTGAGGGTTTATAATGAGCCTAGAAAAACTGACATCACAATCCTAATTTTCCCTGGAATAGGCAGGCCAGTTGTCCCAGGTCAGTATCCAGCAAAAGTTTTGGTCTGCAGCTGCACTACTGTGGGGCAAGGAAAAAATTTTCCCCTTACTTGGGTAATGCAAAGCAGCCCTATGGGTCTACTCAGAGATCTCAGGAGGTGGCATAGATCTGAGCAGATCTGCATTGCTTGGGGCATGGGGCTTGGATCCAGCAGAAGTGACAGGTCCCAATCCTACCTCTTGCTCACCACCCACCTGCTCCTGGAACACCCTCGCACATTTTGCAGAATCCAGGTAAGATGTAGTGTGTGTGCTTGCCCAATGCCTTGTAGGGAAACTCCCTGCACTCAAAAAAACTAGCATATCAGGGCAGATAATTTTAAGTTTGCTGTCGGTCCTGTTAGCTTGGAAAACCTATGTTATTAAGAGGTCAGCCTGTCTTGTGGCTGAATAGCTGAATTCAGTATGGCTGGGTCTCCACTGGGTGGGCCTGCTTTTTCTTTCCCTTTGACAGGAATCCACAAAGAAGCCTGCTTTTGTCACCTCTCATTTCCCCAACATTGATTCTCTCCAAAGTGCGCATCTGGTTGTGTAAACAGGCAGGGGACGGTCCCCAGCTGTTTGCTGCTGTTCAAGGAAATTCTCCCAGCAGCTGGCATTTCTTCCACATCCTGCTGGATGGCCAAGAACGGCATTTACTCTGTCCTGGCAATCACATGCGGTCGTGACTCAGGCTGCTCTAGTTTAGGGGACAACCCTTAAGCTTTCAATCCTGTGCTTGATAAGGACCATCTATGTTTATTCCAGTTTTGCCTTCCGGAAATGCCTGGCTAAAATGCAGTTGGTGTGATTCGCTGTTCTTCAAGTTTCTGTTTTATTTCTTATTCAGTTTAGTTCATGGGTGGTTCATGTCACACCTGTGGCACTTAAGCAATAGATTGGCACACATCTTTCTGGTAAGGTGACCAGATGCCCAAACCGCAATAGTAGGACAAGGTCTTGGATTCCTCTCAGCCTGGCCTTTCTGGCAGACAATGGCACATTTGCTTACTTACGAGTAAAGCCATGATATTGGGCACTTTCACTTTCCCATAGAGCACAATGCATATTTTTATTTTTGGTTTTTTGGCCATAACATTTGCTATGAAGGAGATATTTCAAAATTGATTTTTGCATTGGATTCCTCTCTTCAGTATGAATCCAATGACATATGATATGATGAGGAACTGCACACCACTGCAAAGTTCCAAAATAAAGCAAAAATGGAGGACAATGAAGCCCTTTTGGAGGACATCCAAACAGGAGGCTAAAGAAGAGGACAAATCCAGAAATTTCCGGTCATATGGTCACCCTGCTTTCTGGCCAGCTACCTTAACTCTACCACAACAGCAGGTCCTGAACCACCAATGGATTTCCCAAACTGCAGGCCCTGACCCATCAATGGGTTTCCCCAAACTGCATGTCTTGACCCTCCAGTGGGTTCCAACCAGTTGGTTGATGGGTTGTGAAACTAACAAAAGGTTCTATGGAGATTGTATGTATGATGTCTGTATGATGTAGCTCAATGATTTTCAACCAGTGCGCCATGGCACACTAGTGAGGATAGTCCTCAGGTGAGCCATGGGAATTTAGGGATTGACATTCATTAATAGGAAAATTGGGGGAATTGAACAGTCTGATATGCTTTGTCAGTGGTAAAAACAACTGATGGTGTGCCTTGACAATTTCTGAACCTTATTAAGTGTGCCATGAGATGAAAAATGTTGAAAATCACTGATGTAGCTTATACAGTACAAGCTAATGTATGGAGCCAAAAGCCAGCTAGAGACTTTGGCTGGAGGGCCACTCTGACAGCATGTTAAAGCCAAGGGAAAAAGAATTTATTTACATTTCAGATTTGAATAAATTTACACAAATGAATACATTAGAGACAGAACTAGGATTGAATGAATTTTATAGGGCTTCTTTACAGTACTCATGAGAACTATAATACAAGCATATAGATAGAACCATACAAGAACTGTGAACAGTTTGCCACACAAGTTGTTCAGAGGCAAATGGGGAAGTGTTAAAATAATGCCCTGAGGTTGCATACAATCATCGTGTGTTGTAACCTGTGATGGAGTTTTCATAAATCTTTCAAACCCTTTGAAAGACATCTATGCAAAGTAGCATCATCACATCCTGTGGCAATGAGTTCCATAAATTAATAACATGTGGTATTATGAAATATTCAGTGCAATCCTAAGCATGTCTACTCAGAAGTATGTCCCATTGTGTTCAACAGTACTTACTCTCAGGAAAGTGTGGTTAGGATTGCTGCCATTATCTTTTTTCCATCTTTCAACCTTTTCCATCTTTACCTTGTAGTGTCAGGTGATGGTGTGAGATAGCTGTCCTAAATACCACCTTCAACTTAAAGGCCTTATAGGTTGTTGACTTGGTTCTTCTTCTTCACTTCCTCATTTACCACTTTGGGTGCCAAGGTAGTTGACTTGGTTGAACCTTGGAAAGAGTGGACTACAATGCCCTCTATAGGGGATACCCCTAAGCCCCAATTGCCTCCCTAATCCGCCTTGAGATTATGGTGGGATATACCTTAAGGCCCTGCTATAGAGCATTTAGGCATTGCCTCCAATTGCCTAAAGGGGGGCAAAATCCTAGAGATGTCAAAACTAAATGTTCTCTGCACATCAAAGCTGTGCCACTGCTCCTCTAGGGTGTCTGGCATCATCACATCCTGTGGAAAGGAGTTCCACAGATGAACTGCACACTGAGTAAAAATTATTTTCACATCTTTTTCCAAAGGGAATGTTGAAAAATGAAGTCAATTATTTGGATTAAAACTGAAGGAATCCTAAGATTTGGAGCCTATTTCAGTGCTGCAACAATAAAACAAGTTTGGGCCAGGATGATGTGTAGTGGTAGAGGATCCTTCCTTGGCAGAAAAGTTTCCTAAGTGGTCCAGTCACTCACTCTCCCCCTCAACTACCTCACAGGGCTGTTGTAAGGACAGCCGGAGGGGAAGAACTAAAGCTTTATAAGATGCCTTGGGCATTTGCTTTGACATGGGAATGGCAGGGTTTAAAGTCCTTAAATAAGTAAATTAAAAAAGGAAAGCAGGCTTAAGGATATTCTGAGAAAATCATACAGGCTAATCCTCTAAGTACTCTATAATTGCAATGAAAAACAATTGGTCAAAGTGCCATGTAGTTGGTGGGGGAACTTATCTTTGTGTATTCTCATGTAACATCATTGGAGGGCCAGGGTCTTGAATTTCAATTGCATGAAGGGCTCAGATTGCATGCATTAAGCATCTTAACACCTGAGTATCTGTCAGACATAAGGCAGGGTGAGCCATTAACAAATAAGTGTGAAGAATTTAGCATCTCTTAGCAGATTAGGCAGATTTTTTTAAGGCAGTGTGTTAAAATATGTGTCCATCAGTTCCACTAACCCCTGTGGAATAGACACCTCTGCACAAAGTATCTCCTTGATCTTCCTTTCCAAATCCACACATTTGGAATGTTGTAGAGTGCATTCATTGGAGCAGGTCCACAACGTTATCTAGTGGCAACTCAAAGAAGCATAAATGTGGTTCCACATATGGATTCACGGACAATATGCAGGAAACGCTCTCGATAGGCGGGTTTAACTGATTAATCAAAAATAGCTGGGTGAATTTGCAAGAGGAACAGAAACCTGGGCCCAAATTGTGACAGGGACTCCTCAACACATTGCATAATGAATTAACATTGCTATGGGACTGTGGTTACCAATGGTCACAAATCTTGCATCCTTCAACTCTTGGTAAGAGATCAGACATGATTCATTTACTTTTCAAATTTAAACCAAGAAACTGACTTAGAACACAATCCTAACCATGTCTACTCAAAAGTAAACACAATTGTGTTCAATGGGTCTTACTCCCAGATAAGTGTCTTTAGAATTGCAGCCTATATTAAAATAATTCTCAAAGTCTGGCCACAATAGGATAGGTTTGGGACCTAAATCTCAGTGATTTTTTAATGATTCCAAAAGACTTATTGCTTTATTGTATTGTATACTTACAAAATTATGCTCATATACTTATAAGTATTGTATACATATAATACAATAATACTTATTTGTCTGAGGCTCTAAACACTCTCTTTAGTGAGCCTCATGGAACACAATTGGACTTGCTCCTAAGTAGTCATGTGAACGCAGAATTACACTGCAAACCAACTAGGTTGACACTGCATTAGAAGCTGACTGCTCTGTCCCCTTGGGTCATTTAAGGACCAACCAAGCATTGGTTTCACTAGGACTTAGGTATGGATTGCCCCATAAACAGGGACTTTACCAACAAGCCAATTCACAAACTCAGATGAATTACAGCTATTTGGACTCTGTGGGACTGAACAAGCTTAAATCCAAATACTTTGACCTAATGGTATTGGTTGTAAAGTTGAAGTACTAGGATTCTAGGAGAGTTCTCCTTCTCACAACACTAGAATCAAGGGTATCCAACAAAACTGACCAGCAACAGATTTTGAACAGACACAAAGAAGCACTTCTTTACACTGTGCATAATCAGTCTGTGGAACTCACTGCCACAAGATGTGGTGATGGCCATTTGCTTCTCTGACTTTAAAAGGGGGTTAAACAAAAGGGTTGGATAACTGGATCTCTCTCAAGGACTACTAGTCAGGTTACCTCCAAAGTGCCTCTGAATACCAGTTGTGCTGGAGCAATAGGGAGACAGCTGTTGCTTTCATCTTCTGCTTCATGGTGGGCTTCCCAGAAGCACCCAGTAGGCTATGGCAGGAAACATGTTTTTGGAATAGATTTAGGCTGGACATTAGGTAACTACCCTGCACTAGAACCTGCTTTCATAGGATGGTAAGACTCATTCAAAGGAGGTATTCAAGCAGAGCAGGCAGTTTCCTGGTGGAGATTCTATATTATATAGGGTTAGACTAGATGACCTCGAATATACCTTTCAACTCCAGTCAATCCATTTACCTTTAGTGGCATAAATTTCAGCTTTAACATTCTACGTTGCTATGAAAAGATGGGCCTTTGGCCTAATCCAGCAGAACTTTCATGTTCTTATTTTACAACCAATTATTGCCCAATTTTTCATGTGCTCACAAATCATGCAGAGATGCAAGTTTGTGATTTCTGAAGCAGCAGTGTTAAAATGATCTCTGGGAGGGGAAAAAAAAGCAAAATTGGGAATCAATCTGCTCAGCGATCCTGATGTTTTATGTCTTTGGGCTCCCCCAAGCATCTAAATGCAGGTATTTTGAAGTTGGAGGCTTTTACTTAGCAAGCCCCCCCTTCAGGTAAGAGTGATGCAGTTAATGCATTTCAATGAAAACATTCCTGATAAAATCAACCAGGCAGACCCCCTGGACAGGGAAGACCAATGTTCTGCTTCAGCCTGGGACCAGGTGCATCTAATCTACCGTAATTCAGATTAGTTTCTATTCCTTTGGTAAGGGCACACTGATAGTGCAACTCCTCATTCAACTTTCCTGATGCAGCAATGTGCTTCAGGTTATAAAAAGTTTAGTGGAGATTGTAATGCACAGCTGCAAAGCAGGTGCAAAATTTAATTTTCCTGCCTACAACGAGTAAATAGATAATATGACAATGGGGTTATGGTGATTTTTACCCAATTGCACTACTTTATACAACAATGGGTTTATGTTACATTTTTAGTACATTATAGTAAACTGTTAAGGAGGCTGTGGTTAAAGGCACTGTGCCTGTTGATTTGAAGATCGGCAGCTTAATGGTTTGAGACCCTGGCGACAGGCCACTGCAACATGCTGGCCAGATTTCCACCTGTTGCATCCGTCAAGAGGACCCTGCCAGGAGTAGGAATAATGCTGTTAAGCTAAATACTAAACGACTTATAATCAAAATATCATATTTACTCAAATTTAATGCACCATCTAAAGCACACCCTAAATTCAGCTGAAAAGGTTAAGCATTAGATTCAAGTAAACATGGTAGTTCTGCAGCCTGATGTAGGATTTCAGTCTGAAGCAGGGAGGAGTCACAAAGACTACTTATCTCTACTTTATTGACTTGACTTTGAAAGCACCTTTGAGCCAGAACAGAAGACTCCTTCAGATCCAGAGTATGCATGACAAGTCAGGTGACATGAGATGGTGGCTATTCCTTGGCTGTTCCTCTTGGAGGAACAGGTCTTGTTGGAGTAGTATTCCTTGTGCCAAGAGATCCTCGCTGCCAGCAGTGAATATGCATGATGAAGAAACTGGTTTTTAAACCACAGTATGTTAAGAGTTGAAGGGACCTTAAAGGTGGTCCTTTTTGAGTCATTGATTTTCTACACTCAGGAAATGTTATTCAAGGAGCAGGAGTTGACTCAAGAAATACGGTCACCCATTCACAGCCCCACATGGAGCAGTTGAGAATTCAACCACCTATGTCACCCAGTGGGTCTCGACAGTTGTCCTTTGAATCAATTAAAGCAATACATTAAACACTTTACCAATGGATGCTTCCCTTTGTTTAGCAGGGTGAGAGTAACTATCCCTCTTTTCTCAAGCTCAGTGTCTTTTTTTTACCAGCTGTTTCCTGCTGATGTTTGTACTTTAGAGCCATTTTGGACAGGGAGCCATTTGGTATTTAATTTTATAAACCATTTTGTGAACT
The DNA here is from genome assembly GCA_030015325.1 of Cryptoblepharus egeriae. NCBI lineage: Eukaryota > Metazoa > Chordata > Lepidosauria > Squamata > Scincidae > Cryptoblepharus > Cryptoblepharus egeriae. Next base: position 18,141,645 of record JAREYC010000011.1, on the reverse strand, counting down.
GTTTTGCTATTGAAAAGTGGTATTTATTCCTGATAATAGCAGTAGATGTGTTACAGTGATCATGAGGCACTACCCTGCTGAAAGCGGAATTGCTGGAGTGGTGATAGGCTGCCATCCTAAAGACACTTTCCTGAGTGTAAGCCCCATTGAACACAATGGAGCTTACTTTTGAGTAGACATGGTTAGGATTGTGCTCACAGTTGGCTACTTGTGAGCCCAGCCCTATCATAACTGCACCAGAGAACCATCAAACGATGTTTGATGGTCAAATGATGTCTACCCAAATGATGTCTACCCAAAAGCATCGACTGAGGGTGAAATCCTAACCAATTTAGGCTGCATAACTCACCTGGAATATCTTCCTGTGGTGCTACGGGAAGGTCTATAATGCAGACAGCCAGCATACCTAGGTAGGTATGTGTGATTGTGATAGGTTTCTCCTGGACCATTCATGTGACATCACAGATGCTAAAAAACACTTTCCTGAAAAACTCACGAGTTGCTTTTGATTTCCTTTATTTTTCTTTAAGTACAATGAAGAATGTGTACATAATCCAACAAACTGCCTGCACATTCATACAGCCTTTTTTAAAAAAGGAAATTAGAACAGGGCTGTGAGTTGCTCTCCCATGACACCATATTCCCAAATCAACATTTTTTCTTAAATTCTCAAATGCTCATTTTTTTGAACTGTGCACCCTCAACCTCACCCACCCCAACAACATTCCTAAATTTTTGAAAAGGAGTTTCCTTCAGGAATTACCCCCTCTGGAAGTAGAAAGTCAATTGGAGAAACTGACGTATGTCAATTTCATCAGCCCACTGCTTTGTAACAATTTTGGGGTCCTGGCAGGAGCACAGAAAAAACAACAGTGATTCATCAAGCATTTTTCTACCCAAATCCTGTTCTGTTGCTGCATTAGTACAGTGATCAAGCTATCAGTGTTGGCTTACAATTACAATAAAGCTTCAGAGAAGTTATGCCCCAATCTCTGGTGAGGATGCTCCGATTCAAATTTTGTAAAGTAGAAGAAGTGAACACATACAAAAGAGACCCCTTTTATTATTAATCCAGCATGATTTTACTTCCCCTCTTACAATCCAACCCTTTGCCTTAAGAGCACTAATATTTGAATAAACAACACAAAAGGCACAGAAGTGTGTTGGCTGGAGGAACTGAGAAAGCATTTCATCTCTCATGCTTTTGTCCTCCACTAGCAGCCTTATCGCCTCTCACGGATAGATCTGCCAGTGTTTTCAGTCCTTACACAACAGGAAATCGACTCCTCCTCCTAGTAAAAAATATTAACAGACCTTCCTTCCTGGAAAGTGTTGCAAAATGTGGGCTCTACTACAAGCCTCACTGGTTTCAGAAGCATTGCTGATTTCTGCCTTTTTTATTTTTGAAAGAACCATTTTTCCCTCCAAGGACAGAGTTTAGATATCCATGTCGAACTGGGATTCCTCACCTGTGAAAGACAAAAAAAATCAATAAATTATAATTTATGATATAATCAATTTTAGCATGTTTTTGCAGTCCCAAGAAAGGCATTTATAAAGATACAGGTGGTTTACAGACCACAATATATCCCTGATTTCCCCAGATCTGATTCATACAAAAGAAAAACCACATTTGCTAGTTAAATCAGAAGTGGCTTCCTAAGACCTGTGGGGGCCTCTGTGGGTCTCAGAATCTCCAGAAGTCCTCTAAGGGGCTTCCTGCAGATCTCTGTATCCAAGGGGCTCATTATCTGTAGGCTGTGTGCCTAGCACTGGATGCCCCACAGATACCAAGATCCAACCTGTACAATAGGACACAAAAGCTGGCTTGTACTGGTGCCATCAAACATTTGTTCTATGTAACTAAGGCCAAAATCCAGAGTAACTACAGGGAGTCCTTGCTCTGGTGTAAGAACAACTTATCCTGGATTCCAATATGAATTTCCCATAGGTTTTCACAAGGTGGTGCAGTAACTATGGGTGCACGTAAAGTCTCTTATGTGCTCCTGTAGTTACTCTGGATTTAAGGGTAAGTCTGCAATCCTAACCATACTTTCTTGGGAATAATTACAACTGAACACAATAGGACTTACTTCTGAGTAGACTTTCTTAGTATTGCACTGTTCTCACTGACAGGCAAGGGTACCTTCAGAGCTTCTGAATCTTTCTCTGATTGAACATACAAAGTGGGAGCTGCAGAACCCACTTGGAAACATTTTTAGGGTCCCCAGATTCCTAGCCAATATCTTCAGAATCTTAGAAATATAAACTTTCCTATAGACTTAATACAACTCTATGGTAGAATGGAAAGTGATCAACACATGTACTTAATGGTCCAAATGGTACCTACAAACAGTTTAATATAAAACTGAATACATGTAAGCCTACAAGTAAACAAACAAAATGTTTATACCATATGTATATGGTATATGTATATACCAAATGTATATGTCATAGACAATCACTCACCCAAGCCCATTTTCTCCTCCTTGGTGTGGACACAACTGGTTTCAGTCCCAAGTTCCTCGGCGATTGGGGTGGTGACGCCGGGAATGTCAGGAAGATAGCGGGGTGGTGTTTTGGCAACCGGGGAATTGCGACACTCCATTAAAAACTGTCGGTTGTAAATTATACGTGTACCTAAGATGGAAATAGCCACAAGTTAAGGGAGATTTGCAGGGATAAAGGAATTTCTCATGGAATTTGGTCATTCCATGCCAAGTGGTGTAGGGCTGCCCACACGACCATCATGGATTTTAATGAAATTTTGTATGCAAAGTCCCACATGTCTCAAACGAACTTTTGTAAAGTTATAGCTTCACATGTGGAATAGTTATTGACATACAGCTGTTTGTTTGACCCCATACCACGTTGATGTACTATTAAGATTTTGGCAACTTTGGGACACAATATTTCCTCTGCTGTTTTTTTTCTAAACAAATGAAACTGAGCCAGCCTGTACAACTTTTTCTGCTCTATTCAATGGAACTAATAATAATTTTGGCTTCATTCATAAAGTAGGTAAATTGCAGCAAAGCTGACTAAAAAATTTCAAAAGTTTAATGTCATATAGCACCCACAATAATGTCAATATAACATTTCTGAATGTATAATTTCAGCCTCCTAGCTCTTTTCATTAGTGTACAAATTGAGTATAAAGTTGATGATTTTTGTAAAAAGCCCCAGAATAGGATTTTGCAAAAAAGTACTTTTTAGAAACACTTTCAAACGAAAGAGCATGTTTCAAACTTTCCCAAAAAGTGGGTTTGATTTTCCAACACAGGCATACAATGCCCGAAATTTAGGGACAGAGTTTGGAGACGTTGCTATTAACTAATAACTATTCCACATGTGAAGGTATAACTTTACAAAAGTTCATTTGAGACATGTGGGACTCTGCATGCAAAATTTCATCAAAATCCGTGATGGTCGTGTGGGGCACTTTTTCAAAAGTAGACCACCTGACCACTTGGAAACAAATTGCTAAGGGGGACTACAACACCCAATTGTTGCAATATAGAAAGGTCACAGGCTATATACCTCTTGCCTATATAGCCTGTGGCCCCACTGTCTGTGATTTCTACCCTCTCCCCATCCTTGCACATATGGGATTCGGGCCAGTTGTTTGCATATGGCAGGGGTGGTCATTCTCAATCCACATGACATATAATGTGCAATTCTCAGAAATATGCTAGCTGAGCCCTTTTTCCTCATAATCAATATAAAAGGCAAATATTTCAAGGTTTATAATAAAACTTTTTAATAAAAAATTTTCAAAGTTTATAATTACAGGATGGCCCTCATTATCTGCGGGTTTCCAATCTGCGGATTTGACACAACGTGGATGAAAGCCCACAAGTGGATTGATTCAAACCCAGATGGTATGCTGGAGGCTTCTAAAAGGCATCACATGTTTGCATCCAAGCTAGATCAATGAGAGTCCACTTTCAGTCCATCTTCCAAACTGTCTAAACTTTTCCCTGAGTGGCTCAAACTGGACATTACTAGCCCATCCCCTTGCAAGGGTATCAATGAGAGTGCACAGGAGCCACTAGGAGGAGCCCAACATCCATCCCACATCCAGATGCCATAGCACAGCAAAAAATATCCATGTTCTTGGCATGAAGACATAATAGAGAAGCAGCCAGAGTTGCAGAGAGCAACTGGCTTTCTCCCAGGTTTGCAACCTGAACTACATATATACCAACCAATCAAATACTGGGTCAGCATCCGCCTTACCACGTCCTCATGTTTCAAACAGGCTGCTTGCTTTATATTTTACATTCCCACATGTAGTTTGTGATTTCTTTCTACAGTGGATCTCATTTAAAAGTCTCTTAAACATAGGTGGTTTCTGCAGGAGTATCATTTTTAAAAGTTGGTCCCGGTGCTCAAAAAGTTTGGGAACCATTTTTTAATCTATGGCTGCCGATTTACAGCAGCCAAACAAATGCAAGAGTTTTAAGGGCACCGACAGTTCCGTTGTTTTCAAACTCCTGGAAAACACTGCAGATCTGGCAGGTTTCCATTCAGCAGGAGGCTGGCATTGAACTCACAAAGCCACCTGCTGGTTTAGACCGATGCCCAACATTAAACAACAGTTAATTAAGGTTTGCAGACCGTGCAGGACTCGGGCAGTTTGAGCAGCCACTGCTGGAGAACCCGTCTGGGTTTTCCTAGAAAGAACAGGACATTTTATAAGGGGTTCAGCAGAGAGCTCAATGTTGGTGGTACAGCCAGCGGCTCAAAATCCCACAGTGGACTGATTCAAACCCAAGGTTGGAATATTTTGAAATTACATCTACCCAGCCTTTCCATCTACAAAAATGGACTATGTGTACAAGATGAATTACAATCACAACAATACAAAGAAGCAGCAGCACAATGGTAGCAGTTGGTTTTCCCCAATCCAACAAAACACCAAAGGGACATTCTATCTATCTACAGTAAAAGTAAAAGTTGACCTTTACTTTTGTGACATCCACTGAAAGTGTCAGGTGAGTTAGAATGGACAAAATAAAATCTTTCTTTACCCAGCATGTCATTAACCTGTGAAACTCCCTGCCGCAGGATGTGGTGATGCCATCTGACCTGATTGCCAACGTGTTCTGTGGGATCACAAGAATGCTAGCTATGTCCACAAGGGTCCCAAAAGGAAGAACAAATTACAAATAGGAACCATCAACTGTCCACACTGCTGTCTGATACAAAACAACGGCAATAAGGTTCTTTTCTAACAAGGTTTTGCCCGATGCCTGAGCACAGCACACCTGCATTCAAAGGCTCAACGAGAAATTTCTATGGCAAAGGAAGTTTCAGTGGCAGAGGCGAGCTATCAACTTATGTCTCTTACAGACTGAAAAAAGCAGCTCCGCATTGGACAAATCAAGATGCACTTCCAGAAGGCCACACCACTCCCGCTTCCCTGTGCTCAGTGACTGATGTGATGCAATCGGGAAAGGGTCACATCATCTTCCAATATGCATGAGTGACACCAATTCCACAAGCCAGACTTAGAAAGTCAAAGGTTACTGTTGTTGGCACCACTTGAGAGGGAGTGTTAACTAATCCCTTGTTTTTGCCTAGGTCAGAATTTGGGACTAGCAGAGGTTTGAGGCTTATTTTTTCAATTAGAAGTTTGCCTTTTGCCAAAAGGAGAACCTGGGCAACTCACCTTATGAACATGATGCAAACATAATGCAGAGACACCCTATGCTTATGTACAGGCATCCCCCATTTATTGGACGGGTTAAGGACTGGAGCACCATCCAAAAGTGAAAACCATTGAAAAATAGATCCCAGTCTTTTTCAGCTTGTAAATGCAGAATGGCCACTAAAAAGACACAAATATCACTTTCAAAAGCCTAAATAATGCATATTTATTAACACACAGCCAAAATACATTAAAATTGCAGTAAAATGAACAAAGGCATGTGTGGACTATAAATGGCTTATGTATTTAATAATGGTTATTTACCAACGAAATGTATAAGGAAAAGCCAAAAACAATTTGATCACCAGGTTATATGCAAATCAACATTAGGGATGATAATTTCAGCCTTGAGGGGATGAAAGACTGAAACATTTGCTGAAAGGTCAAACTGAAGGGTGCTGAAAGAGCGGAACCGTGAGAAAATGGGAGACACCTGGATTTAGCTGTTAACACAACTGTAATGCACAGGTTGTGCATGATACATCTTCAATGGAAATAGCATCCAGGATGGTGTGGTGGTTCAGGAGTTAGAATTATGGCCCAATCCAATGCATGCCTACTCAGAAATAAGTCCCATTAGAGTCCGTGGGGATTATTCCCAGGGAACTGTGGATAGAATTGGGCTGCTAGACTTGAAAGATCTAGGTTCAAATCTCAACTCAGTCATGAAGCTTCCTGGATGAACAGGGGCTAGTCACTCTCTCTCAGCCTCACCTACCTCACAGGGTTGTTTTGAGAACAAAAGGAGGGGAAAACCTGATACATCACCCTGAGAATGGAGGAAGGGTGGTACCAACATGCATAAAATAATATGCCCTTTTCCATTTCTTACTCCATAAGTTTGGAATTGATTCTGTGGGTCTTGGATGTATGGCTGGAACGTATGGCTTTCAAATGCCTGTGGTTCTTGAGTCTTCAGAACAGAGATAGAAGGAAGATGCAGCAGATGCATTATATATAGTTGGGCAAAAGAACCTTAGATCCTACAGATAGCCAGAAGATGATTGGCACTGCTTTTCCTATAGATAATGCAAGTGAAACTGAGTGTGGTTCCAAAACTCATGTGGGTTGGCACCCATGGGTGTTAACATCCCATACTGTATCTCCCATTCGGCTTCAGACACTTGCAGCACAAGTGTTTGCATGTTTACTCAGAAGTGGGTCCTGCTAAGTTTAGAGTCCAATCCTATGCATGCCTACTCAGAAGTCCCATTACAGTCAAAGGGCTTACTCCCAAATATGTGAAGCTAGGATTGCAAGCTTCAGTCTCCCTAAAAAGGGAATTGATTGCAACTGTAGCCACTATGCACTACTGCCTTTCTCTCCTGAAACTATACCACCTCCTACTTCAAGCTTCTTCGCTCTTGCTGTTATCTTACTTCTGTAATGGAAGTATACTTCTCCTTTCACCTATGAAAACGGCTTTTTAGCAACGTTTAATGAACAGAAGTTGAGCAGGTGAAGATTGGCAGGGAGACGTAATCACAAGACTGGTTCCACCTGCATTTCTGATTGTGATGTTGTCACAAGAGCCATGCTGGGGCGGGGGGAAGAAGAGTGGTTGGCAGCACTAAATCCAAGGTATTACTGCCTGATCTTGCAGAACTACTTCTGCATTCAGGTGAGATGAAGGTATATCAATAATATATATATATTTATTTATAGGTAAAATGTGAACAGGCAAGCCTTTATCTGTTAAACATCATGTGTACAGCGGTACTTGGTGAGCACAAGGGGGTGACTTGAGCCAAGCTCCATGCAGGCTGGACAGATTTGGCTGGCGAGCTGCCCAGCCACGCTGTAGGGCAGTGTTTCTCAAAATATGGGTTGCAACACTTATGCATGGCAAGTCACAACCCGATGCACCCGTTGCACAGCAAATCATTCCTGGGAGCCACCAGAGGTGCTTCTGGGTTGTACTGGTTCTGTGACCATTTTCCTCTGCAGACTCTAGGAAGGTTGGCAGAAAGGACTTCTAGCCCTGGGATACCCTGAAAGCAGCTTCCAATGGCTGTCAAGAATGCTTTGTGGTGCAACAAGGCACATCAGAGGGCAAGGTGGGTCACAACACAAACACGGATCTAGGGAATATTTAACCAGTGTTTGTTCTTAGGTCCCCAGTGCCAGAACATGCAATTGCACAGTGAAGGGGATCACAAGATCAACTGTAAACCTTTGCTTTGGCACAGGTTCCATTTGCCTTACCTGAACCCTCCCAAGGAGAGCAATACTGGAGTTTACAATACAATCCTACTCATACAGAAGTCCCATGAAGTTCAATGGTGGGACATAGGTGTACGGAATGCAGCATATACGTATATGAAAAACCCACTGCACTATACAATGTATAGGAACTGTTAAAATGCATGGTATCAGAAGACAGACCAATTTATCAGGAAGGATTTAAACCAGTGGTTTCCAAACCTTTTCAACGGGTGGTTTGCTTGTCCTACTGGGCCACTGACTGTGGCTTCCCATTAGGGGCTGCAATCCAATGAATTGTACAGTGGAATGGGTTCCACTGGGTTACAGAGGATTTCCCAGGTTACAGAGGATTCCCCAGGGAGCCACATTAACTGCCAGCTTCACACATTACAGATATTCCAACGAAAGGAGATCCCTGAACAGAAAAAGCACAGGAAGTCTGTGCATATACTGTAATGCACAAGAAGGTGCATCACCTGGTACAAACATATTAGGAAGCGGCAGTGAATTGTGGCTTCCCAACATGTCCAAGGGAGAAGCTCCAGGGGATAACTGTCATGTATTTTTATGATCTCTGTGCAAGCTTCCCAGAGTTTACTGCCCTTTGTAGGAGAGCTACAACACATGCAACAGCAGTGTGTGTCTAACATAAGAGACACACATTGGGTTCACGTGGAGCTAGCCAAATCTCTGTAGGAGAGATTTCGACTTCTAGCTACTGTTGACAGTTCTGGAGTTGAAGGGGGGGAATACCCGGGCTGCAAGTTTTCCTCTGCCGACCTGCTGATGCAGCCTGTAGCATAAGGGGGTGGAGAATCACACCACTCAGGCTCATTTTGCCCAGTGTACAGTCAACACTTTCAGCGATTATGCAAGTCCTTTGCAGCCAGGGATAGAGAGCTCTGAACCGATCCCTCCCCTCTGAACAGCAGGCAAAGAATTCTAAGCCACATGGATCTCGTTCTATGGTGTTTACAAGCAGCCAAATTAACAGGTGCTTAAGAGATAAACCCACCCAGGAACATTATCTGGGGCCACAGGGGTGCAATTCTGGCGGGTACAAAAACAGCCGCGGTTAGGAGAAATTAGCAACTATTGTTATCTTATTACATCTCTTGTCAAAACACCCTGAGAACGGAAAAGTGGGTTCGTATTTTGAACTCTAATAAGAATTGCACAGTTGGCAGGAATGACTTGTCCCAGCACTCCTCGTGCCCAAGATGCTTGCAAACTTGAAATGCAATGGCACATAAAGGGGATGGTCATAGGCCTTGAACATGATGTGGCTAAGTCACTGTTGTTACTGGTACATGGCATGGACCTTTTCATAATGCAAGGTTTGGCCCGAAGACACCCAACATGTTTCAGCGGTGTGTCAACACAAAAGCACAAAGCGCTGTTATGAAGTGGGTTGGTTGACTGCCAAGGAGTCACACCGGACTAAAAACCAAACTGACAACAAACAGAGCCAGGCATGTCTGTCCTTGCCTTGCGTCTCAAGAGCTTGCCTTCGGTGCCCTGATCCCTGCAAGGCTCACAACACCTGTGCGCCTCGCACACTCGTCCTTGACCGGTATCTACAGCAGTTGTGGAGAAGTGCGGTACACACGGTAAACAGAAAGATATTGACACGCAAGCTGCATGTTCCAAATACTTCTCAAACAATGCTTTAAAAGTGCATGTTTATAACCAAGATATCTGAGAGCCATAGCTACTGCTCTCTCAAACGGTTAACATTAAAACATCCAGACACAAGAAACAGTGCTGGGTGAGTTTAACTTTATGTATGCAGGTCTTTTGCACATTTTTATCTGTGCAAAATGTCCAATCTAGAAAAAATAGCTCCTAAATGAGGTCATGATTTGGGGTGCAATCCTAACCAATTTAGGCCAGCACAATTCATCCATCTCAGTTCTCGTGGTGGCATGGGGAGGCTATTGCATGTCTGTGCACTGGCTTAACGCCCCTACCCCAGGAGTGACATTCCAAGCTACCACAGGACTTCTGCTGGCCTAACCAGGGGTTAGATTTAAATGCATGATTGAAAGCTGAAGGTTATGCATTTGAATGATATTTACTGAAGAAAGTCATAACAAAATCCCAAAACAGTTTGATCACCATGTCATATGCAAATCATCCCCAAGGAAGACAATTTTAACCTTTAGATCAGCAGAGAGAGGTTGAAAGAGCAGAGCAAGTGTTGAATGAATGAGTTCTGGGTTCCACTGCAAGACATACAAAATTACACAGGTGATATATAGAGCAGATAGAGGGATTTTCTTTTCCATTTCATACAACACCAAAAACAGAGTGCATCCACTAAAACTGAGAGTCAGGACAGACAAAAGGAAACTATTTCTATACTCAGTGTGTAATTAATCTGTGTCACACCACAGGATGTGACGGAAATTAGCCTAGATGGCTTTAAAAGGGTTTTGGAGAGATTGATGGTGGAAAGGTTGATAGGTTGTAAGCCATAGCGGACATGTGCAAACTCCAGTTGCAAGGGAGATGCAAGACATGATGCAAGGAAAGTCATGCGTCCTCCGCCAAGGCATCTGGTGGGCCAGTGTAAGATGCAGAAAGCTGAACTACATGGGCCTTTGGTCTGAGCCGGTGGAGCTCTTATGTTCAAAGTACAGTATTGTACAGTCAAAATCTTGTGATGCACCTATTTCTGATGAGAAGTGCGGACAATTAAAAACTCCACTTCCTTCAACATGTTCCTCAAGTCCAAATGAAGACCCACTGATGGATATTACCCAAATTAAAGACCTCACTTCCTCTATTTTGGAAGCCTTGCTTGTTTGGACCAACTCAGCATCAAAGCCATTAAATAAGCAGCTGTCGATCTCACACAACCTTTCTGCAAAAACAAACCCCCTGGAATGACAATATCAGCATTTATCAGATCCTGTCCTTTGCGCTGGCCAAAAACGCCACATTTTAAATTCCATGCATGCATACCCTGCTTCCCATAATGTTACGGTTGTGGATCTTCTATGGAGCAGCAGTAATGGGCGCGGAGAGGTGACAGATTGGGGCAAGAGTGCACTGGCTCTCATGCGCTGATCAAGCCATAGGGAAATGAATTAACTGTACATAGAAACTTTGGAAAATTTCTGCTCATGTTCACTGGAGCAATTAACCCATCCTTGTAACAACCACATACATGCATAACTGGAGCAGGAACAACAATTCATTCATCATGCCATTAAGCTTAACGTCATTAAGCAGGAAGTGATGTCATAAAATTAAAATTAAAGCTTTTAATTAATGTGGATGCTGGTGGGTTATTCTAGGGTGTGAGGATGTTTTAAAATGTTTTTAAATATATATTGATTTTTCATGTGCTTTTAACTCATGGTGTTAGCTGTCTTGGTCTGCTTGTGGAGAAGTAGGGTATAAATCCTACAAACAAACAAACGAACAAATAAAAGATCAGCCAACACATTTCCAATCCATTAGCTGGAAATAGCTAGTGGAAAATAAGCAGTGGAATATATTTTCAAGATATGTAAGAGGACAATTATCATATGGATTACCTTCTCAGCAGTGAAAACTCTGCACAGCTCAGAAGCTGATGGTAGTGCTGGGATAACTGGAAAAAGAGCTTTCACAGCCCTTATCTGGCCCTCTATCCTTATTTCTGACACCTGCCTCTGATCATCAACCTCAAGGGTTACTGTCCTCACCCTACTCAGGAAAACCACCCCAGAATAGGGATGCCATATGTCCCCCCCAAAAACAGGGACAATCCCAATTTTTGGGAATTGTGTTCACATACTAGCAAATGGGACAGACGGTCCTGTTCCAATTTTGTGGAAGAGAATTATGGCAACCCACATACCCCCACAGCTGTTACAATTTTTTTAGCTGGTGTCGCACAAGAACAGAGCAAGCCAAACAGTCCCCAAATTGCTTGTTCAAATAAGATCTGATCTCGCTTGCTCCTCTGTCCTTGTTCCTATCAACACTCAGGCTCTCATATGAACCCACCACTGTCCATACAGTTCAGTTCTTCCTTGTGTCCTATATAGATACACTACAAAGCCAGACTGCTCTGGACCCCAGCAGCCCCAAACACACCATATGTTAAGGGAAGCTTGTAGGGCTGGGGAAAATGCAAAGAGGGCAACAAAAGTTATCAGTGGATCTTCCTAGAATATTTGAGGCTTTTCAATTGACAAAATAGGTGGCCAACTGCCTGATCCTATGCAGGCTTATTCAGAAATAAGCCCCATTGCGTTCAATAGGATTCCCAGCAGAGCAGCAATCCTATACATGCTTATCTGGGAATACGTTCCATTATATTCAATGCATACTTGCACTGTAAGGGTGCAATAAGGGTACAAAAATGTCTGAACATGTGCAGACCATAAACATAATAGAATTTACAATCAATACTGTTTGTGACAAGAATATGGAGTGCTCACACTACAGGAAGTACCACAAAAAATGCTCCTTGTATTCACATTGTGTGTCTCCGGTTCTCACTTCACAAGCCCACAATGTGCTTGCTTTCTCAGCTCTGCACGTAAAAACGTCTTGGAGAAAAACATTTGGATTTCAGGATAGCAATGCCAGTTTACAAATCATTATCCACCAATGCAGAATCTTTCCCCTCTCAATCCCAAATGCAGCTCTCAATCCCAAATGCAGGGACAGTGGTGGTGCAGTTAAACCACACGGCGGATGCTCATCAGAACTCTTGAGCAGTTCAGAGGCTCATTAAAAATCACTTTAAAACATTTTTTAAAATGGAACAGGTCCAAGTCCTGTGTGCAAAGGGTGCCTGAACTGTTGAAGACACACACATCCGTATGTAGCAACCCAGTAAGGCTTCTCCCTCCTCAAGAGGGCACTCTGCGCGTGCTCAGACACACTCTGCCCAGGCAAAATCTTCCACCAATAAAATATGAAAAATATTAACTAATCCAAGTCCTAACTTGCAAGACTTTGGCCACAAGACCAAGCACTCAGCACAGTCCAAATGCTCCACCAATTAAGGATCAGTTGTGAGTGCCACCTGTAAGCAGCCTCCAGACCCCTACATGCAGGAGGATCTCAGCACATGCTCAGAGACACTCAGGCCTTCTTACGCTCTGATGCATTCTAATGCACTGGACTCAAGACACACCCATCCCATATGCAGCAATCTAGTGGTGCTTCTTACTAAAGTGGGCACCCTGTGTGCCCTTAGATGTACTCTGCACAGGCAAAATTCTCCAACAATCAAAGGAACAGGCACAAGTCCTGCCTACAAGGAGCCCTTCCAGGTCCTCAAACACAACTGGACTCTCTGCACATGCTCAGAGGCACTTTGCCCTTATTGCATTCTGATGCAACGTTATGCACCAAACTGAACAGATTTGAGTCCTGCTTGCAGGGAGCATGTTTTGGCCTCCACACCCCTGGAAACAGGACCCTCTGCACATGCTCAGAGTCCCTCTATCCTTGTTGCACTGCAATGCATCATAATGCACTGAACTGGACAGATGTGAGTCCTGCCTGCAAGAAGACCTGCTTTGCCCACCAGACCCCTATAAGGACGACCCTCAGCACATGCTCAGAGACACTCCGTGCTCGTTACACTCAGATGAATTCTGATACATTAAACTGGGCAGTTGTGAAACCTGCTTGCAAGGAGCACGCTTTGGCTTGCAAACCCTGAAATGAGGAGGACCCTCTGCATGTGCTCATAGACACTGTCATTGCTACACTCAGATGAATTCTGATGCATTAAACTGGACAACTGCTAGTCCTGTCTTCAAGGAACCTGTTTTGGCCTCCAGACCCTTGGAAGCAGGACTCTTTGCACATGCTCGGAGAGCATGTGTTGCACTCCAATGCATCCTGATGCACTGAACTGGACAGGTATGTGTCTTAGAGCCCTGTTTTGGCCTCTAGACCTCTGGAAGCAGGAGGACCCTCTGCACATGCTCAGAGATACTCTGGCCTTCTTGCACAAGCAGGGAGCAGGACACTCCCCCTCAACCAGCCCATGCATGCATGCATGCATGCAGCCGGACCTGGAGCCCTGCACCCCCTGCATGCATGCTCACCCCCTGGAGTGGTCCCGAAGACGGTGCCCCCAGGGGTGGTGCTGTAGTCTCCAGGAGGCAGGGGGGCCCCCTCGGCCAGGTTCAGCCTCTTGACCGGCCCAGGGATGTCCCTGCTCTGGGTCTGGTAGCACCCAACAGCTGACATGGCTGGTGCAGTGCAATGCAATGCAGCACGCGCACCACGAGTACTGCTGTTCCTGCTGCTGCTGCAGCTGCTGCAAGGAGACTCCGCACGCGCACACCAGCCAGCCTGCATCCCCGGGAATCCTCGGCCACGCCCACGCGCAAAGCACCAAGGGAAATGTAGTCAGGGCAGGTCAAGGGTGGAATTTGCAGGAGATGGGGAGAATCTGTACCTCCCACCCCTGTGCAAGGAGACCAGCAGCACAACCACCTCAGCAGCAAATGGGGCCATGCATTATATTTAACGACCATTAAAAAAAGAATAATTGCGGAATTTGGTGCAATAATTGCAAAAAAAATCATGCATGCAAAAGTTGTGCATAACTTTTTAAAAAATGGTGTGCAAACAGGGTGACAATTTGTCCTCTTCTTCCAGGACATATCCTTTTTGTGTCATGCAAAAAGTGCACAACTGTAAAAAAGTAGTATTCAACAGGGTGTCCCATATGTCCCATGTCCTCTTTGTGTCCTTTTTGTGTCATGCAAAAAATTGTGCACAACTGTAAAAAAAGTGGTATGTTAACAGGATGACCACATGTCCTCTTTTTCCAGGACATGTCCTTTTCATGTCCTTTTTGTGTCTTGTAAAAAGTGCACAATTGTTAAAAAAGTGGTATGTAAATAGGGTGTCCTCTTTGTGTCCTTTTTGTGTCATGCAAAAAATTGTGCACAACTAAAAAAAGTGGTATGTTAACAGGATGACCGTATGTCCTCTTTTTCCAGGACATGTGCTTTTCATGTCCTTTTTGTGTCTTGTAAAAAGTGCACAATTGTTTAAAAAGTGGTATGTAAACAGGGTGGCCTCTTTTTGTCTTTTTTGTGTCATGCAAAAAATTGTGCACAACTGTAAAAAAAGTGGTATGTAAACAAGTGACCATATGTCCTCTTTTTCCAGGACATGTCCTCTTTGTGCCCTGGAATATCTTCATTGTCCTCCTTTTTCTTGTGAGCAGGCAGCACATCGCCTTCTTGGAATTCACAAATTATTTTTAATAAATTATACAGGCATCCCCCACTATTGGACTGGATAGGGACAGGAGAACCATCCAAAAGTGAAAACTGCAGAAAAGTTGGACCCAATCTTCTTTAGCTTGCAAATGCAAATTGGCCATTAAAAAAGGACATAAATATTACTTGCAAATGCCTAAACAACACATATTTATTAACATATTTGTTAATGTGACTTTAGTCTGCGGAACACCTTGCCACAGGTTATGGTGATGACATCTTGCCTAGATGCCTTTAAGAGGATTGGACAGATTTCTGGAGGAAATGTCCACCATGATGGGTATGCGCCACCTCCTTGTTTTAGATGTAGGCTATCTCAGAAGGCAGGATGCAGGGATGGAAACCAGGAAGCGGGTCTCTGGTTGTCTTGCATGCTCTTTGAGGCATCTGGTGGGTTACTTGTGAGTTATAAAAAGCTGGACTGTATGATCCAGAGGGGCTCTGCTTATACTCTTATGATTTCCTCTCCCCCACTCGGAGTGTAAAGTGATACAATTCATTCCACCACTTGTGTACATGCACACCCAGTGTGCAATGCTGATTTCCATTACTGTATTGGTAGAAGGAGTTTCATCCTTGTGTGTGTACATGTGTGTTTTCTCTCTTTCCATTTTCTCTCAGCCAAAATCCTTAAAAGAGAAACAAAAACAGACAGCAAGTTCCAGAACAACAATCTTTCACAATTGTTTCTCATCAACTTCTTAGCTGCTTTGGCAGATAATGCTGCTAATAGTTCACAAAAACATCACAATCAGGAGAAAAGCAAATGTTGAGTCCTTCAGTGAAACCTGCTCATTTACTGATAACTCCATGCAGACCGTTTGATCTTATGCAATCCACTCTTATTCCCAGAAGTTAGACCTATAATGTTCCAACAGGTTTTTCTCTGAGGTCTGTTGCACTGTTTGTTCAGAATCTTGTCCAGAATCTGACCCCAAGACCTCTCACCCCCAATTTAAGACTCAGACCTCTTTAGACCAACAATCATAACTAAAGTATGACTCTGAAGCTACATATTCCTGGAGTATACCACATTGAACAACATGAGACTTACGTCTGTGTAGACACGCTTTAGCATTGTGCTGTTATTGACATATGTAGATTGAAGCTGGCACTAGTTCCACACTTTGGTTATGATCATATACACAGACCTAACCAGGAGTAAGACTTATTGAATCAGTAGGACTTGCTACTGAGTAGACATACTGAAGACTATTTTTTTTTCAATTTAAGGCATGGCCTTAGCCCTTGGTTCTTGTGCCACTTAACTGTTGTTGTAGGTGTGGGTGACCATTTGTCATAACTGGAAAATAATTAACCTCCTAACTGTCAGTTGCCACAGACTGCCATGGACCTATGGAAAGAAAGTGGGGAGATGTTGAGTGAATGGGCCTAATCATATTTATGCCCACCACCTGACCAAGAACAGCCATATGGAACCGTATGGAAAGCCTTAAATAGACCGTGTGCTGGGGTAGGAAGATCTAAGGACAACCTGAGGAAGTGGGGGTTGGACTAGATGACCTATTAGGTCCCTTCCAACTCTATGTTTCTATGAAATGGAGATACACCATGAAATGTGGATGAGCTGTGTGAATGTGGAGAAGAACAAACCACTGGAATTGGTGGCACAAACCACATGTGTTCCAGTGCAAATGGTGCCCTTTTTATACAAAGGAAGATCTTATGTTGGCAAGACAAAATGCTATCAAGGTGGATTGGTTTGGGGCAAATAACATCTAGTTAACTTCCCTATAATGTTCTTTGGAAAAAATTTTACCTGTGTATTTTCTTCTGACACAAATAAAGATTTAGCGCAAATTAGGAATGTGATTGAGAGCACAAGCCTAACCATGCCTACTCAAAAGTAAGTTCCAATGTGTTCAATGGGTCTTACTCCCAGGAAAGCATGCTTAGAATTCCAACATGACTGTAATAATTTAAGTCCTGGCACAAAAAGTGTGGAGGACCACCGATATAAATAATAACACTGATAATAATCACACTGGTAACTTTCAGTGTCATCCTAAAAAGGCAAAAACAGGGATGTCAGAAGCCTAGTGATATATATCAGCCTCATATGCCTTGGGTCAGATGGCAGAGAACACGGACTGTTCTAAGAGGATGACATGGAAATGCCACCAGCTGACCTGCCATAATACTGTCACTTCCAAGGTGATTCTCCCCTCCTCCGTCTCTGCAGGGAGCATTGACATTAAGCTTGTAAGGACTTGGGGATGTGTCAGTGATCAGTTGGCACCTTGTGATCTTTGTCCCTTTCAAGTTTTTAAAACAAAACTTGTTTTTCCAAAGGAAAATGTTTAATGGGTTTTTATTTCAGCAGTCCCCTTATTATGTAATTATTGCTTGGGTGACAGGTCTTTAGTCTTTCCCTGTCACCTTTGTGGCCCAGCCTTCTTCATGTAGCCCTGAAAGACTTGGCAGTGTGTGGGTGGTCTTATCTGGGTGGCTTCTGGTGTGAAAACCTGGGCAGGGTGAGAGTTTGACACCTCCTGTTTCCTCCCCCCAGAAGGCCTTGCACTTGCGGATGACGTTCACCTGTTGAGGGGCAGGATTGGGAAGAATCAAAGGAAGGCACCCCTTGAACAACATCTCCCTCAAGGAAAGTGAAGGAATAACATTAGGGACAGAGACAAAATGGTACAGGGTCCACTTCCATCTCTGTCAGCTCCTTCACCTTCCAAGGTGTTCCTGTTAGTCTTGTAAAAATGGAGGCCACTTTCAAGTGGACCACCTTATAGTTGAAAGAGAAGGCCACCTTGGAGTTTCAGAGACGTCTTCACCAGGCCAATAAATAAATATCCAGAACAGGGTTGGAAATGCTGCAGTGAGGCTTCTAATGCAATTCTAAGAATGTCTACTCTGATTGTGTTTACTAGTACTTACTCCCAGGAAAGTGTGGTTAGGATTGCAATCTTCTTCTTACTGGTGAGTGGTGGATGTTCCTTGCAGGTTCTCAGATGACTGGACCGGAGTGGAGAGGAGCACCTGGGCTGTAATCCTAATGACATTTTCCTGAGAGATATGCTGCAATGCTAAAAACACTTTCCAAGGAGTAAGACTCATTGAACACAATGAGTAGACGTGATTAGGTTTGTGCTCTAAGACCCATTGAACACAGTGGTGCTTTCTCTTGAGTAGACATGGTTAGAGTTGTGCTCTCCTTGAGTCATTACTAGAGGTGGGAGAAAACAATTTTATTTTTAAATGAATTTTGGTGTTTTCCAAAGGCAAAAAAAGAAAAAAATAGCAGTTACATGTTTTTATTCAAATTTACATTATAATTCTCTTTCTACAATATAATTCTATTCCTACTTTTCTATAATTCTCTTTCTATAATTCAAGTTTACAATTCTCTTTCTATAATTCTCTTGTGTGTAAGTGTGTCTGCATCATCTGGCCAACATTTCATGTCAATCAAGGAAGCTGAGGAGAGGGAATTGTCATTCCAACTGTCAACATTCCAGCTATCATTGAAAATGTGGGGAGATGCTGGAAAGGTGGGTGGTATTTTACTGATGAATGTTGGTATGTTGAACCTCCGCAAGCAACAGATGCAGGCTATTATTAGTCAATTCTAATTGCTTTAAAAAGTGTACTAGGTAGGTGATCACAGGTGCAATCCTAACTTAGGCCAGCATAATTCATTGCTCATCCCAATTCCGTGGTGATGTAGGAGGCAAGCGCATGTCTGTATACTGGCTTACCCTGCCAAGAATAGGGCAGAAGTGACACCCCCAGGAACTTTTGTGACACTCACAGGTCAGCATGAATGTGCTGGGGCTTAGGCCAGCCTAACCGGGTATCAGGATTGCAAATATAGATGGTATTTTGTCAGCAGATGAAGCCACACAGTCAACTCCCCATTTCAAAATAATTTTTTTTAAGTTTTACTTTTTACAGATTTTGTGGCTTTTTTAAACAGAAATAAGAAGTACAGAAAATGGCATTATGTGTTTTTATTTTGTTTTCATTGTTCTCTCATACCTCTAATCACTACAAATATTTTCTTACTCTTTTTAAGCTGAGAATTCAGGTCTACTGGTAATCTTCAGTATGATAATGGGGTGTTCTAACTGTGCCCTGTTATTATCTATAGTGTTTTAATGGCATGGGCCTCGCTTGCACTCAGAATCAAGTGCTTACCCTCCTAACAGGGCTAAGAAACATCTTTTAAAGTGTTGACAACGCAATCCTAACCCCTGGTTAGAGCAGCATAAGTCCTGGCACAAATCCTGTGCTGGTCTAGGGGTGTCGCAAAAGTGCTGTAAGATACTTCTGAGCTACTTCTTGGGGTGGGGGTTAGACAGACATGTGCTGGCCTTCCCATGCCACTGCAGGAACTGTGAGATAGGTGAGTTTTGTTGGCCTAAATTGGTTAGGATTGCACCCCTACTCTCCTATACTGAGCAACAGTGCTACAGTGGTAAATGTAAAATTGCTGGAGAATATCATGTCTGTCTAACAATCACACACTGCTAAGACAAAACAGCAACAGATATCTACTCTGGCTATATTCATTGAAGCGTTTTCTTCTGCTGCCACTTCTAGCTCAGAAAATTACGGTATTTCATGTAATGATCAAGCCAATTTCATTCATTTTCACGGTACACATGAAATATGTAAATGTACATGAAACATTTAAATATGAAAATTACAATTTCATTCATTTACAGGGTGTAGCTGTTCCCAACCCTGCAGCTTTCTAATCCTGTGAAAGGTAACAGAAAACAAAGGCTCTTCATGGGGAAAGAAAGTTCCAGCCACCACTGAGGGACATGGTGGCTGGAACTGTACATCATGTGCCCTCATTATGGAGACTCTCCTCATTGACATGATATTTGAAAAGATCTCTGAAAAAGATACAGCCAGGTGAGCCCAGCTGTAGGATGAGCAGCCCTGAGCTCAGGGCATCACACACAATTCATCTTCCCTCTTCCCATTTACCACTTACCATTTTAATGGTAAATACTGTCTAAAAATGATTACAATACTGTAATATAATACCAAATAATAAAGAAAATACAAAATATAAAGAAAAAATAAATAAATTAACATGCACTCAGTCTCCCAGGTCTCTCAGGCTGTAATCTGTGAGCCAATTGATTATAATGGGGCTTACTTTAGAGTAGATATGAAAGGCTAGCAATGCAATCCTATTCATGTCCGCTCAGAAATGAGTTCCATTGAGTTCAATGGGGCTTAATCCCAGGAAAGTACTTTTAGAATTGCAATCTAGGTCTCTCAAACTCATTTCCATTGCCCCCTTACCTAGGAGTGAGCCCCATTGACTGAAGTAGGCTTACTTCAGAGTAGAAATGCATAGGCTGGTCTCTCAGGAGAGGCTGAGCAGGTGGAGCACCAATTTCCCAGCATTGGCATAGCAGTATCAGTGAGCAGGTGGAGCACCAAAACTGGCCATATCCTGGCCGGGACAATTTTATTTGCTTGTATTGCAAGACAAAAATTTATTAGAAATGTTTGGTTGTCTTGCAAAACGCTGTCAATCCAAGTTTTTACTGTATTGCCTATTATTAAATTTAAAACTATTACATATAATTTATGAATAACAAGAAGGATCATGCTGCCTACTCACAAGAAAAAGGAGGACAATTAAGATTTTGTTCCAAGACATAAGGCTAAATAAGAGGACGTGTCCTGGAAAAAGAGGACATATTGCCCTGCATTGTAGTAAAGCCCAGAAAGAACCAGTAACAGCATCTCAGTTGGTAAAGGAGCCTTTGCTGTCACCTACAGGTGAAAGGTGTGCATTTGTTTTTTTTCCTGCAGAAGGAGTGTCTGTTGCCACCTGCTGGCCAGGCTTGACATTAGATTTTATTTAAATTTATTGTAACTTATTATAAAAGTTATTATTCAATTTATTATTCAATGTAATACTACTGTATTACATATAAAATTAATAACTATTATGTATAATATATTATTTAGAAGAAGGCTACATGCTTTCTGCTTACAAGGAAAAGGAAGACAATGAAGAATTTTTCCCCAGGACACAAAGCTAAAAAAGAGGACATGTCCTGGAAAAAGAGGACATATCTTCACCCTGGCCAAGGGATGATTCCTGTTATAGATCAGGGCCATGGTCACAGCAGCATGCAATCCCCAGTGACCAATTATCCATCTAGTTTTCTGTGGCTTAAAGAGCACAATTCTAACCGTGTCTACTCTAAAGTAAGCCCATTGTGTTCCATGGGTCTTACTCTCAGGAAAGTGTCTTTAGGATTGCAGCCATAGGGTGCAGTCCTAACCAATTTCCCAGCATTGGCATAGCAGTATCAGTGGGGCATATGCTGCATCCTGCAGTTGGGGGTCAGTCATGGAGGACTTCTCAAGGTCAGGCAATGTTTGTTCCCTTACTTTGGGGTTACATTGCCCTTACCCCAAAACTGGAAAATTGGTTAGGATTGCCATAGTATCTCTCGTGGTCTTTTGCCTTCAAATACCGGTTGCTCCTTCATTTAAATTCCTACCCTGATTCTCTTCTGCTTGATCTTTTAAAAGATCCTTATAGTTCTAATTGGGTTAGGCGCCTCGAAGCCAAACCCCAAACTTTGGACCTTACCCTTGAATCATTTGCTGACGTTAGCCTCAATCAGGCCCACTCTACTATTAAGACCAAACTCTGGGAAACTGAATCCCAGTTATTACTCTCCACCATCAATCCTACTTGTTCCCCTTTTGGCCTTCCTCCATCCTTTGACCATGTCTCCAACTATTTTAAGGAACTAATCAACCCCAATAAGAGACAGGCCTTTATGCTTGCCAGATTTAACATCTTCCCCTCCATTGTCCTTGTGGGGAGGTTTCAAAGCATACTGCTAGACAGCAGGATCTGCAATCTCTGTTTCATAGAACCTGATGTGATGGTTCATATTCTGTGCTGCTGCCCTGCTCTCCAAGCTCTTCATGATCTCTTTTTAGGTTCAATCCTCCCTACTCTTTCTGGATCAGCTACATTCCTTTTTGGATGACAATTCTACCACTATCAACAACCTGGTTGTGGGACATCTACCATGCCATTTAGTACCTCAGGCCATCAAGAATCTCATCACCTGCATTATTCAGAGTCTGATTGACATTGCCCAAGGAGAACAAACCAGTGTTGGATCTTTGGTTCCCCCCTAAAGTTGCCATAATTTGGTTCCACAAAACCAGGACAGGACCCCCCTGTCAAACTTGCAGTATGTGTGGACGCAATCCTCAAAGACTGGGACAGTCTTTGTTTTCCGGGACATATGGCAACCCTACTCCACCCTGATTCTACCCACTGTTTTCATCAAGTGAGCAAAACACAAAAACGTAACAGCCAAAATGATGGGAATAGCAATGCACCTGGCCCACTGGAAAAGTCAAGGTCTGTATTAACAAAAGCTTGGTGGAAACCAACTTGAAAATGACAGCATTTATTCCCCCTGCCTCCAGCTGTGCGGGCAAAGAAGCCTGGGAGAAGAGAGGCACTTTTCCAGCTGCCTTTTATATGGTTGCTGCAAATTAGTTTTGATAGCAGGCTTTGAAATACAAAGACCAAAGAAGAATACAATTGTGCTGTGCTCGGCAGGGTGAGCCAGAGCAGACAGACTGATGCAATTGTGCCTCCAACAGAGTAGCAGGAGGAGGATGCAGAGTGGTTCGGTGAGCCGTACATGCACCCTCCTGGAATTTTGTTTCAGGATGAAACACCTCTTACAATGAAGGATGAATTAATTCTTACTACAGAGCTGAATGGGAGAGGAGTTGCTGTCCAACCCTTTGCATCCCACACAGAAGTGTCCTCCTTTGGGCACTTCCCCCCAAACAAAAGTGAATGCCCACATATGGGGTGTTGTGGTGGGGGAATGTGGACTTTGTTGCTCTGGCAACAGTGCCTACACTCTGTTTTGTCGTGGCACTGAGGATACAGTGCCCCATGCAGTACAGCATGCAGGAAATATCATGGGGGGCTGTTCAACCAACCATGAGGGTGGTTGCCTTCCTCACATTGATTTCTTCATGTTGATTCAGAAAGATCGGAAGCCAAAGGGCCTTCAGGGGCATCACTGGGGTGTGTGCAAACCACACTGGGGCATACCTTGGGTTATGTGTAACACCTTTGGGTATGTGTGACACCATTACAGGGTAAAATTGTGAAAATATTGGTATTTTCAAATAATACCATCATGTCATATATTAAAACATGGCTATATCTGTATTCTATCAAAAGTTAGCGCTAAATAAACATAAAAGGAAAACTCAGTTGCTTTACATAACAAAAAGAGAATTTCTTTAATTCAAAACTGACAAGTGGGACTGACAGAATAATCCTAAACCCTGGTAAAACAGGCACAAGTCCTGGCTTAACTCTCATGCTGCCTGGGGTGTTGCAAAAGTGCAGTAAGTGCACAGAAATGTGCTGGCCTCCCCAAGGCACTGCAGGAATGGGAAGATGGGGGAGTTGTGCTGGCCTAAATTGGTTAGGATTGCGCCCTAATTGTTTTAAGAGCCAATGAGAGGTTATTATGACACAGAGGGAACCAAATAAATCAGTGGGCATCAGCAGGCATTGTGCACCACCAGTGGGCGCTGGATATATGCAATTGGCTCGACGGCCACACTCAAAAGGTTTTAGTAAA
This sequence comes from Cryptoblepharus egeriae, assembly GCA_030015325.1. Taxonomy (NCBI): domain Eukaryota; kingdom Metazoa; phylum Chordata; class Lepidosauria; order Squamata; family Scincidae; genus Cryptoblepharus; species Cryptoblepharus egeriae. Next base: position 18,117,820 of record JAREYC010000011.1, on the reverse strand, counting down.
TGGTTCTGTGTCAATCTGGAGGTTGGTTTCAAAAGGGGTACCCCAGGGCTCTGTCTTGGGCCTGGTTTTCTTTAATATTTTCATCAATGACTTGGAGGAAGGGATACAGGGAAGCCTGATCAAATTTGCAGATGGCACCAAGCTGTGAGGAGTAGCAAGCACAACAGAAGACAGGAGAAACCTCCAGGAGGATCTGGATAAACAAGAATTCTGGGCTGTAAATAGAATGAATTTCAACAGGGAGAAGTGCAAGTTTCTGCACTTAGGAAATAAAAACCCAAAACACAGGTATAAAATGGGGGATACTTGGGTGGCGCAAGTGGTTAAGACGCTGTGCCTGTTAACCAGCAGGCCAGGATTCGAGACCCGGGTCGGCCCCACAAGACAGGGTGAGTTCCTGTCCTTAGCCCAGCTCTGTGACGCAGCTGGATCCAATTGGCTCTGCCTATCCATTGGACTAATTCAGTGGCGTGGAGGGGGGGATTTGCTGCTTGGGTAACAGCCTATCCTCCATAACAATATGGAGGCTTTCCATATTGTTGGAAACAATACCCAGGCTTTTGTGCTTCACATGCAGCGTATGCAGCACAGAGCATGATACCATAGTCTTTCAAGACTGACAGAGGCCTGCTGCTTTCACTTACTTGGCTTGGCAGCACAACATGTGAGCGGGATCTTGGAGTCGCCGTGGATCACAAGCTGAACATGAGTCAGCAGTGTGATGTGTCTGCAAAGAAGGCAAATGCCATTTTAGGCTGCATTAAGAGGACTGTAGTTTCCAAGTTGCGAGAAGTTCTAGTTCCTCTTTATTCTGTGTTGTTTACACCTCACCTTGAGTACTGCTTGAGTACTTTTCATTTCTGGGCACCTCAGTTTAAAAAAGATGCAGCCAAACTGGAGCAAGTCCAGAGGAGAGCGACAAGAATGATCAGTGGGATGAAGGGAAAGTCTTACGAGGAAAGATTGGGGGAACTTGGGATTTTCAGTCTGGAGAAGAGAAGGCTGAGGAGAGACATGATTGCCCTCTTCAGATACTTGACGGGCTGTCATATGGAGGAAGGGGCTCATTTGTTCTTAGCTGCCTCTGAAGGCAGAACTAGAACCAATGGGTACAAACTGCAAGAAAGGAGATTTCAGTTGGATATCCGGGGAAAAATTCCTGACGGTTCAGGCGGTTCAGGCAGTGGAACAGATTGCCAAGGGAGGTGGTGGACTCTCTCTCACTGGGGATCTTCAAGCAGAGGCTCAATGAGCACCTGTCGGAGGTGCTCTAGGAGGATTTCATGCTACAGTCAGGGGGTTGGACTAGATGACCTACTCAGTCCCTTCCAACTCTAGGATTCTATGATTTCTATGATCTCCATCAGATGCCGCACATTCTTACCAGGCACCATAATGAAGACACAAAAGATTTTCATACTCCTGCTTTTTCAGATCCCTGACTATTTATGATCAAGCCTAGCACACCCACCCATGCCAATAGCTGAAATATCTTCAAGAGAAACACACCTGTTTTCTTTTGACTACACGGTGTCCATGTTGCTGACAAGTAGAGGAAAGACAAAGCAAAACATCATCTGGTTTCAGTTTAATTGTTCATGGATGGTCCATGAATTCTCCTGCTGAAGCAAATGTATTAATTTTTCTGGTGACACAAGACTGCTTGTCTTGCCTTGAGTTTTTCCACCTGGTTGATCAGTTGCAGTCAGATACTGATTGAAAAGCAAAAATAAGACTGAGAAACTGGGAGTCTTATGGGAGAAAGAATACGAAAAATGTGCTTCTTAAGCTGTGACTCATTATATACACATTTGGGGAGAAACTTTTTTAGCATGTCAGAAACTTCAGATCAGCGCTAGTAACTTCTAGCATCTGACAAAAAAAAAAATAAACCAGCAAATTCTTTATGACCTTCGACTAGTGCCTGCAAGAGAAAAGCTTTGATTGGAAGAGCAAATTCTGCACAGTCAATCCACAGGTTTATTTCCAGTTAGGGAAGGTGTGGGGATGACCACCACATTGGGAAGGTGACACCAATACTGACCAGTATATTTTTAATCTTGGTATTTTTGAATAATATCATCATGATGTATATCAATTGATTTATAATTTCATGCAGAATTCAATGAAACAAACCATGTTGAACCGGTGAGGGCAGTTCGGCAGTGGAACAGATTGCCAAGGGAGGTGGTTGACTCTCCCTCACTGGGGATCTTCAAGGAGAGGCTCAGTGAGCACCTGTCGGGGATGCTGTAGGAGGATTTCCTGCGGCAGGCAGGGGGTTGGACTAGATGACCTACTAGGTCCCTTCCAACTCTAGGATTCTATGATTCTATGATCTCTATTCTATCAAATATCATTGCTAAAAAAAAATCCACTTGGGGGCTGGGGTTGAATAATGGTTAGACCATGCCCACCACTCGGGGTGTTATCGTGTCCACTGCATGGGAGGATACCAATCATGGGGGTGACGTGCTAACCTGGATGATGCCAATTACAGTGATGCCACTGCTTCTGGGTAATGTTTCATGTCTCTCCTTTATCCATCCTTTCCTAAGAACATTTATTTTGTAATGACACTGTTTTAAGAATCCACATTTGGACTTGTACAAGGAGGTGTTTGCATGAAGCCAGACTCAAAAATAATTGGAAACATTTAAGTCTGCTTTAATGAAAGCTTTTGTGGATGGATGTGCAGGTAGATCACATCATGGTAGGTTTTATCCAGCAGGGGAGGTGGGTGGATGGAGGCTATTTAGAGAGCTACACAGAGGCTCTTCATGTTTGAATGGAGCGACAAATCATGGGCTTGTGATACAAATGTTCCCTGATGGTAATGCTTGCTGTTATTAGGATTCAAGGACCCTTTTGCCATACTCTGGGGGAGGGGGTTAAGGAAGTATTCACAGTACAGAGAAAGTGAGTGTTCACCATTTGCCAGGGATCAATAGTCAGAAGAATGAGGACCCAGTTTGTCATCAACACTGTTGCAGGTAGCTCTTCAAGGACATCTGGCGCTCACAACGGGCCAAAACCTACCCAACTTCCCAATGCTGGTACATCCATACCAATGGGACATGTGCTGCATCTTGCGTTGGATGGCGCCACCCTGTCTTCTCCCAGTGTTGGCAAAATTAGGCCCAAGGTTGGCCATACATGAGATTGATTGGAGATGTCATCACAGATGGCTGACCACTACGTCTACAGAATTTCATTTCTTTGCATGATGCAATGGATCTCTTGCACCTATTCTCTTCACAGATCCATGGAACTGGAGGATGAGGAACAGCAGCCATAAAGATTGGGGCACTACTCAGTAGTATACCTTGGGGGGATTCCATGGTACAAGTAACCGTGGGCAGCATAGCTGGGTCACTGCTGCTCCCAGCCATTATGTATCTGGGCCACACTCCCCAAAGGCATTGTGAATCTGTGCAGGGCTCTAAGAAGCCCTTCTAAGCCTTTCCAGAGGGTCTTTAAATATCACTTCCAGATTTTGGGCAGAAAACTGTCAGCAACATTTTAAGGCACTCCAGTAGGATTACCATATGTTATGGAAAACTGGGACAGTCCTTGTTTTGGAGAACTGTGTTCGCATACTAGCAAGTTTGACAGGAAGTCCTTTCCTGGTTTTCTGGCAGAGAATTATGGCAACCTTATGGCCTTAGAAGAAGAGCTACACCTTCAGGCATGTCCCCAGTCACCACAATGGCCATAATCATCATCAACACCACTGATAACAAGATGGCATTTCATGTGCTCCTTTGTCCCACAAGTTTGACCAAACGGCTACTTAGCTTAGCCACCAAGCACTGTGGTTCAGGGGTCATAGCCCAAGGTGGGAGTGCATTAGCTTTTTCAAGTGCTTGGGTTGGGGTGGCCTGCATTCAACCCATTTCTCATACTGACCCAATAAAAGGGAATCATTAATACCACTTAAATACCTTGCAAGAGGAAATGCCTCCTAATGCTTGCCTATCCCACAGCTTCCCAAAGGATTGCAAAGATCAACACTAAAGAAGCATTTTCTGCAAGCCCCCTGTGTCTTTAAGTGATGTGAGTAGCTGTCATGCCACACTCATTGCAAAAAAAGCTTTGTGAATGTAAGAAAGATTGGAAAAACAGGATTGCCGCACATAATTGGGTTCCTTCTTGTGCATTTTGAAGTTCCCATAGTGACATCACTGCTCTTTATAAGAGGGCAGCATTTTCTGTCGTTTTCAATGCTCAGAGCTGTGGTGGAAACACCTGGGAAGGAAAACACATCATCTTTCAGAACGAATTGTTTCCTTGACTTCAACAGGCTGCTTTGCAAGAGTGAAGATGAAATTGGCTTTGTTTTGAAAGTATCTTGTGCTGGATAGATTTTGAGATCAAAGCATGAATTGGATCTAGTGGGGTTGACTTCATACCAGCCACATAGAAAGTTCTCCTGATGAGGACAAGATACAGGTAAGATAATGTAAAGAAATGCTTAAGCCTTAATCTAAAGTCAAGAAAATAGTCTGCAATTCTCTGAAGATAAGCACCAGATTATCCTATAAAGGATAATATACCCCATGAAGAATAAGAGGTAAAAGATCACTTGGGGTAAGGGATATCCTTATCACAAGCAGGATAACCCCACAAAGATAAACAGTCACTGAAATAAAAGTACAATTTTTCGTCTCTCCATGAAGAGAAGCAAAGTCACTAAAATTAATGCAAAATGCCTTTTTTTTGTCTTGCCATGGACCAAGAATCTTTAGGCAAAGAAAGCATTTATAGGGCTTTTCATATGTGATGCTGAACACCACTACAGAAGTCTGTGTCTACAGTATATACAACTCTCTGTACTCAGGTATGCCTTAACATGTGAATGAATATATCCAGGTTCATTTTTGCAGTGTAAACTGACTCAACACAGCTTGTGCATGTTTTGAATAGAAAATGTGAACAGTACCCAGGCACAGACTAGCAATGATGGGCTATGCTGATGTACAGTTGAACATGCAACCAGCTACATAGACAGGATGTTTTTTAATTCACTGCTTTGCTTAGCTGATCTGAAATGACAACTAAAATTTTCTGCTCTGCTCCCGATCCAATTCTAGGATAAATCCTAGCTCATGGACCACATTTCCCAGGTTATCCACAAACTGAAGTCAGGAGAAGGACAGTGACTTAATGGTAGAGCACTATCTTGGAGAAGGTGTCAGGTTCAACCACCACTTCACCACATAGGACAGCAAAAAATTCTTGTCTGAAAGTCTAGATTGTTTTAATGCTGATGTAAAAAGATAAGTGATGTTCAGAAAGAACAGAATGCAATTTCCTATTATTGTCTGGAGTGGGAGAATTTCATGTGACTGCAGATGAATGGTAAAAATCCTTTTTGAAAAAAATGAGTAGAGTCTCAAATCTATCTTGAAATCAAATACACGCATCCCTTCTAATACTTCTAATACTAATAGTTCAAAATCCAGTAGCACCTACAGCATCATACTGGCTGAAAGGGATGATCCCTTCCCCAAACTCCATCTATGGAATAAAGAAGAAGAATAATACTAATACAGTGGTACCTTGCTTAACAAGCACCTCGCTTAACAAGTGTTTCACATAAAAAGCAAAAATTTCCAAGAAATCTTGCTTCACATAACAAGTTCCGCTTCACTTAACAAGCAAGCGCTCTATGGGCATGCGTGCTATGCAGCCCTGATGCTCCACATGGATGCTCTTTAAAAGGGCTGCCGGCCAGCACTGCTGCCTCTAACTGCCCCCAACTTGTGGGCAGTTGCCTGGAGGTGCCAGACACAGCTGCCCCTAATTGCCCCCAAGTGCCCCCACCAACCACCTTGAACTTCCAGCAGCAGCCCAGGTAAGCCTCCCACGAAAGTGTCTTTGATTGCAGTCTCCTAACTATGTCTACTCAGAAGTAAGCCCCACTGTGTTAAATGTGGCTTACTCCCAGGAAAGTGTCTTTGGTTGCAGCCTCTTAACCATGTCTACCCAGAAGTAAGCCCCATTGTGTTAAATGAGGCTTACTCCCAGGAAAGTGTCTTTAGGATTACAGCCTAAGTAGACTTCATAGGATCATGCACATTGAATGCATGTTTTGAATTCAATTCCAATGTTTTGTCATCATTTTTACATCCAGTTAATATTTTTATATGAATTTTTTTGGGGTTGTGGAACCAATTGTCTGAGTTTCCATTATTTCCAATGGAAAAATCTGCTTCACTTAAAGAGCATTTCACTTAAAGAGCATGCCTCCAGAATGAATTAAGCTCTTTATGTGAGGTACCACTGTACAGTGAAACCTTGTAAGACACTTTGTAAGACAAACTAAAATTTCTGTGGAATTCTGCCTGGTAAGACAAACAGTGCCTTGTAAGACAAACAGTTTTACAATGAAAATTTGTTGTAAAACGAATGAATTGATGGATCTGCATTGTAAGCAACAGCAAGAAGTTATGGAGGAATCTCATCTGCTGAGGAGGAGGAGAATAAGGAGGAGGAATCCCTCACATCAAATGAGATTAAGGACATTTGTAAACATTGAGAAATTGTGCAAAATTTTGTAGCAAAGCACCACCCAAATAAGGCTGTAGCAGTGAGAGTGATGAATCTATTTTAAAAATCGGTACAATGTCACATTTCTGTGAAATCCTCAAAAGGAGACAAAAGCAAGTGTCATTAGATTAGAGGGTTACTTGTTATAGTTGCTCAAAAAGATACCAGTGAAAGAGTCTGTTAGTGAAAATTAGTCATCCTTGGCCATAAAGGTTTCTATTTTCTTTTTTACTGTACATTATATTAGTGTTTTTATTAATATTACTGTAATTGTGTTGTGTATTATAATGTTTTGTATTAGAATACAATGTTTTCTCATTTTTACATACAGTTAATATTTTATATGAATATTTTTGGGTTGTGGAACCAATTGTCTCAGTTTCCATTATTTCCTATGGGAAAATCTGCTTTGTATAAAGAACGCTTTGTAAAACAAATACGCTTCAGGAACGAATTATGTTTGTCTTACAAGGCACCATTGTACTTCTAAGTCCAGATCCCTTGTTTGGTAAGGAAGGAAAAAACACATAAGAACAAGTGTTAGGACTTAAAACACTTAGGAATAAGTGTAAAGGAGGAGATAATGCTTTTAAGAGTTATTTTATTGTGATTAAACAGTATATAGTACTTGTTTTATATGAGCCCTGAAACAGCCTTATAAGGTAGATCAGTATTTTTATCCTTATACTGCAGCTGGGAAGGTTGAGAGAGAGAGAGAGAGAGAGAGAGAGAGAGAGAGAGAGAGAGAGAGCAAGCGCTTGGAAGAAATGGATGGTTTTTGCTATTGGACACTTGAGGGGGAATTCTTGTTCTTACCAGTAAGTATCAGGAGGTGGTAGGGTGCCTCGTTGCCGATTGACTCTCCTCTTTCACTGATGCTAGAACAGAGTGACCGTATGTCCTCTGTTTAGTCTTGTGATCTGGGAAAAATTCAGTGTCCTCATTTTTCTTTATATGAGTGGGGAACATGTAACTTTCTTGTAATTATGAAATTATATAGGCTAAGAAAGAGTAAGAATCTCCCCCACATAGTCCTACAGTGGAAGTCAGAGGTTTGACAAGCAAACATCATAAGCCTATACATGCCTACTATGATGTAAGTCCTACTGAAGTTTGACAGCCACTGTGATCTATACATTAGGTTCAATTCCTCTCTTCCTTCACCCACTTCTGGTACCTGACTCCTCAGCCTTTGATTTAAGATAATGAAATTAACCTATGTTTCCTCTATGATCTTCACCAGGTAAGCTTAATTCCTTTGGTGTAATGGAGGCCTCTGAAGGCAGCGTTAACCAAACTACCCACTCGCTGGGAGACACGAAACAGAACAGGACTTATTCCCCCTATTACCAGCACTCACCATCAGTTGCAGCTGTCTACACTATAGCCTACCTGTTCATCTTTGCCTTGTGCATGGTTGGGAACAGTCTGGTTTGCTTCATTGTGTTGAAGAACAACCGTATGAGGACAGTCACCAACCTCTTCATTCTCAACTTGGCCATCAGTGATTTGCTGGTGGGGATCTTCTGTGTGCCAACCACACTGGTGGACAATTTAATTACTGGTAAGGAAGAGGAAGGTGATGCTACGCAGTGGGCAGGTGTCCATTCCCTTTCACCCCAGCTGCTAGGAATATCCTCCTTGTAAGTAAGACTCCCCATGGAAGGCTTTGCATGGTTTATCAAACGGTGATGGAAGATAGCTGCTTCATTAGCAGCCCAGTCCTATGCCTGTCCACTCAGAAATAAGACCCACTATAGTCAATCGAACTTACTCAACTAAGGCCACAATCCCAATAAATTTAGGCTGGCCTAATTCACATGGTGTACCTTCCATGGTAGTGTGGGGAAGCAGTGTATGCCTGTGCAGTGGCCAATCCCCCACAAGTGGGGCAGAAGTGCCTTACGGCATTTTTGTGACACTCCCAAGGTCAGCACAGGATTTATGCTGGGACTTATGCCAGCCTATCTGGAGGTTAGGGTTGCAGCCTGAAAGGTCAATCATATGCATATCTACTCAGAGGTAAGTCCCATTATACTCAATGGGGCTTTCTCTCAGGTATGTGTGGAATATGGATAGGATTGCAGCCTGGAGATCACAATGGATCATGGCCTGCTAGGCAAAAGTGAAGAACAGCAGTGGCTTCCTCAGGGTTGGTGGGATAATCATGGCCTTGAGTGAGCATGAGCTCCTGATTTATGCGCTCCATAGCCTACCTGTGTAAAGCCATTCCTAGATGTGTAGGTTCATGATTGGGATTTTAATCATAGTGGAGAAGAAGAGAAAGAGCCCCCTATTCCCTCTGATTTTGATATGTGCCTCCTTAGTGCAGTTTCTTTCTCTTTTTTTGGAAAAGGTAATGAAACAGGTTAACTAATGCATTTTTTGTGATGTGCCTCTTGGCCCTTCGATAAACACAACAAAGGGTTAATAAGACAAGTTTGGCTTAAGGCTCCACTTGCTTGTTCTCTCCTAGGCTGGCCTTTCAACAACAGCATCTGCAAGATGAGTGGGCTTGCACAGGGCATGTCTGTTTCATCCTCCGTCTTCACCTTGGTGGCTATCGCTGTGGACAGGTGAGAGCGAGAGGAGTAAATACTATAGGATAGAACAAGCACGTGATGCACTGTATTTTAAAGAAACATGAATGCATGGACAGGAGCTTTTGTAGTCATTTATTTAGCATATGGCAAATACATGGACTTAAATCAGAGGGCAGTGTTCCATTGTCATGCATTTTGAGAGCCAGGAATTCCACACTGATGTCTGGCTGCCAACTGTCACTAACTGTCAATTGTGGCCTCTTCAATATAGTCTGGTTGCCAATTGTGGCTAGTCATTTAGTTCACACTTTTGCACTATCCAGGGTGCACCATGAGGAGGCAAACTAGCATCTCACCCGATGGTATGGTAGTGGCAGGGGCTGATACCCCCCAGGTGGAAGGAAATTACATTTATATATCTTGGGAAAAATGGAGCTAGCCTTAACAGAAACTCTTCCTAGATTCTGATCAGCCCATCCTGCCATATCTAAGTCATTTAAGGCATATTAAATACAATAATAACACAACAATATTCAAAAGCAGCAAAGCACAAATAAACAGGAGATCAAAACTAGGAATTGGCCATGGAGACAAGGGCCTTGTTCTCACTGACATGTTAAACCTGGACTTGGTTGAGGCTTCAAGTTGTGGCTCACAAGAGAGAATGATTTTCCAACACTATAGAGAAAACGAGCCTAACAGGGAGAAGCCTTGATCCCTTTTCCTACTTTTCTACAGGAAGAGAGTTTTGTGTGGAGAAGACATGCAATCTGAAATGGTAGGTCCTAGATCTAGATTTATCCCCACTGTGTAAGCTGGGCCCTAGGGAACACTTGGAAAATCCAGATTCAAATCCCTGCTTATCCATAAAGCTTCCTGGGTGGCCTCGGGGTGGTCACTGTCAGTTGGCCTCATCCATGTGCAGTACTCTGAAAATACCTGAAGCATATTCCCAACTTCTACTTGGAGGAAGGGTGGTGTATAAAGGTGCAAACCTAACCATTTTAGGGCAGCACAACTCACCTATCTCCCTGTTCCCCTGGTGTGGGGAGGCTGGCATATGTTTGTGCACCGGTCTAACCCCCTCCCCCAGAAGTGGCACAGAAGTGTCTTATGGCATCCCAGGTCAGCATGGGACTTGTGCTGAGACTTGTGCTGGCCTAATTGCGAGTTAGGATTGGGCTGTCATGTGACAAATAAAACAATGTTGCATCCTTTGAGCCTTTAAAATGCAGATCTTCCTACTTTCAATATTTTCTTTTTAATTTTAATTCCTCAGGTTCCGTTGCATTGTATATCCCTTTGAATCCAAACTCACCCACTTCCAAGCACTCAACATAATTGCTGTTATTTGGGGACTGGCACTCGCCATAATGTGTCCTTCCACCATCATGCTCACTGTGGCTCAACTGGAGAATAGCTACATTGTATATGACTCCAACCAAAGCATCACTTACCCTTTGTACTCCTGCTATGAGGCTTGGCCTGACAGTGAGATGCGCAAAGTCTACACCACTGTGCTTTTTGCTCACATCTATGTTGTCCCACTGACTCTCATCACCTTCATGTACAGCCGGATTGGGTATAAGCTGTACAAGTCCTCTGGCCCAGTGAGTCGACACCGGGTCATGAGTGAAGATCGATGCAACAGAGTGGTCTCACGGAGGAAAGTCAAGGTCATTAAAATGCTCATCCTTGTGGCATTGCTATTCATGCTCTCCTGGCTGCCCCTGTGGACGTTGATGATGCTCATAGACTATGCTAAACTGGATGACCAGCACATTGATCTGTTGACTGGTTATATATTCCCATTTGCACACTGGCTGGCCTTTTCGAATAGCAGTGTCAACCCCATCATCTATGGCTACTTCAATGAGAACTTTAAGAGGGGCTTCCAGGCAGCCTTCAAGCTCCAAAACTGCCCAGATGAGATGGGTCACCAAGAGGTCTATTTGAAGAGGGCAACGGTCACCACTAGTGTCTTCAGTGCCCAGAACAAAGTCTTTACTGATGGAGATTCTTCAGACTCTGTGAGTTTGAAGACTTTGCACCCGAAACCTCCTGCACAGGCTGGGTCTGACCAGAGACAAGGTCTTCACCTGGAGGATCTTGGCGACATCACACCCATCAACAAAGTTTGCAAAGCTTGGGATGCCTGAGCCAGATGAATTAAATTTTGTGGGGATCATTTTTTGCTCTTCTGGTCAGAACTTACACTGATGAAAATACTATGGTGGCCATAATTGGGAAATTTTCCTAACTGGAAAAAAGGCAACTTTCAAAGTGGTGTCCTCTTATATTTAGCAGGGGAAGAACAATCAAACCTCTTCCCCCAGAATATGTTTTCCAGTGGCTGTTGCTTGTGTCTCTGCTGCATCCTTTTTTAGATTGTGAGCCTTTTTGGGGCAGGGGACAGTTTCTTGACTTATTGTTAGGTGAACAATGTTTTGGGTTACTGTATGTCAAAAATTTGGCATCCATCAGTCTTGAAAGACTACGGTATGTGCTCAATGCTGTATGCAAAACACAAAGGCCTGGGTAGATTAATATGGAGGATAGGCTGTTATCCAAGCAGCAAATCCCCCCTCTCCACACTACTGAAACAGTCCAATGGAACGGCAGAGCCAATACGATTGGTTCCAGCTGCATCGTAGAGCTGGGCTAAGGACAGGAGCTCACCCTGTCTTGTGGGAACTAGGGTCTTGAACCCTGGCCTTCTGGTTAACAGGCTCAGTGTCTTAACCACTTGCGCCACTCACAGCCTATCAAAAAGTAGCATATCAGTGTGCATGAATAAAATAAAAAATTGATATAAATGCTAAAGTCTTGCCTTGATGAAGAACTGAAATTCCACCTTTTGCAAATGATTTTTAAAAATACCCTCTCAACTGATTGCTCATCTAAACAATTCAATTTGTCATCCTTGTCAACTTCCTTGAACTTCTTAATGCTTTATTCATTTATGTATCTGTACAGAATTGTCATTGTAATTAAATACTGTATTTAAATCATGATGATGGAATGCTAATAAGTGTCCAGTCTGCAGCTATTTATTTATCTATCTTATTTAAGGGATTTCTAGCTTGCTTTTCCCATGCCAGCGTAAATAACCAAGGTTCTTTCTCTCCTGCTGTCTTCACAACAACCCTGTGAGGTAGTCGAGGCTGAGAGTGAGTTGATGGCCCAAGGTAATCCAGGAAGCTTCATGGCCAAGGAGATATTTGAACCAGAATCTTTTGGGTTTTAGTCCAACTCCCAAGCCACTGCAGGAGGTACCATAAGGGAGAACATGCTTGGTTTCTGGGCATCACAAGGAAAAGAGGGGAGAAGAGGGCATGTACACATGTCTTCCTAAAGCCAGCTTTCCCAGGGATGACTTTAAACCAGAAATGGGGTTTGAGATTGAGTCACAAAGGACTAAATCCTAACCAATTTTTCAGCACTGGAATAGCTGTGCTAATTGGGCATGGGAATCATAGAATCATAGAGTTGGAAGGGACCTAGTAGGTCATCTAGTCCAACCCCTTGCCTGCAGCAGGAAATCCTCCTAGAGCATCCCCAACAGGTGCTCGTCGAGCCTCTGCTTGAAGATCCCCAGTGAGGGAGAGTCCACCACCTCCCTTGGCAATCTGTTCCACTGCCAAACCACCCTCACCGTCAGGAATTTTTTCTTGATATCCACTGGAATCACCTTTCTTGCAGTTTGTGGTGCATACTGTATGTGGGGGGCAATCATGGAGGCCTCCTCAAAGTAAGGGAATATTTGTTCCTTGGAGTTAACATAAAAAGAGCCCTTCTGGATCAGTTCCAAAGCCCATCTAGGCCAGCTTCCTAGGCCACAATGGTTCACCAAAGGCTTTAGGGAGCACACGAGAGACCTGCTTCCATCCTCCACTCTTCCTGTCCAGTCTGTTTCCCTCTTTTTGATTGAATCCAGGGAGGAGGAGATGCAGAGATGGGAAAGACATGCTACTTGGGAAGGGGAGCAGCATTTGGCAAACCACTTCTAGGGCCTGAGAGGTCTTGGGCAGCTTCTCGGTCCTGCAGATGTGTAAACCGGATGCTACTCAATAGTATTTTAGGCTCTGTCCTTCCATGTCTAGGCATGACGGAAAAAACATTTGAAATAGACTGATGCAGGGAGGCTTTTACGATCCTCCTTTGAGTCAGAAGTGTTGGAAGACGGGTAATAAAACTGAGAGCCAAGGAGTCATCTTCTTCCCTTTGAATAGTGCAAACAAATTAGAAGACCTGCAGATGGCAAATTACTGGAGACCCCAGGACCTTGCTTCTCATCCCTCCAGCCTGAATCACCCAAAGGATGATTCACACCAGAAGTCATGAAAGAGAAGCAGTGGGAAGAATTAAATCAAGTCACTGGAGCGCTGGAAGGCTCTTTAAATAGCTGTTAGCCATAATAAAACACCTATCTTTGGAAGAGGCACCTCTTTGTGGAACACTGTTGCTCAAATAAAAGAATGGGATGTAATAGCTATGATTATTTTGTTCCACTGAGAGCCTCTCCAGGGCTTCAAAATAAAAGAATCTGATGAGGAACTGATGGAAACCGAGATCTGAGGGTCTCATCCAGCTTGAAATGTTCTTTGGCCCAATGTCTATGGAGACCTCCTCCTAAGTTGTAATTTCTCATCTCTCACCTTGCTCCAAAAAGCCTCTCTCCGCACCAGATTACAACTGCTGGAAAAAGAAGAAAAGGTCCTCGCCAAAATGAAGGACACACAAAACAAATGTAGGACCTTACAAAATAAAAGCAAAAAACACTTATATATATTGTTTTCAGGTGGTTAATTTAAACTAGGGTTGCCATATGTTCCTAAAAATAGTGACAGTCCTGATTTTGGAGGACTGTGTTCCCATACTGGCAAGTGTGACAGAGGGTCCTGTCCCAATTTTGTGGAAGAAAATTATGGCAACCCTAATTTGAACACAATATTATTTATTCTTAAATTTAAAACTATTCCTGTACATATAATTTATTGCATATTATTTATTAATTATAAGGAGGTTTTCTGCTGCCTGCTGATAAGGAAAAGGAGGACAAGGAAGCTTTTTTTCCCCAGGACACAAGGTTGAAAAAGAGGACATATTCACTGCAGGGGTTGAGGCTTTCTTCAGGGGAAATAGGATGAAATTACCTTTGCCTTGATATATCAAGGATTGAACTCGAATCTTTTGCATGCTCTGCCACTCATCTGCAGTCATCCCATCAAACACTGTTCTGTGGATGTGCACATGACCCACCCGGAGCCTTTTACAACCTTCGGTAGGAATTCATTCATTCCACTTTACACACACACAGCATTATGCTCATGTTTTCACACTGGCCGATAGGTGGAGGTGGTTCACTGTCTCCACAGCAGGCTACTGGTTCTGATTTCTGGGCAATTTGAAGCTGGAGCGCTCTGTGTGTGTGTGTGTGTGTTTTCTAAGGTTGCAATCCTAACCTTGCAGTCCTAACCGTTAAGTCCCTGCACAAGTTCCTTACTGGCTTGGGGGAATCACACTTTTGTCCCAAACTTTAGGCAAGTGCACAGACATGTGTCAGCCTCCGGCCTAAATTGATTAGTTTGTGTCGTCAGTTGAACAGTGCCTTAAAACAGCAAGAGAAGCAGAGAATGCAGGGAGCTTCACTTCCAGCCATTCTGCTTCCCCCTCCCAAACTGGAATGCCTTCAAAGGGGTGAGGCTCCCTCCAAGACTGACTGCTCAGCCCCCTCTAGCTACGCCACCATTTGTGAGTAAGTTCCACTGAACACAATGGGGCATCTTTTTGAACAACCTGACCAACACCTCGGGGAGAAGCACTGTTATTCTGATCCACTGTTTATCCAACTCAGTGCCCAATCCTATCCAATTTTCCAGTGCCAGTGCCAACATACAAATCTGGTGGAAGAGTAGTCACTGAGGCTTTCTCAAAGTATGGGAACCTTTGTTCTGTTACCTGAGGGTAGAGGGTAGAGTTGCCATAATTCTGGACATAATCCCCCAAAATCAGGATTGTCCCTGATTTTTGGGACATATGGCAACCCAATCTTAGGGCTGTATTGAGGGTGCACAGATGCTGGAGCCCCTCACCTGGAATGGCTCCAAAGGGAAGGGTCCCCATGCATCCCTCCCTCCAAGACTAACTGTTCCATCCCCTCCAGCTATGCCACCACCACTGGGGATACTGTCACTTGAACCTTATGCTGCCATTGTGCCTCTATGACCTGGTGGTGACTCTAAGAACACTAGAGTTCAAAAAACAAGGGGCACATGCACATATATGGTTTTGAATTGGTTGTGTGTATGGATTTGAATGGATGGTTTGGCTAGAACGGATAGAATGCATGGTTCAAACATATGGTTTCAAATTATCATACTGCTATAAAATAATCTAACTACGATCTACCTGTTCTTAAATGGTTTTCTAACTTGCATTTTAACCTTTTTTATATATTTTTAATGGTATCCTATTGTCTATTTTATGTCTGGATTTATTGTTTTTATCTAGTTTTAATTAATCATATTTTAATTGTATCATCTCTGTGTTGTTTTTAATTGCTGTACTCTGCCTTGGGTATCTTATAGGCAGGATATAAATCCAATATTGAGTTGCTGTATGTCCCAGAAAAACATAACTCAATCCTGATTTTCGGGAATTGCATTCACATACTGGCAAGTTGGACAGGTGTTCCTGTCCCAGTTTTGTGAAAGAGAATTATAACAACCCTATAATCAAATAAAATAAATAAATAAATAAACCATCCACTTTCCCTTGACTAGAAACTTCAGATCTTTATCAAAAGTCTTCTAAGATGCCAGACAAGCACAATTCTAGTCCTGATTCCCTGGTTTTGGCATTTCCAGGAGCTGCCATTGTCTATGAAGACCCCTAAACAATGGGCCATACCCTACAATCCAGAGTAACTATGGGAGCACATAAGAGATATTTACGTCGATGTAATTAAGGCACCACCTAGTGAAAACCTATAGGAAATTCATATTGCAATCCAAAGTAAATTGTTCTTACATTGGAGCAAGGACTCCCCATAGTTACTCTGGATTGTGTCCATAGATAGTCCATCCATTCCTGAGTACCCTTTCTCTGCAAGTAGTCTAGAGCTGGTCCATCTCCAGGTCAGTGAGAAACTGCTGGGCCATAATAAGGACTACTTTCTTCAAGGTCCCCAGATGGTAATCCAATTATCTGGGACTAGCACAGGAAATTAATAAATCCTGTGATGGAGCAGGATATCAGGATTGATCTCTTGCCTTGTTAAAAGACATTGATGCTTTGAAGCGAGAAGGGCTTTTGCCATTTCCTCCTCCCATTAAATGGCTAGTTATGGGGTTGCAGAAGCCTTTGAAAAGCCTGACACCAGTTGGGGGCAGGATAAATGTTCATGGGCCACATTGGGAAATGATCATGTCTGGCATGTCTAATTAATTATTAATATCAATTATTAATAAAATTATTAATTAGTTATTGATTTAATAAGCCAGACATGAACATGGACTCACTGTGGTCCATGAACATTAATTAATGTTCAGTGTAATCAATTAATTAATGTTCAATGTAATTAATTAATTCGGGGATTAATTAATACACTAATTTTTACACCAATTATTGGATCACAGAGCCTTTGAAGACAAGTCTGACACCAATTTAAGCTTTACCTTCTTCATTTTACCCAAATGCCACGAGGCAATCACTTTCTCGCAAATGGCAGCAGTGGTGGCCCTATCACATTTGGTACAGATTGGACCTCAGTTATCAGTCCACCACAGAAAGGTGAGGGGCACACTAGCGCATGCTGTGTCTGTCAACCAGCGACGTAACAGGAAATTCTGAAGTGCAAGCATTCAACATGCAGCACTCCCTGCCATAGCCATGACAAACTAACACTAAACAACAAAGATCAACATTTAATTCCACTGAGGAGTTAAATTCTCCTCCTGTCTCCTGGACTGGATAAAAAAGAGGGGGACCCTCTTCCTCTGGGAAAAAAGAAGTGGCAGGATGATACAGGTGTAATAAATGCTGCAAGGACCATCCTGGCCAGGGAGAGAAGGCTAACTGGGATCATTCACTTGTCCAGTCCCCTGATCCACAGAATTTTTAAAGGTGCTTTCCAGGTTGCAGACTCTGATTTGAAGCAGGTATCCGCTCTTGCCAAATTAACCACAGTGGGTGAGAATTCAAAGAGTTCATTTGTGCCCAAGACCCTTCTTGTATCCAAAGCACAGCCAACCTTTGATGTACAGCAAGACTGATAAAGGAGAGCATTGCATTTAAAGATTTTGCGAAAAAAATTCTTGACACCCCCAACATATTTGGATAATTTTTTATTGATATATCTGCACAATTCTGGAGAAGGCCTATTTCACATGGCTGGAGAAAGGAGTTCAATGCAACAGAAATGGCAAATCCAGGACCTTTCCTTATGGTGAACAGCAGGCAGTTCCAGCAAGTACCACTTGTTTGGAGACACTGCCTAAAAAGTTCCCTCTTCTGCACAACTCTGGCAGTATGGAAGCCTCGGACATTATGGCGCAGAGAAGCCTGTATTTCTATGAATTGTTGGGAGCACTGAGGAGCTGGCATACAACTGGCATGCAAAGGGGGGAACCCCAAGTTGTGAATTTTCAGAGAAGCAACCTTTATAGTCCCACCCAGAGAAGGCAGATGTTGAATTGATTCTGTCCATGCGTGTAGACAAGATCTTAATCAAGTGATCCTGTGTGCCTTTTAAACTGACTCACAGACGGCCTTGTGAAAGCCTTTAGTAACCTGATGACTTGGGGAACTCTTTGGCTGCAATCCTATACTCACTTTACTGGGAGTTAGCCACACTGAACTCAATGGAATTGACTTCTGAAAAGACATTGATAGGATTGTGCCTTGGCCTTCCTGGAGCAAAGAGACACCCATGCTGAATTTCTGCTTCCCTGGGATTTCTTGATCCAGCATCTATAGATCAACCATCCATTTGGATATTCTATAGATACAGCATCTATAGATTCTATAGATCCATTGTTCTAGCATATATTGGGATATTCACCTATGAGTCTTGAGGTTGCCCTGTCACTCTGCCTGTGTGTGGTTCAGACGAGGGGTGGCAAAACTCAGGGTAGACTGGCTTCTATAGCTTTGTTTTGGCAAGTGCAGCAAATGAAGTATAGCTTCACACCAAATGAAATATAGCTCCGTTTGGCAAATATAGGGGAGAATCCCAGAATGACCACAAACGCTTGAAACCTGAGACAGCACACCAAGCTGTAACCTTTCCAAAGCATGTGCCAATCATGGCCTCTATGCGCCACCATCCCCTCCTGACTTAATTTGAAAAGGAGGCAGAGGATGTTAGTTGTTGGAGTAAAAGAAAATGTTGTCCTGAAGCACAATTGTGATAGCACAGTTGGCAGTGGGGGTGCATTGATTCGAGCGGCTTAGCTAGAGAGGGTGCAAAGCACTAAGTTTTGCAGGGAGCCTTACTGCGGTGTGCAAGTGGCTCCTCCAATTTGAAGTTGTTCCTGGTGGTGGGAACAAAACAGTGACCTCCCCCAATCCCTATGGAGTCATTCCTGATGGTGGGAGCCAAATGGAATCCCTCTATTTGGCTCCCATCACAAGGAATGGCTTTAAAGGGATAGCGAGGGACTCTCTGCAAAACATTGTGCTCTGCACCCCCAATAGCTACACCACTGTTTGGTGCTGCAAGGGAGTCCAGCAGCTGTCCATGTTCTATCTCAGGCTCAAAGAGGTCTTGATGGCCCAACGGTTTTTGAAATCTTTGACTCACAAGCTATGTAAGTCATTCTCAGATTAGCCAGGACCAGCATCCAGAAAAGCAAAGCTCCATCCACTGGAGTCCTGTCGTGGAAGCCCCGTTAAAATAAATGAGGGTCACACAAAAATAACTTCTCTCCTTCATTTGAGTGGTGCTCATGGAGACCTTCCTACTGTGTTGGTCCTCAAATCTAGAAAGTATGCACATAAGCAAAAGGGAGAATGGATTGAAGCAACACTCTGGCCGAGCACCAAAGCCTGGCTTCTGAGGTAGATTAACATATACATTCTTAGCATAGCTGTTTGGGGTTTCCACAGAGCACATTGTGGAAAGGAATTGAACTGGTTATCTTGATCATAAGGCTGCAATCCTAAGCTTCAGTTAGGCCATGCTAATCCCTGGCACTAGTTATGTGCTGACTTGGGGGAGTCACTAAAGTGCTACAGGGCACTTCTGCGCCACTCCTGGGGGAGGGTTAGGCCAGTGCACAAACATGCATTTGCCTCCTTACATCATCATGGGAATGACAAGACCAATGAGTTATGTTGGTCTAGGTTAGGACAGGCCTTTGACCAATATTTCAAGTTGCAAATGGGCCCCATTAGTTTCTGAATGGTATTCCTTCCAGCTCAGTATATCGGAATAAGGCCATGGGATTTGAATGATTTGATCAAATGAAACGGGAGTATTTCAAGAATCAAGAAACATCATCTTTGCATATCCCATGATGAATGCTTGGGTGACTGCATGGCGAACTGGTGTGGGAATCCTTGTCCTCCACCAAAGAATTTCAAAGCATTGGTTTTGAAAGAGGAGGATGTCACGTGCATTGTTTGGGGCTTGAACACATTCTGAGCCCAACTGCAAAATCATATTAGTAAAGAATCTGACAGCCCAGATCTGAATGGGCGACTTTTGAACTAGCACTCAGAATCCCATCATTCACTTCAAAGAGACCTCCCGGGTTCCTTGTTTATATACTTTCTAGTGGACGCAGCAGACAGCAGCGTCATGAGCCATTTGTCAGTGTTGCTGAGAGGCTTGGAGACGGGAAAGCAAGTCAGAACTTCTGTAATCATAACCACTGTGCAGAGCAGGAAACTTTAGCAACAAAGGCAATGCTGAAAACTCTTGCTTCTTGCTACTGCATAACTTGCTACTGCATAGCAAGACTCTTGTTTAGTGTGCAATTGGTTACTCACATGAGATCCAACTGCTTATTACGTATAATACCACTTTGGTCCCTTTATTTTCTTGTGGGCTTTTTTTGGGGGGGGGGGGAGAAGGGATAAAAATAGCTTTCATGGTATGAAGTTAAACTCCTTCTGGATGTTGGGGGTCTTTCATACTTTGTTTCCTCCACTTTGCCAATACATAGAGTGCCATAATTCTCTTCCACAAAACTGGGACAGGTCCTCCTGCCTAGGATTGCCATATATCCTGAAAAACAAGGACAATGCGATTTGGGGGGATTGTATTCACATACAGTGGCGCCTCACATAACAAATGCCTCACATAAAGTAAGTTTCATGTAACAAACTAAAATTTCTCTAGGATTCTGCTTCACCTAACAAACTGTGCTTCACGTAACAAATACACTTGTTGGCAGTTGGGGCAGATGCATTGGCCAGCAGCCCTTTTAAAAAGCGCCAGGGCTGCCTACCACGCCTGCTCATAGCGAAAGCAACACTTCCGCACTGTTCCGCCTGTAGCCAGGCATCCGCTGGGCAGAGGGAGAGAACAGCAGCGGAGAAGAGGGAAGCATTACGCCAGAAGGGAGCAGGGGAGAGAGAGGCTCAGGATGAAGAGAAGGAGAAAGAGGGGAGACACTTGGAAAGTGTCTTGGATTGCAGCCTCCTAACCATGTCTACCCAGAAGTAAGCCCCATTGTGTTAAATGGGGCTTACTCCCAGGAAAGTGTCTTTAGGATTACAGCCTAAGTAGACTTCATAGGATCATGCACATTGAATGCATGTTTTGAATTCAATTCCAATGTTTTGTCATCATTTTTACATCCAGTTAATATTTTTATATGAATTTTTTTGGGGTTGTGGAACCAATTGTCTGAGTTTCCATTATTTCCAATGGAAAAATCTGCTTCACTTAAAGAGCGTTTCACTTAAAGAGCATGCCTCCAGAATGAATTAAGCTCTTTATGTGAGGTACCACTGTACAATGAAACCTTGTAAGACACTTTGTAAGACAAACTAAAAGTCTGAATTTCCATTATTTCCTATGGGAAAATCCGCTTCACTTAAAGAACGTTTCAAGTAACAAACATACCTCCAGAATTAAATTTGTTACGTGAGGCGCCACTGTACTGCCAAATGGGGCAAAAGGTTCTGTCCTGATTTTGTTGAAGAGAATCGGGTGCTGTCAAATTAACCCTGTCAAACTTGCCAGTTTGTGAATGCAGTCTGGGAACTGAAAACTGGGACTGTCCCAGTTTTCCAGAACATATGGCAAACCTGCCAATACATACAACATGATCCCATACTCTATTTGAAGTAGGAAAAAAGGAAACCTTGTACTGAAACCAAATAAAAACGTTTTTTCTTCTTATGGGAAAGTGTAGCATGATTCAGGTGGTGGCATAGCTAAACGGAGGTGGGACAGTCAGCTTTGGAGGGAGCCTCACCCCGTTAGAGTCATTCAGAGCCATGTGGCTCCGTTTTGCTGCCCCCATCTGGAATGGGATGAGGCTCCCTCCAAGACTTACTGCTCCACTCCTCCAGCTATGCCACTGGATTCAGGTCAGATGCTAGGTGGAGACAAGGCATTCAAGCATTAAGTTAAAGCAATTT
Source organism: Cryptoblepharus egeriae (assembly GCA_030015325.1). Taxonomy (NCBI): domain Eukaryota; kingdom Metazoa; phylum Chordata; class Lepidosauria; order Squamata; family Scincidae; genus Cryptoblepharus; species Cryptoblepharus egeriae. The sequence goes on along the minus strand of JAREYC010000011.1, from coordinate 18,096,128 downwards.
CTCCTCCCCTTACACTCACCTACCAACACAGGCACACATACACATGGATTGGTACATGAATTGTTTCCATACATCTGACCCCTAGAAGTGACACAACTGGAACCAATAATCACCACATCGTTATGGTCCACCACAGGAATTGTGGGCTGTACTGTGTGTGGCCACAAGCCTCACAACATAGGACTGCACATGTATGACAATCATCCAGTAATTGCAGCTTTTCTAAACATGAACTGACAGTGACAGGAGCATGAGAACCTGTTCAGTTTCTCCTAGTCGCACCGCTGTTAAGAGACATAGGACCCCTACAATTCCCCATTCCAGGTAAGAAGCTGAAACATACGACAGCTCTGTTCCTCCTTGCAGTTCCAATAAGATCAAAGGTAAACCTTGAGACTCACTTCCAACAGGACAGCCTTTATCATGAGAAGGAGTGCGACAGTATTACCTTTCCAAATCCTTCTTGGGCCATGGAGCACTAATGCCATAACTGATTGCAGCATTTAAAAAATCCATCCTTCCCCTACACTTCTGTTCCTCATATAGGTTTATCTGCATTAAAGAATGGCTCTATGTAGCTGCAATCAGCTTTCATTTACGGTAAGTTTTTCTTTGTAAAAAAAATTCAAGTGATGTTCCTTCTTCTGCAATGCATTGCTCTTGGTGGGTAAGGAGGTAAAGGTGTGTGCACGTTTCAGAAATACCTGAGTCAGCATCCAGGAAAATGGACACCTGCAAATAAAAGTCAAGTGTTTCACACCAGTGTTTTTACCTGCAGTGCTAGTACACCTTCTAGGGAGGCACAATGGCAAAATCAGAGCTAGTAGCAGTTCTGAACATCCCAGAAAAACAAAGAACAGGGTGAAAGGAATAGGCACTTTTGGGATCCGGAGAGTGTTTGGCAAACAGCTGGTCTTATGTCAATAAGAAATAGTGGGTGACTCTGGAATTCAGGATAACCCTTTATGCTCTTTGCCAATCAAAAGAGCCACATCTCTGGTGTATTTGCATTCAGGAGCGCATCTTCACCCCTCTCTGGGGAGTATGACAGCTATTCCCAGTTTCTTCATAAGAATCTATTAGCATTGCTGTCATGATTCAGGGAAACACTGTTGCTTGAGGAACAGCCCCTCTTGAGATATGGCTGTCATTGGCAGTCCTGAAAAAGAAAGAAGAAAGAAGTTGTTTTTGGAAAAGGAACTCACTTATGAACTGAAAAATCACCGTTGGGTTTGGAGAGACAATTCTCGTCAAAGCCAGCAGGACTTTGTCCAACACAGCGACTCTGCCTGCCATTGACAAACCCACCTGAGCTTAAGTTTCATTCAAAGGCAAACAAACACCATGAGCAGGAATCAATAAGCAAGTGTGTCCATCGATGGCATAACTGGTTCTGCAGAGTTCTAAAGTGGGGAACCAACCTGTTTTCTTTCCCCCGTAATTCAAGGTCTTCAGCCAACAAAAGCAAAAACAATCTCCAAAAGCTGATATGTGACTTGCGTCAGCTGATGCTGGTTTAACACTGGGGCACTCGTGGAGGGACAGAATGGGGTTTTGCACAATTCACACTAGGGGGATATCTCAGTGTGGTCTTTTGAAGGTTCATGTGCAGACAGCTTGGACTCTGCCCAAGATAGAGAGCCTTGCTTTTTCAAGATCCCAAGTCTGTGTGGAGAGAGCCTTCCACAAAGCAAGTTGTACAAGCAAGCAGTGGCATTGTTAGGGAAATGTTGCGTATGGGTATGCAATACAGGCCATAATTTTTATATTTTGGTATTTTCAAATACTATCAAATTATATAAAAATTGATATGTAATTTTATGCAGAATGCAATTAAAACACTGCGTTGAAATCTCTCCATTTTATCAAAAGTTATAGCTGGTGGGCCCAAAATGGTGCATCACCAAGCCTAGGGTGGTAACTTGCCCACTGCATCTGGGGCCAGGCAATGGTACATTGGGACTTACTCCCAAGTATGCATGCATAAGATTGTAACTTTAACATTGCAATGAGGTTTTCTTCACTGCCCATGAATGATCACCGTGCTTCTGTTGTATACCTTACTTCTCAGCAGAATCCTATGCATTTCTACTCAGAAGTCAGTCTCATTAACTTCAGTGAGACTACTTCCTAGAAAATATAGCCTACACCTGTAAGAAGCTTTGCTGCATTCCCTCTTGAACTGGATGCAGTGGTTTAATTAAAAAAAAATTCTATGACCACATATAAGCTGAAACTTTATACACTGATTTTTTTTATCCTCAGGAGGTTCTGGAATTGAACCCTCATGGATAATGAGGAAACCTGTATATAGTGTATTATATAATGAAATTACACCACCCCAACCCCCAAAAATAGCAGAGAGAAAAGCTCTCTTCACATAAAAGGCCACTTTTTTATGGGTGCAATCAAGAGTAACTACAGGGAGTCCTTGCTCCTGTGTAAGAACAATTTGCTTTGGATTGCAATATGAATTTCCCATAGGTTTTCACTAGGTGGTGCAGTAACTGCAGGTACACGTAATGTCTCTTATGTTGCAAGAAAGATGAGGAGGGGACCACTCTATTACCCAAGAATACACAGTCAGGATACAGTGACTGAGGACATACTCTGTGTGCCAAAGGTCCTGGTTTCAATCTCTGGCAGCTTCTCTAACCAGGGCTGGGTAAGAACTTCTTTGAATCCTAGAGAGCTGCTACCATCCAGTGTTTCCAAAACTGAGTTGGAATGAAATACAGTGGTACCTCTCATAACAAGCGCATTATGTTCCACATAACAAGTCTAAATTTCCAAGGAATCCTGCTTCACAAAACAAATCTGCTTCATATAACAAACCCCTCTGGCACCTAAGGGGCATATGCACCATGCAGCCCTGACGTTCCATGTGGAGGCTGTTTAAAAGGGCTGCTGGCCAGTGCTGCTCCCAACTTGGGGCAGTTGCCTGGGGGCACCTGAGGCAGCTGCCCCTAACTGCCTCCAGGTGTCTCCACTGGCCACCTTGAACCTCCAGCAGCAGCCCAGGTAAGCTTTCCAGGAAAGTGTCTTTGAATGCAGCCACCTAACTATGTCTACCCAGAAGTAAGCCCCATTGTGTTAAATGGGTCTTACTCCCAGGAAAGTGTCTTTCCTTTAGCTGCAATCCTAAATAGACTTCATAGGATCATGCACATTGTATGCATGTTCTGAATTCAATTCCAGTGTTTTGTCATCATTTTAATATACAGTTAATATTTTTATATGAATATTTTCGGGGTTGTGGAACCAATCGTCTGAGTTTCCATTATTTCCTATGGGAAAATCTGTTCACATAAAGAGCAATTCACATAAAAAGCATGCTTCCAGAAGAGATTAAACTTGTTATGTGAGGCATCACTCAAGTCGGAAGCAACATGGAGTTCACTCAAAGCTGAATTATTGATCAGAACAGTGAGCACTGAGGGCTACACTGGCAGCCCAATCTTATCCATGCCTACTCAGAAATAAGTGCCATTGTAAGTGCCCCTCAAAATGTAGGACACCCAAGAAAAATGTAGGACATGACAAAATAAAAGCTAAAACAATCATGAATATTTTGTTTTCAAGTGGTTGAACACTAGGAACACAATCTTAACCATGTCTACTCAAAAGTAAGCCCTATTGAGTTCAATGGATCTGACTCCCATGACTCCCATCCTTCCTGCTGACAAGGAAAAGGGGGACAATGAAGATTTTCTTCCAGGACACAAGGCTTAAAAGAGGACATATCCTGGAAAAACAGGCCATGTGGTCACCCTGAGCTTACTCCCAAGTAAGTGTGGATAAGACTGCAGCCTGACTTCCATATGGAAGCTTTCAATGTACAAAAAATACCTACGAAAAATATGTCGTACCTGCTATGTTGAGACTGACAAAGACCTCATGGCTACTTTATGCTCCCTGGTTGCCAGGTCCTGGGTGCTTCAATTCACCAGGCAGGGAATGAGTTGCCGTTCATCTTTTGGCTTCAAAGCCAGAATATAAGCTATTCAGTAAATATTTGACATACAGTTGAGTAGACAGGCAAGAGGGTGAGGAGGAAATAAAAAACAATCCATTTGCCCATTTGCCTTTGCAAACATGCCCTTGTAGCCCAGCAGAGGAATAAGATACTTCAGGGCAGGATATGGAATGCAAGATTTGGCTGGTGCCTGGCAGGAAAAGCATCAAGTGTGTTTGTACACATATGTGCATCACAAACCCATTCACTTTTCCACTCCAAAGTGCCTCCTCTCAACACCTTTCCTTTAAAAACTGGCACCAGAGTCCTGATCCGGTCACTCACATTGAACACATATTTGCTATTCCTTGTTCCCCCATCTTCATCAGGAGAAGATAGCAATGCAGAAGAAAAAGAACTGAAACAAATAACAAAGGGCAAAATCCAGAGCAGTTACATGTCCATGCAATTACGTCACCCTCTAGTAGTGTTATTTTATGGAAAGTCACCTGGACTGCTCCATTGCAAAGGGCTTAATTTGACTTTAGGATATGGGCCAAAATATCAAGATTTACAAATAGAAATGAAAAAATTGAAATTATGATGGAATAGAAATTGTGGAAAAATAGAAATTGTGGCAGAAGATCAAAGTAGTGATTGGTGCCCTCGGTGCTATTCCAAAACACCTTGAAGTGCACCTGAACAGCATCAGGCAAAAGGGATTACCATCCACTAAATACTTTACTAGGAACAGCTTACATGTTGTGACAATATTTAAAGCAAAAGAATAGGGTTTAAAAGAAAAAAAATCAGGCATCCCGGGTCGTTGGGAAGGACCCAATGTCCGGATAAACCAAACCACTCAATAACATCTATCTGACTGTGAGAAAATTCTCATAATAATGATAAGAAATGAGAGAAAGAACTATGGTTGGCTAATGACATGAACCACTGATCAAGAAGATATGGGGTCTTAGCAGTGGCTGAGCGGTATACAGTACAGCCCAAACTCATTCCCTGGTATCTCCAAATAAGGCAGAGAAAGATGTATGTCTTGCATGCTGGAGAGTGGCTACCAGCCTGTGCTGGCAGTACTGAGTTGCACACCCCAAAAGACAGACTCAGTAGGAAGCTGCTCCTTGCGTTCTTGTGGCTGCAATCCTAAACACACTTTCCTGTGAGTAGGCCCCATTGAATACAATAGTACTTACTTCTGAGTAGACATGCTTAGGATTGCACATCCATACAACCAGCCTAGCTTCACTATAACTTCTGCATCACCCCTGTGGTTCCTCCTCTTATTCCTCCTCTTCCCATCACAGTTTCCTTTCCTATCAAAGCCTGGATTGCCAAATCTTGAGCACCTGGTTTGAAGCTCACAGGGTAGCTCAACACAAGCAGTTCTCTAAGATATCTACATAAATCATGGTTGTCATGTGCTAACACCATCCCAGAAGCATAACAGGTGCCCATCTTTCTTTCACCTGACATTCTCCATCCACTGTCCACCACTGAATTGAACACCAACACCTTGACAAATTGGCGTCAAAGTTTCCAAAGTGTGAGAAAACTGGAGCGTCAGGCTGCAATCCTATGCATCCTTTCCTATGCATGCTTAAGATTGGGCTGTCAGATTTTGCAGGATCAGAGCATCCGAGACATGAACTTTTGGAAACCATTTTCAGACATCCACAGGCAGAGAGGGCAATTTCTGAAAATGGAGCATTCCCTATTGCTTAGTGATCTTGATGAAGAGATAAACCAACACATCCCAAGTCCTGTATTCGAAAGCTGCGGCGGATTAAAAAAAGGGAAGGGAAAGCTGATTGGGAAAGAAAGCAGGGCTTGAAGTTTCCTTTAAACTTCTGGAATGGAACTGGATGAGAGACCTATACACCCATTATCTCTGTATTTCGTTATCTCTGTATTTCTTTCACAAGGAGGCATAGATCAGTAGCAAAACACTGACTTTCAATTAAAGTCCCCAATTCAGTTACTGGCAGCTTAGTCACGTAGGGCTGGAGGAAGACTCAGTATAAAGCAGTTTTTAAAAATCTTTTCAGCAGTTTTTTTTAAATCTTTAAATCTTTTTTAAATCTTTAAAGCAGTTTTTAAAACATCCATTCCAGTTCACCCCTTTTCATCTCACACCACCTTGCAGCATACTGGGCACCATAAGGCTAATAAATAAATAAATAAATAAATAAATTAAATAAATTAAATAAATAAATATGCCCATGAGTCATTACTCCCCCAGCCTCCACCCACCTGAATCCTGACACCTACTCATCCAGCTGTGGGCATAAAGTAATCTGGGTGCCTTGAAGTTGGGCTTCCCCGAGTGGCCGTGGGATAAATCTGTGCTCGTTTTTGGCATGGCATAAGAGCTTGGTTTCACCAGTCCTACTGCTGGAGCGGCTACTAGCACTGCTGGAACCCCCATCTTCCTCTTCCTCTTCTTCATCCTCTCTGGCCACTGTGGTCAGTCTGCTTTCCTTTTCCAAGGTCGTCCGGGGGCTGAAGGCCCATGGACATCTGTGCAAGTCTTTGAAGACCACATGTAGGTGGTGATCAGTGCTCCGCGGGCAACATAAGATCTTCTTGAAGGCACACCTGAAATCAGGGCTGCGACAGTAGATGATGGGGTTGAAGGCCGAGTTGACATAGCCCAACCAATTGAAGAAGAGGAAGAGCTGGTCAGGGATGAGACGTCGGGCAAAGACCTTGATGATATTGGCCACAAAGAAGGGGAGCCAACAGAGGGTGAAGATGCCCATGATGATGCCCAAGGTCTTCAGGGCCTTGTGTTCCCTGATGGCCGACAGCAGCCTGGAGGGCCTCCTGCGTCGGGAACCCTTGGAGACGTCTTGGACAAACCTGCCCTTGTCCTTTTCGATGAGGTGGAGCTGCCTGGAGGCCACGGCGAAAACCCGCACATAGACAAAGATCATGACCAGCAAAGGCACATAGAAAGAGATTATGGAGGACAAGATGGCATAGGGCATGTTGGTGACAAAATCGCAGCAGTGGGGATCGGCATAGCAGCGCACAGCCTCCTCATCTGCCCCGTCGCGCCACCAGTGGTTCATGATGGGCAAGAAGGAGACAAAGGCCGAGATGACCCACACCAGGCACACCACACCACGTGCGCGGCCTTTGGTCACCAAGGCCTCATACTGCAGTGGTGCTGTGATGGCCAAGTAGCGGTCCACGGCGATGGCGCACAAGGTCTCGATGCTGGCGGTGACGCAGAGCACGTCTAAGGAGGTCCACAACTCGCAGACGATGGTGCCGTAGGGCCAGTGGCCACTCAGCACCTGCATGGCACCCAGCGGCACCACCAGAAGGCCCATGATGAGGTCTGCACTGGCCAAGGAAGTGATGAAGACGTTGGTCATGGTCTGCAAGCGCGGCGTCTTGGCGATGGCCACGATCACCAGGAGGTTGCCGGCCACGGTCACTAGCACGTCCAGGCTCAATGCGGCACCCAGTGCACCCTGCCAGTTCGGGGTGCCTGTCGGTGACCCCGAACAATTGGTGCCGTTCCCCGACGCCGCATCCAGCCCCCACCAGGACCCATTGGGGGGCCATGGAGGGGCCATGGTGGCCACCAGCAGGACCAGCACCTGCAGCACCACCAGCACTGGCAGCACCAGCAGCTCCACTGGGTGCTCCTAGACGGGGATGGGCTCCCTCGACGGCTTCAATGCGAAGAGTCCGCACTGCCCAAGTCCCCCAAGTCCAACGCCAGACCTCGACCCAGGCTGAGTCCCGGCAAGACTGAAGGCGCTCCAGCCAGGACGGCGCCCTCCCCGTCGGTGGCGCTGCCCAGAGGAGGAGCCTTAAAGGCGCAGAGAGAGAGCCGCCCCAGGCATCCCCTCCAACAGCCTCCCCTCCAGCCCTCCACTCCACCTTGGAAGGGGTGGCTGTGGGGCTGGCACCCCCTCCAGGATCCATATCTTCCCCCCTATATCCCACCTTGGAAGGGGAGACTGGCAGAGCCCTCTAGGATCCTCCCTTCCAACCCCATTGGAAGAAAAGGCTGTGGGGCTGGCACACCTTCAAGAATCCACACCTTTCCCCCACATCTGAAGGGGAGGATGTGGTGCTAGCACCTCCTCCAGGATCCCCCCACCTCACCTTGGAAGGGGAGATTGGCATAGACTTCTAGGATCCAGGCTTCCAACCCCATTAGAAGAGGAGGGTGTGGGGCTGGCACCCCTCCAGGATCCATACCTTCCCACCATATATCCCACCTTGGAAAGGGAGACTGGCAGAGCCCTCTACGATCCTCCCTTCTCCAACTCCATTGGAAGAGGAGGCTGTGGGGTTAGCATCCTTTCCAGGATTCACACCTTTCCCCCACATTGGAAGGGGAGGCTGTAGGGCTGGCACCCTTTCCAGGATCTATACCTTTCTGGCACCCCACATTGGAAGAGGAGACTAGCATAGCCCTCTAGGATCCAGGCTTCATTGGAGGCTGTGGGACTGGCACCCCGTCCAGGATCTATACCTTCTCCTAACGTTGGGAGAAGGTATGGATCCTCCAAGATCCACACCTCTCCTGTCTCCCCATAGCCCCAGGGCTTCCCCACTCCCTCCCCTCCCTCCAATATCCTTATTAAAGGACTGGAGAGATGGGATAGCTTGGAAACGTTTTCCCTCGACGACCCTATTCCGTTACTGATGCCCACATTTGAAGCTTAGACTTCCCAGCTAGAAAGCCTGGTTTGGGGGACAGGGGGGACACAGCACCTGCCCATTGTCTTTCTTCAAAGCTGACCCCCCCCCACAACTAATGGATGGTACTGAATTGACAATTCTCAAAGAATGGCCACCTTCTTAGACCCTAAATAGTTTGTTCCACAGTTGCTCCCCCCACCTCACTCAGGTGCAGCCACCTGTATCATTTGTACCCCTCCTAGAGCCTACCTGTTTGCCTTGACTGTTTCCTTCTTGTCCTGCCCCCTCCCCACCATGATGATGGAGTTAGACATGTGCAAGAGAAGTGGGGATAACAGTCCCCCCTACCCCACATCAGCTGGTTATTGACAGGACACCTCCTATTTGATATCTGGAGTCGATGATTTTGTGTCATGTACCCAACCCCACCCCTGCAACAACAAAATTAAATTTAATTAATTTTTAATTTTTTAATTAATAAAATAATTTTATTAATAATTAATAATTTTTAATTAATAAAAATGAAAATTGTTCCCATTATTGGTTAGGGAAATATGTGCTGGGGCAAAGAGGAATGGTTATTCTTTCCCTGCTAAAAATGAGAGGAGCACCACTTAGAAGTGCCTGTATATCCAGTTAGTGTGTGTGTTACTTTATTATGATCAAAATACTGTATATGGAAAAGAGAGCTGATTCAAATTAACATCTTATTACTTCCATACAGTATCAGAATTGCATCTCATTGGCTCTCAGAGTAATCATGGAGAAGTTTTGAGTTAGAGAAAAATCCTCTTTTAGTTCCTTAGGCTTTTGTGTTTTCATTTTCTGGTTAATTGGCCATAACATTTGAAAAAATATAGGTATTCCAATGCAGTTTCATGCAGTTACACAGCATGACGGGCTGTGGGTGGCGCAAGTGGTTAAGACACTGTGCCTGTTAACCAGCAGGCCAGGGTTCAAGACCTGGGTCAGTCCCACAAGACAGGGTGAGCTCCTTTCCTTAGCCCAGCTCTGCAACGCAGCTGGATCCAATTGTATTGGCTCTGCCTTTCCATTGGACTAATTCAGTGGCGTGGAGAGGGGGGATTTGCCGCTTGGGTAACAGCCTATCCTCCATATCAATCTGTCCCAGGCCTTCGTGCTTCGCATGCAGCGTATGCAGCGCCAAGCACGATACCATAGTCTTTCAAGACTGACGGAGGGCTGCTTCTTTCATGGAATTAAATACCTTTCCAACAATATATAACATGATGGTATTGTAATTCAGACATACTCTTTTTTCACATTTTAACCACTAGTGTCAAGCTCAGCTTGTGGACCCCTAAAGTTTGTTGCCTGTACCCTCTTCATCCCCCCCTAGCTATGCCACTGCACCTTCAAATCCAACAACTCTCTGAGCCATCCTGACCAATTTAGGCCAGCACAACTCACGGGGGGGGGGGGGGGAAGCTTCCCAGTTCCAACGGTGACATGGGGAGGTCAGTGCATATCTGTGCACTGGCCTAACCTCCCATGAGTGTTGCAGAAGTGCCTTATGCAGTGTTGGAGTATCCCCAGGGCCAGCACAGGACATGAGCTGGGGTTTATGTCAGCCTAACTGAGGATTAGGATTGCAGCCTCAATGTACAAGTATAGTGAAGTCTGTGTTGTTCAAGGAATGGCTGAAATATTTTTCAACACCCTTCACAACAACAGTATATACTGGAGGTAACTCACTACAGTCTATTCTTAGTTTTGTTCCTTCACTTTTTCAAGGAGGGGGATGGAATCCCTGGTCTTATTCAATCCCCAATGAAAACAATCAAATTGGCTGGCATTTTCTATTTCAGCAAATGTCCCTCTTTGATTTAAAGTCAATCTATTTTTATTATAGCAATGATTATGTCCCACCAAAGTGATTTGGTATACTGGTCCCCCAGATCATTCCTTTTGTTGCTTTTCAAGTGCTTTAATGTCTCACTTTTTTACATTATGGTCCTTTGGATTTATTTCCTCCATCCGTTGCATTTTCATCAGAAATTAAAAATGTTTATTAAGGAGTGAGAGAAAATTTAATCCTGTGTGTTACTCTCTTGTAATTTGCAGTGTGAATTTAAAACAAGGAGTAAATGTTGGAGCTGTAAGGATCTCAGTTACAGGAGATCAGGGCTGGCTCCTCCATGAAGCAGTCGCCTCATGCAGCAGATTGGTGAGGGAGTGCCCATCCGTGCCCACCTCCTAGCCTCCATTCAGTGGTGGGCACCAGCAGGTTTGCACCTACTCTATAGAACTGGTTGTTAATGAGAGATAGGCCATATAAAGTTTAAAAATAGCCATTTAAAAGTGGCTGCCAGATGGGCACAGAACCGGTTGTTAATTTCTTTGAATCTCATCACTGCCTCCATTGCTTTCCTTCTGGGTCCTCTCACTGAATTGGACAAGGAAGAAGGAGACAGAGAAAGATAGGAAATATTGAGAGGAGCAGAGAGGTGAGTTTGAACACCAGGTACATCACTGGGTAAGAGGGCCAGAATTTGGCACATGTCTGGGGTATCAGGAGGTCTTGGATAAAAATAATCACAGTTCAGTCTTCATTAGGCAAATAACCTCATTCATGTTCTTCTACTGAACATACATAGTAATACTTTGAAAAAAACCTTTTGGGGTAAAACTCAATGAAATACCTGTATTTACTCAAATCTAATGCACCATTGAATCGAATGCACCTCAATTTTAAAACTATTGAGATTTAAAAAATGTTTATTGGCAATTGTAATGCACAGCTGCAAAGCAGGCATAAAATTTAATTTTACTGCATACAACTATTAATTATTATGACAATAATAAGGTGATAATGGCTATATTATGATTTTTACCTAATTGCACTACTTTCTACAACAATGGGTTTTGTTACTTTTTATAACAATATAGCAAAACTGTTCAATACTGACTTCTATTTATAAAACAAAATATCATATTTACTCCAGTGCACCATCAAATCTAATGTGCACTCCAATTTTTGAGACTAAAGTCAGCTGAACAAGGTGAGCATTAGATTTGAGTAAATATGGTATTTGAGCTATGGTATAGTAACAAACAGGTATTTATATACTGCCTTTCAGGTCATCAGATTTCTCTTTTGACTTTATTCTCAAGGCAGTTTACATAGGGAGGCTTACTCACCCTAGAAGGGTTTTACTATTCAAAGAAAGGTTCTCTATTTCAAGAACTCCTACATTCTTAGATGTTTCCTTTTATGTCCAGTCTCACATTCACTTGCTCTCTGGTATGCCTTTGGACAGACTCCACTGCAACTGCATTTCTTTCTTTTACATGCACTCCCACAGTCCAGTATCAACGTCTATCCGTTCCAGTGTTGAGACTGTGACCTTCAGATCTTATCTTTAGGCAATTTACTGCAGCTTAACCCTCTAAACCAGACCTTCTGACAGGGAGCGAGTTTATGATATATGGATTTTCTCCAAGTTCATAGCTTTATTTGCTTGGTATAAATGTCCAGTGATGGACTCCCTCGATGGCTACATTGGGAAGGGTCTGCACCACGCAAGGCAGGCCCCACGCAAGGCAGGCTCCATTAGATTTTGGAGACTAAATTCAGCTGGAAAAGGTGAGCAATAGATTTGAGTAAATATGGTTTCTGAGCTACATGGGAGCTAGTCTATGAAATATGGATTTTCTCCAAGTTCATAGCATTATTTGCTTGGTATAAATGTCCAATGAACTCCTGTGCAGAACATTGAGTTTCAAGAGCCAGTTCCCCTCCCTCTTGTCAAAGTTTGGAGCACAGTATAAGAAGCTGTCCTACACTGGCAGCCCTATCTTAACTATGTCCAAGCAGGATGACCATATAGAATGGAGCACAAAGTGCATTGATCTTTACCCTATGCACAGAAGAGAGAATTGAGGCAAGTTCTGCTCTTTAAATGCTTTTATGATGGGTTGGACTAGATGACCTACTGGGTCCCTTCCAACTCTGTGATTCTAAACCTGCCTCAATTTCATCTTCTGTGCAATGGTTAGAGGCACTCTGTCCTCCATTCTATATGGTCACCCTGTTTATACCTGTTTATGGCACGAAAACTGCATGCTGTGGTAGAGAGGCAGTTGCCTGAGGCTACAATCCTAAGCATGCTTTCCTGGGAGTAAGACACATTGAACACAGTGGGCTTACTTCTGAGTAGAGACAATTGTGCCCCAAGTCTCATTATCCCCTTATCTTGGGATAAGCCTCCATGGCACATAAGAATATACTGGAGTTTCAATTGATATTTCACTGTCACCCTTTGTTGACCTGCAGGATCAGGCCTATTGAGTCCAGGATTGGCCATCTATGTGACTATAAAAGAGGTCCTCCCAGGCTGCAGAATGATTAGTAGAATAGCACAGAACAGGAAGTGTGGAGGAGAAGACCTTCCTTGGATGCTGTAGCCCACCACTCTGTTCCTCTCTTCCATTTTAAATCCAGGGATCAGATGATGGATGAAATCAGAACCACCTACCGGTAATAGGTTTGCAACTTTTGATTTGATGTGGCAAAAAAACATAGGGCAGCAGGTGCTAAGAGGTCCTGTAAACAACCTTGTTTTCTCAGTACAAAGGAGCTTTTGATGAACCCCTCCCATGAGTCAACCATCAGCTCCTCCTAAGCAGCTGTTCAGCAATAAAGAATTTAATTAAGACGAGTTCAGTGATGGCTTCTGATTCTCTGGCCAAAGGAACAGCTTAATATTTCTGCTCACCGGTCATCTTAAAAAATCCTTAAAACAAACAAACAACAAATCCAAGACCATCTGGGATCATGTGGACATTAGATCATGTACAAGCCCATATGGAAACTCTAGGGGAGTCTATTAAGCCATGGATTAGAGTAACTCTTTTTGGCTCTGGCTATAGAACAGAGTGTATTTTTTCAAAAATTGTTTGTATGTGTTTCTTAGATGTGGATTCAATGCAGTCCCCCTTGCTATGGAGGGACAGAGATATAGCAAAGACTGACAGATCCACCAGCCAGTAAGAGGGACAACTGCTACATTACTGACCACATCTCTTGGAATGAAACAGTGAGATACCAAGCAAGCATCCCTGCCTTGATCTTCAGTAGCAACTCTAACTTTCCTGGGAGTAAATCTCACTGAAAACAATGCAAGTTACTTCTGAGTAGACATGCAAAGGATTGCACTGTTATCCTACGCATGCGGTGGTGACAGTCCCTATCAGAACATATCTGCTATGTTCTGCTCCACATTGTTCTGCTATGGTATCCACATGGTTGACAAGAATCATGTTATGAGTTTGCCATATTAGCAGTGAAGGGGAACAATCACTAGGCCTTTTCCTGCAGAGACTCCAGATGGAAGTCCATTTAATATGAAAGGGATTTATATTATTATTTAAGGGATTTGAGATGAAAGGGTCTTAATGCTGCTTAAGGTCATGGATGTTTCCTGATTGGGCAATTTGCTGATGGGGGATAAGAACATAAGAAGAGCCCCGTTGCATCAGACTAAAGGCACATTTAGTCCAGCTTTCTGTAACTCACAGTGGCCTACCGGATGCCCGGGGAGCACCCAAGAGACCTGGTATTCTGTTACCACTCCCTTGCACCTGGTACCCAGAGAAAGGCTACGTCTGAAACCCAGAGATTGTGTTTAGTCATCATGACTTGTAAACTGTGATGTGCTTTTCCTCAAGGATTCAGTCCAACCTCCTTTCAAAGGTATCTAGGCCAGGTGCCTTTACCACATCTAGTGGAAAGGAGTTCCACAGATTAATTACAATCTGGGTTGAGATATACCATATTTACTTGATTCTAACTCTGACCATTTTCAGCCAAATTTAGGCTGCAATCTTAAAGGCACTTTCCTAGGAGTAAGACCCATTGCACACAATAGGGCTTACTTCTGAGTAGACACTGTTAGGATTGCAGCCTTACCCCCAAATCCAGAGGAACTACTGGAGGGCATAAGTGACTTTACGTGCATCTGTAGTTACTGTACCACCTAGTGAAAACCTATGGGAAATTTATATTGGAATCCAGAGTAAGTTGTTCTTACACTGGAGCAAGGACTCTCCATAGTTACTCTGGATTTTGCCCTTAGTCTCCAAAATTGGGGTGCACAACAGATTTGATGGCACATTAGTAATTACGGATACAGTGGCACCTCATGTAACAAATTTAATTTATTCTGGAGGCATGTTTGTTACGTGAAACATTCTTTACTTGAAGTGGATTTTCCCATAGGAAATAATGGAAACTCAGACGATTGGGTTCCACAACCCAAAAAAATATTAATATAAAAATATTAACTGGATGTAAAAATAAGGACAAAACACGATTTGCAAAACATGAGGCTGCAATCAAAGTCACTTTCTTCTGTAATCCAAGACATTTTCCAAGTGTCTCCCCACTTTCTCCTCCTCTTCATCCTGAGCCTCTCTCTCTCCTGTTCCCTTCTGGCTAGCCATGAGCTGCTTCCCTCCTCTCCACTGCTGTTCTCTCCCTCTGCTCAGTGGACGCCCAGCCACAGGAGGAACAGTGAGTAAGGGCACAATCCAGAGTAACTACGGGGAGTCCTTGCTCCGGTGTAAGAACAATTTGCTGTGGATTGCAGTATGAATTTCCCATAGGTTTTCATTAGATGGTGCAGTAACTACGGGTACACGTAATGTCTCTTACGTGTGCTCATAGTTACTGTGGATTGTAGGGGAAGTGTTGCTTTTGCTATGGGCAGGCCCTGGCGCTTTTTAAAAGGGCTGCCGGCCAGTGCGTCTGCCCCAACTGCCAACAAGTGTGTTTGTTACATGAAGCACAGTTTGTTACGCGGAGCAGAAACCTAGAGAAATTTTTGTTTGTTACGTGGAACATACTTTACGTGAGGGGTTTGTTACGTGAGGCACCACTGTATTTTGATTATACCAGTAAGTATAGGTCATTATTTAGTTTATCAGTTTAAAATACCGTACTGTCATAAAGTAGTGCAGTTAGGTAGAAATCATAACATAAACCCATTGTCATATAAGTAGTTGTAAGCAGTAAAGTTAAATTTTGCACCTGCTTTGCAGCTGCACATTACAGTCACCAGTAAACTCTTTTTTTTAATCTCAAGCCTTTTAAAATTTGGTGGGGGGGACACACATGGTGCATTAAAGTCAAGTAAATACAGGTATTTCCTTTGTTTTGACTCTCAGGTCAGTTAATTTTAGTACATGCACTCTTGTTTCGTGTTTGGACAAGAACTTACCTATAAGGTCTCTGGAACAAGGGGGGACACAATTTTTAACACCCCCCCCCATTTTTAAACACTTCCTAGAGGCTTATGTCCAGAACACCTCCTAGAGGTCATGCAGAAGGTGATCCGAAGCACAGGGAGGCCATGCATATCCTCCCTTGGTGTACCTGGGAAGATTGGCAGCAAATGATGCAAGTTGCCATCTGGTGGGAGATGGTGCTGCAACTTCCTTCCTTGCCACCCATTTTTCTTCTTCAGGCCCTTTTACTGGGCTCTTCTGGCATCCCTACTGGGGTCCAGGAAGGCAGTGTACAGTTTTCTATGAAAACCAAAAGCAACATTTTAGCCCGATGGTGGTATTTCCATCCCTAGTGGTGGGTTGACCAGATGCCTGAACCTAAAAAGGAGGACAAGGTCTTGGATTCCTCTCAGCCTGGCTTTTCTGGCAGACAATGGCATGTTTGCCTGCTCACGAGTAAAGCCACGATATTGGGCACTTTCACTTTCCCATAGAGTTCAATGCATATTTTTTTATTTTTAGTGTTTTGACCATAACTTTTGATAGGAAGGAGATATTTCAAAACCTATTTTGCATTAGATTCTGCTCTTTTGCATTAGATTCTGATCCAATGACATATGACATGATGGGGTACTGCACACCATTGCAAAGTTCCAAAATGAAGCGAAAATGAAGGATGAAGCCAAAATGGAGGACATCAGGACAAATCTGGAAAAAGAGGATAAAAAAGAGGACAAATCTGGAAAAATCCGTCATATAGTCACTCTGGGTGGAGGTGGCAGAGGGGTTGCCTGGGTGGCAGAGGGGCTAGGTTTTGCAATATTCTCAGAAGACCTAGTGAAGGCCATAACTGCTTGCTTGCTTGCTTGCTTGCTTGCTTGCTTTCTTCTTCTTCTTCTTCTTCTTCTTCTTCTTCTTCTTCTTCTTCTTCTTCTTCTTCTTCTTCTTCTCCTTCTCCTTCTTCTTCTTCTTCGGAGAGGATTGTACTCTCAACCAATATGCTGCTGTAGATCCACTGGATTTTGTGCATCATTTATGAGATTTTGGATTCACCATCAGGGGTTTGGGCTGGCTCCCCCCAACAGGCATGGCATACAAGGCAATGTGTACCTTCTCCCCCTAGTAATGGCCCTTGTTCTGAATGCCAATACAGCTGAAGCCTCCCTCCTTCCTAGGCTTGAACCTAGCATTCCCACGAACATTAAACATAAAAAGGCAGAAAACCTGGTTTAATCCTCTAAAGCCCAGCCTATGCATGTTTCCTTGGAAGTAAACTCCACTAAATTCAATGGGGCTTCCTCCTGAGCAAGTGTGCACAGGATTGTAGGCTTGGTGATAACTGAGGGTCCCAAACTGCACTGTTTGTAAACACTGATAAGCAGAGCATGCTGCGCATATTTTCCCATAATGTCTGTGATCTGAAAAGTGGACTGAACAAGACCCTGCCTGCACATCATCAAAGAAGACAGAGGCGAGAGTGGCGATGTGGGAAGGATAATGGACTTCCCCCCTTTCCCGGAAACTAAAAGTGCATGTCTCCACAAAAAGGAAAGGATTGTATCACTTCAAGACTGTGTAGTGGTCCACGTGTCCCAAGCAGGCAATGTAACAAAATGTTGACCTTCTTTCACCCCAGTTCTCTGAGCAGCACAATGTTCCAGGGGGAAAAAACCCAGGGTGGCCATATGTTATAACTAGTGCTTCCCCCCTTTTTTCTAGAATTAAAGGTGGGGTACCATGAAGATGAGCTTGCCAGGGCCCAGTGGGGAGAGCTAGTAGCAGCAGACAGTTCTAAAGACTGGGCCTTCATGGTCCACTAGGTGGGCCTGCTTATGGGTCTTATGGGTGTAGCAGGGCTGGCCCATCTATGTGGCCAACTGAAGTTGTCGCCTCAGGTGGCCAATGGGTAGGGACCCTAGTTCTACCCACTTCCTTGCCTGTACTGCTCCTCTTTATACTTTCCCTTATTGGACTGGAAAAGGAAGGGGATAATGAGGAGAGTAGGGTGAGTAGAGGGTGTCACATTTTCCAGTAAGAGTATCATGCTAATACCGAGGCATCAGGGGCGCTTGGTCCAGCTCTGTCTGAGAGACAAGTTGCTTGGATGACAAGGAGGCGGTGGGAGGGGGGCTAACTGAACAAGGACTGAAAAGGTATTTAAGGCAACACAACAGAGCCTGGATTCATCATTACAGGGCAGAAGAGCAACCAGTGAAAGCAACAAGGTCTGTTTTGGAAGAGGTATGTCAAGGATGTAGAGAGGGGATTAGGGACTGTGGAAAGGAATGTGACCATGCTGTAAAAAAAAATTACACTGCGCATGAGTGTTTGTGTGTGTGTGTGTGTGTGTAACAGTATGGCGCACAAGGTACTGTAGAAACTTCTGCTTGGCAAAAGAAAGCATTGAAAGCAAACAAGCTTCATTCATGTGTATTGATTTCTACCAATCTCTACCCTATGCGTGATTCAGAAAGGAAATTTGCATAAATTGTTTCACCAGAAATATGTTGCCATTTGGAATCTGTTTTGGTGTTGCTATTCTTTCTTTCTTTCTTTCTTTCTTTCTTTCTTTCTTTCTTTCTTGCTTGCTTGCTTGCTTGCTTGCTTGCTTGCTTGCTTGCTTTCATCTTTTTTCTTCCTTTCGTCCTCTCTTTCATCTCTCCATTCTTTCTTTCATCTTTTCATCTTTTCGTTTGTCTTTTCATCCTTTCATATTTCGTCCTTTCTTTTCCTTTCGTTTATTCTTTGTTCCATTCATTCATTCCTTCTTTCTGGCTAGATTCAAGGCCATTCCAATATCTCCATGTCAGTAGTTCTGAAACTCAGGCATCACCCCTCCCTGAGAGTCCTGGCCTCATTTCCCATGAGGGGCATCAGAGGATTTAAAAATAACAATTGATTGGGAAAAAATATGCTCACAAAATCAAAAGTAAGTTTTCTTTTTAATTTTCCAAGGCTTGGGGTGCCCTGTGGAAGCTTCCAATATAGTCCCTATTCAGTGGGAGGCTGCTGCTTCATTATGTGGGCAAAGAAAAGTCCCTGCCCCTCTCCCCTCAGTGGCATGATGTGGCTCCAATGGGCAGTGTGCTGCCCTCTGCTGCTGGCACAGGGTTTAGTGGCCACCACACCATCAACAGTAAGTTTCCCACTGTTTTGAGTACCATATGCAACTGTAGACTCACAAGATCCACCATTGTATTGTGAGGACAGGACTGGACCATTGTTACAATGAAAGGGATCATCTTATTGAACCACTTTCAACTCCTATCTGAGTGCATGCAAGACATTTCCTGTTTTCTGCTTTAAAAAAGAGAAAACAGGCGGAAGCACTTTGTCAGAGGAGAAACTTGGCCTGCTTGACGGCAGAGTTTTGCCTTCATAGTTAAAAAAGGAAATCCTCGGAGTCTGAGATGTATATATAGATGACGATGTTACAAGACTCTGTTCATTAGAACATTGAGACCATACTACTAAGTGTTGCTGTGGGATCTTAGTGAGAAGTTGTAATGTCAGTATTATTCATGCATTTCTTGGCCAGCAACTCTGGGAATTGCCCTGGGAAGAAAGGACAGGCATTTCTATTGGGAAAAAACCAAATTAGCAGGTGGGAAGAACTCTGAACTTTGGAATAAATGAAATTCTTTGATCCTAGTTCTCTTTATTCACAGGCTAGTATTCACAGGACTGTTACAATTTGGGCAGGAGTACAAAAACACTGAGAAGTGGTATCACACCAGGTGAGATGCATGAGGGTGACATCACTACTGGTCAAAACTTTTAAAATCCTAAAATCTTAGAACTTTTCATTGAAAAGTGGTATGCAAATACTGTTGATTGATAGCATTTTTGAATAATCTAGCTGTAATTTATGTAATTACAATCGATGTGTAATTTCATTCAGAATGCAATTAAACCATATTGAAATTTTTCTATCAAAAGTTGTTCCCAAAAAACCACCTCCCAGGGTGTTCCCCCATGCAACATGGGAAGAGATCCATCATGGAGGATATGCTGGGTTCCTACACTGAGGGTGCAAATCTCACCATGTCAACTCAAAAGTATGCCACATTGTGTTCAATTGATCTTACTCCCAGGAAAGTATCTTTAGGATTGTAATCTGAGTGACACATACTCTAATGATGCTACTAACAAAAGAGAGTACAAAACATGAATTTCTGACTTGGCTTTGAAGGATGACACATTGCACACTACAGAAGCTGATGGAGAAGAGAGGCTCACATGCATCACTGAGAATTTATCCGTATTTTCTTTGGTAATACCCTGACTTGGCACAGCAATTACGATCCACATTAGCAGTGAGAGAATGCAATGCAACAGCTGCTTCTGTTGTTGAAATCCCATTCTGCATAATGATGAGAATTCAGGAGTTCTGACTGGCATTGGTCACTCCGTCTCCCGGCAGTACTGCTGAACGACTCACAGTACTGCTGAACGGCTGAACGCTATCGGCTGTGTCTATTAGGCTGTATATACCAGTATATACAAGGATCTGGGAAAGCTCTTTGAACTGAGCGTTGGGATTCTGGATGCTAGTTCAAAAGTCGCTTGTTCAGATTTGGGTGTCGGATTGAAAATCCTGTCCTAATATGGTTTTGTTGTCCAGAATGTATTCATGGAAAATGCACATGACACCATCCTCTTTCTTTGATGGAGGTCATGCGTTCCCACACCAGTTCATCAAGCAGTCACACAGCATTTTCTTGAGATTCTTCTCTGGATTTATTTCCAATTTCTATCTGATCAAATCAATCAAATCCCACATCCTTCTTCTAATACACTAAGTTACAGGGAACGCTGTTCAATTTGTGGTTCAAAATGTGCATTTACAACTTAAATATCTACACCTACAATTTTATACACACTTTCCAGGGAGTTAGTGCCAGTGATTATAATGGGAATTGCTTTTCAGTAGACCTAAGAACTTAAGAAGAGCCTCCACTCCATAGGCCCTTCTAGTTCAGCTTCCTGTATCACACAGTGGCCCGCTAGATGTCTTATGGAGTACATATGATACCTGCATCCAGGTGCCCCCCTCATCTGGCATTTTGATGTTGTACATCTCTACCTATACCTCTATACAGCCCTCATGGCTTGTAACCTATGATGGTCCATTCCTCTAGGAATTTGTCCAAATCCTTCTTAAAGGCATTGAGACCAGGATGCCATCACCACATCCTTTGGCAGGGAGTTCCATATTCCATATGCTGGGAGAAGAAATACTTTCTTTTGTCCATCCTAACCCTCCCAACATTCAATTTTAGTGGATGTCGCCTCGTTCTGGTGTTATGTGAAAGGTACAAGAGCATCTCTCTATCCGCTCTATCCATCCCTTGAGTACACCTGAAGCATCCCTTGAGTAGGACTTGGCAATAAGTCCTACTCAATTTCCAGTTAGGCTGGCCTAATCCCAGGAACAAGTCCTGTGATTATCTGGGGGTGTCACAAAGGTGCCATAAGATACATCTGGAATAGTATTGCGGGAGGGTTAGGCCAGTGCATAGACATGTGCTTGCCCCCCAACATTGCCATAGGAATGGGAAAACCAAAGAGTTGTGCCAGCCTAGGTTAGGAATGCACCCAATTAGACAGGTTGCAATCCTAACCCACAGTTAGGCCAGCCTAAATCCTAGCACAAGTCCTATGCTGGCATGGAGGTGTCACAAAAGTGCTGTAAGTGGCATTTCTGTGCCACTCCTGAGGGAGGGGTTAGACCAATGCACAAACATGCACTGGCCTCCCCACACCATCACTGGAACAAGGGAGTTGGGCTAGTTGTGCTGGCCTAAATTGGTAATGAATGAATAAAACATGTTTCATGTTTTGAATATGAATAAATGAATAAAAAAATAAATAATGAATAAATGAATGAAACAATGAATAAAACAATGAATTAAATAAAACAACAGGCCAAATAACATTCATGATGCCTGCAGAAGGCCAGACATGAAGTCATAAAGCAGGATGTGATGTCATTGAACAGTCTATGGCCACAACTAAACAATTTTTTTTTCACTCAGGAACTCATAAATTGCAAATGACACAAGACAAAATACAATAATCTTAATCATGTTTTCAAGATACGTGAGAGCCCATTTATCATGGAGACCTTCCAGCAGCAGTAGCTATCGGTGATAGCTCTATACAGAGCCCAAAGGTTGAATACAGAGCTTCTGGGGTATATATATCTGGCCCACCGACCTTATGCTTGAAACCCCTGGTCTAAGAGCACAATCCTAACCATGTTTACTCAAAAGTAAGCCCCACTGTGTTCAATGCATCTAACTTTCAGGAAAGTGGGTTTAGGATTGCAGCCCATGTGATCTATCCAGATAACCAGCTCTATTCATTTCCATCCTCAGAAAGAGACAAGCTCCTTGGAATCCCCAAAGTGGCTCCATGGGAATTATTACTTCAGAAGCCAGACTTTGGTGATCAGTCAGAATTTCACTTCAAACTATTCTTCTGCCTTTTATTGTGTTCATTTTTTCTGGATTTGGGGACTGATTCACTAAGGAAGGCCTGTAGAAGGGGAAAATGAGGAAAGCTCTCTTTGAGCTACTCTCCCCTAATTTCATAGGGTTTCATGATAGAATTCCAATGAATTGGGTCCCTTTTTTCTCAAATGCTGGATCTGTAATTTAGATCTAGTGTAACCATATAAACTCAGTTTGTGTTTTTACGTACTATACCAGTGATTTTCAATTTTTTTATCTCATGGTACACTGAAAAAGCACTAAAATAATCAAGTCAAACCAGTTTTTTGACCACTGACATGCTGTTGATCAAATCCCCCAATTACCCCTCCCCAAAGTCCCACGGCACACCTTTAGACCATCCATGGCACACCAGGGTGTTGTGGCACAGAAACTGAAAATAGCTTGGCTGAGGTCCACCCATTGCTCAGACAACAGACTAGATGCCACTACAGCAAAATATTGAAAGGCACAGTTTCCAAGGCACACAAAGAGAGCTGCTTTGCATTCTGAAAAAAATGTATTTGTGTATGACCATTTCCTCTTCTGACCCATCCTTCATCCCTTCCCAAATGCTGCAAATGCAGTACAAAGGAAAAGAACATGAAATATATAGATGCAGACAGGCACTTGCTAGCGGGTGCACCATATGATGTGCAAGGGAGTGGTGGTGACACCTCTACCTTTAATTTTTTAAAAATTAAAAAATTATTTTTTAAAATCTTGGTATATTCGAATAATACCACCACATATCAATTGATGTGTAATTTTATGCAATGGAAGTGGAACCAATCCCACTGAAATATCTCTGTTCTATTAAAAAGTTATAGCAAAAAAACCAGTAGAATGGGGCAATGGTGCATCATCATGCCCACCAGCTGGGGCAGTGCCCCACCCAACCACCCAGAGGAGGTCCATCATGGGTATCTTAGTGACTCCACTTGCTGGGTGATGTCCCAAAGCTTTTTCTCCATCTCCAGTACATCAGTGCTACCACTGATACTTATAGTACGTGGTACGTATGGTACATGATACATATGTTGCATACCACCCGGGTACACATGTAGTGCTACCACTACATGTACAGGGTGACCATATGTCATAATCAGAAAGGGTGAGAAGTTCCTCCAGAAAGGTGCTGTGCCTGCCAAGAAAAGTGCAGGACATGACAAAATAAAAGCTAAAACTCCTCATATAAGCCCTTACTATACATATAAGCCCTTGGGCATGAGAAAGGTGGGGTATAAATAAATAAGGCTGCAATCCTAACCAAATATACGTATCTAGAAATAAACTCCATTGACTGTAATTTAATTTACTTTTGAGTAGACATGAACAGGATTGGGCTCCATTCCACTAATTTCTTTCTTTCAAATTTTTCTCACTTTCCTTTCTTTTCTCTCAAAAATGAAATAGGAATGTTTGTGTGGTGGCCCTCCTTCCTTTGGAAGATATCTACATGCAGCACAATGCCAGAGGGGCTGCCATGCCTCCAGCGTCCCGCGGTCCACTCCACAATCTGCTGTCTGAAGCAGCCTATTGCACCCTGCTTCATGATAGGGCTGGCCCTGCCCGATACGGCCAGCATTTTGTTCATTTTAGCAGTTGTTGATGATGCATACATTTTAAATGCACAAAAAAAATTGACCCGGTTTATCCTGGCTGAATTGCCAGGCGGAGAACTTGTTCGACCCTGTGTTTGTTTGAGATTGCTGTCTGGTTTTGATGTGCCGACACATCTGTCTAGGAAAAGCAGAATCCGCGGAGAATTCTCAATGACTCGGTTGCAGATTCCTTCTGACATATTTACAACTAAGTTGTTCTGGAAAAACAATGGCACCAGTGCGTCCTTTGGGGATTTTGTTTTTTAAAACCAGAGAAATGCTCGCCTTGCTTAGCTAAACAGGCTGAGCATGGAGCCGGGGAGGAGATATTTGTGATGCTTTCATTCATTCCCTGTCATTCTGTATATAAACCAACAGTTGTATTCTTTCCATTGGAGAAGATAGCAAGTGTAGGTTTCCTATGCAGGCCTCTGAAGTTTTCCATGCCAGCTGGCCATCTGAAGTTGGATGTCCATGATGGGTTCTGTAAGGTCCCACCTGTTAGTACAGCAAATTTTAAATCTCCTCGTACCATAAGTAGTGGGTAGGAAAAATCTCCTAATACCCTAGGTAGTGGGTAGGTGTTAACTCCTGTGTGAAGTCAATCAGGGTGATAGCAAAAATTCCCTACTCAGTCCTTACTAAACAGCCAGCTAAATTCAGACTGGCAAAGAGGGCAGGCAGGTGGGGTTGCTGGCTGGAGCAAAACCATTCCAGGTAGAAACTATATCAAATAGGAAACCATTCCAAGTAGAGGCAATGACAGGAACATTGCTCCTGCCCCCTATCCATGGGAGTCAATCAGCCTGTGCATTGATCCCCATCCAGATTCCCCCAAAGATGCATTTTTAAAGAAAATGTTTCAGTCTGAAGTCAGGCTCTTCCCATAACGTAGTTTGGCCTGAAGGACTTTTTAAAAAAATTATTGGGCCTTTTCCTGCTTGCCACCAAGTGTTTTGCAAATATTTGACTGGGGTACAAACAAAAGCTTAATATATACAGACCACAGAGACCACAATTTGCTATGTAAAAGTGAGTGTTGTGGGGGGAAAAAACAGGCAGATACTTTGTGGACATACATGTTTGCAGCAGGATAGAAACTTCAAATGAAGGGACCAGGTTATTTCAATAGGTGCTAACAGGGCATGCAAATGTTCCTCTGGTCAAGATGGTGACCAGATGTCATAACTGCAAAAGAGGACAAGGACAGCCCAAATATGTAGGATACCAAACAAAAATGTAGGACATAAAAAAATAAAAGCTGAAATTGCTCTTGTACATTGCTTTCATGTGGTTAATTTAAATATTAAGAGTACAATCCTAACCATGTCTACTCAAAAGTAAGCCTCATTGTGTTCAATTGGTCTTACTCCCAGGAAAGTGCCTTTGGGATTGCAGCATATATTACATATTATATAAACTGTTAGGGTGCAATTGTATCCAATTTAGGCATGCATAATTCACCTGGTATATCTTCCTGTGGTTGTATGGGGAGGTTGGCATATGCTTGTGCACTGGCCTATCTCCCCCCTTCCAAAGAATGGGGCAGATGTGCCTTCTGGCACTTTTGTGACACACCCCAGGTCAGCATCAGAATTATGCCTGACTAACTGGAGATTAGGATGGCAGACTTATTTTATTATAGGTTATAATAAATACTGTGGTTAATTAATTACAAGAAGGCTATCTCACAAGGAAAAGGCAGACAATAAATATTTTTTTCCAGGACACAAATCTAAAAAAGAGGACACGTTTTGGAAAAAGAGTACAGGTTTGTGTCACCTGGTGCAGGAGGCCAGCACATCATCCCCATGTAGTGGGAGGGAAAACAGTATGAATGGCGAATGTGGTTATGAACTCCACTGTCTCCACTGATTTTTTAGACACACATTTTTATACAATAAAGATATTTCAAATGGTTTGTTTCAGTGCATTCTGCCCTAAATTATGCATCCAAAGGTATAAAACATGATGGGATTATTTCTACAAATCATGATTTTAGCCATTTAAGTCACAAGGGGTATCACCCCTCTCAAGGTAGCCACCTTTCTGAAACCCCAGTGATGTCTCTGATTGGGATCATTTTGGAAGCCTTGCACTCCACTGGACTCACTCACCTTCCACTCCAGCCAAGGCATCCTTGCTAACTCACCAGTAAACACAACTATGCAGTTCACATCCATTTTCAATTAATTTCAAAGCAATAATCAGGGACCTCCTTCTTGGGTGATTTGTGGGGTCCTTGGATTCCTCTCAGCTTGCCTTTTACAATGAAATATGGCATGTTTGCTTACTCGCGAGTAAAGCCGCCATATGGGTCACTTTCACTTTCCATAGAATTCAATGCATAGAATTCAACTAAAAATTTTTATTTTTAGTTTTTGGGCCATAACTTTTGAAAAGAAGATGCTATTTCAAAACGGATTTTTGCATTGGATTCTGCTCTTCAATATGACTCCAACGGTATATGACACGATGGGGTGTATAGCACCACCACAAATTTGCATTTTGGGGACCCCCAATGCATGTCACCCCCTGGGCACATCATCTGCTGCAGACTGCACCCCCTTTACCCCCTTAGCAATGCCCTTCCTGTCAATGCTGCCTGGCAGAGTGGGCTTTAAGGCGGGTGTCTTCCTTAGCCTTTTCAAGTGATGCCAAGGCATCACTCTGAGAGCAATTAGTCCCTTGGTCATTTTTAAATTAAGAAAATCCACTTTTTGTTCCATAGGCAATTTTGTTTTAATTTTTTTGTTAATTGGCTAAAACCTTTAACAGAATACACATTTTCCAATGGAGTTTATTTAATTGCATTCTTCATTAAATTACATTTCCAGTGATATATAACATGATGGTATTATTCTTTCATACATACCCTTTTTCACAATTTAAGGCTCCAAACCTAACCACACTTTCCTGGGAGCAAGTATTATTGAACACAATGGAAGTTATGCGCACAATCCAGAGCAAGTTCAGCCTGCTCTGCCCTAACTGCTCTCTCCTAACTATTCTGTATCCAGAGCAGAAAGTTATGCTGTATCCAGAGAGTCAGGAAGCCTGGGCTGCCCTAACTGCTCCATAGCATGCTAAGTAATTGACACATGGGGAGGACTTGCTCCTGAGGAGACACCCCTCAGATCACACTGAATAAGGAACAGCTGTGGTGCCTACAGTGGTGACATGACTCTGCGCATCACCTGGTGCGGAAGTCTATGCGTCACCCCTGGGATACGTGCACCCCTCTACCTGGACTGCACAGTCGTTTCAGAAGCCAACTGGCTTCAAAAGAGTACTGTGCAGGCACCATCTCTGGCTCCTGCACAGTACTTTTCTGAAGCCTTTCGGCTTTGGGGGAGACTGTGCAGGTGTCAGAGTTGGTGCCTGTGCAGTAGTCTTTCTGAAGCCATTCGGCTGCCGCTCCGCCTCCTGAGTGAGGCCGAATGGCCATGCAGAGGCGCAGACTTCCTCTACTCTAAGGAAGTCTCCTCTGAAGCTGTTTGGCATGCTCAGTATGTTTCTGCCCAGTGCACCTCAGCTGGCCATTTAGGCCAGTTCCGAGGACAAGTGGCAGCTTCTGGCTGCTGCTCCGCCTTGGAGCAGGCCTGGATGGGCATGCTGACACCTGGGGCATGCCAAAGGACAGTCAAAATCCTCAAGCACATCACCCAATGCAGCCCACACCAGCCGCACCAGTCTGGTGACACCACTGGGTGCCTGCCTTATAAGGAGTCCCTGATGAGATGCCAGTACATTCTACAGTGAATACAAGGGGCTTCTTGGAGTGGCCTGCTGTATCCTGAGGTTTGTGGGCAGCCGTAGTTTGTTCCATATCCTGAGGTTGAGAGGCAGGGGTTGCAGCTAGGCTGGCCAAGAACTCAGATTTTTGGTCAACACTGCCATTCTTACTTGGACCTTATCATGGACCCCTATGTGTCTACTCATTACTATACCTGCTCCTGAGGTGGTATATCTCTGAGGAACTGGAAGAGGGCATTTCTGCCTTGAAACAGGCTTAGGATACAGAGTAATTGCTCTGCCCTAGGCAATGCTAAACATGCCCTCAACATGCCTCTCCTGAGCTCTCCTGAGTTAGGGCAGAGCAGGTCCAACTCTTTTAGGGCACCCTATGTTGCCTTGCTCTGCCCTAAGCCTCTTCCAGAGTAACTGGGGTGGAGCATCTTGCAGTTGCTCCACCCTAGTGATAGACAGGGCAACCCAAGGCCTCTTGGGTGGACAGATTAGTTGCTCTGGATTGTGCTGCCTGTCTCAGTCGACATGCTTAGGATTGCACTGTTAAGTCACTAAAGTCAAGCTTGTTGCCCCTTATAGCTTGCTACTTGGTGCAACAGCTATACCCTGCAGTGTACTCCTTAGCTATGCCACTGCCTAGTTGCAAAAGTCTGGAGGATGCTGTAACTAGCTCATAATCCCCAGTTCTTCACATTTCCTTTCTGCTCTGTTCCTTCTTTCTTTCTGCTCTAGAACAGGGGTGTCAAATATTAGGATCACAGGCTGGATGTGACACATGGGAGCTCTTTGGCTCTTAAAATGATCCAGCAGCACCCTCAGGTTGCTGAGCTATACAGCCTATGTGATAATTGGTCCCTCTTGGATAATTGGTCTCTCTTGCATGTCTACTTAAAAGGAAATCCCATTATAGCGGAAGCGGGTGGGCCATTGGAAACAGGTGCCCCCTCTGGTCCATCAATTTAGTTTGCTGCATCGATGGCATTCATATGGGAATCCATTTCCCAGAAGTATGGATGACATCTGGATGACAACCTGTTTTAAATATTTATGGACAGGTTTGGCCAGAGTTGGCCATCTAACAGGCCGTGAACTTTTGGTATT
Source organism: Cryptoblepharus egeriae (assembly GCA_030015325.1). NCBI lineage: Eukaryota > Metazoa > Chordata > Lepidosauria > Squamata > Scincidae > Cryptoblepharus > Cryptoblepharus egeriae. The sequence continues at coordinate 18,067,293 of JAREYC010000011.1, read as the reverse complement.
TTTAGTACAAGGAATTTAGGCTGCTTCAAGCCTATCTGATTGGAGTGCCTCTGGTGATAATGTCATCTTGGCAGCTCTGCAGTTTACCCATTGTTTTTTCAAGATTAAAGAAAATAGTAAAAAAGAAGAATAATATAGTGGCTGAGCTCTGGATGTGGTTCATAAAGTCCCAGGGATGAAAGCAGGCAACAGATAAACCTCTATTTCTGACTAGGCAAGGATTTTTTATTTTTATTTTTTTCAGTCACAGGAACAATTCATGATGTCTATAGTGGCTTATAAGGAGAGGGATCTAGGACGTGTTGACTTCTTCTCAGCTTGGTGGCAATTCTTTGAGAACTTTCTGACATACACAGAGGTCACCACCGGTGGTTGGAAAATATTCACATTGAATAGACTAGTTAGTATGAAGATTTTCAATTTTTTTCAACTTACAGCACACCAACAAGGTGCTAAAATTGTCAAGGCACTGCATCAGCTTTTGACAATCAACAAGGCAAAACATACTACCAGAAAGTGGCATATGGGGGTGGCCAGGGAATGGGAGTGAATACCCTGGGAGCGTAGTTTCGGAGGGGGTGGCACTGTGAGCTGGTCCAGGTCCCTGTTGCAAAAGGTTAGTGGTTCAAATGGCAGACCAACATGCCACAGACAGTGGTTAAGGTGGTGATTTCCAGGCTCTGCCTGGGTCATAGTACTAATAAATGTTCTGCTTTACTCACAGGGCTTGGATGCCTCTCCAAATATAGCTGTGTGAATAATCTCTCTTTTCCTTGTGCAATGAACAGAGACATATATTTTCCCACTGTCAAAGAAACAGAAACTTGTCTGAAGTTGTGCATAGATTACAGGGTGATCACATGACTGGATTTTTCCAGATTTCTCCTCTTTTTTAATCTTCTGTCTGGGTGTCCTCCAAAAGGGCTTCATTGTCCTACATTTTGGCTTCATTTTGGAACTTTGCAATGGTGTGCAGTCCCCCATCAAGTCATATGTCATTGGATTCATACTGAAGAGCAGAATCCAATGCAAAAATTGGTTTTAAAATATATCTTTCATATCAAAAGTTATGGCCAAAAACTAAAAATAAAAAATATGCGTTGAGCTCTATGGTAAAGAGAAAGTGCCCAATATCATGGCTTTACTTGTGAGTAGGCAACTGTGCCATTGTCTGCTGCAAAGGCCAGGTTGAGAGGAATCCAAGACCTTGTGCTCCTATTTAGGTTCAGGCATCTGGTCACCCTGATGAATCCTAGTTTGGGATGTGGTCAACAAGACAAACGAGTGAAGGACTTTGATGGAGGTTATGAACATGTTATTTTCATTTGGACTCCCAAAAGCGTTGCGAAAGATAAGATTGTTATTTTTATTTCCTGGCATGGTTCATACATGTTTAACAGCTGCAAAACATTTTTTACATTAAAAAATTAAATAAAAATACTCTACATCAGGGGTGTCCAAATCCCAACCCGGGGACCAGATGCTATCTGCAGTGAGCCTCCATGTGGTGTGCAGCAAGTGACCTCCATGCATTCCTTGAGCAGGCCTGTAATCTTCCAGAGACGAGGGAGCTCTGCACCTCTCACCTCTATCAGGGCTGGGGAGATTACACACATCCAATTCCATTGCTAGGGGGTCCAGTTGCACTGGACTACAAGCTTTAGGGGGGCTACAAGCTGAGCTTGACACTAGTGATTAAAATTGTGAAAACAGGGTATGTATGAATAATAATACCATCCTGTTCTATATCGCTGGCAAGGTAATTTTATGCAGAATGCAATGAAACAAACGGCATTGGAATAGCTATATTCTATCACAAGTTATGGCCAATTAACCAGAAAATGAAAGCACAAAAGTCGATGGAACAACAGTGGATTTTCTTAACTCAAACTTCCCCATATGGTTCTGAGAGCCAATGAGCTGTAAATCTGATACTGCATGGAACTAATAAGGTGTTATATCATAATACCCATGATTAGTGGGTATAAAAAAGCAGGCCTAGGTCAGTCTTGGAAGACTATGGTATTGTGCTCGGCGCTGCATATGCTGCATGCAAAGCACGAAAGCCTGGGTTAGATTGTTATGGAGGATAGGCTGTTACCCAAGCAGCAGATCCCCCCTCTCCACGCCACTGAATTAGTCCAATGGAAAGGCAGAGCCAATAAGATTGGATCCAGCTGGCATCGCAGAGCTGGGCTATGGACAGGAGCTCACCCTGTCTTGTGGGGCCGACCCGGGTCTTGAACCCTGGCCTGCTAGTTAACAGGCACAGCGCACTTCTAAATGGTGCTCCTCTTATATTTAACACAGAAAGAACAACATTTCCTCTTCGTCCCAACATAATTTCACTAACCAACAAGGGACAACATTTTCATTTCTTAAAACTTAATGAAATTTGATTTTATTGTTGCACGGTGGTTTGGGGGGGCAACAAAATCCAGATAGCAAATAGGTACTTTAACTATGCCACTAGCAAAGCAAATGGTGGTGAACTGTTGAGGAAGAGGAGACAGATTTTCCCCAATTTTCTTTTTAAAAATACCCAGGGATGACATCAGTTCCAGTTGTGACATCAGATCTGGGGCAACAGTTTGAGCTTTGCACTGGGCTACATGATCGTTAGCTATGCCACTGCACACATCTCCTTTGCTTGCATATGAAAATGCTTAATAACTAGTTTGAAGATGACCCCCTCTCTTTTTGTGTTAGAAAATGTTTATCAACTGATTTGACTTCATTCATTCATTAACTTCCATTTCTAATATATTCATAACAATATATCATAAAACAATTATTTATTGATTCCTTGATTTTTTCATTTGACTTGATCAATTTACTGTTTTTATTTGGTTCACTGATATTGATTTTCTCAATCTGTATTTGATTCAAGAAACTTAGAGTTTGACGTTCCTGGTCTGTATTCTCAGGAATAAATGAGTGAGTGAACTGCATCAACAATAGCATGGAAAAATGCTAGAATCCTAGTATGGGGCAGGTAAGTCAGTTAGAGTGCAACTCTAATCTAGGCTGGCGCAACTCATCAGTCTTCTTGTTTCTGTGGTGGCATACAGAGGTAAGCACATGTCTGAGGACTGGCCTACCCTTCCCCCAGGAGTGGCACAGAAGTGTCTTATGGCACTTTTGTGACACTCCCAGTTCAGCCCAAGATTTATGCTTAACTGGAGGTTAGGACTGCAGCTTCAGTCACAGGTGAGCCATTCTACACCAGTGGTTTTCAAGAGCTAGGACTATCACAGGGGTTGTTGCCAGGATCTGGAACCTCACTCCCTCACTCCAAAGCAACTTTGTATAGCACTGGACTGTTTGGATCTGCACCAACTCTTTAGGTTACCACCTCTTTATGCAGCACATATCCAAATACGGTGCAATCCTAACCAATTTAGGCCAGCACAAATCACTCATCTCTCCATTGCCACAGTTGCATGGGGACTAACCCCCCCCCCCAGGAGTGGCATAGAGTGCCTTGCAACACCCCCAAGCCAGCGTAGTAGCTGTGCCAAGACTTGTGCTGGCCTAACCAGAGTTAGAATTGTGTTGCTAGACTTATAGGGGCTGATGCTGCCTTACTCGGGGTAGGAGGAATGAATTCTTCTTGCTCCATACTGAGCCACAGACAGACCCAACATTGTGCTGGATATAGGGCAGGCCAGCTAGCCTGCCTGTTCCAATTTGGGTTAGAATTGGGCTGCCCACCTCATATAAGGTCATATAAACTCTTGCCTGATGCTGAGTGCCAGTTTTGGTGATGCTGTGAGTGATACATGTTGATCAGGCCGGGCTGTTTTCTGAGGATCTGTTCACATCTCTTTGTGAGCCAGAACAAGCAATGGAAAGCATTTCTGCTGGGAATAGGAGACGGATACACCACCATGTGAGGGACAAGTCAGTGCCAAGCAACCAGGCCACCCCATAAGTATATTAAAGGTTTGGCAGCTCCGTCCAGGCTCGGGATAAAGACCTGCTCCTAGATCAGTCACTTGGCATGTCTTGAAGTTCCATCCCTCAATGTCTCTTTTAAGAGATCCTTATGAAATGGGAATTTTTAATTAAATTTGGCTGGACTTGTTTTCCCAACAATTCTCAAGCTGATTACTTGTTGGGTGGCCTGGGATGCATTGGGGAACACGTTATCCACTACTGACATGTCCATATTATTGTGAATCTTCAAGATAAAGATTGAGGTAGGAAAAGATGGTGGAATATCAGACGTGCTGCTTCCATCAATATATACCGCTCATCACTCTGGTCCCTACCCTATTCTGCCCATCCACTTTCTACCTCCTAAAACAGATTACGGCAGCCTGTGTGGTTGCTGGGGCTCATCAGTTCAACTCTGTTGGGCCACTGCTTCAGCAACTTCCCTGGCTGCCCATTCATTTCTGGGCTGAATTCAAAGTGCTGGTCCTGACCTTTAAAGCCCTAAGCGGTTCAGGTCCAGGGTATCTGAGGGACCTCCTTCTTCTGTATAATTTGAACCATCACCTAAGGTCATAAGATGCAGCCCTGCTGGCTGTGCTGCCACTAAAGGATGTGAGAGGTGTGGCGGCCAGAGATAGGATCTTCTCGGTGGCGGCACCCCGGCTTTGGAACTCCCTCCCCTTAGAACTTAGGAAAACTCCCTGGATACAGAGCTTCAGGCGGAGCCTAAAAACATTTTATTTCCAAAAAGCATTTTATTGAGGCGGTGGTTGGTGGTGCTGTTTTTAGCATTGTTTTTAGTTGGTTTTTATTGTAAATTTTTAGGTCCAGTTGTTTTTAATGTTTTTTGTATAATCTAATTGTATTTTGATTGTGTTCTGATCTGTATTTACTGTTAATTTTAGTGGTGTTTTATTGTCATTTTAACTGCTGCTAGCCTCCTTGAGTTCCTTTTTTCTAGGGAAGAAAGGCGGGATATAAATCAATCAATCAAACAAACAAACAAACAAATAAATTACCACTGCCAGAGCTCCTATAATGGCTATTGTTACCCCAAACCCCTACTTTGTGCCAGTGGCCATACTTAGTCTATGGTACTCACATTTTGCAATGGCTGTAAGATGCACTGTGCATCCAGAATGTGCATCCAAATAGCATAGTTGGAGCATAGGATTGGGCCCACAAGGGAATATTTCTGAGTGACTGTTAAAAATGTTGAAAATGGACCTGTGATTTCATCTTGCATTATGCTATATTTTGTCAGCAGATTAAATGGGACCATAATTTCACTATTGGCATCTCACGCTCTAGAACACAAACTAGAGTTCAGATCTCAAAACTAGGCTAGTCCCTACCACATAATTTACTCCAGATGTCTTTGCCCAGGGTTTAATTTATCCTTGCAAAGCCTCTTACAGTCCCAGCAGCCATTGCCAATCCGTAGCAAACTATAAAGTGCCGAAAGACTCTGGCATTCAGTCCTATTTACATATGTTTCCTGTTGTCCAAAGAATTTCATGGGAAAAAATGTCATTCGTATCCAGGAATGAGGGTGCATTAAATAGTGGATACCAGTGGGGTACATGTTCATACTGGCTCTGGGACAGGGTTGTTATCTTAGTTTCAGAGGCGGTTCCCACAGCAGTTTGAATGCAAGGAACGAGCATCCCGACGGCTTCTTTGATTCCTTCTGCCATTCATTACAATAAATTACAAGATATTCCCAGACGGAACTGTAAAACATGAGCGTCTCTGAACAGAAACAGGTTAATAATTGGATTGTTCCCAAGCTGTAAGCAGATTTGTTTTGGTCAAGGGAAGAATGGAGGGGGGCAAGGAAACACATTATGGCTTTCCTAATGGTTAAAAAAAACTAATAATCAGTGGCATTGCTAGGGTGGTGAGGGCTGCAGCTGGTGACAGGCACAGGTGGGAGACACCACCACTGGCCAATTTTTTTTAAAAAATCTTGATATTTTCAAATACAGGTCCAAACTTGTTATACGACCAGTCTTGTTATATGGTCCTCGTACGTGGATTTTTAAAACACGGATTTGACTAACACGGACGACCACTGCAAATGAGTATAAAAAGCTGCTTTTCTTCCTGTTGAGGATTGGCAGTCATGCAAGCAATCATTCCATTCTTCACCTGAAACAGGCAAAGGCAGGTTGTCCTCTTCATTTCTAATTGCTGATTGCTTCACTACAATAGTAATAAAAACTGTTTTTCAACAATTATAAAGGAACACTTTAAAAAATGCTTTTATTGAACATATTCTTTGGTTTCACCACGGTGCCCCAGAATCAAACCCAACAAATAGTGAGGCACTTCTTTATTCCATTATGAGCAATGGAGTAGCCAGAAATCTGAAAGTTGGTCTTCAAATCTTTTTTCCACTGATTTTTTAATCCACATTTTTATCAACAGTGGATAATTAGGCAAATGGATAATAACAGTGGATAATTAGGCAAACTAAACAGTGGATAAAAGGCAAATGCCATTTTAGGCTGCATTAAGAGGACTGTAGCTTCCAAGTCATGAGAAGTTATAGTTCCTCTTTACTCCGCATTGGTGAGACCTCACCTTGAGTACTGTGTTCAGTTCTGGGCATCTCACTTTAAGAAAGATGCAGCCAAACTGGAGCAAGTCCAGAGGAGAGCAACAAGAATGATCAGTGGGATGGAGGGGAAACCCTATGAGGAAAGGTTGGGGGAACTTGGGATGTTCAGCCTGGAGAAGAGGAGGCTGAGAGGAGACATGATTGCCCTCTTCAGATACCCGAAGGGTTCTCATAGGGAGGAAGGGGCTCATTTGTTCATAGCTGCTTCTGAAAGCAGGACTAGAACCAATGGGTACAAACTGCAAGAGAGGAGATTCCGGTTGGATATCCGGAAAAAATTCCTGACGGTGAGGGCGGTTTGGCAATGGAACAGATTGCCAAGGGAGGTGGTGGATTCTCCCTCACTGGGGATCTTCAAGCAGAGGCTCGACGAGCACCTGTTGGGGATGCTCTAAGGGGATTTCCTGCTGCAGGCAGGGGGTTGGACTAGATGACCCACTAGGTTCCTTCCAACTCTATGATTCTATGATTCTATGAAATAGACCTATAATACCATCACATCATGTATATCATTCAGTGTGTGACTTCCCCTACAATCCAGAGTAACTACGGGAGCAGGTAAGAGACATTACATGCATCTGTAGTTACGGCACCACCTAGTGAAAAACTATGGGAAATTCATATTGCTATCCAGAGTAAATTGTTCTTACACCAAAGCAAGGACTCCCCCATAGTTACTCTGGATTGCGCCCTTCATGAATTACATGCAGAATATAATGGAACAAACCACATCAAAATATCTCTAGTCTGTCAAAGGGGAGAGGGGCAATGGTGCTTTATGACACCCACCACCCAGGATGTTGCCCCCATCACTGCCTTTGAGGTAGTCCATGTGAGGATCTGATTTTTGAATAGCTTAATTGAGGTACAGCCCCACCCCCCAATTTATTAGACAGATTAGGGACTGAAGCACTATCCAAAAGTGGAAAACCATTGAAAAGTGGAACCCAAACTTTTTTTACTTTATAAATGTTGCTTCCAATGCTTTCTTAGCTAGCAAATTGCAAATGCCCCTTTTTTATCTTGCAAATTCCTGCTGCCACACAAAGATTTCTCCAACTCCTGTTGGATTCTCATTAACTCTTGTGGGTATGGGATTAGACCAAGAGCTACAACATGGGGAAAGGCAATTTTGGCATTTAGAACAGCAGAGAGAGGTTGAAAGTGCAGAACATGCATTGAATGAACGAGTTCTGGGTGTAATTGAAAGGTGTTGAAAGACTGGTTCATCAGAAAATGCGGGGATATCTTTAATTAGCTTTTTCCATCACCCTTTGGCAACTCACCAAAAATCAGGCTGTGACCAACCAGTGGGGTCCAACCCACAGTTTGGGAATAACTGGTGTAGATGTTAAACAACTTGGGGAACCCCCAACCATACACTCTGCTGGGCGTCAAGCATGGTGTCGAGCAGGACATAATGTGCCTCTGAAGCAGGATCCCCACCCCAGCTCTGAATACGTCACGATCGCTAACTTTAAAAACGCCTGGTCATTCCAGCCAGAGGCGCAGTGCCATTGTTTCAACGGGTCACATTCCTTAGTGACAGAATGTTCTGGCTGCCGGAAAAAAAGACAGCAATTGTGTCCATGCCCCAGAACTGGTAGAGGAGGGATCTCTTTGCTGCTATAGCTCCTGAGTGAGGAAGGAGAGGCCAAATGGGCACCAAATGTTTAGTTTAGGCTCAAAGAACTGTTTATGAAATGGGGGGAGACATCTCTGATCACTCTTCCTGACTGGCCTGCATTTGTGGAACTCCTTGTCCACTGGCAATTGCCCTCCCATGCCAGAAGTCTATTTTTAACCCCTCCATCCTACGCACTCTTGTTGTTCCCAAGTACAGCAAAATCAGGAATTTGCTGCAAGAAGAGACAGGCTGACGTTGGTTCTGTTCCACATGGGGAAGGAAGTGAAGAGGAGGATGGCGACAGGGCCTCAACAACATTGACAGCTGGGGTGATCACTGCTGCAATCCTGGCCACGCTTTCCTGAGAGCAAGCCTCACTGACTACAATGGGACTTGCTTCTGAGCAGATGAGTATAGGATTGGGCTCTATGACTGTTACCTCAATATCATCATTATTTTGAAGGATGAGCTTTGTAGTGGCATAGCTAAAGGGAGCAGAGGAAACATTGTTCTGGGTACCAGGTCTTCAGGGCGCATCAAGAGAACATGACATCAGTGGTCAAAATGGTGAAAACCTTGGTATTTGTGCACAATACAATCATGTGTGATATATCACCTGATATGTAGAGCATAGCAGGTAATTTAGAGCACAATCCTAACCATGTAGTTTAGAGAACATGTAAATCTTGTTGAGCACATTTAGAGCACATGTAAATCATGTAATTTAGAGTAAATCATGTAATTTAGAGCACAATCCTAACCATGTCTGCTCAAAAGTATTCCCACTGTGTTCAATCAGTCTTACTTCCAGGAAACTGTGCTTAGGAGTGAATTCATGCAGAATTCAATGTGACAAACAATTATCAACTTGTATTCATTCTATAAAATGTTACAAATAACTGGAAAAGATCAAATGATAATAGACAAATAACTGGAAAAGATATATTTATTAAGTCTACATCATCATGTATTTAGTTGCCCCCTGATTGAGCATCCTAGGAATCAATTCCTTGCCTGCATTCTTAGACTTTTGTATGATAGATCCCTGTTAGCGTAGCTCTGTTTATTGCTTCTAGGTACAGATGAATTCATTACTCACCAAGTTGCAAAGTTTGCCATAGCTGCAAACAAGATTTGTTTAAAACACCAAAAACCTAATATCTATGCATGTGTTTGAGTTGTTGATAATTTTGTATGGTTATTATTGCGATAACCTATGGTTAGGGCTGTAATCCTATCCACACTTATCTGGGAGTAAGCCCCATTGAGTATAATTGGGTTTACTTCGGAATAGACATGCATAGGATTGGGCTCAAAGCCTCTCTCTCTCTCTCTCTCTCTCTCTCTCTCTCTCTCTCTCTCTCTCTCTCTCAAAAGTAAAGCTTTACTTCTGGATAAGGCATTCCCAAGGTGATGTCACAAGTCACAAGCCAGAGAAACTAGCTACGCCACTGGGGCTTGGAGTAGAAGATTATAAGCTCTGATGTTCTGCAGTGCTGTTATTATATCATTCCACAGTCATGGCCAAGGTCCTTTGCTGATGCTCCTTAAGAAAAGTTGATTTTTGGAATGTACACTACTCCCCTTGCAACACTTTGCTTTGTCTTGTCAGGTATTCCCTAAATGCGCTGGAGTATTGTCACAGAGCAATTGACAGCCAGGCAAAATAATAATAATAATAATAATAATAATAATAATAATAATAATAATAATAATAATAATAATAATAATAATAATAATAATAATAATAAATAATAAATAATAAATAATAAATAATAAATAATAAATAATAAATAAATAATAATAATAATAATAATAGACATTTATATACCACTTTTCTGGTCATTTTTGGATTGCTCCTCAGACTTTATTAAAAGCTGTTTACATAGGCAGGCAAATCTAAACCCCCAAAGGGATTTTTACAAACACGGCTACGTTCAAGATGTTACAGTCACAGTCTGGTTAATAATACTGGCCCCCAATGTCTGAGATGTCTGAGATGCCCCCAACTTCTCCTTCAGCTATCACACAAAGGGCAGCTAAGATAGCTTCTTCACTCCCACTGAAAAGCAGATGGAAAAATCTCTGCTTCAGCAGCCACTTTTCAAGGTCTTGCTTTGGATCTGACTTCCAGTTGTCTCAATCCAGCAACCTTCAGTTCTTATCTTCAGGCAAACGGAAACTCTACCCTCTAGACCAGACCTCTAGGCCAGACATTTAAGAAAGCAATCTGCACATTCAAGATCCACAAATTCTGGAAATAAGGATTGGGAAGAATCAGTGCTTGGGCAAAGCCCTGTATTGGCTGGGAGAACCTCCCCCAAGACATTGCATTGACACAACTTTCCAATGGGGGCTAAACCCCCCCCCCCCACATCATCCCCACTGGCTAATGTGAGCATTTTCTAGTTCCAGGTTGATGAACTCGGAGCTGGTGGCTGAGAGTGAGTAGGAGCTTCCCAAAGACAAGAAGGAGTTGTTTACTCTGCCTTCATTTATCTGCATGTGCCAAGTTGGCTGGCAGAATGGCCAGCTGGATGTTATCACGGTTGGCACACAGAAGAGAATGTAAACTGGGCATGGATCCAGACTGCCTCGTCAGGCTGATGTCACTCAGAGACAATGAGTGCTATTCCGGGGTCGTGCTGTTATCTAAGGAGTCCCTGAAGTGTTGGGACACTTCCAGATTCTAGAGCATCAATTTCTAACCCTTTCCATCTCACAATGCACTGACAAGGTGCTAAAACTGTGCTTTACACACACAGTTTTTTTTAAATTGACAAGGGTATCCTTGGTGGTTCTTGAGCATTTCAACCTGGGACCCCTTTCTGAGAATGACAATCGTCAGGGACCCCCCTCCCCAAGAATATTGCAAAGAGAAGAAGAGAAGAATCTGGTGCATGGCTTTGTGCATGGGCTGGCCTTGCAATGGTCTTTGTCCAAAGTGCTTGTGTTATCACTGGACTGTGTGGGACAATCCCAGCACTAGCTAAGGCTGCAGTCCTAACCTCCAGTCTTAAGTCTGGTGCATGACATGTACTGACCTGGGAGTCAAAAGAGCCAGTCTTAAGTCCGGTGCGTGTCATGTACTAACATGGGTGTCAAAAGAGCCACTTCCGTAAACACTTCTGTCCCACTCCTGGGGGAGGTAAGCCACTGCACAGGCATATGCCAACCTCTCCACACCATAATACCACAACAACTCACCATATGCCAAGTGAGTTAGGCTGGCCAAAATTGGTTAGGATTGCATCCTACTAGTTTCTCATTTCATGGAAAAGGTTAAGTTGGATGTTTTGGGGTTTGAGAGGTTTGGGGTTCAACAAGGGCAGGGATCCAGAGCTGTACTTTGCCCCAGAACCGAGTGCAGGCTACCTGTTACCTCTGATCATGTGGATTGACAGGTGTGTCTCCTGTTACACACATGTGGATGTTGCTGTGTTTCTTAAGGTAATCTTATACAGAGCTCCTATTAGGCAGCCTAATGCCCACATGTTCTGGGTGTGTGTGTGTTTTGCCACAATAGGAACAGCATTCCAATTGCATCACGGAAAGGAAGGCACAATTCCTGTGCCCCCTTCCCCTATCTCGGCTTCTTTGTAGCTGGCTGTTTATGGAAGAGGGGATGTTTATGCTCTCCTTACTATATTTTCTTCCTGTCTCGGAGTGAACTTTCTTTTAATTTAACAAGCCGCTTAGTATTGGTGGAAATGCTGTAGATAATAACACATTGGCAGGCAGGAATTTCCCCTGGTTGCCAGTCTCCTCTTCTCCAAACTGCGATGGGCAATAAACATTCTCCTACCCTAGAATCTGGGGGGACGACCTTGTCACACAAAAGAATGTCTTCAGAACGTTGATGGTATTGGCCTCTTGGGCAATATGAAAGGATAAGTGGAAAAACAGCCGGAAGGATCTGGATGTGGGTGGGCGGGCAGCAGGAAAGCATTTGGGCAATTGCAATCTAGGCTCCGAGGACCAGACTCGACCTGTTACATTTAAAGGACCATTTGACCATACTCCTTTTCACTAATCCCCTCATTAGTTTGTTGAGAGGTGGAATCAGGCTTGAGATTGTGGCTCACAAGGAGAGGTTTTAACACGCATACACATAATCCTAACCAGGTCTACTCAAAAGTAAGCCTCATTGTGTTCAATGAGTCTTACTCCCAGGAAAGTGTCTTTAGGATTGCAGCAGGCTGCAAGTCTAACCTCCCATTAGGCTGGCATAAGCCACAGCATAAGTCCTGTGTTGATCTCAGGGTTAGGATTGCACCCAAGAGTCCCACTTGCTATGAACATGCAGAGCTAAACTCCAAACTGAGTGTAACATGTAGGTTGGCCCAGATTTGAGGTTATCCATAACAACGAGACTGTGGGGAAAGCTGGAACCAGGTGTCATATCTGGAAAACAAGTAAAGGACCACAACTTTCAAGTGGATTTTTTTTATTTAGTGGGGGAAGAGTGATTGGCCCTCCTCACCCCAATAACGTCTTTTACAATGGCTTTATAAAAATAAAATTTTTATATTGTGAGCACTTTTGGGACATGGAACCATTAGCCATTGGTTATTCATTTTCTCTGTAAACCACTTTGTGAACTTTTTATTGAAAAGTGTTATATAAATATTGTTGATTGATTGATTGATTGATTGATTGATTGATTGATTGATTGATTGATTGAGTGATTGGTTGACCGGACATCTGCAGAAGGTAGGTTAGACACAAAGTACCTTGGACAGCTCCAAAGAGGGTGTTGCTCTGAATGGATGTAGGTAGACTGAGATACATTCCAACAGGTGACACCCAGGTTGATCATACGACCAGATTTTTCCAGATTTGTCCTCTTTTTTAACCTTTTGTCTGGGTGTCCTCCAAAAGGACATTCACTGTCCTCCATTTTGGCTTCGTTTTGGAACTTTGCAATGGTGTGCAGTATCCCATCATGTCATATGTTGTTGGATTTGTATTGAAGAGCAGAATCCAATGAAAAAATCGGTTTTGAAATATCTCATTCCTATCAAAAGGAATGGCAGAAAAACTAAAAATTAAAAATTAAAAATATGCATTGAGCGCTATGGGAAAGTGAAAGTGCCCAATATTGCAGCTTTACTCTTGAGTAGGCAAACGTGCCATTGTCTGCCAGAAAGGCCAGGCTGAAAGGAATCTAAGACCTTGTCCTCCTTTTGAGGTTCAGACATCTGGTCACCCTGGTGACACCTCTGGGAGTCTGTCCCTTTGAATATGGAGAACTTACAGCTCTTTTGCAATACACCCAGACCAGCATGGGACTTGTGCCAGCCTAACCAGGGGTTGGGATTGTGCTGTGATGCCGCAATCCTAAGCCTAGTTAGGCTGGCACAAGTCCTGGCCAAGTTCCATGCTGGTCTGAGGGTGTCACAAATGTTTCATAAAACACTTATGCACCACTTTAGGGCACAAACATGTTCCAGCCTCCCACAGGAATGGGGAGACGGGTGAGTTGTGCTGACCTAAGGTGGTTATGATTGTGCCCCAACTGTCTTTTTCTCTGCATGGATCAGGTTTCTCTGCAAATAAATAATTTATTAAATAATGTACAGTATTACTTTGCTACTAAAAAACTTATTTTTTTTCTAGATCACTTTTTTGAACGTCTCATAAAGCTAGGCAGATCTCAACAGAATGTCACTTAAAGAGTGGGGCCAGAGCTCAATTGCTTGAGAAGAACCACATGAACCATGTGCTCCTCACTATTGCATGTCACAAAACAGCCATGGGCAAATCCCAGAGAGCTGACATCATACAAAGGGCCTCTTCTGTTTTCATATCAGCCAAAGTTCTTATCGCTGGGACATCAGTAGACTCTCTCAACCTGACGTTTGATGGACCCCATATTTCCATGACAGCTTCTCATTCTGCAGTGGCAAAATATGCACTTTCAGTTTTTATAAACGCCACACACTCAACAATCAGGTCTCAACACTTTGAAGAAGAAACCAGCTGGGGTTGGGGAAGCTTACAAAAATCTTGGATCTTGTGAGAAAGTTTATCTAGAAAGATTTTTGATTCATGATCCCTTCTGTCTTTTAAAATTCTGTCCTTTGCATGTTGTGCTTCTGAAATCTATCTACCATCTACAGTATTTCTAAACCGTTTTTTCAACTAAAAAGTTCACAAAGTGGTAAAAACTGTCCTGAGCTGGTATAATTTGCTCCAGGTGCTTTTCCAGATTTCTAGGCACTATTCCAATGCAGGCCTCCATCAAGGCCTGAAAGACTATGGTATCGTGCTTGGTGCTGCATACGCTGCATGCGAAGCATGAAAGCCTGGGTTGGATTTTTATGGAGGATAGGCTGTTACCCAAGCAGCAAATCCCCCCTCTCCACGCCACTGAATTAGTCCAATGGAAAGGCAGAGCCGATACGATTGGATCCAGCTGGTGTCGCAGAGCTGGGCTAAGGACAGGAGCTCACCCTGTCTTGTGGGGCCGACCGGGGTCTCGAACCCTGGCCTGCTGGTTAACCGGCACAGCATCTTTACCGCTTGCGCCACCCACAGCCCACTAACTGGCACAATAATTGTTTAACGAAATAAGCTACTGGTATATTCCAACTTCTCAGTGATGGCAATCAAGGTGACTTACAACATTAAAACAAACAAAAAAAGAATAAAACAACAAAAAACTTAAAAATACATTTCATTAAAATGCTAGCCTGTCACTTCAGATATTTAATGCTACTCTAAATAAAAAGGTCTCTAATGAGGGAGCTGTTCAAGCAGAGTTAGCACAGTGAGGAGAGTTCTAGCTAGGCTGCCCCAACTATTCTGTATCCATAACACTGTGTTAGGGGCAAAAAAACTATTTTACATTTCAAATTTGAATAAATTTTCATAAATTTCCGTATAAGAATGTATTGGCGTGGATTACAGGGCTTGCCCAGGTGCCTAATAGAGGCATCTTGAAGCTTGCAGAGGGCTGCATCTGGTCCAAGGGCCAGGATTTGGAGACCTTTGCAAGATAATAGGGGCTGTGGGTAGTGCAAGCGGTTAAGATGCTGTGCCTGTTAACCAGCAGGCTAGGGTTCGAGACCTGGGTCGGCCCCACAAGACAGGGTGAGCTCCTGTCCTTAGCCCAGCTCTGCGACACCAGCTGGATCCAATCGTATTGGCTCTGCCTTTCCATTGGACTAATTCAGTGGTGTGGAGAGGGGGGATCTGCTGCTTGGGTAACAGCCTATCATTCATAACAATCCAACCCTGGCTTTCGTGCTTCGCATGCAGTGTATGCAGCTCCGAGCACGATACCATAGTCTTTCAAGACTGACGGAGGCCTGCTTGTCCAATACTTCAGAATACTTCAGACTGCAGATCTCTTGTTGACTTGTGTGCTCCCTGAGGCATCAGGTGGGTCACTGTGAGATCCAGAAAGCTGGACTAGATGGACCTTTGGTGTGATCCAGGTGGGTTCACCTCAAGTGTGACTTCTGGATAGGTCTGCCCCAAAGTATGCATTAATATTTGGGGCAGCTGCCCCTGAAACTAAAATAAACTCTCTTTTCCTCTGCTTTTCTTTCTCATCACTAACACACTGAGCCAAACATTGTCATTCCAGATGGCATCCGTTTCATGAGATGCCAGTCTTTGTGAAAGATTGTTTAGTGACTATTCTTAGGAACGAGAAAACTAAGAGAATGTTTATTGGCAGGGTGGCACTCACAGACAGACGCACACATACCAAAACAACACAACCCCAAGCCAGTCTTCCTTGTTGGCATGCACCCTTTTTTAGCCCCAAAATGCAGATAAACACATTTCCATGGGAAAAACTGATAAACACATTGGAGAACCGGAACCTTCGAGCTAAATGAGAGAAGGAGCTGAACTGATGCATGTGGTGAGAAAATCAGAAGGGTCCATGGATGTCTGAGATGGTACCCAGTGCGCATTCAAGTGGTGCTGGGCAGGGGCAATGCATCCATGTGGTTGAGTGCATTTTGATTCTGAAGGAGAAACTTCTAACATTTAAACTCACACCTGCTATCTGAGCTGGTGCTGTCCAGACCCTGTTTATCCTTTCTAGATTTTAGAGAGGTTGCTATTTCCTTCTTGTGCCCTGTTAAGTTCTATCTTCAGTCCCATCTCCATAGTTCTAGTGTAGCTCATCTTAGATCCAGGCTGGCACAGGAATGGTACACCCAACTTCCTCAACAATAGCTCTTCCTTTTGGTTCAGTTCCATCCCTAATTTCCCAGACAGAGGCAGGAGACAAACAGCCCAGGATGCTGGGGTAATGAGCAGAGGTTAGGGTGGAAATAAATCATGGCATGCAGGGCATTGTGTAACAGAGAGACGGGAAAAGTCTTGAAAATATGCTCTGTTCTGTATATATACACAGCAGGCAGGACAAGGTGTAGGTTGGCAAAAACAATCTCTATGAAGCTGCCCAAGGAGAAAAAGGCTGTGGACCAGTGGCATCTCTTGGGTTTGTGTCACATGGTGCAGGAAGGCTGCACTTTCCTTGATGATGGACCTTCTCCCATTGGGCATAGTCATGTACCACCAACCTGCCCCACTGGTGTTTTTGTTTTTGTTGCTGTAACCATTTCTAGGGATGTTTCAATATGGTTTGTTTCATTGCATTCTGCATGAAATCATGCACTAATTGGTTCTTTTGTATGGTCCTTTTTGTCCCATGTCATCTGAGTCCAGGGCAGTGGATGGGAATGGAGAGGGGAAGATGGTGAAGGACTTGGCTCTGCAATAGATACCAACAATTATGGAAAAGGCATATAAATCAAGCAAGGGACACCCCCTTATTCCACAATTACCTACAGAGCAATCTACAATCTACACCTTAGGTCAAGACTCACTTTTCAATTAGAAAGTACACAAAGTGGTTTACAAAAAAATAAAATAAAAAAATTAATGGCTAATGGGTCCCTGTCCTACAAAGGCTCTCAATCTAAAAAGATACAAAAGAACACCAGCAGAAGTCACTATAACAGACATTGCTGGGGTGAAGAGGACCAGTTACTCTTTCCCTGCTACATAAGAGGAACACTGACTTGAAATAATGCCTCTTGCAAATAACCACCGGTAATTGCCTCAAACCCAGAGGCCAATCAAAATCAAATACTGTAATTTCTAATTACCCTGGAAGGGTCTTTTCTGTCTATCATTATTTTGAGATAAACAAATTAAATATTATTTTTTTTATCTCCTGGTAAACTTAGGTGGGTTCTGATAGAGCAGGAGTCTCTAAACCTTTAACTTCAGGGCTCCTGGACATTTAAAGGAGGGTATTTCAGCAGGTAGTTTCTCATCTCACAGATCACAAGCTGAAATTCCCACTTCTACATACTTGTTAAAGGTCCAGGAACTCTGAAATTAAAGGTCTGGAGACTGCTGTGATAAGAGTGTTGTTTTAAAAAAGTGGATCACGGTGCTAGAGTGTTCAGAAACCTCAGCCATTGAGGCCAAAAATACATACATAAGAGACATGTTCCCCATTGAACATAAAGAGACATGTTCCCTGACATAAAGATGTCAGGGACTGAACATAATAATATTATTATAATATAAATGTTCTCATATAATCATGTGCTCTATACTGAAGATGTATTCCCTTTCAGGTGAACCACACCAGTTCACAGATGACCCCAAAATAGGTGAAATGCAGGTGAATCAGGCTTTCAGCCTCCCTGTTTTCAGATATTGCATCTCTTCACTCCAACCATATTATTTACAAATATTTTATTTATATTATATATTACAAATACTTGTAATATTTATATTATATTTATATTATATATTACAAATAATATTATATATATTACATATATAAAACACACACACATATTGAATGTTTTTCTAAATATTGTATGTTTTCTTGTATGTTTTATTTTTGATTGTAAGCCACCTTGGGCATCTGATTTTTAACATGGGAGGTGGGATAGAAATCGTTTAAGTAAGTAAGTAAGTAAGTAAGTAAGTAAGTAAGTAAGTAAGTAAGTAAGTAAGTAAATGCCAAGGATAAACTCTGACTGCCATCTGGTGGGTTATAGATAGAGGTATCACTAGAGGTTTTTTCACCCTGATGCTCATTGTGTCACCCTTATGATAGAACTTGGGAAAAAGGATGTACATGGACAGCCCAATCCTGTGCATATCTACTCAGAAGTATATCCCATTATGTTCAATGGGGCATAATCTCAGAAAAGTGTGTAATGTATTGAAAAGCAGAAACATATCCCATCAAATACTGTGGGATTTACTTATGTGCCTAGATTTGCATTATCAACAGAATTTTTAAGCCTTATATGTACACATCCTATGTACACTTCTGGGGAAGTATGCTCATTGGTCACCACGGGACTTTCTTCTGAATAAACATGCAAGACTTGCTCTGCAGGGCTGAAATCTTATGCATGTTTTCTTGGAATAAGTTCCATTGAACACAACAGGATTGACTTCCCAGTAAAATGTATTTAGAATTGCAGGATTGGGACACTGTTTCATGTGTACCATTCCAGGTATTATATCCCTGTGCTGTGGGCAGGTGTTGGCTCAGGAATCAAAACACATCCATTATAAAAATCCAAGTATAGTTTAGTTCAGGTAGGCTTTATATTCATCCTGCAGATTCTACTTCTAAACAGATTTCTGTTGCACATATGGAAAAACTCCTTTAAGGGCTGAGGGTGGTACCCAATCTTGTAAAGGATA
This sequence comes from Cryptoblepharus egeriae, assembly GCA_030015325.1. Taxonomy (NCBI): domain Eukaryota; kingdom Metazoa; phylum Chordata; class Lepidosauria; order Squamata; family Scincidae; genus Cryptoblepharus; species Cryptoblepharus egeriae. The sequence continues at coordinate 18,048,397 of JAREYC010000011.1, read as the reverse complement.
TAGGGTAGAATTCATCAAGTTTGGTGAGGAAGGTTTTTTATGTATCTAAAATGGTGATGGAGCTGGTCTGACCTCTTAAACTGGTGGGTATAGGGTAGATGAATGTATATGATGTCTCCTTAAAATCTGGAGTTTATGGTTGAATATATAAGTGAATTATGTGTGCTGGACTTGCCTTAGAAATATGCAAAATAGAAAATGGTTTGAATTTGCTTCAGTGGCTGACTTCATTTTAGTCATTTGTTTGGGCATAATACAATTTTTTGCTAGTTGCTTCCTATATGGATTTGCTTTTAATTGACTCCTGTTGTCCTGTTTTTCCCCATTAGTTGTAACTTGTTTTCTTCTTATAAGCTGAATGGATTCTGCATAGATGGGCGTTCTATATATCTATATCTATATGTATCCTGCTTGCACCTTAGTCATGAAACCATAGAGGCAGGTGGCCCAGTTCACCAAGGAAACTTTATGTTTGAGCAGGGATTTGAATCAAGATTTTCTGGATCATGATTTCCAACCCTTTTCATCTCATGGCACACTAACAAGGCACTGAAATTTTCAAGGTACTCCATCAGTTAAGGCACACCAGACTGTTCAAATCTCCCAATTTTCCTATTAATGGATGTCAGTCTCCAAATTCCAGCAACACACCTGAGGACTATGGCACACTGGTTGAAAATCACTCAGATCAGTTTCCAAACTTCTGCAGCAGGGTTGTCCATACCTTCACCTTTAGGGCTCTTGGACCTTTAAGACTGTGTAGAAAGAAGAAATCTCAGCAGATGCCGTTTGTGATTTGTGAGATCCTCACCTGCTGAAATTCTCTCCCTACACAATTGTCAAAGGTTCAAAAACCTTGAAATTAAAAAAAGTTTGGCCATCCCTTCTCTACACCATCCTGGCTCTTGGAATAGGAGCTTATTAGTTGTGTGTGTATTATAATGCAGGCAGTGTATTTCTTCTTTTCAAAGCTTCATTTTCAATGGTTTCATTGCCACCTAGTGTTTGCGATTGTAAATTCTTTCTATCCTCTTTTCACCACTTGGTAGCTACCCAGAATGAGTTCCTCTCTTTCAAACACATTTTCATCAGAAGACCGACCGGTGGCAGTCCTTTGGGGTAAGGATGTGGTTTTTCCTTTTCTTTTATATATATATATATATATATATATATATATATATATATATATATATATATATATATATATATATATATAAATGGCTTCCAGAACATTAGAGGAGATAGGATTCACCTATAGCAATGTCTGTTTTTTTAAATACAGTTCTTAAAGTTATAGGAACAAATTTAAATAGTGAATTTCAACCTCCACCTGGCACTTTCCTGGTGGTTTTAAGGGTTCTAAGCTGCATAAATATTTCTCAAAATCAGAGTGGGAAGCTGTATGCAGCCAAATGAGCACCATTTGAGAATACTTCAGTTGGCTTCTCTATACTTCTGATACAACTTCTGTATCCAAAGTTTGATTTGGGCCATGTCTACCAGATCTGATAACTAATGGGAAGCAAGCAAGTTCAGAACAAGTGTCACATCCTCAAATTGTGGCTGTAGCACAGGAAAGCTCAGTGAATTGGTACAGCCTTTTTTCTGTGGGACATAGGATCTGGTGGGGTTGTATCTTGTCTAGTGAGTCCCTGTACTTTATGTTGTCAAGCTAAAATAAGTTGGTATTCTTTGTAGGTTGTGAACTGAATAGCAGCATCAGGAGATGTGTTGTGGAGGAAGAGGATGACTTGCTGGAACACCTGGTGTATTTGAAAACAGTAAGCTTCTATTGAGATGCTGCCTGTTGTAAACAATATGCTTGATTTCTGCACAGCTCCTGTTTAAAACCATATTCCTCCCTCTGTATTTCTATACTCCTGACTTATTGAATGTGTAAGAAATAAGAAACGAATTTGCTCAGATGATCATAAAGATCATAAATGATCCTGATCAGGTTGCTGAGCAAAGGTTTGGACAAAGTTCTGCCCTGCCATGCTCCCTCTTCCCATTAAAAAAGTTATAGGGAGCAGAAAGTGAAAAGTAAAGGTGGTTGTAGAGATGTGGTTGTAGAGATGAACTCCTTATATGATGTGTGTTGACTTACCACAATCACCCCATGGGCAAAAGAAGGCATCTTCAGTAGTAGCAGCAGCTGATCTTTGGAAGGTGAAGGAAACTGCTGATGCATCCAGCACCATTTCCTAACAGGGAGGCGAGGGAAGAGTTGTAGCTACAGAGTACTGTGATGGGGGTCTTCCTCTCTAATCCTTCTCATTGACTCATTAACTTCTCTCCAAAGCTTCTGCACTGTCTTCTAAGAGAAAACCAACTGACAGAGAATTTTGTATAGTCTCATCATCATCTCAGTCTAGCTTTTCCCTTTTCATGGAATTTGAGGGGATTATATTTTTACCTTTCCAGCTGGCTGCACCAGTGGCAGAGAATCCCAATCTACCTTCCTGTATTTCTCTTTGGCCATGATTCCAGGTATGGTCTTGGCCAATGGAAGGTACCAGCAGATAGATCCCAGTAGGATGCTGGAGTCTTTCCCCATCCCCATTGTTCTAATCCAGCCAGGTTCAGGCCACCTTGACACAACCAATGAACATCTAAGGTTGAGCCTTTGCATCCACATAGGGGCTTTCCTAATAAGGTGAAGGGTTTCCTCATAAACAGTATCCTCTGCTTGCCTGATCACACCTTACCTTGCAAGAATCTGCAGGAAGACTTGAGCGTGGTTTTAAATACTGGTAGTTCTGTCCAGATTGTAGACTTCTGCATGACTCCATAATAAAAAGGAAGTGAAAGCATTTGATGCGCCTCTTTTCTCCATTGTGCCTGGCTCCATGGTGCATGGAGAGGTGGTTTGATGGAATAATGAATTCACTTGTTCTGATATTCCTCCATTTTTCTCAGTGCAACTCAATGGGGGTGGTTGAGCTAAGACAGACCTGATAGATTACCCTAGGACTGAGTGATGAATAATCATGAAGGAGGGGAGAGTAGCTTACACCATCATAATTATCTCGGAACTGTGCATTGCCTGTGCTCTTTTTTTGCAACCCTACAGATGAGTCTGGGTGAAGGTGCTACGGATGAGCTGCATGTGGTGGCCGTGGAATCTGAGAATATGTCCAGTGTCTGCAAGCCGGTACCAATTGCGTCACTGAGGCACTCTGTCTTGCCAATGGTAACTCATGGTAACTCATGGGACAAGTAGTGCCTGTTCTGATCAGGGTGACCATAAGTACTCTTTTCTAGGACATGTCCTCTTTTTATTTAATCCTTGTGTCCCAGAAAAAAAGTCTTCATTATCTTCCTTTTTTCTTCTGAGCAGGCAGCATGTAGTTATCTTATAATTAATAAATTATATGTAATAACAGTAGTCTTAAATTTAATAAATAATATAGGCTGCAATCCTAAAGACTCTTTCCTGGATTAAGACCCACTGAACACAATGGGGCTTACTTTTGAGAATACACGGCTAGGATTGTGTTGATAGTGTTTAATTGAGCATATGAAAGCAATATATATATGAATTTTTGTTTTGTTTTTTGCTTTTATTTGATCATGTCCTGTAATTTTCTTTGATGTCCTACATTTGCGGTGGTGGCCTATCCTCTTGTGGTTATGAGATCTGATCACTCTGGTTCTGATATGAAGCTGAATGTCTAAGATATGAGTGAACATGAAGCATGGCTACTAGTCTGGAAGTTATTTGCAGCTGGAATTCCATGATGATGCTGAACCAGTCTTGGATTGCAATCTCCACCATAAATCAAACAACTATTTTGTTTTGCTTTTATATATTACATTGAGGTTGTTGCAGAATGTATAGAAAGAAAGCACTCTTAAAAACTTCAGATTTGTTCTTGTTCAAACAGATTAGTCTGGATGGCTTTGAATTCATCCCTCCGGTGACCTTTATTCTAAAGTCTGGAACTGGACCAGTCTATCTCAATGGGCAGCATCTAATCTGTGAGTAAATCACTGGCATCTTGAAAAGAAGAATGGGTGGGGAAGAAGTGGGACTGACCAGATAGACTCAAGATGTTGAATCTTCCTAAGATACCTGAGAAGTCTTGTATGGGTGATTGGGGCCTGCCCTAAAACCTCTTGGCATTTGATGGTATGCCAAATGATAACCCCTTTCATGCTGCTTTATTTCTGAAATCTGTCCAATTCTATTATAAAGACATCAAGATCAGATATTATGACTGCTTCATGTGGCAAGGAGTTCATTGTTTCCCACTGGCTTTTCTTTTGTTCTCATTCTACCAACACTCAATTTTAATGAATGTGGGAGGGAAAGAAGCTGTCACATCAATAAGTGAAGAGGGCAGAACCTGGCAAGTATTAGGAAGTTGTGGGCTGCTCCTGGTGATAATGATCACAACCAGTTTTTAATTGGTTTTCAATGCTGCAGAATAGTGCTCTTGCTGGTTGGGGGGTAGGCAACCTGCACTGCCCCTTTGCATGCACTGCTTTGCTCCCACACTTTTGTTATATAAATTTTTTTGGACATATTAAGAGAGAGCTCCTTCTTCTATTTAGTATGGCCTTCTCAAGCTTCTGGCTGCCTGTCGTCTTAATTCCTTTTGTGTGACATCTGCTCTGACATCTGCTCTATCAATTGAATGTGAGTGTGTAGGTGATCACTATCTGTGGGATTTGGTTCCAGGAATGGCCACAGATGCCGAAAACCATGGATAATGAAATCCATGATTCCTTAAATACTCTGAAGGTAACTGGAACTTCAGATCTGGTTGGTCTTGGAAATGTTCATGATGGCTCAGTGTGGGTCCAGGGGATCCACAGCTTACAAAATCCATGGTTAAGTAGGCTCAACCTGCATCTTTGAATATATCACTGAGTGTGAGTAAAGATCATTCATGGCTCATCAAATGGAAATAGTCCTTCTAGAAAGGGTAAAACATTGAATCAGAAATATTGTTGTGGTTGTGCACACTGGCTCCACAGAGCATCTTAAAAGCAACAGCCCTCTTTGGTATCAGATTGCCACCTTGTGAATGCCTAGCTTTAAATCTCAAGATGCTAGCTAGCAAAATGGTATGGCTTTTCTTTTTTAAAACTGGAACCTTTGCTCATTGTGACATCAATCCCATCTCTCTTCTCCATTCTTCCCCCACCCACCTAACTGGCACAGAACTTGATACAGTTGAGTGCCCTGGCTATGCTATCCTGGGGACACTGACTGATCTTGATCTTGACTGATCCTTTGCTTCACAGTCAAGGACTGCTATTTTCCACTCTTCCCCCCAAAAAAGACCCCTTCTGGGGTGGACTTAAGGGAAGGTGATGTCTTTCAAAACACTGCAGTTGGGACTCTGGTGGTGGTGGTGGCTGCTGGTATTTTTACAACTGCCTTATAATACTCTTTTGCAAGTGGAAGAAGCCTCAGATTATGATACACCTGAGAATAACCTGCCACCAGATGAAGACAGTGAGGCATATGATGCAGCTGATCCTGATGATATAGAAGAGGACCAAAACTCTCAAGAGATGCCTCTGGCAATTCCTCCGGGAGCAATGCTTCCAGGGCCTCCAAAACCAGTAAGTTCTGCTTAGTAGTGTAGTGGTAAATTTTGAACTGCAGGAGCTCATTGTGACACCTGCTTATAAGCCATACACCACCAGGAGAATCACACACCAAAAAGTCAACAGCAAACATCTTGGAATTCCCTCAACAGATATCAATCATTCCATCCCCAATTTTGGAAGAGGGCATCAAGGTTTTTAAAACAAAGGAATAAGCATGACTACTAGGTACTTACAAATGGTATACACTATGTGCAAACCTATTCATTCATAAATCTTGGTGCATTCAGTAGGAAGTCCAGGTAAATTTCTATTGGACTGTAGACTTAACAGTGCAGTCCTAACCCCAGGTTAGGCTGGCACAAATCCTGTGTTGGTCTGGGGGGGTTGCAAAAGTGTCGCAAGGCATTTCTGTGCCATTCCCAGAAATGTTAGCCCAGTGCACACGTATGTGCTGGCCTCCCCACATTACCACATGAATGGGGAGACAAGTGAGTTGTGCTGGTCTAAATTGGATAGGATTGCTCCCATAATGTAACACAAGATCCATACTGTATCTCAGGCAGTCCTTGGGAAAGACAAATGGCCTAGACCAGTGGTTCCAGAACCTTTTGAGTTGGGATCCACCTAAAAAAACAGCTTTACCATCTGCTCAAGTTTCTGTATCTATAAAGGTTATTTGGCTATAGTGCTTCCCTCACCACAAAGTTATTTAACCTGTGATCTAATTGTCTTGTCATAAGTCAGTTTTGTGGCCCACCAAAAATTTTGAGTTGTGATCCACTGATGGGCCATGTACCCACTGTTTGGGAACCACTGGCTTGGACATTAAACTGTGCCCGTACGCAAACTTCTTAGTTTTTCTGCTTCTGCTGCTGGTGCTTCACTTAGGTCATGGGGAAAGGAACATTTCTCAGAGCTTTGTTCCACCTCAACTCTACCCATGCAGAAGCTTTTCCCCCCTCTTTAAAACAGCACCTGATTCGAAAGCAGAACCAGCACGGGCAATTATTTTCCCTTTATTTTTTGTTTAATATAAAGGAGAAAAAAAAACAAAAAAGAGAACAGAAAATAAAATGCAAGCTAAATTACATGGGGTGAAAAAACTATGGAAAACATTTGCTTGTATGTATGTTGTATGTTGTATTGCCAACATCAGCATTTCTCAAGGTTTGTCCTCTGCCATATCACTTGAATAGGCTTACCTATTCAAAATAGCGCTGGAAGTAACTGGTGATGACATAATTACCAGTTATTTCTGGGTTGTAAGGCCAGAGTAAGAAGCTCAAACACGGACTGCATGGGAGGATGCTTCTTGAGTGCAGAAACATATGTTTAGATGCCTCTAATGGCTGTTGTGTTTTATTCCTGATCTCACTGCTGGGTGGCAAGGGTGCAGAGGTCCTGCAAGTAAACCATCTCTTGATTTGTGGTACTTGAGTTGTGACATTACCTCAAGTACCACTAACTGAGAAAAACTGGCCCACATCAAACTGGCCACATTTGAGAAGTGTCCTCCAGATAGCTTCTCATATGCAGGCAATGTCTTAACAGCCCCTCCCAAGGTTTTGCCCTTACATAGCAACAAATGTCATTAAACATGGCAAAACTTGGAATAGACTTTCATAGCACTGCAATTCTGCTCCCTCTCTTACATCTAGAATAGCAGGAAGAATATATAAGTAATTTCAGCACAAAATCCTTAAACCACAGGTAATGGCCACCCTCTCCTGCAAAGCATGTAGCATGACTTTAAATGCTTTGTGTATGCATCTGAATCATTGATGTATATTAAGAGTCCAGTTTGGATTGATTTATTTTAAGCTGAATTATATAAAGCTGTTTTACTTGAAGCCTATTTGTACAATTTCATATACAGGTATCCCTTGCTTTCTGACAGTTCATTTTCTGATGATCCACTCTTTCAGCACCTTTAAAACTCATTTATTTAACACATGTTCCATTGTTTCAACCTCTCTGCTGCTTTTAAAGGCCAAAATTGCCTTCCCTCATGTTTTAGCTCCTGTTTTCATCCCCATATTCTCATCCTGTTCTCATCCCCATTCGGGATAAGGTTGCAATCCTAAATACACTTTCCTGTGAGTAAGACCCTTTGAACACAATGGGGCTTTCTTTTGAGTAGACATGTTTAGGATTGTGCTCTAAGAGAATCCACTTACAGAAATCTCTGTGTGGTCCAGGAATTTTCAAGATAAGATGGGCATTGGAAATTTGCTAGGTAAAAAGCATTGGAAGCAACATTTATAAACAGAAAAGATCGGGTTCTGCTTTTATATGTTTTTCACCTTTGAATGGTGCTCCAGTCCCTAACCTTTCCAATAAGTGGGGGGTGCCTGTATTCATAATTAATACACACAGGAGAGCCTCTTGATTCTGGAAACTCATTTTCAACACTGAAGGGCAAAGCAAATCAGGCCTTTGATAACTGCTGAATGTATGAGATGCAAAACATTGGAACAAGGCAAGGCATCTTAATAAAATTATGAGACCAAAATCTGACATCCCAGATTGCAGAATTGAAATTTGACCTCAAAAAACAAAATCTGTGGTGCCTAAGCATAAGTTTTCCAGTGTTAGAAGAATGAAGTGAACTAAGTATTAAAACATAACAAATGCGACCATATTGTGTTGAAGTTATTACATGCTATTGAGTGTCACAGGCAGTAATGAAATGGTTCTACTGTTTGGTAACACAGGACTGTGAATATGATTGTCAGAAACCCTTTTTCAAATTTTATGTTGGTTTTATAGGAAATTTGAATCAAAAATATCAGTTTTGCCCCCAAAGTTTCAGATACAGAGCACAATCCTAACCACGTCTACTCAAAAATAAGCCCCATTGTGTTCAATGAGTCTTATTCCCAGAAAAGCGTCTTTCAGGATTGCAGCCACAGTTGTTAATGGATGGGCTTCTTATAGGTTTTCTCATGAGAAAGGTTCTTGAACCATTCACAAACAAGGTTATGCCATATCTTCAAAACTAGATGTGATGGGAGAAAACTGATGCCATTTTAAGCATCACTACCCGAAATATAACCAGAAAAAGGTATACTGTACCTTTTTTAAGACAGCAAAATGTCTGTAATTATGGTCAGTGTAACTGGCTGAAATATTGGAAAAAATGTTTGTTATCCGAACTTGAACATGGATCCTGAGAAGGCATTGCAGCAAGGTGGTTAATTCAGTGATAATTTAAAGATGGAAATTGGTTTCAGATGGTGATCTTTATAGCTCCTTATATGTTCAGACTGGGTGCAGAGCACCCAGACCAGGCACTGTCTTTCCTGGTTTAACAGATAGAGGCACAGATAATTTTTGTGCTTTGTTTTTAGAGTGAGGTCACCACTGGGTGGTTGCAGATTTGACTAATGTTGTTAGACTTGTTGCTTTCTTTTATTGGCACTAAACAGATTCCCTTTTTGACCTCTTTAGGAAAAGCTTTCAAGGCAGGTGTGAGGTTCCCCTTTCCTGACTGCAGCAAGTATCCTGTGGAGGAGAGATCGGTTGATGGAACTACTTCGGATGGAACCACGTGGCCATTGGTGGATGATTAAAATCTTGATCTAGAAAAAAAGCTGCTGCATTCCCTTTCTTAGAGTGCAATCCTAATCTTATGCTATGCTGCTGCAGACCCCCTGTATCAGCTCAAGAGTGTTGCAAGCATGCCATAAAACACGTTCTTGACTACTCTAGAGTTGGCTAGCCTACTATCCATAAAAGCCATAGCCAGTCTCAGTGCTGATGGGATGGGGCAGGTTAACTCAAGGTGAGAGGGCAGAACATGTGGGGAGAGGGGGATGGAATGCAAACTGGGATCTGTGGTGGCAGCCTGAGCAGTAGCCTAACATCCACTCCTGGGTTTTTAAGCCTTGCACAGGCTGCTCAGATTTGTACCAATAATTTTGCTGATGCAGATCCAAATAACCCCATAGGGCATTAATTTGAGTAAGGGGGAAAATATCCACTTATCATGAATTGCCCTCCAGTCAGCAACTATCTTGCAGTTGATCTTCTTAGCATTGTTCCCACTCATAGAATCCTAGAGTTGGAAGGTATCCAGTAGATCATCTAATCTAACCCCCTGCCTGTAGCAGGAAATCCTCCTAGAACATCTCCGGCAGGTGTTCGTCGAGCCTCTGCTTGAATGGATATCCATTTCTGGATATTCAACTGGAATCTCCTCTGTTGCAGTTTGTACCCATTGGTTCTAGTTCTGCTTTCAGAGGCAGGTACGAACAAATGAGCCCCTTCCTCCATATGACAGCCTGTCAGGTATCTGAAGAGTGTGATCATGTTGCCTCGCAACCCTCTCTTCTCCAGGATAAACATCCCAAGTTCCCCCAACCTTTCCTTGCAGGGCTTCCCTTCCATCCCACTGATCATTCTTGTCGCTCTCCTCTGGACTTGCTCCAGTTTGGCTGCATCTTTTTTAAACTGAGGTGCCCAGAACTGAACACAGGACTCAAGATGAAGACTAACCTATCTATATATATAAAAGAGAAAAGTCACTCACTGACTGACTAACTCACTGACTGACTTATCACCGCCCTGCCAAAACCGCTGGGCCTAGAAGCGTGAAAATTGGGGTGGGTGTTCCTTCCATGATGGAGGGGTGCACTAAGAACCGGTTTTCGGAAATTCCAACAGGAAGGGGGTGAAAAGGGGCGCAATGCGTTTTCCTCCCTATACTTTGCATTGAGAATTGCTGACTCATCAACATTCTGCCCCAACTGCTGGGCCTGAAGCATGGAATTCTGGGAGTTCCTTCTGTCACCTGAACACCCACCAAGAACCCATGTGGAGAAATTTAACCTTTATGGGGCTGAAAAGGGGTCAACGTGTTTTCGTCCTATACTTAGGACTGAAACTGTGAGACTGACTAGCATCCAGCCAATTTGGTGCTCAGTGCCTGGTGCACTGGGGGGATGTTGTTGGGAGGAAGAGGTTGCACTGGCAAGGATGCTGCGCATGGGGGGAAGTTGCACATGGGGATGATGCGCATGTAGGAAAGTTGCGCATGGGGGAAGTTGCGCATGGGGGATGATGCGCATGTGGGGAAGTTGCGCATGTAGGAAAGTTGCGCATGGGGGGATGATGCACACGGGGGAAGTTGCGCACGGGGGGAAGTTGCGCACGGGGGGAAGTTGCACATGGGGGGGATGATGCGCATGGGGGGATGATGCGCATGGGGGGATGATGCACATGTAGGAAAGTTGCACATTGGGGAAATTGCACATGGGGGGATGATGCGCATGTAGGAAAGTTGCGCATGAGGGAAGATGCGCACGGGGGGATGTTGCGGGGGGAAGTTGTGCACAGGGGAAAGTTGCACGTGGGGAGAAGTTGCGCATGGGGGATGATGCGCATGGGGGAAGTTGCGCACAGGGGAATGTTGTACATAGGGGTAGATTGTGCATTGGTTGTTGATGCGCCATGGAGGATGTTGTATGGGGAAGTTACTCCTGCAACTCGGGTACGCCTTTCGCTAGTTCTATATATTAAAAAAAGAAAAGTCACTTACTGACTCACTCACTGACTTACTCATCAACGCCCTGCCAAAACTGCTGGGCCTATGAGCTTGAAATTTGGGGTGGGTGTTCCTTCCGCGACCGAGGGGTGCACTAAGAACTGGTTTTTGGAAATTCCAACCAGAAGAGGTTGAAAAGGGGCGCAACACGTTTTCCTCTCTATACTTTGCATTGAAGAATCAGTGACTCAGGAATTCTCTGCCCCAACCCCACCTGACCTAGAAGCATGAAATTCAAGGAGGGTGTTCCTTCTGTCACATGAACATCCACAAAGAACCACTGTAGAGAAATTTAACCCTTAAGGGGCTGAAAAGGGGTGCAACGTGTTTTTGTCCTAAACTTAACATGGAAGACTGACCAACATCCATCCAATTCAGTGCTCAGTGCCTGGTGCAGTGGGGGGGGGGTGTTGTTTGGAGGGAGGGGTTGCACTGGGGAGGATGCTGTGGGGTGTTGATGCGCATGGGGAGATGATGCGCATGGGGAGATGATGTGCATGGGGGTTGATTCACATTGTGGGGGAGATGATGCACATGGGAAGATGATGTGCATGGGGGTTGATTTGTATGAGGGCTGTTGTGCATGGGGGACTGATGTGCATGGGGGTTGGTGCACATGGGGGACTAATGCGCATGTGCGGATGTTGTGCATAGGGGACATGCTCATGGGGGATGTTGCGCATGGCAGGACTGATGCACATGGGGGGTTGTTGCGCAGGGGGAGATGATGCACAGGGGAGATGTTGCGCATAGGGTACTTATGTGCATGGGGGGTTGATGTGCATGGGAAAGTGATGCGCATGGGGGGACTGATGTGTGTGAGGGATTGATGCGCTGTGGGAGGATGGTGTATGAGGGAATTTTACTCCCGCAACATGGGTATACTTTTTGGTGGTGCAGAATAAAGAGGAACTATAACTTCTCATGACTTGGAAGCCACAGTCCTCTTAATGCAGCCTAATATGGCATTTGCCTTATTCCCAGATTTATCACACTGCTGACTCGTATTCAGCTTGTGATCCACAGTGACTCCAATATCCCGCTCGCATGTTGTGCTGCCACTCCATGGCAGGATCCACTTTTTGGATGTAAGGCATACTCAGAAGTAGCATTCTTGCAGTGGATACAGCACAGGTTACTCACCCAGTCTGTTCAACACAGGTTAGGATTGGGCTGAACACATTTGGGACCCATTATCATTACCAAAACAAACTTCCTTTCAAAATACATTAGTTTTTCCTGGTGGGTCTCTGGTGCTTCCATATTTCCTTGCAAAGTGGAATTACCACCCATTATGTCAAATGGGAAGCTGTCACTGACCGAGAGCCCATGTCATGGGAGGGTCTGCTTAATCTTGCCACTATTTGTAAGGCCCAATGCCCTTCAGGTCCTAACCAGGGGTCCACTAGTCAGCTTGGAGCCAGGGAACCAGTGTACAACCTGCCACAACATTGCTTTGTTTATCTGGTTTTTATTGAGCATGTGCCTACATTAATAGCTATGAGGAAGTGTGTAGGAGATGAGTGGTGGACAAGAATGTTGCCCATCCCTCTTTGTATTCCCCTTTCTCTCCATATTGTCTTTATGACTGCAGGGAATTATAGGAAGAGAAGTGGAGCAGTGGTGAGTAGGTTGCCTACACAAAAGGTGATATTCAGCTTTCCTTTGAATTACATACTGTTATTAGTGAAGGTGAGAACCAATTTAGGATAATGTCACATTATTTATTTCATACTATCTAAAGCTTTTGTTCTGTGTATCTTTTAAAATAAGATTTAACCTACAACCCAGAGTAACCATGGGAGCATGCAAAAGTCATTACGTGCGCCTGTAGTTCCTGCACCCCCTAGTGAAAACCTATGGGAAATTCATATTGCAATCCAGAGCAAATTGTTCTTACACTGCAGCAAGGACTCCCATAGTTACTCTGGATTTCACCCTTAGAAAATTTAACAAACTTGATCACTTCAAACACACAGTTGTTTCCAATAGATTGCAAAAGTTTGGATCAATTTCCTGGTGTGTCCAGAACTGTCTGTGGAAAGCCTCCTGACCTTCCATGATATTTGTTCTTTTTTGCCCAATGGCACAGTACTATGCACGACTACTTGAAAGTAAGTCCTGTTCTTTGCAATGAGCCTTACTCTCTGGAAAGTGTGGAATGCAGCTTAAGTAAGTCCTATGGTTTTACTCTCAAGAAAGTGTGGATTGCAGCTAAAGAATAACTGTTAGCCTAAACTTGGCATCCATCAGTCTTGAAAGATTACGGTATTGTGCTCGACGCTGCATGTGAAGCACAAAGGCCTGGGTAGATAAACTTGTCCTATTTTGGTGGCGGGGAGAGTGAAATAAAATTTTTCTCCTGCGCTCCAACCACCAACCACCCCAGCATTCTCCAACCACCCCAGCATTTTCTACTACGGGGAAAGGAATTCTGCATGTCTTACACCATTTCATAAACTCTGTGCGTGTTACCACTACTACTTTTCATCACAGACCAAAGAGAACAGAATACAAACAATGCCTATTGTTTCATGTTCCCCCCACTTTCTATAGAATACCTGAACAGATGGTGTCCCAGGAGACAATTATCTTAGGATTCTGAGAGCCTGAACATGGTTGCATTTGTGGATTCTTCTCAAATCCTCTAAGCAAGTATTAACCATCGTCACCCCCTTTCAGCAGAAGTCCCTACTGAAGGTCAGGCTAGCTAAGACTTGGGAAGCAATGACAGCTATTTCCAACTTCCTTGATGTTCCATTGGCTGAGATAATAGATGCTCCTCAGGATGCCTACCTAAAGGACCCCTCACCCGAAAAAGTGTGCCTGGGCCATGCAGGTAGATCTTCCACACATGTGGGCTTTTCCCAAACAAGTATTGTGTTCTGTTTCGCTCCCAGATGTTGCATGCATCCTATTAGGACTAGGAGCAGAGAAGTGCATTTCAGATCAACTTCTACCATTGGGCAGAAATGGGCAGCAAATAAAATTGCTAACAAGACTGGACTACATTATCCTAGTGTCAGACTGCATTAGGAATAGGGGCCCACTTGGAGCAATTGGTCCAACTGGCTTAATAAAGCTGGCCTGGAACTCAGTACTATGTGGTCTGAAAGTAAAGGTGAGCACAATCCTAACCACATCTACTCAAAAGTAAGCCACACTGTGTTCAATGGGTCTTACTCCCAGGAAAGTGTCTTTAGGATTGCAGCCGGTGTCACTTGATTTCAAAGTTGATTGCTATGTTTTGATCTGGGAAACCTAGCGCTCTCTCTCTCTCTCTCTCTCTCTCTCTCTCTCTCTCTCTCTGTGTGTGTGTGTGTGTGTGTGTGTGAGAGAGAGAGAGAGAGAGAGAGAGAGATCTGCACTGTTCCTCTCCCCAGGCTGCCAGACTGATGAGAATGAGCCGTGGATCCCACCGGTCATGAAGCAAGTTATGCAACAAATCTTCAAGGACCCAACACGGACCCACGAATACCTCCCAGAGCTGGGCATTTATGCATTCACCAAAACAGTCACTGAGCTGGCACTTGGCAAGGAGAGTCGTGCTCTCCTCGAAAATAGGGTATGGCTAATTTGGGCAGACCTCATCATTTTCAAAACGGTGTTACCAAAATGAGATGGTGGTAAGAGCTCATCCTTCATTGTTGCAGAAGTTGGTGACATCACTAGGTTTTGCAAAACTTATAAGGGGAGGCCTATGTGTTGCCCTCGAGATGTATCCTTCCCCCCCCTCCCCTGAAGTGGTGTGGTATTGACTCATGGACTTGAACCACTGGTTTTTTGGGGGCTAAAATGTTTTGTAGACATGAGATATTTCAACACAGTACTTGAACAGTACTAGGACAGCACAGCCTCTGAAGATGCCTCATGGTGATCCAGTGGTCTTCATTCCCATAAGCTACCATGATTGAGGCTTTGCAATCGCAATGGACACCTAAACACAAAACTGAAGAACACTGAGCTAGTAGGAAAAGAATGCATTTGGCAGCCTATCCAAATGCTACCTGAGAAGCAATACTATTAAATAGTTTGTAAAATAATACTATTAAAATTAGTAATGTTATTAAAAATACTTTTAAATAATGATTGCCTTAGGTATCCTTTTTATATCTTTGGTGGGGTATAAATAAAACAAAATATAAATAAATAATTCTTTCCTCCTTACACCTTCTTGGTTCAAGATTTTTGTTTATGGACCACTCCAGCATTGTAGGCATTGATCGCCATCCAGTTTTTTGAACTGCTAGTAGAAGCTGGGTTTGGGAGGATGCAATGTTTCATATTTCTGAAACATTGAACCGGAAATTTTAGGTAACCCATAAAGAGTATGTTCATTTTTTGTAAACAGGCTGGGGGTGTTCAGACAGTAGGTGGGACTGGCGCTGTGTTTATTGGAGCTGAATTTCTGAGCCGCTGGTACATGCCTAATCACTCTACTCCGGCGACAGTCTACATTGGCGCTCCACAACTAGGTAAATGAGACCTTTCCCCTCACTGATGCTGCAAGTAGTTTGATACATGAAACTGCTAAGCCAAGGGCAACACAGCTTTTCCACCTCTATGGGCTCACAGTCCCACTTCCCCCATCCTTATGGAGCTAAGGGGTCTATGGCAGTGGTTCT
Organism: Cryptoblepharus egeriae; assembly: GCA_030015325.1. Classification (NCBI taxonomy): domain Eukaryota; kingdom Metazoa; phylum Chordata; class Lepidosauria; order Squamata; family Scincidae; genus Cryptoblepharus; species Cryptoblepharus egeriae. Next base: position 18,032,662 of record JAREYC010000011.1, on the reverse strand, counting down.
CAAATGTTTAGCAGCAGGCCTCACTTTTTAGAATGACAATCTGTCATGACCCACCAGATATTAATTAACTGGAAGGGTGTCATGCTGTGGCCTCTGCATGCTGTGGCCTCTGCAGATTCAAAGACCCTTTCAAGATGAGGGAACACAGTTCCACTCACTTTCTAAAGATGCAAGCACTTAAGTACCCTGGACCCAATCTAGGGAACAATGAAACCACAGATACAAAATCTGTGGATACAAGGTCCCCTGTAGTTTGACCATTGAACTAGAGAATAATCAATACCTTTGGTAGTCTCCCTTACAGATTCTCCCTACACCAAGCTAGGGATTGTGATGGACCAGAACTTTATGGTTACTGCCCACATGCTCCTCATAGCCCCAGACTGCATCTCCTCCACCATTGAGCAATCCTCCATCTCAAACCTAACCACAGAAAACATTATTCTATTATTTTTGTCTCTTGTAGAGACTCTTGGTTGTATATTCAAAGCTGCTGGTTTCACAGACCTTCAAACATACCACTTTTGGGACTCCATAAAGTTGGCCGTCAACATAGAGGAATTCTTGGAGAAACTACAGGTAGGCTTGTTGGAATACTCGACCACTGTATGTGGGTGGCAACAAGGATCGCACACAAACAGGCATGGTGCAGTGCTACAGTGACTGGTATGTTTGCCCTGGAAGTGGGGAATTCTGGTTCAGAACCCTGCACAGCTTTGAATCTCACTAGATGGTCAATGGCAAAAAAATGAAAGAAGAACCTTCCTGGGCTACACTGAAAACTATTCCACCATCCAGTTTCCTGCAGTGGTTGCCTCTGGGGAACCCAACCTGAGCCTGAGATAAGTAGTTTCTCTCAATAACATCCCTTGTTGTCTACCTCCCAGCAGCACTGAACAAGTTGCTTTCAGTGCTGAAGGTTTTGCCACCTGGTTCCACTAAACTGTGGTGATGACTGAGGACTTCATTTGCTTTCAGCAAGCAGAAGAAGGCTCCATTGTATTCATTCATGCTCCTGAAGAAACTGGCTTGACACCACAAGAATGGATAAAAGTTGCAACTGTGATGCAGGTAAATCTGGACAACTGACCACCATGATGTTTCTTTTCAAAAGATCTGAGCTAAGAAGAAATACCTTGCTCATAAAGGGGCAGATTGGAAAATTTTTCTAGAAGTATATATACCAGTCTGTCCTGACCAGAGTTACTGTTGGACTAAGGCTAGGAGTAAGTCTGAACCATGCCACACAGGAAGGAAAGTGGAGGCTAGTTTCTTTAAGAATATTGGGTGTAGGAGTTAGAGCAGTGATTTTCAAACTTTTCCATCTCATGGCACATTGTAGGTTTTTGGTGCATTGACAAAGCACACCATGCTGCAGATGGAAAGCCCACATCCCCATTTGTCCTACTGGCTTTGTATGACCAGACTTTGTATGCAACCAAGGGGTTCAGTACTCTGGAGAGCACCAGGAACAAGAGCTGATGTTGTTCCAGCAAAGGTCACTAGCAGTTTAGAGACATGTCACAGCTATCATTCATTCATTCATTTGAAAGGCGGGATGCCTTTCTTCCTTAACAACTAGTTTAGGACAGCTGTCTCTACTCTTTCCCCAAGGAAACCTTCTGAGATTTAAATGGCTTCTTGCCTAATTCTGCAGATGCTGGCTCAAATAGCACAAGAGGGAATTTCGCTCCATGGCAGGATCTTCAAGGCAGGGAGACCATATAGAATGGAGGACAGATTGCCTGTACCTTTAAACTTTGCATAGAGGAGGGAATTTAGGCAGGTACTGCTTTTTAAACCCTTCTATGTTGCCTAATTTCCCTCTTCTATGCAATGGTAAAAGGTAAAGGCACTCTGTCCTCCATTCTATAATCACTGTCTTCAAGGGGAATCTTTGGAGTCATTTACACCAGGGGTGTCCAAGCTTTCAACTTCAGGGCTCCAGGAACTTTATCAAGTATGCAGAGGAGGAAATTTTAGCAGGTGCAGCTTTTCATCTCACAGATCACATGCTACAGCTGCTGAAATTTCTTCTTTTACAAGCTTCTTAAAGGTCCAGGAGACATGAAGTTAAAAGGTTGGACATCACTGATCTACACTATGCAGAACTATGTCCATGGAGGGGATCTTGTGGAGTGGAGGTTCCTCTCTTCCATTCTGACCTGCCCTCAGAATTATCCACCTTGTTTCCACACTGAAGGAGTCTCATTCCTGGAAACATGATAGGAAACAGCCAAACTCAGAACCATCCACCTCCTTTTTCTCCTTTCTTGCCTCCTCAGAAAAAGCATCTTTTCCCCTTCTTCGACATGACTGCTCAAGGTCTGGCTTCAGGAAGTCTGGAAAGAGACTCTTGGCCAGTAAGGTTCTTTGTAGCAAAAGGCTTTGAACTCCTGTGTGCCCAATCCTTTTCCAAAACATTTGGCTTATATGGTAAGTCTCTGAATTCCTATTTGAATGAATCTTAGAAGCATTAGAAGGCAACTTCCAATTCAGTTCAGTAATGATCAAATTATGATATGGATACCTCTGGTTAGGTCAGACATTTGTCTTCTGATGGAAAGCTTGAGCTTCTAAACTTCTTCTATTGACCTTGTCCCTTCTTCAATATGTTTGTACAGTCCACTCTAAGATATCAAGAGAGCAGGAAAGGGGAAAAAACACCTTCAAACAGGAATACCATATGAATTGTCTACATAGGAACCATGTTCTGATATGGATGCAATGGTGGATCAACTGCTTATCTGTATAAGGCTACAATTCTATCCATTCTTTCCTGGAAGTAAGCCGCATTGACTACATCAGAGTAGACATGCATAGGATTGGGCTGTAAATCCAACAAATAATTTCCCCAAGACAAGGCAAGCATAAGCTAACTGTACAGTACTAGACTGGTGCTGTCTGTGTACTGAAACACTAGAGGTCCCTGCAAGTAAGGAAAATAATTGATATATTGGTGACAGATGATGAGTGGATGGTCTTCATCCCAAGTAATTCAAGTTGCATCTTTGATGAGTTTTGTTTATTGGGGAAGAAATATCCAGAATTGAATAATTTTGTGATCATTATTATTGTGTTGGTCCAATTTGTTACTTCCAGATCTATGTTGTATAATGCAATGGTCTTCAACCACGGGTCTGCAGCCCACTGACTGTCTGCGGCACCCTGGTGGCTGGTCCACACTGCACCAGGACCAGAGTTCAGGACTGAAGGTTAGAGCTCTGCTGTCTCTAACTCTGGAGAAAACTGGGCATGTGCGGTCCTGTCAATGGACTGAACATGCCCAACTCACCTTGGCCCTAGAGAGAATTGGGCATGTGTGGGCCTGCCACTGGGCTGCACATGCACAGTTTGGACTGGATCAGCCAGAAGTGCATGTGCACAGCCTGGATGGTCTGTGGAAAAAATTTTCCCAGGGTCCCAGGTAGCGGTGCTCAAAATGTTGAGGATGACTGGTGCAATGGACTGCACCAAGATGACACAGATCTTTAGGTGGTGCAGATCTGAGTACAGAAGTCCCATTTGGGCCACAGCCACATTACTGGGGTAATGGGAATTGATTCTCCTTGCCCCATAATGCACTGCAGCCATCTCCACCGCTCCATTGGCTACAGTGCAAGCTAGCACAAGCCAACCTGTTTTAATGCAGGTTAGGATTGGGCTGCCCATATTTCTTTAAGTGGTGTTAAGTGATGTTTGAGATCAGGGCCAGTCCATGTATGAGGCTGACTAAAACAGTCGCCTTGGGCAGAAATTTGGAGAGGAACACTCATCTCTATCCTGGGAGGGCTGCCATATGTCCGAAAAACAGGGACAGTCCCAATTTTGGGGAATTGTGTTCACATACTGGCAAGCGTGACAGAGCATCCTGTCCTGATTTTGTGGCAGAGAATTATGGCAACCCTATGTCCAGGCCTCCTTGTCAGTCAAATTTTCTAAGCTACCTGTCCATCAGCTTCTTAACAATCTCCTCCTGCCGTTCTCCCTAGTCATGCAATGAGATCAGGGCTGCAGCCAAGAGGAACACAGATCACTGAATCTTCTACAGTAGAGGCAGTCAGTGCTCAAGTGGTGCCACTGAAATCTTGTTCAGAGGATTTGAGCTGAACACCTTTGTCCATGTCCCTTTTGCTCCTTCATGCAGACGAGAGGGTGGGGAACCTCATCATGGTGACAAAAGACAATCAGACACTGATCCGCATTCTCTCTCAGATCTCCAAACTAGTAGACATGATATGGTTTAGCCCCTCCAACATGGGCCCACGGATGATCACCATGGTGCTGACTTGCCCTGCCCTGCTCTATGAATGGTAAGTGTGGGAAGGAGAGGAGATCTGTAATGTCATGGCTTGATTTGGGATTGTCAAAAAAGCATCTCACTATTTCCTACTCTTTGCCATTTTCAAGCCATCTTGAATAGAGAAATATATTTCAAGGATCATTGCATGATTACAGCTCATGAGCCTGAGAGAGTGGATAAGTGGAGGAGAAACACTATCTGGATTTGAAAAGGAACTCTTTATGCACATCTACGTTATACTCCTTATGCCTGTCATCCGTGACTCCTTCTCTTATCTGGATTTGAAGAGGGACTCTTTATATGCATGTCTACTTTATTTTCTTATGCATGTCATCCATAATACTATTTGGATGTGAAAAGGAATATCTTAAAAGGGGTTGCCATATGTCTGGAAAAATAGGGACATTCCTGATTTTGGGGGATTGTGTTCACATAATGTCAAATGGGACAGAGGGTCCTGGTCTGATTTTGTGGAAGAGAATTATGGCAACCCTACTTCTTATGCATGTCTACATTATGCTCCTTATGAGCCATGTCATCCACATTATAAGCTATGTCATCCATGGCTCCTCCTCTTACCACTATTTGGATTTGGAAGAAAAAAATAGGGCAACTGGGGAACTGTTCTCCACACTTCTACTCTGATCCCTGATCTCTAACCCCTGCTTATTGGTCAAGAGACACTCTTTCAAGTGGGTGTTCCTCTTTTATTTAGCAGGGGGAGAGTAACTGGCCCTTCACACCCCAGCAATGTCTGTTCTAGTGGCTTCTGCTGGTGTTCTTTTTGCACTTTAGACTGTGAGCCCTTTTGGGACAGGGACCATTAGCTATTAATTAGCTATTAATTTTTTTCATTTTCTTGTAAACCGCTTTGTGAACTTTTCAGTTGAAAAGCGGTATATAAATACTGTAGATGTAGATGTAGATGATCCTTGAAGATCATTGGTTCAAGAAAGCACATGAAATATATTGTGATGATACCTGGCCCATCACCTTTCAACAACAGAGGTGCTGCACCCAAAGATGCCACCCTCACCTTTCAAATCATTTGTCAGCCCTCCCTGAATTTGACACTCCAGGTCACCATTGTCCTTGACACTTGCCTGTCACTCTCTTCTCTGCATCTCCTCTATCACTCTGTTACTCACAACCTTTTCAAATCCAGGAAGGTATCATGGAGGCAGGTGGACTAAATCTGGCAGAGGGAACTCCCCAATGCAGTCAACCTCATGAACAAGTCAGCTTTAGATTTTGTAAACTCAAGCTTAGTGTGTCATTGTCGGATGTTTGCCTCATTCTGCATTTGCCCCTTATTGTCTAGGCACAGGGGGTTTCAAACTCAAGCCCCAGGGGGTTTCAAACATATGATCACTCTGCCATAGACAAGCCCTGTAAACTTCCAGAGGTGTGATATCTTCCCATCCAGATGGTGTTCTGGCAGCTGGGGTAGATGCATGTACCCCCTCACTCTGTGTGTATAGGTGTTCGTTCATTCATTCATTCAAGTTCCACCTCTAAAATATTCATTTATGTAAATTTATTCAAATTTGAAATGTAAATTAATTCTTTTTCCAAACCACAGACACAATGTCAGAATGATGATGTGGCCCTGCTGCACAAAAAGTTTGCACATACCTGTTCTAGGGGAAGGAGTTTCCTAATATCTGTATCCTCCTCTTGTTTGGCATCATCTCACCTTCTCCAAGTCCAGCCATTCACACCACTCATCAGTAGCCTTCACCCTTCCCTGGACAGCTAAACACAGTAGCATTGATCAGTCCACATATGGATTTGACATTCCTCCGACCTTTCTTGGGACATCAGATCCCACACAGTGTCAACTTTCATAGCAACCATGTCAGCATTGGGCTCCCTGCAAACCTCAAAACCATCAGCTCTTTCTTCTTTTCCTAAACCTGTGGTTCTAGGACATTTCAGCCTGGGACCTCCTGTTCACAGCAGTCAGAGGCTGGGATCCTAAACCCCAATTAGGCCAGTATAAGCCCCAGCACAAGTTACATGCTGTCCTTGGGGTGTTACAAAAGTGCAATAAAACATTTCTGTGCCACTCATGGGGATGGATAGGCCAGTGCTCTTGCCTTGGTATCACCACTGAAATGGGAAGACTGATGAGTTGTGTTGCCTAGATTAGGGTTGCACCCTTTGTCATTAGCAACATGACTCCGACTTTCCCTCCTGAATACCTGTGGCCATTAGGTTGATTTGGATCAGCTCTGAAAAACATATGTGACTGGCAAAAGGATTTGGTGTTGCTTCCAAGACACAGCGAATCCTAAATGCACCATGATTGCTTTATCATATATCCAAATGATATATGATATCATATGAGCATATATCCATCCTTGGATCATTTAAACACCTGTGGTAGGAGAGAAAAGGTGGTTCACTTGATGAGTTTAAAATAAACCAAATCAAACAAATAGGGAAAGCACAGGTAAATGTCATGCCATATGATTTAACTTCTACCTCTGCATTCTCAGGAAACAGAATTTGCGGAAACTGGTTGAGAGGATGATGCTAATTAGGGAGAAACTGAAAGAGAAGTTGAGGATCCAGGGAACACCCGGCTCCTGGGAGCATATCACAACCCAGTCTGGAACCCGTTGCTTCATTGGGCTCCTCCGTATGTATATAATTGTTTCCTTCTGCTTAAAAGCAAGGATTAGGTGTGCATCTGGGCTGTATCCATCCTAGCCACTGGTATCCAAATCTGGAAGTGGTTGTTTTTAGCTGGTCTGTGTCTTCTTTATGTCCTAAACAATCTGTAATTTGGATACATGATAAAGCAATCATGGTGCATTCAGGATTTGCTGTGTCCTGGAAGCAACACCAAATCCTCCTGCCATGTCACAAATGCTTTTCAGAGCTGATTCAAATCAACCAAATGGCCACAGAAATCCAGGAGGGAAGATTCGCCACTTTTGGATGGCTTCTAAAATCTCTGGTGTCCTTTCCTCATTGATTTTGTACAATGTTGTATAGTGATTTTGATGCTGAATTCTGATGTTTCTGATGTTGATTCTGATGATGGTGATCAATGTTGATATCCATGCCTTAAGACCGGCTTCCTCATGAGGAAGCTACTTGAATCAGATTGTAATTTTTTTTTAAAAAAAAATCACATTTTAAGGCAGTTGCCCCAAAACTACAGGTGATTGGGCAAAGCTGATGGCAGTTTTGGATTCAAATTAATATAAAACCACCATAAATTGTGAGAAAAGTGATGGCCACTTGCCTGAATGGCATTAAGAGGTGATTGGTCACATACTTATAGAGGGCAATCAGTGACTCTTAGCTAATATGAGCTCCTTCTAGGTACAGGCGCAGTATGCTTCTATGTACTAGTAGTAGGGAAGCAATTACAGGGTAGAAGTATGCCTTTCTCTTCCAGCAATTATAGATCATGGCCAGCAGTCAGAATGCCAGTCTGGATCAGGTCCCTTGGCCTGATTAAAGAAAGCTTTCCTTACATTCTTACATCGGACAGAGAATACAGAGAATCTACTGTGAAATACAGTAGATCCAGAAGTGATCCTACAATGTGTATGTTTGTCTCACCAGATGAATTAGTCATGTATATATACCATATTTACTCAAATCTAGTGCACAATCGAATTTATTTTAAAAGGCTTGAGAGTAAAAATAATGTTTACTGGTGACTGTAATGCACAGCTGCAAAACATGTGGAAAATGAAATATTACTGCATACAACAATGAGCTACATCTCGATAATAATATTACAATGGATTTATGTCATAATTTTTACCTAATTGCACTACTTCATACAATACTGGGTTTCTGTTACATTTTTATTACAATATAATAAACTAATAAATATAATAAACTAAATACCGACCTATACTTATAATCAAAATACTGTATTCACTTGAATCTAATGTGCCATCAAATCTAATGTGCACCCTGATTTTGGAGACCAAATTTGGCTGAAAATGTGAGTGTTATATTTGAGTAAATATGGTATTTTTATGCATTGGAAGCAATGGTGGGCCCAGGCCAGTTCGCACCGGTTCTATAGAACTGGTTGTTAATTTTGGCCCACCGCTAGTGAACAAGATTGACGCAAGTGCAATAGCGTCCTGTTGAGGATGCGACTCCGCCTCCGCCAAGGTCGGCGCAAGCGAAGTTGCGTCCTGAACAGACGCAACTGCGCTTGTGTCAAGCTTGATGCAGTGCGCCAGGGTTGGGGCCGCCCCTTGCCCCACCCCGCCCCCGTCCCCTGACCTCCGCCTCTCCCCCTGACCCCACCTGGCCTGCCTACTTCTGGCGAACCGGTTGTTAGGTTGGGCCAGGCCCACCCCTGATTGGAAGGCAAATATGTACACCATTGTTTTATGGTGCAACAGCCACTCACAAAGATGCTAATAAGTCTCCTGCTGGACTAGCTGAAAAACTGTCTATCCACCATCTATTTGCCAACCAGATGTCTCTGGAAAACATACACACAGGGAGTCAAAGCAAAAGCCCACTCTGCTTCCAAATTCACATTGCACCGAACTGTGGAGTCTGTTTTATATGGTTGGACCACTTTGCAGATGCTTTGTAATGTGTCCCTACTTACCAGGGACAGCCCCTATTTTCTGGTAGGTATCTTTGGTCAGAACAGGGGTGATCCAGGCAAATCTGTTCCCAGCAACACAATGAAGTAAACCAATCAATAAAAATAGTAATAGTAATAGTAATGGTAATGGTAATAATAAATAAATAAATGAACCAATAAAAAAAATAAAATAACTGGGACAAGAGAAAAACTAATAACATTTGCACTCAATTCATACTCCTATTTACCTTCATATCCAATGGGAAGTGATGTAGAGCTATATCTTGCTGCTATACTAGAATTGCATCCTTCCCAAGTCTTCATCCCATGCATGTATGAAAGCCATAGTTCCACATGCTAGTCCTACAAGGATCATCTGTGCTCAATTGATATTTAATATGCTTGTCATGCTTTAACATGATTTCCTAAGATCCTGTAAACAAGATAAGGTGCCAGGTTTTGTAAGTCATGCATGGCTATGAAAGCTTTGGACTAAGCTTAATTAGCATCAAAATTAATTAGCTGTGCAAGAGAAAAAGAACAAGCAGAAGCACCACCTTCTTCAGATAACAGGGAAGCACAAAACAAGGTTTGTTTATTTGAGTGAATGGATGGTTTTATAGAGGAAGTTCCATAGGATTTCTTATGCCACATAAGTATACAAATAGACCATCAAAGCTTGAAAACCTCCAGAATATGGAAGCATGTGCATAATTCAAATATATGTGCCCATTTCATCCAAGAAGTTGAATTTTGTTCTTAGCTGGTTGCATGCTGGGAAAACCAATGACGCTCATTTTCTGCCAGCTGCCCAGGTGGAATTCCTAGCAAAGGAAAAACACATTTATCTCCTGCCAAACAACCAGATCAGTATCTGCAGCGTCAATTCAAAGAACCTGAATTATATTGTCCAGAGCATCCATGAAGCTGTGATGTCCACCATTCTTCAGGATGATGCTCAGGAGAACTTGGAGGAGGAAGAAGACAAGTCTAAGTCTTCTTCTAAGGCAAGTCTTCTAAAGTCTTCTGTGTAAGTCTAAAGAGTTGTGACTTAAAGGATAAAAACTTTGTAATCTGCTTTGAACATTTGCTTTGGCATGGGAAAGGTGGGCTATCTATCCAATGAATGAATGAATGAATGAATGAATGAATGAATGAATGAATGAATGAATGAATGAATGGTTCTGACTGAATCAATGTTGATTTTTGGAAAGCATCCAGTCTAGCCCATGTCCTCATGGTGCCTGAACTGGTGGGTCTATTGCTGCCCCCATTTTCCCAGTGATATAGTGGACCAGGATGAATATTTAATGGATGACAGATTGCCTGTACCTTGATTAAATGTACAGGCACTCTGTCCTCCATTCTATATGGTCATTCTCTACTGGGCTCTCCTTAACTTCTCTGTGTTGTGTGCTCCCTGGATTTCTAGTGGATCACCAAGACATACAAGAAACGTGAACTAAACAGGCCTTTGACCTGATCCAGCAGAAATTGCTCTTATGTTCCATTTCTTCTCTTCCAGTTTTCAGTTGAAGGGAGAGGTGGGGGATGGAGATGGGCATCTCTAGCCAACCTGCTACAGAGGCAACTGCTTCAGGGGGGAAACTTCCCTTCAGTTCTGGCATACAGCTGCTCCCTGCACCCCACTCTCTGCCTTCCCCTGGGAACACCATCCACCTGTCCACTGCCTGTAGCAGTCCCAGTTGGTCTACTCAGAGCTGTGCCACTGATTTTGGTGGCACAATTCCAGGCTGACCAGAGCTCCACATTGACCAGTTGCTCCACACTTCCCAGGGAAGAGGGTTTGGGTCCAAGACAAGTGCAGGGTACAAGTAACAGGGTTCTAGACCTGTCTTCTGCTGCCCGCCTTCCCTTGGAAACCACCTCCATCTGCCCTCTCCTGCTCCATTTGTATGGCATTCCCACTTTCTGATATGCCATGTTGGTTTTGACACTGCCTGTTCACCCCATCTGCCAAACCAATCTTTATTCTTTTTTTCTTTTAAAGAGTGTCACTGATGCAAACTCCGTCACGCTTCTCTGAATTACTCTGCATGGCATCAGGAAGTCTCTGTGTGATATCCTTCCAAACCTTTTTGCACAAGTGCCTGATAATCGGCTTTTGGAGCCTATCTATCAACCATCACAACAGGAATCTATGTTTCTTTTTTCCCGAGTTAAAAACGTCCTTTTCAAGTGTGGATTATTTTATGTGTCATTGTTTAAAAAATAAAATGAAATAAAACTAGCATCTTGTTTAAAACTCAGCCATATTGGAGAAGATGTACATGATCTTAGCACTAATAGATGAGAAATTGCTACTGGTTCCCAATTTATCTTTCCCCTGCCACTTTTTCAGGCAGCTGCATAAAACAATTCACCTGCTGTTCAGCTAGCAAAGTACTGTATTTACTAGAATTGAACGCTCACCCTTTACAGCTGAATTTAGTCTCCAACATCAGGGTCCACATTAGATTTGATGGTGCATTACATTTGAGTAAATATGGTATATGACTTCAGTCTTGGAAAGGGAACTGTCCTTTATTTATACAGTGGTTCTCAATCTTCCTAACGCCGTAACCCCTTTATAAGTTCCTTATGTTGTGGGGACCCCCAACCCATAAAATTATTTTTGTTGCTACTTTATAAATGTAATTTTGCTACTGTTATGAATTGTAATGTAAATATCCGATATGCAGGATGTATTTTCATTGTTACAAATGAAATGTGTGTTCTATGCACACATTTAACACAATGGGATTTATTTCAGAGTAGGCATGCATAGGATTGGGCCCTGAGGCTGCAATCCTATCCACATTTACATGGGAGTAAAGGCCCCCTGACTATAATGGGATTTATTTCAGAGTAGGCATGCATAGGATTGGGCCCTGAGGCTGTCAGTCAGCACCAGTGCACGCACAGCTACAGCCAGAGGTTTGGCAAGCCTGACCTTGCACCAGGGATCTTTAGGCGACACCCAGGTAAGCTCTAGGCGACCCCCAAAGGGGTCCCGACCCCCACTTTGAGAAATGCTGATTTATTACCTTTCGTTTCACAGATCTTTGCAAAAACCAGCTGCCCTATAAAATGTGCAGGTTGGACTTTGGAAACATGTGGGATCTGTTCCTGGATCGCCCATAGATACCAAAACCTGTGAATAATTCAAAATAAGTAGTTTGCGATCCAATAGGACATCTAGGTTGTATTCAGAATCGTTTTGATGCCTCCGAAAGCTTCAAGAGGATACTTCCAAGGTTTCTGGGAGCCTTTCTGAGACTTGTAAACACCCCACTTGGTTTTATGGGCCACAGAAAGCCTCACAAATTTGACTGAAACAAGGTTCTAGTTGTGTCCAGGAAGTTTCTGGGAGATCCTCCAGCTGCATGAGGTGGGTCAAATCCACAGGTTTCGAATCCACAGATAAAAAGGACCCACTATGCAGAATTGTTGCCCTAATGGGGAGCTGCAGAAAAATGGCCAAGTAGGTTAAGAAAGCCACCAGCCACAAAAAATGGGGACCACCACATCTATCACAGTACAGTGGCGCCTCACGTAACAAATTTAATTAGTTCTGGAGGCATGTTTGTTACGTGAAACGTTCTTTACAGGAAGCGGATTTTCCCACAGTATGGTAGACAAAACCAGCTGTCAGAATTTATTAGAATTATTATTAGAATTAGTGAAATTATTTGATACCTTTGAAATCATTCTGTGGGCTGCCTATAGTAAAGGACACGCAGCCAAGCACCTTACAGACATTAAACAATGGCTGCAGACACACATTCCCAGACAGAAGCTTCCAATCAACATTCACAGGTCCCCGGAGAGGAGATTATAACATCACAATGAATTGTCCCAAGTTCTCAAGCATTGTTATTGTCTACAGTAAATGGCCCACTTAAGACTTGTAAAGATATGCTTATCTCAGCAGGAACTGAAAGAAATTTCCTTTCCTTTGTTTTGCCTAAACCCTGCAGCCTAGACGGAAAGTAAAGCAATGTTAAATTGTCAGGCAAATCAGAAGAACTTATTTGAAGCCCAAAAATTATAAAATTAAAATAAAATTTTAATTCTTCTTCCTGTGGGAAAGGAAACTCAGATGGATCAACCAATGTCAGAATACACGTGCCTGATCGCCACAAGTGTTCTTCATTGTACTGATGTGTAATGTCATGTCTTGCCACACATTTTTCCCATCTCGGCTCAGGAAGCCACTGAGGATAAAATCTTTGTTTGTATAAATCCTCTTGTTATGAACAGAATCATCTTATTATGTAGAGAAACAGTTATGCTATAAAAGGTCTAGTCAATTTGTACAAAGCACTCAGTCTTTTTGTGAGACAGAAAACTCTGTCCGGCTGAGTCCAGAGCTCTGAATAAAGAAATCTCTTGCTTGCATCATCATCTCCTGGGTTTTTCCTGCTGGTACCTACTTCATTCCTATTACAACAGGAAATAATGAAAACTCAGGTGATTGGTCCCACAACCCCAAAAATATTCATATAAAAATATTAACTGGATGTAAAAATGATGACAAAACACTGGAATTGAATTATAAACATTCACATTCACATTCAGTGTGCATGATCCTATGAAGACTACTTAGGCTGCAGTCCTAAAGACACTTTCCTGGGAGTAAGCCCCATTTAACACAGTGGGGCTTACTTCTGGGTAGACATGGTTAGGAGGCTGCAATCAAAGACACTTTCCTGGGAGTAAGACCCATTTAACACAATGGTGCTTACCTCTGGGTAGACATGGTTAGGAGGCTGCAATCAAAGACACTTTCCAAGTGTCTCCCCACTTTCTCCTTCTCTCCATCCTGAGCCTCTCTCTCCCCTGCTCCCTTCTGGCTAGCCCTGAACTGCTTCCCTCTTCTCCACTGCTCTTCTCTCCCTCTGCCTGGGGGGCTATGCACTCACCAGGTTAGCCAATTTAAATGCCATTTAGAGCGCTTGCATCCAAAAGAATTCAAGCTTATGGAGGAAAAGGAAAGCAACAAAAAGTCATCAAGTTTGAACACAGGTTGTAAAGTAGAAGGAAAAAAAATATTATATCAAAGTATAGTGGTACCTTGCTTAACAAGCATTTCACATAACAAGCAAAAATTTCCAAGAAATCTTGCTTCACATAACAACTTCCACTTCACTTAACAAGCAAGCGTGCTATGGGCATGCGCGCTATGCAGCGCTGATGCTTCACATGGAGGCTCTTTAAAAGGGCTGCCAGCCAGTGCTACTGCCTCTAACTGGCCCCAACTTGGGGGAGGTTGCCTGGAGGTGCCAGAGGCAGCTGCCCCTAACTGCCCCCAGGTTCCCCCACTGACCACCTTGAACCTCCAGCAGCAGCCCAAGTAAGCCTCTCAGGAAAGTGTCTTTCATTGCAGTCTCCTAACTATGTCTACTCAGAAGTAAGCCCCACTGTGTTAAATGTGGCTTACTCCCAGGAAAGTGTCTTTGATTGCAGCCTCTTAACCATGTCTACCCAGAAGTATGCCCCACTGTGTTAAATGGGGCTTACTCCCAGGAAAGTGTCTTTAGGATTTCAGCCAAAGTAGACTTCATAGGATCATGCACATTGAATGCATGTTTTGAATTCAATTCCAGTGTTTTGTCATCATTTTTACATCCAGTTAATATTTTTATATGAATATTTTGGGGGTTGTGGAACCAATCATCTGAGTTTCCATTATTTCCTATGGAAAAATCTGCTTCACTTAAAGAGTATTTCACTTAAAGAGCATGCCTCCGGAACAAATTAAGCTCTTTATGTGTGGCACCACTGTACTTTGAGCCCCTCAAAATTACTATAGCAATGACAGCTACTAAATTCAAAGGGTATATTATTCAGGGCTGGGGAGTAGAAGTAAGGAGTAAAGGTTTTTACAAGAGTAGGAGTAACATTAAGAAAAAATATCCTATTCTGGAGTAGGAGTAAGAGTAACCCCAAAATCACCACTACTCCCCAGCCCTGGAAAAAAACAATATTTTATTTATAATAATAGCCAGAAAAAGACTTTAAAACACTTATTTATCAGGGTAATTAGTAGGTACAACAATTGATTTTTGCATAGCCTCAGGACTTAATGTAATTACCAGTAGTTCTTTCCATCACCCTTTGGTGACTCACCAGAAATCAGATTTTGATCCACTGGTGGGTCCCAGTCACCGTTTGGGAAGCACTGCAAATTTGATTGGAAAGTCTGATATCTTAGAAAGCAGACTAGGAGGGAGACGGCATGGGACTCCTCCATGTGTAGTCACTAAAGAATAATGCATAAACTTTAATCTGGTGCAGTGGTGGGAGGCCACAAGGGTGTCACTAGGGTTCACGACACCCAGTGTTCAATGGTGGGCCCGGCCTGGCCCAACAACTGGTTCCCTGGAAGTGGGAGGGGCCAGGCCAGGTCAGGGTCAGGGGGCGGGGAGAATTTAAAGGGGAAATTTTTTAAAAAATCTAAAAATAAAAAAATAAAAATTTTCTTTAAAAAAATCTAAGTTTTTGTTAGTGCCCCCCAGCAACCCTAACAACACTTTCCTGGAAGTAAGCCCCATTGACTGTCATGGGACTTACTTCAGAGTAGTCAGCATAGGATTGATCTCTCAGGCTGCAGTCCCAGCCACATTTTCCTGGCAGTAAGTCCCATTGACTGTCGTGGGACTTACTTCTGAGTAGGCCTGCATCGGATGGGGCTCTGAGGCTGCAGTCCTCTCCACACTGTCCTGGAGTAAGCCCCATTGACTGTCATGGGACTTACTTCTGAGTAGACCTGCATAGGATGGGGCTCTGAGGCTGCAGTTCTCTTCACACTGTCCTGGGAGTAAGTCCCATTGACTGTCATGGGACTTACTTCTGAGCAGACCTGCATAGGATGGGGCTCTGAGGCTGCAGTCCTCTCCACACTGTCCTGAGAGTAAGCCATTGCCGCTGGAGTGGCAGGGGCAGCTGGCTGAGCACTTTTAAATTTGCCGCGGCAGCCAGCGAGGCACCCCACAAGCCCCAGCGGCCGGGGAAAGGACGCTCTGGCGCTGGGGCTTGTGGGGTGCCTCGCTGGCTGCTACGGCAAATTTAAAAGTACCCGGCTGGCTGCCCCTGCCGCTCCAGTGGCCGAACCAGTCCGCCCGGTTATCGCGCAACCCCACCCCCACCCCCGCCGCTACCGGATCGCCAGTGGCAGGGAAATGAGAGCATCTGGTCCCCGGGAACCACCCCAAACTGGTCTGGGCCCACCATTGATCAGTGTTGGAGGCCAGAGTATCACCCCCATGCAGTGGGTGGGGCAACAACCTGGGTGGTAGGTGTGGTTATGTGCCATTGCCCTCCCTCCGTTTGTTTTTGGCCACATGTTTTAATAAAATAAATATATTTCAAAGTGGCTTGTTCCATTACGTTCTGCTGTAAATTATGCATCAAATGGTATGTAACATGATGGGATTATTCCTAAAAACCATGATTTTTAGTCATTTTGGTCACCAGTGGTGTCACCCCCTCAAGGATGCCCCCTTTCTAACAACTTATTGCAAGTTCTCAAACCTTCTACAGTGGGAACCACTTTGTGGTGGGACAAACTGTCCAGGATGCACTTTAATGTGGCAGATGTAAGCATTTTAATGGGGCAGAGGTTGGGGGGGGTTGTTGTTTGTATTGTTTTTAGCTTATATGTTTTAAATTTTTTAAATTGAATGTTTTGTTTTTCAGTTTTTTGACCATAACTTTTGATAGGAAGGAGATATCTCAAAACTCAAAATCAAATGATTTTTGCATTGGATTCTGCTCTTCAATATGAATCCAATGACATATGGCATGATGGGGTACTTTGCACTATCAAAAAGTTTGAAAATGAAGCCAAAATGTAGGACACCCAGACAGGCGGCTAAAAATCTGAACAAATCCAGGTTTTTCCGGTCATCTGGTCACCCTGCGTAGGGTTGGGCTATAAGACATGTTACCAAGCCGGCTGGCTTCAGTGGTGCACTGCACATGTGCCAAGGTTGGTGCATGTGGGCAATGTGTGTCCCAGGAGTGATGCATTCACCTGCATGCTTTGTAACATGCACTCTTGCTGCACCCTACTGAATAGACTTGCCCAGGTTTGGGCTGTAAAAGGCAGAGGTATCACTAGGGTTTGCATCAAGGCACAGGCATCACTAGGGTTTGTGTCACCCACTGCGGGAGGCCAGCGCATCACCCCCATGTACTGGGTGGGGCAACAACCTGGATGGTGGGCGTGGTTACGTGCCATTGCCCCACCTCCACAGGTTTATTAGTCATACATTCTAATAGAATAAAGAAAATTCAAAGTGGTTTGTTTCACTGCATTCTGCTGCAAATTACACATCTAACATTGTATAACATGATGAGATTATTCCTAAAAACCATTATTTTTAGCCATTTTGGTCACTAGTGGTGTCACTCCTTCAGAGGTGCCCCCTTTCTAACAACCTATTGCAGGGATTCTCAACCCTTTTATCTTGGGACCCACTTTTTAGAGGGACAACCTGTCCAGGATCCACTAAAAGTTATGTCATGGCTGGAAGTGACATCATCAAGCAAATTAAAACAAATAAATAATTGTAAATACATTAAAATTAATCAAGTAAATAATCAGGTAAATAAAGTAACACCCCAAAAAAACTCAGTAAGATTTTCATTTCTACCCAAAACCCAGTTCAATTTAAGTTCCTATATTTAAACCAGTTCAGTATGATTTGGGATTAAATCAGTTTTAAACCCAGTAAGTTTTTTTTCCTAGAGTTTGAGCACAATCCTAACCATCTCTACTCAAAAGTAAGCTCCAATGTGTTCAGTGGGTCAGACTCTCAGGAAAGTGTGTTTAGGATTGCAGCCCAAGGTGACCATAATGATAAGTCATAATCGGACAGAGGAGAAGTTCTCCCTGCATGTAGGACACCCAAGAAAAGTGTAGAATATAGCAAAATAAAAGCTCAGAACCCTTGTGCTTACTGTAATATTTCTGAATTCCATGCAATATTCTAAATATCTATGATTCTATGATCATTACATTTATAATTATGACATATAATTTAACACTTACAGAGCACAGTCCTAACCAAAAGTCTACTCAAAAGTAAGCTCCATTGTGTTCAGTGGGTCTTACTTCCAGAAAAGTGTCTTTAGGATTGCAACCATAATTTGTTAATTCCAAGTAGCCTATAGGGAGATTAACCATTATGTCATAACCAAAAAAGAGGACATGAGAACATGACACCCCCCAACCCAAAATGTAGGAGACCAAAGAAAAATGTAGGACATTATATATACAGAGGTACCTCGCTTAACAATTTATTTATTTGTTTATTTGTTTGTTTGCAATCCTAAAAACAGGTTCCTGGGAGTAAGACCCACTGAACACAATGGGGCTTACGTTTGAGGAGACATGGTTAGAATTGTACTGTTTATTGATTATTATTAAATTTAAAATTATTAAATATAATGTATTTCATATAATTTATGAATTACAAGCACACTTGCTGTTCCCAAGGAAATAGAGGACAAGGAAATCATAAAAATCATAGAATCCTAGAGTTGGAAGGGACCTAGTAGGCCATCTAGTCCAACCCCCTTAGGAAGCTAAGCAGCATTCCGTGGCCCATGCTGGCCACATAACCACAGAGATGTCTTTTGACAACACCAGGTCTTCAGCCACAGAAATGGAGATGAGTGCTGCACCCTATGGCCACTCAAGGCTAGCAGGGCAACCTTCAAGGGGTTACCTTACTGACCTTCCAAACCTGCAGAGAGTGAGGTCCTGGCACACTAGTGCCAGGTGGAAGGAAGAACAATTCGGGTCTCTGGGACCTGAGTCAGGAACCTACAAACCACCACATCCCAAAATGCATTTTATAACAATCTTAAAATGAAACATTACAGGAATTCAGCACACTTTTAAGTCAGGGTTTTGTTTTTTTTAGGGTGGGGGTTCTGCTCATTAATCCCTTGTGTACGTTTGTGTAACCAGCTTGCAAACATCTCTGGGATTCAAAATCACAAAGCAAAACTTAATTGCCCTGTGTTTGTTTGCCCATAGGAACGGAGTGCTTCCTGACAGCATCCATGGCAGGGAGTGGGCTTGTGTGGGAAGCTGCATAGGGAAGGGAGAGCTTGAGGAGCTCTCCTTGAAATCTCAGAGGGAACAGAATGTGTAAGGGTACGTCCATTGCTCCTTTCCTCTGAAGGGGCCCAAGGAAAGTTGGCTCATCAGGACAACTGATGCATTTGCCTAAGGCAGCAGGTTCACTTGAAAATCTGCTTCACTTGAAGAGCGTTTCACTTAAAGAGCATGCCTCCGGAACAAATTAAGCTCTTTATGTGAGGCACCACGGTATAACAAAGCTGGACCTGTATAACTTGATATAATTTTGATTGCTTAATTACCGGTATCCACTATTTTTAATAGAGCTTTTCACATTTCCTTTTATAGTTTTTTTAAAACTGTGTTTATGTATTTTTCTGTTTCACAAAATGAAAAAATAATGGTTGGAGGGAAAGAAATCTTCCTCATTAGCTTCCTGGTTTCTATGGTAACTATGTGGGCAGTCGGATGCATCGATGGAAAAAGCATCTGACGTGGAGATGTCCAAATAAACAATAAATAAACAACAGATGTGCAGGGTTTACCCCTGCTGGAGACATGAAATGCCCAAGTGCTGGTGATACTGGCAAAGGGCAGGTCCGGACACCATGACCTGCTCTGAGAAAAGGGAGCAATATGGATATTCCTACTATTTATTTTCCCAGGAAATGAATCACTTGCTTCAATTGTGTCTCTAGGGTCTGTGTCACCCAGTGTGTGAGTGCAGCATATCACCCCCATGATGGACCTCCTGCCATACAGAGGATGGGGCAACGCTCTGGGCAGTGGGTGTGATGATGTTCCAATGCCCCACTCCCTCTAGTTTTTTTGGCTACCTTTAATGGAATAGAGATATTTCAGTATACACATTGATTGATATGTTACATGATGGTATTATTTGAAAATATCAAGATTGAAAACATTTTGGCCAATAATGATGTCATGTCTGCACTCTTTGTGTGTGTCATCCAGAACAACCTGCACAGTGATGGGATTCAAAGAAATTAACAACCGGTTCTATGCCCACCTGGCAGCCACTTTTAAATGGCTATTTTTAAACTTTATATGTCCTATCTCTTGTTAACAACCGGTTCTATAGAGTAGGTACGAACCTGCTGGAGCCCACCACTGAACCTGCACCCTCCTAAAGATGCCACTGGTTTGCTTACATTTTGGAGGAAAATCAATACTGCAAACCCTCAAACTTCTGAATAGAGATATAGAGTAATTTTTACTTACTCGGTGAAATAGCTAGCACAGAATGTTTTCAAGTGCAGAGAGGAAGGGCACACACACACACATTCACACCTCACAAAGAACAGCTGGGGATGTCCTCTTTCAATGCGATAGGACAAGAACATGTCAGCCCATGCAAAAATAGATTACAGCACAATTGTTCTTGTCATTGCCCACAGTTGTGCCTCTGAATCTTTCACACAGATAGAACTAGGAGACCTCATGAAGCTGCCTTCACATTCAGAGAACACAGATCTGTGGCAGAGAGACTGCACAATCCAGAGTAACTGTAGGAGCTCCTATGTTGACGTAAGAAAAATTTACTCTGGATTGCTCTATGAATTTCCCATAGGTTTCCACTAGGTGGTGCTGTAACAACATCAACATAAATGCCTCTTAAGAGCTCCCATAGTTACTCTGGATTGTGCTGTGTGTCCACTGGCAACGTCACACTGCCCATAAGCCCTATATCAGCATGCCCTGGCATCTGGGGGGTATGGAGGAAAAAATCATCTACATGGAGTGTGTCTCCTTATTGATTCTGTTGTTAAAAAGTTTCCTATGTGATGAGCTCACTGCCAGCCATGACATCATGTACAGATGAATGAAATACCTTCTGGTGGGTCCTGACATTCTAAAAAATGGGTCCTATAAAGAGACATTTTATATATAGACCTATATAGAGGTCGTATATAGAGAAACTACAGAAAGTCCCTGGAAGCTCATTCATTCTGGAAGCTCATTCATAAGTTGATTTCTTCATAAGTACAACACATTGATGTTGACCCAATGTAAAAAAGAAAAAAATGAAAAAGTGCTGTAAAATATCTTCCCTGTTAAAATACTTTTTACTGTTAACACTGTTTATCAGTATCAGATCATCACGCAGAAAACTTTTTAACAACAAAATCAATAAGGAGACACACTCCATGCAGATGATTTTTTTCCTGCATACCCCCAGATTTTTTTCAAAACTGTTTACTATTAAAATATTATTATTGTACCTTAAATGCAGCAGAGAGTCAAGTTTGTATGTATGAAAGTTTGCATCCTGAATGTTCGTAAGTAGGGAACTTAACTGTATAGAGGCATGTTCTCTCCAATTCCCAGTAGCTACCTCATTAGCACTTCCCAGACATCTATATTCTTTTGGTACACTATTTTCTTTTTATTTTCCTCTTTTCAGAATGCCTGGTAACCTTTCTGTATTTTGCTCAGCTCTGCTATCAGTATGACAGTAAATTAGATGAAGCATCTAATTTGCATACCATATTCATATTGCCTTCAGTGTCAATAATGCTTAATGTGCATTGGCATGCTGAATGGAATTTTGATAAAGTGGAAAAGATTATATTAGGAGGCACAAAGAAACAGGGGACGGGAGCCAGAAGCATATAGAGAGTGGATGGAAAAGAGCTGTTTGCGTTATTCAGAAAGCACTTGCACAAAAGTTCAAGAAGCCATCTAATGAGTAGGCAATGGAGCTGAGTTGCTCATCACCTGCTTTGCATGCAAAATAGTCCAGCTGCTTGGCATCTCCAAGCAGGACTCAGAAAGAATGGATGCTTTGCATGGAGAAGGACCCTGGTTTGTTTTCCAATGTTGGGCAGAGAAAAATTATTTTCAGAAGCTCTGGAGATCATCTGGCAGCCAGTTGACAATACAGGTTGGCACTTGGTCTTCACAGATGAAGGACATAGCTGTGGAGTTACTCAACTCTGCACTGGCTATGTAGTGGCAGCAGAATCAGAGTCCCATATTGGGCCAAATGACCTGACATGAGGCTCAGGATCCAGTGGAGGTGAGCTCTGCCCATCCTATCCCCTCCCACATTGCTCAATCATGCACATCTCCCTGCCTCCTCCTGAGCCAGAATGCCCCCTTTTCATCTCCCCCCACATTCCTCTCTCACCTCTCTGCTACACTACAGTCTGGCAGACCACTAAGCAGCTGACCAATGGACTCCTCCTATTAGTAGTAACCCAGTGAGGGCTCCTGCTGCACCTGCTCCAGTGCTGGGCTGTTGTCTATGCAGTTACGTCACCCTCCAGTGTTATCTTATGAAAAATTATCTTAACTGCTCCAGAGCAAGGGGCTTAATTTCACTTTAGGATATAGGCCTAAGTAGACTTCAGTTACAGTGTTTTGTCATCAATTTTACATACAGTTAATAGTCTTATATCAATATTTTTGGGGATGTGGAACCAATCATCTGAGTTTCCATTATTTCCTATGGGAAAATCTGCGTCATGTAAATTTATTTATTTATTTATTTATTTATTTATTTATTTAAAACATTTATATCCCCCCTTTCTTGTGCAAATTAGCCCGACTCAAGGTGGCTGACATAAAACATAATTAAAAACATAAATAGAACAATTTGATAAAAACAATTAAAACATACAAGCTAAAAAACAACATAGATTAAAAACAATAAAACAAGAGCCCCCCAACCTCTGCCCCCTAAAAAGCTTTTTTAAAATAAAAGGTTTTAAGGCTCCGCCTGAAGCTATGTGTTGAGGGAGCTTTCCTCAGATCTAAGGGGAGGGAGTTCCAAAATCAGGGTTCCACCACTGAAAAGGCCCTATCTCTGGCCGCCACACCTCTCACATCGCTTAGTGGTGGCACAGTCAGTGAATCCAGGAGAACCCCCAACCTGTGGACCTGCTCCTTCAGAGGGAGTGCAACCCCATCCAGAACAGGATGATATTCCAATACCCGAGTCGAGGACTTCCAGACCAGGAGAACCTCTGTCTTTTCAGGATTTAATCTCAGCTTGTTTACCCTCATCCAGTCCCCCACTGCCTCCAGACAACGATTCAGGACTTCAGGACTTTAAAGAGCTTTTCACATAACAAGCATGCCTCTGGAACAAATTAAACTTGTTATGTGAGGTGCCACTGTATTCTATTTTCTTCTACTTCCATTCATATGGGAAACTTTATACTCAAAATATATCTTTTCATCTCCAAAAATACCATTTCAAATCCCAGCTTTGGCCCTTGACTCTGCTATCATATACTGGCATGCTGCGAATTTTGATATGTGATTTGTAGTAGTTAAACACTGATTTCCTAAATGAGGAGGAAAAAAGTTTCATGAAGGCTCATTCTTCAGAGGACCGGTCAGCCAATCTTCATGAAAACAGCCTGTTCATGCGGTGTGTCTGTGATCTCCCTATAAATTGCTATTCACATATTTAAATTAATCTACTGCAAGTATTATGCTTTTCATGAGATCCTGTGGGGTCTGCCATCATTTTCATTTTCAGGTTTGAAATAAGAGGCATGAGCTCCATCCAAGGTTGTCTTTATGTAGCTTTCCAAATCATGAATTACTGGTAATTTTAGAGTATGAAAGACATTTGGGAAATTGACTTGAATTAGTTCTTTCACAGATGGTAACTAGTATGTGTTAATAGCTCTCCCTGTGGTTGTTTTCCCAGAGTGTGATGGGAACATCTATTGTATTTTGTTAATCTGCCTTCGCTTCTTCTTTGCATTAGCAGCGCCCTGTTAAGAAAAGAAATTAGTTCATATATATAGACATATATATAGTGTTCTCTCTCTCTCTAGACAGACAGATGATAGATAGATAGCACAATCCTAGCCGTACCTACTCCACAGTAAGCCCCATTGTGTTCAATGGGTCTTACTCCCAGGAAAGTGTGTTTAGGATTGCAGCCATAGATATAGATAGGGTGCAATCCAGAGTTACAGCAGTGAGAATGGCCCAGCTGGGCTGCCCCAAGTAGGCTGTATCCAAAGCAGAAAGTTATGCCACATCCACAGACTGCTGGGCACCAAGCGGCCCCTGGGAAGGGCTTGCTCCCAAGGAGACCTTCCTCAGATCAAACTGAACAAGGAACATCTGTGGTGCAGTTAGGCTGGCGGGACTCAAAATTTTTGCCAACACTTCCATTTTTACTCTGGCTTATCATGGATCTACTCAGATTTATTCCTGCTCCTGAGATGATATAACTGAGGAGCTGGAAGAGGGCATTTCTGCCCTTGAAACAGGCTCTGGATACAGACTAATAGCACTGTTCTAAGCCATGCTGAACATTCCTCTCCTAAATTGCCTAGGTTGGCACAGATTGAGCAGCCCAGGTCCATCTGTCTTGGGCCAGTCTAAGGCTGCAATCCAGAGCAAATTCAGCCTGCTCTGACCTAACTGCACTCTCCTAACTATTCTGTATCCAGAGCATAAAGTTATGCTGAATCCAGAGAGTCAGGAAGCCTGGGCTGCCCTAACTGCTCCAGAGCATGCTAAGTAATTGACACAAGGGGAAGACTTGCTCCTGAGGAGACACCCCTCAGATCACACTGAACAAGGAACAGCTGTGGTGCCTACAATGGTGACATGACTCTGCACATCACCTGGTGCGGAAGTCTGTGTATCATCCCTGGGATGCGCCCCCCCCCCCACCTGGACTGCACAGTCACCAAAGTTGGCGCCTGCGCAGTTGTTTCTGAAGCCAACTGGCTTCAGAAAGAGTACTGCGCAGGCACCATCTCTGACACCTGCGCAGTACTTTTCTGAAGCCTTTTGGCTTCGGGGGAGACTGTGCAGGCGTCAGAGTTGGTGCCTGTGCAGTACTCTTTCTGAAGCCATTCGGCTGCCGCTCCGCCTCCTGAGTGAGGCCGAATGGCTGTGCAGAGGCGCGGACTTTCTCTGCTCTAAGGAAGTCTCCTCTGAAGCTGTTCGGCATGCTCAGTGTGTTTCTGCGCAGTGCACCTCAGATGGCCGTTCAGGCCAGCTCCTCAGACAAGTGTCAGCTTCTGGCTGATTCTCCGCCTTGGAGCAGGCCTGAATGGGTGTGCTGACGCCCGGGGCCTGCCAAAGGACAGTCAAACTCCTCCGGCACATCACCCCATACGGAGCGCATCCCCAATGCAGCCCACACCAGCCGCACCAGTCTGGTGACGCCACTGGGTGCCTGCCTTATAAGGAGTCCCTGATGAGAGGCCAGTACATTCTACAGTGAATACAAGGGGCTTCTTGGAGTGGCCTGCTGTATCCTGAGGTTTGTGGGCAGCCGTAGTTTGTTCCATATCCTGAGGTTGAGAGGAAGGGGTTGCAGCTAGGCTGGCCAAGAACTCAGATTTTTGGTCAGCACTGCCATTCTTACTCGGGCCTTATCATGGACCCCTATGGGTCTACTCATTACTATACCTGCTCCTGAGGTGGTATAACTCTGAGGGCTGGAAGAGGGCATTTCTGCCTTGGAAACAGGCTTTGGATACAGAGTAATTGCTCTGCCCTAGGCAATGCTAAACATGCCCTCAACTTGCCTCTCCTGAGCTGCTTAGGCTGCCCCAGTTAGGGCAGAGCAGGTCCACCTCTCTTAGGGCACCCTATCTTGCCTTGCTCTGCCCTAAGCCTCCTTCAGAGTAACTGGGCTGGAGCATCTTGCAGTTGCTCCAACCTAGTGTTAGATATGGCAACCTAAGGGCTCTTATGTGGACAGATTAGTTGCTCTGGATTGGGCTGTAAGTGAACCTATGCTGGCCCAAGCCTTTCTGGTGTAACTGGGCTGCCCCATCTTGAAATTGGGCTAGCCAAGTGATTGATAGGCTAGCCCAAGTGCACTGCAGGATTGCAGTCATAATGTTTTAATGCTCTAGTCCAGGAGTGTCCAAACATTTTGGTAGGAGACCCACATCATCTCTCTGACATTGTGTTGGGGATCAGAAAAAAGAATTTACATAAATTAATATATTAGACATAGAACTTATATGAAAGAATGAATTCAAACAATTGATAAACACTACCAAACACAGAGAGACAGGGTCGTCTTCAAACCAATTCATAACTACTTTCATACACAGAGAGATGAGATGTGCATATAGCCTTCCCAACATTCAGAATACCCTCCAGAGGTGTGGGAAGCAAAGCTCCCTCGCCTCTTTAGGATTAAATGTTTGCCTGCAGTCTGATGGAGGGATCTTGATGAGGGCTGCATGGAGGCTTGCCATGAGCTGCATGTGATCCTGGGCTGGGATTTGGACACCCATGCTCTCATCCATAGGATTTTCTGGCAGGATAGTGAAGTGGGTTATAATTTTTTTCTTAGCAAGGAAGAATTGGGCATGAAATGCCACTTCAGGGCAGATAAATGGGGAAGAAATGGAAGTCGTGTTAGAATTTATTTTTTGTGCTCCATGGTTGCTGCAGGCAGCGATTGTATCCATGAAATTAAAAGATGCTTGCTTTGGGGAGGAAAGCTATGGAAAGCCCAAACAACTTAATTAAAAGTTGATACATCACCTTGCTGACAAAATTTGTTTAGTTACAGCTATGTTTCAGAGTGCTGATTATTTGGTCCTTGTGACAACAGCAATAGCAAACTCCCCATCTGATTGTGCAGCCCTTGTAGAAGTCATGATGTAGATTTTTAAAAACTTAATAGATGCCCCCAGTTTTGATGACAGGCAGTTCAGAGTGCTGACTGGTCAACTGATTGGACAACTGTAAAAAAACTTCCCCATCTGGTTAATTAGCCCTTGCAGAAGTCAAGGAGTTACAGGCATCCCCCACTTTCTGATGGCTCGTTTTCTGCGGTTCTGCTCTTTTAGTTATACCAAGGACTCATTCATTCAACACATGTTTCACTCTTTCAACATTTCTCTCCTGGTCAAAAGGCTAAAATTGTCTTCCCTGATGTTAGTTTGCATGTGACATGGTGATCACACTGTTTTTGGCATTTTCTTTGACTTTCTTCAGTTAATATTTATTTAGTTTATGGCTAATACATTGACTTAGTACAGTATATAAAAAAAGAGTTCATTTTTTTCTCCTCCAGTACCAGATTAACATTTAAGTGATGTATGTGCCTAGCAAACAAATTTTAAAAGCCAAAGGTTTCTGTAAAAAGTGGGATATGGAGGACCACCAAATTCCACTCTGAAATCCAGCCTGGTCTGTTTGTTGGCAAAGGAGTTGAAGTCATAGTAGGAAAATTTGCAGCCATTTGTGGAGGGAGATGCATTTTTCTTAACCCAAGACATCAACACATACTATTAAAATGTTCCTTTAAAACATTGTTTAAATCCAGTGATGCAAATTGCCACAATGATGCAGCTGTGTGGATTTGTTTGTCGCAATCTAAACACTGTGCACCAATTTGTTGGTATGAAAGAAAAGTGTCCAAAGGATGGATGTGCTTTGACTTGCTAATCTTCCAGTGATATGGAATAAGAAATGTATATGAAATAGAGTCTAGTAGAGTGAATAATTCTTCTGCTAACATGCTCCACCTGTTGGAGGATGATGTGAGAGAGAAGGTGTGTAGGTTAGATGCAAGACCAATATTTTGACTGTATCAGAAGAAAAAGCACCTAGCATAAGAAATTTCCAGGGGGAAAGATTGGGTCAGGCAGATTCTGCATCCCTTCCTATCCAGCCGTGGTCGACTTAAATTACCCATCCCACTGCTTTATAGAGATTAGGTAGTACAGTGGTGCCTCACATAACAAGTTTAATTTGTTCCAGAAGCATGCTTGTTATGAGAAATGCTCTTTATGTGAAGCGGATTTTCCCATAGGAAATAATGGAAACTCAGACGATTGGTTCCACAACCCACAAAATATTCATATAAAAACATAAACTGGATATAAAAATGATGTCAAAACACTGGGATTGAATTCAAAACATGCATTCAATGTGCATGATCCTGTGAAGTCTAGTTAGGCCTCAATCCTAAAGACACTTTCCTGGGAGTAAGCCCCATTTATCACAATGGGGCTTACTTCTAGGTAGACATGGTTAGGAGGCTGCAATCAAAGACACTTTCTTCTGCACTTTCTGCAAAGACACTTTCAAAGTGTCTCCCCACTTTCTCCTTCTCTTCATCCTTAGCCTCTCTCTCCCCTGCTCCCTTCTGCTAGCCATGAGCTGCTTCCTCCTTCTCCATTGCTGTTTTCTCACTCTGCCCAGCGGATGCCCGCCACAGGAGGAACAGCACGGAAGTGTTGCTTTCACTATGGGCAGGTGCGCTATGCAGACCTGACACTTTTTCAAAGGGCTGCTGGCCAGCACGTCTGTCCCAACTGCCAATGAGTGTGCTTGTTAAGTGAAGCAACACTTGTTATGTGAGGCAGAATCCTAGAGAAATTTTCGCTTGTTATGTGGATCACTTGTTAAGCGAGGCACTTGTTAAGTGAGGTACCACTGTACTACTGTCTCTACAGTCTACTGTCATCATACTGACTTGGGAAGTTTAGTCCATCTAGGATGGGAAGAGCAAGGGAGAGAGGAGGATAAGAATCTTTCTACTAATGAAAACCTTGGCTATTAAGTGTACCAAGAAGGGATTAGAGGGAACTGCAAAATGTCAGAAGACTAGAAGGACAAAGATAATGGAAAGCAAAATGGTCACATTTGCATGACAACCATTTCATAATGAAAGAATTAGCAAATGAGAGAGACTGTGGGCAGCAAATCCTGTACAAGTGTTTGGCTGGCAAGACAATCTTTCAGATATTTCAATCACCTGCTGTGGCATCAGACTTTGCTCTAGTCAAATTGTCATATGGAAGAGCCTAGAAAAGCAGCAATTTGGTCCTCTATGATTAATTGGTACCTTGTTTAATGAGTACCTTGTATGGCTGGTAACAAAGCTCACCAGGTGGCCAAATTGAGGAAATAATGAGATCTACCTATCAAATTTATATTCAGGAAAGTTGTTATTGAAACTGTGTTGATGATGCAAATTGATGCCCTTAAAAATTCAGATGCCACACATCTCATTGTTGAAATCAGAACTGTCTTGCTGATGTATTGCTGTCATGGGGCTTTCTGAGGTCCAGAGAGGCCATGCGTGGCTTCCCAGGTCCTTCAAAAGCTTTCTGGACACTATTGGAAAGCCCTTTCAATCATGTCTGGGAGATAAGTGAAGCCATCCAGTGTGTGTTCAGAACATATGCTAAATCAAATCCACAGGTTCTGAACCCGTGGGAAAGAGGACCCACCTGTAATTTGCTTGCCCAATTATTCTGAATCCCGTATGTTGAAACAGGTACCACTCTGGATGTTTCTTGTGTGTGTTTAGATTTTGTTCAAATTCAAAAGAACCATGAATTTCTAGGTCTTCATCTTTCCAGATTTTTTGAAGGAAAAAAGGGTTTCTGAACCAATTGGGCTTCAACACACCACAGTGTTACAAAGTGCAATGAAATATTCTCATTTTCTAAAAAATGCAGAATCATCTGTACATGAAAATGGAAAGAGCACAAAAGTATCTACCAACTGCATTCAAACTGGAGTGATATCAGATAAAAAGTAAGCTGAAACTGCAATATTGTCACTAAAGAAAGCTTTTATAGAGGGATTTTGCAAGTAACGGCTCCACGGTTATTATGTAAAAAACACTGGATTTGATCCAGACAATTTCTCTGAGTGATCAAAACAATACCATATGCAGACTATGTACCCAAACAGAAGGCACAAAAATGCAAATTGGGCACATACCCGGAACGTTCAGAAGACCCAAGAGAATCTACTTTGGGAATTAATTTGTATTCCATCCCAGTTCTTCAGTTAGGTATAGAATCTTGCAAAATTATTCAGATATAATTTAGACGCTTAGAATTCAGATTCCTAGAATTAAGTCTAGGAGTGTTTTCTCCTTTAATTTTTCTGTCTTCCCTCAGGTTCCATACCTTGTATGATGGCCAAAATGGGGAATAAAACCAAAGGAGAGTTCCCAGAAATTTCCTGGGATTTTACTTTTTCACATCTCATCCAAACTCGTTGCCTGCACTGGATGCTGGGACCACTGCTATGGCACACACCCACATACTTTCAATTTTAGAGATAGGCTGCAATCCAAAGTAGCTACGAGACCTTTTACACCGCGTAGTTACTGTGCCAGCTATGGGAAACCTATGGGAAATGCATAGAGCAATCCAGAGTAAGTGCCTCTTATGTCTTCCCGTAGTTACTCTGGAATGAAGGGTTAGTGTAATTCAGTGGTACTTGAGCATTTCAGCCTGGGACCCCTTTCTGAGAACAACCTGTCCAGTACCCCCTCCCCCTGAAATTATGTCACACCTGGAACAGAAAATGTCATGCCAGAGCTCCTCCATATCTACTAGGAAATAAGTCCTGTTGTGTTAAATGAGACATAGGGCACAATCCTAGCCAATTTAGGCCAGCCTAACTCACCTGGCATATCTTCCTGTGGTGGTGTGGGGATGTCAGCGTATGTCTGTGCACTGGCTTATCTCCCTAGGAGAGAGGCAGAAGTGCCTCATGGCACTTTTGTGACACCTCAAGGTCAGCAGAGGACATACATTGGGGCTTATGGGCCTAAATGGAGAGTAGGATTGCAGACTTAGGCTGCATTCCTGACCTCCAGTTAGGTTGGTATAAACCCCGGCATAACTCCTGTGCTGACCTGGGGGTGTCACAAAACACCTGTAAGCCATTTCAACCCCAATTCTGGGAGGTTAAGCCAGTGCACAGGCATATGCTAACACTGCATTGCACAGTAAGTTTATGGTGTTATTTTTCATAGCTCACAGTACAGACATTCCAGCTTGGACATCAATGCAGGACACAGACTTGGATCTTCTCCAACCACACACCCTCCCCCCTTTCTCCAGAATCCCATCTTTCCATCTACTCACAGGAAAGCACCAAGCCAGGAGTACCAAGCACCAAGCACCAAGCACCTACCAGGAGTCCATCCTGCCCAGCAGCTCTGTACCCTGTATTTGAAGTCTTTATTTTCCATAGGGCTGAGCTAGATGCTACGTAACCCTCCTGAAATTTCCTCATGACCCACCCAATGGGTCCCAACCCACATTTCAAGCATGGTGTTTACCTTCTTTTCCTCCTACACTCCCTGGGAGTCAGCAGTGCCTCTAACACAACAATCCTAAACACACTTTCCTGGGAGCAAGACCCATTGAACACAATGGGGCTTACTTCTGAGTAGACATGGTTAGGATTGTGCTGTAAATCTGCAATCCTAATCAGCAGTTAGGCCGCATAAGCTCCGGCATAAATCCTGTGCTGACCTGAGGGTGTCATAAAAGTGCTGTAAGCTTCTGCACCACTCCTGGGGCAGGGAGGTTAGGCCAGTGCACAGGCATGTTCCAACCTCCCCCACATCACCAGGGGAAGATTTGCAGGCTGAGTTAGGCTGGCCTAAACTGGTTAGGACTGCACCCTAAGTCATTGTTGGCCTCGCAACACTGTCAAAGTTGCCCAAAGATGGCTCAGCTGACTACTAGGTTTTAAAGATAGATCTTTTTCTCTGCTGCAGCAAATTATCATCCCTCTTGACAAATTTTACCTTCTCATGCATTGCCAACACAGTCAGCTTTGCAAGACCCCATTGGACAAAATCGATTCACTGGTGAGAATTTGTTCTTCTACCTCACACTGATTTGGGGAAAGAAGCAGCATACACAACATGGTACAAATCAGCAGCTGGTGTAATTATCATCCATGGCAGCAAGCTGGTGTGAAATTGTTCAGGCTTGTAATAGTCTTGTCCTGCAGAGGCACAACCTAGAAGACCACCTGATCTGCTCTTTTTTCTTCCCTCCTTCCTTTCTTTGTGTGACCCACCCAAAGAAATTTTATGACCTGCTAAAATTTGGCTCATGTCTCTTATTACAGTCTGAGACTATAAAGAAGATGAATCGACTAGGGTCATGACCCCAGTTTGGGAAACACTGGCACTAGATCAAAAATAAAGTTGGGTTTGGGTCTGCTGAATGTTGCTCCCCTTATCCAATGGCATACTGGCCTCTGTCCCTCCCATTCTCCATTGTCCCAGATTAGCATTCTGTTCACCTAACCCTCTTCTCTGATCCCCTCTTCTTTTTCCAATCCAGGAAACAAGGGAAAGCAGCAGTGGTGGTGAATGCGCAATGAGCCAGAGCATCAATTGAGCCAGGAGCACCCTGAGTCCAATGCACATGCCCAGAGTTCTGGGCATGTGCGCTATGCAAAGTGTGCTTTACTCCAAAAAGAAGCATCCTGCTCCTCTTCAGAGCAAAGTGCACCAGTGTCCAGTTGGCACCATCAGTTGGCACTCAGTGCTGAAAAGGTTCACCATCACTGGCAAGGAGAAACATTAGAGGGAAGCAGGTTGGAAAGAGAAGAGCACCACCACCAATCAGCAGCCTGAGGCAATAGTTGCAGTTGGCCTCATGAATGGGCCAGGCCTGAAAGGTCAGCTAAATAGTCTTGAGAGAGACCCTCCAAATCACTCTATCAGCTCCTGCTTTGCCGATTTTTGGGTACAGATTTTTGTGTGCTGTTCTCCCATGGCACTTGGTCATGCCTGTCTGGTTCCATGATCCTTGGCCATGAACAATAGTCAACACTTTGTTACTGGTGCTCTGCTGGGACACTTTGGGGTTCACCATGGGGAGGTGGAAAAGAAAGTGCAACACTTGGTTAGATACAGTCTGCCAGTGAGAAACTGCCCTCTAGCACAGTGGTTCTCAATCTTCCTAACGCCGTGACCCCTTTATAAGTTCCTCATGTTGTGGGGACCTCCAACCCATAAAATTATTTTCATTGCTACTTTATAACTGTAATTTTGAATCGTAATGTAAATATCCGATATGCAGGATGTATTTTCATTGTTACAAATGAAATGTGTGTTCTATGCACACATTGAACACAATGGGATTTATTTCAGAGTAGGCATGCATAGGATTGGGCTTTGAGGCTGCAATCCTCTCCACATTTACATGGGAGTAAGGCCCCCCTGACTATAATGGGATTTATTTCAGAGTAGGCATGCATTGGATTGGGCCCCGAGGCTGTCAGTCAGCTCCAGTGCGCATGCAGCTACAGCTGGAGGTCTGGCAAGCCTGACCTGGCCCCCTGCACCAGGGATCTTTAGGCGACCCCCCAGGAAAGCTCTAGGCGACCCCCAAAGGGGTCCCAACCCCCACTTTGAGAAACA
This sequence comes from Cryptoblepharus egeriae, assembly GCA_030015325.1. Taxonomy (NCBI): domain Eukaryota; kingdom Metazoa; phylum Chordata; class Lepidosauria; order Squamata; family Scincidae; genus Cryptoblepharus; species Cryptoblepharus egeriae. Next base: position 17,999,514 of record JAREYC010000011.1, on the reverse strand, counting down.
CTGCTCTAGCACCTGGCACAAATCACGCCTTGGTGTGATTAATTAACAGTATGACTGATGGTTATTTTGGAATAAAAGGGTATCATTGTGCTCATACTGCAGAAGGTTCAAAGTCAATGCTAAATGAAGATGATTCTCTCCAGTAAGATTAAAGCTGCTTTCAACTTTTCTCCTGGGCTAGCTCTGCCTCCCACACTGTTTGCAATAGTTTCTTCTCAGTTGTAAAAACTCATTCCAGAAATCTCATCATAATGCTTGATATGGTGGAAAGCTAAAGAAAGCTGGTGCAGTGGCGTGCCTACGAGAGGTGCAGCGGGTTCAGTTGCACTGGGCTACAAGCTTTAAGGGGACAATAAGCTGAGCTTTACGCTAGTGGGTAAAATTGTGAAAAATGGGGTGAGCATGAATGATGTCATCATGTTATATAGCATTGGAAAGGTAATTTAATGAAGAATGCAAAGGAAAAAACTGCATTAGAATAGCTACCGTATATTCTCTCAAACGTTCTGGCCAATTAACCAGAAAATAAAAACAAAAGCCTACTGAACAAAAAGTGGATTTTCTTAACTCAAACTTTCCAATGATACTGATTGCTCTGGGAGATATAATTTTGATACTGTACGGAACTAATAAGGTGTTAATATGAATCAGCTTTCATTTCATTATACATATATTGGCAGTAGTGGTACTAGTATCATAATACAATTACCCATGTTAAGAGGGACTTCTAAGTGGTGCTCCTCTTATATTTAGCAGGGAAAGAATAACCATTCCTCTTTGCCCCAACATAGTTTCCCTAACCAATAAGGGACACAATTTTCATTTTTTTTTATTTAACCTCACAGTGCACAGTTTCAAAAGAGTTGAGAACATGTTGCAAGTTTTCTTTCTGGCCTGCCCATCCACTGCTTGTCGTCACCCCCTGAATCCCATCCTTGCACAAAAACTAGCAAACCAGGGTCCTCAGTCATTTGTACCCCTCCTCCTTGCCATTGGTTCCCTCCTCTACTGAAAATGCCCTACAAAAATGCTTGCACAGCCTTTGTTCTCTGTTCACCTTGACTAGTGGAGGTGGAACCCATGTGTAATAAAGAGGAGGTGGAACCCATGTGTACACATGTCCTTTGCAGCATGGTCCTTTGTAGTTTTCTGCCAGGTTGGTTGCCTCTCTGAAAAACCTGTTTAGTGCCCCAGGAGTTGTGGGTTCGAGTCCCACCCAATTCGGGTACACTTTGGTTTTCTTCTGTATTGAAGAAACCTTTGTATTGTTATTTTCCCGACTTCTTTTTCTTCTCATCTGGTATTTCTTTTTTCTCCTCTCACCTGGTATTGCTATATCGTTTATTTTGATTTGTTATTGATGATGTTAAGGACAGGTGTGAATAATGGGGCATGAAACTAATCAGTCAATCCGTCCAAGACAACAATCCATCCATCCTTGCCCAATTTTTGATTAGGGTGCCTGTAGGAAAACAGCAGAGAGCTAACATCAGAGAGAGAGAACAACCAGCAGAGGGTGTTAGTGAACTGGAAGCTGGTCTGCCTGAAACTGAACTCACCCACCCAAAAAGTATGTGAAGGCTACAGGATGCAGCCTGAATATTTCTCTCTCTTATACACACGCATAACTTCTTCCACAAGCTCCCCTATGCTCAGAGTTCATCTGGACTTTGCTGCAGTTCAGGTCAGTAGAAAAGAACATGCATGATCGTGCAGTGTCCATGTGTACTTCTGTTCAGCTGAATGAGAGTGATGAGAGGTTTTGCTCTTTTTATTCTGTGTCAAGTGGAAAGTTAATTGACAAAATGCTTCAGAGGATGGTCAAGTTCTGTAGATCAGAGGTCCTCAACCTTTCTGGCCCCAGGGACCGGTTCTGTGGAGAACATTTTTTCCAGGGACCAGCCTGGGGGTGGGGGGAGAGTTCTGCATCTGGCGACCTGGAGGGAGGAGAACCTGGATAGCTGCTTCCAGCTGCAAATCCCATTATAATAAATAGAGATATTGGTAGGTTACTGTGGATAGGATTGCAGGTGAGAACCCAATATCTCGATGCATGTCTACTCAGAGCAGGGATTTTCAACCTTTTCCAATGCAGGATGCACTGAAGATGCACAAAGCCATCCTCGTCACTTTTATTGGAGAGTAAGCCTCCTTGACTATAATGGGACTTATTTCTGAGTAACAGGCATTGGATTGGACTCTGAGGCTACATTTGTATCTGCTTTCTTGGGAGTAGGCTTCATTTACTACAATGGGACTTACTACGGAGTAGACAGGCATAGGATTGGGCTCTGAGTCTGCAATCCTGTTCACACTTTTCTGGGAGAAAGTTCCACTGACTACAATGGGACTTACTACTGAGTAGACAGGCTTAGGATTGGGCTCTGAGGCTGCAATCCTCAGAAAGAGCCCTCCTGCTGTGAGGAGGGGAAGAGGCACTTAGAGGAGTCCTCTCAGGGACCGGTCAGGCAGCTGGCAAAGACCTCCAGCGGTCCTTGGAACGGGGGTTGAGAAACCCTGCTGTAGGTGAATCTTACTGGGTTGCGAAATGTCTTCCTTGGGACTAGGAGAAAATGTAGAGACAGTAGCTTTCTGTGTTGGAGCATCATAGTAGCAGTGGCTTTTGCAGGGGCAATAAACTGAAATCAGGCATTTGTTGCATCCATTCAATTTGTTAGTAGTTTTTGTCAAATGGAGTTCTTTTGTTAAGGTCATTCGGACATACAGATCTTTCTGTTTGAAAAATGTAGCAATTGCCTTTCAAGAGCTGTTTCCAAGGCAATTAACTGCACAATCCTAACCATGTCTACTCAAAAGTAGTAAGCTCCATTGTGTTCAGTGGGTCTTACTCCCAGGAAAGTGCCTTTAGGATTGCAGCCTAAGAGCAATAGAACAACTGACCTTAAAATTCATAAGAAACATTTTTTGTGTCCATAATGAGTTGTTGAATGTGAAAAATGAAGCCTGCAACCCCAAGCAGCATATTTTCTAGGAAGCAAGTACTATTGATCTCAATGCAATATATTTCTGAGTAACTGTTAAGATACCGGACAGAAAGTATTTACCGGTACTTTCTTTTGGAAATGTTTTGTGTATCTCAAATGCTCCTTTTGGAAAAGGTACTTCACTGAGAACAAAACAATGTGATCTAGCATCAACTCAAATATGCAGCAGAGTTCGTTTTTTTAATAGGCTTCTGAGTTGTATAATGTGACAGAAAGCGACATTCTGTTTACCACTTTTATTAATGGCATTAAAATCATAGAATATGTATGATTTTTAGTTGAGAGAGTGTTTCTGTAATTCTTCAGAGGGTGAAAAGTCCTTCAATCTTAGATTATACATCCGATTTGGCTTTGACTAAGAGCATAATCCTAACCATGTCTACTCAAAAGTAAGCCCCTTTGTGTTCAATGGGTCTTAGGGTGAAATCCAGAGTAACTACGGGGAGCCCTTGCTCCGGAGTAAGAACAGGTTACTCTGGATTGCGATATGAATTTTCCATAGGTATTCACTAGGTGTTGCAGTAACTGCGGGTGCATGTAATGTCTCTTACGTGCTTCTGTAGTTACTCTGGATTGTGCCCTTACTCTCAGGAAAGTGACTTTAGGGTTGCAGGCTAACTTTCAGTATAGTGCAACTCCTCTTAACTATATCCCCTCCATTGAGAACAGTGATGGGCTTCAAAGAAATTAAGAACCGGTTCTCTGTCCATCTGGCAGCCACTTTTAAATGGCTATTTTTAAACTTTATATGTACTATCTCTTGTTAAGAACCGGTTCTATAGAGTAGGTGCGAACCTGCTGGTGCCCACCACTGGTTGAGAATACAAGTTCATATATTGTATGGTTCTTGATTTTTTATCATTGACTTGTCAGGATTTTATTAGTTTCAATTCAGCAACAGAGGCTGGACTGAGTACATTCATAGGCTTCCTGAATATTTCCAGAATATGGTTTTAATTCTTTTATTCTTCCATGGACTAGTGTTTTCCACTCATATTATGTACCCTCTACTCCAGTGTTACCAAAACTATGGGTTAGGACCCATCAACCAGGTGGTTGGTGGGTCATGAAACTGACAAACTGAGAGCTGATAAGGAAAAAGTATGAGCCCTTTGGAAAGGGCAGCTAAACAGCCTTTTTTTGTTTGTGGCTTCTGCTGACTTTGAAGGACAGGATGAAAGAACATAATGCCACTAGAATGTTTTTGATTTGGTAAATGCAGTCCCCACCCCAAAAAAGAACTCCATTGCATGGAAGAGGTCCATCATGGGGGTGACGCACTGTCCTCCTGTACCAGGTAGCATAAACCTAGTGACACCAACTACTCCAGCTTATTTCAAATCCGTTTCCTTTGGACAAAGCAGGCCTCCGTCAGTCTTGAGAGACTATGGTATCGTGCTCGGCGCTGCATACGCTGCATGCGAAGCATGAAAGCCTGGGTTAGATTGTTATGGAGGATAGGCTGTTACCCAAGCAGCAAATCCCCCCTCTCCATGCCACTGAATTAGTCCAATGGAAAAGCAGAGCCAATATGATTGAATCCAGCTGCGTTGCAGAGCTGGACTAAGGACAGGAGCTCACCCTGTCTTGTGGGGCCGACCTGGGTCTCGAACCCTGGCCTGCTGGTAACAGGCACAGCGTCTTAACCACTTGTGGTAAGCTGAAAATCATTTAACCTTCAAATTTAAGGAAAAAGAAAGATTTCAGCAGCAAAAGATTTTCTAACAAAAGTGCTGGCCAAGCAGGCAGTGCAGATTTTTATCTCCAACACATACCCTCTATTGCACTTAAATGACCTTAGGAGCAATTCTAACCAACTTCCTGGCACTGGCTTAAAGGCAATGCAACTCCAAGGTAAGGAAACAACATTGTCTTACCTTGAGGAATCCTCCATGGCTGTCCCCCATCTGCTAGATACGACATGTGCCCCATTGGCACAGCTATGCTGAAAAGTTGGTTAGGATTGTGCCCTTTATGAATTTTTCTTAAAAGGGGGGGTCCCTCTCATTTTGCCTTGATCTGGTTTTCAAATCTATTTTTCATCTTTTTCCCAAACAAAATAGTGAAAACTAGTTCTCTATAGATGACTCACTGGGCCTGTCATGTCTTTAACTTTTTTTTGTGGTTCCAGTCTTTGGGAGAAAGTTGTTTACCAGATTATCTGCCCTTCTAATTCATTTTCTTTTCCTTTTTTTAAAAAAAATGTTTCCTCAGACATCTGTAGACCAAGACAATCCCTTGGAAAGTAATGGAAATGTGGCGATGCTGAGATGGAAAAACAACACAAATTAGAGGCTAGGGAGACAGAAAATGGAAACACATCAGAAACAAGAGTGAATATATGATGGTGCCATGATTATTGTGGAGCCTGATGATCCTTGAAAGCATTTCTTCACATTCTTGCCAGTCTGAATGGTGAATGAGATGAGAGAAAGAGCGTCAAAAATGGTCCATGAATATGCATTGATGTGAAGACAAACAGTACTGTCTGGAATTGAGAGGATGAACCAAACTAACACCATAGACATGCTGATCAAGAAGTAGTGCAATGTGGAATTTCTTTGCTTCCAGTGCCATCTGTGCTACAAACTCATCAGATAGCCTTGGGCCAGTTAAACCCACTCAGTCACTGCTCTACAATACGGGAATAATATGGTAGCCACCCATCCATTATATGGGAATAAGAGTGATTCCTTATTTTTCAAGGTGGCTGTTGTTTTAAGGTTTGCATCAAGGTAAATACACGTGAAGTGTTTTGCATACTCCAAAAACATGGAAAGACCTGGAGATACACCATTCACACATGGAAATAGGTAAAGATTCTTGAACTTGTGATATCATGAGCATGACCCCTAACTGAAATACATCCTCTTGTTGTTGCTCCCATGCATGGTGAAGGTTTGCATTGACTCATGGAAGCCACTAGGCGAAGGGACAATGGCCTGTCCAATGATAGTGCCTATGAGGTTGTTCTCAGAAACATCTCCAACTCTAGTTCTCAGTTTACAGGTGTGCAGCTGATCCAGTCTTTCAAGCCTCTGGTCATCCCCTGCTATGCGTTGGTGGTTCTTGTGGGCATTTTTGGCAACTATCTCCTCCTCTATGTCATCTGCAAGACCAAGAAAATGCACAACGTCACCAATTTCTTCATTGGGAACTTGGCCTTCTCAGATATGCTGATGTGCGCCACCTGTGTTCCCTTTACTCTGGCCTACGCATTCAACCCTCAAGGATGGGTCTTTGGGAAGTTCCTATGCTACTTTGTGTTCCTGATGCAGCCTGTGACAGTGTATGTGTCTGTCTTCACCCTGACGGCAATCGCAGTGGACAGGTAATTGCAAGCCTCCTTGAATCCAGACTTCAGGAAACCTTTCCCCCAGTTGCTTGCAATAGGGGAAGATCTTTGGCATCTTTCACTGCTTAAACAGGGTGAAGTTCTGCACCATTTGGGTGGGTGCTTCTTGCACCTTCCTCTTCACTCCTAATATAATTAGGACTACTTAAGTTGTAGGTGTGTGTGTTTGTGTGCAAACATGTTTGTGTGATCAAGATGAGACCTATGGCATGTGGGGAGAATTTAATCCTTTTCTGTTGTTCCATAGCCCCGCCAAATATGGACTGCACCCTACAGGTGTATTACACAAACTCTCTCTCTCTCTCTCTCACACACACACAAACACACACACGAGACAGAGAGAGAGAAAGAGAGAGAGAGAGAGAGAGAGAGAGAGAGAGAGAGAGAGAGAGAGGTGTCAAAAGAACAAAAATTTACCAAAAATTCAAGATAATAAAATGGCACTTAAAATATTAAAAGGTCGGCACTGAACATCATTACTGGGGTAGGTATTTCATAATCAAGATGCCGCCACAAAGAAGACTCCATCCTCAGTAGCCATCCATCTAACTCTCAAAGATGGGGTACCCAGATATCAGAAGGCTTCAGATGCTCCAGATGTATCCCAAGGAGTCTATGGCTGCAATCCTAAAGACACTTTCCTGGGAGTAAGGCCCATTGAACACAATGGGGCTTACTTTAGAGTAGGCATGATTAGGATTGTGCTCTCAATCCATCATCCATTAATTCAATAAGATTGCCAATCAGTTCATGTCACCCATTTCCCACTTCTATTCTTTGAGTAGCCCTACTGTTTTAATCTCCGTACAGCTCAGCACATCACAGTGGAGAATACATTTTAATTGAACACTCTTGTTGGAGAAATGAATTAGGCAAACAAGCCGGAAATAGAAAATTGTTTGGGGTTTATTAAAGAGCCCCTGTAGTAGGAACCTAATGCATATGACCCCATATGTAATAGTCAAACTTTTTCTTATCACATAACAGAACAATAAAAACCAAAAGAAAAATATCAATGTGTCAATCATTCACCATAAAACAAACATTCTACATGGCTGCAACAACAGATGGTGTGACCCACGCCTTCTGGGTCACACTGAAGTCCTTCACACGGACTTGTTCCAGAAACATCACAATTTTCTTGTTTTACTTTACTACACTATTTTTCTTTTACACATTTTTAAAGCGGTCACCTGGTACTTTGGATGCCATAAAGGAAAGCTTATTATAGTGATCATTCATGTCATCTGGTGTCCCTGGCTCTTTCACCTAATAGGACTGGGTGGTTGGATGCAAGATGGAGTTTGAAGCTAATGTTTTTTTAACAAAGAGAAAGGCCTAAAAGGGAGGCAGATATAAAGGAAAAAAAATCAGATTTCCTTTTTTGCTTCCATCTGCTGCCATCCAACTGCGAAACAAACAGAAAGAGTTTGCAGGCTGCTCATGCTTCTTCTTTGGCTATTTTCAAATAGCTCTGAAACTATCAAGCTCTTGACATATCTATAACTTCCAGCCAACTAATAAGGCTGCAAGCCTAAACATACTTTCCTGGGAGTAAGACCCATTGAACATAATAGGACTTACTTTTAAGTAAACATGGATAGAATTATGCTAGAGGCTGCAATCCTGAAGACACTTTCCTGGGAGTAAAACCCATTGAACACAATGGGGCATGCTTTTGAGTTGACATGGTTAGAATTGTGCCCAAAGTTAATTTGTGACCCTTCTGTCCTGTCGGAGGGCTGAGCCATCAGTAGGAAACTGGAGAATTATACTTATCATGTTCTGCTTTTGCATTTGAACAAGCTGTTTTATTTTTTAAAAAATGGTGTCTGTGGGTGCTGCTTCCATGCAGGTATTATTTTGAACCCAATAATTAATACTATGAAAATTTTCTGTTTTGCTGCAGAGAGAAACACAGTATTCCCTTGGTTGAATACACCTTTTTTTTTTCTAGAAACACATATCCATCTTTCGGATGTGGGGAGGGAGGTTGATACATTTCCATGGTGATATAATTCTAGTTGCAAATGCTAACAGACAGGTTTTCAAAACTTCAAAAGAAGGTCCATATCACATGATATGCTTATGAAGACTCAGTAGCCTCCCGCCTAACAACCCTCAAAGGTGAGATTCCCAGGTTACAGCCTGGGATGCTCCAGATGCATCAGTTCAATAAGATTGCCTATCAGTTCATGTCATCCATTTCCCACTTAGGAGCTTTGAGAAGCCCTACTATTTTAATCTCCATTTAGGGTACCTGCCCCACTTCCAATATCAAAGAGTGTAGGGCTCTGGTCTCAAACCACTGTCTCACCAAACTTCAGGTTGACAAGCACCACATCTTAAACTGCTGAACCATTGCAGCCCTCATGGTAACATGTACACTGATCCTAAGATGAACATAGACAAGCCTTTTTTACTCTCTTGACATCATGGTGACTTGAAGAGGCTATTAGAACTCACTTAGGATAATGTGTCCAATTTTGGGTATCTCTGTTCAAGAAAGATGCAGCCAAACTGGAGCAGGTTCAGAAGAGTGCAATTAGGTTGATCAGAGAGCTGGAAGACAAGCCCTACAAAGGAGGGTTTGTAGACCTCCATATTCTCCTGAACATGGAGAAAAGAAGGTCAAGTGGGAATATGAAAGTACTCCTCAAATACCTGCAGGCCTGTCATATGGAAGATGGGACACATTTGTTCCCAGTTCTGAGAACAGAACTAGATCCATAGGGTCCAAACTGCAAGAGATGAGATTCTGGTTGAACATCAGGGATAAATTCCTGACAGTAAGAGCAATTTAGCTAGGGAGGTGGTAGTTCTTCCTCCCTTGGAAAACGTCCTCCATTGGAAACCTTCAAGGAGAGGTTCAACAGGAACCTCCTAGAGATGTTGTAGGAGAATTCGTTGGAGGTGGTTGGAGGACTAGATGTCCTTTTAGGCCATTTCTAATTCTACAGTCCCAAAGATTTCTGTTGGGGGTCTGATAGGGTGGCAGGGCAAGAGCGATGGTGGGGGTGACAGCCAAATGCATTGCTTGGTGTCCCCCACAGGCTTGGTGACAGGTTATTTAACCCCCTTATTCCCCTAGGTACACCACTGGGACTCTTGGAACAGCAGGATCTCAGGCTCACTACTCTTGCTTTCTTCCCAGGTATTACACCACTGTGCATCCTCTTAAAAAGCGCATCTCCTTTAGTACCTGCGTGTATGTCATTTGTGGGATTTGGCTGTTCTCCTGTGTGCTGGTGGCCCCGGCAATTGCTCACACCTACCACGTGGAGTTCCAGAAGGAAGGCTTTGCTATCTGTGAGGAGTTCTGGGTGGACAGAGAGAAGGAGCGCTTGGCCTATGCCTACACCACCTTGATCATCACCTACATCCTGCCACTCTCTGCTGTCTCCCTCTCGTACTTCTGTATCACAATCAAGCTCAAAAACCGGGTGATGCCTGGTCACCCGACACAAAGTCAGACAGAGTTTGACCGGGTACGAAAGAGGAAGATCTTCCGCCTCTTTGTGCTGGTGGTGGCGGCCTTTGCGGTCTGCTGGCTCCCGATCCATGTTTTCAACATCATCCGTGACATTGACATCAGTCTTGTCAACAAGCACTATTTCCTCCTCATCCAGCTGCTTTGCCACTGGTTTGCAATGAGCTCCTCCTGCTGCAATCCCTTCCTCTATGCTTGGCTTCATGACCGCTTCCGGAGTGAGCTGAAAGAAATGTTCACCTTCAAGCAGAAAATCATCCCTGCCAATAACTGTGTGGCTGTCAGTGTGATGCTTTGAGGTCACAGGTTGTGGTTTTTCCTGCTGCCACTTCTGCCCAAAAAATGTGTGTGTTGTGGGCTCAAATGTGTGTGTTGTGGGCTCACACAGTGCAATCTTAATTTCTGGTTAGTAGAAACAGCTGTTAAAACCAGGGGTGGCCAAAAATTTAACCTTAGGGCTTCTGGACCTTTAACAATTATGTAGATGAGAAGCTGTACCTGCTGAAATTCCCTCCTCTACACCAGTGTTTCTCATGGTTTGTTCTATGCTGTACCACATCATATGGTTCATCTATTCAAAGTACCAGCAGAAGGATCTGGCAATGACGTCATCATCACCAGTTGTTACTGGGTTGGAAGACCAATTGCAATGTGTACCACCAGTAACAGGCTCAGGGTGGACAGGAGGACTTCCTGGGCTTAGAAAAGCATGCTTTGGAGCACTTTAAGCCTCTATCACTGTTGTGTCACACTCTCGCTGCTGGGTGGCAGATGCCCAAGAGTCCTGTGAGTACAAGCAGACACCACCTCAATATACCACTGGTGTCTCAACCAGACACCGCTTGTTGGGAAACACTACAACTAAAGTTCTAAGAACCCTAAAGTTGAAACATTGACAACCTCTGGTTTAGACACTCTTTTTGAGCTTCAGTTCCATTTTTGTGCAATATATTTAGGTAGAGTGAAGTGTCAGCAAATGTTACAAGTATAGCGTTATCATCCAACTAATGCTGGTTACTCAAGACCTCAGTTTTCTATGGTAAATCATTTGATTTTCATTTGAAATTAGTATGATTTATTTATTTTATTTATATCATGCCAGATTCTGTAAATATGATAAGAGATAACTTAATAATGAATTGATATAGAGATGAAGTGTGATTGAGATCACACACACAATATGGCCTGCACCAGGGATGGGCCCGGCCTGGCCCAACAACCAGTTCCCCGGAAGTGGGCGGGCCAGGTCGGGTCAGGGGGCAGGGCCGGGGAGGGCACTGACCGGTGTCAGAAGATGCACTGTGCAGGCGCCAATCTTGGCACCTGCACAGTGTCCTCTGAAGCCCGTTGGCTTCAGAGGAGACTTCCTCCTCTCCAAGGAGGTGGTCCCCGCAGAGGAGACTGCGCATGCATCAAGTTTGACGCATGCGCAGTTCAGTGGTGGGTCGGCCGTCTGAACCAGTATGGCTGGTTTTCTGGCCCCCTGCCGCTACCGGATTGGTAGCGGCAGGCCAGAAAGAGGTAGTGGTTTGGGTGATCCGGCCCAAACTGGCCTCAGCCCACCACTGGCCTGCACCTTCTAGTAGTTGTGTTTGCCTTTGCGTATTTATGCTGGATCTCATTCTTCTCTGAATTAGACTGCATGTGACAGGGATCAGTATCTATGTTTGTGGTTGGCCTATGCCTGAGTCCTGCCACATGGCCAGAGACACTCACAATCAGAAGTTCACCTTGATTCAAGGAAGTCTAATTCTGGAAGGCCTGATTCAAGAAGTCCATGCATTTTATAGGAGCTTCATGAAGGTAATTGCTTTGTGGTCACTGACAGCACCGGATGGATAAGATGAGCCTCCATCAGAAGGCAGCATAAACATTAAAAAACCAATTAAGTGTTAACCACAGAGGTGCAGCTAATTGTTTTATTTTGCAATGTGAAAGACACCATCATGCAGGTAACTTGTTGCCTACCTCCGTCACAAGACATACAGCCAGGGCAGGGCATGTTCAAGACCTTCTGTGGTCTGAGGGAGAATGTTGAGCACTCTCCCCTCTTACCTGTTGATGTGCTGCCCTTTGTTCCTCCTATCTCCTGAACTGAAGAAGGAGGGGATGAGGAAGTGTGGAGGAGAGTGAAGACACACTTCACGCTTTCTGTTCAGGGCCATCCTTCCCTACCGTTTCCAGTCAAGGGATGGAAGGAGAAAAGAGGGCAGATTGGCTACCACCCTGCCAATCTGCTGCTTGAGATGGCAGTATCAAGATCAGGGGCGGCCTAGCCTTGAAAGTTAGACTGGGCCTTAGAGTATTGTACTATCTTTCTCACCAATGACACAACCATGCCAAAAAGCCACACATTATATCAAGTGGGGTGTTTGTACCGTAGTTCATAAGTCTTATAGAAGGAAAGGAGATTTAAATCCTTGTTCTGCTAGTGGTACAAGCCAAGGGTGGTCATCTGTCCTCTTTTTCAGGACATGTCCTCTGTCTTAGCCATATGTCTTGGGCAAAAATATCTTCATTATCCTTTTCTTATGAGCTAACAGCATGTAGCCGTCTTGTAATTAATAAATATGTTATAGTTTAAAATTTAATAAGTAATAGTGTTTAAATTCAGGGGTTGCTAGAGGTGTAGTTGGCGCAGTCCGCACCAGCTGTGGGGGGTGTTGTGCCGGGGTGTTTACCAATCTCTCTGGTGCTTCACTCCCCTTCAGCATGTCACTCCCCAGCCACTCCAGACTAGTGAAAGGCAAGCTTGTCTCTTGCTGGTCTGGAGAGGTCTCTGATGCACAAGCACAAAGATTGTACCTTTGCGTCACCCTCAGTCACCTCCAGTCTCACAAGAGGCAGCCTTGCCTGCAAGGGCTTCATGGACTTCAGGCTTGCCTTATTGAACTTCATGGATGGGCCGCCTCTGTATATATCACTGTGAATATAACCTACTGAATTTTCCAGCCTCTGGATTGTACTGGTCACGTAATTTTCAAACTAAATTCCAAGAGGGACAGAAAAATAGAAGGAAGCTCTACTTTGGCTGCAAGATCATTTCCAAGCATAGTTAAAAGAGATGTGCATGACCTCCTTTAGCTTCCGCGGGACTTGACTCTCAAGAAATGGACAATCACAGCCAATGTTACAGGCCCTGCAATCACAATCAAGCCTCCTTGTCAGTAAGGTGGGATGTTGGTAATATTCAGAGTCAGACAACAGGAAGAGGGAGTCATGTAAACTGATGTGACCTCAAGGGAGAGTGTAGTCCAGGGCTCAAAGCAACTGATGGACAATTATTTTGGTGAGTAGGCAGCTCAATGTCTTCTTGAGTAAGGAACTGTCTATAATGACATCTGATTGCAGATAAGTGGGCTTTCAAGCATGTTTTCACATGGGGGAACTGTAGGTTAGCAAAAATGGCTCATATGTGAAGGTAATTCAAACTGAAAGGTAAAGTAAGGTAAGGTAATTTATTATTACGGTCTTCTACCACCTCATACAGAGATACCACAACAAACAAAAAAACATTCCATCTGTGTCTACTTGCATGATTATTAAATGTAGATAGAGTATAGTATAACCAGCAAGCCTCCGTCAGTCTTGGAAGACTATGGTATCGTGCTCGGCGCTGCATATGCTGCATGCAAAGCACGAAAGCCTGGGCTGGATTGTTATGTAGGATAGGCTGTTACCCAATTCCCCCTCTCCACGCCACTGAATTAGTCCAATGGAAAGGCAGAGCCAATACGATTGGATCCAGCTGGCATCGCAGAGCTGGGCTAACGACAGGAGCTGGGGATAAGGACAGGAGCTCACCCTGTCTTGTGGGGCCGACCTGGGTCTCGAACCCTGGCCTGCTGGTTAACAAGCACAGTGTCTTAGCCACTTGCGCCACCCACAGCCACTAAACTCAATATTGAGCCATTAACTCAATAAAAAATCCTGATTGTTGACATTAAAATTATCATTAGACAACAGTAAGTATAAATTTACATATTAAAAATTAGAAAAGATATTAAAATTGTAACCCAGAATTAAGATGACATAGTATTCAAAAGTGTCCTTCTCCTAATCTTAACAGCAGCAGCACAGAATTTGGCCACAGAGGCTGTGATGTTTGGTTTAATATCAAGTAGGATTCATTGCATATAGGTCTCATTAGAGCAGCCTGGGTGTCTTTGTAGCAGCTGCAGGATAAGTTCAGGGTGTGTATAAAAAAGACATATAAGAAGCACATGTTCAGTGGACTCTATTTCCCCAGAGCCATAGGGACATAACCTGTCAGCCATGGGGATCTTCCTGAATGTCCCTTTGAGAACAACGGATGGCAGAACATGGCTACGAGTGAGCTAAGGTAAACGCACTTCTGTGGCTGGGAACCTCTAACTGAGATAGATAACTAGCAGGGAATAGAGTACGGTATATTTCAGCTCATCTGAGATTAAGAAGTTTGGAGCTATAACTTAAATCATTTTGCCTCTCAGTGCCCATTATCCTCTGCTGGATGACTCTCCTAGCTGAACTGAAGTTATGGGATAAAAGAAATGCTGGGGAAAGTCTGAGACCTGTTAATTTGTTCTCAATGACCCTAGCCAATGTTGAGCAGAACTGATCTTCCAAGATCAACGGGTCAAGCCCTTGTGGATGGTCCTGAGGAAGAACTAGCTGAGGATCTGATGTGGCTGGACTTTTCGTATGAAGAAGGGGATCCCGAATGCCATTGCGGGACAGCCACCAGACACACAGTACCTCGTACCCCACCCCAAGAGAGAGAGAGAGAAGAGAGCAGGAGGTGGAGGCGGTACTTACAGAGACTATGGACCCAGAAGAGGAGAGGCGACTGTGGGAAAGAGAATGGCTGGAGGAGCAGAGGAGGAAGCAGGAGGTGGCAGCCTACTGGAGGGAGAGGAAGGCTAGAGCACATCGGGAACCAGGAGGGGGAAACCTGGGGGGCCTTAGCCTGAGGAGGCCAGGACTAGACCATGGGCCTGTGTGGTGGAGCAAGGTCCCCCCTCCACCACGACCAGAGTGGTGGAGATCTTTGTGGGGGCGTGGCCCATGGCCAGGGTATAAAGAGGGAGAAGAGTGGGGTGGGGGGGGAGGCAGGCGGGGCAGGAGAAACTGAGTGGGTGGCTGGACCCACATGCTGGTGAATACTTACCTGTTTATAGTTACAGTTGGACTTACCTGAGGAGTGCCTTGTCCTTCCAAGTTCTGAGAGGGGAGGAGAAAAGAGGTACTTACCTGTGTTCAAGTGGGGAAAGTTAATGTGTAATGTTTAAGACTGAAACCTCCAATTATGGAAGCAAGTAAAAGTGTTGTGTTGGAAATACCTCCTGTGTCTCCCTGGACTTATTTCAGTGGAGTTAGCAATGGGACCGGGAGAGGCCACTCGAGATTCGGCCCCATCCACCCACACTACCTCTGTAGCGAGCCCGCACCACAGATGGCTTAAGCCATTGTGTACATGCAAGAATCCTGGTTTTTGCTTCTACCCAGACCATTCCAGTTTCCAGTTGGAGGGCAGCGTTTGACACACACGGTGGAACTTGGAGAGCCACTCTGATAAATTTTGACTGAGTCCTTTCCAAGGGAGATAAATTATTTGGAGGGGCACAGAGTTGGGCACCATTTAACATCTGCATCAGGGCCTTTGCCTCGAATTGTTTATGCGCCGCCAGAAGGCAAACTGAAGCTGTTGCCAGAGGCAGCAGATAGGGGTGTCCGCTACTACTCTGTCCCTTTCCACTCTAGGAAATAGAAGATTGGGAGAGAGAGGAGGAAGAAAGGTGGAAAGGATAGGATGGACCTGAATGCCTCTGAAGCAAAAAAAGGTGCATTGCAGTTCAGCTTGATCATGAGAAATTGGTTAGACTGTCACCACCAGGGCTGGTGCCAGGAGTTGGCATCACGTTAATAATTATAACGATGATGGTGATGATA
The DNA here is from genome assembly GCA_030015325.1 of Cryptoblepharus egeriae. NCBI lineage: Eukaryota > Metazoa > Chordata > Lepidosauria > Squamata > Scincidae > Cryptoblepharus > Cryptoblepharus egeriae. The sequence goes on along the minus strand of JAREYC010000011.1, from coordinate 17,983,733 downwards.
GAGCCCTGCTGCATCAGATCAAAAGATTATAGAAAAGAGTAAAGTGTGGCTCATTGACATTGCCATACCTGGTGACAATAGAATGGGAAGAAAAACAACTGGGAAAAAAATTTCCCGATACCAAGATCTAAAAATTGAATTGCAGCGACTCTGGTGTAAGCCAGTGCAGGTGGTTCCAGTGATAATTGGCATGTTAGGTGCAGTGCCAAAAGACCTTAGTAGGCACTTGGCATTGACAAAATATCAGTCAACTGCAAAAGGCTGCTCTACTAGGCTCTGCTGCTCGCATTATACGCCACTACATCACACAGTCCTGGACACTTGGTAAGCGTCTGACTTGTGATGTTACAGAAACCAGCATGGAGAAATTATTCACTCTGTATTACTGTTGGTTTTGAATAAAATAATAATAATAATAGAGCCCTGCTGCATCAGATCAAAGGCCCATCTAGTCCAACTTCCTGTATCTTACAATGGTCCACTAGATACCTCAGGAAGCACAAGACCTTGAAATCTGTGGTTGAAATTTATGGAATTGAATTTTCCTCCACAAAACTGTTCAATCCCTTCTAAAATAATCCAGGCCAAGTGTCGTCATCACATCCTGTGGCAAGGAGTTCCATAGATTAATCACACATTAATTTCTAGGTACCTTCCAAGACCTTTCTCTCAATATATGCAAACCCCTGAAGCCCAGCACTTTCGGTCCTTTTATGCTTGTTATCATAAAAAAAATTTGGTGCATTGTTTCACACACCAGGAAATCTGGAGTTGTTCATGGACCCATGGAGTGCAAAGGACTGATGGGCACAATCCTCCCTCCTGCACCTTTACCACCCACATTTAACCATATAATCACCAACTGCATGGAGCTACAGACATACCAATCAATTTAAAAGCTCTATCATCAGAATGAGATTTTCACTTCGAGATATCTATATATATAAAAGAGAAAAGTCACTGACTGACTTGACTGACTGACTCACTGATTGACTGACTGACTCACTGACTGACTCACTCACTCATCACTGCCATGCCAAAACCGGTGGGCCTAGAAGCGTGAAATTTGGGGTGGGTGTTCTTCTGTGACGGAGGGGTGCACTAAGAACCGGTTTTCGGAAATTCCAACCAGAAGGGGATGAAAAGGGGCGCAACGCATTTTCCTCCCTATACTTTGCATTGAAAATTGCTGACTCATCAACATTCCTCCCCAACTGCTGGGCCTGAAGCATGGAATTCTGGGAGGGATCCTTCTGTCACCTGAACACCCACCAAGAACCCATGTGGAGAAAATTAACCCTTCAGGGGCTGAAAAGGGGGCAACGTGTTTCTGTCCTATACTTAACATGGGAGACTGACCAACATCCAGCCAATTTGGTGCTCGGACCCTGGTGCACGGGGGGGGGGGGGATGTTGTTAGGAGGAAGAGTTTGCACTGGTGGGGAAGTTACGCATGGGGGGAAGTTGTGCATGGGGGGATGATACGCATTTGGGGATGATGTGCATGGGCGGAAAGTTAGGCATGGAGGAAGTTGCGCATGGGGGGATAATGCGCATGGGGGATAATGTGCATGGGGGGAACTTGCGCATAGGGAAAGTTGCGCATGGGGAAAAGTTGCCCATGGAGGGAAGTTGCACATGGGAGTTGATGCGCACGGGGAAGTTGCGCACGGGGGGATGATGCGCATGGGGGATGATGCACATGGGGGTTGATGCGCATGGGGGTTGATGCACATGGGAGATTGATGCGCATGGAGGGAAGTTGCGCATGGGGTGATGATGCGCATGGGGGATGATGTGCATGGGGGGAAGTTGCACATGGGGGAAGTTGTGCATGGGGAAAAGTTGCCCATGGGGGGAAGTTGCACATGGGGTTTGATGCGCATGGGAAACGTTGCGCAAGGGGGATGCACATGGGGGGTTGAAGCGCATGGGGGGTTGATGCGCATGGGAGATTGATGCGCATGGGGGAAGTTGCACATGGGGAAAAGTTGCAAATGGGGGATGATGCACATGAGGGGAAGTTGCACATGAGGGATGATGTGCATGGGGGATGATGTGTATGGGTGGAAGTTGCAAATGGGGGAAAGTTGCACATAAGGGAAAGTTGTGCATGGGGGAAAGTTGCGCATGAGGGAAGTTGCCCATGGGGGAAGTTGCGCATGGGGTTGAAGCACATGGGGGAAAGTTGCGCATGAGGGGAAGTTGTGCATGGGGGTTGATGCGCACGGGGAAAGTTGCGCACAGGGGAAGTTGCACACAGGGGATTAATGCGCATGGGGGATGATGGGCATGGGGAAAGTTGCGCATGGGAGTTGATGCGCATGGGGGATTTGACATTTGGGATTGATGCGCATGCGGGGAAATTGCGCATGGGGAAGTTGCACATGGGGGAAGTTGCACATTGGATGTTGATGTGCCGTGGGGGGATGGCATATGGGGAAATGTTACTCCCACAATGCGGGTACGCTTTTTGCTAGTTAAAGATCATAGAATCATAGAATCATAGAGTTGGAAGGGACCTAGTAGGTCATCTAGTCCAACCTCCTGCCTGCAGCAGGAATTCCCCCTAGAGCATCTCCAACAGGTGCTCATCGAGCCTCTGCTTGAAGATCCCCAGTGAGGGAGAGTCCACCACCTCCCTTGGCAATCTGTTCCACTGCCGAACCGCCCTCACAGTCAGGAATTTTTTCCGGATTTCCAGCCGGAATCTCCTCTCTTGCAGTTTGTACCCATTGGTTCTAGTTCTGCTTTCAGAAGCAGCTATGAACAAATTGGCCCCTTCCTCCATATGACAGCCCTTCAGGTATCTGAAGAGGGCAATCATGTCTCCCCTCAGCCTCCTCTTCTCCAGGCTGAACATCCCAAGTTCCCCCAACCTTTCCTCGTAGGGCTTCCCTTCCATCCCACTGATCATTCTTGTCGCTCTCCTCTGGACTTGCTCCAGTTTGGCTGCATCTTTCTTAAAGTGAGGTGCCCAGAACTGAACACAGTACTCAAGGTGAGGTCTCACCAATGCAGAATAAAGAGGAACTATAACTTCTCGTGACTTGGAAGCTACAGTCCTCTTAATGCAACCTAAAATGGCATTTGCCTTCTTTGCAGACACATCACACTGCTGACTCATGTTCAGCTTGTGATCCACGGTGACTCCAAGATCCCGCTCACATGTTGTGCTGCCAAGCCAAGTATCCCCCATTTTATACCTATGTTTTTGGTTTTTATTGCCTAAGTGCAGAACCTTGCACTTCTCCCTGTTGAAATTCATTCTGTTTGTTACAGCCCAGGATTCCAGTTTATCCAGATCCTCCTGGAGGTTTCTCCTATCTTCTGATGTGTTTGCTATTCCTCCCAGTTTGGTGTCATCTGCAAATTTGATCAGGCTCCCCCGTATCCCTTCCTCCAAGTCATTGATGAAAATGTTAAAGAGAACCGGTCCCAAGACAGAGCCTTGGGGGACCCCACTAGAAACTGACCTCCAGGTTGACACAGAACCATTTACTAAAACCCTTTGAGTGCGGCCATCGAGCCAGTTGCAGAACCACCTAACAATTGCCCTGTCTAGCCCATATTTTTCCAACTTCCTAATTAAAATGTCATGTGGGACTTCGTCAAATGCTTTGCTGAAGTCAAGATAAATGACATCCACAGCATTGCCACTGTCCAGTAAGCTCGTAACCCGATCAAAAAAGGAGATCAGATTTGTCTGGCAAGATTTATTCTTGGTAAATCCATGCTGGGTTGTTTTGATCACCGAGTACTTGTCTAAGTGCACAAATTGTGTGTTTTATGATTTGCTCTAATATCTTGCCCGGGATTGAAGTCAAACTGACTGGTCTATAATTTCCCGGGTCTTCTTTTTTCCCCTTCTTAAAGATTGGGACTACATTTGCCCTCTTCCAGTCCAGTGGCACTTCTCCAGTCCTCAAGGATTTCTCAAAGATGATCGACAGAGGCTCTGCAAGGACATCTGCCAGTTCCTTAAGAACTCGAGGATGCAGCTCATCCGGTCCAAATGACTTGAATTCATTTAGGCCAGTTAAGTGGTTTCGAACCAGTTCTCTGTCAATCTTAATCTGCTGTTCTGCACCATCCATGTTTTCATTACCTCTTAGGGGATGTAAACACATCCCCGAATCAGTCAATGATCCCGCACCCCCATTTGCACAGCCCTCCTTCTGTGAATAGATGGATGCAAAGTAGGAGTTGAGCAGCTCCGCCTTCTGCTGGTTTCCAGACACCTGTTGTCCATCCTTGTCCAAGAGCAGCCCCATCCCCTCGTCTCTCCTCCTGTTCCTCTGGGCATATCTAAAGAAGCTCTTTTTGTTATCTTTGACTCCCCTGGCCAGCCTCAGCTCATACTGAGCTTTAGCATCCCTGACCCCCTCCCTACAGGACCGGGCTACCTGCCTGTACTCCTCTCTGGTGATCTTTCCAGTCTTCCACTCCCTATACTTTCTTTAACTTCAGCTGATCCCCAAGTTGCCTGTGGAGCCAACCTGGTTTTTTCAGCATTTTCCCCCCTTTCTTTTTTATTGGAATTGTTTCTGACTGTGCTTGTAGAAGCTGCCTCTTAAGGAGCTCCCACCCATCTTGGGCCCCTTTCCCCATTAGATCATCAACCCATGGGATCCCACCTATGACTCCTCTAAGCCTGTTGAAATCAGCTTTCCTGAAATCCAACCTATAAGTTTCACTCTGCACTCTTTTTATTTCCCACATTATTCTAAATTCCAGCAGCTCATGATCGCTTTCCCCTAAAGTTCCCACTGTGTTGACCTGATCAACCAGTTCTTCACGATTTGTTAAGATCAGGTCAAGGATGGCCCCTCTCCTTGTCGTTTCCTCCACCCTCTGGACCATGAAGTTATCTTCCAGGCCCATCAGGAATCTACTGGAGCTTCCATGTTTGGCTGAGTTTGTCTCCCAGCAAATGTCTGGGTAGTTAAAGTCCCCCATTACTACTACCTCATATTTCCTTGCAATGCCTGCCAGTTGCTCCAAGAAGACATCGTCTACTCCTTCTCCTTGGCCTGGCCGTCTATAGTAGATGCCCACCACAATGTTTTGTTTCTTATTTTCCCCCCTTACTTTTACCCAAACACACTCCACAGGGATATCCGGACCACTCTCCGGATAAATGCCTTTGATTCCTAGTGCTGCAATCTCGCCCCCAGTTTGGCAAGAGAACAGCACATCATGCATCATTAATGTTGTGACATCTGTCCTATATGCATCCATCACAGGTATGATATTATCACACCACAAGATGTGTTGCTGATCGCATTACAATTTCTGGATGATCTCCCCAGACATACACCAGAGACTTTCTTTCTCTATGTTGACAGATTTGAAAAGAAAGATGGCTTCCTCCCACCTCTTTGTGGTCTTAATTAGCTCTGCATCATCATCACCACATCTGGCATCAAAAAGAAAGAACATCAAACAGCTGACTTGTAAATCATTGTAGGCTATTCACGGCTGGAATGACTAGAGTTTTGACAGATGTTATAAAGGGAGCTTAATGACAGGTTTGGATGAATCTAAATCCATGTTGAACACGCCTGAGGTATCCAAATTAAAGAAATAATGAGGACACAACATTTAATGGAGGGGTTGTGGCTCATTGGTAGAGCACATGATGTGCATGCAGAACCAGTGCATTTCCAGGAAAAATTTCCTGCCTGAAACTGGAGGCAGTTGCCTGACAGTACTGAGTGAGATAGACTCGGAATTCTATGTTGTGTAATGACAAGCAGCGTTACACCAAATCCATCTGGATCAGCAATGACTGCTCTGGCTGGTAGCAGTTCTCACCGCGATTTTCTTAGCCTGGTAGTCTCTTGGGTAGAGTCACCAGAGTGACCATATATGTCATAACTGACCATATGTCATAACTAAAAAAAAAGAGGACAAGAACTCCCCCAAAATGTAGGACACCCAAGAAAAATGTAGGAAATGATTATTTTGTCATATATAATGAGTGTTTTTTGCTTTTATTTTGTCATGTCTTACATTTTTCTTGGGTGTCCTACATTTTGGAGAGTTCTTGTCCTCTTTTTTTTTAGTTATGACATATGGTCACCCTGGTTTAGACAAATCATGTGGCAGGAAGTTGAGCCACATTCAGGAAAGAAGAGGAACAAGCAGGCTCACTGTTCACTAACCCATGTGCCAATGAGTTGCTATCTACCTTCTTGAATCGAAGTGAGATCCACACCCAAACATAGCAGAGACATGAGCCAAACACCGAAACTATGCTGTTGCTCACTTTCTGCCTGCTTGAACCTTTCTCCAGTTACTGTGTATGGAACAGGGCCTCCTAGTGCCGTGTTCTCAGCAGTACCAAGAAAATCAATTTATTAATATTGGTCGGCCTTTGTTGTACACACCCCCATTTGCTGTTTCCCAGTATTTTTTACAGACAAAACTGGGAGATCCAGTGATACATTAAGAGAATGTTAAGAGTCTGTCATTTTTTGATGAGCAACCTTGAGACTGAAAGTCATACATCATATGCACTGGTGAACAGCCACTCCTATAAACACTCCCAGATAGTCCGCAACAAAATATTACACCCACAATGACAGTTCTTGCAAAGCTATTTTGGGGTTGTCTATCCAAAAATAGCTTTGCAACAGATGTAGTGAGGGATGCATAGGGCAGAGAGTAGCTTTGGGATGTAAGGGGGAAGATGTTTTAATGTAATCTGTGGGATCATTCAGGGGCTGTGGTTGGCGCAAGTGGTTAAGATACTGTGCCTGTTAACCAACAGGCCAGGGATCGAGACCTGGGTCAGCCCCACTAGACAGGGTGAGCTCCTGTCCTTAGCCCAGCTCTGTGATGCAGCTGGAACTAATTGTATCGGCCCTGCCATTCCATTGGACTATTTCAGTGGTGTGGAGAGGGGGGATTTGCTGCTTGGGTAACAGCCTATCCTCCATATTAATCTACCCAGGCCTTTGTGCTTCGCATACAGTGTTGAGCACAATACCATAGTTTTTTGAGACTGATGAATGCCAATACCATTCAGGTTCTCACCAAAACTCTTTTCAAAGGTCATGAGTTGGGAAGAATTGCCAGGTTCAGCAGGAAGCAAACTGAGAAATTTCCCTAGGGGCTACTTTATTTTCAGATGCTGATAGATGATGAACAGGAAGGGGGACAGTGGCAGGGGAGGGGAAAGGATAGAAAGGCAGGGGAGGGGAAAGGATAGAAAGGAAAAAGGAGGGGGAGAAGGTAAGAATGAATGTTATTGTACTGGATACATTTTGAGCTGCTTAGAAATTCCTCCTCCACTACTGTATTTTGTTTTTCATATTTTGTGTGAGTGAAATCAAATAATTATCCCTCCAACATATGAACACAAGTATAACATTGGATTTCCGAAAACATCCTTCCTGCTTTTTCAAAGGGACATGTAAAATATCTTTTTTTTCCAGTATTTTATGGCTAATCAGCACTTTCTGCTGCATTCTTAGATATAGTATTTGGTGTTTTGTTCCATTGCTGCTGCTGTGTTGAAAGAGCACAGCACGAAACAGATATTGCACATTCTTTAGCCGAGAGAGGAATTTCCTCCTCCAGGTTACTAGCGCTGAGAGATTAAAAAGAGGAAGGAGCTATTGGGCAAAAGAAATTTACAAAGTAGAGTTAATATTTTTGAACAGTGTTCACCTTTTGAACAATAAGTAAGTAACCTCTGTTTTATTTTATTTTTGGTTTTCTACCCCTACAACTGCAGCATTAGAAACATAGCATTTGTTAACTCTTTAAAGTAGACCCCTCTTTTTGTTTAGTTGTTCAGTCGTGTCCGACTCTTTGTGACCCCATGGACTGCAGCCTGCCAGGCCTCCCTATCCTCCACTAGATTCCAAAGTGTGTCCAAATTACCATAACATTCATTGCCTCTGTGACATTATCTAACCACCTCATCCTCTGCCGTCCCCTCCTCCTTTTGCCTTCAGTTTTTCCCAGTATCAGGCTCTTTTCAAAGGAATCCTCCCTTCTCATGATGCAGCCAAAATATTTGAGCTTCAGCTTCAGTATCGGTCCTTCCAGAGACCCTTCTACTTATATATTATAAACTTGGCAGAGTAAATCTGAAAACAGGGGCATCACACACCTCCTAAGTCAGAGAGTTCCAAAGTTTAGGGGTTTTCCAGAGAAGGCCACCCACGTCCTGCATATACAAAAAAAGCAGGCCTCTGTCAGTCTTGGAAGACTATGTTATTGTGCTCGGTGCTGCAAACGCTGCATGCGAAGCACGAAAGCCTGGGTTGGATTGTTATGGAGGATAGGCTGTTACCCAAGCAGCAAATCCCCCCTCTCCACGCCACTGAATTAGTCCAATGGAAAGGCAGAGCCAATATGATTGGATCCAGCTGGTGTCGCAGAGCTTGGCTAAGGACAGGAGGTCACCCTGTCTTGTGGGGCCGATCTGGATCTCGAACCCTGGCCTGCTGATTAACAAGCACAGTGTCTTAGCCACTTGCGCCACCCACAGCCCTGCATATACAACCATCTGATGATAACATGCAATGTCACCATCTACATCAGTCATGTTCCAGCAGCGTGTCATGGCACATTGGTGTGCAGCGGAGGGTCCACAGCTGTGCAGTGGGAATTTGGGGGAAGTCAATTTATTATTTCGGTCATTGGGGATGTGATCCCTACCAGAAGTGTGGCATGTCTTGTCAATGGTAAAAAAAACCTTGATAGTGTGCCTTAACGTGTCAGTGTGCCATGAGATGAAAAGGCTGGAAATTGCTAGTCTAGATTGCAAATAATACCATCATATTATCATTCAATACGTAATTTCATGTGAGATGCAAAGAACAAACCACGTTGAAATATCTTTATTCTATCGAGAGGTATAACAAAAAAACCACTGCCTTGCCCAGAACATGGGAAGAGGTCCTTCATTTGGTGACATTTGTCCTCCTACACTGCGTGATATAAACTCTAGTGATACCATTGAGCAAAATATTTTCCAAATGTATTTGTCTACATTATCAATAGTTCAGGCTGTACCACTGCAGCGCCAAGGTAAAAAACAACAGGTTGAGCACAGCATGGTACATTAGCATTCATGCATATGTACTCGGGATAAGTTCTATCTATAGGTGTTGCTATCTAGTTTTAATCTGGTTTCACTGATTAGCACCACAAACCCATGTGTTTATTTTAAAAGGAAACCACACTGGTTTCTGAGGGATTTATTTATTTTTCAGTTTAGATTTCAAAGAGTTGATTTCTCCAGAGGGACTTGCAATAACAATGGAAAACGCTGATATATAACATCATAAAGATATGCTTTTGTTAATGCTAAGCCCATCAACATTTCAAAGTTCAGGATACAGGAGCTTGCAAGTTTTCAACTGTCCCCCAGGATTCTGTGACATCAGCTAAAAGTACGAAGCTTACAAGTGAACTGAATATTGGGTTTAAATTTAGCAGCAGCCTGTTATGGAAAAAAAGAAAAAGAAAAGTAAGGGCGGACACCTACAGTACTCAGTTTTTCACCAAACAAGCAGAATTGTTTGCAGTGCGCAGCAGAATTTGTGTGGCTAATTCCTTAGGATCTGCAGAAATGTTGCAATGGAGGGAATATGTGTGATCGGGCACTAATTTCTAAAAAAAAAAAAAGAAGAGTAAAAATTCAAGCCATTCAAAATTACACAGAACTGTTAGCCCACTCTCTCTAAGACTATGGTTGCAATCCTAAGAGCACTTTCTTGAGAGTAAGCCCCACTGAACTCAACTGAACTGAGGAGATACAAATAGGACTGCACTGAAAAATGGGCAAATGATTTGCACTGTGCAAATGGTTGCACATGCTGACCATATTAATTCCTCTATGAGGCAAGCACACTTTTCACATGCTCAGATACACTTTTCTCATTATTTTGCATATTCCCTTGCCCTGAGTAAACTGCCCTGCTGCACAAGACCTGCTAATAGGGGCAGCTCAGGATTGAGCTTTGACTTCTGAGTTGTGCAGGGCAACTATATAGAATGGAGGACAGAGTTCCTCTATTTTTAAATATTGCATAGAAAAGGGAATTTAGGCAGGTTTAACTCAACATACCCTACAATCCAGAGGAACTACAGGAGCACGTAAGAGACATTTATGTTGACGTATGGCACCACCTAGTGAAAACCTGTGGGAAATTCATATTGCAATCCAGAGTAAATTGTTCTTACATCGGAGCAAAAACTCCTTGTAGTTATTCTGGATTGCACCCATAGAAGAGTTTAAAAAGCTGCACCTGCCAAAATTGCCTCTTCTATACACTATTTAATTCTATATGATCACCCTGGAGCTATGCAAAATAATAGCATGAGAGCAACATGCAATGGAACATTTAGCTGGCAGACCCTACAATCCAGAGTAAGTACGAGAGCATGTAAGAGACATTTATGTTGACGTAGCTACTGCACCACCTAGTGAAAACCTATGGGAAATTCGTATTGCAATCCTAAGTAAATTGTTCTTATGCTGGAGCAAGGACTCCCTATAGTTACACTGGATTGCACCCTAAGTTTGAAGCCTAAATTGACACATCTAGTTAATACATGATTTCCAGGTTAATAACATTGTCACTGATGGGAAAGATTGTCATTGTGGAAAGTGGGATCTGATGCAAAAACTTTTGAAAACTACTGGTCTTGATTGTAAGCATTTTGGGACTATTAAGTCCAGCAGCCAGTAAGTGTAGACTGTTTTTGCCCAGCCAGAGTGCAGGCTCTACATTGTTCTATGGGAGGGTTATAGAACAATTCTTTTCCAGGTGGGATCCTTTGCAGTATATACTTTCAAGCAGTCAGCCCAGCTGTAAACGACAACACCTTCTGGCTCTGATGACTCATGACAGCTTATCAGCTTGCAGTATCCCATCCAGGGTCCAGGTCTTTCCCTGCTTAGCTTTCCCTGTCAGCAGCCCTATACTTAATCACCAGGTCACACCTGCTGCCTTTTGGGGCTATGACCGATATTTTCATTTTTTGTACATGGATAGTGCTAACAAAACATTATTATTGTTATTAAAGTTAATATTATAAATCATCACTATCAACATTACCAATTGTTATACATAATTATCATTTTATAATTTTTAATTAATTAATACATATAATTCTATTAATTAAAATTTATAATAAATATTATCAATTAACATGTATGTTGGCAAGTTGGCAGTTTAAGACCAGACTTCAAAACCCCAGAGTGGTGCAAGACAGAGTGAGCTCCCATCTCTGGCCCAGCTCCTGCCAACCTAGCAGTTCAAAAGCAAGCAAATGCAAGTAGATAAATAGGTGCCATCCTGGCGACAGGCCACTGTGACATTTCACGTCCATCCTCATTTCGCGTGCATCATGGATTGGATGAAATTCCAATCACAACAAACTGACACCGTCAACACATGATATAAATGCTGAAGAAGTTGCTTATGTATAATTACACAATATAATTATCATATATAATACATACGTAATTGTATAACGTATTTTGTTATTATGTAATACAAAATAATTGTTATATATTATTTTATATATTATTATATAGTTTAATAACTTTTATATTGTTCATTATCATTTATAAGTATTATTTTATTATTTTTAACAAATACCTCGTATAATACTATCAATACTATTAATATCAATAATTACTAATACTAATTACTAATAATACGAATTAATACAATAATTAATAATACTAATTACTATTCATATCAATTTGTTTTTGCACTAATTACCCATTACTAATATGATTAATATAACAATTTATTATTTCTAACAAATAACTAATATCAATACTATGAATTATTCCTAATTATTTATATTTACATTTATTTCCCACTAGCAAAAAGTGTACCCACATTGCGGGAGTAAAATTCCCCTGTACGCCGTCCCTCCATGGTGCATCAACCCCCCCATGTACAACAACACTCCATGTGCATCAACCCCATGCGCATCAACTCCCCATGTGCATCAATCCCCATGTACATCAACCCCCCAAGTGCAACATCCCCTCACGTGCATCAGTCCCCTATGCGCTTCATCTCCCCATGTGCATCATCTCCCCATGCGCATCAACACACCATGCGCGTCAACACCCCATGCGCAACAACCCCCATGACAAAACAACCCCCCATGCACAACAGCCCCCCATGCACATCAACCTCACATGCGCATCAAGATCCATGCACAACATCCCCCCATGCGCATCAACCCCCATGCACAATATCTCCCCATGTACAACTCCCCCATGCACAGCATCCTTCCCAGTGCAACCCCTCCCTCTGAATATTTCATGCTTCTAGGCCCAGTGGTTTTGGCTGGGTGTTGATGAGTCTGTTTTGGCTGGACGTTGATGAGTCAGTCAGTCAATGAGTCAGTGACTTTTCTCTTTTATATATTGATAAAGATTTATATAATATAATCCATTATATTATATTGGTAATATTAATTTTAATATATTTACCAATAAATATTTATATTTCATAAATATACTATTTAACTTATTTAGTAATATTATATATTATTATCAATATGATTGTTACTTATGTTATTTTTATTATTTTTAATAGCTAATCATTTATTTATAATTATTTTTATTATTGATGACATTAACTATTAATATTATTAGGTAATTATTAATGTTATTGATCATTAATAGTAACACTATGATCAATACTTTCAGGACCTGGGTCTGGTCAGCCCTGCATGTAAATGAGCTGGATTGGCCCCGCCCACATCATGACTATGCAAATTAGTGGGCGTGTCCCAAAGCAGGGTAGATGCTCTCGCGAGAGTTTGAGCAGCGCTTGGGTTAGGGCGAGCAGATCTCGCGAGACTTTGTTCTTAGGCATCCTGGAACTCGACACCGCCCCGCGAGGAGGGGAAAGGAGGACGGTTGGGGCGTGGGTTCGATTCTCGCGAGAATTGGTCTTCGCGGCTGAGGGGAGCGAGTCAGTCAGCCAGTCCATCAGAGGGCGGTTGGGCGGCGCAGAGGACGGACGGAGGGGGATGTCGCTGCCGGGGTCTCCGGGGCTGTCGGGGCCTCCGCAATGGGCGCCCACCCACGTCCAAGTGACGGTGCTGCAGGCGCGGGGGCTGCGCTCCAAGGCCAAGGCGGGGGGCAAGGGGGCCGTCGGCGGGGCCGGGGACGCGACGGCCGTCGGCGGAGGGAGCGACGCGTACACGGTGATGGCGCTGGGCAAGGAGAAGTTCGCCACCTCGGTCTGCGAGCGCTGCCAGGGGAGCCCCGTCTGGCGCGAAGAGGCCACCTTCGAGCTCCCCGCCCGACGCCCGCCCGCCCTGCTCCAGCTCACCGTCCTGCACCGCGCCCTCCTCGGCCTCGACAAGTTCCTCGGCCGCGCAGAGCTCGACCTGGCGCAGCTGCAGGCACAGGGAGGCCGCCGCACCACAAGGTGGGTCTCTGCCTTCCCCTCAGGGGGCTGTCGGTGGGGCCTCCAGCCACAGGACCTTTCCCTCAGGGGGCCGACAGTGGAGCCTCCACCCTCAGGCAGAGTCTTCCTTTCTCTCCAGGGGCTGCCAGTGGAGACTCCAAAGCACTCTACTTTTCTCTCTGGGAGTCTTAGGGAGGCAGGCAGGTACAGTCTATGTACCTAACAGCTGACAGGCAGTGGAGCCTCCAGTCACAGGAGCAGTCTACCTTCATCTCAGCGTCTGTCTGCTGAGCCTTCGGCCACATGCACAGTCTGTCTTCATACCAGGTGTCAATCAGTGAAGCCTAAAGGCACAGTCTACTCTCCTAACAGGTGTGGCGCCTCCAGCCACAGGAGCAGTCTACAAACAGGAGGTTTGTTAGTAGAGCCTTCAGCCACAGGAACAGTCTACCTTTCCCTCAGGGGTTTGTTAGTAGAACCAGTAGAGCCTTCTACTAACCCTCAGGGGGTTTGTTAGAGCCTTCAGCCACAGGAGCAGTCTACCTTTCCCTCAGGGGGTTTGTTAGAGCCTTCAGCCACAGGAGCAGTCTACCTTTCCCTCAGGGGGTTTGTTAGTAGAGCCTTCAGCCACAGGAGCAGTCTACCTTTCCCTCAGGGGGTTTGTTAGTAGAGCCTTCAGCCACAGGAACAGTCTACCTTTCCCTCAGGGGTTTGTTAGTAGAACCAGTAGAGCCTTCTACTAACCCTCGGGGTTTGTTAGAGCCTTCAGCCACAGGAGCAGTCTACCTTTCCCTCAGGGGGTTTGTTAGAGCCTTCAGCCACAGGAGCAGTTTACCTTTCCCTCGGGGTTTGTTAGTAGAGACTTCAGCCACAGGAGCAGTCTACCTTTCCCTCAAGGGGTTTGTTAGTAGAGCCTTCAGCCACAGGAGCAGTCTACCTTCCCCTCAGGGGGTTTGTTAGTAGAGCATTGAGCCACAGGCACAGTCCACCTTTAATTCAAGAAGTCTGCAAGTGCACAGTCTATCTTCATAACCAGATATCAGTCAGTGGACCTTCCAGCCACAGGTGCAGTCTACCTTTAATTCAGGGGGTCTGTATGATGAGCCTCCAGCCACACAGGCAGTCTGCCCTTTTCTGTGGGATTAGGAGAGCCTCCAGGCACAGTCTACCATCATTTAGGGCACCAGTGTCAAACACAAGGCCCATGGGCCAAATTCAGCCCACATTGCCATTGTATCTGTATAGACTGAGAGCTTCTCAGTCTACACTATAATGGGACTTACTTCTGAGTAGACATGCATAATATTGGACTCCGACCCTTGGGAGATGCCATTAATGCTAACTTTGGCCCTCTGTATGAAATGAGTTTGACACCCTTGTTCTAAATGAAGGTAGACTTGGGTGCCCTTCAGGGAAAAAGGCAGAGTACAAATCTAATAAATAAATAAGCAGACTGTCACTGTGGCTGGGGGCTCTACCGACACCTGAGACAGAGACCTCCTGTGCCTGAAGGCTGCACTTACACAAGATATAAATATAGACTGCTCCTATGGCTGGAGGCTCCACTTATACCTGAGAGAGGTAGACTGCATCTGTCCCTAGGGGCTCCAGGAACAGACAGCCTACTTTAAGGCACACTGTGCTCTTTGCTGGAGGCTCTCCTTATTGTCATTGGAGCCTCCAGGCACATATACAGTCTCTATCTTCTCTGTGGGGGGGGGGGAAAGAGGGGGAGATTGTCAGTGGAATCCCCAGCCTCAGGCACAAGTCTGCCTTTAGCTCTGGGGGTCTCTCAGTGGAGCCTGCTGCCAGAGGTGCTCTATGTCTATACTAGGTGTTGGTGGTACATGAGCAGCTAACTACCTTTGAGAGGGCAGGGTTGGGCCTACAAACCCTTTTTGAAGGATCTGTTGGTGGATCCTCTGGGGACAGGAACAGTCTACCTTCAACAAGATGTCAGTCAGTAGAGCCTCTGTGCACAGGTTGTCTGTCAGCAGATATTCTAAACACAGGGACAAGTGGTTTGTCAGTGGAGCTTCCAGGCACAGATGCAGTCAACCTCTCTCAGGGTTCAGCAGAGCCTATCTTTATCTCAGGAGTCTGTCAATGATGCCTCTGTGCAGAGGCGTTCAAGCATCCTATCTTGCTGGTTCTTCTTGATTATGATTGAACTTCCAGCAATAGAGGCAGTGGACCTTTAGGATGTTGTTCTGTGCTGCTGGTGGTGATAATGTTTTGCTTTTGCACTTTCTGAGTGCACTGAATTCTTGCCACATTACTTTGACGGGGCCTTGGCTGTGATGGGGCCTTCAGTCCAAGAGGCACTGTAGCCTTTTTGGTGTGCTTGGTGTTAAGGAGGAAGAGGATCTTAATAAAAATAGCACTTTCTGAGTACATCAAGTTCTTGATAAGTACAAGATGGATAGCTGTATCCTAATAAAGGCAGATAACTGTTGTTTCTCTCTCTCTGTGTGTGTGTGTGTGTGTGTGTTACACTTCTCCCACAAGGAAGGCACTCAAGGTGGTTTACAATAAAAACTAAATACTTTTATTTGTACTTTACTTTAAAAGCAAGCTAAAATTTGAGGGAAATAATAGTAAAAGAAAAGCTGCAGCTGAGGCTGAAAGGGAGCAACTGAAAAGGGCACATGGTAGAGGCATGAATGGGGAGAGCCAGGATAGTGTTGTACTTGGGGAATTGGACTGAGACCTAGAAGATCATGTTCAAATCTTCAGCCATGAAGCTTCCTGGGTGACATTGGGCCAGTCACTCACTTTTAGCCTCACCAGTCTCGCAGGGTTGTTGTGAGAACAAAAGGATTAAAGTTCTGTAAGCTGCCTTTGACATTTGCTTTGGCATGGGAAAGGAAGGGTATGAATCCTTTAAATAAATGATGTCTTAATATTCAGTGTAACTGCTTTTGATACCAAATTATAACACTTTGGTTTATGGTAGTGATTCCCAAACTGTCAGCTGCGGAAATCAACTAGGGGAACCGCAAAATGCTCATGAAAAATCTGCAGCTATTCACTGTATAGGATTATAATCCTAATGGGAATTTATGATCAATGGCCCAGTAGGTGAATGGAGGCACTAGTGGAAAAAACTTGGGAACCACTGGTTTATGGACTGATTCTTTTATTGTGGCCATGGCTACTCAGTTCCAAGGAGTACAGCAATGTGCATTTTTAGGATTGCAGCCTCAGTATTCAGATTTGTCCCAGTATACACTATGGACTTGCTTAGTGACCTAAGCAAATCGCTCCATAGTCCTGCCTTTTGCTGTACAGTGCTTACTCTTAACTTATGTTAAGGTAATAGATGTACAGCACTATTTAGAAAGCACTTTAGAAGTATTAAGCAATGGTGGTGTATAACACTGGGTATGTGTATGCATTACAAGGTATCAAGCATGCCATTGTGTTAGTTTATTGATTTACTGATTATGGGATGGGGGTCAGAAATATTTTACAGATCTGTTTAAAGTGCCTGTTGATATTTGATATTTGATATTTGACATTTGGTGGGTCAACCAAAAGATTCTCGAGTCCTAGAGATCACAAAAAGAGTGGTCATCTAGGTGTTTTTGGAAAGTTGGCTAATAGGGTATGAAGACAATATCTTTATTGGTTTCCTCCCAGTAATATCTGTGTGTACGCACATGCTTAATTCAAACTGGGTTATGGTTCGATGTGGAATAGGGTTGCAAACGGCTTTAAAAAGTACAACTTGGATTTCTTTTCCACCAAAGTAACAAACAGTGGAAAAACAAGAGTAGGTGTGGAATTAAGGTGAGGTCATGAGAAGTTAAATAACAATAAGGTCATAAATATATATTATGGGATGAGGTAGAAGTTCCAAGGTAATTGAGGCTTGGTAGTTCCTTTATTGCAAAAGAAAGATCTATTTGTCTACAATTAAACAGAACTGCACCCTGTTAATCCACTTAGAGGAAACTAACCAAGATATTTGGGTCATGTTCCTATTATCCTTTGCATCTCTCCTTCCCACACAACCTTTTCTCTGAGTAGCTTTACTGCCCAGGGTTTGTAGGTCCTAACTTTAAAACAGTCAGTTCTTGACTCCTGGAAATCTTTTTTCCAAATACTGCAGGCTGTACAGTAGGCTTGATTGTGCAACTATTTGGAGTGCTACCTTCTATGGCAAAATGTAGGTTCTTGTTAGGTGTGTTGTGTCATATGTAGTATTAGGGCACCCAGGCAGTTCTAGGCCATCACGTTTGTTCACATGGAAAGCGCTCCTTCCTCACTCTTTGACACAAACTAATTTGAATATTGACAGTTTAAAGGGAATTTGCAAAATGTGAAAACAGATAACATATTTCCCTCCCAAATGATATCTTCCATACAGTAAAAACTGCTATCTCAGGATTTTGGTGGGGGAGAAAACAAATTTTCCAGGCAAGGCATAATTTAAAAACCAGAAGTTGTGTGGGAGAGCGGAAAGAAGCCTTCTGAGTAGGATGCTTCTGCTTAAAAATTGCTGGAAAAAAATATGAACTTTGAACATGGATGGCTATAAGAGCAACCTGCAGCTGGACACTGGCATTTCCCCAACCTTTATCGGCTTGGATAGGCCAATTCTTTTCCCTTTTCACCTCATTCTTCAGCTGTTTAGAAAAAAATAGTTTTAAACTTAAGCAATTTAATTGTATAGATCTGAATATGCAGAAATTTTATTTATGACTTTGCATTTTAATTCATACTGGTCAGACATAATCAAAAGAAAATCAGAGGGGGTTATAAACCTTTTTTTCTTCTGTATAATTGGGCCATCTGACTCACTTAGGCTGCAATCCTAAACACACTTTCCTGGGAGTAGGTCCCATTTAACACAATCCTTTTGAGTAGACATGGATAGGATTGTGCTCTTAAAAAGAAGTTAAATGACTGTGCTGTAGTGCCAAATGCTACAGAGATTGTGGAACTTGTTTCCAAAAAATGTCTTGGATTATTCTTCAAACCATATGGTAAACCAGTGATAGCATATATGTAACATAACATGTAAAAGTGATAACATATGGTATATGGCAAACTAGTGATAACAAAAAATTGAGGAAAGCCTGGCAGGCACATAAGCATAACCATTCCCAGCATAAGGAGAGACATTTTAAGGCAGTGTTAAGAGACCTTTGAGAGAGAGAGATAGTCTGGGCCTGACACCAAGGAGAGAGCATTGATCTACCACTTGAGCTTTGGGGGGGGGGAGTTACAGTACATAACTTCTTTGCTCTCTGGAAGCCACCAGATTCATTTCAGGGGTCTCTGAAGTTATCTGAGGAGAGTTGCATGTTGCTAAGTATTTATTGAACCTTTCCTATGTTATTCTCCTACATCAACAGTTGTGTAGGTGATGTTGATGGAGTCAAAGAAACCATAAGACTACTGGCTGCCATTATTGGATGCCCCCTTCTCTTCCCTAAACTGTGGAGGGCCAATTGGTACTGCTCAGGAGGTGCTGGTGCATTTCCCTAGAATTGCCCTATGTTAGGATCAAAATTGGTAAACACTTCTGCCATCTACAATCCGTATGTTGAAGCTTACATTAAGGGCAGCAGTTCCCAAGCTGTGAACTGCAGCTTCTGAAAGAGCCACAGAAATATGGCTGAGAGGGGGAGGGGGCTGTGTAATCCTGAAAAACCTGCCCTATACATTGTATAACAGTGATTTTCAATCTTTTTGATCACATGGCACAACATCAGTTGTTTTTACCATTGACAAGGCACACCATGCTGTTCAAATCCCCATGTTTTCCTATTAATGTCCTTTCCCAAATCCCCACAGCACACCAGTGTGCCATGGCACACTGGTTAAAAATCACTGATGTATAGGATTGTAGCCCTAATGGGGAGCCATGACCAATGGCCTAGTATGCCAAGGGAGTCAACGAAGTTTGGTGTGCATGAGGGAAACATGTGGATAGAAGAGAGCAAGGACCATCCCATCTACTTTGTAATTAGGATGAAGCAGAGTGTTTAACTTGGGTGTGTGGCTCTCACATTGGATAGGCAGGCAGAGCAGGCCTCCATCAGTCTTGGAAGACTATGGTATCGTGCTCGACACTGCATGCAAAGCACGAAAGCCTGGGTTAGATTGTTATAGAGGGATAGGCTGTTACCCAAGCAGCAAATCCCCCCTCTCCACGCTACTGAATTAGTCTAATGGAAAGGCAGAGCCAATATGATTAGATCCAGCTGGTGTCGCGCTGTCTTGTGGGGGCGACCTGGGTCTCGAACCCTGGCCTGATGGTTAACAGGCACAGTGTCTTAGCCACTTGTGCTACCCATAGCCCAGGCCTCTCACATTGATGGCACAATGATTTAAGGCTCTCTCAGGCTTGTTTTTGCATATGAATGCTCAAGCTCAAGATACATCAAAAGCTCAATTTGATGCATCAGACGTATCAAATATCTGTTTAAATATTGGGGTGTCTGAACAATATGCATCAAATATGATTTTCCAGTTGTTTCACCTATTGAACAATAAATCCTACTGTATGCTGATCGTACCTGTAGAGCTGCACCTGTACTTGGGAACGCATGCTATGATAAAATTATACTGGGAAAGAAAACATTGTGATCCTCTGTTTGGTAAACATTCTTTTAGACTGATCTCACCTATTCCTCTGACATGTCAGTCAAGTATTATTATAAGTATTATAAGAACAGCATTCATAAATGCCACTTTCTCAAAAGTGCTTGTTAGTGTGTATAGTCAACAAATGGCCGTTCTTGTGGGAGGGAAGCTGGAATAATTAACAGAGCGAGTCCAGCAGGCTCACCAAGTTTGCCTTGTCAGTCTGGTAGGCTTACGGCAACCATTCTAGGTATGCGAGGCATGTTTGAGACAAATCTCTTCTGGATAACACCTTGCTGTTGGAATAAGCAGAGCCAGTTCAGAGTCAGACCTAATTAATTGTACAAATGAAGGCTCTGGTTGTAACATTTAATTCAACAAATTTGAGAGCTTTGGTTGACTAGTTTAATCATATGACCTAGCAACAAAAAATAGATGATTAATTCAACATCCTTAATTAGTGGACTGCCCTGATGAAACCATGCAGTACAGTACAGCTGGTTTTTTTTCTGGGAGCAGTGATGTAGGTCAGAACATTTTCCACTTGGGATATTTTTCTGTAGAAAATTTCCCACTTCCAAAACCCACAGTTTTATAACTAGGAGAAAATATCACTAAAATTGGGCAGTTTCAAAGCTATATTGTAGCTTTTCTGTTTCAATAATTACATTCATTGAACTTATGACTGCTGGTTCTATTTACAATCTCAGTATGTTCAGCAGATGAGATTTGTGTACATGTGTATACATGTACACAAATCTCATCTGTTGCCTACCTGGACATCAAGGCAGACCCAGAGTATGCAAGACCACATTCTTTTCATGTATTCTTTGAATGTTTGGCTGGAACTTGAAGAGTTTCATACCTGGGGGTGGGTAAAGAGTATATGTGTGCGGGTTTTGTTGTGTGCTAATGTTAGTACGTGACAGCCCACATTTTTTCTTTAAACAATGTAAGGGAAGTGCATTTTATTGAATTATGGTGATTTAAGTTTTTACAAGTATTAGGCAAAAAACAGTTTCTGAATTTCTCATTGCACAAGTCTTTGTATGTATATCAAGAAGTAAGTTACACTGAGTTCAGCTGGGTTTAGTCCCAAGTAAGTGATTACAACCCCAGGGTCAAACTGTATGAGCAGGTGTGCACCATGCAGCAGAACCTAACTTCCAATCTTTCTTTAAACAGCCATTCAAGGTGATGAGCTTGGTTGGGATTTGCTCCTGCTGCTTATGTGGCTTCTGGAGCACTGTTGCTTCAGTGGGACAACTTTCAGGGACAACTTTCATTACATGAGGGGAGTTGCAGTTGTTGTCGTTCTCCCCCTCCCCCCCCCCCCACACCTTGGTTCTGACTAGGAGTGATGTCTTATGCAGCTGTACTTATGCAGAGTACTTATGGTTGGACTTTTATGTGCTTGTGTAGTTTGGCCCAAGTTTTGTGTTCATTCAGGTCTAACAGTTAAGGTATTTGTGTGCTTTATTGATTTTTTTTCCTAATCAAATGTTTCAAGTCAAATGCTTTCATCTGTTGGGGAAAAAGTTGAAGGGTTTGTGCGAAGTATGTGTTTGTTTTGTTTTCTAAATACTAGTTAAAAACTGTACTAAATTGGATCTCTGAACAAAACATTTTCTGTTGCTTTAACTGTGAAAATTTTAAAGGCAGAACTTCTACTTCACATAAGAGAAGATTAGATTGTAAAAATGGTATCCCAGGACATGGCTTGCCTGTCTTTTGATGCTTTGATCTCTAATTGTGTTTTCCTTTCCTTTTCTGATTTGGTATCAGCTTTCAAGGCTTGCTGTGTTCTGAAAACTGGGGAGGTTTTGAAAACAACTGCAAGGAAAATACATATTTTCTAACTTCGGCTCTATGATTCTTTGTCTCTCTCTCTCTCTCTCTTCTAGTTTTATACCCTCTGCTGTGCCCAGCTTCATTCAGGACTATCCTATCTAGTTGTCTTCATTCATACTATGCCTGTGAGGAGCAAAAAGGTTAGAGACAGCTAAGCTACACCATGTCTTTTTGGCACAAGAACAGAAATGGTAGAGTCTCTTTCTGTCTTTCTGTTGACACCTAGTATTACAGCCATGACAGCTACCACTGTTTGATGTCACAGAAATGTGTAGCAGCCTGTTGTGCATGACTTCCATGTCGATTAAGATATTTCTGTAGTGTCTTGACAATATTGGACAAAATTCTATTTTTACGAATTATGCAATAAAATTCATAATTCTGCATTTTTGCTTTGTTTAAGTGTGTATTCTTAGCTACTAATATCAGTTGCCAGGCCAGATGTTTCAGCTCGGGTTGAAAATTGATTCCTCATTTTGCCTGTACTGTATTAAAAATAACAGTGGTAGTACAGTCATTAATGCAGAAGTTGAAATTCTTTTTCTTTTTGTTTGTCTGCATAGATGGTATAAGCTCCACTCCAAACCAGGGAAGAAGCCAAAAGAGAGAGGCGAGATTGAAGTGGATATCCAATTCATGAGGAGCAATATAACAGCTAGCATGCTTGATCTCTCAATGAAGGACAAGTCCCGGAATCCTCTGGGCAAGCTGAAAAACAAACTGAAGGGTAAAAGGGGCAGCGCTGTGTCAGACACGGTTTCGGCCATTATTCCTAGTATAAGTCACTCCCCAGCGGACAGCGATGAAGAGCCGACTGAGAAAGAGAAAAAGAAGTCCAAGTTCAAGACATTATTTTCCAAACCTGGTCTGCATAAGAGCAACATCTCCCAATCCATGTCTGTGCTTCCTACTCTTCAGCCAGTTACAGAGAAAGTTAGACTTAGACCTAGTGACTTTTCATCACAGTGGGGGGATGATGATGATGACGACGACGACACTTTAACTCCAGTCTCAGAGAGTAAGTATCTCTCTTGATAAGAGGAACAATCAGTCGTCAAAGGACTGATTTTCAATCTTTCATGGAATATATTTTAGCAAAAACTACATCTCCTTGTGATTTCTTTTTTAATTGTGGCTAAAATTAGCATTTTTATAACTTCAGAGACCCTTGAATTGTATCTTAAATTTGGTCATGACTAAGACCCATTTGAAATTAATGGGACTTCAATTAATCATGACTTTCTTGTCTTTGTGAATTCAGTGGTACTCAGTCATGACTAATTTTCTTAGCCATTCCTTGGTAACTTTCAAATCAGTTGCTTTTGGACAAAGCAGGCCTCCGTCAGTCTTGAAAGACTATGGTATCGTGCTTGGCGCTGCATATGCTGCATGCGAAGCACGAAAGCCTGGGTTAGATTGTTATTGAGGATAGGCTGTTACCCAAGCAAATCCTCCCTCTCCACGCCACTGAATTAGTCCAATGGAAAGGCAGAGCCAATACAATTGGATCCAGCTGCGTCGCAGAGCTGGGCTAAGGACAGGCGCTCACCCTGTCTTGTGGGGCCAACCCGGGTCTTGAACCCTGGCCTGCTGGTTAACAGGCACAGTGTCTTGTTGCAAAATGATATGAAGATATGAGAGTGTCTTCCGAAGTGGGCATTTACAGTAGTTCCCAACCTTAGTGTATTAAGAGTTGATGTTTCACACTTTTAATGTTTTTATTTTATTTTATTTCCTTCAGAGCCTTCTGCAAACAGAGCTGACAGTAACTCGCTTTTTCCATCTTCGAGCACATCACATAAGAGAACGGGCAGTTCAGATTCCAAGCAGTTGGGCCAAATTGCCTCCAGCAGCAAGAAGGATACACTTTCTTTATTTGGTGGCCTGAAGCCAAAAAATGACCCGGCTTCCCGATCCAATGTGTGTATCAATGGCAGCCACATTTATGTGGAACACAGTGATGTGCTTCCAAAAGATGGCACTCCATCATCTCCCTCCCCTCTGACATCTCGGCAAAAACGGCTCTTTTTGTCCCAAGAGAACTTGTCTTCCGAAACCTCTAAAGAACCCAGAGAACTCCCCACAGGCAAAGGGTCTCCTGAGTCTTCCTCTCTGGAATCCTTTAAAGCCATGACTTTGCCTTCCTATAAACTGCTGAGTGGGGATTTTCTAGAAAGCAGCACTCCAATGAATTTGGACATCTTAAAAGAAACAAAAGAAAACAAAAAGCAAGAGAATAAGAAGTCAGGTTTATTGTCCCTTGTTACAGGGAAAAAGGAAGCCAAAGCCAGTGAGGAGACAGAGAGTGGTGCTGACACTCCACCGAAGTTGAAAGAAGCAAAACGTGAGGAGAAAGAATCAGCGAGGAAGGAAACAAACCCCTTTGAGATTCCTGGGGAAGGCAAAAGAAATCGTGGCCCAGATCATGCCACAGATACCCCCATTGAAAAGGTCTCCACCAACCGCTTTGATGACATTATTGCAGAAGAGAAATCAGGAAAAAGCACCGCTCCTGTGAAGCCATCTCAGACCAAGCCTATCAAACCCAGGTTAGTTTGAGGGATTAATTTCTGACTTGATCATAAATGAAGATTGGAAGTTGATAAGGTTGAGATTCTTTCTGCAATAGCCCATTTTCCCTACCAGGAAAATGAGAGAGAAATTTTGTCATTGACATTGAGTTATGGAAAGGTGCCACAGTGTTAATGTCAGCTGATCTTCTAGACTCCCCTGCTTTCTTGAATTGGGGTGGGGGATAAAGGTTGCGTGATGGTTCCCCGGTCACATTTTGTGACTAAGGGTAGGATGCCAAGGTGGGAAGGCAGATCAGGGGAGTGAATGGAAAGGAAGGCTCTCCACCTTTTGAATATTTATCTCATACCAGAGTGGCTTGCTGCTTTTTTGATAGCTGGGAGTTTATACAGTTCTTGAGAATAATGGTGGCCTGACTTCATATGTAAAATACAATTGATAACTAGTATAAACACAACTGCCTCTTGCTCTAATGCCTTGAAACCATTTTCCTCTATCAAATAACCAAAGTACTATGACATGAAAGTGAAAAACCTTCCTCTTAACAGTGTGTTGGGTGTGCTCTTTGTTTCCTCTTGATTTCTGCAGAATGGCTAAATTTAACACTACTAAGAATGACTTTCCTGTGGCTTTATGGACAGTTGTTTGGAGGGCATATTGCTTTTGTATGGATGCCTGGTATAGCAGACACTCTGCTGCATGTTCTTATCTTTAACCCTTCAATTTACCTAACTTTATGTATTCAAGAAATGTGGGCACTAATGCACTGACTTGCATGAATGGAGTGAAAAAATGCCTTTCACTGGAGACTGTCTGTCCTAAACATGCAAAACAATTTGTTTTATAGACTTGCTACTATGCTTCATAAAAAATTGTTGTAGTGTTGACCCCAAAGGCTGAGTTTAGTTGATTGTGAAACACTAACTTGCAATCCAAAGTGTACTTACTAGGGCATTGTTTCTCAACCAGTGGTATGTATACCACTGGTGGTACTTGAGGTGATGCCTGGTGGACCACCAGACTCCCACCATGCTGGGAGCCAGACCAGCAATGCAGTGCAACAAACGGCAATAGGAGGTTTGTCTTGGTGGTCAGAGCTCCAGGGTGGGCTGTTTTTTTAAACCCTTCTGTCCATCCTGAGCCTCTTACCAGTGTTTGTTGCATCTGGCCTCCCAGTCCAGAAGTAGCTGGTGATGGCATTAACACCAGTTACTTTCTGTGACACTTCATTTGGTGGACCATACAAAGTGGTACAGTGGAGTAGAAGTTTGACAGATGTTATACTAGGGAGTATCATGGAACGTAGTGAAACTTCTGAGTAAATGATTTACTGCATTAACATGCAGTAGGTTTCTGAGACCGATCTTCAAATGTTACTGCTTGTCTGTGGTTGCACCTGCAACTGACATGCAGGTCTTATTTTGTCCCTTCTTACAGAGTGGGCGTGTCTTCAGAGGATGAAACCAAAGCCGCTTTTACTATTCCTGAGCCTTCATGTGCTTCTCCTTTCTTTCCTTCCCGCCTCTCTAGTAACGACAATAACCCCTTTACTTC
This sequence comes from Cryptoblepharus egeriae, assembly GCA_030015325.1. Lineage (NCBI taxonomy): Eukaryota > Metazoa > Chordata > Lepidosauria > Squamata > Scincidae > Cryptoblepharus > Cryptoblepharus egeriae. The sequence goes on along the minus strand of JAREYC010000011.1, from coordinate 17,957,787 downwards.
TAACCTTGGACAAGAAGTTAAAACTCAGGGCTCTGATAGCTTTGGTGGGCCTTCCTTAAACCTTTCCTCACCACTTGAAAATAATCCTTTCTTAGTGAAATGGGAACAGAAATCCAAAGTACAAGATTCTGAATTCTCTACAGCTACCCCTTTCTCTCTTTCTTCTCCTGAAAATAATCCCTTTTCTCCTCACTGGAAACAAGAATCTCCAACAGAGGATTCTGGAAGCTCTACTAAATCATTTTTATATCTTCCCCATCCTCCTACACCTCCTGTTCTCAAGTCACACCCTCTTTCTTCTCAGCTTCCCAATGTTGACAATCCTTTTGAATCTAAACATGGGGAGGAATCTGAACATATTAACAATCCTCCCACACCTCTCGCCTCTCCTCCTGCTTCTTTTAGTCAAGAGCATGACTCTTCTGCAGGGAATATTATAGATTCCAAGAAATGTCCTGCAATACCTTTAGAGGAGCCACAAAATGAAGGCTTAACTAATAAAGATCCTATATTCAGTCTTTCTGGCAGTCACCCTGAACACTTCATTCTGAAGACACAGCATGAGGATCAAGACTTCAGCATGGTTGCCCCATTAAAAGAAAACAATGGAAGCACGAAGAAGAAGTCGGTGACTTTTGCTGTTGTTGAGAGAGAAGATTATCCAGTGAGTAGCGGCGATGAGATGTCAGATGAAGATTCTGTTGAGAGATGGCAGGATGAAAATGAGGATGCAGAAAATTCCACTGAAAGGAATAGAGGACTTGAACTAGAAGTGGAGCATTGCTCAGTGCCAACATCATATGATGGAGGACTAAGTTCTGATACTAACATTGAGGGCCCTTTAGAAAAACAGACTGAAATCAACTCACCAGTTAAAATAGACCCACCACTTCCAACCCCAAGAGTCTTCACGTTGTCACAGAAGGAAAACAACTTGGGGACTGAATCGAGTGGAAGTTCTTTCCCTGTTCCACCAAAGCCGGCACCAAGAAGTGCTTTGAAGCAAGACAAATGTGTATTACTTCCTGAGACTGACATACCAGAAACAGATGCAAGTACTTCTGCCCCCAAGTCAGATTTGTTGGTAGAAAATCCTTCAGAAACACCAACCACAAATTGTTCATTGACAACTACAGAATTGTCCAAACTACATCCTGGGCAAAAAGGTGGTGCTATTGAATCTTCTGAAAGCGTTAATAGCGATCACCCAAGCAGTGAAAGCACATGGTCAGCTGGTTTAATTACTGGAGAACTGAATCTGAAACCTGCTGCCCTTCCAGTTATCCCAGAAGTTGGATCAGACGATGAGCAGCTCAGTGAGAGTCAAAAAGATGCTGAAAAGACGGGTGTTCGTGAAGATTTGTCAAGGACCGAGGATCGTTCTTCAGAGTTATGGTCTTTGGTTGAGGGGAGAGAACCAGCACCAAAAAAAGCCACAGGCAAACAGACTTATTCACTTCTTGCAAGAATGCCTGATATTAATGATGATGCTTTGGAAGCCAACAAGGCCTTGATTAAAACTTTAGCAGCAGGACTTCAGAATATCAGTTGTAGCATAGGAGGATCAGAACCAAAGGGTGACATTAAGGAAAGTGAATGCTCTGAGCCCTCTGATAGACCTGTTTCTCTTTCTTCTCTGTTCAGTTCTGCTCAGCCTCACCTTACTAGTTCTTTCCATTCTGAACCTCTTGGCTCTGATAGAGCAGAATCTCCGAAAAAAACTGCAGTCGAGGGTTTGGATGCCAAATTCGAAATCTCTGGCAAGAAGAAGCTTCTTCAGGCGTGGGTTTCACCCTCTGAGATACAACCCAGTCAGGCTCTGGAGAGTGGTGGAACTCAGCCTGCTAAGCTCAGGTGAGAGGACTTGTGGGGGAAACAACAGTCTTAAGTACTGCACTTTGACGTTTTTCCTCCTTCTGCATTTGGAAATGAAGGAGTTTTAAGTTCTTTTGTTAATTGAAAACTTATATTCTCTCACCTATTTATGTAGTAACTTCTTGCCCAGTTATCAACTGAGATAAAGTCTGAGCAAAATTCTGTTTTTAAGGCAGTGTGTTTCAAACTTTTAGGGAAATTTACTCCCAGAATAAGTCTTTGTGGGGAAGGGGTAAGTGCAGCAAGTTGCTATGAGAGATGAAGAGAGATAAAGAGTCTTTCACTTAAGAACTAAGAACAGTCTCCACTGGATCAGGCCAAGTACCCAGCTTCCTGTATCATACAGCGGCCCACCAGATTCCTCAGTTTCCCAACAGATTCCTAACAGATTCCTCAAGTTCCAGGAGATGCAGAGAGCCCTGCGTGGCCTCCATACCAATCCCTGAGGCCTCCAATCTTGGAATGGAGCAAACAGGAAGTGCTTTGAGATTGCTCTGTTCCAAGATTTCAAAGCCTCTAGGACCAATGTGAAGGTTGTGCAAGTCTCTCCTTGCACCTTCTGGCACCTCCAACTTTCCTCCCTAGTTAAAGTAGGTGAAAGCACCCCCATTGCTTCCTCCTTACCCCTTCCCCTGCTCCTTAAAGGGACTAGGGAGCATTTACATGAACTTGGGGATTGAAACCTGCCAGGTTGAGTACCACTGTTCTCAGGCATCATCTGAAGGCACTTAATGCTGTAATCTTGCTGAGTTTAATGCAGGGTCCTGAGTCTGACCAGTGCGTGGCTGCAGCACTGTTGAGGAACATTACTGAAGGTTCTGCAAGGAAAGAAAGGCAAAAAAATCTAAATTTTATTTGGATTCATCCTTCACGGTGCAGTGATACCTACTGATATTTGGTCATAAACAGAATTCATGGTGTGGGGGAGGATTAGATTTTTTTCCCCCAGAGAAATCTCCCTTAACTTTCTATAGTGTTGAAATAACCTGGTTTGATTTCATGGTTTTGACAAGACAGGTAGTTGCAACAGCCAGGTATATGGGCAATTTAGGGATGGGGAGGTTTTTTGATTGTGAGCTTTAAAAGCCCTATAATTTCCTGTGGTGCTGAGATGTCTGAAATGGATCATGGTTGCTGGTGGAACCTTGTTTTGTGCCTCAAAGTACAATTTTGAATTTAACCTTTGCTAAAGAACTTGAAATACAGAAAACCACTAGAATATCTGGGCAGTTGTAGTTTCGGATGAAACAAATAGCCAACCACTTTTCTTCAAGTTCTGCATTGTGTGTGATTTACTAAAGGTTAACTTGATAAGTGGTACAGTACTCTTGCAGATGGTAGATGCAGACACCACAGCAAAATAATTCAACCTCAATCTAAAAGTGATTATGGAACATACCCTTGTAATAAAGATTACATTTATGGGAGGATGATTTTATGAGAATGACTTAACATTCAAGTATACAGTGTTTCAAAGCTTACAGTTGTACTTTACAAGGGGTCTTCAGTTATGCAGAAGTAAGGGGCATAAGGATTGCCTGAAATAACAGGGTTTGTCTTTCTTTCAGACTTCATCCTGTGAAGCCAATGAATGCTACAACAAACAAACAATCAACACAAACCTTTAATGTAGCTAAGATCTTGGACAACCAGAGTGAACCTAACCTAAAGGTACGAAAAACGGAACATATTTTAGAGTAAAGCCTAATATGTGTGGAATGGCTGTAACTCAGTTGTAAGGCAACTGCTTGATATCCAGCAAATCCAGGTTTAATCCCTGGTACTACCAGTCAGGGCTAGGAAAGGATTTTGGAGAGTGGCCACCATGAATCAACCATGGTCTGAATCAACACTTGGTCATACAGGATGTTCGTTTACTATAGGGGTGTGTAGAACTTCACAGTCTGAGAATTTTTCATGTTTTCCATAGCTTTTCCCTGAAAGAATTCTTGACTTCCAAAAGCAAAGTTTAGTGACTTGCTGTGTAACAAATGGATCTGATAGTCTATCATTCCCCAACCTGAATATCTCTTAACTGAGACTATTCCTGCGGTGCATTTATTCAGTACCAGGGATTTGCCACTAAGGCTACTTTGTTTCTATTTAGTAGTAGAGATTATGAGTCAGGCATACTGAAGCCCTGTCTTTGTGCCCCATAAATGTCCTTACGAAGCAGATCCAGAAATTCCTGTTCTTGTGAAACTTGTAACAAGTTTCTGCTGTTCTGATAATCTTTGTGTCCGTAGTACAGCCAAGATTTTATGACTAATCTTTGTGACTGAAAGTCTGATTGCCTTCTTTCTGAATTTTCTAAGGTCATCTATTATGGCTGCCAAAATACTTAAACTTTTTGTTCTTCTTTTCCTAAAGAAGTACAACCCTTCTGATCCTGCCTACGCTTATGCTCAGCTAACACACGATGAGTTAATCCAGTTGGTCTTGAAGCAGAAAGATGTGATTGCAAAGCGGGATCTCCAAGTGCGGGAGCTAGAAGACTATATTGATGACCTGCTGGTCAGAGTGATGGAAGAAACCCCAAACATTCTTCGGGTCCAGAACCGTGCAACAAAAAAAGCTGGGAAGATGTAAAACGGCACCTGAATCTGAAGGAAGACTTCTTTGTTTCTCTGTCTTTGGAACCAGAGAATGTGAAAATGTTGGACTCTGGAAAGACTGTTGCTTTTATGCAAACAAATGATGTGTGTTTTTCTGTCTTAAGCCAGACTTGACTCGCCTTATCTTGTAGGCTGGTTAGTAATTCTATAATACAAAATGGCTGTAGTTTAAAACAAACCAAAAAACCCCTCATACCCTTTCAATACACTGTACATGGTTTGCTGCTGCATTGGGGTTCAAGGCTTGAGAATATGGGGCTGTAAAGAAATTTAATAGCCAGTTTTTAAATCTGTGAATAATTCTAGTACTGGAACATTTTTAAAGGGTTGATGCTTAAAAGTGAGCACTTTCCCATGGCTTTTGGATGAACTTTTGGGCTATTTTAAGAGGCTTTGTGCAATATAAACAATTGTATGCTAATTACATGAGTGGGAACAATACCTGTTAAGATGCTTCATTGCATCATCACAGCGTCTTGTTTTGATTGAGGTGCTTTAAAAATGAGTACTTTTCTCCCAAACAAGTGTCTTTTAACTTACAAAGGAGCCCATCCCATTACGAATGTCTGAGAGCTCCTCTGTTGAATGAGAATTGATTGAATTGTAAGAGCCTGGTTGTGCTATTCTACTTCACTTCGTTGGGGCTTGTTCTGTACAGTTGTGCAGTGAATAGAGCTGTGATATCCATTTCACTTGGGAAGAATGAAACAAACAACTACAAAGCAATCACCAGTGAACAGACTTCCATGATGTCACCAGTGAGCAGACTTCCATCTTCCAGTAGAAGATGAAAAGGCCCCAAAATGGAAGGAATGCTAAGCAAGAAAATGATTTCTTTATTGCTAATCTACACAATACCTGGAGTGAGATGGTAACATTATGGGCTGCTCCATTTCAGGCTTCAGTATAGGGGTTGTGGTTTTGAATTTGCCTACACGCAAAACATCTAACTACATGTAGTAAAACCAGCAAATTTGTGAGAGTTTTGCACAAAACCTTCTCCAGAACGCCCACTCTCTACATGTAGTGAGGTGTGTTTTGCATAGGTAAACATTCTAAAATATGACTTACAACTGCAGAACAGGCCAGAATTCTTCCACCTACCTTTACTACCATTTTTGTAATGTGGATTATCCCTTTTCAAGTTCTGAACAGCCTCCTTCACATCTAATTGGCATGTCTATCCTCATAGTTTAAATAACCATTTTGGTTTGGTTTAACTGCTGTTCTTGCTTGGACAGTTGGTGTACATTCTCCCTTCAGGCTTAGTGACCTTTTGCAAGCTAGATAAGAAAGATGGCGCCTAAAACATGCTTTCCACTTTCAGTTAAATTGGGGAAACTTATTCTATTATGGATTTACTAACATTCATGGATGTTTTCAAACTGTGATTTCTATTTGTAGCAGAGTGCATATGGTGGGTATTAATAATGAAGGGTGAAATACAGCTTCTAAATCTCATTGATTTTAAATGGGAAAGTTAAACTTCAGTTGAAATCAAAATAACTTGAAATTTGTGCTGAAATACTGCTGGATTGTGCCCTTAAATAGTTAAAAAAAATCTTACTGAATCATTAAATTATTCTGAATCTAATAGGGCAATAGATCTCAAACTGGTGGGCCTTGGAAACTGTCTTGGAAGGCATGAATCTGCATACATGCAAAACATCCAACTGCACATAATACACAATAGGTAATTGTTCATCTTTGCCGCTTCTCATTTTTTGCCTTGCACAAGGCAGAATTGATTTTCTCATATGAATTTAATTGGCTGTTAAAAATGTTATTTTCTTTTAAAAAATCCTCATTAGATGTTTTAGGTGAAATTCATTGCTATGATATACAAAATTGAGATTTAATTGGGTATTGATTGAAGAGTGGAATGAGGAAGAGGCAATAAGCTTTTTAAAGAAACATTCAGTTATCTGCACACTCTCAGCTTCTAGCCCACTCGGAAATGACACAAAACAGTAATCCAAGAATTGTGCGAACACCACTCAAGTGATGTCCTCAAGTGACTCAAAGGCACTGATGGCTAAATCTGTTTTGTCCATCTTTTCTGTTGTCTAAATCTTTTCTGTTGTAGCTTTTTTCTTTGTTTTTTCACATGCACTTTAAAAGGGCGAGGCTGGCACTGATTGCTTTTCAGCCCTCCCTTTGCATTCTGTTTACTTTCACGACACTGAAATGTAAACTTTGTCAGCTGAAATCAAAGAGCTTAACTAACTAAATGCTGCATATTTGTTGAGTAATCGTGACCAAAGAACAACAGTAGCTGAAAAGCCTACTCTATTCATCCATCCAACAGAATTGCAGTTCATATGACTTGCAGTCCTCTTGTGATGATCATCAAACAATCTGTTTTGCGGAATTGGTACAAAATAAGGATGTTATGTTCCTTGTTCTTTTACCATGAAAGGGGTTTGTTGCTCCTTGAATTGACCTGTACATTTTTTTGCATATAGCTAAATTTCTCAGTGAAATCCATGGACTGAGGGTCTCCTGCCTCAGTTATATGGTAAAGAACAATTTTGGGGGTTTTTTTGGCTAGGAAGGGAGCTGTTTGGCTATTCCTCCTGGCTCCATGATAACTGGAAAGGTCAGCTCAAAGGCACATTTTGTTGTAAAGCTGAGATTAAAGATTTGGGCATTTTCTTTTAAATGCTCCCACAACATATTTAAATGATCAGAAAATTTCCCCTCTTAAATGGTTCAGTGATGCCCTATATTTGGTTATCTTGGAGTTATATCAAATATTACATGCCTAATATTTCTGATTTTATGAAAATCGTTGTACTGGAAACTTATGTCTAGTGGTCATACTCCCAAAGCTCTCTATGAATGGATGTGTCTCCCAGCAAGCAGAACTTTTATGCTGTTGAGTGGTGTTACTGTTCTTATAGAAATAGTACTGTAGAAATTAACAGGTTGTGGCATTTTAAAATTGACAAAGATGTTTTGAGGACTTTTTGTCATGCTGTATCTTGTGAAATGGGAAAAGTAATAGCTACTGGACCCTAATAAGCTGGCGGCAGCGTTGTAAAAAACCTGATCAATTGTTTACTTGATGAAATTTTCAGCAATAGGAGATAATAGTGCCTTGCAGTGTGTGCCTTCTGATTGGTACCTATAATTCTTCCAGCTCTGAATGCAATCTGGAGAACGCTTTTTTCTTAAAGGGATACATAGAGTGATAAAGCTCACATCCCAGTATACAATCATTTTACTCAGTGCTTAACGTTGAAGGATCTGAATGAGTATTTATATTTTCTGCCTTGCTACACTCAGTGCATACGTCACTGGTTTTTATACAAAGGCCATCAGCTTCATGAAACGTTAAAATAAAGTTATTTAAACGTATGTGGACTCGTGTTTATCTTGTACTGCATATTTTTGTTGCTTGATGGAAACATTCAGTATCCAATAAATAATGGTGACTTTATTGACTTTATGGGTCAGCTCTCTCATCTCCTGGGAGAGAACCAAACTCCCAAGCTTGTAAAATAGGACAAGCAGGTAAGGGGAAAACAGCTTGGTGGCATACACACGTCTAGCTCCAGTCTGTCTGTCTTGGCGTTCATGAGCAGCAGCGACAACACCAAGCCCAACCCTACAGTGACTCAGCTCAGTGTTGATGACAAAGCATCTCATAAGAGAAATTTGACACATAGAATCATAGACCTGTACATTTTTGGAAGGGACCTAGTAGGTCATCTAGTCCAACCCCCTGCCTGCAGCAGGAAATCCCCCTAGAGCATCCCCGACAGGTGCTCGTCAAGCCTCTGCTTAAAGATCCCCAGTGAGGGAGAGTCCACCACCTCCCTTGGCAATCTGTTCCACTGCCGAACCGCCCTCACCATCAGGAATTTTTTCCGGATATCCAACTGGAATCTCCTCTCTTGCAGTTTGTACCCATTGGTTCTAGTTCTGCTTTCAGAAGCAGCTATGAACAAATGAGCCCCTTCCTCCCTATGACAGACCTTCAGATATCTGAAGAGGGCAATCAGGTCTCCTCTCAGCCTCCTCTTCTCCAGGCTGAATATCCCAAGTTCCCCCAACCTTTCCTCATAGGGCTTCCCTTCCATCCCACTGATCATTCTTGTCGCTCTCCTCTGGACTTGCTCCAGTTTGGCTGCATCTTTCTTAAAGTGAGGTGCCCAGAACTGAACACAGTACTCAAGGTGAGGTCTGACCAATGCTGAATAAAGAGGAACTAGAACTTTTCGTGACTTGGAAGCTACAGTCCTCTTAATGCAGCCTAAAATGGCATTTGCTTTCTTTGCAGACACATCACACTGCTGACTCATGTTCAGCTTGTGATCCACAGCTACTCCAAGATCCCGCTCACATGTTGTGCTGCCAAGCCAAGTATCCCCCATTTTATACCTATGTTTTTGGTTTTTATTGCCTAAGTGCAGAACCTTGCACTTCTCCCTATTGAAATTCATTCTATTTGTTACAGCCCAGGATTCCAGTTTATCCAGATCCTCCTGGAGGTTTCTCCTGTCTTCTGATGTGTTTGCTACTCCTCCCAGCTTGGTGTCATCTGCAAATTTGATCAGGCTCCCCCGTATCCCTTCCTCCAAGTCATTGATGAAAATTTTAAAGAGGACTGGGCCCAAAACAGAGCCCTGGGGTACCCCACTTGAAACCGATCTCCAGGTTGATGCAGATCCATTTACTAAAACCCTTTTGAGTGTGGCCATCGAGCCAGTTGCAGATCCACCTAACAATTGCCTCATCTAGCTCATATTTTTCCAACTTCCCAATTAAAATGTCATGTGGGACCTTGTCAAATGCTTTGCTGAAGTCAAGATAAATGACATCCACAGCATTGCCATGTCCAGTAAGCTCACAACCCAATCAAAAAGGAGATCAGATTTGTCTGGCAAGATTTATTCTTGGTAAATCCATGCTGGGTTGTTTTGATCACCGAGTACTTGTCTAGATGTGCACAAATTGTGTGTTTTATGATTTGTTCTAATATCTTCCCCGGGATTGAAGTCAAACTGACTGGTCTATAATTTCCTGGGTCTTCTTTTTTCTCCTTCTTAAAGATTGGGACTACATTCACCCTCTTCCAGTCCAGTGGCACTTCTCCACTCTTCAAGGATTTCTCAAAGATGATTGACAGATCATGATTGACATAATGATTGACATAATGATTGACATAACCTCCACCCTTGTCCAGTGGTGCTTGGATTGCTTTTTATAGCTTCTCAAGTGACCTGAAACTTTGGAGCAATATAAAAGTGTTGAAGCAGGTGATCTGCCCAACTGCGTATTAAAGTACTATATAATAATTAAGATGACTGATATGCAATTAGCAGTTAAAACAAAATAATTCTGTAGTTTGAGAATTTAATGTGAAAACTTCGCCTAAGACTATGTTGACAATCCAGAGCTAGAATGACTAATGGTCCATTTTAGTACAAGGTAGCTTCTTATGACCTGATAAATAAGAGAATTCACCCAGATTACTAGCTTTTGTATAATTATGATCCTGCAAGTCACATTCTGAGCAAGGAGTGAAGCAATATGTGAGCTCTTCATCCATACACAGGAAATCCTGCTCCTCCCACATCTTGCTTCTCAGTTGAATACATTAGATATTTATCAGACTCTCCAACGTTTTCAGCTATCAGGGGTCTTCAAGCCCCAGCCCTAGAGCCAGAGGCAGCCCTCAGCAAGTCTCCACCTGGCTCTCATTCAAACCTTGTAATTCTCCAAAGGTGAGGGAGCTCTACTGTCCACACCTCAGGATGGTATTTTGAGGGCTGGAGAGGCTGCACACACACCCTCTCTCTCAGTATGAAAGTCCTTATGAACTGGTTTGAAAATCATCCTCTGTTGGAAAAAGTTTGTGAACTGATTTGAATTCATGTGCTCATTCACACGTTCTGTCACCATTTATGTACATTTATTCAAATTTGTAATAAAAATCAATTATTTTTTTCTTCCAGCCTCCAATACTATCAGATATAAAACGTTGCCCTCCTGCCAAAAAGTGTAGTGAATCCTGAAGTAGAGGGCATCATCAAATGCCTAGTGTGCTATTGAGAAAAATATTGGGAAAATATAAAATTTAAATAAATAAAATAGAGATGGAATGTAGATGAATAAATGCACTTAAAAATTCCCAGGATTTCTCCAACCACCATCACACCACAGATATAAAGCATATAAATGGATCTCCACTCCCTCACTTCCCAAGCACTTTTAAAAGGTCTTCGGTTGGCACACAAGAAATAACTTCTGATTTTGGGGAAAACCAGAAAGTTATTTTTAGGGGTAGAAGTTTGCAGGGTATCAAAATCTGGCCACAGTATTGGACTTCTTTGGGCTTAGTATTGAGATGAGTTCTGACACTAAAGCAGTATGTTCAGGCATCTGTCAGTGCTGTCTGTCATACATTTAAAAAGCTAGTTGCTCAGTTTTATCTTTTTGTCACTGGCTCAAACAAGAGGATGTGGCTGTGCATATGAAGAGGTGGGGCTGAACAAAGAGGAGCATGTTCAGACATTGGATTGGGATTCTTGAGACATCATTCTTGGAACAAGCACCTGTTCTCCTTTCTACCAGACAAAAACCAAATACAGGCTCACTGAGGTCTTGGAAAACAAGCTTAATAACTAACAATCAGAAGTTAATTGCTGCTGTGTGTTCAACAACCATGGAACTGACCAATGGAGTCAACGGGCAAGGGTTGTTCTCCCTGCGTATCTTCATTGCTCCCCTAATTCCCCAGCATGGAGAAGAGGATGACAACATTCTGCTCTATTTCTTCCTTTTCAAAGCAAAAAAGAAGCAAAGTCTGACACATAACCAGTTTTTTGGGGAGAGCACGTTGTGGCATGCTGTATCAGATACTGGGAGGTTAGGGACCAAGGGAAGTATGCCCTGCCATCCTGTATGCTTGTCATATTGGGATCCCCTTTAGTGTCAGTCTCCTTCAGACTTTCTTGATACTTCAGGGTTCTACAGATGCAACATAGATTAAATTTACAAATCAAACCAATGCATGTCTACTCAAAAGTTGACCTCAGTGAAATTAATGTGACCTAGGCGGCAATCCTAAACATACTTTCCATTGAACACAATGGGGATTACTTCTGAGTAGATATGGTTAGGATTGCAGTCTTACTCCTAGATGAGTGTGTATAGGCATCTCCTACTTATTGGATGAGTTAGGGATTGGAGCAGTCAGTCAGTTTATATATATTTATAGCAATACCAAATGACAGCAACATCAGGAAAAAAGAGCATGAAAAGGTAGAAAAGTATCAGGGTTTGAAGGAGGAATTAGAAAGGATGTGGAAAGTGAAGGTGAATGTGATCCCAGTAGTGATTGGAGCACTAGGGGCTGTGACACCCAAGCTGGAAGAATGGCTCCAACAGATGCCAGTAAGGACATCAGAACACTCGATCCAGAAAAGCGCATTGCTAGGAACAGCTAAGATACTGTGCAGAACTGTCAAACTCCCAGGCCTCTGGTAGAAGACCCGAGATTGAGGATAACATACATACACCACCCATGGAGGGTGAGAAAACAATTTTATATATATATATATATATATATATATATATATATATATATATATATATATATATATATATATATATATATATATATACATACACACACACACACACACACACACATATAGATTAAATTTGTAAATGTTGCTTCCAGTGCTTTTTTGATCCAACAAATTGCAAATGCCCCTTTTATCTTGCAAATTCCTGCTGCCATGCAAAGATTTCTGCAAATGGCTTATCATTAATTCCTTCAGAAATGGGATATCATCTACAACACGAGGGAGGGCAATTTTGGTCTTTAGAACTGCTGAGAAAGGTTGAAAGAACAGAACATGTGTTGAATGAATTGTGGGTTTAACTGAATGTGTTGATCAAGTGAATCATCAGAAAATGAGCCATCGGAAAACCTGTACAGGACTGCAGTTTTACAGGTTTTGCTGACAATGATGCCATCTGCTGTTGGCTTTTTACAGTTTTATTCCAGGTTGTCCTGAAAGGCCTAAGTTTTTCCAGACTGAAGTGGGGAATATGTAATCCAGTGTTTCTCAGACAGAGGACTCACCTCATAAGCCAGTTTAAGGTTTGATAATGTGTGAGTACTAGAAGTTAACTAACTGCTACATTTTGTTGCAATTTATAATTATTTCTGCATCCTTTTCATTTGTTTGTAAGGTCAGCACTGCTGCACAGCTCTCTATGGCAGAAAAGAAAAAAGTGTAATGAAGGAGTGAATGCTGCTCATGTATATTTGATGGGCTTTGCCTTCCATGCAGAAGAGTCTGATATTTGTCATTATTATTTTTATTGCTCTACTGTCTGACATTCTGCATATGTGTTAGACACTCAGTGTGGCTGACACTTGGCCAAATATACACAACCAGAATCGTAGCCCTGTGTTTTTGGAATTCTACTGGTGAACTTGACAAGTAGCGTCCACCTGTGCTGCACTCCATTCAGACCAGAGCTGCTGCCGCTACCTTTTATATACCTTTGATTTGCATAATGAAAGAATGTGTTGGCTTTCCTCATCGTGGAGCTAACATGAGATTTCCTGTTAACCAGCTCCAAAGTTCCAATGGCAGATGGAAATCGGGCCTGGAGACCATGTGGGAACACTCAAGGCTAACAGAGAGCCAAGCCAAACAACCTGCCGTCATCAGATTGAGTGGGAAGAGTTATGACAACGTTTCCAGTGCAAGAACTGAGTTCTCTGTGATGTGTTGTTGAGAAGCCTTTAGACCAGGGGTGTCCAACCTTTTAGCTTCTCTGGGCTGGACTGGAAGAAGACAAGTTGGTTTGGGCCACACATAAGCATTAACAGTAAAAATCATTCAAAAAACCATAGAAAACAGGGTCTCTCAAAAGTCTGGATTTTCCACTGGAAATCTGGACATTTTAAAATTTTTTAGGACCCTCTCCTCCTTTTTGGGTGCTAGCATGGTCAAGCTTTACTATGGAGTAAGCTCCATTGACTTAATGGGCTTACTCCTGAGTAAAAAATGGCTTTGCACAGCACAAGTTACTTCAACATATGCGATTCAGACATGTAAGATGCCTTCAAAGCAATTTGCACAACACACTCACCTGGAGGCTGCAAAGGCGGCCCCTGCTAACTGGGCAAGAGACACTCTTTCAAGTGGGTGTTCCTCTTTTATTTAGCAGGGCGAGAGTAACTGGCCCTACACACTCCAGCAATGTCTTCTCTAGTGGCTTCTGCTGGTGTTCTTTTTGCATTTTAGATTGTGAGCCCTTTTGGGACAGGCACCCATCAGCTATTAACTAGCTATTTTTTTCATTTTCTTGTAAACCGCTTTGTGAACTTTTCAGTTGAAAAGCGGTATATAAATACTGTAGACAGACAGACAGTGCAGAGCTCGTTCCTTATTTGCCCCAGCCAGAACAAGCATTTCCCCGTGCCTGTGATACATTCATCATATGATTTAGGGATGCAGCAAAGAGGAACATTTACCTTTTCCCAAAATGGCTGCATGGAGCAGCCCTACTACCTGAAGGAAGCACAGAGCCCAGTGAGGTGGAGCTACCAGAGTGTGCAGAATCAGGCCCAGACCAAGGATATCTCCCAATCCCACCTCGATGCCCCCTCCCTAAGAGCCCCATCTGCCCCTCCTCCGCCACAGGATGCGCACATCCCCCCCAAACCTCCCACCTGCTCCTCTCCCAATACCCCTCACCTACCACAGGATGCTCCCCTCCGCCTAAAAACTTCACACCTACTCCTCTAGCAAAATATGTTTCACCTGTCAATCCTCCGCCACATCAAAGGATACACCCCTCCCCCAAAACGCCACACCTGTCACGTCACAGGATGAGCCCCTTGTCAGGAATTGCAAGGCAAATGCAATAGGAACTTTTGTACCATGAACCTTATACGGTGCTTGTTGCAGCGATTGGCTGAGGGAGGTCAGGTGATGGAGGCAAATGTGGCAACCTTGCCCAGGACTTCCAGGTCTCCTGCAGTCCGCCCAGGCTCTGCAGATGCTTCAGTCGGTTTATGTAAGGACTGTTATAAGCTGAAATGGCCTATTAGGCCTTGTGTAATATGGAAGCCTGAAATGCCCTGGACATTCCACAGACGTGTAAAGAGTGACAAGTTAAGACTGTTTATTTGATCAAATACAGAACCAGTTTGTCTGAACTGCTTTGTTCTTTGGTAGTTTTTATTTAACTGCTGCACGTGAAAGAAGACACCAAGGGGACTGTCAGGTACAAAGACTCAACACCCCACCCCAAGCACACCTCACCTGCCCCATCACAGGATGAGCCCCTCCCCCCAAGCACACCTCACCTGCCCCATCACAGGATTTGAGCCCCTCCCCCCAGCACGCCTCACCTGCCCCATTACAGGATTTGAGCCCCTCCCCCAAACACGCCTCACCTGCCCCATCACAGGATTTGAGCCCCTCCCCCCAGCACACCTCACCTGCCCCATCACAGGATTTGAGCCCCTCCCCCAAACACGCCTCACCTGCCCCATCACAGGATTTGAGCCCCTCCCCCCAGCACGCCTCACCTGCCCCATCACAGGATTTGAGCCCCTCCCCCCAGCACGCCTCACCTGCCCCATCACAGGATTTGAGCCCCTCCCCCAAACACGCCTCACCTGCCCCATCACAGGATTTGAGCCCCTCCCCCAAACATGCCTCACCTGCCCCTTCCTTGCCTCAGGCTGTTGTCTGCCTCAGGCTGCGTTCCATCAAACATACGAGGTGGGGGAGGGGGGAGGGGGGGATGGGCCACACTGAGGAGCGAGGGGGGCAGCAGGGGCCAGGCCTCCCCTCAGCGAGCGCCCCTTTCCTCTCCCGCCTGCTCCCCCTTCAGGACGTGCCTGTCGCTGCTCCCTCCGGGGGCCTTAGGAGTGTCCAGGGGGGCCTGTGTCCTGCAGGCTGCGCGGGGTCACCGGGTTCTCTGTCTCCTCCCCCGCCCGGCACCAGCAGTGGTTCTGCGTGTCTGGCCCGGGAGCTGGAGAAGAGCAGGAGTCCCGCAGGAGCGCTAGTTCCCGAGCCCTCGCAGAGTCAGAGCCAGAGGCAGGCATGCAGGTCTCCGCAGGTCTTCTCCAGGCGGAACAACCGCCCTCAGTCGGGTGGGGGACTTTTTTGCTTCCCGACGCGCGTCGCTGAAATGGCCGACTTCCTGCGATGCCCTCTGGGAATTGTAGTTCATTTCGTCTTTTCAGCTGTTCCTCGGTGGCGCAGTGAACTACACGCCCCAGAATTCTGTGCGCTCCTACCTTTCGGCTGGGCGGGGCCAAAGCCGATGATACGCACTGGGCACCTCCCCTTCGCGCCGCAGCCAATCCTCAATCTGGCTCAGCTCATGTGGGCGGGGCTAGACGTCTGATGGACCAGAATCACCAGTTCGGAACCTTTCTTTCGTGAGTCGTGTTTCCGCACGGACCGTTGTCCGGGGCGCACCGAGACACCCATTTTCGCTTCGTCGTCATGGTGATTGCCTTCACTGCCTGTCCGACGTTGAAAAGGGTCCCCCATGCACCCACTTCCGGTCTCTCCCGGAGCATCGTGAGTAGGGCGCCGGGCGGGGGAGCGGCTGCCCTCCTTCGGCGGGGACAGCTGAGGGGCTCAGCCGGCAGCGTCTTCTCTGGGTCGCCTAGGCCTCCATTGGAGCCTGTGGGGCCTCTTCTGCTGGGGGCGGGGGGAGGCTCCCTCAGGCCCTCCTCAGACCTTTCAGGAAGAGGCTCTGGATGGTAGTGAGTGATTAAGTGGCACAGCCTGGCACAGGTGGGATAGTCTCAGCACAGGCAGGCACTGCACAGTTAAATTACATAAGGACTGTGTGTATGTTTGCAGGTGGTACAGTCATTGCAGAGTTAAATAGCTTTGGGGTGTGTGTGTGGGAGAAAGAGAAAGGGGGGTATAGTCTGGTGCAGGTGGTATAGTCTCAGCAGCACAATCACTTCCAAGTCAAATAGGTGGTAGAAGGAGAGAGAGGAGAGGTACAGTTTGGTGTAGGTGGTACAGACTCAGCAGATGCAGTCCAAGTAATTGCAGAGTTAAATACTGTGTTTACTCGACTCTTAACACCTTTTTCAGCTGAATTTAGGCTGCAATCCTAAAGAAATCTTCCTGGGAGTAAGAACACAATAGGGCTTACTCTTGAGTAGACACAGTTCGGATTGTGCTCTCACCCTACAATCCAGAGTAACTACCAGAGCACATAAGCGACATTTATATTGACGTAGATATGTCTCCACCTAGTGAAAACCTATGGGAAATTCATATTGCAATCCAGAGTAAATTGTTCTTACTTCGGAGCAGGCCCCGTAGTTACTCTGGATTGCGCCTTTAGTCAATCAGGGTGCACATTAGATTTGATGTTTACTTAGATTAAAGTAAATGCACTATTTTGATTATATTTTGGTTATAAGTTTAGGGTGTGCATTAGAGTCAGTGGTGCATTAGATTCTAGTAACTGCTAAGTGAGAGGAAGTGTGGGTCTGGTGTAGGTGTTACAGTCATTGCAGAGTCAAATAGTTGATAAAAGGGTTGTGTGTGCATTTGTGTGTGTGTGAGAGAGAGACAGAGAGAGAGAGGTATAGTCTGGTACAGGTAGTATGGTCTCAGCAGCCCAGTCACTGCTGAGTCAAATAGGTGATAGAATAAATGTGTGCATGCGCGTGCATGTGTGTATGATAGAGGTCTGGTGTAGGTGGTACAGACTCAGCAGATGCAGTCATAGGATGTAATCCAGAGTAACTGCGGGGAGTACTTGCTCCGGAGTTAGAACAAGTTACTCAGGATTGCAATATGAATTTCCCATAGGTTTTCACTAGGTGGTGCAGTAACTACGGGTGTATGTAATGTCTCTTACGTGCTCCCATAGTTACTCTGGATTGTGCCCATAATCATAGTCATAACAATAAGAGAGGTATTGTCTGATGTGGATAGCATAAGCAGATGCAGTCAGAATCAAATAGGTGTTTGATAATGGTTTTAATATACTACATCAGTGCTTCCCAGGTCAGTTTGTGTGACTGAGTTATAACTTTGGCTGCAAACTTAAAGACACTTTCTTGATAGTAAGACCAATTGATCCAATGGGTATACTTTTGAATAGACATGTTTAGGATCATTTTGTCAGTCTCCATACCTGCTCTGGAACAACATCAAGAAAACCTCACCTACTATTTTTTTTGTCTGATTGCTGTTGTTAAAGGCATGGGAGGGGAGCCCTCCCAGGGAATCGCCTTATTTTGGATTATTCCATTTTACCAAGGAGCTGTTGGGTAACAGGGAAAGAAATTTTTCCTCCAGTGCTCAGTTGGAAACCTTATGGCAGAGGAAAACTGTGTCTCA
The DNA here is from genome assembly GCA_030015325.1 of Cryptoblepharus egeriae. NCBI lineage: Eukaryota > Metazoa > Chordata > Lepidosauria > Squamata > Scincidae > Cryptoblepharus > Cryptoblepharus egeriae. The sequence continues at coordinate 17,939,927 of JAREYC010000011.1, read as the reverse complement.
TACTTTAGAGAGATGAGCTAGACTTTTCCCAATTTTTATAAAGATGTTATTAATTTTCAGATACAGGTAAAGGGAAAAATAGGAGCACAAAAAAGGGAGGGGATACACACAGGTACACACAATAGGTCCTCCTTTGTACAATACATATTATCTTCTCTTTAACCAGAACTTCTCACAGGGTTTAGCAATCCACAGGGTTGAGCATTTCTTCAATTTCATGCTCAACACATTCGAAAAAATCTTCAAACTTCATTAATCTACAGTAGTATACCTGAATATACCTCAGTAACCTTGTCAGTGCTTACTTCAGTGTATCCTGGATTAAATTGTTTTTAAAGCTCTCTTACCTAATCTTATCTAAAATATTCTTCATGTATATCCAGACTAGTTTAATTATCATCTCTAAATCTTTAAATCATAAGCTTATCATGGGGGCATCTTTATCCTTCCATTCAAATCACTCCCACTTCCAGGCTTTCATTTACAATAATCAATTATTTTACCTTCTCTTTATAATTTAAAGGCTCTCATTTCTTCTTATGGTTATTGAAGGTTCCTCATCCCTACTTCATTATCCTCTCCACATTTTATATCTTATTACTGTAGCTATTGGCTGTGAAAATGGAAGTAAAACTGAGAAGCACAGATACAACCAATAACAATAACAATAACAAAATGAATCTTATAATCTTCAATATCTTCTATAAATAATCTTCAATATATTCTGATGGTTCAATAAAAGTCAGTCTTATTGTGGTTGCTCCTCTTAATTGTGTAATTTCTTTGTGAACATAATCCAATATGGCCCCTTTTTTCAGAAACCAACCCCCCACCCCCCGAAGCTTCTTCATGAGGCACTTGATAATCTGAGAAATCCAAAACAGAGGGTCTTGTATCTTAAATTTGTAATCCAACACCAGTCGATCTTCCAATTTAAATTCAAGTTCTTATCCAACTTCCTAAGTCCAATTCCTGATATTTGTTTTACTTTGACAATTAAAAAGAGAGAAAAACAAAAACCCCAGTTTTCATAGTTGAAGCTGTGTTTAAAGTCATCCCATAAATCCTCATTGCGGTCTGTTGCGATAAGGCTATAGGATTTTTCCCGTTATTTATAGTTGTCCATCCCACAGCTTGCTATTAACCATCCAGATGTTATCTAATTCCCACAGTAGAACTTTGATGTAAATCAGCTTCTAATTGCCATTAAATTGATTAGAGTCCATACCTTTTCTCACTGTGTTAGGGTAGGTCAGTTGTCAACTTCTTAATTCTTCTTAGAAGTTCTGTTGTAAATCTTTTCAGTTGTACAAGAAGGGGTGGGGAAGGAATCCAGGCACGGCTGGTCACCATTCCAGCACTATGATGTGCTCACACGCTGAGCTAGGGCTGTTATCAGTGGCCGGCGTCGCCACCCCAGCCACTGACCAGGCCAACAGCAACTCCTGCCCCTTTCCCCTTCTCCTGGGGGTGGTGTCTGAGGAACCCCTCAAAATTGGAGGGGTATAATTAAAGTAGGGCCTGAGACTAAAGTTTCTAGCCATCCACCATGGCTCCAGGCTCTGCTACCCCCGGTGAACTAGACTTTTCGTAGTCATTAACTTGACTTTTGCTTTCAGACTGCTAAAATGTCAGGCCAAAGAAAATGTCCAGACTGTGGCTCCTCAGAAATTGTTGAGGATTGTCATTATGCTCAGAACCAGCTTGTGTGTGCGGATTGTGGTTTTATCCTGACTGAAGGACTTCTCACAACCACATATACTGATGAAGAGCATTTACAAGGTGAGAAAAAGCATATCAAAACACCAGGTACTTTATGTCCTGAAGCATCTTATGTGAAGATGAGAAGATTAAAATTATGCTGCAGTTGTAAGCATTTTTATTTGGAAATAAGGTTCACTGAAATTTGGGGAGCTTATTCAGTGGGGTGTTTGCCAAGGAAGAGGTCATAGGCAGCAATCCTAACCATAGGCAGCAATAGTACCCAGAAAGTACTATTCTGGGTACTATTGAACACAATGGGACATTTCTGAGTAGACATATTTAGGATTTCACTGATAGGTTATAGTACATGATTTTTCTGTATTTTATAGGATGAGCACCAGTTACAATTTGTTATTATGTTCTATTTGTTCAACTTGGGCCTAGGAATGTAATTTAGTCCTTTCTTGAGGACTCAAGATCAATAGAACTGCAATATATTAGGATTAGTATAGGAAATATACTGCAGTATATTCAAATTGAATTGGATTAAAATAGAATAGTATTAAAATTGCAGTGTAATGGGATAGGTATAATAAGAAAAATATTTCTATGATTTTTCTCTTCTGATTTTTCACCACTTCATTTGGGCCACCACTACCAAGATTAAAAAAAGGATAAAAACAGAAGTTGAGCAACTGGTTAAGGCTGCAATCCTAAACACACTTTTCTGGGAATATGAACCGTTGAACACAGTGAAGCTTATGTCTGAGTAGACATAGTTAGGATTGTGCTCAAAAGTCAATTTTTAAAATGTCTTTTGTAAAGGTAGATGCATCTCAATAGTTTGGGAACTAATGGTGTGGACTACCACTACAATTTGCCACCTTAAAGCAAAATGGGGGATGATATCCCTTCCTTGCGCGTTTCGAGTGTAGGTAGCTCTATGGCTGACAAAACTCTCAAATGCAATTAGGCTGCACCCATAGTTTGCAAACTGCAGTACAAACCTCTATAAACTTTTTGTTGAAAAGCTGTATAATAAAACATTGGACTGAGAATAACTTTGAGAGTGTTTTGCAAGACAAGCAAACATTTCTAATGAATTTCAACTTGATATAGAAGCAATGTCTTGATAAAGAAGCAAAGAATCCCAGCTGGGATACAACCGGCTTTTGTGCTCTGCCAGCTCCTACTCAGCCTCTCCTGAGAGACAGGCTTATGCATGTCTACTCTGATATAAGCCTATTACAGTCAATGGGGCTCACTCCTATGTAAGGGGGAGCAATGGAAAGGAGCCTGAGTGACCTAAAGCACAATCTTAACCATGTCTACGCAAAAGTAAGCCTCATTGTGTTCAGCGGGTCTTACTCCCAGGAAAGTGTCTTTAGGATTGCAGCCATTGTCTTGCATGTCTAGTCTAAAGTAAGCTTTATAAACAGTGGGGTTCACTTCTGTGTAAGGGGGCCTATTGCAGCCTGACAGATTAAGTGCAGGTTAATTTGTTTTAGTTTTCTTTATATTTTGTATTTTCTTTATTATTTTGTGTCAGATTATAGTATTGTAATCATTTTTATATAAATATTTTTGGATTGTGGAACAAATCGTCTGAGTTTCCATTTCTTATGGGAAAAATTGCTTTATAGACAGATGTTTTGGATTACAAGCATTCTTCTGAAACAAATTATGCTTGTAAACCAAGGTACCACTATATAAATAGTGTTGATTGATTGATTATAAGTTGCGAACATCGTGGTTTGATCTGATGTATGTTGTTTTTCCAGAGGTAAGTTATTCACGAAGTACTGGTCAGAGTGAGCAACAGAGCCGCACTCTGCTGCAAGGTGAGCATTTCACATAGTATTTTTTTAGCATAAATTAGACATAGTATTCTTACATATCACATAGTATTCTTTTAGCATAAATTAGAACTTAGTAAAAATTAGAAGCATGCTAATTAGGAGCCAAAAGCCTGATTATATTTTCATTTCCACTATATCTTTTTTGAGATGTGGTGACCAGAACTGGAAGCATTCTCATTAATGTTCCCATTCGTTTGAAAGCTGATGAAATACTTGTGTATTTATAAATGATTTTTTAAAAGCTCTGTTCTGTCTTTCCTCCCTGCCTCAGGGATCAGACGAGTTCGGGATCTCTGCAAAGTTCTCTTGCTTCCTGCTCTGTTTGAAGACACAGCCGTGTCCTATTACCAGCAGGCCCTCAGTCTTACCTGCTTCAACCAGGCCAGCTTGGAGAAGAAGGAGATCCTTGTGGGCTGCTGTGTCTTTGTTACCTGCCGGCAACACAACTGGCTTTTGACCATGGGCACTCTTGCTGTGCTTCTCTACGCAAACAAGGACCTCTTTGCCAAGACTTACTTGCGTCTCTTGAAGGAACTGAGATTGGATGTACCCTCTTTGAGCATGGTAAATCTGGTAAAAACTCACATCAACAGGTATGATATCCTTGGGCACTTCCTGAGTTCAGAGGCCTCAAGTATTTATTTTCATGTGTTCTGGGCTGAGAAATCTTATCAACAGCACTGGCTCCCTTCCCTAATCTCTGGATCTCATTGTCCTTATTTATGTTTGTCCTAGTCATGGCCTTTGAGGCTTTGTGAAATGGTCTGGGTTCAAGTTTCAATCTGTGGCTGTGGTGTGTGTGGAAGAAGCATCTTTCATATTTAAAAAAATGGAGAATTCTGATCTTGTGACCACGTTCAGAAAACTTTCCTGTAATTTATAGATACAATATTAAAGCAGATTTTAATACAAAAGGGGCTCAAGCTCAAGCAAAAAGCATTGGCCCCTGCATTGAGTTAAATCCATAGGTGCAAAACTCATGGAAAAGCAGGGTGCATAGCCTTGCCCTACCTTCATGCAGAGCAGTTTGCTTGTGTGACATTACTGCTTTTATGTTTTTCCAGCTTCACACTTTTTGAAAATTCAGCTAGTGTCCCTCCCAAATTTCTAGAGGATAAGGAGCAACTGGTGGCAAGGACTATCCAGATTGTGGAGCTTGCCAGTGAGACATGGCTTGTGACCGGCCGGCACCCCATCCCAGTTGTGACATCAGCAGCTTTCCTGGCGTGGCAATCCCTGCGTCCTGTTGGTCGCCTAACTTGCACCCTTTCCCAGTTCTGCAGGATTGCCGGCATAGACCTGCCACAGCCAGCCCATAAGAGGCTGAAGGAGCTACATGGCATCCTTCTTCAGATGAGTTCTCAGCTGCCCTGGCTGCGAGTGCTGAAAGTGGACAAGAGGTCTGTGGTGAAGCATGTGGGTGATCTGCTGAAGCACCGCCGTGTGCTCCTGCAAGCTGCCTTCCGCAGGGCGGATACTGCAGATGATAATCCAGAAAGTTCAGAACTCATTGCACATTGGGCGAGAGAAACGGAGAGCACTGCTACAGAGGAGGGGGCCCCCCATGCAGGAGAGAAGCAGGCATGTAGCAGTCAGCGGCCTCTGTTGCTCCCACCCTGCATTCTGCATCCAAAGAAGAAGCTGAGAGGCCCTGATCCGGTCCCTGAGAGTTCTGCCATCACTGGAGATGAGTCCATTTTGGACAATGAAATAGAGCAATATCTCCAGACTCCAGAAGAAAGGAAACTATCTTGCAAGGCTCAGTCCTGCCTGTGACACTGAACTTACAGGGGGATTCATGGAAATGTGCAGCCAATGACGGCACAGCCTTCTTCCATGCTATCCTAGTAACCTAAAGTCCCTGTTTCCATCCTGATTCTGTACTGTACTGTACTTATAAGCTTGTGGGTTGCCTTAAAGATGTGGGAGCCTTCCCATGTTGCCTAAGGAATGTGTGACAGCAAGTAGTTATGTGGATGGGGAATAGAAGATTTGTGTGGTTCCTTCCAGTGATGCCCCTGCCTCAGGAGGGAGCCAACAGCATAGGAGGTAACCACATCAATCTGCCTGGACAAAATGGTTTTGCTTTGGTTCTTACCAGAGTGGTGCTGGTAGGATAGACCTGGAATGGTTTCTGTGCCATTTTGGTAATGAATTGGAAAACAGGCCAGAATTGGGACATTTCTGTATTTGTGGGACTGCAGTAGCAGTTTATTAGCCTATTAGTGTCAGGTGTCTTCTTCTTCCCATATCATGTATAGAATGACTACAGCCAGGCCTGTTTTGGCAATTCGGCAAAAGACACACAATGAGAAAGATTCAGCCCATCAGACTTTTGAGCTTGTGCCCTGAATGTTTTGAATTCTCCTTGTTAAGCATTTGTGTGTTTTCATCTGTATGAAAATTTACATGCAGCTTGTCTTGGACATGTTCCTGTCTTACAGGACCTGCTGGTGTAAATCTATCCGTTGTCATGGTGTGTTGGATTCTGTTTCATCAAGTCACTCATTAGTTAACTCCCTGATTCACGGGACTGTTTAGTCTCTGTTCTCTTCACCCTCTTCACTAATGGAGCACAAACCCTCTTGATCAAAGACAACTAAGATATCTGACTTGTTTAATAGCTGTCCTATGGGTGCTTGCAGCACTAACTGCTGTTTAACTGGAATATATCTCAATTCCAGGCAGAATTAGTAAAAACCTGACTTTACAACTAACAAGATCTTCCATTGCATTGGTCATGGGAACATTGAACAAATGAGAAAGCCATCTGCCGACTTCTTAGATGTTGCAAATCTCTTTAATATATTAAACAGGAAACATCTGCTAGGATCAGTTCATTTATATAAAAGGCAATAAAAAACACAAAAAACCCCACCCTTTAAAAAATGCTTTTCTTTGGCACAGTTGTCTCTTGAAAAAGTGTTCCATTTGATATGTCATTTGCTTGTAATGTAAACAGACAAGAGAGAAAATAACTAATACAAAGCTTTTCCGATAATACTGTTTCCGTGAAGCAAGCATATATAGTTCAGCATCGCCAATATCATGTGGGTTGCAGTACTGACATATAAATGATTTAGGCTTATTAAATACGACACATATAAAATCACAAAGGAATTTTAATACAGGTGGGGAACAGAGAAGGGACATTTTTTATAAGCTAGTCTGTGGGAAGCACTTTTCAAAACTGCAGCAAGTGGGAAAGAGGAAGAGTTTTTGGAAGACCTAGGGGGAGAAAAAAAAAGAATTAAGTGCTTTATAAATCTTTGATGGCTGTAGAGCTTGGAGCTACCATAGATCATAGTGACAGCTCTGCTGGTTTGGTTTGTGGCACTGCCAGGTGTGAGGTGGAAACAAATTTTTGCCTTTCCTTGGAGGTAGCTTTGAGCAGACAAGGAAGTGTAAGTGTCTGTCCAGACAGACAGACAAAGTAGTCACCTCCCATCCATTGCATATGTGAAAGGGCTTTGTGGAATTTTTTTAAAAAAATGTTTTTGTTCCAATAAATACATTATTTTTTGATTAATGATTTTTGATTTTTTATTGAGTATTGTTAAGTGGTCAAGGAAAGACACCGCAGTTTTTCCACTGACTTTTTGCCTGCATGCAGAGTGTACATTTGTTTTTCATTTGCAGTACCCAGGGCCCATCGCTCTCTCTCTCTCTCTCAGGAATTCAAACTGCCATGCTTGGTTTTGTGTGTACATACAAGCTTTCCTCTTCCCCCACCTTCTTTGCTGTAACTGTAAGAGAACAAGGCATTCCAATTAGCGCCACTCCCCTATTGCTCATGCCATAATAAGCAAGAGTGGAGCTGTACAGAAAAGCTGAGCTTTTGATTATTGCCTTCTTCTGCAGCTCTCTCCTTAAAGCTGCTCTCTTGAATGAGCCTCCACTGCAGTTGATGAGATGGCCGGGGCAGAAGTGCCCTCGTGGGCAAGATGGAGTAAATGGGCAAATGCAGGAGAGAAGTGAAAGTTCATCTTCTGCTTCCAGACGTCTCTAACTCCACTGCTTCGTTATTGCAAATAGGAAGCTGGACTAGATTTGGCCTTCTGGCAGACCCAGAAGGGTCTGATAATGCCTCCTTCCCTTAAGCTTCAGTACAGATTTCACAGAAGAAGCAGCCTGGATTATTTGTTAGTGTCTGATGGGCTGTCAAATGACACAGGCCAACAATTTTGCTGCCTTCTGGGTCTATTTGGGGTGTTGATTCCCCCCAAAAATGGTATCAGTTTTGGCCGATCACATCTAGTTTTGAAGATATAGCACAGCCTCCTCAGTGAAAATCAAGTCAAGCAGCCTCCTCGTGGGAAGTCTACACTATTCACTGATGTAGCTATGCTGTAACTCCAAAACTAGAAATGATGCACCAAAACTGGTGCCTTGATGGAACCAGGACCATCCATTCATATAAAACAGTGACCTTTTTATCTCATGCCACACTATTTTAATGCCAGGCATTAAAATTGTGAAAGCACACCATCAGTTTTTGACCTTTGACAAGGTACACCATGCCGCTGACAGGGGGCTCATATCCCCCAAATGATAATCTCTAAAGTCCCACAGCACATCTGCAGACCATCTAAGAATGCAGTTTACCACCATATTTTAAAAGTTTTTCTGACCCTCACTTAGACAGACCTATTTTAATGTTCCTTGAGGAGAACTTTTTGGGAGTATCAAGGCTTGAACTTAATTTGTGGCTTTAAAGATGGAGTGATGCTTCCCTCCTGGACACTTTTCTAAGGATGTTTTCATCCTTTTTGGTTTTTTGTTGTATGTGTGTTTTTTTTTTTTGGGGGGGGGGACCAATTCAAAGCTTCTGAGACTTTTCTCAACAGTACAAAGACAGAACTAAAGGCCTGGTCTTCATTTCCAACAATTTTCCCCTTTTGGACTCCACAATGGGGAGGGTGCAAGAATCACCATCTAAGGACTAATAGCCTCTAATTGCCCGCTGAGTGTTTCTGATGCTATTTCATCTTCAATTGTTCCATTGTGCAATTTGATTTGAGTGCAAATTGCACAATTTGTGTAGTAGGGTTGCTTTATATTAATAACATCTTTTAAAAAACATATATATCACAACATGTACATTTTCCTCTAGCAATTTGGAAGTTTAGAAGTAAGCCGGGAGAGAAAGAAGTTTGCTTTCTAAAAAGTAAAATGTAGTCTTTGCAAACATGATGGCATTAAGGACAGGTGTGTGTCTGTCTTTCAGCACAATTCCTATCCCAGCATTCCTGAGGAGTAACTGATAGGGGATGTTGTCATTTTAACTAGTTAAGCACAAGGCACACTGCTGCACATAGCTCAGAACTGGCTATGCTGATGAGCGCAAGGGTTTCTTTTCCTGCCCTACTGGGCGATATACCTTGGAGTGAACATCCAAAATTGGTGCCCTTCTGCTCATAAGGCAGGTGTGTTACCCACAGCTAGAGATGAGGAAAACTATCCACATGAGGTTTCACACCAAAGAAGCAAGAGATACTCCTTCTTGCAGGAAAGGCACTTCTTTTTGTATGTGACACCAGCCAAGGAGAAGCAACTTCCAGCTTGGAAGTGTTCCAAGCAACACACCTTTAGCATCCGTCACTTCAGATTGCAGGCAATACTTGGTTATGATTGTGTTTCCACGATGGCTTTTTAAAAAAATCAACACTTTTGGTACTTCTTGTCTAACCCATAGGGCTAAATATTTTTTAATAAAGATTCAGCAAAACTAAATAGTTGCCTTTGGGGGAAGAGACTGTGCTACTTTACAGCCTGAAGGTTTGACTGTGCCTCTGAAGCTCCAGCACTGCTAAAGGCTGGAGACTACATTGGTGCCGTGCACATGCGCGACCACTGCAAATGCATGACCATTGCACAGGTGCAAGGTGATCACTGGCCTCTATACCAGGTGATGCAAACCCTGGTGGCCCCCCTGAGTAAGTGAAACTGCCAATATGGGACCACCAAGACAGGAGGTTCCTGTACATCATTTGAAGAAATCAAAGGGAGTGTCCAAAAGCATACATGGCAAAGTCAGTGCACTATCACTTGTGGGGAATTGTGGCCCCATTTGGATCCACTGCATAAAGATGAGCCAAAATTAGCTGCATGAATTGGCCCTGAGCTAAGTGCTAAAGGGAACAAGGTAGCTTCTGTTACTGATTGCTTCACAAAAGTGTAGGCACTTGGGCTGGAGAGCATTTTGCCTATACATATGTACACAGCAATACTAGAGAACTTTGCTTATAAACACACCACTTTCCCATGTAGGTTTCTACAACCGCATCTAGGATCAAAGCAACATGCAGGAAGGATTAAAACATAGATTGCAGTGCTCCAGGATGCTTGAGGTTAATGATTGTCTTTCGCCTTTTTATGTCGGGGCCTTTCCAACGAAAAGGAAGGTTCCTGGACAAAGCGCAGCACCGTGACTTGGGTTACCTAGAATTTCAGGGATGAAAAGTGCACTGGGTTGCCTAAGGCATGGCACCCTAATATTCCCATGCTCTATTATAGTGACAAATGAAGCACCCCCTCAACTGCAGGTAGCTGACGTCGGACTGGCAAGGAGTCTGTTGGCTCCTCAGTATTCCCCAAACCCGCACACAGTGCATTTATCTGGCAGACTCCAAGGTTGAGATGCTTGCACCAACTTTGCCCTATCTACACTGTTGTTTCGCTCTTCCAGAGACCTGTTTTCATGCCGGCTGGGGTCTCGGCACTGGTGAGGTTGATATCGTACTTGCTGCCCTTCAGGCCTCCATTCTGGTTGGCAGTGTTGAGCGGGAAAGACCTCCTCTTGGTCTCCCTTTCTGCGGAGTTGGTGTTGGCCTGGTGCTTAAGGTTGTCCCTACTGCCGCTCCTGCGCTGGGCTCGGCCAAAGTCTGTCCCCTGCTGGCTGCCACCGCCGTCGCTCACGTCAGACTGCGTCAGAGGCAGCTCAAGGCTCCGAATTGTCCCCTGGCGCTGATTGTTTAGGGGGCTGTTCCGGCTGCTTTGGTAACTCTCTGAATGGCTGTTGTGGAGGCTCCCGCTTTCACTGGTAGGGTGCTCCGAGGAAGGCCCCCGCAGCACTTTCAGACGCTGATGTTTCCCTTCCCGGTATTGCTTAGTCCTGCTTTTGTGGTGCCTGCTGCGGCTGTGCAGGTTGTTGGCATACCTGGGAGCTGGGGTGTTCTTGCTGGTTGGGGGAACCTCTGCATCCTCATAACATGGGGGTTGCAGAGGGTTGCTCTCGACCTGGCCGAGCGCCACCTGCAAATTAGTGAGCTTGCAGGGGCCTGGAGTGGAATTGGTGCTGCTGGGTGAGGATGAGGACTTGATGGACTGAGCTACTTCAGGGCTGCAGCCAATGAAAACTTGGGAGCCGTCCTCCACTCCCACACCTGGGTGCACGTAGACTTGCATGGGCAAGGCATTCCTGTACGATGGACAGCAGGAGAACCAGGAGCTCTGCACATCCCTGCGGCGTGCGCAGTGGTGAGCAAAGATGAAGAGCCCCAGTATCATGGCTGTGACTCCATAGAGGCAGCTGAAGATGACCTTCAGGAGGAACCAGGGCTGAGACACCGCCATGGCCCCAAAGCTCCAGAGAGTGATGTACAGGAAATGGGTGATCACCAAAGCCCAGAACTGCACCCCCAGGGAGTATACTCCATCGACATCCACTGCATGGGGGCTGGAGTTCAGCGTGACTGAGATGGACCCTGAGTCGGTCAAGAGGGTGCTGCTACCACCCAGCCGCGGTGGCGTCTCCAATGGCTTGGGTGTCTCTTTGGTGTTCCGGGCTTGACACTGCAAGCTGATCCCGGCACATAGGAAATAGATCCAGGTGATGAGGAAAATGAAGGCCACGGGTACATAGAAGGCCCCGATGCTTGGCCTGCAGGCCAGCCAGCAGCTGTACAAAGAGGGAGAGAAAAAAATAAGTCCAGTGAAGTATTTAGGGGTCATCAGTGATGTCACTAAAATGTGTGTCACCTCATGTGGGAGGCCAGTTGTGATGGACTTACCTGATGGACACTACCCTGCAGTGGACAGGCTGGGGAACCATTGCCCCAACTGCCGCTGATAATTTGGCTGCAAATTTAGATAGAATTTAGATATATTTCAACACATTTTGTGAAATGAAATTGTGGGTTGAGGCTCAATCCTATGCACACTTTCCTGGGAGTAAGCTCCATTTATAATGGGACTTAGTTCTGAGTAGACAGGCATAGGATTAGGCTCTAGTCTAAATGATATATTATGGTAAGTAGTAGTCGCCCCTTCTGCAGGGTGACCATAACGACATAACTACAAAAGAGGACAAGACCCCAAAATGTAGGACGCCCAAGAAATATGTAGCATAACAAAATAATAGCTAAAAACACTCTTGTATATTGCTTCCATGTGGTTAATTAAAATACTATCAGTGCAATCCTAAGCATGTCTACTCAGAAGTAAATCCCATTTGTTGAATACTCCCAGTAAAGTGTGGTTAGGATTGCAGTCTTAATTACTTATTTAAAACTATTATATTACTTATAATACTTTTAAATAATATTAAAATATTATAATAATATTACTTATTTACTTATTACTTATAATAATATTAAATTACTTATTTAAAACTATTATATATAATTTATGAATTACAAGAAAGCCTCATGTTGCCTTCTTACAAGGAAAAGCAGGACAATGAATATTTTTTTGAGGACACAGTGCTAAAAAAGAGGACATGTCCTGGAAAAAGAGGACACATCTTGTCATTGTGTGTGTCACCCGCACCCCCTAGCCTCACCACTGGGAGTCACTCTAACCCAGAAAGGAGAAGGAACTCATTCTTGGCACAACATGAGTCAGAAATGCTCATCTTTGGGACAAATGTGCAAGAATGTTCTATTGCGCAAATGGAAGCTCACAACTCAAAGTTCATTTCTTTAAACGCACATGGATAAATTATCTTTGAAATATTTTGGAATTGTGCGGTTTGCCCTGACTTTATTGGTTCATGCATCCCTTTTTGAAAAAGTGGTTCAGCATTTTACCACCCGAATCAACCCTACATATCTGGCTTTCTCCCCCATCCTTTCCCTGTTAGTTTTCTATTTGTTTGTGTATGTTGGGGGGTGGGGGAGAAGGGAGAATAGTTTTCTGTACATGCTTCTAAAAGCAGAACATTAGAATTACCCAATTTAGGGGAAAAATATTGCTCATATCTGAAAATGGGTGTATGAGACTGAATTGGGATATAGTGTTATTCACCCCTCCTTGGTGCTTGGGGAAAAATAGAAAATTAATGAGAATAAACTAATTGGGAAGAGAGGAGACAGAAGTTGCATGAGAAAGTCTGTTCTATTGGGATGCTTTCCTGGAGTAAATTATTATTTGCCTAAGAGGCCAAGGTATAAGATGAGTGAGGCAAGATCTGCACATTCCTTTAATTCAATGACCCTGCTGATGAGGAATTTAAACACTAGGTAAGCTATTACTTGGTCTTACTGGAGGTCTGAAGAATGGCTTACCTAGGAAGCTGTCTCACCATGAGTCTGTCTAACCCTTTGTCTCCCTAGGCCTGTAAAGTCAAATCTTGGTATCTGCAGGGGGTTGGTATCCATTGGTCCTCCTGCAAACACACAGGAGTCAACCAAGTGCAACTGGAGCTGTGCTCATGTCACGACCAAACGGTGTTCTGAGGCCCAAGGATGTGGCCTTCCCACATCTCAGAACACCTATGGGAGGTGCCCACGTTTTTGTGAAAGGCTGTGATTTCTTTCTTGCCAGTAGTATCAGCAGCCATTCTGGTCATGCGTACATATTCCCAGAGATGACTCTTAGGAAGTTGGATACCAGTGTCAGTGTGCTTGGGCTGCAAACATATCCCCACACTGGATGTTAGCAGAAGAGGCAATGTGCCATCAGGGTCATCATTCCTCTCGAAAAATGGAACAACATACCATTAAGTATGTAAGGGACAACAACAGTAAGGAAGAGCCAGGGAGTTAAAGGCCCTCATACCATACGTGGATGTATGTCAAAGTACCTCCTCCTATAGCATCCATGGACACCTGGAGCAATTTTATGCTACTCTGGTGGCTGGCTGCTAATTTCACTTCTCTTTTCCTGTGGAAAAAGAGGTCAGATACTTAGAGCAGTGCACAACTCACAAAACCCGGGCTGAAGAAACTTACTAAGACTCGCGATCCCCATAGTTGTGGATATTGACAGCAGCTGTAATCCCACAGATGATGAGTGGGATCCCACCAGCAATCAGGTAGAACCTGCAACACAGAACAAACACAGTTGCAGTAGTTGTCCTCCATAAACAGGCATTCTTTTGGAAGCATCCTCTGGTGCAAAAGGAAGGAGACCATTTGCTGATGACTCAACCCTGCTATAACTAGACAAGAGGCAACTTTTGAGCCTGATTCTATGCATATGAGAGCTGCAGTGGTTCAATGGTAAAGAGGCAGTTTGACTGTACAAAAGCCAAATACCACACAGTGAGTTTCCATTACTTCCTTTGCTAGCAGTTTAAAAAGCATGTAAATTAAAGCAAATAGGTATATTTCAGTGGATAGGTAACAATGTTCCATGTACCTTTGGTATTTAGTTACACTGGCCACATGATCACGGAGCTATCTTAAAAATCTTCAGCTTTGAAATGCGGATGCGCACCACTCTTAGAGTTGGTCATGGTTTGCAGGCCAACCTGTGGTGGACACCTTTTCATATGTCTACTCAGAAATTAGTAGCCTAGGTGTTCAATGGTGATATGTGATGCCATTGCAAAGCATGCAGAAACTGTCATGATGCTGAATCAAGACACAGGGAATATAGGTCAGGGCACACATTTCCAGCAAGACCCTTCTTTGACTGTACCGTAACATTGGACGAGGGGGTGGCTGGGGCACGTCCCCCTCCTGCTGCTGTGGGGCCTTCCAGGTGGCCTCCTTGTAGATCACTCTTGCCATCACCACCATCCACAGAAGAGTAGACAAAGAAGAGTAGTGGAGAATTATGCCAACCTGCAGAAAAGGGAAGCTGTTTCACTGGATGATACAAACAGCCACTGTAATTGCGACTGCATTTTAGGATGATGGGGATAGGTGAAAATTGCAGGGGAAAAAGGTAGATGCTGCTTGACCCTGATGCCAGAGGTTTGGACTCATACTCACAAATTAAGGCTTTTATATAGATATGTCTCTTAAATCAATAATGACACTCATCTGGTATCAGTCACTTGATGCAAGAAATTAGCATCAAATTACCTACTAGTTGGTAATGTACCTCATGTGTTGGGTTCCATTCCAGAACCTTCCATGGATAAAAAAATCATGGATAAAAAACCACCCATGGGGAAAAAAATTGGATTTCAGTAAATACCGTAAGTTAGTACCTCAATATCTATAGGAGTTTGATTCTAGGACTCCCTCCTGATACCAAAAAGAGTGTCAAATAAAAGCAATTTTAAAAATATAAAAATGTGCCCTTTAACAATGGTTTTAAAACAGCTTTTCTTACTGTTGTAAAGAGGCAGTCAGCAATTAGAAATGCAAAGGACACCCTGCCTTTGCCTGGTTAAGTTTAAGAATGGAATTATTGCTTGCATGACTGCCACTGTTTTTAAAACTTGCATGGGCCATTCCTGTTGAGTCAAATCAGTGTATAAAAAAACCAGCATATTGTAAAGTTGAAACTGTATTGTGGTTTCTGAGCATCTCAAGTGCTTTCTATATATTTTATTTATAGCAACACTGTAAGGCAAGTGCTGAGAATCAGAAAGCCTGAAGCTGCTAGGAAATAGTCACCTGTTGATCTTGTGATGAAGATACATTTCATACAAAGCAGGTCCTAATGTTCAACTCGGTCTCGTAGCTGCTATACCACCTCCTCATCCTTAGCATACTCACCGCTTGACAGATGACCAAGTAGTTTGTCAGGGTGATGCCACCGGCAAACACAGCTGATGTCATGGCGATGTGAAAGCAGAGATTAAGCAGCATGTGCCAGCATTTGCGCGATATGTGAATGGTGCTAGAAGAGAGATCCAGAGGAACCAGAATTTAAAAAAAATAAAAATTGGGAATTCAAGCAAGCCTGTAAGCATAGTAATTTGAGGATGGTGAGAGTGGTTTGGAAGGAACAGATTGCCAAGGGAGGTGGTGGACTCTTCCTCACTGGGGATTTTTAAGCAGAGGCTCAACAAGCACCTGTCAGGGATACTCTGGGAGGATTTCCTGCTACAGGCAGGGGTTGGACTAGATGACCTACTGGGTCCCTTTCAACTCTACAATTTTATGATTCTAATTTGTAGCAAGGAAGGACAGAATTTCTCTACCTCCTGTCCAAGGAGGAACACCAAATACATTGCACTTTCTTGCACAAAGTACTTCCCCTCTGTCAACAGTACCTAAATCAAGTTTGCTCCTGCTCACTAGGATCTGAAGGAGAATAGCATGGAAAACTTGGGCTGGAGTGTCACATTCTCATCGAATCCATGCTCTCTTCCACTCTCTCCCTTTATTCCCAATCATGTTTGCAATGGAAGCATGTGGCAGTCACCCAGTGGCATCCTGGAGGGGTGTGGAAACCACCCTAAGGGGAGTAACACACTGGGGATGACCAAAATAACAAAAATTGCTAAAATCATTTGGAATAACCCCATCAGGTCATATACAATGGATGCATATTTTTTTCAGCAGAATCCGATGCAAAAGAACAAAACCGAAAAAAGAATCAACAGCTTTGAAATATCTCCTTCCGATCAAGAATTATGACCAAAAAAACTAAATGTGTGGAGCACAATGAAAAGTGAAACTGAGTAGGCAACACTACTCATGAAACTACTCATGAGTAGGCAAACATGTCTTAAGTCTGTTGGAAAGGGCAGACTGTGAGGAATCTAACACTGGTCCCCAGAATGGTCCTGATCCAATGAATCAACAAATCAACCCAGAAGGAACTCTCTGATAATTGCATTGAGCCCTATGGAAAGTGGAACTGAGCTACACAGCTGTTTACTCTTGAGTAAGCCACGAGTAAGCCATGAGTAACCCACTCGTGAGTAAGCAAAGGTGCTTTGGTTCATGTTCAGGTCAGGCACAGAGGAATGCAAGGCCACCAGAACGGTCCTAATCCACTGACAGTGGAGCTTAACAAGTGCTCCAAAAGGGAACCTCACCTCCTCACCCCACCAAAAAAAATAAAACTGAGGTTTAATTGGTAAGGTGATTAAAAAAAATTTAGATATTAATATCTAATTAATTGTATTAATTAAAACTAATAATTAATTAAATGATTTTGACATATGGAGGTATGAAAAAATTTGTGGGCCTTGGGAGCAGTGACCTAGGTATGCCACTGCAGCCTCTCCGCCTGAGATGCTCAATTTAAATAGTACAGATGACCATCTGCATCATGATCAAGGGGCAGGGTGCCTGTTCTCTACTCCCATGTGAATTTAATGGCTAACTTTGCCTTTTGTCCTGGTGTAGAGATCCAACCTCTCAAAAACTACAGAGCACCAATTATGCAGAGAGCTGTGTGCATGTTGAACGTACCACGGGAGTATGTTAACCAGAGCAACTACAGTTCCACACTCATGTGGATCCACTCTGCATATAGATCATACTGCATACTGAATACCCCATAGGATTAGGCCCCCAAAATATGTTGAAATTCTGATGTTCTCTCCACCCAACAGAGGTCCTCACTTGTTTAAGAAGGAAACTCACCTGTGGTTGATGATGTAGGTGATGATGGTGGCAAAGAGGAACAGGAGGAGGAGAGCCGTGCAGGTATAGATGACAGGATGTAACACCTCGGCTGGGCTCTGTGACTCATGTGGAAAAGTGCTCAGCTCCTGCCATTGAAAACGATGGTTCCATTATGTGTCCTGTTAGATGGGTCAGCAACTAAAAGTAGTTGGGTGGGGCAAAGACCGGGATAGGGGGACTCCCCTTCATGGAGATCACTATATTCTCAGTAGTTCTTAGGAAAGCCTTGACAAGGAGGGGAAGCAGTTTAAAAGGTTCAGCTCAGTAATTCTGAAAAGGGCAAGTTGAGCGAGATAGTCCTTGGAAATGAAACTTCTATCTCCCAGCAGAAGGGTTTGGACAGACAAATTCAGTGTGCTATGGGGAGGGAGAAGGGGGCAAGTAGAAAGTCATGTAGTTATCCCAATCATTGCTACAGTACAGAAGGAGGAGGGCAGGCAAGGAAGCCAACCAGTAGGCTGCCACCGTAATTCAGGGTGATCATATAGAATGGAGAACAGAGTGCCTTTACCTTTAACCATTGCTCAGAAGAGGGAGATGAGGCAGGTTTACCTCATCATAGAAGGGTTTAAAAAGCAACACATGCATAAGTTCCCATTTCTATGCAATAGATGCAGGCACTCTGTCCTCCATACTATATGGTCAACCTGCCCTAAATGTGTAAGGGATAGTGGTGACCAGCACAAAAAGCAAAGGGTTCTGGGGTGCCCTGGAGCTTTCCAGGACACTGGGGTCTTCACAGCAACCTCTGACTTGGAGTAATCAGCACTCATAGGGTTGCCATAATTCTCTTCCACAAAATTGGGACATGAATGACCCTCTGTCACACTTGCCAGTCTGTGAACACAATCCCCCAAAATTGGGACTGTTCCCTGTTTTTCAGGACATATGGCAACCCTCTCAGCACATACCTGTGAATAAGACCTGAGCAAGAACTGCAGGTAGGGTACACAGCACTGGACCACCCCCGAACACCCCAATGTTACATCTTCAGGAAAGGGCTGGTATAGCCAGTCTGTGATAGATGAGAACTGTGGAGCTGAATGACTGCCTAGATATAATACAGCTTCCTTTATTTTTCACATTCACATTTTTATACCATCCTTCCTCCATGGAGCTTTGGCATTGTACATAACCTGACAACAACCCTATGAGGTAGGCCAGGCCAAGAGATTGTGACTGGCCATTACACCACCCATGCCTATCTGAAAAGTCTGGGAACACCTTTAGTGACACTCTGGACCCCGTCCCCAGCCTACCATTAGCACGGCGATGTTGCTGAGATGCTGACAGCTCACGGTGGTGACGTTGGGCTCCAAGCCAAGCAGCTGGCAGCCTTCTGCTCTCCAGCCACCATAACCAGCCAGAATATCAAAATCCCAGTAAGCAGCAGTTTGGTCGGTCCCCTCACCCAGATGCCTCAGCGAGATAATGAGGGGTTCAGTGAGGTTGCTCACTCCGCAGCCATCTGTTGTGGGGGAAAGAGAAGGCTCAGGGGTGCAAGGAGTGTTTGAACTAACCTCTTTCTTGACCATTTGGCTCCATGCACCATTGGGACTTTTGTAAGTATGGAGCAGAAAGAGATTTGATGACCATATGTCCAGTTTTTCCAGGACATGTCCTGGACCAGATGATCTATTAGATCCTATTATTAGGTTCTTCAGATGACTTATTAGGTCTTGTTGGATTAGATGACCTATTAGGTCGCTTCCAACTCTATGATTTTGTGATTCTTTTAGAGCTTGTGTTCTGGGAAAAATTTCGCTGTCCTCTTTTTCCTTG
The DNA here is from genome assembly GCA_030015325.1 of Cryptoblepharus egeriae. Lineage (NCBI taxonomy): Eukaryota > Metazoa > Chordata > Lepidosauria > Squamata > Scincidae > Cryptoblepharus > Cryptoblepharus egeriae. The sequence goes on along the minus strand of JAREYC010000011.1, from coordinate 17,920,822 downwards.
TGAGAAGGCAGAATGTAGCCTATATGTAATAAATTGTTTTTATAATCGCTTTAAATAATACAATAGTTTTTATAATAGTTTTTATAAGCCTTTTAATAAGTTTAATTAGGCTATAATCCTAAAGGCACTTTCCATTGAATACAATGGAACTTACTTTTGAGTAGATATGGTTAGGATTGTGCTCTTAGTTAACTTTTTAATACATTTTAATGAAACTTTTATATAAAATAGTTTATAATAAGGAATATGGTGTTTAAATTAAACACATGAAAGCAATATATGAGTTTTTTTTAGCTTTTGTATTTTCATGTCTGGCTTTTTGTTTGGGTACCAATGTCCTATGGTACATTTTGGTACATTTTGTGGGTACCATATGGTCACTCTAGGAAGAGGCCATTGGGGGCTGGTTTCCTGTCCCAAAGAAGACATACAAAAGGGGCAGGGAATCTTTACAGGACTGTCATGACATATAAATTATTAGGCTATCAGCAGTGATGGGATTAAAAGAAATTAACAACTGGTTCTATGCCCATCTGGCAGCCACTTTTAAATGGCTCTTGTAAAACTTTATATGTCCTGCTTTCCTACTTCTCGTTAACAACAGGTTCTATAGAGTAGGTGTGAACCTGCTGGAGCCCACCACTGGACCCCTCCCCACTGGAGCAGGAGGCACTTACGTGTGCCAGCATAGATCACTGGTGTGGCCACGCTGCGCCTCTTGCCATCATCGGCGAGATGTGACGAGTTCCCAGTGCTGCAGAAGAGCTTGCCATTGCGAAAGACCAAGAACTGGAGCTTACATTTGGAGGGCATGGCACGTGAAGCAGCTACTGGTGGGGAGAAGAGTCCAGGAGGCAGTTGAATGGATGCCAAAGCAATGCTGTTCTGGGGGGACAGGGAACAGACGGTCACTGGGTCAAAGCCAATCCAAGCCAGGCCCATTTCTCCACCTGGTCAGAAAGGCCAGAGATAATCATGGACACCTTGTCCAGCTGACCCCATCCTGTGGCAATGCCACCCTTCCAAAACAAGCCGCCCAGTTCCTGAACCCCTCACCTTGACATGGAAGTTGGTCAGGGAGATGTTGGGCCGGCCTGTGGTGCATCGAAACTTGAGCTGCTGGTCCATCAAGGACTCGACATACCGCTCCTGCCGTGGGGCTCGGATGCTGAACCCCATCTCGCGCTTCTGGAAAGCTGTGCAGCTCAGGCCGATGTAGCTTTCCGGCTTGATCAGGTAGGCCTCAAATGCAATGTTCCTCGAGTTCTGAAGAAGGTAAAGCCATGGGTCTTGTGAGGTCAAATATGCATCCTAAGCAACATGGTCAAATAAGCAGGCATGTTCAGGGACACCATGGCCGATCATCATGGATGGCACATCCATAACATAAGCCAATTGAAATGGTCACCTCCATGGTGGGGAACTATCTGCTTTGGACATTCCTTCCATCCCCATAAATTCAAAGAGGAATATGGAGTATAATGCTGCGCTATTGTGGCTCTGCCAATATAGCCCACTACCTACCTACAGTATTTATATACCGCTTTTCAACTAAAAAGTTCACAAAGCGGTTTACAAAGAAAATGGAAAAATTTCTCCTCCACACTTGCTGTTCGGCACTGTTTCCATCTACACAAAAGAGGTGTAAAGAGGTTCTCCCCCACACCAAAGAAGTAGTTCTAATCTTCCATGCCATGTGGTGGCTGGTGTCACCACCATGTAAAGAATGTGATATTTGGTGCACAAGGAAGGTTTTGGGTCCTCCTTGCCAACACAACTTTCTTGGGCCCCAATCAGTCCACATTGCCTTCCTATCTGGCTCAGAAGCCTCGCCTAGCAAGAAGTAGCAGGTATACCTGCTATACCTTAGTCCAGCCCTCAATCCTTCCCATTGTATCTTCGGACCTGAATTATCCCCCTTTCACAAAAGCTTCTTGATCCAACAGCTCCAATTCACCTTTCCTCCAAACGTTAGTTGCCTTCTGCTTTGACCCACAGCTCCCCCATCCCAAGTCTCAATCCTCTGAGCCTTTTGCTCCCTTGCAATCCCTCCCAGCTCACCATCCCAGGAGAGCCTGGACCCCTACCACAGCCATGTGCTGCGAGTTGGTGTTGAGCGTATAGCTGGCGATCTTCTCCAGCGAGTGGATGATGCTGGTGCAGGCCTTGTCCTCCTTTTGAGCCATCCATAGGACATGGTCGTCCACAAGCATGATGTTGCTGGCCATCTCCACAATGACATCTGTGAGCTGGTGTGGAAAGAAGGAAGATTTGAGAGGCAAGGGGTATGGTTGGGAATCAGCAGTCATATGTGTACTGATTCAGACAGAATGAACAATAGCCACATTTGGATTATTTGTTTAGGTTCTAAAAAAATATGAATAACCATTAATAATAAGAGAGGGGAACTTGGATTAGATGACCTATAAAACCATTCCAATTAAGAGAGAGAGAGAGAGAGGGAGGAAGGAAGGAAGGAAGGAAGGAAGGAAGGAAGGAAGGAAGGAAGGAAGGAAGAGCGAGCGAGCGAGCGAGCGAGCGAGCCTGCCAATGTGTAACCAGGCCCCTGGGATACTGGTGGAAGTAAGTTTTTTGCCAACCAGTGCATAGGTGAGGAGGATGATGCAGAAAGGCATTTCAGAGGCAGTGTGGGGTAGTTTCTGGGCAGGAAAGGGAGGATTGGATCCAGGATGGTATTAGATCAGTGGAAATCTCTTCTAACATATCCTATCTTGCCCACATTGGCCTGCCCACATTATAGTGGTAATGTGTCTGCTCATATGTCCATCAGTTAAACAGCCTGCAGTTATCCCCCAGGGCAGGAAGGCATTACTCAGACAAGGGGATAAATATCTCTTTTACTGAAGGAGACTTTTTACTAGTGTTGGGAATACCTGAGGCCATGCAGTCCCATTGCACCACTGATATATAGTTGTGGGCTGCCTATCTAACTGCACAATTAGACAAAAGTGGTGGGAAACAGCCAAAAAACCCAAACCAAAACCATACAAACTCAGTAAATTCCACCACCTCAATATATCACATTCCTGTCAAAGTATCTCATGGAACAAATTCAATTGTCATAAACTGATTCCAGTATTGGATGAACAAGATCCAGTATTCACAAAATCTAATTTCCATGGAATCTGCCCTCCCACAAACATTGGCATATCATAATTTTCCTTGTTAACATGGCAATCCATATTTGCCAAAGACTAAATTAAGTTAGTGACAAACAAATAAACAATGGCCTCTCAATTGACAGTGCAATCCTAAATGTGTGCTGGATTGGCACAGCAGTTCTTGCACTGGCGCAAAGTATCACAAACATACTGTAAGAAGCTACATCTGGGTTGACATGAGAGCTGGATGATCTAGTAAAAAGGTCCGTGCCAAGTTAGTAGCACCAAATCTGATCCCTGTGTTAGCAGAAACAGGTAAGTGTGCCCTGTAGCAGGCACAGGTGGCAAGAGAGTGGAATGGTGATGGAAGGGGGAGTTCTGGGATAGGGTAGGCAAGAACGGGAGATGGATCCAGCCCATGAAGGGGGTGATACTGGCAGTGGTGGTACATATCTCATCTTAACCCCCCACCTGGGCAACTGTGGTGGTGATACACATGGCTGGGCAACTCTACACTGGCATTTCAGATCATCACCAGCTATACAGAGAAGTTATATAGATAGCTATATAGATCCAAGAAATCCCGTAGGGGTGACTTTCCATTTAGCAGTACTTTGTCCACACCAGGCAGTTGGTATGGGCAGTGATTTTCAACCTTTTTCACCCCAAAGCACACTGACAAAGTACTAAAATTTGTCAAGGCAGACATCAGTTGTTTGACCATTAACCAGGCACATCATACTGCTGGTTGGGACTCAAATCTCCCAATTGTTCTACTAATGATCTTTCCAAAATCTTGTGGCACACCTACAGACCATCTGTGGCACATTAGTATGCCACAGCTTAATGGCTGAAAACCACTGCTCTAGACCAGGCTAAAGCACTATGCTCATCTGAAAAGCAAGAGATATATGGAGCAGAAGAGATACTGTGGAGGAAAAACATCTCCAATACTCTCACTCAGCACCCTCTCCCCCTCCACACTTCCTCATTCCCTCTGTTTCTTTTCTAATGAAGGGAACAGAAGGATGAAGAACAGCCACGACAGGCAGAACTCTTGATGCCTGTCAAGGGTATTTGAGCATTATCTGATTGAAATGCAAGATAGAAATGGGATTGCTTGATAAGATAGATACATACATACCCACCCATCAACCCCTAGGACATATCTGGGAAAGTGGGAACACATATGCAGGTGTTTACCTGCTTAATCTGGTCCACGTAGCCAGTGAACTTTTCAATCATCTGAGACACATAGATGACATCCATCATGTCCGAGAAGTTTGCCGCTTCGGCCGTGTAGACCCGCAGTTGGTGTGCCAGGGTCAGCGCATTGGAGGCATTGATGGGCATCTAAAGGTACACACACACACAAAGGGAATCACCAACACACAATGTCCAAGTTGCACCAACTAAATTTATCTTACACAATGGTGTATGTTAAGCCTGATTGGGTATCGGTCTTGACTGATAACAGCCAAGAGCCAGACCATCTGCGAGGTCAACTGAAAGAGCTGCCAGAAGGTCTGGGTTGGTGGTGGGTGGCTCCTGCCCACTGCTCCTCCCTGAATTCTAAAATGAAAAGAGAAAAGAACTGTGGCAGAAAGGTCTTCATAGCTCACCAACACAAAGGTGTAGAGGACACGGGTGATATCGTTGGTATACAGGCAGTGAGAGTAATCTCCTTCCTCCCAACGGCCATTACGGTCACAACGCCGGCACGCTTGCTTCTCCATGCCTCCTCCTCCGTTCCCCGAGGTGAAAGGGTACTGTAAGCATGACTGGTAAGCGGTGATGCCAGCCAATGTGCGCGGCCACCTGCAGGTAGAGGGGAGAGATGCCACAGTGATCACACACTTGCTTTTAAAGATTACATGTCCAGGATCAGAATGTTGTGTGGCACATATACCCTGAAAAACAATCCTGATTTTTAGGGATTGTGCACACATACTGGCAAGTGGGACAGAGAGTCCTATTCCAATTTTGTGGAAGAGAATTAAGGCAACCTTAGTGATACAGCCCTGCAAGGACCACACAGTTTCCTATCACTCATATATCTTTCTTTGTCCTTGTGACTGTCCCCGTAGGAGTAAGGTCTGCTTACAAGTTTAATATTCATCAATGTTTTTTTAAAATGCACATAGAGAAGGGGAAGGTTTATGGATGCTTTAAGGAAGGGGTGTCCAACTTTCAACTTTAGGGCTCCTGGACCTTTAACTGTTGTATGGAAGAGGGAATTTCAGCCGGTGTAGCTTGTTATCTGTGAGATGAGATGCTGAACGTTCTGAAATTCCCTCCTCTATACTATTGTTAAAGGTCCATGAACCATAAAGTTAAAAGTTTGGACACCCTTGGTTTAAAATGAAGGTAAATGTATGATTCTTCTTGTCATACACAGCAGATTTTCATGTTCAGGTAGGTGGAAGTGGTTTATGCAAGAAGTCAAGAAAAGAGGCTGACCATTCTCTCTCTCTCTCTCTCTCTCTCTCTCTCTCTCAATATCTCTCTCTCTTGTAAAACTAGAAGTTGGGGGACAGGTTTCCCAAAGAAAAAGAAGAGCACCTGGTCCATGCTTTACACAACCAAGCTTAACTTGTTATCCCAAGGAGAGTGGCACGGTGTTCTCCTCTCTTCCACACTTCCTCTTTTCCAGTTCAGGAAGCAGGAGGAAGAGCAGCAACTGGCCCAATGGTGACACTTTGATGCAGCAACATCAGTTTTGGACATCTCCACCCCATGGAGATGCCAGAAAAATCTGGAGCACTGATGGAGCGGCCTTGTGCTGCCACAATTACTCATGGCTTGCCACCATAGGTTCATGAGTAATGCTGCCTGTTCAGTGACGCACAAAACAAACGCAGTGTCTTGCCACCCCTTAGGTATGCCCCTGAGAAAGAGCAGTTCGTGGCAGTGCCAAACCAATTCTGAACTCCTTTCCTTCTCAGGAGATGAGGAATCTCCATCAACACATTTGGAACTAAGATTTCTCCATGTTCACCAATTGCAGTGATGTGTTTTTCCCTCCTTGGCACAACAGCCCTGGCTCCAGAAAACCCTGGTTGTGGCACAGGCTTAGCAGAAGGAGACATTAAGTCTCTGTAGACAGTGAAGGTGGAAAAGGGAGGCCCCTTCAAGTGACTGCACAACTTGGGCTTCAATCCTAACCTGCATTTAGGCCAACCTAAGTTCCAGGTCCTGTGTCTCCATAAGTCCTGTGCTGACCTGGTAGTGTCACAAAAGTTCCTAAAGACACTTCTGTGCCATTCATGTCATGTGCCGACATCCCCACACAACTACAGAAAGATAGGCCAGCCTAAATAGGTTAAAGTAGCGCCATGGATTGGGAAGGCATGGGTTGGGAGAAGCCTTCTTGTCTATATAGGAAGTGGCTCTGCCTTGGGGAAAAAAACCTTTCATGCTGTGCCATCAGGATTCACAACAGAGAGAATATGCAGACGCCAAGAGTTTTATGAGATAATTTATTTGCCTTCCTGGAACAATCTGCTTGAGCCAGCTGCTGCAACACATCTGGCTCACGAGACTCTACGCCCCCCTTTCTTGTGCCGGCAGTGGCAACAGCTAGAGGGTTGAAGGAAGACATATGGAGGTCACATGGCTTCAACCCTCCCTCTTGCACATGCATACATGCTCTACTCACTCTCTCGTCCCTGCAAAGACAGCCCCACAGATCCCACAGTCCTTCTCCCCAAAGCAAAACTGTTCCTGATGGAGGCAACCCTGGTGGACGCCAAGAAGTTCATGTGATCTTATCAAACTAAGGAGCCCACGAGGTCTCTCTCTTCCACCATATTCTATCTTCAATGTTTTTCCAAACAAAACTTTGCATGGCTAATGTGACCAAGAGCCACGCAAGTTTGCTTTCTGGGTCTCATCTCTTTATACAGTGGTGCCTCATGTAACAAGTTAAATTCGTTCTGGAGGCATGCTTGTTATGTGAAACGCTCTTCACGTGAAATAAGAAATAATGGAAAGAAATAATGGAAACTCAGACGATTGGTTCCACAGCCCAAAAAAATATTCATATAAAAATATTAACAGGATGTAAAAATGATAACAAAACACTGGAATTGAAGTCTACTTAGCCTGCAATCCTAAAGACACTTTCCTGGGAGTAAGACCCATTTAACACAATGGGGCTTATTTCTGAGTAGACATTATTAGTTGGCTGCAATCAAAGACACTTTCCTGGGAGGTTTACCTGGGCTGCTGCTGGAGGTTCAAGGTGGTTGGTGGGAACACTTGGGGGCAGTTAGGGGCAGCTGCCTCTGGCACCCCCAGGCAACTTAATTTCATTTCATTAATGACTTAGAGGACGAGATACAGGGAAGCCTGATCAAATTTGCGGATGACACCAAGCTGGGAGGAGTAGCAAACACAACAGAGGACAGGAGAAACCTCCAGGAGGATCTGGATAAACTAGAATCCTGGGCTGTAACAAACAGAATGAATTTCAACAGGGAGAAGTGCAAGGTTCTGCACTTGGGCAATAAAAACCAAAAATACAGGTATAAAATGGGGGATACTTGGCTTGGCAGCACAACATATGAGCGGGATCTTGGAGTCGCCGTGGATCACAAGCTGAACATGAGTCAGCAGTATGATGTGTCTGCAAAGAAGGCAAATGCCATTTTAGGCTGCATTAAGAGGACTGTAGCTTCCAAGTCACGAGAAGTTATAGTTCCTCTTTATTCAACATTGGTCAGACCTCACCTTGAGTACTGTGTTCAGTTCTGGGCACCTCACTTTAAGAAAGATGCAGCCAAACTGGAGCAAGTCCAGAGGAGAGCGACAAGAATGATCAGTGGGATGGAAGGGAAGCCCTATGAGGAATGGGTGGGGGAACTTGGGATGTTCAGCCTGGAGAAGAGGAGGCTGAGAGGAGACATGATTGCCCTCTTCAGATACCTGAAGGGCTGTCATAGAGAGGAAGGGGCTCATTTGTTCATAGCTGCTTCTGAAAGCAGGACTAGAACCAATTGATACAAACTGCAAGAGAGGAGATTCCGGTTGGATATCCGGAAAAAATTCCTGACGGTGAGGGCGGTTTGGCAGTGGAACAGATTGCCAAGGGAGGTGGTGGACTCTCCCTCACTGGGGATCTTCAAGCAGAGGCTCGACAAGCACCTGTCGGGGATGCTGTAGGGGGATTTCCTGCTGCAGGCAGGGGGTTGGACTAGATGACCTACTAGGTCCCTTCCAACTCTATGATTCTATGATTCTAAGTTGGGAGCAATTAGAGGCAGCAGCGCTGGCCAGCAGCCATTTTAAACAGCCTCTGCGTGGAGCGTCAGGGCTGCATAGCGTGCGTGCCCATTAGGTGCCAGAGGGGTTTGTTATGTGAAGCAGATTTGTTATGTGAAGCAGGATTCCTTGGAAATTTAGATGTGTTACATGGAACATACTTTAAGTGAGGTGCTTGTTACGTGAGGTGCCACTGTATTTTGGTAGAAAGGAATGACTGTTGGGGGGATTAAAAATTGCCATCTGCAGTCTCAAGTTAAACAGTCTGTAATTCTTTGGCCTCAGTTTGCCACCCCATTCTGTGTAATGGGGAGATTGAAGCTAGTGGATGGGATGAAAAAAATCTTGACTTAGATCTCCCCTCTCTGCAGATTTTTTTGGGGGGAGAGTCGGGGGTGTAGGCTTTGAAGCAGTTGGAGTGCAGATGGAGGTTCAGGCTTTGGATTAGAAGGAAGAGACTTCCACAGAGGGGGTCTCTACTCTGCACTGTGATGCAAACAGTGATGCAAACCAGTTGCATAGCTAAAGGGGGTCAGAGCAATGAGGCTCAGAGGGAGCCTCACCCCTTTGAACCCATTCCAGGCAGGGGATGCAAAACAATTGCTCCGTTTTGCACCCTCCACGTGGAATGGCTTCGAAAGGGTGAGGCTCCCTCCAAGCCTGACTGCTCTGCCCCCTCTAGCTATGCCACTGATGCAAACATCTGTTGATGCAAATAAACATCCAGCATTCTCCTAAGAATTCAGGGAGAGGTCTGCAGTGCTAAACATTTCCTCCAATGTTCCTACTTATACTGAGTTTTTTGTTTTTTGCACGGGACATGTTCTGATATACGGCTTCCCACTAGCTAATCTGAAGTGGAAGAGTCCAGAATTCTGAGCCTGCCATGTGCTACATGCGCCATGTGGTAGGAATGCAATGAGATCCTGGCTTGGGCATTTATGTTCTACTTTGATCCATCCCATGAGCCCCGCTGTAGCCGAAAACATGACAGGATGGGTTGAAGACGTCTCAGTACCTTCTGAAACCTTTGGGACAACATGTGGCTATGGGATTTCCCTTGGGGGTGGGAATCCCTTAGCTAAGTAATGCTGCCCCTTCCCCACTTGCAGCTGGCCACTGCTGCCTTAGTGGATCCCCAGTTTGGAAGAATTCCCCCCACTTTCTACTGCCTCAAACCCTAGGCCATATCCTGCTCATGCTGAGTGCAGAGGCGGAGGTGGAAGGTGGGGTGGGGGGAGAAAGCAGGCCCACTGTTAATTTAAGCCACATTGACTGCACAGTAATTTATATTCCATCAAGACCCTGCCGAGGTTACAGCGGGCTCTGCAAACCTTTTTTCTCTTGCCAGAGAAATTCCAACACCTCTGCCTCTGGAGCCTGTCTGCGCTGCCAGAGCCGGGCCTCTCGGACAGCCTCCCTCGCAATGGCTGCTTAATCATTCCCAGACCCTGCTTGCTGAAGAGATCCCCTCCTTGGCAGCAGAGGGGATGGGCAGGAGGACCTTGGGCAACAGGGGTCCAGCATCCCTATAAGCCTATGGATGAACCCCAAGGAGTGTCATTGGCAGCCTGGCTCTCTTGGGATCCAAAAGGCAGCATGGACAATGACAAATACTGTCTGATTAAAATCCAGCCATTGACACAATTGTACAGTTCTTACAACTTCCACGATGAGTGTCACAAAGGACTCTTACTGCTGTTGGCAAAGCAAAGCCCACTATTGTCCTGCTGACTTCTCCTGCCCCATCCCGAAATATAACTTGAGGCAGAAATGGGGCAGATCCCGCTCCCAAGAGCCTAAACATTTGGTACTCCCTATTCATGGTTACCAAGCCACATCTCAGACCCTTTTTCCATACACACGTAAACACATCAGCCACCCAAATCTGGCAGCCTCTCTCCCAGATGTTGGGTGTGTTTCTTTCTTTACAGAACAAGAGGACCAGGCACATGCTGAATGTGTCAATGAACCAGGTCAAGGCAGGATGACTATGTTCTCTTTTTCCAGGACATGTCCTCTTAAGCATTGTGTCCTGAAAAAAATCTTTATTGTCCTCCTTTTCCTTGTGAGCAGGCAGCATGTAGATTTCTTATATTTAATAAATTACATGTAATGGTTTGAATTTAATAAAAAGCAACAATGGGCCAATCCTAGGTATTTCTATTCAGAAGTCCCACTGTAGTCATTGGGGTTTACTCCCAGGAAATTGTGGATAGGATTCTAGCTATAGTATTTAAAGTAACCACATGAAAGCAATTTACACACATGTTTATAAATTTTATTCTAACATATCCTACATTTTTCTTGGGTGTCCTATTTTTTGAGGGGGTGGGGGATGGGATACACACCTTGTTTTCTTTGGTGGTTACGACATCTGATCAAGCCCAAGCAAGGGATGTGGGATTAATGAAGTTCATAAAAGAACTGGCCATGGGGGGGGGGGAATACTCCCTATAATCTCCCACAGAACTCCTCCAATTTCTTTCTTTAAAAGAAAAGTTGATAGCGAATATTGATGGCATTTACAACAGCAAGGATGAGTGATTGGCAGAATGCCCTCAGCACAATTTCACACTAAGGTCTGTCATGGAGGGATGTGGTTTCCTTCCCTGGATTTCCCTGCAATTGCACCGGAATGGCAGGAGTGGATGGGTGAGAGGAGACCCTGTAGACCCCATTTGGTTCATATCATCGTCTGAACCAAACGGGGTCTACTTGTTGGCCAAGAAGCACCTTTATGGCTACCCTTTTCTTCTTTTCATCCCTAACACTCAACAGGGTGTCAAGAATGGCATAGGGTGTTGTCTTGAGCTGGGCATAGGGTGTTGTCTTGAGCTGCACTTGCAATTGTCTTTCTTAAGTTTCCAACCCTCATTGTGGAGGAAAAATGAGTGTACAGGCAGTTAAATGCTGCCAGCTCAGACGTCAAAATCTTCAGTGTCTTCCATAGTTATCTTACTCCACCTTTGCACTCACAATTACTGAATTTAATTGAGTAAAAGTTGCTTGAAATTCCTGAATCTTTTTTAACCCATTTGCCAGATAACCATTTCAAGAAGGAAAGCTAGAAGACAAACCTCCGTATCACCATGAACCAGTATTTTTCAAAAACACGTGCACAAAAAATACTTTATAACCAGCGGGTAATTAATCTGTGGAACTCTTGGCCACAGGATGCAGTGATGGTATCTGGCCTAGATGCTTTGAAGAGGGGACTGGACTGATTTCTGATGGGGAAAAAATGTATTAACTGTGTAATCCTAACCATGTCTACTCAAAAGTAAGCCCCATTGTTTTCAATGGATCTTACTCCCAGGAAAGTGTCTTTAGGATTGCAGAAAAAGTCAGTGGTCCTAAACATTTTGTCGACCATGTCCAGTTACATGGAAAATAATTTTTTATACAGATTGGCTGGGCTGCGCACGGAGTTCAATACGGAGAGGAATAAACTGGGTTTGTGCATGCCCAGTTTGTTCCTGGCCTAGAGTGAACTGGGCAGGCAGGAGACAGCAGGGTTCCAGTCTCTGGTCCTGCCGCAGCCTGGCCCAGCCCAGCAACCAAGATGCCACAGGCCAGCATTGGTCCACGGACTAGGGGTTGATGACCCTCTGCATTAGGGATTATTAGCCATGATAGTTATGTGCAAGCTCCTGGTTTTAGAAGTAGACCACCCCAGAATGCTTGGTGCAAGGATCCATCAGGATCATTCAGTCAATTAACTGATCAAACAATCAACTGTATCTATATACTGCTTTTCAACAAAATTCATAAAGTGGTTTGCAGAGAAAATGAAATAACGAATGGTTGCAGGTATCTTGTGTGCTTCTTACCCTACAATCCAGAGTAACTACGGGAGCACACAAGAGACTTTATGTGTACCCATAGTTGCTGCACTACCTAGTGAAAACCTATGGGAAATTCATATTGCAATCCAGAGCAAATTGTTCTTACACCAGAGCAAGGACTCCACTTAGTTACTTTGGATTGCACCCTCAGTCATGTGGTGGGCCACTGTAAGATACAGGTAGCTGGATTAGATAGACAGTTGGCCTGATCCAAAAAGACACTACATATGTTCTACTTTGACCATGTTCTAGTTTGATGTTCAAGCTTGGCCTTTAAACCTCATGGCTAGTGTGTAGCACATCAGTTTCTTAAGGGAAGGGGTAAGGAACAGATAATCTTCTTTGCACCCAACAAATCTCTCCAGGTTGGTCGTAAAAGGCCCCTGCCTGATTCCATTTGACTGAGTCTGATCATGCAAACCTGAGCCAGTGGACTAAAAATCTGGCTCAGCCAGAGGTAGCCTCCTGTGCTCTTGAAGTTCCCAGCCTCTCACCTCACCAGCCAATACCTGAAGTCTCCACGGTTGTTGGTGACCCGCTCGGCCGGACAGTACGATGCAGATGTCTCCAGCACCACGATCTCCACTTTCTTGCTGATGTTGCCCTGAGCAGTGGAGATGGTGCACTCCCATTCACCGCTGGCAGAGATGTGGATGTTGGACAGGATAAGTTCGCTGGGGACAAACATTGATTTTAGAAACCACATGGGCTGGGTCAGATATATTTAAAACTGGTAGGACCCTCTGAACAGAGGAAGGAAGCGAGAAACATAGTCTAGAAAGAACCATCTTGTTTGTTGGCCAGATGGAGACTTCAGCTCAATGAGAGCAACTTCTCCACATATGGAAGGTCCCTAGTTCAATTCCTGGTATATCAAGATGGCTATGAAAGATCCTATTAAAGTCATATTACCTCTATGATACTGTACTGAGGGGTGGAAAAAGTTATCTACATTTCAAAGTTGAATAAATTTACATAAAATAGTATATTAGAGATCCAGAGGATTACAAGGATTATCCGAGTACCAGATAGAGGGTCTTACATTGGGCCACATTGAGGCTTGCCAATGGGCTGCATCTGGCACTCAAGTCGAAGTTTGGATACCCCTGCATTATAATATAAATAAAAATGCAAATTTTTAATTAAAACACAAGACTCAGCTTTCTGTACCTTGAACTCTAGAAGACACCAAAATCTATGAAAAATAAAATGTTTTCTCCCACCTTTACTTATAGGGATCTTTTTTCTTCTTCAAATAACCATCCTACAACCTATCCATGTTAACTCTGCCCTAAAACCTATTCAGTTTCCAGGTTAGCATGAATGATTGCAGCTTCCAACACATTTAAGATAGATGGAGGTATTTAAACTGAAGGGAATAATAAGGTGGACATGCATACATAATTGCTTCCACATCCTTCAAAAACAACTGGGTTTATAATGAGATAATATGTTGTCTTTGTTATCTGGGTGGAAACTATCAGCCATGAGGAATAATAGGGAAAAGGAATCTTTTTATTTGTTTAAATTCCACCTTCCCCACCAAATCTACAGAGCGCTCAAAGTGGCAAAGAATAAGATGCTCCCATGCTGAGTCAGACCACTGGTCTATCCGGACCAGTGATTTTCAACCAGAGTGCCATGGCACATTTTCAACCAGAGTGCCATGGTGTGCTGTGGATAGTCCTGGAGATTGGCATTCATTAATAGGAAAATTGGGGGATTTGAACAGTCTGGTGTGCCTTGTCAATGGTACAAACAACTGATGGTGTGCCTTGACAATTTCAGTGCCTTGTTAAGTGTGCCATGAGATGAAAAAGATCACTGATCTAGACCGTCTGTCTGTCTGTCTGTCTGTCTGTCTGTCTGTCGGTCGGTCTGTCTGTCTGTCTGTCTGTCTAGATCCAACACTAATTGGGAGAAGCTCTAATAAGACAAGGTGTCCTTTTTGGAGATGTCAGTGATTGAACCTGGGGTTTTCAGACTATAATGGAGTCCCCAACTAAGCCCAGATGTTTACAATGGGTCTCTCTCTCTCTCTCTCTCTCTCTCTCACACACACACACACACACACACACACACACACACACACACACACACACTCACTCACTCACTCACTCACTGACCATGGCCTTTACCTGGTGATGAAGGTGCAGTCATGGACCAGGCTCTCCTGCAAGATAATCCCACTGAGTTCATCCCCCTGCACAAGTGCACGGTTGTGGTACCACAAGATATGTGTACTGTTGTCCAGGTAGGTGGCTGTACACTGGAAAGGGAGGCGGTCACCTTGGAAAACCACTTGCCGCAACGACGGGATCAGCTGGTGAGTGTGCAGCTCCGGGACACCTTCTATTGGACAGATAAAGGAGAGGTCAGGCCACAAAGAGAGGGTGGAAAGAACACTGGTCTTAGGTTGCAATCCTATACACACTTACTTGGGAGTAAGTCCTATTGAATTCAGTGAGGCTTTGTTCTGACAGTTATAGGTTTTCACTATACTCATATAGGTTTGTTTTCACCAAGGAAAGTGAATTTTCTAATCCATGGAAATTATACAAATGAAGGAAATCTGGGTGCATTTACACTATTTATTCTGCTTCTGCCAGACCATGCAGACAGGGTGACCCTATGTTCTCTTTTTCCAGGACATGCCCTCTTTGTTAGTCACCTGTCCTGGAAAAAAAATCTCCTTTTCTTATGAGCAGGTAGTATGTAGCCTTCTTGTAATTAATGAATTATATGTAATAAATTGTATGTGATAGTTTCAAATTTATTAATAAATAATATAGTGTTTAAATTAACCACATGAAAACAATAGTGTTTTTAGCTTATAATTTGTCAAGTCCTACATTTTTCTTGTGTGTCCTACATATGGTCACCCTGCATGCTGAAATTTTCCTTTTCAACCACTGAAATTTTCCTTTTCAACCACTTTGAGAACTCTGCAGTTCTCCAACTGAGCATTGCACATCATCACATTCTTACAAGTGCTCTGGTCAGAAAAAATATCCCTTCTTATTTTCAGTTAACACATGATCACACTTGATAGTCGCCTCTTCATAACACCAGTGTGCCTGCTAGCCATGCTCTTGGGCCGTCATGCATTTGACATTGGTATGAACTGGCCTGCAAGTTGGTATGAACTGGGCTGCAAGTTCTCTTGCAGGGCTTAACCACACAATTTGAAGTTCTGGCCATTCCAGACTTCTGAAGCACATGGATAAGTGCTACACAGATACAGCTCAGCCAGTTTCATATAAGCAGCATTTGCTCAGTGGTATGGCCAACTGGCATGAGGGCATGGCTATTGTTGCACCAAGAGAAAAACTGCCTCCATCCGGGAGATCAGGGAGTGTCAACATCACTCTTGGATGAAGAAGGGATGCATACTAGCACCCAGGTGTATCTCACCACAGCGCATCTGGCTCTCCCGGACATTCCGGAGCAGCTTCCCATGCAGGGTGCTGGGGTAAGCACATAAAGTCTTGTCAGAGATCTGGACGGACCGGTTCCTGGTCCAGGAGAGGATCCAGAGCAAGTTGCAATCACATGTCAGATATTCAGTGGCAAAGTCTCTGTAGGAGGGAAACAGAGGCACAAGCAGAGGTAAAACAGGAGGCAGAGCTTGTGTTGTAAGAGAAATCAAGGAATATTAACTTAAAATAATCTAACATTTACTGCACCGCTTTCCGAAGTGGGTCTTTTGGGCAGTTCTGAGAACAGCACATACAGAATTCATCACTAGAACCAGGTAGCACATGATCAGATGCGTGCTGTGCAATACCAGCACATTCATTAGGTTCTGAGATTTGGCCCAGTAGCAGAATACATGGGCCAACACTTTGCATAGTTTTTGGGAATACTCACATGACTTTCAAAGAAAGCAGCTCATCAAAGATTCCAAATTGGAGACTGGAGAAAATGTTTCCTGACACGTTCCTATCACAGAAGAGAACGAATGAGTGAGTTGGCTAAGTTTGGTGATACATGTGAATGTGTCCATGTCATGTGTCCATGGATGTGTTTCCCTTGACTCTTTTGTTCATATGAAGCTCTTTCCTAATCAGAGAAATAAGTCTGAAAACTAATCTATTCAAGATACAGAGGATCCCTGACTGGCTATCTGGCTAGCTAATCAGGGATCCTATGTATTTGGGCTGCCGGGATGCCTTTTCACATGAAGAGAGTGGGCTGGCTGACAATTAACATAATAATGGGAAACTCCCCTGAGATTCTTCATAGATTTCCAATAAGAACAGGAGCAAAGGTCAGAGGTTTCATGCGACCCACTTCCCTCTCTCTCTCGCTCTCTCTTAGATGATCAATGTTACAGCACAAAGGCAGTGTGTCCAGTAATATTCAGCACAGTGTGTGTTTTGGGTGACAGAGAAATACAAGGATTTGATCTGTGGAAAGCAAAGATGGAAATTAAAGGAAAGAGCATAGTTAGAGCTGAGACACTTTTGGGATGCTGAGCTACCAACTCATGTTGTTCCTTGTAGGACTGAACGCAATTTAACTCCATCCTAGTGCTCAACATGTTCCATTACAAACAAAGCCAACATATATGAATGAGTGAGTGAGTGAAAGAGAGAGAGAGAGAGAATTTAAACCACTTCCAGAATAGCAACTGTCTAAAGGCACCCACAAAAATCCATATAGTTTCCAGTGTTACATCCCACCCTGTTCTATGAAAACAAGAACAAAAATGAGAATGAAAACAAAAATGAGAACATGATCAAGATACTCACAAACGGACAAGGCTGGACAGTCCCTGGAAGACATCACTGGTGAGGCAGCCAATGCGATTGTTGGAGAGGTCCCTGTGAATAATCGAAGGAAGCCATATAAGGACCTGGGACCATGAAGGACATGGTTCTGGGCCAGGTGAATTAGAAAAGGACAGCAAAGCGAAGGGACTTTGCTTTTATGGTGAAAGTGCTTTTATTGCTTTTAATTGCTTTTATTGTGTGAATTCTATTGTATCATTTTATTTGTACTGTATTATAATCTTACATTGTTTCATGGTGTTTTTAATTGTTGAATTTTATATGGAGGTTTGTATATGATTACAACGGTGTTTTTAATATTGATTTTATTCATCTCTATCACACTGTAAACTGCCATGGATCTGTCAGAGGAAGGTGGAGATGGGATGGGGAGATGGATGGGTGGGGCATGCACCTCTCCACCAATCCATCGTCTGAACTTGTCGGTGGGCTGCCTCTCCACCCCTCCCCCCCACCAAATAAAATTACTGTCAAGTCATAGAAAGGGAGAGGGGACACACAGGGGTGGCTGAATAATGGTGAATGAAAGAGCTGGGGAAAATTGAGCTATGCTGCTTTTGGAATTGCGGTGTGTTGACAGGGCAATACTTACAATCGTTTAAGTTCTGAGAGTCCAAGGAAAGCTCCAGGCTGGATGGTGCTAATCAAGTTGTTCCTGAGGTCTCTGGGAAAAGAGAAGAGAACGCAGAAAACATTAGGCCAGAGACTTTCAATATTTTTCATCTTGTGGTACACTGACAAGGTGCTAAAATTGTCAACGCACATCATCAGTTGTTTTTTAACCACTGAGAAAGCACACCATGCTGCTAGTAGGTGGCTCAAATCTCCCAATGGCTCTTCTAATAAATGGCTCTCCCCAAAGTCTAATGGCACACCTGCAGACCAGTGCACCAGTGTGCCATGCACTGCAGTTGAAAGTCACTGCATTAGGCTGAGGGATGGCAGGGAAGGAAGAGGAACAGGCTTCTTTTCAGATGTGGACTGTTCCTTCCAATGGCAGAATTCTCCCACGATACATATTCCCTTTGCATAGGGCATCCTGAATGCAAAATGCATTTTATATCTTAAATCTTAATGCAGATCTTGCAACCATCTTATAAGAAAGTGATCATCACTGTGCCCATTTTCCAGAGGGGCTCAGAGACTAGGCTTGCTGAAGGCCGCCTAGGAAGTTCAGGTTAAGTCCCAAATTGCAGCTCAGTGTCATAACCATGATGTGAACCAGTTCTCAGCCTATTCCTGCAGCCAGGTGGTTCCAAAAACAATGCCACTGCTCCTTCTGCCATGGGTACATGCATATACCAACTTTTTAAGGGATTTAAGTGGATTAAGTGGATTTTTATCTACATCTCTAACCTATTAAAGACTAAAATAGTATAGCTCTTCAAAAAAACCATTTTGTCTCATTCAAGGTTGACCACTCTCAACTGACCACTCTTGATCACTCTTATTATTTATTTGTTTGTTTAAATGGCCATTGAAATTAGAGCGCTCTTTCTCACACACACCTGTTCCATTTACTGGGTAGGATCCTACTGTCATTGAATCAGAGCAGAGGAGCCACTATGTTTCCACAAGATGAGCTTATGCATGTATTCACTAATTTTCTGGACATGTTCCAATATCCAAAGAGAGATAAAAATAGCTTTCTTGAGAATTTCATACAATCATAGATACCTAGAGTTAGAAGGGAACTCGTAGGTCATCTAGTCCAACCCCCTGCCTGTAGCAGGAAATCCTCCTACAGCATCCCTGACAGGTGGTCGTTGAGCCTCTGCTTGAAGATCCCCAGTGAGGGAGAGTCCACCACCTACCTTGGCAATCTGTTCCACTGGCGAACCGCCCGAACTGTCAGGAATTTTTTCCTGATATCCAACCGGAATCCCTTTTTTGCAGTTGCTACCCATTGGGTCTAGTTCTGCCTTCAGAGACAGCTAAGAACAAATGATCATTCCTTCCCCTTCCTTCAGGTATCTGAAGACGGCAA
Source organism: Cryptoblepharus egeriae (assembly GCA_030015325.1). NCBI lineage: Eukaryota > Metazoa > Chordata > Lepidosauria > Squamata > Scincidae > Cryptoblepharus > Cryptoblepharus egeriae. Next base: position 17,901,810 of record JAREYC010000011.1, on the reverse strand, counting down.
TCATGTCTCCTCTCAGTCTCCTCTTCTCCAGGCTGAACATCTCAAGTTCCCCCAACCTTTCCTCCTAGGGCTTCCCTTCCATCCCACTGATCGTTCTTGTCGCTCTCCTCTGGACTTGCTCCAGTTTGGCTGCATCTTTCTTAAAGTGAGGTGTCCAGAACTGAACACAGTACCCAAAGTGAGGTCTGACCAATGCTGAATAAAGAGGAAATAAAACTTCTTGCAACTTGGAAGCTACCGGCCTCTTAATGCAACCTAAAATGACATTTGCCTTCTTAAAAAAATACTACTTTAAAAAATAGTACTGGATAAAGCAATGGGCCATCTAGACCAGCTTCCTGAATCTCCCAGTTACCCACCAGATGCTTCAGGGAGTACATAGACAACAGTGGCACCCTGTTGCCACTCCCTTGCATCAGTCATTCTTAGGTAGCCAACTTCTAAAACCAGGAGGTTGCACGTATCCATCATGGCTTGTAACCTGTGATGGATTTTTCTCCAGAAATCTGTCCAATCTCCTTTTTAAGACACCCAGTCCAGATGCCAACCCCATGTCTTGCAGCAATGAGTTCTGAAGATTATTTACACACTGGGTAAAGAAATTTTTTTTGTCTGTTCTAACCCTCCTAACACTCAATTTTAACGGATGTCTCATGGTTTTGGTATTGCATAAGAGGAGAAGAAACTTTGCTTTGCCACTTCACTTTGAAACAAGGCAATATATTTCCAGCCGATGGAGGATAGGAGTTTGATATGATGGCACTGAAGTGCCTTCCTGCACTGAAGGCATGCAATCCCATTAGCCACTCACAAAAAAGGCATTTGTAACTGCAGGGAATATTTTATTGTCTGTCATTCATTAAGAACCCTCATCCGGATTTTCCCTCTCCCTGGTAATTGTGGAATCTTCTTCCCACTCATGACCCATAATAACCACACCATGACACACATAGGCACACCAACCCAGTGAGCCCACCCATGCGTTCATGGGACACATGTTTGAAAACATTCATGGGCCATGCTGAAATAATGCCACCCTGGAAGGGGGAGTCCTTTCTTCTCATCCTGCGCCTCTGTGCTGCCCATCCAGTCTCAGCAGAACCTTCATATCAATATCATATCAATTGCACCGTCAAGTATATTTAAACCTCCTCAAAAGTCAAGGCCTTTCTTTAATTTTAATTATTTATTTTTGTCTTACTTCCTTCTCCTTTCTTTATTCAAATGACACTTTCATTTTTCTTGCTGGTTTTGCCCCTGCCCTAATGTTTTCAGCATGCTGCCTATGGTGGTGACTTCTTCTGCTAACTCATTTGCCACACGTATGGAAATGGCAGGAAGTACAGGTAAATCCTGCCATCACAGTGGCATCCCCCCATTATAGGCTCATCAAAATAAAATTCTCCTCTTTCTTTCCAAATTCAAGGAGCAGGAGGAGGAACGGAAGAGGTAGAGGTTACCAAACCAGCAGGAAAGTGGGGCGCATTTGGGGCATTGCTTCAGGCACAGGAAGGCTCACCCCAAAAGTGTAAACCTGCTCTTTCCTCCCCAGCTCCAAACCAATGCAGACTTTTTTGAAAGTAGGATAGCAGAGCCCACATTGCAGCTGCTCCTCTAAATCAAATGTGGGAAAAAAGAAAGGAAGGTGGACAGAAAGAGAAGCCATTTTCATAATTGAAAGGAGACAGCTGGAAGCAGGAGCAGGATTGACAAGCAAAAAAAGTAATGCAATACCAGTGCGCAGTATATTAAGTATATACATGCTTGCTCTTCTCAGAAAATGGTTCCTACATTAAATGAATGTGAGTGGGGACATAGGTCCCCCTATGTGCTCCCTAATCATGCCTCCGGCAGGGAAAAAGGGGTGATTCCTGCATACACAATGGCAGCAAGCACCCCACTTTATCAGACTTACTGATTCCATGGGGAAACCCATTTGAACCAATTTACCATTTCCCTAGGGAAACCTCACTGAAACAAAATCTTCCTTCCCATGGAGCGATCCCAGTTCAATCAGACCTGCCACCATTGTGGCAACTCCAGCTCAATGAATGTGCAATTCCCACCTAAACATAACTGCCATTCCCATGGTGCGGGGGGGGGGGGGGGGGGGGGAAGGGGCACGGCCCCTTCTTCATGAAAGATGAATGCACAGCTGTCAGACACATCCAGCAGATGTGATTCTCCATGAACAGTGGAAGCATTTTGCCAGAGTGTCACTGTGTCCGTGCTGGGAAAGATTTTCTCCTCTGATATTTCACCAAAGGGGGGGAGATACCCCATTTGTGATACCCTAGTTCTAATACCAGAAATCACTGCTTGAACTGCCCCTGGCCCTCGCAAACACTAATTAATCATAGATGAAGTCCCCACTTTCCATTCTGTACATGTGGATCCATTTACTGTGCTTTTACTCTCCTCTCAGGCATTTTTTAGCACAAGGACCCACTGGTTTAATACAAGCAACCCCCCAAAGCAGGAGAGAAAGACAAACTTTACCCTTCCCACAGACTGACCAGATGCCCAAACCTCAAAAGGTCTTAGATTCCTCTCAGCCTGGCATTTCTGGTGGATAATGCCATGTTTGCCTACTCACAAGTAAAGCCGTGGTATTGTGCACTTTCACTTTCCCATTGAACTCAATGTATATTTTTTTATTTTTAGTTTTTTGGCCATAACTTGATAGGAAGGAGATATTTCAAGATCTATTTTTGCATTGGATTCTGCTCTTCAATACGAATCCAACGACATATGACATGATGGGTACTGCACACCGTTGCAAAGTTCAAAAATGAAGCCAAAATAGAGGACAAGGAAGCCCTTTTGGAGGACACTCGGACAGGAGGCTAAAAAAGAGGACTATTCTGGAAATTTACTATCATATGTCACCCTGCCTTCCCATTATGTCCCTGCAACTGATATCTGGAGGCACACTGCTCCTGAACCTGGAGTTAGCACATACAGTAGCTGTCATTCACTAGCTATGTTCAATCAGTCCATTAACAGTATTTATATATTGCTTTTCAACTAAAAGTTCACAAAGTGGTTTACAGATGTGGTTATCTCATTTTCTTCTAAAGCCTTCTAGTGGCAATGAATTCCACAGACTACACGCAGCAGATTGTTCTCCGTTTGAGATCTTAAGAAGATACAAATGACCCTTTCCTTCTTTTTCTAACTTGGGATTGCCCTCATCTGCCTGATTGGCATGAAGCTGGCACTGCAAGAAACTAGAGAGTTTTGCTAAAAGCTTCCACCAAAAGGAGGGTTTTAAGGAAGGACCTGATGCATGGAGGAGAAATCAATACAGGGGACAGAGAAGGAAGCTCCAGTCCTAAGGGGAAATATGAGATAATTGTTATTTGAAGGGGCCAGAGACCTTTGGAGAGATGAGGGCAGTTCTGTTGGAGGAGCAACCATCACAAGCAAAAGCATAACAGGATGTGGAATACAGACTGGATATAAATTATATGCTCCTTTATCTTTTATCTTGCTTTTGGAAGAAGAACATTTGTGCAATTGAGTGCATTTAAAAAAAAAGATTAAAGTTGTTTAATTCATGCTGCAAATAAATTAAACCCTTAGAGACCTGAGCAAAGTTCCATGGGCCAAACCGATCTGGATCAGTAAAGAGCCGTTTTTCCCTAGTGGGAGAATCTCTTCCTCTGCCGGTTCTGGCAAGCTATCAAAGTGGAATGGATTTCAGAAAACATTCATCACTCTCCGGAGAAAGCCAAGAGGTCTTCAGGAAGGAGCCTCTCAGACGTTTCTAACAGATTGTTTGGGGGGGGGGGAACTAAGGGCATGGTGTCTAGGACAGTACATTTCAAGGGGAAAGCTGTTGGACTCATGGTTGTTGCTGGGGAGGTCAGTGGGGTGAATGCACTTCCAATTCTTACTATCAGCCAAAGGAAAAAGGAAGGACAGAAGGTTTATGTTGGGCTTTCACCGGGTGCATGCATGGCAATCCAGAAATAGGTACATAACATTATTTTTTGGGATTCTGCCCAGTATTGAGACCCACAGTAACAATAATAACAAGATGTGTAATTTGGTGTCAAGTCCTATTTTACATTTACAGCTCTAAGCACAGGGTGACAAGATGGCCAAACCTCCATAGGAGGACTAGGTCTTGGGTTCCTCTCAGCCTGGCCTTTCCAGCAGACGTTTGCCTACTCACAAGTAAAGCCGTGATGTTGGGCACTTTCACTTTCCCATAGAGCTCAATTCGTATTTTTGATTTTTAGTTTTTTGGCCATAACATTTGATAGGAAGGAGATTTTTCAAAACAGAATTTTGCATTGGATTCTGCTCTTCAATATGAATCCAACAACATATGACATGATGGGATGCTGCACACCAACATAAAGTTCCAAATTGAAGCCAAAATTGAGGACAATGAAGTCCTTTTGGAGGTCACCTGGACAGGAGACTAAAAAAGAGGACAAATCTGGAAAATTCCAGTCATATGGTCACCCTGTGAGGAACGGCTCATCCACAGACCAGCTGGAGGATTTAAAAATGGAAACAGGTCAACGGAATGGAGACACTCTAGACATCCACTTGCCTATCCTATGCACTTCTCTTCCTTTTCCATGCCTCTCTGTTGCTTTTGAAGTCCAGGGAGCAGGAGGGAGAGAATGAGAAGTGCTGAACCCTGCTGGATAGGTAAGAAGGGCAGAGGCATACTATATGTACTAGAAAATAATGATTTAGGCTGGAATCCTAAAGATGCTTTTCTAAGAGTAAGACCCATCAACATAATGGGGCTTACTTTTGAGTAGACATGGTTAGGATAGTGTTCTTAGTCTCCAAGACTAAATAAGAATTTAGCACAGGAACCCACTGGAGAATTTAAGTCTCCAAAATTGGGGTGCACATTAGATTCAATGGTGCACTATATTTGAGTAAATACAGTAAGTTGTTCAGAAGCAATGGGGATGGGGTTAAAATAATGCCTGCAGACCAGCATGGGCTCCAATAGTCTGATGGGCCGGAGGTCCATTAGAGACCGGGAGCTCCCTGCATGCTAAATGGGATCCCTGAGGGCTGAAAATGGCCCCAGGTGGGGTTTATCCACCCAGGGTGACCAGATGCCCCAACCTGAAAAAGAGAACAAGGTCCCCCAAAATTCCTGACATCCAAACAAAACTCTTGACATGTTAAAAAAATGTAGAACACCCAAAAAGTAAGACAAATGTAGGACATGTTAAAATATAAACTCAAAACACTTGTATTGCTTTCCTGTCCTTAATTTCAACATTATATTACTTATTATTAGCACCCGCTTTGCAAGACCTGTTTCCCAAATCAAAAGGCACATGTTTAGGTGATCCAAGCAGCTAGTCTTTCTCAGGCAGGCATGCAGAGGCTTAGCCTTTCTTTTGGCTGGACAGTAATCCTGGGGAGAGTAACCCTGCCCATAAAAACCACCTGGTGTGAAAACCGTTTCTTTGCTGGTGGCCGCAGCAGGGGTGGATCAACAAATTAACAGTCTCCAGGAGACAAGGGAGATCTTCAGTGAGCTGCAGCCCACCACCCAACCTCAGGCTGAAGCGAGGTGAGAGGGGAGGCCTTCCTTGTTGCAAAGGAAAGTCTCTCGATGTGCCAAGAACAGGGCTGAGCATTGTTCTGGGAGGTGCTGCAGCTGTGTGGCTCGTATGGGCTCAGTCCCTATAGAGCACGGTTTCTCAACCCCTGGTCCGGGGACTACTGGAGGTCCTTGGCAGCTGCCTGACCAGTCCCTGAGATGACTCCTTTAAGTGCCTCTTCCCCTCCTCACTGCAGAAGGGCTCTGAATTGCAGCCTCAGAGCCCAATCCTATGCCTGTCTACTCAGAAATAAGTCCCACTGCAGTCAGCAGCGCTCACTCCCAGGAAAGATGAGGTTAGAACTCCCCTTGAGTACTGTGTTCAATACTGGGCGCCTCACGTAAAGGAAGATGCAGCCAAACTGGAGCGACAAGAATGATCAGTGGGATGGAAGGGAAGCCTTACGAGGAAAGGTTGGGGGAACTTGAGATGTTCAGCCTGGAGAAGAGAAGGCTAAGAGGAGACATGATTGCCCTCTTCAGTTACGTGAAGGGCTGTCATATGAAGAAAGAGGCTCATTTATTCATAGCTGCTTCTGAAAGCAGAACTAGAACCAATGGGTACAAACTGCAAGAAAGGAGGTTCTGGTTGGATATCCAGAAAAAATTCCTGACTGTGAGGGCGGTTCGGCAGTGGAACAGATTGCCAAGGGAGGTGGTGGACTCTCCCTCACTGGAGATCTTCAAGCAGAGGCTCAATGAGCACCTGTCAGGGATGGTCTAGGAGGATTTCCTGCTACATGCAGGAGGTTGGACTAGATGACCTACTAGGTCCCTTCCAACTCTAGGATTCTATGATTCTATGAATCCTGAGGTGTGTTGGTGTTGTGCTGTATCCTGAGGTAGATTCTAAGTGTGAACAGGATTGCAGCCTCAGAGCCCAATCCTATGAAGCGTACTCTCCAATAAAAGTGACTGGGGTGGCTTCCTGCATTTTCAATGAATCCTGCACAGAAAAATGTTGAAAATCCCTGCTGTGAGTAGATATGCATTGACATATTGGGTCCTCATCTGCAATTCTATACACATTAACCTAGTAATATATCTATTTATTATAATGGGATTTACAGTTGGAGGCAGCTGTGCTGAGAGCTAGGTGGGGAAGCCCTCCCTCCAGGTCGCCAGATGCAAAACTCTCCCCCCACTCCTGGACTGGTCCCTTGAAAATTACTTTTCCACAGAACCAGTCCCTGGGGCCAAAAAAGTTGAGGGCCTCAGATATAGAGAGTCTGTATGGTTGGCCCCCCGCTATATATGTGGGGTTTTCCTTGCAGCTGAATATGTTGCGATCCGGGTGGGTGTTGGGATTTTGTCTTTCCTAGCCTCAAATGAGGCACAAGATTGCATCCAGCTGCTTTCCCCACATGGGACTGAGTTTCCACAACAAGTAGTTTGAATTTGTTTTAAAGTTTGGGGGAACAGGATCTGAATGCGTGGCAGGAAAGAATCTGTGTACTGATGCATGGTTGGAGAAAGTGAATAGAAAACCATTTGTTTTTCTTATGTAACTCAGTCTTTGGGTCACCTGGGAAAGAATCCTAACAATTTAGGTCAGCCTAACTGGATCTTCTTTTGTGTGGTACTGGTGTGGGGAGGTTGGTATATATACCTGTTCACCGGCCAAACACCACCCCTAGCAGGGTGAACATATGACTGGATTTTTCTGGATTTGTCCTCTTTTTAGCCTTCTGTCCAGGTGTCCTCCAAAAGGGCTTCACTGACCTCCATTTTGGCTTCATTTTGGAACTTTGCAATGGTGTGCAGTACCCCATCATGTCATATGCTGTTGGATTCATATTGAAGAGCAGAACCCAATGCAAAAATAGGTTTTGAATATCTCCTTCCTATCAAATGTTAATGGCCAAAAAACTAAAAATCAAAAATATGCATTGAGCTCTATGTGAAATTGAAAGCACTAAATATCGCAGCTTTACTCATGAGTAGACAAATGTGCCATTGTGTGCTGGAAAGGCCAGGCTGAGATGAATCCAAGACCTTGTCCTCCTTTTTAGGTTCAGGCATCTGGTCACGCTGGGCAGAAGTGTCTTATGGCTCTTTGGTACCCCCATGTCAGGACATTCTGGGGCTTATGCTGCCATAACTGGAGGTTAGGATTGCAGCCTTGGTGATTAGCAGGAGATAAAAGCTGCAATCCTAAAGACACTTTCCTGGGAGTAAGAGCCATTGAACACAATGGGACTTTTGAGTTGACATGTTTAGGATTGTGCTCAAGATAATTTAAAATTAATGCATGAAATAAATTGAGTTGTGGGAAGGGATTTAATCGTTGAGGACTTTCCCATGTTTGGCCTCCTGTTCAGGTAGGAAGAATCTTTTTGGTTTTCATATGTGATCAGCTTAAGATCACCATGCTGGTAACAGGGCAATGGGGGCTGCGGGGTAAATTTTGACCCCTGCTCATCCCCGACTGGCACCTTCAGTGATCTTCCATTAATGAAAAGTTCAGGAAACTTTGTGGCTTAGTGGTGATTTGAACCAGGATCTTCCAGGTCTTAGTCCAACACCAGCTGCATTATTAGGATAACAACACCTATCTTACAGTATTGTTGCACAGATTTCAAGCTAATATACATGGAGGCTTTTGCACACTATGGAGTCAGGAAACAAGGCTAAAATCCAGGACACACCCTGGAAAAGGAGGACAATATGATCACCTTAATCCTGGTGGCCAGGTGTGGGGTGGTGCTGAACGGACAGCTCCAGTTCACCTGAGCAGAACCTGAGTAGGGAGAACTGAAGCAGGAGGAATCTGCTGCAAAATTGGAGGGGGGGAGTTATGTGGGGGTCACAGCAATATAGGAAACAGTCATGTAGAAAGCACTTATTCCTGTTGGGTTCAGACCTCTGCCCAGTAATGAAGCTTATTGAACTCTGAACAGCCACAATCGGTCAATCCTCCATCAATCTACAGACAATTGATATCTAAGGCAGCTAGGCCAGATGCCATCACCGCATCCTCTGGCAAGAAGTTCCACAGATTAACTACTTGCTGAGTAAAGAGATATTTTACAGGTAAACATATACAAGTGAAATAGCCAAATATGGGAAGATGCTTCCCTGTTGCCAAAGTATTCACTTTCTAAAAAGAAACAGAAAGGAGGCCATGGGAGGGAGGGATGCAATGCTAGGTTGAGAAGTTCCTTGCCCTCTATCACTGTGTAAGAAAACCATTAAATTTAAAAGAACCAGGATGGTGTAGTGGTTAGGGAGCTGGACAGAGACCTGGAAGATCCTGGAAGAAGTTCAAATCTGTTCTTGGCCATGAAGCTTCCTGGGTGACTTTGGGCCAGTTGCTCACTATCAACCTCACCTGCTTCACAGGGTTGTTGTAAGGACAGCAGGAGGGGAGGGACAACAACCACCTTGGGCATTTGTATTGGCATGGAAAAGGAAGAGTATGTATGTATGTATGTATGTATGTATGTATGTATGTATGTATGTATGTATGTATGTAATAAATAAATAAATAAATAAATAAATAAATAAATAAATAAATAAGCAGGCCTCCGTCAGTCTTGAAAGACTATGGTATCGTGCTCAGCGCTGCATACGCTGCATGCGAAGCACGAAAGCCTGGGTTGGATTGTTATGGAGGATAGACTGTTACCCAAGCAGCAAATCCCCCCTCTCCACGCCACTGAGTTAGTCAAATGGAAAGGCAGAGCCAATACGATTGAATCCAGCTGGCATCGTAGAGCTGGGCTAAGGACAGAAGCTCACCCTGTCTTGTGGGGCTGACCCAGGTCTCGAACCCTGGCCTGCTGGTTAACAGGCACAGCGTCTTAACCGCTTGCGCCACCCACAGCCCTTAAATAAATAAATAACAAACACAGATTTGCATAGAAGAGTGTTCTATCTGAAGTTTACAAATAAGTTTGCTCAGCAAAAGGAATAAGGAGATGTTGCCCTGCCCCAAAGGGTCTTCAGATCTGAATAGAAATAGCAAGGCAGATATTAGCAACCGTTGCTAGTAAAAGGGACAATTGCTCACCACCCCTTTAAAAGGCTCCTCTTTGCCCTGTATGGTCTCTACCCCAATGATCCATATGGATTCCCCTCTGCGTTGCAACCCTGAATCCAGTTTTTTTCTAGATCACACTATCACTCTCTTTACAAGCAGCAGGGAACCATCAACACAACACAAAGTGCAACACAAAGAAAGGGGGTCAGTCAGCAGACTCAGAACAGGTCAAGGCAGTTCCAACAGCTTCAAAGCAGACCCCAGTTAATATAGCACTCCCCGTCTCTCCCTCCTGCAGCTAGTCAGAATGCCGCACCCTGTCAGCTCCTCTGGCCAGAGCGCAGGGAGTAAGGACCTCGGAGACTTGCAGTTCCTGCGAGAGCAAGTCACAAAGAACAACATGTTTCTCTCTGAGCAGATGATGATCATCCTCAAGCATCATCTGCAATTCATCTTTAGCTACAGTCAGGGTTGGCTCACGTCTCAGGCTGACGTCTCAGGCTGCACATTAGTGGTGCTACCTACCTCCATTGCTTTTCATCTTCTCATGCCCTGGACTAAAAAGAAAGAGGGAGGACAAAGCAGAGGAGGAAGTGTGGTGGGTGACCTTATGACTGGATTTTTCCGAATTTGTCTTCTTTTTTAGCCTTCTCTCTTGCTGTCCTTCTAAAGGGCTTCATTGTCCTCCATTTTGGCTTCATTTTGGAACTTTGCAATGGTGTGCAGTACCCAGTGGTGGGCTGTAGCTGGTTCTCACCGGTTCTATAGAACCGGTTGTTAATTTTGGCCCACCGCTAGCAATCCAAAAATGCTCCGCCAAAATCAGCGCAGGTGAAGTTGCGTCCTCAACAGGACGCGACTGCCCTTGTAGTCACGTCCTCTTCTGGATGCAACTGCGCTTGCACCAAGCTTGGCGCATGCGCAGTTGCATCCTGTTTAGGACACGACTGTGCTTGCATCAGACTGTGCTTGCATCACGACTGTGCTTGCATCAAGCTTGATGCAAGCGCAGTTGCATCCTCTTTAGGACGCGACTGCGCATGCGCCAACTTTGGTGCACGCGCAGTGTGCCAGGGTTGGGGCCGCCCCTTGGCCCGCCCCGCCCTGACCCTGACCCTGCCCCCTGACCCCGCCTGGCCCGCCTACTTCGAGCAAACCAGTTGTTAGGTTGGGCCAGGCCCACCCCTGGCAGTAACCCATCATGTTATGTCACTGGATTTGTATTGAAGAGCAGAATTCAGTTTTGAAGAGCAGAATCCGGTTTTGAAATATCTCCTTCCTATCAAAGGTTATGGCCGAAAAAACTAAAAATAAAAAATATGCATTGAGCTCTATGTGAAAGTGAAAGTGCCCAATATAATGGCTTTACTCATGTGTAGGCAAATGTGCCATTGTTTGCTGGAAAGGCCAGGCTGGGAGCAATCCAAGACATCCTCCTTTTGAGGTTCAGGCATCTGGTCACCCTGAGTGTGGAGGAGTGCAGTGGGCAATTTTGGAGCTGTTTCAAGCCCAATACAGTTCCTTCCTCCACACTTCCTTAAGTCTGGCACTCTCGCCTCCTTGACATTTCCTCTAGCCTGGCTCTCTTCTCCACTCCCACATTACCTCTTCCTTTTCCCCATCTTCCATTTTCAATTTTGGATATGGAAGGAAGGGAGTTGGGCCTGGCATATGAGCAAGGAGGTACTCGGGTTTGGCATGAAGGTCATCAGCTGATTCCCTGTGAAATGTTCCCATCACTGTACAATGCGAAGGAAATCTGGTGAATACATATGGTTGCTTGCTTTGCCTTCCAAGGCTCTGCTGGTGGAGCTGTTTTCTGCCAAAAGGGCACAAGTCTCAGCTCCACAATGGGACAAGACACAAGTCTGAGTCTTGACAAGTGGGGTTAATCATCCCACCATGTTCACTTTCAGACGAGGCCCATTGGCAACATGCTTGTAGCCTATGGAGAGTGCAATTTGGACAAGAACCAGAGATTTTCATACTCCAAACATAAACAGCCTGAGATAATATAAACACTCTCTGCCCCGGATCCCATGGGACATCTGTGTCTCTGGGATTTTTAACCCAGCATTCCACCAAATGCATAAACAAGAGGACTGACGAAACAGCTGAAGCGAACAGCGCAAGCTCTGTTCAGCACAGCCCTTGCTTCCTGGTGGCCCCGGGAATGCTATGGGCATGTCTGCAGAAACGTTTTGAAGGAGAAGTAAAGGAATGTACTATTGGCACAAACAAGAAGCTGCATTGAGAAGAAGCCGACGTTAACAGCAAATACCCTTCTGGGACCAACTGCAAAAGGATGTAAGATCCACAGCTGGCACAAGCTGGCACTCATCAACCAAACGTGAGATCAAGAATCCTGGGAATGGTTATGTTGTTACATTAACAGCCTGTCTCCAGCTCTTTGTCATTTAAAACTAAGAAGTCCCAAAGCATCACATTGCATGTCTATGGAGGAGGGAAAGGGGGATGAGAGAGAGACAGTGAAGTTCAGTGGGTAGAGATTTGGATCTGAGAGATCTTGGTTAAAGGCAGAGGTGGGCCCAGCCTGGCCCAAGATCCAGTACGCCAGAAGTGGGAGGGGCCAGGCCGGGGTCAGGGGGTGGGGCAGAGCGAGGGGCGGGCAACGTGGCGCATGCGCAGTGCCTGCTGCCCTGAAGCGGGCGCCCGCTTCAGAGGAGGCACCGCGCAAGCGTCAACCTTGGCGCTTGCATGGTGCCTGCTGCCCTAAAGCGGGCGCCCGCTTCTGAGCAGGCTCTGTGCAAGCGCCGACACCGGTGTCGGCGCTTGTGCAGAGCCTGCCTAGAAGCGTCCTGCCCGCTTCTAGGCAGGCGCGGTGGGGCAAAAACATGGCAGACCGTACTGGTCCGCTATGTTTTTGCATTTCCCTGTCGCTGGTGGTTCGCTAGCGGCAGAGAAACGGGAAGATCCGGTACGGGCGCGTAGGCCCGTACCGGTAAGTGCCCACCACTGGTTAAAGGCCAAGGAAGCAGTGCAGTAGTTCCCAAACATTTTTAACCAGACACTCCCTTGACCTACCAGCCATGACTTCTCATTAGGGCTACAATCTTATATATTGTAATGAAGGTGATGCAGTTTCATAGTGAGGTTTTTGTGGCTCCCCTAACTGATTTCCATGGCTCCACAGGGAGCCATGGGTCACAGTTCAGGAACCATTGGCACACTGGTTCATTTTGAAATGCAGGAGTTTGCCAGGATACACCCCATAGCAACACACCAAGACTATAGTACAAAAAATACCAACTTCATATTTCTTTCCTGCCTTTGGTTTTCATAATCTACAGCTGTGGTGTCACTAGGGGATGTGTGGGCCACACTAGGTGATGCGCATGGGGAGGGTGACACTGATACTTGCCAAAAGTTTTTAAAATCTGGGAATTTTCAAATAATACAATCATGTTATATATCAATGCATGCTTTCATGGAGAATGCAATGAAATAAACCACACTGAATCCACGTTCTATCAAAAGTAAAAGCCACAAAACAGTGGGGTGGGGAAATGTTTCCTCACCATGCCCATCACCCAGGGCATTGCCCTTCCCCACTACATGGAACCAAGTCCAACATATGGGTGACAGATAACAGACATCCTGCAACAGGGGATGTAAATTCTGGTGATGCCACTACTTTACAGTACAATCCTGTGTTTACACAGACATAAGTCTCAGTATATAGTGGCACCTCACTTAAAGAACTCCTCACTTAAAGTATGTTTCACGTAACAAACAAAAATTTCTCTAGGTTTCTGCTTCACATAACAAACTGTGCTTCACGTAAAGAACACATTCGTTAGGCAGACGCGCTGGGCAGACGCGCTGGTCGGCAGCCTATTTAAAAAGTGTCAGGGCTGCCTTGCGCACCTGCCCATAGTGCCAACACTGCCAACACTTCCGCACTGTTCCTCCTGTGGCTGGGTGTCTGCTGGGCAGAGGGAGAGAAGAGCAGTGGAAGCAGCTCAAGGCTAGATTGAAGGGAGCAGGGGAGAGAGAGGCTCAGGATGGAGAGAAGGAGAAAGTGGGGAGACACTTTGAAGGTGTCTTGGATTGCAGCCTCCTAACCATGTCTACCCAGAAGTAAGCCCCATTGTGTTAAATGGCTCTTACTCCCAGGAAAGTGTCTTTAGGACTGCACCTAAGTAGACTTCATAAGATCATGCACTTTGAATGCATGTTTTGAATTCAATCCCAGTGTTCTGTCATCATTTTTACATCCAGTTAATATTTTTATATGAATATTTTGGGGGTTGTGGAACCAATCATCTGAGTTTCCATTATTCCCTATGGGAAAATCCACTTCACGTAAAGAACGTTTCATGTATCAAACATGCCTCCAGAACGAATTAAATTTGTTACATGAGGTATAACTGTATATTTCTTGAGATTTGAATAAATATAATATATGGCTTCCTAACCACAAAACGCAACCATTTCAACTGAAATACTTGCATTTAGTACTCTAGCAATTTGGCTTCTAACCTTTTTTGGATTTTGATTTGCAGTTCTCACTTTAATTTGTTTTAATTTGTTTTAATTTGAGAGTTGCTCACTTTAATTTGCCTTTAAAATGTTGTTGCCATTGATGTCAAGTATCCCCAAGATCAGAGAGAAGGGCAAGATGTTCTTCCCTGGGTTCTGCAACTTTCTCATTTTATTTATTCATCATTTAAAAAAATATTGCTTGCAGGGGAATAACAAGAAGTTATAAAACTCTGACTGCAATCCTATCCACACTTTCCTGGGAGTAAGACCCAATGGCTATCATGGGACTTATTTCTGAGCAGACAGGTTTAGGACTGGGCTGTCATTGATCCTACAGGCTCATTATCACAGCATTCCACATCCTGCCAGATTGCCTGGAACCTGAACTTCTTTCCAGCTGTAACATGTGTTTTTGATGCCTGTAAGCTGATACTTGGGCTAATACTGGCTCATTAACCACTCCTTAACACCAGCTCTACACAAAGCATTAAGGTATAACTGAGCAGTGCAGCTGGCACAAGTTGACCATATGACCTAAAAACTCAGATTTGTCCGGATTTTTAGCCTCCTTGTCCAGGTGTCCTACATTTTGGCTTCATTGTCCTACATTTTGGCTTTGTTTTGAAACTTCGCGATAGTGCACAGTACCCCATCATGCCGTATGTCGTTGGATTTGTATTGAAGAGCAAAATCCAATGCAAAAATCAGTTTTGAGATATCTCCTTCCTATCAAAAGTTATGGCCAAAAAAATGAAAAACAAAAACTATAAAAAACATTCTTTTGGCAGATATTGAGGCACAATCTTATTCCATTAGGAGCAATGGAGGAGCAAGAAACCTGCTCTATTTTTCCACTTTTTTAGCCACTGATTTTTTTTATCCATGGAAGATTCTGGAACAGAACCCTAGTGGCTAATGAAGGACACCTGTATGCGCACTGCGAATCTCATCTCTTAGCATGTTATCAGCCAATAATGTCAGAAAGAACATTCCAGGGTGTTCCAGGGTGGGGAGAAGCAGGCTTGAACTGGCAGTTATGACAGTCCCAACCTGGGCAGTGTAGAAATTTAGGCCACCTCCAGAGGTCTAAATCTGAGTAGTCCTATTGGGGTTGTTGCAACTCTACCCTGGAAAAGGGGGAAAGTTTCCCATTCACTGTAATAGCACAGCAGTAGTCCCAGAATTTGTGCTGGATACAGTATAGGCTCAGCCTGCTTGCCTGTTCCAGCACAAGTTAGGACTGTGCTGCTCAGTGGTCAGGCATCAGGCATTTGAGATAACTTGAGGTTGAGATAACAGGTTTTGCAAGATGCAAAATCCTAAAAGATTTATTGCACACTGCCAAAATGTGAAGTCTCTAAGCACTGTCTGCTTCCATAGAAGTGGAGGTACAGGAATGATTATGGGGCTGGAGAACAGTGCATCACGGGAAGGTTTTTGACCCTGATGCCTCCATTTCTTACACTGAAAGCCAGCTCTCTTCTAGACAAATGACAGCCTTTGCAATTGTTGCCCAGTTTATCTGTATAGCACATCTGGATACTATCAGCTAACACATATTTACAAATTCAGTGTGAGAGTTTGCAGTCACTCTCTGTGCAATTTAACCCTTTAGAGTTTATCTGGAGCTTTTGCATCTCACCATCCTTCTACACGTAAAGAACAGATATGTCTCAGTCCCAGCTACGTGGCAATTTTAATTCCATAGTATCCCTGCACTCACACCTAAGTAATTGTTTGATGTGCCAGAATCAGCACAGTGAAGAAGAAACTAGAATTTTAAATTAGGCATGTCACAATCTCAAATCCCATTAAACTCACTAGGCAACTCATCCTCTCAATCTAATCTACCTTGCAGGAGTGTTGTGAGGACAGAATGTAGGAAGGGTGAGAACAGCACATGCCATCCAGAGAGCATTGGCAATCACATGCTCCCACAGCTGGTTGGCAATCTCAGGAAGTTGAGGGACACACCAATTCTCTGATTGCCATGTAGTTCCTTTTGCATATGGTCAGAGGTGCTGCGTGGCATGGTTTTCAAAACATTTGCCACATAGTTAGCAGCCATGTGTTTTGAACCAAAGCATCTGAGCTCCAGAGATGAGGTGCATTGGAATGTGGCAAAGTTCCTTCTTTGGTGTAGAATCAAATTCTTTCCCAGGATTTTATTGCTCTTCTAATTTTACTTAGGAAAGGATGCTTCAAATTATCTTTCAAACTGCATCTGAGACTAATAAAGTCAAATTAAATACAAAGGCATAGAAGAGGGTGGGATGTAGCACTGGAAACTATATGGATTTTTGTGGGTGCCTTTAGACAGTTGCTATTCTGGAAGTGCTTTAAATTCCTCTCTCTCTCTCTCTCTCCCTCTCTCCCTCTAGCACCTTCTAGTGCGGTGTGGGGCAGTTCCCTCACAGCATACTATAAAGTGCATTTGAAATGAAGGAAATTCTAGCCAGCAAAGTGCAGGGAATCATACTACAATCTGGCTGGGACTCATTCAGTAATTATTGGGAGAACAATGGGGTTAACATTTGGAAAGAGGCAATTAGCAAACAGGAAATGCCTTTTTCGTTTCCAATGGAACAGGAATCTCTGTCTGCTCGTGCTGTCGCAATTCCAGACATGGGTATGCGATTGTGCAGTCCGGAGGCCCAGTTCCCTTCTTATAAAAGGAATAATTTGCATTTACTTGGCTATTGCTATTGACTTATTTTTAAGTAGTGGTGAACCTTTGGCACTGGTGCCCAGCAAGTGTGCCAGTGCCCAACATGCATGCCCAAAACTCTGGGCATGCACAGTGGGCACTCGCCCTCTCAGTTTGGCTCAGATCCGAAGAAACTCAGCTCTTTGGAGCTGAGCCAAATTGTGGAGGCTGATGCCCTCTGCACATGTCTGGAACTCTGAGCATGCGCAGTTCGGGCTGGGGGCTTGTGGCAAGGGAAGTGTGGCAGCACTACAGTTGCGTGTTGGCTGGGAGGTCTCTGAGTGCCCTCCCTGGAACATATGCCATGTGTGTTTGCCACCTGTGCCATGGTTTGCCACCTATGCCATAGGTTTGCCGCCTGTCTAGTTAGTATACAATGCACATCAGAGGGTGACTCTGAAGATCCTGTCTGTGCATCAGAATCAACCAAATTTCAAAAGGTTCACTCCCAGATCCTAATGTCTCAGTTCATATCAGGAAGGATGTCTGCAACAGTGTAGTTTGCTTCCATCTCCACATAAGCACTGGGATTAGCCCTTCACTGTATGTAGCAGGGCTATGGCTTTCAATCAAAGGCTTTCAATTCCTTTTTATTGCTTGCCACTCAACTAATAAATAAATAATGGCAAAACATCAACAAGGCAGCAGCTTCTTTTCAACCCCTGAGATGACAACTTAATTAAACTGGGGCTGCTGGCTTACATTAGAAGTAGTTTCCATTGAACTAAATGAGACTGACTTTTGTGGAAACATGCATAGTTTTGTGGAAACATGCATAACTTGGCTATGAAGTTACCATTCACTGTTAAAGCCTATATTTTTCATGAACCTTCCCTGGAGACTTCTTCACGGCACCCTGAAAAGGAATCCCTCCTATAGAACTCTCAGCAAAGAATCTTGTGGCATCTTAATAACAACAGACCAATTGCTATATATAAACTTTTGAGGGTTTCAGTCTATTTCATCAGATGTATGAGGTCTTACTCTGAGTAGACAGGTACATATGGATGTGTAGGGGAGAGGGAGAGAGATAGCCAAGAAATCCAAGAGAGCATGTGAGTAAGCCCCACTGAAGACGTGGGACTGATTTCGCAGTAAACACGTATAGAATTGCGCTGCTAGCCTGTCACCATTTAATGCAACACTTCAAATATATAAGTTAGCACTCAAGCTTTTGAAACAGGGTTACTTTGACTCCTATTCACATCTTTCTTCAGTTAAAGTTTGCTGTTTCTAAAAATGCCAAGTGTTTTATTGATTGCACATTTTTTTTTTAAAAAAAAAGCACTGCTCGTTGCTATAATTCTGTCTGAAACTTCTCCAGGTGAGCCTCGGTCTGACCCATTTGTTTCTGGGAAGCCAAGTGTACCAATTAAACTTGTACACTGTGTATGCAAGCGGCTGGCTCTGCTCTGCCTGCTGCCAACTCAGCACTGGAGAGACAGAGAGGGTAATTCTTCTTCAGCCCATATGCTAAGAGCCCGGGCAAGCCGCTGCAGACCCTGAGCCAAAAAACAGGGACCACACGACTCCAAGTCTCCACTTCATCCCGGCCCTGAAGGGCTTGTTGACTTTGGCATCCCCAGTGTGTGTTTTTTAAGTTCTATTCTCTTCCACGGCAGCAGGTGGCCAAACACATGGGATATTTGCATGGAGAAGCTCCAGGGCAAACAGCTTGTCTTGATGGACTTGCGAGGTTCCTGCAACGAGCCAGGAACCAGAACTGTTTGCAACACAAAAACTCCACAAAAGATAGAAATATGTTTTCCATTTTATTTTTCACATTTTATACCCCCTTTTTCAAGAAAGGCATGTGCATTGTCCCTTCCTGTCTTTTTCAAGACAGTGCATGTGCATTGTCCCTTCCTTTTGTCCTCACAACAACCCTGTGAGGTAGGTGAAGTCAAGAGAGTGAGATTAGTCCAAGGTCACCCAGGAAGCATTCTGGGTAAGCAGGGATTTGAGCGTGGATCTTCCAGGACATAGGCCTATATCCTAAAGTGAAATTAAGCCCCTTGCTCTGGAGTGGTTAAGATGACTTTCCATAAAATAACACTAGAGGGTGACGTAACTGCGTGGATCCATAACTGCTAAGGATTTTGCCCTAAGTCCAGCACTGGAACCACTTCACCACCCTGGCCTTTGCTTGATTGTCAAAGCAAAACTACAGAGTGTCACAACCAGTGATGGGCTTCAAAGAAATTAAGAACCGGTTCTCTGTCCATCTGGCAGCCACTTTTAAATGGCTATTTTTAAACTTTATATGTACTATCTCCTGTTAAGAACCGGTTCTATAGAGTAGGTGCGAACCTGCTGGTGCCCACCACTGGTCACAACCTTCCCATAATGCACAAAAGGAAGATGCCTACATAGGTGGTCTTCAGATGGAACAGAAAAACCTGTTCCTGATGGATCAGATGACGGGTCTTTTCATCTATCATTTTGTTTCCCGTAATATTGACCCAGCTGCCTTTAAGAAGCTCATGAGCAACAACTGTCTCCGTGTTTTGGAGCTGCCTCTTGGCCATAGTTCCTCAGCTTGTAGTTGATCTGCCCCAACCATCCCATTTACCATCTCCTGGAACAATGTGTGTGTTTGTTTGCACATAACCAGAAAACTTCATAGTGGAGGGCCAAGAAGTCTGACATAAGAGCAACAAGGCTTTCATAGGCAAACAGGTCTGAGGTTTTGCATATCCGCCACAGCTATCTCACCATCCCCCCGAAAGGAGGATCCATGCTCTCCTTCTATGGGTCAGGGGTTCCAGCCCAACTCAGGTTCACAGACACTAGCGAGCAGTTCCCATCCGCTACTTACTGCTGAAGATGGGGAGGGAAGGGAGCGACCTGGCGAAGCCTCATTAGACTCTCCTGCAACACAAAGGCCATCATCTCAATTGGCACTAATTGATCCTCTTTGTCAGTGCCCTGGACGGCAAGGCCAAGTGGGGAATGAATAAGCCAGAGAGGGGATGCAGTTCTCTCCTGGGCGCCCAGACCAAGATCCACCACCAATAAAAATGAGAGCCAGTGATGTAGTCCTGCTATTTTGCAATTCCTAGTTCTGAAGTCCTACTGATGGGCAGTACCTTTTCATGATGGTGGGACTGTGTGCTCCAGTGATAGAAAGGGCTATGCTGGTGGTAGCGTAGCTAATGGCAGGGACTCCCATGCCAGACAGGCCTTTGTTGAGGAGCCAGACTAAACCTGTCCAAAATCCCACTGAATGTGGGTTGTCTGGAGAAGGAAAACTCCCACCTCAAACCTCCACTGCCTTGTGGCTATACCCATCTATGGGAAAGGCTCCAGGATTCAACTTCGAGGCAAAATCTGAAGCTGGAGTCCTGGAAGCAGTTCGTGACTGTGTACAATCATGTTCTGGTAACTCCTGCGACGCAGCTGGAACCAATCGTATTGGCTCTGCCATTGCATTGGACTATTTCAGTGACATGGAGAGGTGGATTTGAGAGGGAGGATTTGCTGCTTGGGAGGAATCTATACTCCATTTTAATCTACATTGTGCTCTGGAGAGGATACTCAGAGGATGATACCATAGACTTTCGAGATTGAAGGATGCCAATGCAGATTTGAAGTATAGTGGGCCTTCCTTATACCAGGCAGTGGGTTTGGCACAGGCACTGGAGGGGCCTCCCCAAGCCTTGGTTCTGTGCTGGTTGCACCTAGGAGATCCTTGAGGTCTCCCCCATATTCCATTATCTACAGATATTGGGGGTCTGGTTGATTCCCTGCAGATATGATGGGCCAATTGTAGTAGTAGTAGTAGCAGCAGTACAGGTATCCCAGTTTCTGAAGGTTTTTTTTTTTTTATTATCCACTCTTTCAACACCTTTCAATTATACCCAGAACTCATTCATTTATTCAATCCATGTCCCATTCATTCAACCTCTCTCCGCTGATCTAAAGGCCAAAATTGCTCTCCCCCATTTTATAGCTCCTGGTCTAATCCCATTCTTGCAATGTGCAAGGGATCTCCTTCTCTCTGAGCCATTACAGGAGGGGGAAGAGGGACCTCCTTCCTCTGAGCCATTCCAGGCTCAGGATGCTCTGAGGCAATCCTGGAATGCACTTGGGCTACTCTATATACCACATGGGTGGCCCAATTCCAAGATGGGCAAGCCCAGTTACACCAGAAAAGCTTGGGCCAGCATAAGTCAACATAGGGTGACCCAAGACAGATGGACCTGGGCTGCCCTAGCTGTGCCAGCCTAGGCAGTTCAGGAGAGGAATGTTGAGGGGATGTTCAGCATTGCCTAGAACTATGCAGTTTTCCAGAGCTTGTATCCAGGCCAGAAATGCCCTCTTCCAGCTCCTCAAAGTTATACCACCTCAGAAGCAGGAATAAATCTGAGTAGACCCACAGGGGTCATGATAAGCCAGAGCAAAATGGAAGCGTTGGCAAAAATTTTGAGTCCTTGGCCACCCTAACTGCAACCACTGCCTCTCAACCTCAGGATATGCCACAACTACGACAGCCCACTAACCTCTGGGTACGGTACAACTCCAAGCAATCCCTTTGCATCCACCTTCCACAACAGGTCCTGCTGTACTGCAGTCTCACGCTGCAGCTGTGACTGGTTGTCAGAAACTCCTGGGCTTCCTTCTAAGGCAGGCACCACAGCTGTTCTTTGTTTAGTGTGATCTGAGGGGAGGTCTCCTCAGGAGCAAGCCCTCCCCAGGTGCCACTGACTTGGTGCCTTTGAGCATGCTCTGGAGCTGGTAGGGCAGCCCAGGCTTCCAGACTCTCTGGATTCAGCCCAACTTCCTGGCAATCCTGGCCCGTCTCACTGCCCTAACTCTGGATGGCTTCCTTACTGTTTTGCACCCCCTCTAGCTACAGCCCTGCATTATGACAGGCCTGTAGTAGTAGTAGTAGTAGTAGTAGTAGTAGTAGTATGCTCATACAGCTTTTTTCTTGGTACAGTCTAATCACAGCCCACATTTTTTTCCTCTAGCTCCAAAACAACCTAAAGGAGGAAATATTTCACCAACTTTGGGTTTCCCCCTTTTCTGTACAACCTTCTCTTCTGTCCCCCCCCCTTTGCAGCAGCAGTCTCGAGGACTGCCACCAGAATGGGGCACCCCAACACAGAGGAGCGAGAGGGCCACTAGGGCTGGCGCCATAGCCTCTGACTGACAGCCCTGGTCTCCCAGTCTAATTTGAACATTCCTGCGGTGACCGTGGGGTCAATGCCAACTTGCGCACACTGGGCTGCAGGGCCGGCTGTTTGTTCAGGGCTCCCAGAAAACAATGAGACTTTAAGGAGATTTTCAGCACCCTGGGGTCCAACCCAATTAGACACAGTTTTCCGGGTTAGCAGTCACAAGGGGAGGAGGAAAGAGGAGGGCCAGGGAAGAGGGCTCTCTGGAGTCAAGTGCAAGGGTTGCCCAGCCAGGGGAAATGGCATTGAGGGGGGGCACCTACATTCTCAAGCAAAAATTGGATTTTCTGCCACCCTGGCCAAGGGGAAGGTGTCACCGTGTCCCAATTTTCTAAGAGTCCTCCATGGAAACTCAGGACAGAGGGACTGATCTCTGCTAGATGCCTGGCTTTTCAACAGCTTCCCAGCTGCAGACTCCCCTTGGGTGAGCAGTAATCCCTTGCCATTAATGAGAGCTTTGTGCCAGGATCAAGGGGTGGGGATGACCCACCACTTCAAAAATGAGAGAGGGAAAGGAGAAGGAAAACAAATAGGACTTAAAGGCACAGCTTCATAAAACAGAGGCCTTGACCACGTTCGCAATGCCAATGAATGGAAGGACACCATCACAGAGCTCTCATTTCAGCACTTCTGGCAATCTTTTTTGAAAGCCTGATTCCAATCTGAGAATTCATGCCTCATCCTTTTTATCTTTACAACATCCTTGTGAGGTTAACCTACTAAGAGACAATTTGGGTCAAAGATAATTCAATAGGATTTGAACCCACCTCCCCCCTTCTTAGTTCAGTTAAACACTATGGCACTAAACAAAACCAAAACCAAGAAGGTCAAAAGGTAGGAAATGAAGATGATGAGGTTTATGATGATGATAAATATTTCTCCCTTTATGATGAATATTTATGCCCTGCTTTTCCACAGAGAAGTCTGCAGAGTTTACATACAAAAAAAAATTGGAAAATTGCTTTCTGGCCAAAGGAGCTTACAATCTCTGTGTATATTGTACACACAATTGCAGGAACACCACTTGATGGTCACTGGAAAAGACACTACACTGGAGTGAAAAGACACTACACTAGTTGCTCGCCTGCTGCTAATTCTAAGAGAAGGATGGCTTAAAAGGTGTATGAGTCCAGACTAATTATCTCCTAATTAATTTTAAAAAGAGTAATTATCTTCTGAAAAGCTTAAGTGCAGGAGACAAAGTTGGCAGCAGTTTGTAAGTGGAAAGAACAGAAAACCCAAAGACAGTTTTGAGAATGGCAAAAAAGCCCCATAGAAAGGATAAGGACTAGTTTACCAAATATGAGAAGAATCAGATCTGAAGCAGTCCTAGTTAAATTAAATAAATAAGACACTGTGGTGGTCCTCTTTACATGAGAAGGTGCACAGTAAGCAAAAAGAGGACAAAATTGGGTCAGAACACCCCTTTTTTCATGTCCTCCAGAGATGACCTTTGGGTAAGAAATTGTATGTGCATGCATGCGTGCATGCGTGCGTGTGTGTGTGCGTGTGTGTGTGTGTGTGTGAGAGAGAGAGAGAGAGAGAGTCTGTCTGTCTGTGATGTTGGGTGTGGGCAACTAGCAATACACACACACA
Source organism: Cryptoblepharus egeriae (assembly GCA_030015325.1). Classification (NCBI taxonomy): domain Eukaryota; kingdom Metazoa; phylum Chordata; class Lepidosauria; order Squamata; family Scincidae; genus Cryptoblepharus; species Cryptoblepharus egeriae. The sequence continues at coordinate 17,878,249 of JAREYC010000011.1, read as the reverse complement.
CACAAACAAACACACACACACACACACACACACTCAAGTCAAATCTGCTGTATGACTTTCCTTTTTTTCAAGAATTCCATGGAATGTTGCACAAACCTCAGCCTCTCTCTCTTGGAAGGCTATCAAAGATGTATGATGTATGTACACACATCAACAAGAAGTCAGTTTATCTGCTTCCTCTAGTAGGTTATGTTCAAGCACCTCGCTGGCCAACAGAACTCCAAAGGCTAGCCTCCACTCGATGCCTTGGAACAAACCCTCCTCAGTATGCCAGCCCAATTTTTTCCAGTATATGTACCTATAGATCAAATTCATATGATCTATGGGGAAATGGGAGTCAAGCACATAAATTTCTCTTTATGAAAGCCTTGAGCCACGCAGATGTCTTTTATGAGGAGATAAAAGTTGACTTTGTCCCTTCCAACAATGTCCCTTTTCACACTAGACCCCACAGATCAGCCATCCCCTTATGCCCCCTACTCCCACTACTAGAAGAACAGGGCCAGCCTTTACTTTCAAGATCATCACATGTACTGTAGCGAGGATGAATTCTGCCTGTATCTCTAGCCCAAAACAGACATCGTTCAGTGAAGGAGATCTATGATGTATAAATGGATGTTTGTTAAAACCTTCCTTTCTTCTGCTAAATCTAAATCAGTTATAACTTTCATCATAACTTTATAAATCCATATACCCTTAATCATATATATACATATAAAAGAAACTGAAATCCGTGCTTATAAGCTTTAACTAATCCAGTCTTCAGTTCAACTACATAAATATACCTTAATGAGTATAGGCAGTAAAACTGGATATTGTAGGACAGACGTGGAGAGGGGTGAGTAGAGAGTGACACCAAAGTCATGGGATAATGGTATGGAATTATAGTCAATATGAAGTTGTCCTTCCAAGGTTGAATCATCTTTACTTATCCAAATCCAATCAGCAGAGCAAATCCGTTTTCCACACATTTATCTGTATTTAAATCCTTCTAAAGCACTTTTGCAGTAAGCACATTTGGATAATATGTTTTCCTTGGGTCATTTACAAATGGCTAAAGAACATTTTTGCAACCAAATTTAAAATCAAAACACAATTCAGCTAAACATTAGTCTCATCAGTTTAAAAATATGCACTCATTTTTTCTCCTTTTTTGCATTTTTTTGTAATTTTTTTGGATTTTTTATTATGTACTTTCCTTTTTTGTATTCTTTTTCTCCACATGACTTAGAGCTTCCCTTCTTTTACCTTCACAACATCCCTGCAAGGTAGGTAAGAAATAATAACTGATCTGTGGGCTGTGGGTGGCGCAAGTGGTTAAGACACTGTGCCTGTTAACCAGCAGGCCAGGGTTCGAGACCCGGGTCGGCCCCACAAGACAGGGTGAGCTCCTGTCCTTAGCTCAGCTCTGCGACGCAGCTGGATCCAATTGTATTGGCTCTGCCTTTCTATTGGACTAATTCAGTGGCGTGGAGAGGGGGGATTTGCTGCTTGGGTAACAGCCTATCCTCCATAACAATCTAACCCAGGCTTTCGTGCTTCGCATGCAGTGTATGCAGAGCCAAGCACGATACCATAGTCTTTCAAGACTGACGGAGGCCTGCAGGAAGCTTTCATGGGTAAGCAGGAATTTGAACCTCCAGGTCTAACACTTGAATCCCAGTGTCTTGGTTCTCTTAACACATCTCCATACGGAGATGGGATTGAAGATCCACCAGTCTCACAGTGAAGGAAGGAAGGAAGGAAAGAAGGAAGGACAACTTTTTCACAGCAAACTACCATGTTTCATGTGAATTTTTTTTCATTTGAACAAGGTTTTCAAAATTCGAGGAATTCCACATCCATGATCTTGGCCTCATTGCAACAAATGTTTGATCCCGACCCCCACTCCCTCAACACACAGCTTTGACTTCCTCCCCTCCCTTCCTTCATTTATTTATTTGTTCCTCACATTTTCAGTACTAATGCTAATGCCCAAGGCGGCTCACAAAGACTTTACTTTTGCTGTTATGGGGTTGCTAATAATCCCCAAGTCCTTCATTAAGAGCCCAGACCTGCCCAGAGGACACAACAGTGCAGAGATTGGCACTTACAGCTTCTCGAGAGCATGTAGTCCAAAGAAAGAACCATTCTCCAGCATGGTTATCTTGTTGTTGGACAGAAGCCTATGAGAGAGAGAGAAAGAGACAGAGTTATTTGCTCTGCGTTGACCAAAATGCCAGGAATTCACCAGTTTCTTCATCAGATGTGTATTCCTCAATGGTGGATTCACATCCAGCAGGGTGACCATATAGAATGGAGGACGGAGTGCCTGTACCTTTAGCCATTGCATAGAAGAGGGGGCAGGTGCTGCTTTTTAAACCCTTTTATATTTAGCTCAACCTGCTTAAATTCCCTCTTCCATTCAGTGATAAATGTTCAGGCACTCTGTCCTCCATTATATGGTCACCCTGCATCCAGATTTGGGGAAAGGAAGTGGTGAGGGCTGAGCAGAGAGTGACACCAAAGCCATGGGATAATGGGATGGAAATATGAAGTTGTCCTTCCAAATGACATAATTTAAATTGAAGTGTTATAAAGAGAAGGGTTATCACCCAATGAATGAGAACATCCTCATTCATTCATTCATTCATTTTTAATACCACCTTTCCTCCAAAGAGCTCATGACAGTGAACATAGCCTTTCCCTTTTGTCTTCACGACCACCCTTGTGAGGTAGGCAAAGCTGAGAGATATTGACTGGGTCCAAAGTCACACAGGAAGCTTCATGTCTGAGTAGGGATTTGATCATGGATCTTCCAGGTCTAAGTCCAACTCCTGAACCACTACACCATCCTGCACCTCTGCCCAATTCAATTGCTGACAGTTCCAGATAGGGCTGAGAAAGTACTTTAAGAAAGTACCCTTTGAGGGTACCTTCAAAGTACCCTTCTTAGAAAATTGGACCACTGATTCCGGTCAGGATTGAAAACACTAAGCTAATGAGATAGATTTGAACCTTTCCAGGAGGTTAGATCTGGAAGGAGGTTAGGAGGTCTATCCTAAGACCTCCTGATACTTAATGCCAAAAGCTGCGAGTTGTATCTCACTTTCTTCTATAACAAAGTCATTACCAAATCTACTCTACCAAATGTCAGGTTTGTAAGGAAAACTTGAGTCTGAATGCCATTAATCTTCCCACACCTAAGCCTTGAATGGGCAAGCAGACATAGAAAGGTATCCGGAATCAAGCTGAACCATCTACTCGGGACCTTGTGTATCTTCATGTTCTTCATTTACCACATTCCGGGAATCCATTACAATTCAAAACACCATCACCCCCTGAGAATGTTAATGGTTCTGATGTATAAACTTTCATTGCTCTTGATTCTCACTAACAGGAATGTTTAAACTTGCAATGTGGTACAAAATGGAAACAGATTGACATAAACAAACATGGCACTCAACAAATGCAAAATTGTGTCTGGCTAGATTTACGGTCAAATTTATACCAGATATTTCGATTTTGGGGTCTTTTTATACAGAGGATATGCATGCTTTCAGTCTCATCAAGGAGAGTCAAGGCTTTGGCCATTCCAGGTCTGAGAGCAGGTCTAACCCTACAATCCAGAGTAACTACAGGAGCATGTAAGAGACATTATGTGCACCCATAGTTACTGCACCATCCAGTGAAAACCTATGGAAAATTCATATTCCAATCCAAAAGTAAATTGTTCTTATGCCAGAGCAAGGACTCCTGTAGTTACTCTGGATTGTGCTCATTGAGTAACCATGTTTACTCAAAAGTAAGTCCCATTGTGTTCAATGGGTCTTACACCCAGGAAAATGTCTATAGGATTTCAGCAAAAGGCTTTTTCTCCCCAAGTAAATAGTATGATCTCCCCACAAAAGGTTCTTCTTTTAGCCTCAGCCCTCAAGAAGTTGGTTGAAGCCATGAGTTTGCCAGGGACAAGCACCCAACTATTTTTCTCCATACTCATTAAAGCTTTTTAATGAGCAATTACTACTCAGCAGGGAGTACTAACTAGTACTTTCTGGCAGGGAGAGCCACCAAGTTGGCTTATTGCCAGAGGCCACTACAGATCTAGTCTTTCTGGAAGATCTAGAACAGTGGTTCTCAATCTTCCTAACTTCCTAAGTGGTTCCTAATCTTCCCTTTATAAGTTCCTCATGTTGTGGGGACCCCCAAAATTATAAATCATAAAATTATTTTTGTTGCTACTTTATAACTGTAATTTTTGCTACTGTTATGAATCGTAATGTAAATATCCGATATGCAGGATGTATTTTCATTGTTACAAATGAAATATGTGTTCTATGCACACATTTAACACAATGGGATTTATTTCAGAGTAGGCATGCATAGGATTGGGCCCTGAGACTGCCAATCCTATCCACATTTACATGGGAGTAAAGGCCCCCCTGACTATAATGGGATTTATTTCAGAATAGGCATGCATGGGATTGGGCCCTGAGGATGTCAGTCAGCCCCAGTGCGCGGGCGGCTACAGCCAGAGCTCTGGCAAGCCTTACCTGGTCCACTGAACCAGGGGTCTTTAGGTGACCCCCAGGAAAGCTCTAGGCGGCCCCCAAAGGGGTCCTGACCCCCACTTTGAGAAACACTGATCTAGAAGAAAGATCTAGAAGAAAATCTAGATCTAGAAGACAGGGACTCCACTGATTCTTCCACAATCACAGTTACAATACAACTGAACAACACAGAGGCCAATGAATCACCTTGTGGGAAAAATAAGCTGTGGTGCTCCTCATAGGCCACTGTTTCCCAAACTTCAAATCCAAAAGTGGACCAGTAGCCCTACCAACCCTGTCCAAAAAGATGCAGAAAAACACCAGCAAACACCAGCTATACTGTGCTGGGGAAAAGAGGGACACTGAGAGCCCAATCCTATGCAGAGCTTACTCGCAGGATAGTGTAGATAGGATTGCAGCCTGACTTTCCTTCTGCTAAATCAAGGAAGAGCACCACCCGAAAAAGTGCCCCTTGCCTAGTTAGCAATAAATATTTCTATTCCATTTTTTATCAACCACTACAGAAGATCCAGGCACATAAACAATGAACATTTTAGCTACTTAAGAAGGATTTTATTACAGTTGGCAATTTGTTTCTAACCATTGCCGTAAGCGGCTTGGAGCCTCTTTTTTGTGGAAGCAAGTATGTTAACTAAATAAATAAAATCCTTTTAGAGTGAAAATAAATAAAATTCTTTTGGAGAGAAGAGAGAAAGCGAGGGTACAATCCTGATTCCTTGACATTTCGGCCACTAATATAAATGAGACTGAAGAATCCAGAAAACACAAAGAAGTGTCTGAACACACTCATACTGGACACTTTCAGAAGGTGCCAACTGAGCCCTTGCCTTGCCTGTTACAGAGCCTTCATTCAGGCATCGCACAGAAAAGGCAGTAAAATAAACTTCAAACAGCAGTGAGGTTTTCCCCATGTCCAACTTCTCTTTCATAAATGTGTCCCAGTCCACATGAAAACCAAGACGTTCCCTTTTGAATATGTGGGTTTTGCCTTCTAGTGTCGCCACTTTGAAGATCTGGGTGACCATATGACCGGAAAAACCTAATTTGTCTGGATTTTTAGCCTCCTGTCCAGGTGTCCTACTTTTTCGGTTCATCGTCCTACACTTCGGCTTCATTTTTGAACTCCACGGTGGTGTGCAGTACACTATCATGTCATATGTTGTTGGATTCGTATTGAAGTGCAAAATCCAATACCAAAATTGGTTTTGAGATATCTCCTTCCTATCAAAGGTTATGGCCAAAAAACAGAAAAACAAAAAATATACAAATAAAAAAATACTTTTTTGGCAATTTTTTTAAGTGGGTAAGAATTTTAGCCTGGGGATAGGAATCCTGATGCATGTCTACACAGATGTAAGTTCCACTGTGTTGAATAGGACTTATCGGTACTCCCAGATTTGCAGTCACAAATTGAAGAGACATTCCTTTCCTTCTCACACAACACCAGAACCAGGAAACATCCTCTATAACTGAGAGCCAGGAAAGTTAACAGACAAATGGAAAATATTTCTTTACCCAGGGTGTCATTAGTCTGTTGAACTCCTGGCCACAGGATGTAGTGATGGCCTAGATGTCTTTAAAAGGAAAATTTGAACAATTTCTACAAGTCTAGAACAGGTTACAAGACATGATGGGTCTGTGCAACCTCCTGGTTTTAGAAGTAGACTACCTCTGAATGTAGGATGCAAGGGGGTGTGCCAGGTTGCAGGTCTTTCGTTGTCTTATGTGCTCCTCAAAGCATTTAATGGGCCACTGTGAGATACAGGAAGCTCGTAGATGGACCTTTGGCCTGATCCAGCAAAGCATTTCTTATGTTCTTACATGTGTATAGGTTTGAAAAAAGGACCGGTCAAATTCATGGAAGGTGGGTCCATCCATAGCATCTCATCATGATGGGTATAACACCAGCTTCCATTTCGCTGGGAATCTTCAAGCTGAGGCTTGACAAGTATCTGTTGGAGATGCTCTAGAATTTCCTGCTATATGCAGGGGATTGGACTTGATGATCTCTTAGGTAACTTCCAGTTCTGTTACTCTGTGATCAGACACATTACATCCCCGAATGTCATTGTGGGGTGCAAGGTTGGAAGAGACACAGACTCCAACCACTAAACAGGGAATGAGGGTGAGAGCAGCTTCCCCCACACACACCATGGAGAGATTACAGATGTAGGTGTGGGAGGATAGATTCACAAGAGGGATGCTTCAGGGCTCGGAGATTACTGAGGACCATCCAATTTTCTTCTGTAAAGTCCAGATTGCCTCCCTAAAAGGAAAAGGGCCCACAGGCTGAGATGAAATCAGTATACTCTCTGATCTGCAGCCAACCTTTGAGAGAAAAATATCCATGTCTGTCTGGATAGCCTGGAAAATAGATCCCTGACCCCTCTCTGTGGCTGCAACCAATCAAATGAGCCATTTGGACTTGTCTTACTGGCCTAAGAAATTCACAATCTTCCACAAACACCATTCTACCTTTTCATCTCTCTGGTCATGAAACACCCCTGTAGATCATAAGCATATCTGGAAAACATGCAATACAATCCTAACCATGTCAACTCAAAAGTATGGCTACAATCCAGAGTAACTACGGGACCTTTCACACTAACGCAGTTATGGTGCCACCTATGGGAAACCTATGGGAAATGCATACAGCAATCCAGAGTGTGTGCCTCTTATGTCTTCCCTTAGTTACTCTGGATTGTAGGGTATGTCCCACTGTGTTCAATGGGTCTTACTTCCAGGAAAGTGTCTTTAGGATTGCACTGCAGCCATAATTAATTACCTCTTGAAACATCAGGGCAGCTCAGTCAGAGTTGGGTGGACTGAAATGGTCACCTACAGCAGCAGCAGCAGTAGTAGTATCATGAGCTACCTTTATTCGTCCATCATTTTTCCTACTGCTCTCTGGATTCAGAAAGGAAGAGGGGAATGGAAAGGATGAGAAAGTGTGGAGGAGAGAAGAGTGGTGACCTAGAGACTGTCAGACACCCCATCCCACCACTCTACTCTCCTCTCACTTCATCTTCCATTCATTTTCCTTCTTATTTATTAAGGGATTGATACCCCTGCCTTTCACATGCTAACACAAATGTCCAAGGTGGCTTACAAATAGGGTTGCCATATATCCTGAACATCCAGAGACAATCCCAATTTTGGGGGATTGTGTTTACATACTGGAAAATGGGACAGAGGATCCTGCCCTGATTTTGTGGAAGAAAATTATGGCTACCCTATGTATAAAGTTTTAGTTCATCCCCTCCTGCTGTCCTCACAACAACCATGTGAAGGTGAAGCTCAGAGTGAAACCAAGAAATCTTCATGTCTGGGTTGCTTGGAGGTCTTAGAGCACAATCCTAACCATTTCTACTCAAAAATAAACCTCATTGTGTTCAATGGTCCTTACTCCCAGGAAAGTGTCTTTAGGATTGCAGCCCTCGTCCAACTCCCCAACTGTTACACCATCATGGCTCTTTTCTTTTCCCTTTCAAACCTAAGAAAACAGCAGAGGGAAAACAGAAGCTGCGGCTGTGTATTTGAGTGTGGGAAAGTGTGGCATGACACCTCAAACACTAGGAGGTCTCTCCAAATAAAAGGGGGGGGGGTGTGTTATCTCAAGGTAACAAATTAGAGATTGGCTAAACTTTGTGTGAGTGTAAGAACCAGAGCCTGCAATTCTTGAACTACCATGTGTCCTGTTTTGCCCAGGATATGTCCTCTTTTTTAGCCTTGGGTCCTGGAAAAAAAATCTTCATTGTCTTTTCTTGACAGCAGGCAACATGTAGCCTTCTTGAAATTAATAAATTATAGCTGCAGTCCTAAAGACACTTTCCTGGGAATAAGATCTTTTGAACACAACTTTTGAGTAAGGATTGTGCTCTTAATGTAATAGTTTTAAATTAAATATAGTTTTGAAATTAAGCACATGAAAGCCATATATATGAGTGTTTTTAGCTTTTATTTTGTCATGTCCTACATATTTCTTGAATGGCCTGTACTGGGAGGAAGGCTTGTCCTCTTTTGCGGTTGTGACACCTGGTCACCCAAACTATGCCATTTTATTTTGTTTTTTTTACTGTGGAAGAATGCCAGGATGTGATGACCTTGCTTTTTTGTTCTCTAACATTCAGTTTGTTGATGTGAGTTTTTCATGTTCATTTGAGGATTGCCATTTCTCAGTTTGAGACCCACCCAAAAAAGCAGCCTACAAATGTTTAAAACAAACAGGAGACATGTTGGAATAGTTTGGGGCTGTCCTGAGCCATGCTCAAATGGGTGTTGGTGCTCCCCATCTTGGATCTAGGCACGATGTGCCATCCCCAGAACCTTAAAATTATTGTGATGAGCTGCACGGACTGTGGCGATAAACAAGTTCACCCACATGGTATTTAGGAGGTCAAAGAGTTAAATTGGGAATGAGGCACAGATAACAGGAGAAGGGATCGCCTCCCATCCTGCATAGCATCACTCTGGATAGGGCTGCCATAATTCTCTTGAACAAAATTGGGACAGGACCTTCTGCCACAAATGCCAGTATGTGAACACAATCCACAAAAAATTGGGACTGTTCCTGTTTTTCAGGACATGTGGCAACCTGGATATGCCAACCATATGGCAATTCTGGATCATTCTGCCCATTCTTGGCATCTTCCTGTGAGATTAAAGTTTTTACAAACTCAACTGGATTTTAAAAGGGAAAATGTGCTAAAGAAAGAAAGAAAGAAAGAAAGAAAGAAAGAAAGAAAGAAAGAAAGAAAGAAAGAAAGAAAGAAAGAAAGAAAGAAAGAAGGATTGTTTTCTCCTAAAGCACTACAACAATTAAGGGGCTCATTCTGACTTCCAAAAGAGACTTTGACACATCAGATGCAATTTCACTTGGAACTCCAGAAGGAAGCAGGAGTTGGGGAAGAAATGCTCAAGTATCACCCCACAAAGAGATCCTGCCCCACTCTTGAACAATGTCCAAAGCAGCCAGAGAGGATGAGGCCCCTGCCATTTCCCACATGGTTGACCCCAACAGTTCCTCCACCCATCCTCTTCTTGTGTAGGCATAGACGGGTGAGAGAGGGGCCAGGCAGAGCAGCAGGAAGCGAGGCTCAGCAATCACATCCTCTCTGACTGCTGAAGAAACAGAAAAGGCTGCCTTGTGTGGGTCAGGCCACCAAAACCATCTGGACCAGTATCTCCTACTACTACTCTGATTTGTTTTCCAGCATTCCAGGAGGAGGTGCACAGGCTGATGACGGCCTCTGTAGCAATTGTGTGTGTGTGTGTGTGTTTCTGGGGGTGACATCCAGGGGAAGATCCCTCTTTGGCCATTAAACTTTCAGGGTGACCTTGAGGCAATTCCTCATTCTCAGTCTCACCTACCTCACAGGGTTGTTGTGAGAATAGAAAGAGGGGAGAAATAAAAGTTTTTAAAGCTACGTTGCTTTGGATGCAAAATGTGGGCTATATATCCCTAAAATGAAATGAAAAAATAATGATTACTTTCTACTGACCCTCCATCAATATTTATTTTAAAACCTTTGCAACAACCCACCGAACCCCCACTGTTCTGTTCTGCATTTTCACTTAAACGCCTTGCTTGACTCTCACCCGTGATGTTCCACCAGCTCCCAAGAGCCACTTTGCAACTTTTGCCTAGTGAGGTCCTGGATTCTGATTCTGCTGCAAGGTGTCCCAGGCAGTGAGATGGTCTCTTGGAGGATCCTCTTGTCAGCAGCCTCTTAGCATCTGTCAAACCCCTCTTTTGGAGACCCATGATGAGGAGCGCAGAATTGTATACACAGAAACACATCAGAGCCACACTGCTAGAGCATCACTATACAATGTGCAGCCTGTTTTCCTAGGATCCCTTGACTAAACTGCTCTCCTGCCTGCTCTGCCCAGCCAGTTTCCTGTCATTGACTCTCTTTCTGCGATGTTTATTTACTTAGGATCTGTCCACCCAGAGCTTAGCTTAGGGTTGGACTCTATGTGGGGAAGGGAGGAAGAATTGGGACAGAAAACTGTGAACGGTGCTTGTTTTCAATGGTCTGTCCTGGTGAGGAAGAGGATGCATATACTTGGAAAAATATAATTTCTAATCCTTGGAAGCAGGACCAAAAAATCCAGGTCTCATCTGGTCATGATACAAGGGATGGGGAGGGACTAACCGCTTTGGGTTTCCTTTTTTAAGGAAGAAAGGTTGGATATAAATTGAATAAATAATAGTATGGCTATAACTTTTTTTTAAAGGACAGACTTCCCCGCTATGTAGGGTTGTAATAGGGACAATCCCGATTTTTGGGGGATGGTGTTCATACTGGCAAACAGGACAGAAGGTCCTGTCCCAATCCTGTGGAAGAGAATTTTGGCAATCCTATTGCTATACCCCACATTCGCTCTTGCATGGGATGGATAGAATAGAGAGAGATATTTTTCCCCTCTCATACCAGGTCATACTCATTCAAATGGGAAAGTTAGATCAGACCAAAAGAATCTATTTCTTTACCCAGCATGTCATTAGTCTGCGGAACTCCTTGTCACAGGATGTGATGACAAAACCTAGCCTAGGTGCTTTTAAAAGGAGGATTGGACAGGAAGAAATATCCACAAGCCATACTGGGCAGCTGCCCTTCCTTATGATAAAAGTAGGATACCTCAGAATGCCAAATGCAAGGGACAGAACCAGGATGCACACCTCTTGTTGTCTTGTGTGTTCCCTGAAGTATCTGGTGGGCCACTGTAAGATGCAGATGGCTGGACTAGAAGGGTTTTGGGCCTGATCCAGCAAGGCTCTTTTTATGCTTAATCATGGTATTCCTTCAAAGCCAGGGGTGATAGGAAACTAGCACCACTGTTTAGCGCCTGACCTTTTTAGATACTGGCCTCTTGTAGCCAGTGATGTCTCAGTCACAGCCTTGTCTACTCTTCCCCTGTCCAGGTCCTTGCCCTGCCTGGGTTTAAAAAGCTATATGGCAAAATTATCCCCCAGATTGTGGAATTTTGGCCAGGCTTTAATTTGTTAAAGGCAGAGGAGCTGTTCCAAAAATAAAATGTTGGCAGCCTTGCATCTCAGACACATTGTCTTCCAAATGGAGGCCAGAGGGGAAAAAAATAATGCAATCTCTGCATCGACTTTTGGAACCAGATTGGTCTGTGGGCTGATCTAGCAGGGCTTTTCTTACGTAACTCAGTGTGGCTTTTCCTTCAATGACACTACACACTATATTCAAAAATAGCCCCTTTCTCTTTGCAAACAGAGGCCACTTGGGCTCTGGTGGAAACAGATGCCCACTAATTCTGGGGCAATGGGCTCGGTTTTGCTAATAATAGTCTGACAGAAATATATGGTCATTCCCACAGCAACAAGGACAAGCATGCCAGAATTTGTCTTTCAAGTAGGAAAAATGGTCGCAGATGGGATCCTAGCTGTGCTCAGATAGGGCAGGTACATAGTGGTAATGCGTTGTGCAGCAATGGAGCCTGCCTAGCAGCTATTTTTCAATTGTCGCCAGGTCTCCAGATGTCCTTCCACAAGGAAGTTAACTTCTCTTGAAAGTAAATTGTGCTTCTATGGCTTTCAAGACATTGGGGAAAATGCCATTTCCCCACCCACAGGACACTGGTGAAAGCCGTTTTCAGGAGCACAAGCTGACTTGGAACAAAGTAGGAATGGATTTAAGGCAGGACAACCCTGCAAAAGAAGCACATCTTATGGAACTCCCTGTCACAAGGCACGGCAATGGTCCCCTGAACCTCGCTTTATTCAGCGCTCCACTCAGACAAAACACCAGTGAATGCCCCTGAAAAACCAGTTGGAGGGTGCAATGGTCGGAAACTATGGACTGCAGTCTAAGTGCCCCATTCTAAGGTGGTGGCACCCAGCTTTTCTTGACCACCCACCTTAGATGAAGTCTTAGGAATCCTAGAAGGATTTTGTGCTACAGGCCGGGGGTTGGACTAGATGACCTATTAGGTCCCGGGACCAAAGTCATGACCTCCCAAGGGAGTCCTGAACCCGCTTTGAGAACTGCTAGGATAAAGTGTCTCCCACTGCAGATGAAATTACTCAATACAAAATTGCCACCCATGGGCAAAAACAAATGAAACCACACAACATTATGATTGCCACTGTGACTAGCATAACTATAGCAGAAATCCTATAACTCTCCTAGGAGTAAGCCCTACTGAAATCAATGGAGCTTTTGAGCAGACATGCATAGGATTGGGCTGTAATCCCACAAATGCCATGGGACAGTGTGGTTTCCAGTTTATCAAGTGCTGGGCCTGTTATTTGTCTGTAAAAGGCATCTTTTGATAGAACAGAGATATTTCAACGTGGTCTGTTCCATTGCGTTCTGAATGAAATTGTATGCCGACTGATTTATAACATGATGGTATGGTTTGAAAGCATCAAGAGTTTTTTTTTTAAAGAAATGGCCTATAGTGGCATCACATCCCCTATGCAGGAATCACACCCCCTACATGTTACCTGGTGCAGCCCACAACTGTCACATCCACTCTAGCGATAACACTGCCTAAAGATTAAAAAAAATTCTCAACAGGATTAATTGACTGATTGATTGTTGTGAGTAGTTAATTCAAGGACACAACTAGGAACTTCGCTCTGCTGTTTGCAGAGATTCTCCAGAGCACACGGATTCCAGGTCATGCCTTTTTTCCCAAGAAATGGAATGTGAAAAAGGAGAGATCATCAAGGCAGAACCGTAGGCCATGCTGTGGGATTCCCTTCTGACCACCCTCCTGGGTTAGCCTCACAGGAACACAATGGAGCCAAAGAACAAAATCATTGCCTAATTGAGCGAGGACTTGAAATATCCCATCAGACAATGTAAGGATTAGGAAGAAAGGGAGCCCCGTCCAAGCAAAATAGCCAGCAAAGTGTGACTCTAGGCAAGCACCTGTGGCTGGGTGGGGGAACTGCCCTCTGCCAAGCCAAAGGCTAGTATGTTTTCCCTCGAGATGAAAACTGCTCCAATCACAGCTAGCTTTGCCCTCGACTGGGACCACTGCCCACTTTGAGCCAATTATATACCCAGTATAGCCTCCCATTGAGTCACCTCCAGTTTCCACCAGTTTGAAGCTAATGATGTTTAATTGCCAGGCACAACATTTTTTTTTGCAGCATGCAACTCATCAGATTGCAGGGCTGGGCTCATTTGGGCTGTTGTTGGACTCCCCCCCATCTTTCCAAAAAATAAATAAAAACTTCTCCAAATGAGGAACTGAAAGCCAAGCGCATGATTATTTTCTCAAGCACACTGGAATCCACTTGGATAAATAATGGCTTCAGAGACGGGGCTGTTAAAACAATAAACTTCCTCCCTGGCCCAGCCAAAAAAGGATATGGGGTGATGCTCGCCTCCCTCGGTCCGAAAGAAGCCAGCGGGGACGGAGACGTGCTCCAGAAAGGGAGCTTGCCCCCCACCAGCCCTGACTCTGACAGCAGAAGATGGAGTCTGAAAGCAAGAGGGAAGTGAACGCCTCTCTCAATCTTGCCAGTATTTAGGGTTGTTGTTAACATTGCAGTAATTAAAAGCACATGTTGAAAGTTTAACAAGATACAGGCCATTTTCTGCAGCCAGAGAGTGGATGAACTTGTTCAGTGGAGTACCCCTATAGTTTTGAGGTTGATGGGACTCGCACAGGAGAAGGCCAAGATGTCTCCACACATAAAGTTGTCCCCTTTTTTGATAACTTTGGAGCAATCATTTTCAGTCTTTTTCATCCCATGGCACACCATGCCTATTTGCAAGGCACACCATGCTGTTCAAATCCCCAAATTTTCCTATTAATAAATGTCCCTCCCCAAATTTCCACGGCACACCTGAAAACTATCCATGGCACTCCAGTGTGCCAGGGCACACTGGTTGAAAAGCACTGCTTTGGAAGAAAGGCCATGCTCCACGTTCACAATCAAAGATACCTCCTTGCCAAAATCTAGTGGGAAGGAAGGAGGACCTCATCCTGGACGCAAGAAGTCTCCACTAGCACCACTCATGGTACTTCACGGTATGTGGCATGTGGTTCCCAAGATCTTTTGAACCCCTAAGCACTGAAAAGATTATGGAGAATTAAAAAACTAAACATATTTCAAAAATAGTAAAATCTTTAAACTTAGAAGGATATGGACTATAATACAAAATAAATTTTAAAGATTAATTCATGTTTTAAAATGCTTTAAAATGCTTTTAAAATACACTTAACCATGGATAAAATACCATATTTACTTGAATCAGGCCCTACAATCCAGAGTACCTACAGGAGCACGTAAGAGACATTATGGGCACAATCCAGAGTAACTACGGGGAGTCCTTGCTCCGGTGTAAGAACAACTTATTCTGGATTGCAATATGAATTTCCCATAGGTATTTACTATGTGGTACAGTAACTATGGGTGCACATAATGTCTCTTATGTGCTCCCGTAGGTACTCTGGATTGTAGGGTATGTGCAACTGTAGTTACTGCACCACCTAGTGAAAATCTATGGGAAATTCATATTGCAATCCAGAGCAAATTGTACTTATACTGGAGCAAGGACTTCACGTAGTTACTCTGGATTGCACCCTAATGCTCACATTTTCCCACCAAATTTTGTTTCCAAAACTGGAGTGTGCATTAGATTTGATGGTGGATTAGATTTGAGTAAATACAGTATTTTGATTATAAGTATAGGTCAGTGTTTAGTTTAACAGTTGGCTATATAGTAACAAAAATGTACTATAGTGTACTATATTGTTTACTATAATGCGGATGTGGCCCTCAGCGAGATTCAGTGTGCTCCCCCAGCAATCCATTCTTATATGTAAGTTTATTTAAATTTGAAGTGCAAATTTGTTTTCTGGCCCCTGACACAATGTCAGAGGGATGATTGGTCCTTCTGCCAAAAAGTTGAGAGACCCTTGCAATAGTGTAATAAAAATGTAACAAACACGTTGTATAAAGTAGTGCAATTTGATAAAAGTAGTGCAGTTTGGTAGTTCACTGTCATATTATTGTCATGTAACTCAGTGTTGTATGCAATAAAATTTACTTTTTCAGCTGTGCAGCTGCACATTACAATGACCAGTAAACATTTCTTAATCTCAAAAGTTTTAAAATTGGGGTGCGCATTAGATTTGACGATGCATTACATTCAAACAAATATGGGTATATCAAAGCCCACATCACCACTACTTATGGAGCACCTGTTGCCACACTCCTATTCACCATACTTCCATGGGAGCCTATGCATGCACAGTGCTAACAAACATTAAAATCACAGCCATGCACAGGGATGTGGCACTGCTATTTCCCAAACCATGGGTATACTGTACAGTAAGTGGAGATTCAGAGTAAAGGTTTGTGGACCACTAGAAATAAAAGAGAACATAAGAATACTACAGGATCAGAGCAATGCCCAACTGCCAAGGATATGCTGTTGGAAACCCACACAATGGCAACAAGCCAACTTTGTGCAATAGCTCCCCCAGCTCCCGTGATTCATGAGTAGGACATTCTCTTATATGAACATGGACTTGGATGACCCTATCCTCTAAAATCAATGTGTCTAAGCCCTAAGAGAATCCATCTATGGCCTGTGCCAGGCCCATATCTTGTAGCAGGGAGTTGCACAATTTGACAGTGTGCCGTGTCAAGGTGATAACTGGAAAATCTGTACCTTTTGGGCAGGATAAATGGTCAACATGGTTCAAGGGCTCCATCATTCCACATTGAATTGATCCCTCCCAGGCTTACTATGGATCAGTAAGAAACACAAGAACAAAACTCACCCCACATCCCATTTTTCAAGGCATGAGGCCCTTTCAAGCACAAGCGATGGCCTGAATTAAACCTCCAACCCTGCCAGGTTCCTGAATAGCTCCCAGTCTGAAATTTCTCCTTTTCAAAATGAGCAAGTTTGGAGCTCTCTCTGCCACAGTTAGAGCACAACAGTAAATTTCCAAACTCTCCAGGATGTAATTTTTTCCTGCACCAACAAAAGCGACCATATGAGGACAATGAATTGTGGCCGACTGAAATAGCAGGGGGGCAACACCCTTTGGATGCTGCAGGAAAGGAGGACGCTCTCACAGGGGCAGTGACAAAAAGGGGGAAAATACTCGAAGGGGAGACTGGTGAAGGACAGGTGATTCCAGCTGCTGCCTGCTGAGTAAGGTGATCACTGCTGGATTAAAGCAAACTCAAGCTTTTACTGGAAAGAAGATCCAGGTTTTCGTTGACTTGAGAGGCAGTAGAGAAAGCTGGACTCTTCCAGTATAAAACCTGAGGTTACACAGTCCAGCCGCTCATTTGGCCACAACTGAGCCATCTGGCAGTAGCAGGCTTCTGTGGCATCTGTCAGGCCAATGGCTTGGCACTCACTTTAATCTATATATACAAAAGAGAAAATTCACTCACTCACTCACTCACCAACGCCCTGCCAAAACCGCTGGGCCTAGAAGCGTGAAATTTGGGGTGGGTGTTCCTTCCGTGAGGGAGGGGTGCACTAAGAACCAATTTTCAGAAATTCCAACCGGAAGGGGGTGAAAAGGGGCGCAAGGTGTTTTCCTCCCTATACTTTGCATTGGAGAATTGATGACTCATCAACATTCCGCCCCAACTGCTGGGCCTAGAAGCATGGAATTCTGGGAGGGATCCTTCTGTCACCTGAACACCCACCAAGAACCCATGTGGAGAAATTTAACCTTTATGGGGCTGAAAAGGGGTCAACGTGTTTTCGTCCTATACTTAACATGGGAGACTGACTAGCATCCAGCCAATTTGGTCCTCGGTGCCCGGTGCACTGTGGGGTGTTGTTCAGAGGAAGAGGTTGCACTGGTGAGGATGCTGCGCATGGGGGACTGATGCGCATGGAGGATGATGTGCATGGGGGAAGTTGCGCATGGGGGAAGTTGCACATGGGGGATGATGCGCATGGGGGATGATGCGCATGGGGAAGTTGCGGATGGGGACTGATGCAGATGGGTGATGTTGCATATGAGGAGTTCAGGCACATGGGGGGAAGATCAACATGGGGAAGTTGCGCATGGGGGACTGAAGCGCATAGGGGGATGATACACATGGGGTTTGATGCGCATGGAGGGAAGTTGCGCATGGGGGAAGTTGCGCCTGGGGTGAACTTGCTCATGGGGGAAACTTATGCATGGGGGAAGTTGCGCCTGGGGGGAAGTTGCACATTGGGGGAAGTTGTGCGTGGGGGAAGTTGCGCATTGGGTGTTGATGCGCCGTGGGGGGATGAATATGGGGAAATGTTACTCCTGCAACGCGGGTACGCTTTTCACAAGTATTTCATATAAGGAAATGGAGTTGTGTCCAGTGGTGTAGCTAAGGAGAGGCACACTGGGGTACACACTGGGTACCACACACTGAGGGTATGCCAAACCATATGTCCACTGGTAGATACCAAGGAGAAGCCAGAGCCGTCCCCCATGTCTCCCTGCCGATGGCACAGGGAGAATAACAGCGCAAGCAAGTTGTGTAACGGGACCTTTGGCTGATCACATTGGGTTTGAAACTTATAACTAATGATGTCACTTGCAACCATGACATCACATCCAGGCTAATGACATCACTTCTGGTTGATCCTGACAGATTGCACTGATTCCACTGTAGCAGCTTCAAACTCATAAAGGAGAGTTTATGGCTATAACCATGATCACTAGATGGAACCTCCACGATTAGAATACCTCTTCTGTTGGCTTGCGATGGCACATTTAGCTAGCTCATGTGGGAAACCAGATGCTGGATTTGATCCGGAAAGGCTTTCCTTTGTGCATCATCCGTATCAGTGACTGAAGATGAAAATGCTGGCTCTGTTGGGGCAGAGTCAAGAGTTGAACCCACTCTTTCCATATGCCTGATTGGAGATCCAACCAACTGCTTCAGACCCATAGGCTTCCTTTCAGCCAAAACTATATCAAGCATTAGAAGGGGCAACAGAACGGAACAGCTGTCTGAAAAGAACCATAGTTACTGCTGCCAATATGCAAGACAATGTGTTCTCTTTCATGTTTGTTATCCATTCCTCCCCTCAGTCACTACGAGTTTTTGCTTTAAGTTTCTATTTCTCTATCACTTTTCAAAAGTTCCAGCAGACTCCTGAATCCTAACACTATCCTCAACAGATCACATATACCAGGTGATCTTATTCATTTCTGCAACATCCCAGAGTTCAGCTCTCCCAGTGATCCTCCTAACGACAGTCAAAACAACTTCCTGTTTTTCACTGTCAATAATCCCACAAGCAACAGCTCATGAAATCACAAACAGATACAAACTGCAACAAAAGAGATTCTGATTTGATATCAGAAAAACGTTCCTGAGTTTTTTGGCAGTGGATTACCAAGGAAGGTGGTGGATTCTTTCTCACTGAGAATCTTCAACCAAAGACTTGACATGCACTTGTTGCAGATGCTATGGGACAGAGATTTTCAATCTTTTTCATTTTACAGAACACTCACAAGGCATAAAAATTATCAAGGCACATCACATCACATCACATTATTGTTGACAAGGCACACCCACCATACTGCAGGTTGGGAGCTCAAACCCCCCAATTGCAATAAACAACCTTCCCCAAAGGCACTTTCCCAAACCTTCCCAAGGCACACATGCACACCATCTGTTGTACATCAGTGTGCCATGGTACCATGGTGCTGTAGGATTCCTGCTACAAGCAGAGGGTTGGACTAGATGATCTATTAGTTCCCTTCCAACTCCCATCTATGTAAGCTATTTTGTTAGCTTTTGTTAGCTTTCTATGCATTAGAAAGAGATCTGTCAAGAGCAAATGTTAATGCAGATACAGATACAACAGATGCATTGCATCAACAAGGAGATCTGTCTCTGCTCACCCAGTTCTCTAACAAAGGTTTTCTCAAACTGTGGGTTGAGCCCACTAGGTTGGGTCGTAGAACACCTAACTTGGCCACCATTGAAAATACAGAACTGAAAGCACACAGCACAGAACTAGCAGGAGAGAGGCCTGGTGCTTCCCACCTGGGAAGCAGGAACCCTGGAAAGGAGGGGAGACTGTGTGGCTGGAAAAAGATCCAAATCTGTGTTCCATTTTGACTTCCAAGCTGGAACGTTTCATTTCAGAGCTATGCAAAATTACAGCATAAGCACACTGAGTAATAGGACCTTTGGATGCTCGTAGCTTGGGTCTGCAGCCTCAATTAATGATGATCACTTTCAGCCATGACACCACTTCTGGTGAGTCCCAACTGACTGTCATTCTAAGAAGTGGGTCCTGGTGCTAATATATATTAGCTAATAAATATTCTTATATATATAAGAATCACTGCTATGATTCATCTGTTGGGCAATTTACAGTAATTTGTCAATAATCTGACTGGTCAATATTTTCTCTTGTGTATCTGAATTTTTTAAAATTAGACATTTCCAAGTTATGAGTCCCAAATGAGATAAGAAGTAGGGGGTCTGTCCATTTTAGCTCATTGGAGGCTCTAATAATTGTTATTTACCAAAATAGAGGATTGTACACCAAATCGTAACTCAGGAATCTGAAGGTTGAGATCTAATCGGCAGGAGGGGCAAGAGGAAAGTACAAAACAAAACAGGCCTGGAGAGATGTTCAAATAGACCTGGAAATTGATCATCAGATGAAACTCTATCTCCTTCCACCCCTCCAGAACCTCCTACCCCCTCCTAGACAATACGTAACTTCAGAGCAATCACGCTGAGTGCAGAAATGAGGCCTCGCTCAGAAAGTCCACATCTGGAAGGAGTTTGAACTCCTGCGTGAGACAGCATGGCTGGCTATGACCTTATCCTACTATCTGTCTCTTGTTAGGACAACAGTGCTTTTTCCATTAAGCTATTAGTACAGAGGTCAGCTTGCAAAGCATGGAATTAAAATCTTGTTAATACGTGCCCAGATAGGTCCTGCCACCTTGCAGCAGATTGGCCTGACTGATCAAACCACCAGAGATATGCACTGATCCTCTGTAGATGGTCTGTACCTCGGATCAAATCCAGCACATGGTTTCCCACATGGGCCAGCTAAATGTGTCATACCCAGTGAACAGAAGAGGTATTCTAAATCATGGAGGTTCCATCTAGTGATCATAGTTATAGCTATAAACTCTCCTTTATGAGTTTGAAGCTGCTACAGTGGAATCAGTGCAATCTGTCAGGATCAACCGGAAGTGATGTCATTAGCCTGGACGTGATGTCATTCATGGTTGCAAGTTACATCATTAGTTATAGGTTTCAAACCTCTATTGCAGGAAGCACCAGTCCTTGCTTCCCAGCCACATTTTTAAATGAGCACTGTCTTTATTCATTCATTCATTCATTCAGCATGTGGCATACAAAACATGGACTTAAGTTAAATCTATATATATAAAATTGAAGAATCACTGACTGACTGACTGACTGACTGACTCACTCACTCACTCACTCATCAACACCCAGCCAAAACTGCCAGACCAAAAAGTGTGAAATTTGGGGAGGGTGTTCCTTCCGTGATGGAGGCACCCACTAAGAACCAGTTTTTGGAAATTCCAACTGAAAGGGGTGAAAAGGGATGCAACACATTTTCCTCCCAATTCTTTGCATTGAAGAATCCCTAACTGATGGACACTCTGCCCCCGGACCTAAAAGCATGAAATTTGGGGAGCTTATTCCTTCCATGACGGGAGCACCCATCAAAAACCGTTTTCTAGAAATTTAACCCCTAAGGGACTGAAAAGAGGTGCAACACATTTTTGGCCTATACTTAATATTGAAGACTGAGCAACACCCAGCCCCAAATCCTGCACCTGCCTGGAAGGGGTGCCACAGTTGTGGAGGAGTGATGCACCGGAGGGGGGGGGGAGGAGGATGCACATGTGGGGATGATGCACAATGGGGGATTGCATACAGGGGATCTTTTACTCCTGCAACACAGGTATATTTCGCTAGACAGATATGGCTGTCCAGTGTACCCAGCCATTCAAGAACTGAGTGGTCTACATGAAAAATAATCAGACACTTGGCCAGCATAAGCTCTTGGTAAGCACTTGATGGTTTGTCAAGGAGCACCACAGTCACACTGAGGGGTAGACACTGTGCTGACAGACACTGTGCTGGATACGGATCATGTTCAGAGTTGACCAATGCAGGAGAGGTGAGTCAAAACCTGGCACCTTTCATGAAGAGGCATCTATGTATCTGGGTGCTCAGCAGCCCATTTAGCTTTCCATTGGACATTGATGTCAAAGTTGTTAAACCGCTGTTGTGAAAGTGCCAGAAAGCGCTTCCTAGATTTTAGCTTGCCAATTGATAGATGAAGATCAGAGACGTCTATTGTCTATCTTAAAAAAGACGGGCAGTGTATTGCTACATACACTTGAGAGTACTTCACAAATTTGTGAGCCCCTTACATGAGACTCATCATCACCAGTTACTTCAGGGTTGACAGGGCTGATGTGATACAGCAAACACCAGTATGAGGCATAGGGTGGGAGCTATTTGGAGCACTGTGCGCCAATCCAAGCACCCTCCCATAGTTTGTTGTATTGTGTTCCTTGTACTGTACCAACAGGCAGGTGTCCCACAAGTACCACCTCAAGTACCACTGATGGTACCTGTACCCTGGTATAGAAACAATGCTCTATGCAGGTTGATCTCCATGAGATGGGAAAAAGGGGGAAATGTGAACTGTCAATCACAGTTCTTGCCCACTATGTTCTTGAATTTGGGTCTCATATGGCAGGTTGGACCACTGGCTTCTGGATCCCACTGATGTGGCGAGAATCAGTGGCTTTCAGAGACCAGCCAGTGAAGGACAGTTCTGTTATTAGCTGATTAAATAATACTGCAGAATTAAAAAAATTAATAGTGTGTGAAATGTTTTCTGTTGTCAATATCCCGTTATAGACCCATCTTGCACTAGTGAAAGACCAAAACCACATGAGCTGGAAGCTGTTTTCAGGTCTCATGCACATATATTCAGTGACTGATAGTCAAGAGGCCATACTGCACCCACAGCCTTCCAAAAGTCCATGTGTTTGGAAAGAGAAATAAATCACATTTTTACAATCAAAAGGCACAGAATAGCTTGCCTGGACCTACATCTTGTACCTGCAGATGTGCAGCTGACTCAAATCAGCCACAGATGCTACGCCACCTTGGCAAGGAGTCAACTGCTGATCTCAGCGCATGGCAAGAGAACTAGTGAGGAATGAGCAGCCGTGTTGCAGTGCCCTTTGTATCCTGCTGTACAGTCTTGCCCTGCTTGAGGCTCATTCAGGCAACAACTTACTGCCAATGTTGTAGCCTGCCATTTTTTCCTCCTCCACATGGGATCTTTCACTCTGTTCTCCTCTCTCTGTTCACACAGAGGATGCCAAAGGACCAAAATGGCACCACAATTATGGAATTCACTGTTGGGGTAACTGAAAACTCCCCCTCTCTTGTGGCTTCTTAGTCAGGACTCAACACATTTGTTTCATCAGGTTTTTGATGAATCATGAAAACCCAAAGATAAGAAACTGGGGCAGAAAGGGAGATATACGACATTATTAATTACAGTGAATTAGATCATATTTGAGTATGAATTTATTTATAAATTCATCATACTCATCTGATGCATCACCTAATTGTCTCAAGCATAGTTCCCTCTAAGCTGTGTGCGTGTGCGCATGCACACAACTTGCCAAACTAGCGCACACAAGTTTCTACAAAGCTCACAAAGCCGAAACTGGCAATGACAAAAATTTTGACAATGAGAATGTAAACTCATAAGCTTCTTCCGTGTATTGCATTGTACATGTTGTAATAAATGTACATATTGTTTTCTGACGTGTAGTCAAAAGTATATATCTTCAACTGTCATTATGTGGCGCACAAAAATTTAACCTTCCTTCAAAAGCTGCATGGCTAATATATGTTTTGTGCACACAGCCTATCAAAAATTAGAGGGAACAGTGGTCTCAATGTAGCTAACAATATTCTTATTTTTTAAAGAAACGGAAAATGCAATTAGAAATAGATCAGATTTGCTCTATTGGCAGTGGATCAATACCAACCAAACATTAATGAGAACATAAATGTCTGACAAAGCATACAAGTTTCACATTGTATGTTAAAGAGAGACTAGTGTTTCCTGAATCCCCCCAAGGCAGAAAGTTCTACCAATATGAGGGGCAGCCACAAGGAAGATCCCGAACCATAGGCACATCAGATGAGCCTCATCCAGTGGCTTCCTGTGCACAAAACCTCCCCAGACGGTCTCAGCAGGCGGGCAGAAGGACATTGCAGTATTGACAGTCCAAACCATAACAGCTTTAAGAGTAAGAGACACCACTTTGAACTGCTGCCAGTATCAAGGCACCAGCATAACTCCTTCTGGATGGGGAATCATATGGTTCCTCTACACGGCCTTCATGAGCAGTCTAACCACAGCTTTCTGGACCAGTTGCAGTTTCCAAATATTTTGTTCAAGCACACTCCGACGTAGAGCATGTTGCAACAGCCTATGCAAGGAGCAGATCACAAATCTGGCCACAGGAATTTTAGGACCCACAAAAAGACAAAGAGTACAATCCTAATTATTACAATCCTGGGCTATCATCTGTAAAAAGAGACTTTTGATTTTTAGCCCATTTCTTACCAACTGGCATAACAAAATTCAGTGGGCGCCTTGATATCTATGGGATTATTTCTGAAACATACTCAGGGGTGGGCTTCAGGGGGTTCTCACAGGTTCTATGGAACCCTTTGCTAATGAGCGCCTGGTTCTGAGAACCGGTTACTAACGGGACATAGAACCTGTTGTTAATCTAGGTTATTAGGCCATAGAACCTGTTATTAATTTATTTGAATCCCACCACTGGACACACTCACCTAGAACATATAAGGTATATGTCTAGGTGACACACTCACCTAGAAAATTCCTTAGATAGCAAAATCTACAAAATTTGGTTAGTAGAATCTACAAAATTTTGCTAGTGATATCCATGGAGTCTAGCAAAATCCATGGATAGCAAAATCAGGGGGGGACACCCTGGTAAACCAGAAGTGCCTTTTAGAAGCCTCCAGGAGGTCTTCTGAGATGCAGGGCTGGGGAAGGTGGCCTCCCAAAGGCTTCTGTATGGCACTCAGAGACACTCCAGCTATGGGCTCAGAAACCATGGATTCAAATCTGTGGTTGGTGTAAAATACTGGTGCCCGCTGTAGGTAGCTTCTGACCCGATACTGAAGATTCAAGTGGACAACATGTTAGCACATGTCCAGTGTAGCAAGAAAGGAATGGCATAGTCAGTTGTGGAGGGAGCCCTCACCCCTTTGGGGCCATTCCAGGTGGGGGAGCAGAACGGAGCCGTATGGTTCTGCTCCCCCACCTGGAATGACTCCAAAGGGGTGAGGGCTCTTTCCACAACTGACTGTGCCATCCCCTCTAGCTACACCACTGCGCATAGGCATGTATACAAAGTCTGCCTTTCAAGATGCCTCCTCAAAGTACATCTATGCATTCAGTTTGTAATGTACAACCCTTTAAACCATATCCAAACCCAAAAGTCTCCTTCATCCAGTGGAAAGCAATGATTTCTGTTTATTTAATCTCCTGCAATTCCCTGTTCTGAACGCAAGGCATTCACTTCCTGCAAATCACACCGAGTTTGCGATTTCAGTGCCAACAATCAACTGTGCTGTTTCGTGGAAGGCTGCAAGAAAAATAAAAATAAAAAAACCAGGCACATCAAGAAACCTACTGGCATAGCTTGCCTTCATCCATGAAAGGAAAACTGGCACACGGGTTGGATTTTTATGAAAGGAGACGGACCTGCCTCTCCATTTTTGCAAGAGGAAGTGAGAAGTAATATAACTGTTTTCTTTGGAGGTTGCCACTAGGATCTCATTAGATGCAGTCATCGTGTTTCAGAGAAGGGATGGGGGAAAAAGATTTCACAGAAAGCAGGGAGGGCAGCCAAACACAGCATTGCATCGGGGCTTTGCAACTTCTTAAGAACTTCTCCTCCGGATCAGGCCAAAGGCCCGACTCGTGGATCTTGTAGGGTTACCATATGTCCCGAAAAACAGGAAAAGCCTGATTTTGGGGGGGGGGGGGTTGTGTTCACATACTGGTAAGTGTGACAGAGGGTCCTGTCCTGATTTTGTGGAAGAGAATTATGGCAATCCTATCAAAGTGGCCCACCAGATGTCTCCAAAAGCACACAAGACACCAAGAGACCTTCATCCTGGTGCCACTTCCTTGCATCCAGCATTCCTGGGTAGCCTATTTCTAGAACCAAGTGGTTGTATTATGGCTTGGAACCTGTGTTGGACTTTCATCCTTCAACTGATCCAATCTCCTTCTCAAAGCATCAAGTGTTATCATAACACTATCCTTACAATCCAGAGAAACTATGGGAGCACATAAGAGACATTTACATCAACATAGTTACAGCACCTCCTAGTGAAAACCTAGGGGAAATTCATATTTCAATCCAGAGTAAATTGTTCTTAAGTCGGAGCAAGGACTCCCCGTAGTTACTCTGGATTGCGCCCTATGTGACAAAGAGTTCTACAACCTATAACACTGGGTGGAGAACTATTTCCCTTTTGTCTGTTCTTACTCTCCCAACACTCATTTTTCTGTATGTCCCACATTTCTGGTGCTGGAAGGAAAAAGAATATCTCTATCTTCTTGTTTGTAAGTACTGTACAGGTTGAAACCTGTTTTACACAAATTTTTTACACATGGATCTGACTCAGCACAGACACTGCAAATCACAGTTTAAAAAACTGCTTTTCTTCTGTTGTAGAGAGACAAGTCATTCTTGTCATACTTCAGCTGAGCCAGGAAAAGGTAGGGGGTCCTTTGCATTTCAAATAGCTCACTACTTCTCCACAACAGGAAGAAAAGCAGTTTTTAAACAATTGTAAAGGGACACACTTTTATTTTGTTTGACACATTTTTTTTTGTATCAGCAGGGAGTTCCATAGCCAAACCCCTGTAGATATTTAGTCACAACTTTATTCCATTAGGAGCAACGGAGGAGCAAGAAACCTAGAAGTGGATCTTTAAATATATTTTTCAACTTTTTATCCACTGATTTTTTTTTATCCCCAGGAGGTTTGAAACAGAATCATAGTGGACGAGGGATACCTGTACCACGTTTTGTGGATACCACTGTGGCTTCCAGAGAAGCCTCTGCATACAGGCAAGGAGCTCACCCACAATTTTGAAGAGAAGCCCACTGTCACATTTTGCCCGCTAGCTCTCCACTGACATGGCTATCTGCATTTCCACAAATGTTAGGCCTACCAGGACAGTGCCACATGGTCTCCACAGCATTGGGGCCAAGCACCATCAATGGTCTCTGGGCTTCCACACACACAGCCTTTACAATGCTGTTGCATGATCATTAGTGGGCATACAGTCTAAATTATTATTATTATATTGTTGTTCAAAAGCACAATGATTGTCAAGAAACCAGCAAGGAATGGATCAAGTAAACAAAAAAATTCTATGAATTGAGATAGTGTGATATGGGGCCTCAGTTCACAATCTCTCTGTCCTATATAGATAGTAGCTCCATAGGAATCCAGATTAGGGACCCTAGGCTTAATTGAACATACATATTCCAAACCCATGGCATAGAGGTGTGCAATGTTCTGCCACAACCTGTTCAGATTTGATCTGAACTTGGCTGCTGATTCTGCCAGGTCCAGGTTGAACATATGTCCTCTTTTTAAGCCAATCTTATCCAACTTTCCAGCACTGGAGTAGCTATGCCAACGGGGTATGTGCTGTATACTTTGAGGGAGCCACAGAGATCTCCTCAAACTAAAGTGACATTTGGATTGTTGAGCATGTTCAAAGATTGATGAGTTAGGCTGCAATCCTATACACACTTTCCTGGGAATAAGAGCCATTGAACTCAATGGAGCTTACATTTGAGTAGGCTTCTGTGTGATCAGGGCTTCTGGATCAGCCTCTATTTACTGTATGTATACATGTTTAATTGACTGAGGTGTGTACCTCTGAGGATGTGCAGAATGCTTTCAAATAATCATTGATTAGCCCCTTGATTTGGAAATTGGAATTTCTAGTTCAAGCTTTTTTCCTCCTCTTTTTTTAACATATACAGATGGAGAACTAGTGCATCACAGTCACACTAGTGATGCAGTAGTGCACACCTCACCTTGGGTGCAATTCACTCTCAGCCTCTCCTCATCTAAAAAGCAGGAGTAAGATTGAACAAATTTGTACTAAAGACCAGATCAGTTATTCCCAAAATGTAGGTAGAGGACTCACTGGTGGGTCGCCAAAGGGCGATGGAAAGATCAGATAACTAACTGTCTCAAACCTGTTAAAAAAAACCCAGATACTGTAGCTACAACTTATCCTGCAAAGAGTTTAGCTCCTGCAGTTTGCAAGATAGCTGCTAACCACCAGCAACCTTCTTGCAGTTTGCTAACACTTATGCCCTACAATCCAGAGCAACTACAGGAGCACATAAGAGACATTTACGTTGATGTAGTTATTGCACCAGCTAGTGAAAACCTATGGGAATTTCATATTGCAATCCAGAGTAAATTGTTCTTACATTGGAACAAGGACACCCCGTAGTTATTCTGGATTGTGCCCATAGAGAGTCTTTAAAAGTTTGAAAGACTTTTTTTCCTGGTTATTATTACTTATAAATGAATATAATATTGTTTTCTAGCATTTTTTCAGACTTAACAAAGGTCTGGTAAACTTAGGTGGTAACTGACTAGGGCAACAAAATGTCATAACCAGAAAAGAGGACAAAGCCCCCACCAAAATGTAGGACACCTTAGGAAAATGTAGATCTTAACAAAATAAAAGCTTAAAACACTCATGTAGTTAATTAAATTAAATTAATGCATTTAATTCAACAGTATATTACATTCTATTAAATTTAAAACTATTGTAATTTATTACATATAATTTATTAATTACAAGAAAGGTACATACTGCCTGCTCATAAGAAAAAGGAGGACAATAAAGATTTCCCCCCCCCGGGACACAAGGCTAAAGAAAGGACATGTCCTGGAAAAATGAAGACATGTGGTCACCCTGTCATGGACAGAGTGGAGCTCTAAGAAGTGGGTCCCAAAAAGTTTGGGAACCACTGGACCAGATTATAAATGTGACACTCTTTGTGTGCACATAAAGCATCATACAAAATGTTTCAGGTTGCTGTGAAATGTATGGTGTATGAGTCCGACTGGAGTCCTTTGGATTAAAAAGATCTGAGTTCCAATCCTCACAGCCCTAAAAGTTTCTGAGTGACCTCAGACAGCTGCTTTGCCCCTGACCTGTCCTACCTCAAAGGGCTGTTGTATGGATGAAAGAATAGATGAGCTCCAGAAACCATTCCTTCCCCTGCAGCATGTTATCAGTAATTGAGGCTACAGTCCTCCATACATGTGGGAGTAAATCCCATTGAACACACTGGGGATTAATTCTGAGTAATTCATAGAATTGGAAGCCATTTTCCACTCACCCCGTCCTACTGCAAAGGGCTGTTGTACAGATGAAAGTATAGTTGGAGGAGCTCCAAAAACCACTCTTTCAGCTGCATCATTTATATATAATTAAGGCTGCAAACCTATTTACACACTTTCCTGGAAGTAAGACCCCTTAAGCACACTAGTTCTTATTTTTGAGTAGATGTACCTATGATTGGTCTGTAAAAGTGCCTCTGAGTATGTCCAGAGCACTGTCCCCTTTGGCAGCTGAATTTCAAGACATTCACACTACCACCACATATCAGTAAGTAATGCTTACTAACAGCCCAATGCTCTGCAGGTCTACTCAAAAGTAAGCCCCTGCTGTATTCTGTAGGACTTATTTTGAGAAAAGTAAACTGGAGGCTTCAATCCTATACTTTCATGAGAGAAAGCCTCATTGACTATAATGGGAGTAGGCAGGTTTAGGATTGGGTTCTAAAAGGCAATAATCCTTTTGAAACACTTTCCTGGGAGTAAACCCTGTTGAACTCACTGGGTCTTACTTCTGAGGAGACATGGATTAGGCTGCAGTTTGTTATCTTTAGACACATTTTTCTGGAGTAAACTATCATCAGTCCATACTGTACTTTCCTTGGAATAAGCCTCATTGTCTGTAATGCAACTTGCATCTGAATAGACATGCAGAAGATTAGGATGTAGGACTCCATTGATCTCACTGGGTCTTACTTCTGAGTAGACATACAGAAGATTGGAATGCAGAGCTGTTAGGCACACTTTCCCAGTAAACAACACACTTTCCTAGGAATAAACCCTGTTGAACTCACTAGGACTTTCTTCTGAGTAGACATGGATTAGGCTGTGGTTTGTTATCGTTTAGACACATTTTCCTGAGAGTAAACTATCACCAATTCCTACTTTCCTGGGAGTAAACCTCATTGTCTATAACGGGATTTATTTCTGAGTAGACATACAGAAGACTGGGCTGTAGGGCTGTTTAGACACACTTTCCTGGTAGTAAACCCTGTTGATCTCACTGGGTCTTACTTCTAAGTAGACATGCAGAGGATTGGGCTCTAAGGCTGTTATCCTTTAGACACACTTTCCTGGGCGTAAACCCTGTTGAACTCACTGAGTCTTACTCCTGAGTAGACACGCAAAGGACTTGGGGCTGTAGTTTAGACACATTTTCTCTGGGAGTAAACCCTATACATCTCACTGGGTCTTACTTCTGAGTAGACATGCAGAGGACTGGGCTGTAGTTTAGACACACGTATCGGGGAGTAAACCATCACCAATTCGTACTTTCTTGGGAGTAAGCTTCATTGTCTGTAATGAAACTTGCTTCTGAGTAGACATAGAGGAGCTGGGACTGTAGAGTTATATTGGGCTATAGGGCTGTTTAGACACACTTTCCTGGGAGCAAACCCTGTTGATCTTATTGGGTCTTACTCCTGAGTAGACCTGAAGAGAAGATTGGGCTTGCCAGAGCGCCTCTGAGCATGTCCAGAGGGCTTCTTTGGGAGCAGAGATCTCAGTCTCAGAGCATTCACCCCCTTACTTCCCCGTCCAGACCCTTTACTCACAGGGTGACTGTGCCGTTGGGGATCCAGCGAGGCTCGGGGGTCTCCTCCAAGTCCTGTCCGCTGCAGCTGACCCTCTTCCTGGCAGGGCTGGGCATGGGGATCCCCTTGGCTCTCTCCCCCAGGCACTTGCAGCCTCTCAGGGGCAGGGGGCAGCCGGAGGAGCCGCAGAGAGTAGCCAGGAGCAGGAGCAGGACCCCCACTAGGAGCATCCTCGATGGGTCTAAGTAGAGCATCATCAGCCCATTGCACCAGCATCCAAGAAGATGGGGGACCAGTTGCACCCCAACCCAGCTTCACCGACCCCAGTGGCCCAGATCCAGGCTAGGCACTCACATCCACACCTGGCATCATCATCAGTGGCTCTGATCCAGGCTAGGCACTCACTCCTCCCTGCATCCCTGCGGCATCATCAGAATTCTGAACCAGGGACTGCATCCCAGTGTCTGCTGCATCTTCTGCTGCAGGGAATGTCTCCTGCTTACTGGACAGGACTGGGATCCAGCCAGAGGGTCGGGCTGCTGTGATTGCGGGTCCCTCCCCTCCTCTGCCTTCCCCAGCCAGCCCCAAAGAGCCTGGGATGCTCCATTACCAAGCCTGGGCTCTAGCGCCTCCTTGCTGGCTCCATCACTCCTGGATCCTGCTCTCTCTGAACCAGATGTGCCTCCTCTCAAGCAAGGCCAGTGCAGGGTGACCAGATGTCAAGACTGAAAAAGAGGACAAGGACCCCGCTAATGTAGGGCATGGCAAAATAAAAGCTGAAAACACTCATACATATTGCTTGCATGGGGTTAATTTAAACACTATATTAATTATTATTAAATTTAAAACTATTACATATTATATTACATAGTGCAATCCTAAGCATGTCTACTCAGAAGTAAGTCCTACTGTATTCAGTAGTATTTATTCCCAAGAATGTGTGGTTAGGATTGCAGCTATGGAGCACAATCTTAACCATGCCTACTCAAAAGTAAGCCCCATTGTGTTCAGTGGGTCTTACTCCCAGGAAAGTGTCTTCTGGGTTGTACCCCACTGATTTCAGGAGGACTTGTTTGAGACTAAGAGTGCAATCCTAACCATGTCTTTTCAAAAGTAAATCTCACTGTGTTCAATGGGTCTTAGTCCCAGGAAAGAGTCTTTAGGATTGCAGCCTAAGAGTGCAATCCTAACCATGTTTACTCAAAAGTAAGCCCCATTGTGTTCAGTGGGTCTTACTCCCAGGAAAGTGTCTTTAGGATTGCAGCCATAATTTATGAATTACAAGAAGGCTCCAAGTCCAAGCTGCCTGCTCACAAGAAAGACAATGAGATTTCTTTCCAGGAAAGATAAAAGAGTACATGTCATGGAAAAGGAGGACATATGGTCATGATGTACATATGGTCATTGTACAGGGAATACCTCAAAAGAGGGTGCAAAGGAGCAAAGCCTCAGAAATTTCATTGATCAGACATTTCTTAGTCTCACCAGGGCCCAAGAGAGAAGGCTGCCAGGGGGTACCCAAACTGCTTAATTTTATACCCACACCACCTCTCTCCTCCAGGTACTCATGTTGCCTCCAGGTGGCTGCAGATGTGCAGCACATTCATTACACTGTGGCTGCATCAAGCCCCACAGAAACCTGTGTAGGATTGGGCACTATCTCCTATGCAAGGACAGCTGACACAGGCTTGCAATCCTAAAGACACTTTCCTGGGAGTGCCAGTGGTGGGCTCCAGCAGGTTCGCACCTACTCTATAGAACTGGTTGTGAACGAGAGACAGGACATACAAAGTTAAAAAATAGCCATTTAAAAGTGGCTGCCAGATGGGCATAGAACCGGTTGTTAATTTCTTTGAATCCCATCACTGAGTAAGACCCGTTGAACACAATGGGGCTTAATCTTGTGTAGATATGGTTAGGATTGTGCTGTAAGTCAAGATGGTTGAGCATGATTTATTCCATTGCTTTCTGTATGAAGTTATGCTTCTATTATGATATCTAGCATGATGGCATTATTGAATAATACCAAGACTTAACAATTCTTGGAAAGTTGTGGTGTCATCCTTATGTGCATTACCTAGCACAGCCCATACACCCCTAGACATCTTATAGTCAACAAGCGTGAACCCTCACCCAGTGACCAACCAGCCTGATCCTTTGTGCTCCTGACCAAAAGCATTGCAAAGGTCAGAGATTTACAGCTCTTGTGGACAGATATTGCCATTATCTGAAAAACATTTGCACTTTACCCGGAGGCAGGGTGACCAGATGCCTGAGCCTAAAAAGGAGGGCAAGGTTCGGGATTCCTCTCAGCCTGGCCTTTCTGGCAGACAATGGCTTGTAAAGCAGCGATAGTGGGCACTTTCAATTTCCCATTGAGCTCAATGCATATTTTTGATTTTTAGCTTTTTGGCCATAACTTTGATAGGAAGGAGATATTTCAAAACCAATTTTTGCATTGGATTCTGCTCTTCAAGATGAATCCAACAACATATGGCATGATGGGGTCCTGCACACCACTGCAAAGTTCCAAAATGAAGCCAAAATGGAGGACAATGAAGCCCTTTTCGGGGGTAAACCCAGACAGGAGGCTAAAAAATAGGAAAAATCTGAAAAAGTATGATATTGTAGTGGTCTTTCCCAGTCTCGCTTAGGTCTCGCTAACTGGAAGTTTACCCCTCCCAGTTTTACAAGTGAGAATAACAATTTTTTTAATTTTCTTTGTAAACTGCTTTATGAACTTTAGTTGAAAAATGGTATATAAATACTGCAGCTAGATAGATAGATAGATAGACAGACAGACAGCTAGACAGATAGACAGCTAGACAGCTAGATAGCTATCATATAATCTGATGACCTAGGGTTGCCATAAGTCCCGGAAAACCAGGACTTTCCCAGTTTACCTTCACATATTGGCAAGTTTGACAGGGTGTCCTACTCTGGTTTTGTGGAAGAGAATTATGGCAACCCTATGTACTGCTTATCCATTGTATATATTATCACAGCCCTATTAGCCTTTAAAATACCACAAGACAATGTAATGGTGATCTTTGGCCCTGTCCCCCTGATTTCTAGAGGGCTCCCAAATAAGTGTGCATTGGAGTGCAGCCTTTGTTGTGGTATCCTGGCAAGGCTAGCCCTCCACATTTATACTGAATTCATAGTTGCAACAGTACAGTGTGGGGAAGAAGCAGTCAAATTGACCCAGGATGACCATACTGTATCTTTATAATTTGTTACCTTTACATGCTGTCTGCTCAGAAAGAAAAAGAGGATAATGAACAAATTTTCCAGGACACATGGCTAGAAAAGAGGACATGTCCTGAAAAAAGAGGAAATATGGTCTCCCTGGATGGACCATGCTAAAAGGGTCAAAGTCACAAAAACATTTATGAGCCACAGTTCTTGTGCTGAACCACCATTAGCACATCTCTGCCCCAAATGAACAGGCACTGCATTCTCTGTGAGCCAAATGTTGGCCAACTCCACATCCTACAGGATGCCAGTCAGGGGCAACTTCTTGAGCAAGAGACTGTGCTTCCATCCTAGTTCCTCTCCTTTGCCCACACCTCTGCCACTTCATATAATGTACCCTCTCCAAACAACCAGCTCCACATCTAAACCAAAGAGAAATGTGAGCTCAACCCAATCAAAGGATTACAATTCAAACAGCACTTCCCAAAGGGACTGAGAACTGTGCATTGTGGGCCTCTTTTAACTCTGGCCAAACCTTCTCAGCATTTTCCCAGATAAACACAAGCACCGATCCGTTGGAACCATTTGGCTGCAATTGCAAAAGGATAAGGTTGCCATAATTCTCTTCCACAAAACCAGGACAGGACCCCCTCAAACTTGCAAGTTATGTGACTACAATCCCTGAAAACTGGGACTGCTCCAGTTTTTGGAACATATTGCAACCCTAAGGATGATTTATGATATTGTAAAGGATGATTTATGATATTGTAACAATACCAGGCTCCCCTACATAAATTGTTCATTAGCCCTGCTGGATGAGGCCAAGGACCCACCTAGTCAGCTTCCTGTATCTTACCATGTCACACTAGAACAGCAATTTTCAACCATGGCACACTGGTGTGCTGCAGGAATTTGGGGAGGGACATTTAATTAATTTAGCAATTGGGAATTTTAGCTCTTACCAGTATCACGGTGTTCCTTGTCAATGGTCAAAAAACTGCTGGTGTGCCTTGAAAATTTTAGTGCCTTGTCAGTGTGTCACGAGATGAAAAAGATTGAAAATCACTGTAGTGGATGCTTCAGGGAAGGCACAAGAGCCCTATAATGTTGCCACTCCTTTGCATCTGGCATTCAGAGATAGCTGAACTCTGGAAACCCAGAGGCTGCATATACAGTTTGAAAAACATCTAGGCCACCATGCTGTGGCAAAGAGTTCCACAGATTAATTGCATGCTGGTTAATGAAATATTTTTGTTGGTTCTGATTCTTCTTCCAATTAGTGGATTTCCCCAACATTAAAAGCCCTTACTTAAAACTCCGCTCCGAGGGACTCATTCTTTTGTGAATTAATTTTTTTAATGGAGAAACAGGACATGACACTTCTGTCCCCCTTCTGCAATTATAACAGAATGGTATATAGCCAGAGAGAGGTCAACCACTTTGGGGGAAACTGAAGACAAATTTTTCTGTCTGGTGGCCAGTCAAAACAGCTTCAGCTGAGCTTTCCTAGAGGAAACCCAATAGCTGCTGAATAAACAACCATGGAGACAAAGCCCTCTTCAGAACTGAGCGCCAGTATACCAATTCCAAAGGAATTTCCTCTGTCGCTTGTACAGCAACTGGGAATACTCACCTGTTGATACCAAGAAGGGAAGATTCTCTCTTATATCATCTAATCAAATATGAGGCATCACTACATGCACTTAAGACTGTCATATTATGCCAAACTTGAGATATGGGGCTTCAATTTCCAACTGGGTGGGCATGACTGAGACATATAGCACATATTGCAGCCATAGACTAAAATCCTAAATACACTTTCCTGGGAGTAAGACTCAGTAAACAAAATGGAGCTTACTTCTGAGTAGACATGGTTAGGATTGTGCTCAGTTATGCAGGGAGCAGATAAAGTGGACAGAAGAATGTTCTATCTTTCCTTCTCATCCAACATCAGAATCAGGGGCAGGTAAATACCGTATTTACTCAAATCTAATGTGCACCCTGATTTTAAAAAGACTGAGATTTTAAAAGTTTACAGCGCAATTCTAATGTGCAGTTGTATAGCAAGTGCAACATTTAATTTTACTGCATACGTGTTATAGAACAATAATATGACAATGGGTTTATGTTATTTTTATCGAATTCCACTACTATATAGAACAAGTTTGTTACATTTATTATAAATAGTAACTTATAATCAGAATACTATATTTACTTGAATCTAATGTGCCATCAAATCTAATGCACACCTGTTTTTGAGACTAAATTTGGCTGGGAAAGTTTAGATTTGAGCAAATACAGTATTTCTTGAGCCAGCTGTGGGACTCTTTGCCACAGGGTGGGGCTCTTCTTGGGTTCTTCTGGTCATAACCTAATCCAGCGATTTTCAATCTTTTTCATCTCATGGCACACTGATGAGGTGCTGAAATAGTTTGGGCACATTATCGGTTGTTTGACCATTGATAAGGCACAACATGTTGCTGGAAGCGGGCAAGTTCCCCAGTTGCCCTGACTCTCCCCCAAATCTTGCAGCACACCTGCAGACCATCCATGGCACTCGTGTGCCACAGCCCAGTGGTTAAGTCACTGGCCTAATCAATGCAAAACTAGAGATCAACCTGTGTCAGGCCAAGACCTTTCCATGCTCGGAAAGTGTGGCAAATACCATTCTGCTTTATTGGGCAATGTATCTATCATTGCTTGCCTTCCTCTTGTTCCTTGAATTTGGAAAGGAAGAAGAAAACAGTGTGGATGGAAATGGTGGAATACAGAATTTCTCTAGTTTATATCCTTTTCCTCCACATTTCTGGTTCTCTACACATCCAGGCACGGCTGGTTGGCTCAAGTGGCATAGCAACAGGGGGGCAGAGCAGCCAGTTTTGGAGAGAGACTCACCAAACAGGGGGAGCAAAATGGAACACCTGCCCAGTTTTCAGGTGTCAGACATACCCTACAATCCAGAGTAACTACGGGAGCACGTAAGAGACATTACGTGTACCTGTAGTTACTGCACCATCTAATGAAAACCTATGGGAAATTCATACTGCAATCCACAGCAAATTGTTCTTACACCGGAGCAAGGACTCCCCGTAGTTACTCTGGATTGTGCCCTTAGTCTGACAAAATACCTAAGTCGTAAGTCAAAATACCACTTTGACCATTCTGCTTCAATCTCCTCTGTTCAAGAGAACCTATAATATAAGAGGGGATGCCCCCATCTCTTCTGTACCCTAAACCCTGGTGGTGTTTTGATAAAAAGAATAACCCAGTGGTTAGCCTCTCTATAATGCTTCCCCCTCAGGCCTTATAAATTCAGGCAGGATGATCCACACTGCTAGAACACAGGCAAACCCTGGCAGTTTTGATAAAAAGTATAAAAATATTTTTTATCTATAAGAGACTAAGTGAATTTACCTGTTATTGCATGACTGAAATTTAAAGAATATTTGTGAGCACTGCTGGGCATCAGTGCACTGGGCACCAGTGGAAACAGTGGGCACCAGGTACTGGCAGGCACCAACAGGTAGCCAGACACCACTGTGCACCAGTGGGATTGTGCAGCAAGTACTAGCAAGCAGTGGGCACTGTGTATCCCTACCAGGCAATGGGCCACAGGTACTGGACACCACCACAAAACACCAGGCAGTACTGGCAACCACTGGGAATCCCTACTAGCCAACAGGGACTGGGCACCACCAGGCACTGGGCAAGCAAGCACTACTGGGCACCAAATCAGTTCTTAGAGAGCCCTTACATCGCAGAAGGAATATGTTGCCCATATTTCATGCTTTTAGGTCCAGGGGTTTGGGATGGATACTGATGAGTCAGTGTGCAATCCTAACCAATTTAGGCTGGCATAACTCATCTTTCTCCCTGTCCCTTTAGTGGGCTGGAGGTCAACACATGCCTGTGCAGTGGCCAAATCTCCCAGGAATGGCGCAGAAGTGCCTTTTTGTAACACCTCCCAAGCCAGCATGCAACTTTTGCCAGCCTAACTGGGGTTTAAGATTACAGTCTCAGTGACACTTCGATTTTAGACAGATAACCACAAGAAATACCCTCATATATTTATCTTGCTTATACGGTATTTACATCTTTCAAACTGCAGAAGCTGAGCTTGTTGGAGGATAATTAGCAGTTATAGTGATTTTTAAATAGATTCAGTGCTGGAAGCAATTAGTTATCTTTCTTTCACCTCTGGAAGACCCACCAAAAATCAGATCCCAACCCACAGCTTGGGAACCACAGCTGTAGCAGTAACCAGTCTCTTGTACTTTAGACCAAGAAGAAGACCAAGACTTTAGTAGCAAAGTCTCTTGGACTTTAGACCAAGAGGAGGACACTGGCTGAAGAGTGACACTTCTGCTGGCTCCCTTAAGGAAACGGCGCATTGAAATTGCCCGACCAAGTGTTGCATTGGCACAATGTTCAAATTAACATGTATCTTTGATCTGGATGAGCCGGGACTTCTGAAACTTCTTGTGCTGGACAGGAGCGATCAAATGCAGGCAACCGTATGCTGCAAACCCATTGCTTTTGCGCTGCATTCCCAAACATTCACAAAACACCAGGCACACAAAAATAACATATTTAATAGCTTAGTAACTGGCACGGATGGTACAGTGTTCTGATCCACAACTGGTTTTTATTCTGAACACAACGGGAACACGGCACTGGGGCAGATTGGATTGCGTTTAGCATTGCACCTACACAGCAGGGAGACTAGTGAGCTGGGTGCTTTTGTTCTTTGCGGTTACATTCAGAGTTGCGTCCAGGAAGTTAAAAATGTGCCCGCAGCTAAATTGACCCAGATACAACAAAGCTGGAAGCTTTTCACTATGGAGGAGGATCTGGGAAGGGGGGGTTGCAGAG
The DNA here is from genome assembly GCA_030015325.1 of Cryptoblepharus egeriae. Lineage (NCBI taxonomy): Eukaryota > Metazoa > Chordata > Lepidosauria > Squamata > Scincidae > Cryptoblepharus > Cryptoblepharus egeriae. Next base: position 17,839,604 of record JAREYC010000011.1, on the reverse strand, counting down.
GGCAGAGAAAGAGAAGGACACTTCTAACTGGGGACTAAAGTCAGTGTTAGCAGCAGGCTGGGCTTTGAAGTAGATTGTCAACAAGTGATTTACAGAACAGATTCCACTGTAAACATTTTCACCGGGTGGGGTGTGCAAAGGAAGGATCGGAGACACAAATGAGACTCGAGGGGTGTTCAGAGTCATGGTGGGCTGTGAAGATCTTGGTGCGATATGTACAGTGGTGATGCAACTCGTGATTTGCTACTGCTTGGAGGCCAGTGCCCGGGACAACAATGCTCTTCATTAAGCTGTGAAGTTCCCCAGGCGATGGGGGAACAGTTTGTGTTTGAGCCACAGGCAGACCCCCCCCTGCTCCAACCACCCTGCAACTTACACTCTCTCTCTCACACACATACACATGCAGACAAGCTGCCAGGTTTTGTGTGGGCTGCTTTAAGTCATAGCAGTACCCTTCCTCCAGGATAAGGGAGAGGAGGGAGGCGTTCAAAGAACTCTCAACGCACAGCAGCCTCGCGGTCTCCCATGTGAGGTAGGTCAGCCCCGTTTCTCAGAGAGGGGACGCAGGCACAGTATGGTTAAGTGACTTGGCCATATAGTATAGCAAGTCAGTGGCAGAGCCTGGAGTTCCCTGGCTTTGGCTACACTGTTACCTAGCGGTGCTACTCAGAGCATTAAATTTACCCCAGGAGAAACGGGAAGGGAAAGGGGGAAGTTTATTTGGCCAGAAGAAAAAGTAATACGTAGCTGGTGATCAGAATTGGCAATGCCAGTTTTCAAGACGGAAACTACAACCTAAAAACACACTGTGTCTTTCTCCGGTGGCTCAGAACTGCTACAAACGTCCATTGCAAGCGGATCCTTATCCAACTCTGCTCCGTGCATCGTTCAGCAAACCCTAAATGTCAAGGAGATGTCATGTTTGTTAGTGTCATTAAGGATCTAAGAGAGACCCCTGAAAGGACACTTCTATCTACTTCCAGCACAGCATCTCAGGAGGGTACGTCCCCCGGCAAGCCCCTGCAAGGATGTCACCTCTCTGGTTAGAAATAGGTAATGACCACTGCTGGAAAGGTTTTATGCCCACACCTAGGGGGGCTTAAGTCACTTGTAAATCACAGGTGTTAAATTGCTGGTTAAAAAATAATCCAATTTCTATGGACACACTTTAGTAAAGTTACAGGTAACAAGGTGCTTGTGAGACACCCTCCCATTACCTGATAGTGCCCCACAGCTTGTCAGCACAAAAAGGGGAGAGGCAAGTGCATAGTACGGGCTTTCAGAATGGCTTCCTCCTGGTGGGAGGGAACCGCCTGGGCCTTCTTAGGGTTAGTGCACCACCAAATTCTCTAGTTTTTCTTTCACCTCCCCAAGGGTCTTGTCGCCGGCAGGCTTGTTAGGGTAATCGCGCTCTCCAAAGATAGTGCTGCCAATTCGTACATTGGTGGAGCCAACTTCAATCTGTCCAGAGGGAAAAGAGGGAGAAATATAAAAACTTAAGGACTGGATCTTGGAAGCAGAGCTGTCTTTCTGTTCCCAATTTGTACAATGTAGAACTGCTGTAGTCTGTTGCCATTCCTGTGGACAGGAAGTTGGGACTGATCTGAAAGACCTTGGCTTTCCTACTCTAAAACGGAAAAGCAGTGACCTCTCTCACGGGACTGTTGTTTAAGGTGAATATAACACTTTTGTGTTCTGTGAATACAATAACTTTGTATTCATGAAAGGGAAGAGAGAGAGGAGGGAAGAAGGGAAGGATGGTGTGATAGGAAATAATCCTAGGATTAGCCAAAAAAGTGTCACAGTGCAATTCTATGTATTTTTTGACTGGAGTGTCCAAAAAACAAAAACCCAGATGCTTAAACTGAATCAGAAAATGTGAATTAATGAAGGAGGGTGGAGAATGCTACTTGAGATGATAAGGTAAAGAATATTGAGAAGAAAAAGCAGATCCATTCAAATGCTGTCCAGCTTCTTTGGCTTAACACTGGTTCTCTGACCCAAGGTCTGTACTCGTTCACTCAAGAGCTATTCAGACAGTCGGGCCATACATAGGCTTAGTGTGCAGAGAGAGGGGGAAGGAGAAGCAAAGAGGCAACAGTGAAAAAGACCCTATACTTACAGCATGCTGGAAGTCTGTAGACATCCCCATGCTAAGTTCCACCTTTTCAATGGGGATATTGAGCTTGTCACACACTTCCTGGCGCAATGATATCAACATCTGGAAGGGAGGGGGAGGAGGAGAAGAAGAGAGAGCACACATTATCAAACATTGCACTTGAGAATTCCATGAAATCCCAGGTTCACCAGCCAAGACTGTGCAAGATTGGACATACCTGGAAGTCAGGATTGGGCCCCTTACTCAGGTCGTGCCCAAAACTGCCAATCGTCATCAAACCCACAAATTCCAAGCTAGGACACTTCTGAAGGATGTGTTCCACCGTTGCCACTGTCTCTCCGGGGGGCAGGCCGTGCTTGCCTTGAAAGAAAACAGGATTTGCTTAGTAGCAGGCCTCCGTCAGTCTTGAAAGACTATGGTATCGTGCTTGGCGCTGCATACACTGCATGCGAAGCACGAAAGCCTGGGTTGGATTGTTATGGAGGATAGGCTGTTACCCAAGCAGTAAATTCCCCCCTCTCCACGCCACTGAATTAGTCCAATGGAAAGGCAGAGCCAATACGATTGGATCCAGCTGGCATCGCAGAGCTGGGCTAAGGACAGGAGCTCACCCTGTCTTGTGGGGCCGACCCGGGAATCGAACCCTGGCCTGCTGGTTAACAGGCACAGCATCTTTACCGCTTGCGCCACCCACAGCTCTAGAGTCAGCTAAATATCCTGTTTCCCAACCTGGTCCGCCAGTTGCCTCAATCAAGACTGACCTCTTGCTCACCCTGCAACTGGCATTAGGGGGAACGCTGGTGTGAAAATGGAGGTTTGAAAGGTGATTCTCATTTTTATTAACTAAACATTTTGTAGTCTACAGGCATGCTCCCTTGTCTATGCGACTTATGTTCCAAAATCCCCCTTAGACAGATGAAACTGTGGATACAGGCGAAATTTCACCTGTGCCTTTTTTGGGGAGAGGGGGCTTCCTAATGCCTTATTATAAACATCATTTCTGGTTTCTCCATGAACCCAGAAGTCACATTATTTCTATTGCCAGCGTAGTTTGAGCATGGCAGAGGCTGATGATGGATGATCTTGAGGTCTGCTGGGGTCAGAAATCTTTCTGGAAGTGAAAGAGAGGGGGCAGACCTATCTGTGAATCCACAGAGATGGGACCTAAGAATATGCCCTACCCTTGGGCATACTAGGTAATAAGCATCAGCAGATGTAACCACAGTATTCTTTCTAACTGGAAAATTAATCTATTTTTATTTTCTGGAAAACATCCTAAATATCAAAATGCAGTGTTCTACATTTTTAAGTAATCAACACCAATACCTCTAGTAATGACACAATGAGCATAATCCTAACCATATCTACTGTGTGCAATGGGACTTACTTCCAGCAAAAAGGGCCTTTAGGATTGCAGCCAATGCCACAGAAATAAAAAAGCTGGCCAGGGTTTGTCTTGAGATGATAAACTTTTTAGATACAGCTGAGCCATATGCATCTTGTTTATTAAAAGAACCAGTTCATAATTTTGACTTGGAATAATACAAAAAATAACAAACATGAAGCCCAGGGCAAGCGCTTGGGCCCTAAATAAGAAAGAAAGAGATGATGCCCAAATCCATGTCACTTACTGCCTTCTCCGCTGGTGTTGATTTGTACCATAATCTTTAGCTTCTCTGTACAGCCCCTCTTCTGCCAAGAAGCATTCACTCTGTCCGCCAGTTTAAGAGAATCCACTGTTTCCAGCATGAACAGATTTGGTACAGCTAGGCAAGATGTTTGAAAGGAGGATCTTATTGAATAGTAGCAGCACAAGATACTTAACCCTTTGCCAAATATAGTAGAAGTTCTGAAAGATGCCTATTTCCTTGGAAGTTGCCATTAAAAATGGCTACAATTGCACCTCCCACCCTTAAATTTCACGCCTCAGCTGCCACAGAAAAAGTTCAATTACCCATGAGCTTGCTGACATTGTTTTTCTGCAGGTGGCCAATGAAGTGCCATTTAATCTCTGGACACAAAGACAGAACCTGGACAAAAAGAATAAAAAAGAATGAGTTTCTGTTCCCAAATATATTTCTGCAAAATGCACAACATTTGCAATATAAGCAGTTTTTACAGTGTGTTTTAACAACTTGGAAACCTCACCTGTGGCTTCCAGTATGTGACTCACTTTGGCTGCAATCTTAACCTCCACTTAGGCTGGGCTAAGCCCTGGCATAAGTCCTTTGCTGACCCGGAGGTGCCACTAAAGTACCACAAGGCTCTTCTGCCCCACTCCTGGGAGGGGGGTTAGGCCAGTGCACAGGATTATGCCAACATCCCCACACCATCACGGGAATATATGCCAGGTGAGTTAAGCTGGTCTAAATGGGTTAGGATTGTGATTTTGACAGCAAGCAACCAGAATTAACAGCATTCAACAGGTGCAGAAGCAGAGACCATCTATTGAATCTATTCTGCATAGGAAATTTGTGGACAGCAACAGCATCACAATTTCATTTAAGCCGTGCTGGATACTTACTTGAGAGTTTGAAGCCTTTTCCAGCAATTCTTGGACCTATAGAAAATCAAGACAGCTAATTATGATTAGTAGGCTCTTTTTCAGTTACTTCTGCCTGGAGTCATTCATATAATAAAGTCTTGCACTACTAAATTCACGATTCCCATATCTATTCGTCTACCATAGTTGAACATATGTATTTCGTATAAATGTGGTACCCACTGCTGGTCATCCAATCATTTGGCTATAACTGTGACAATATTGGAATAGGGTGCAGTTATCTGCCCAGCAGCTGCCCTTGATGACAACTCACCATTACTAGCCAAATTAATCAGCGATAACTTGGTATGTTTCCTGGCTCACCATCAAAGCATCAGTGCCACCATGTTTGGGCCTTTCATGATAACAGAATGCAACAGTGCACTGAAAACTGCATGTACTTGGTACAGGAAAAATAAAACAGCTCCACAAGTAGTGCCATTTAGACTGACTGCCATGTTTTAGTAAGCGATTGAAGCTACAATCCTAACCCATAAGCTCTGCCGTAAGTTCTCTGCTGACCTGGGGCTGTCACAAAAGTACCATATGGCACTTCTGCCCCACTCATGGAGGGGGTCTGGCTCGTGCCGTCAACCTCCCTATACCACCACCAGAAAATATGCTGGCTCACTTAGGCTGGATTGAGCTGATTAGGATTGTACCCTAAATTGCATAATATGATAGTTCCAAATGGCATCACCTACTACATATACCAATGGTTGTTACAGCAATTCACTGAGCATGTAGAAGACCCCTGGACAAATAGGAGGAATGAGCAGAATCTGGCATGGCCTAGAACAGGGGATTACAACACGCGGCCCTGGGGTTGCATGCAGCCCAGGACGAGGATGGATGCGGCCCTCCTGCAAAGCTGGCCACCACCTTTGGAAAAACCGGCATTGTGGCAAATTTTGTGTGCTTCTCTGCGCACTGCCCTGGGTGGCTGCCACAAAGCTGGTCTGGGCTGCCGGGCTCCTCCCCCTACCTGCTCCAGGCACTCAGAGCGCTTCAGGCCCCTGCAGACCTTACAGTGCTTGCCCACCCACATCCCTCAAAAGCAGCCTCAGCCTCTATCCCAGCTGCTGCCTGCTGCCCTTGAGACCTACTCATAAATAAGCCCCATTAAAGTCAGTGAGACTTACTCCCAAGTTGCAGTCTGAGAGCCCAATGATGCATAGGATGGGCTGTGATCCTCTCCAAACTTAACCTTGGACATATGTGGCAACCCTAACCATGTCTACTCAGAAGTGAGGCCCATTGTACCCAGTGGATCTTACTCCCAGGAAAGTGTGTTCAGGATTGCAGCATATCTCCAAGGTTAAGCTTGGAGAGGATCACAGCCCATCCTATGCATCATGCCTCCTCGGAAGTAAGCCCCACTAAAGTCAATGAGGCTTACTCCCAAGTTGCAGTCTGAGAGCCCAATCCTATGCATGGCTACTCAACAGAAAACCCCATGATAATCAATGAGACTTACTCCAAGGTTTAGCTTGGAGAGGTTCGCTGCCCATCTTATGCATCATGCCTACTCAGAAGTAAGCGCCATTAAAATCAATGAGACTTACTCCAAGGTTTAAAAAATGTAGAACAAAATATATGACATCCTACATTTTATACTATATTTTATAAGTTGTTAGTGTTTATGTGCGGCCCAAACCAACTCGTCTTCTTTCAATGCGGCCCAGGGCAGATAAAAGGTTGGACACCCTAGCTTAGAATATATGGGGCACAGGGCAGTCCATTTCTCGAAGCAATACTCAGCAATGCCAGAATGGGCCATTTGGGTTAAAAGGCCACCTGGAAATCTCAAGAGATGCTATACAGATAAGCAACATACTGTATATGCTATCCAGAGACCTGAATACACATTGGGTTGGGTGCCAACATGGTATCCAAGTGGTGGGAGAGGGGGGAGAGACATCGTCTGGCCCCCATTGAGACTCACGTAGTTCTCCCCAAAGCTGCGCTGTCCGTGGTTGTATGCCTCAATCACCATTTCTGCTGGTTTTGTCTTACTGACTGCGACGAGGCGAGGTTGTATGGCAGGCAAACCCTAGGAGTGAGAAAGAAAGGATCAGCTAGCAAGTGGCCACATTCACACATTTGTTGATTGACAGCATCAAAGTATGTCGGGTGCATGGAACATAAAGCCCCATTACAGGCAGATCTTTGCAGCACATTGTTTTGTGCCTTGAGCTTGTTCTAACAAAGGAAGCAAGTTCACCTCTTCCATTGAGGAGTCGCCATGCAAGGGGGCATCAAGCCACATACAAGCGCATGAACCCCAACAACTATGCAAAGAGGTATACTTTACAGAAGTGACTGCCTTCTAGTTAGCAGAGAGAGCAGCAGTCTCATAGCACTGCATTGCATCCCACCTGGTGCGTGGGATCCCACCTTCCCTTTCCCTTGGCAATGTTAATTGGTTGGAGAACTTGCTGTCAAAATGCACTACATAAAGAACTCCAAGTGTCAAAATATTCCAGTATAAAAATGCTGACAGTGTGTGAATTCAGCATGCCTCACAAGTTGGCTTTTAACCCATTGTGGGCATTTGGGGCAGCCTAAAAAAATGGGTTAAAAGGACACACCAAGAAATAACACCCAAATTGGACTTTTCAAATGAGGCAAGGTAAGAACATTGGGGCCCTAATGGCCCCCACTCCTGCTCTTTCCACTGGGGGGGGGGTTCTCACTGCCCCCACCTCCTGCATTTCCCATCACGGGGAGTCCCACTGCGCCCACTCCTACTCTTACCACTTTGGGGGGTCCCACTGTGCCCCACTTCTGCTCTTCCTCTTTTGCGTGGTCCCATTGCCCCCCACGCCTGCTGTTCAGCCTTTGGGGGGAGATCCCACTGGCCCCCCCACGCCTTCTCTTCCCCCTTGGGGGGTCCCACTGGCCCCCCATGCCTGCGCTTTTCCCTTTGGGGGGTCCCACCAGCCCCCCCCACGCCTGTCTTTCCCCTTTGAGGGCGGTCCCACTGCCCCCCCCACGCCTGCTCTTTCCCCTTTGGAGGGGTCCCACTGGCCCCCAAGCGTGCTCTTCCCCCTTTGGGGGGGTCCCACTGGCCCCCCATGCCTGCTCTTCCCCCTTTAGGGGGGTCCCACTGGCCCCCCCACGCCTGCTTTTCCCCCTTTGGGGGGGTCCCACTGGCCCCCCACGCCTGCTCTTCCCCCTTTGGGGGGTCCCACTGGCCCCCCACGCCTGCTCTTCCCCCTTTGGGGGGGTCCCACTGGCCCCCCACGCCTGCTCTTCCCCCTTTGGGGGGGTCCCACTGGCCCCCCCACGGCTGCTCTTCCCCCTTTGGGGGGGTCCCACTGGCCCCCCACGGCTGCTCTTCCCCCTTTGGGGGGGTCCCACTGGGCCCCCATGCCTGCTCTTCCCCCTTTAGGGGGGTCCCACTGGCCCCCCCACGCCTGCTTTTCCCCCTTTGGGGGGGTCCCACTGGCCCCCCACGCCTGCTCTTCCCCCTTTGGGGGGGTCCCACTGGCCCCCCACGCCTGCTCTTCCCCCTTTGGGGGGGTCCCACTGGCCCCCCACGCCTGCTCTTCCCCCTTTGGGGGGGTCCCACTGGCCCCCCCACGCCTGCTTTTCCCCCTTTGGGGGGGTCCCACTGGCCCCCCACGCCTGCTCTTCCCCCTTTGGGGGGGTCCCACTGGCCCCCCACGCCTGCTCTTCCCCCTTTGGGGGGTCCCACTGGCCCCCCCACGCCTGCTCTTCCCCCTTTGGGGGGGTCCCACTGGCCCCCCCACGCCTGCTCTTCCCCCTTTGGGGGGGGTCCCACTGGCCCCCCCACGCCTGCTCTTCCCCCTTTGGGGGGGTCCCACTGGCCCACCCACGCCTGCTCTTCCCCCTTTGGGGGGGTCCCACTGGCCCCCCGCTCTCCCTCTCGTTCTCCGCCCCCTCACCTGGGGCCTCCTGGCTGCAGCCTGCTGCAACTGCTCCTTCACAGCCTTCAGGGCCGGTCCCAGGCCTTCCCCAGCAGCCATCCCTGCTCTCAGCATCCCCAGCAGGGCCTCCACCAAGCCCGAGCTTCTTTTCGTCCTCTCTCCTTCCGCCACACACGCATCCCTCCCCGAGGCAGCCAATCACAGCTTTCAGCCTGACTTCTCTAGCCAATCAGAATAAGAGGTGGAGGCCCTGGAGGGGCGGGCCTAGGCCTGCTGGGTGTCGCCGTCAGTCGGCCATTTTGGAAAGGTCAGAATCATAGCAAAGGAGAGCTAAAATGTTCTTAATGCGCATGCGCGGAGAGGGAAGACAGGCGGTATGGTGTGATATTTAATGCGCATGCGCGCCATGGGAAAAGCTGCAGGAGGCTAGTATCCATGGCTTCTTGCAGGCATTACTATACAAATGCAAAGTAGTGTAATTTTTTTTGGAGGGGGGGGGGCGTATTTTAAAAAAAGCATACAGCCCTCTCTGTTGAGCAGCATTTTTGCATGCTTGCTACCTTTAGAGCCCAATCATGCCTGTCTACTCAGAAGTAAGTCCCATTATATTCAATGGAGCTTACTCCCAGGAAAGTGTGGATAGGATTGCAGCCTATATTTTTGCAAGGGCTTGAGATGATCCATTCATGCAAAAATAAATAATCAACTGGTTGCAATGTTTTTTAACTTTGAAAAAGTTGCATTAATTTATCTGTGGAACTCCCTGCCACAGGTATATGCCAATTTTTGCATGTTCCATATGGTTGCAAATTTTTGTCTTAACTTTTTAAGTTTGCATTAGTTAATTGCATTCACATTTTTCCATGTACCACATGGCTGCAAATTTTTGTCTTAACTTTTTAAAAGTTTGCCTCAATTAATCTGCAGAACTCCCTCCCTGCCACAGGTTCATGACCCACTCATAGTGAGCAGCCAAAATTAACATCTTCAGATGTGATTAATTTGAATCAGTTGTTCCACATATTAATTTACACACTGGGGAAACAAATATTTTCTTGCAACACTCAGTTTGAGTGGCTGTGTCCCAGTTCTGCTGTGAGAGAAAAGAACATCCCTGTATCCCCTGCAAAGGGGACATTAGACTGAATAATCATATACCTTAAATATGACTCTATAATATGACTAAGCTCTGAATAGGCTGGTCTATGTTTAGAAAAAGGCAATGGACCTACTTTAATGAGTATCAAGAGCGCAAAATTAAAATCCATTTTTGCCTGGCCCTATAAGACGTACAAATTTTTCCGGTTGCACAAATGATGCGGTGTTGGGCAGAAGTGGCTTTAAAAAAATAGGGCTATGACTTGAACCAAAATGTAAAGAGGGAACAAAAAGGCTGGTTTCATTCTTTATCAGAAATATATCAGGTTTATCACAAAATTCTCACTTTCACCCGTATTCTGATCCTGTAAACTGCTTTCTGAAAAAAAAAAACCCAAAATCATTCAGCGCTGAACAATCAGAAGTACAGTTCTGATCATCCCAAAAATCAATAAACATTATTTTACTGTGATTACAATAAATATTGAAACATACAAGCTAGTTTAATCCAGTACATGATTTTTTTAATAGAAAACACATATAATTTGAGAAAATGCACAGCAGCATATTTGAACATAGATCTCACCAGTCTCCCCCCTTTCAATCTTGGCAAAACTCACAGAAAAATTAAGAAAAATATCAGTGTTTTAACTTTGTTCAAAGAATATGAATGAAAACAACAAAAAAATGCTCAGAGCCTAAGAATGTGCACTGGAAAAAAGTAATCTCATTTTAACAAAGCAGTGATTCAAACTACAGTATAAGAATTCCTTAGTAAGCTGGCATTTCCAGTACCTAATATACTGGGAGGAATCTAGTTGATTGACTGATCCAACAAAACTACAACTTGAAATATTATTCACATTAATCTTTGCAGTTCACGTTGAGTAGTGGTTTAAAACATCATTAATGAAGTTCTATATATAAAACCCCCAGATGGTTTAAGAGTATGCAAATTTTTTACATCAAAGTCATAGAAAAAAGTCATATAATACACTTTGGCTTTGCTGGAATATTATTTTGGCCAGTAAAAAAACCAGCTTAGAGTAAAAAATATCCATTAGAATATTAGATAATTAAACTTTTACCGAAATGAAACATTGAACGCGATCACCCAACACGTACCCTTAGTTTTAAAAAACTTTTCCATCTCATTTTTTTTACACTATTATACATGCTTAATCTTATTAGAAAATATGAATGGCATGAAAGTTAGGGGGGAAAGGTGTTTTCTGCTATTGAAATATTGTGTAAATTAAAATGAACTGTAAGTACAGACAAAAAAAGTTCAGGAGTAAAAGATTTATGTGCAGAAAGAGGTCCTGATCCAGTTGAGCGCTGAACCTGTCCCCCATTGATCTGAAACCAGCTCTTGGCAACTGTTCTCCATGCAGAAATGAGTATCACCAGAGAGCTTCTGATGTAGATAGCAGCAGAAGTGTACACATTAGCAAATAAGATGCCTACAGAAATTCCAATGATAGTTTGGAGGTTTACGTAGTCCACTGATGCAAACTGAGACTGGATAGGCTCAACAGCAGCAACTTGGTCCTAGTTGATTTGTAGCTACAGTAATTCTCCCCAGCTTCTGCTCAGAGGATGTATTATGGATAGGAAAAGATCTTCCCTGACTGATGGAGGATACTGGTGAGGACAGGAGGAAGGAGGAGGAGGGAAGCAAATCTTCAAAGAGCCTGGATTTTCAAATTACCAACAATTCCACTTTATTCCTTCTAGTAAATTTCAGAAGTTTGTCATCTGCCCCTCAAAAGCCAAAACTGTAACAATACATACAAATTACAGATACATTTCTTTCTAAACCAAATTCACATCTTTAGAATCGTACCACACATGGCCAGACTGGCAAAGGGCACCTGTTACATGCTCATTCCTGTTGTCCCCTGGATTCAAAAGGAAAGGTGGCTAAGAGGGAAGTATGGATGAGATGTGGTGGCCTTCTCTGTACTTCTCTTTTCAAAGCCAAGGAGGAAGAAGAGTGGTTGGATCTGTGACTGGAATGCAGAGCAAGCGGAGATAACATTTGGCACCAAAGTACTATGGAAGGGTGATGGTGGTTGGACCAGGAGGCCAAGTGCCAGTCCTATTCCATGGTTAGCATGATCAGATCCAGTGCAAAAGGCACACTGCTATGTGGATATAAACATATCACCCCCTGCATATACCAAATGTGAAGTGGCTCTTAAATCACAACAGAAAGTTCAGATTAGTGCCAGCTTCCATTGCAAGACAAAAGGATTTGAAAATCTGAAGGTGACAATTCTCAAGTCGCTTAACTTGGTGGCAGTTTCAGTAATTTTGAAAGGCTTCCTCCTGCACAAGTGATGCTCCTTCACAATGATGCAGTATAAGAGACTGTGGAATGTCTTCATATGCAAGCCCAAAGGGACCAATAACTAAAGTATAGCAGTGCAATTAACAACAACAACTTTGCACTTATCTGTCATTTAAAAAAATGCAAACATCCTAAGAAACGTCAGCATTGCTTAATGTCACTTTTTCCTACACATTAGGTTATAAGCAAATCCATGGTAAGTTCAAACAGTGCTAGGTAATATCCTATTTCTCACTGAGATGGCAAACGTGCAGCTGAGCTACATCATTACAGATTAAAAGTTGGGACTTGTGCAACATGCTGTTCCTCCACCCCATCCCATAAAATATGCTGCTTTAGAAACGTAGCATGTCAGGTCCTTGCTTTGCCTTTTTCTTGACTTGCTAGATTTCTACATGCAGACAACTGTGTGTGGTGAATTCCTGCTATTTGAAGTGATGCAGTTCAGACAGTTTACCTTGTCAAAATTAGTTTTAAGACTAAAAATTTTGTTTTCCTTGGTTTCAAAAGGAGCACACACTCAATTTTGAGTGGATGTTGCACAGGTGTGGGCCTGCATCCTTCAGCAGTTGGATTTCCTTTTGCTATATTAGGATGTTTTGGTGTCCTGTTAACAATTACTTTGAAGAAACACATAACACGGCAGAAAAATAAAGAGACACATCTTTGTAGTGTACAAACAGGGAATGAGTTCAAGATGCAACCATGTTTGAGGGTTATAGACTTGCAAGAAACAGTCATTCTGGAAATAGAAATGCAAGCCGATAGCCAATTTCTAACTATGCTGTACATACATCTCAAAAAAGACAAATGACAAGAACAGGCTATGGTTGCCATTGATTCCCAAGAGTCATCATATATGCAGAACCTGCTATAATGTACCAGACTGAGTCACCCTTTTAAGGAAGGATCTATGACAAAAGTTCCCTTATGCAGGAATGGCAGCAAATGTATTGAAAAAGCATTTTCAACTTTGGCTGCTGGTCTAAGAGACCTGCAAAGTACAAGCAAAGTTTATCCTAGAGGAGTGATCAGTAGTAGTTGAGAATGGAACAAAATAATGTTAACTTTTGTTCCGTGCTATCTTTGAAAGTCTTGGGCAGATGTGGCCAGCCAGGGCAATTTTGGGGAGACAAGTGGCAGGGAAAAAAGGATTCCTGGCAGAATGATAAGCACTAGTCACACCAGGGACCCCTTACAGGGGACACCTTAAGGAGACTGGATAATGCTGCATTAGACCAATGAATTAGAAGACTGCCAACTAAAGTAAATTTGCCATTTGAAAAATGTTTACATGCCAATGGAAAGTCCTAACAGTCACTGGACTTTTCTCTCTGGTCTGACCCTGTTCTCCTTTGCCTCCAAAGCTGTGCTTTTGATCAATTCATAAATAATTTTTTCTCAGGCATCACTCATGCAACCACTTCACGAAGCCATCCCGGTGATCTAAATACTACATCAGAATTTGCCCAGCACTGGAACATCTGCCAAAAGCAGGAATGAACTTAATCCAAGACCCCAAATTCCACAAAACCAGCCCTCTTGCAGGGATTCTCTGCATTAATTGCATTTTACTAGTGCATTTTACTTTTGTGGGGCACAGGGAGCAACAGGGAAGCCGGTTGCTGCTCAGTCAAGAAAATGCTGTATAACGACTGAGCTGCCAAGCTGAAAGAAGTCCACCAAGAAGTCTTGGTGACCCTTCCCCAAATTCTGGCTGGTGGCTGGCTCAGTTTTGGACATCCAAAAAGGAGCAGCTCTTGGGAAGCTACATTTCTAAGCTAACAGGTGATAGTCTAGTGGATCATGAATTGTCTGAATGAGAGATAACCCAGAATCAAATTTATTCCTTCCCTCCCAATTATGTACAATACATGGTGGCCCAAATAAGGCACATGTAGTTGTCTATCCTTAGTTATATCAGTTCTCCAGCACTAAAAAAAAAATCCCTGGAAAAGACAATGTCCAGGAGCTGTAATTAGTAACCTCCATTACAAGGGCACGGAGAGGAGGTGGAGGAAGCAAAACCTGCCCTCTCAGACATTGGCCCAGCAATTGTTACCCATGTGAATGGGAAAGCAGAAAAGCCACAGGTGAATTCAAAAATACATGAGCACTATAGATAGATGCATCTCAGGGGAAAAAAGCACTATTTGACTACGTCTTTAGTGTGTTGATATTTAATGTTCTGAATCACCATGTCATTTGTGCAATTTGTAGTGTGTTAGAAAAAAATAATCAAAACATAGCACCTTTATTGGAGAGGGGGATTAACTTTTTTGCTACAGGTGAAATCCAACCACTGGGTAGCATGTTTGTGAACTCAAATGTTTTAGAAAAAGTAAACAGATCAATCTGGTTGTCATATTTATTATAGAGAAGGGTTATTTCAAGTAACCTATGCCATGCCAATGATAGCAGGAGAGGGAAAGAGCAATACATTCCAATTCCTGAATTTGCCAGGTAACTTATTCATACCCACCGGTTGGATTCCACCTGTAGCATACACACAACTGCAAAATGTTCCTAGGAAGAGGAGGCTTTTCCTGTTCCCGCAGCTATGAGGATTCAGTGAAAACGAAACATGCATATTTGATTGATGTGGCTGCAGGGCCAGTCACGGGAAGGCTGCAGCCCCTTGAGCCTGACTCATTGTTGCCATTTCAGTCTGTGTGAGAACAAACACAATCATGAATCTGACCGCCGAAAAAGAAGTTGGGAAGTCCCTGTTCTGAGGAAGCCCAACTGTTGTGTACTTCCAACCTGCATTGTTAGTAGAGAGAGAACTGGTTGACTCTCCTCCAGAGAGAGAAAAAGAGAGAGAGGGGAATAGAGAGAAGTTATACCAAGGAGAGCAGCTAGGTGTCCGTTTCAGTCATCTGAACCATGATTGGGCTGCTCATTTGGGCTGAATGGCCCCCGACTCACAAACCATCCCCTGCACCGAGCCAGTTTTCATCACGCAACTCCTCGGCTAGGTCCTCAGAAGGCTTGGTGGATGTCCCAGCATGGTCCATAAACATATTGGGAATATCTTTACCAAAATAGATCTTGCTGTTGGCAGCAATAGCCTTGTACTTCATCAGCTGCAAGTACTGTGGAGTCAGTTTGAGCTGCAGGGAGAGAAAGCCCATCAGAAGGCCAGTATTAGGGGAGAGGCATTTTAAAGTTCAGACTCCCTTTGAGCAAAATGCTCACTGGAGCACATATAGAGAAAAATAACTGCTTGTTCTTCTAAGGAAGTGCCTGTTACCCTTGACTTTGTATCCAAGGAGGTTCCATTCTATTCCCCCCTCTATGAAAACCTAAGTGGAACCTTATGTAAATAGCAGCCCCCCATTACCTTTGTTTTCCTTTAGCAGTGATTGTAGCAAGGGTATTTTTCATTAAGCAAAGTTGTTCCTGGCTTAACCCCCCAAAATATTCTTGTTTCACTGAACAAACTAGCCTGCACACTACAAGGGAGCAACTAAAGCAGGCCTCCATCAGTCTTGAAAGACTATGGTATCGTGCTTGACACTGCATACGCTGCACGCAAAGCACGAAAGCCTGGGTTGGATTGTTACGGAGGATAGGCTGTTACCCAAGCAGCAAATCTCCCTCTCCACGCCACTGAATTAGTCCAATGGAAAGGCAGAGCCAATACGATTGGATCCAGACTGGCGTCACAGAGCTGGGCTAAGGACAGGAGCTCATTCTGTCTTGTGGGGCCGACCCGGGTCTCGAACCCTGGCCTGCTGGTTAACAGGCACAGTGTCTTAGCCGCTTGTGCCACCCACAGCCACAGGGAGCAATTAACTGAACATTAACAAGAAGCAGGGATAGTTCCTGTTTCCTGATAATGTTTAGTTAATCCCAGTCTAGCATGTATGTTGGTTGGTTGCTAGCTTGCTGCATTCTTCAGTGAAGCAAGAATATTGTTTTTTAAGCAAAGAACACCTGCAGTTCAATTGATACTAAAAGAAAACAAAGGAAATGGGTGCAAAGGCTTTTGGATCTATGGATAGTAGATCTGCAGGGATGCTTGAACTTAATAGTTTAAAAAAACAAAAAAATCACATTAAGGAAAAGTTGTGATTGAAAAACTTATCATCAGCTCTAGGTAAAATACACAGCCCAGTTCTCACAGATAAAATACACAGCCCAGTTCTCACAGAACTGTGGTCCAGTTCTCTCTCGCCTGGACCACATTACTGAAGATGGAGTTTCATATGACTGAAAGCTTTCCCATCCAAAAAAAATTCCTGCATATAAATTATATGTCACAAAGGAGTGTAGCTTAACATTCTCCCCGATATGCTCAGCTTTTACAAGCAGCTACTGAATGCTCTTCCACAGGAAACCAATAATGCAAGCCCAAACCTGCCATCTAAAATGGTACAGCCCTGAAAAAGGTTGGCCACTTCAGTGCTAACTTAGCTCAAGACTCCAACGTTCACAATAGGATTCCTTGTCCAACAGTGATAGCTTCTGTTTTTGCATCTATAGGATCTGCATGCACTATAAGGTCCCCTGAAGCTCTAAGATGAGCACATTAATGACATATCTGAGCTTCTTACCTTGTTGGCCTCTGCTATTTTCATGGCAGTATAGCATTCAGCATCCGCCTTTGCTTTTTCTCTGGCAAGGAAAGCAGCATCTGGAAAAGGAAAACAAAAAGGACATCCAAACACAGGAAAGAGACAGGAGAGCAACTTATAACAGAGGTTCTTCCATGCCCGAAGTACCCCAGGCACAGCACCATGTTTGCCTCTTATCAGCAACATCTGGCACTGGGTTCTTCTAAGACCAAGGAACTTGTTGGAGCCCCCCGCCCCCAATTGACTACTTTCAAGAAGGTCTTGAAAACATCTTTTCCATACAACTTATAATTTGATTTTATTGGATGTCTTAACTGCTGCCTTTGGCTGCTGTTTCTTTCTGATCGGTTGTCTGTCTTGCTTTTCATAGAATCATAGAGTTGGAAGGGACCTAGTAGGTCATCTAGTCCAACCCCCTGCCTGCAGCAGGAATTCCCCCTAGAGCATCTCCAACAGGTGCTCATCGAGCCTCTGCTTGAAGATCCCCAGTGAGGGAGAGTCCACCACCTCCCTTGGCAATCTGTTCCACTGCCGAACCGCCCTCACCGTCAGGAATTTTTTCCGGATTTCCAGCCGGAATCTCCTTTCTTGCAGTTTGTACCCATTGGTTCTAGTTCTGCTTTCAGAAGCAGCTATGAACAAATTGGCCCCTTCCTCCATATGACAGCCCTTCAGGTATCTGAAGAGGGCAATCATGTCTCCCCTCAGCCTCCTCTTCTCCAGGCTGAACATCCCAAGTTCCCCCAACCTTTCCTCGTAGGGCTTCCCTTCCATCCCACTGATCATTCTTGTCGCTCTCCTCTGGACTTGCTCCAGCTTGGCTGCATCTTTCTTAAAGTGAGGTGCCCAGAACTGAACACAGTACTCAAGGTGAGGTCTCACCAATGCAGAATAAAGAGGAACTTTAACTTCTCGTGACTTGGAAGCTACAGTCCTCTTAATGCAACCTAAAATGGCATTTGCCTTCTTTGCAGACACATCACACTGCTGACTCATGTTCAGCTTGTGATCCACGGTGACTCCAAGATCCCGCTCACATGTTGTACTGCCAAGCCAAGTATCCCCCATTTTATACCTATGTTTTTGGTTTTTATTACCTAAGTGCAGAACCTTGCACTTCTCCCTGTTGAAATTCATTCTGTTTGTTACAGCCCAGGATTCCAGTTTATCCAGATCCTCCTGGAGGTTTCTCCTATCTTCTGATGTGTTTGCTACTCCTCCCAGCTTGGTGTCATCTGCAAATTTGATCAGGCTCCCCCGTATCCCTTCCTCCATGTCATTGATGAAAATGTTAAAGAGAACCGGTCCCAAGACAGAGCCTTGGGGTACCCCACTTGAAACTGACCTCCAGGTTGACTCCAGGTTTTCATTCATCAATATCCTCCTAACCCTCCCCAACCTTGCTTGAACTTTTCAAGAAAGAACAGATACAAGTTTCAGCCTATGAACTGCCTTCTGCCAAGTCTGACATGGGCCCATCTAGGATGCTATGTTTGATGCTGAGTATCAGCAGATCGGGGGTGGGTCAGGCAAGAATTTCTCTGGCCTTAGTGGAGAGGTTGCCCAGGACTTTCTGCATGCATGGCAGGGGCCTGACTAGTGAGTTCTGGTATGTACAGAGGACAGCCCTGCCACAAAGCTGGGCTTTTTTCAATCATGTCCCAGAAATATTATTATTGGAATCCCTGATTTTTAGGAAGGCCAATTTATATAAATTATACTCTTTATATTAAAAAAAATTATATACAGTAAAAGTAAATATATATAAGAGGAAAAATTTGTATAAAGGGAAAAATTGACATCCTAACACTTTTTCCTGAAGCCCGTGTGCTGATGCTGTTTCAAAACACATCCATCCACCTGCTGGGCCATTCTCCTTGCATACCAGAAAAAGCAGCTGCCACCAACCCCAACAGCTGAGAGCCAGAGCTTCAAGGAGTGAGTTGTGTTCAGTGGAATGGCTTGGGACAAAGCCAACATTCCCCGTCTTGGGTTCAGCTGGGCCTCTGGCTCCTATGGGGTGGAATCGAGGGCCTGGCACCTGGCAGTGTGCCTTTATGAAAAAGAAAACCAGTGGTGCTCCATTGGGGGCTGCCTAACGAGAGCTTACTGATCTGGAAACTGTTAATTGGCTCCTGGGTGAGTCACTGCAAAGCTTGACAAGGCCCTTAATGAACCTAATTGGATCGAGGGACGTGCCGCATCAAGGCACTCCAGTGAGGTCTTTTCCAAGTCCAGGAATTTGCCTGACAATACTGGGGGAGGGGAGGGCTTTCCACTTGACACCATGTGTTCACAGACTATTTGGGATATGTTTCTATTCTGGGTCAGGGATATCACTAGAATACAGTCCTGGCTTACCATGCCTGTGCTGCCCTTGGTGCTTTCAACAGCCACTGGCAGAAATGTTCCCAACAAAGAGTAAATTAAGGATGCTCCTAAAAAACTGGGGATGCAAGCCATGTCATACAAGATGCTCTTGGGCTTAGATATTTTTCCATCAATAATGCTGCATGGGAAAGGGGAGAAGGAATGCTGGCTATTAAGGCATAATCCAACCTTTGTTACTGTACCTGCAAATACACAAGTACTTGGCCAAAAACTCCCAGTGCCCTTTTCAAATCAGAAGGGGTGGAAGGGAGTGGGGGAGGCAGGCCAGGTTGACTCACTGGCTCAGTTGGACTCACAGAAGGACCAGCCCTGACAAGTAGATCTTTCACCCCTAATTGAGTTCAGATGTTGAATCATGAAGTAAAGAAAGTAAATACCATTGGTTCCATCTGATAAGAGATAGTTGGGCAACAGAGACCAGTTGTGAAGAAGGAACCACAGAGGTGGGTGGCCTGTGAATCCACTGCCTGAGGCATCGACATCAATTGGCTCATTGGCAAAATGGCTCTATTTATGGCTGTCTTCCACTAGTTCAGGCCATGGACTATCCTGACCAATACTGTTTACACTGACCAGTGGTCTCTCTATATATTAAACTGAAAAGTCACTCACTGACTCATCAATGCCCTCCCAAAACTGCTGGGCCTAGAAGTAGGAAATTTGGGGAGGGTGTTCCGTTATGGAGGGGAAAGAACAGGTTTTCAGAAATTCCAACCGGAAGCGGTGAAAAGGGGCGCAATGCATTTTCATCCCTATACTTTACGTTGAAGAATCCCTGACTGAGGAACACTGCAACAACCTCTGGACTGAGAAGCATGAAATTTGGGGAGGGTGTTCCTTCTGTGACATCAACACCCACCCAGAACCGATGTTGAGAAATTTAACCCTTAAGAGGCTAAAAAGGTGTGAAACATATTTTTGACCTATACTTAACATTGAAGACAGATCAATACCCAGCCCCCATTCCTTAACCTGCCAGATAGGGGAGCCCACTATTGTAAGGGGGTATTGTACATGGGAGGGGGTGTTGCGCATGGGGGGTTGATGCGCATGGGGGGATGATGCACATGGCAATTTATGCTCATGGGGATGTTGGGCATGGGGGTGATGTGTATTGGGGGATAATGCACATTGGGGGATGTTGCGCATGGGGGATGATGTCCTTGCAGGGTTGATGAGCATGGGGAGGACAATGAGCATGGGGAGATGTTACACATAGGATGTTGATGCGCATGGGGCATTAATTGCATGGGATTTTGATGCACATGGGGGGTTGTTGCACACGCGTACGGGGGAATTTTACTCCCGCAACGTGGGTAAGTTTTTGCTAGTCTCTTATAAAATCTTTCCCAGGTCTGACTTCCAAAATCTTCTTCCATGCTGGGATACTAAGAAGTAAAAAACTGAGATCTTTTGCATACATATCAAGAGCTTGGGGCTAATTTTGAAAAACAAGTATTTTAAAACCATGGGAGCAAAATTCCTCATTTTGAAAAAACCCCCAAATGCTATAATCTTCAAATAGGTAACTGCTCACCTTCAATCGCAGATATTCTCTTTTCAGTTTCTTTTTCCATCACTTTCTGTCCATATGTTATCTCAGCCACCTGAGCTATTTTTTCTGCCTCTGTATAAGGGGAGAAAGAAACCACAACAACAATGGTTCAATATCAACAACTCTTATAACCAGGCTCCTCAAGATCAAACAGACATTTGGAAACATTGTGCTTTAACACCTAAATTACAATACCTTCTCTTCTTGCCTCTTCATACGGGTGGACTCAGATTTCTAACTCCAAACCCCATTGAGCATCTAAATCATGGCTACAAGTCTTAAGGCAAGTCACTGAGAGAATAAAGCTGCAAACAGCCACTGGCTATATTATGAGTGGCACTGACACAATGTAGGGCCTTCCCAACAACAGCCCCTACTAGGTGAAATTCCCTGCTCTACAATTGGTCTGCTCCCTCCTTGACAGTGTTTTGTAGAAAGTCTAAAACTTCTTTGAAAGTTGAAGGCTTCTTGTCAGCCTTCCCTGAACTGTGATCTCTAGTAGTGGCTCTGATGATTGGTTGTTATGCATTTGTGTGTTGTGTGCTTCTTTATGGCTTTTTGTTTGGCTATGTTGTACTGGGTGTTTTCAACCTTTGTAAGATACTTTGAATCCCACCCCCCCAAACTGGAAGGAAAGGGAGAAGACATTTTTAATCAGTCAATGCCAACCTCTCTCTCTCTCTTTCTCTCTCCCTCCTAGATGTGTTCTCAGCTTGGCAGGGTGCATGTTGTAGTTGCCTTCTATAACAAGAAAGCACTGCCCTATTTACACTCTAGAGCAGTTTACTTGGATCAGTGGTTCTCAAACTTTGAGGTATGTTTTGAGGTATTTCCCCCCCCCCATCCCTGCAGGGAAAGGGGGCAATTTGCCACTTACCACAGGTACTGCAAGGGTGTGGGGAGCCCCACTGAGCACTTGCAGGGTGCCCCAAGGCTTGAAACAAGTGAAAGTTCCAGCCTCAAAGAAACTGGAATTTCAACTTCTGGTTTTTCAATCACACTTTCATTTGCTTCAAGCATCAAGGAATCCTGAACACGTTCCATGGAGCTCCCCACATTCCCCAGACGCACCTCTAGTAAGTGGCAAAATAGCCCCCTTCTCTTCCCCTGCAGGGAACATTCCCTTTTCCTGCCCCATAACAGTATGCATCTCTGCCACTCCATTCCCACCTGGACTCTCTTGGGTTGCAATCACTATGAGGCAGGATGACACCACTTTAACGTGTACAGCTAAGTCTACAAAAAGTGTACATTACATGTACATGTGATGACACCTCACATATACCGTTAACTCGACAAAAAGCATTCCAACATAGTAGCAGGGAGAACAAATATAGCATACAGACCAATGAGAGCCTTCTTGCGCTCAGTTTCGGCCTCCTTCTCCACCACCTTCTGCTTCTGAGCTGCAATCAACAGCTTTGTTTTCTCACTCTCCCTGCAGAGGCCAAAACAGGTAAATAAGTAAGTGCCATCAAAGAATTCAGAGTCTTTAGAAGGGAAGGACTTGACCCCAACTGGATTAAGGATAGCCCTAAGACTTCCCAAAAGCTTGAGAACTGCACACTCTTTTTCTAAAGTCACTGGCAGCCATCACTAAACTGGAAGCAAAGGGAAGAACTCCTAGTACGTACATGAGCTCGTAATTTCTCCGAATGGCTTCTGGGATGTTTGGCTTTGTGACTCGAACTGCCTAGATAAGACAAAAAGTGAAGATGGTGGAAGGTGACTACATGTTCTCATCAAGACCATCAGAAGCTTGTGTCACCTGGTAAGTGCCACAATCCGATATGTGGAAAAACCTCTCCAATCACCTGCATAATGCCTCTTTTCCTTTCAATCTCTTCTCATAAACAAACTTTTCTGTGATTACTCCTTGCTTCTTTTTTCTGTCCTCAAAACTAAGCACATGAGCTGCAATTCCTTGTGAAGCCACAAAACCACCACCCTATGCAACATATAGGATTGCAGTCCTAATGGGAAGCTGCGGTCACTGGCCCAGTAGGTTGAAAAACGTTTGCAAACCACTTGTATAACTTTTGGATCATTTTTGGAAACTATCTCCATTCCTAGAGAAGGACGGTACTGAAGTGCTTTTAAACAAATATTAACACATTAAACAATTATACAGCCTTCCTCTGATTTACTCTGCCCTCATCTGCTTAACAACCAGACTTCTAAAGAGTACTGGAGGCCTCAAAACCTTGCCTAGTCACTGAGAAACTGGTTGGTCTCACAAAAGGTATTATCAGATTGTGGCTTTTAATTCTGTTTTTTCCACCTAATGAACCAAAGATACTACTACCGATGGTTTCTCTTGACACCCAAAGCAGCACAGAAAAATCCAGCCACTGGGAGAAACATCTCTCTGAAGGAACATGTATTTGTGTTGTGTACCATGGGGTGCCACATTCCCAGTAAGTGGGTGGGCACTGTGAGAACACAAGTCGTTGTTACAGAACTAACATTCTCTTCTGCGTTTCTTGAAATGGGAAAGAGGCATATGATAAGGCTGAAGGCACAGATTAGAACCTAGATTGCAAATCATTACACAAAGCAAAGAAGTATTTATTTATCTTTTTCCTGGCCAGAACTCAAAACCGAATTAGAAGAACAGTGTGTCTGATGAACCAGTGTGTCAATATCCCTTGGTTACCTGTATGATAAGTCCAGGTGCAAAGGATGTCAAATCTTGCTGAAGGGCTAGCTTCAGATTCTCATCTATCTGATCTAATAAGGGATTAAAGATAAAGAAACTTAAAAGGAGTGACTCTGCCATATTAGCTGATGACACAAGCTTCTCAAGTGAGGGACTTTTCA
Organism: Cryptoblepharus egeriae; assembly: GCA_030015325.1. Classification (NCBI taxonomy): domain Eukaryota; kingdom Metazoa; phylum Chordata; class Lepidosauria; order Squamata; family Scincidae; genus Cryptoblepharus; species Cryptoblepharus egeriae. The sequence goes on along the minus strand of JAREYC010000011.1, from coordinate 17,816,253 downwards.
GTGAGATTACCAAGAGAGCCTGCTCAGGAGACCATCATGTGGTCTCCCCCAAACCCAAGTTAGCGAAGAGAAGGAGAAGTAATGACAGAAAGAATCATCAAAGAGGACCAAGAATTTCAGCCAGTGCAACTTTTTCATTCCCAAACTGTGAGCTGTGACTCCCTAGGGAGCTGCGGAAACCAGCCAGAGAAGCCACAGAAGCCTTGCAAAAAAACCTGACACCTTGAATTATGTATAGGATTGTAAATGTTATGGGTCGCTGATGACAATGGTCCAGTAGGTCACAAAAGCACTAGTCAAGAAGATTTGGGAACTATAATAAAGTTTACACGTGTACTTGTCTGAGTTCCGCAGCCAGGCAGAAGAATATGGTGCACCTTCTTATATCAGACTGGACAGATACTCACCAAACAATTCAATATAAACTTCCTGGAGTGTGTGGACACTGCAGAACTGGTTGAGTTCATGGTGGATTTTGTTGAAAATGAGAGCCTTGTCGTAGTCTGCTGTGTAATTCTTGACTATATCATAGACTAGTGAAAAGGAGACGTGATGTTACAAGAGTGAAGGGGGAATTTCTGGGCCACTGAAGAAACCCCTGAGACTGCAGAAGCCACCACCTTGTGAATACGTGGTCCCATTTAGCTTCTAAATTGACAGATGCAATTCAGTATGGAAATTGCAACACATGATAATACTGCAGTGTGGCAATATCCCCCCATTTGCCACATTTCCATTTCAACAATGCAGTAATCCTATGGGATTTATGGTTGAGCCAATCTCAACACTCTAGCATAAGCCTTCCAGCCATTCCTGGAAGTTGAAGCATAGAGAAGCAGTGGTAACTCACCAGCACTTTGGATTAGGAAATTCACCACCTCAATTCTGTCAAAATAGATCATCACACCCCCACTGTAGGGAAAAAAAGAAGAGATGAGAATGGTGCATAAATGGGTGTCCTGATGGGAACTGGCTGCATTCTTGACAGATCCCCTCTGAGGTACCCAAGAATAGGCAGCTCCGGTCTAATTTTAGTTCACTGAAAATGCTTTAGGTGAGCTTTCTGGACATAGCCACAGTTTGCACAAATATCTTTCCTAGTTCACTGCTCCTCCTCTACCTACTCCCTGGATTCCAAAAGGAAAAGAGGAAGCAATGCTCTAGTCTAGCCCAATGCTATGTTTTGTGGAAACATAATTTATTGTGTTGCCTGGATCATTAAAGCTCTACTAGCAGTCTCAGGTGTCTAACAAAAGGAGATACTGCCATCTAATGGTCAATCCTACACGAACTTGCCTCAGAGTACGTCCCACTGAATTAAATGAGATTTACCGGTACTTCTAAGCAAACATGCATTGAATTGTGCTGCAAGAGGCAAAATTCAATTAAGGGAAGTCCTCAATCATAGCTCAGTGTCTTTGAATCACACCACCTCTTTCATGAGGAGGAATTTTGACAAGTGTAGCAGACACCTACCAACAGCTATTTTTAGGAATTTGGTCTTCCTTTGCAACTGGTCACTCATACTCCCTTCCTCTTGATATCCTGCTTTGTACAGGAATGTCTTTGTGATGGGGGAGGCACCACCCAGATATAAAAATACACCCAAGATGGCACATGTAAAGCTGCCTGCGGGACTGAAAAGATCAAGGATGCCCATTGGGTACACGCACAAACAGCTCACCTCGTCCCACACGGAACATTTTTCACTTCATCTGTTTGCAACGTTGTCTAGAAGAGAGAACGCAAAAAGATTTGGACAAGAGTGACCTGCACACATAATATGGTTTTAATTTAGCTTTTGCAATGATAAGCTGTATTTCTGTAGCAGAACGGGGGGAATCTCTCCTCTCCCTCCACCTCATCATTCTTGTTCTGCCTCAACCCAGGAGATTGCGACAATCCAACTGAATCACATACTACCGATTCCCTTGTTCCTTTTCACCAGGGCTGGAGAGAAAGATGAATGTCTCCTGTTCTAAAATTGCTCAACACAAACTCCAGCCAAACTTGCTCAGCAGGACTGCTGGAGGCACAGTCTAAAAGATAAGCTTCCTGACCCTTGAGCTGTGGCGCAAGGCTTTGCTTGAAGTCCGTTTTCAATCCAGTTCAGATAAGATATGATGGCAGGAGACAAATTTAGGACACAAAAAGAGCAGTATGTCCTGGAAATTCTATTATCACTTACTGTGCAATTCACAAATGGGGAAAATGTCACCGTGGAGTCACACCAGAAACAACCAGACCATACAAGCGATACTGATGTTAGAGTCAGAGAATATGAAAAAACCCATTTTATCGTCCAACACCCAACCTGTAGCAAGAAATCCTCTTTGAACTGGTATCTTTATGGTTCTCAGATGCCAAAGTACATCCCCCTCCACACCATTTTTATCTCAATCTTGAGAACAATCTGAGCCACTGAACCACAAGGTGACCAAGAAGGAAGCTTGTTCAAAGTAATCCCTCCCATGCAAGGAACTGTGGTCAGGGCAACTGTTCAAACTGTGCAGGCTTCAGACTTAAAACCATCACCATGACCTACACTAGGTTCCTGCTGAAGACCAAAATGCACATTTGCAAGAATTCTGGATGCTACATCCTTACAGGGAAAATATATCTAAAAAAATACCTGTACTGATTTATAGGAGGTTATGAAAGGAAGCATAAGATGGAAGCCAGGCCCGCTGGTTGATGTCAATAGTGCCCCTCCCCTACAGAAGAAAAAAAAGATAATACATACATTTAGTCAGACACTACTGAAATTATTGAGCATGAATGAGAGGAGCATAAGATTACCGGCCTATTATGAGATCTTCTTTCTCACCATCTTTACTCTTGCTCATGTCCAATATTTGACTTTATACTTACACTGAATCTTTTCCCTGAATACAACTTTTGCTTGCCTTCTCCATTCCCAAGGTAATAATGCAATAGTGCACCCCTTGCACCATTCACAGAGCCTAGTTTTTTAAAAAGTATAGTGCACATGCACACATACGCATGCTCATTCAATCACATCTTCACACTATAAACCAATGTACATGTGTCCCTCATTATTCACTAGGATTCCATTCCAGAACCTCCAAAAAAATCTGTGGATAAAATAATAGTGGAAAAAATATATTTAGGCTGCAACCCGAACCTGCAGTTAGGCCTGCCTAATCTCTGGCAAAAGTCCTGTGCTAACTCGGGGATCACAAAAGTGCTGTAAGGACTGGAGAGGGTTCAGCCAGTGCACAGACATGTGTTGGCCTCCCTTCATCATCACGGGCACAAGAAGACCAATGGGTTGCGCTGGCCTAGGTTAGGACTGTACCCTCAAAGACCCCCTTCCAGGTTTCTTGCTTCTCCATTGCTCCCAATGGAAAACAGTCATGCCTCAGTTTCTGCAGTGGTTTCATTCTGGGACTGCAGATACTAAAATATGTTAAATAAAAGCAGTTTTAAAGTGTGTCCCTTTACAGTGATTTAAAAACAGCTTTTCTTACTGATGTAGAGAGGCAATCATCAATTAGAAATGCAAAGGATCCCCTGTCTTTGCTGGTTCAGCTTAAGAACAGAATGATTGCTTGCATGACTACCTCTCTACAACAGTAAAAACAGTTTTAAAAACTGATCATTTGCTTTATGTCAAATCCTTGTATAAAAAGTCTGCATACAACAAGGTTGGACCTGTAAAACCCAACTTGCAGTTATTTTCCTCTTCCCCCCCCAAATACTAAGAAGCCCCAGATGCTATGGCAAATTAGGCTATGAACAGGTAATGTGCCTGCCTACCAGCAAAATGGACCATTCCCCCATTAGCAACTTTATTGTGTTTCCCAAGAGTCGATCCTCACAAGCAGCTTTGGAAGTCTGTATATCCCTTCTCCAATGCCACTAACAGACAGAGACCTCATGGCAAAGTAAACAGAATGGGAAGTGCCACTCTGAAGGAGTCTGGACATACCAAAGCTAGACCTCCCTCCAGGTGCACTAATATACCTGTAATAAACGCCAATGTGCCCTTCTTCAATCTTGTGTATTGCCGAAAAAAGGGCTGCTACCATCAAGCTGGCGGCGAGAGCTGCTATGGCACCCAATTGAGTCATCCCTGAGAGTGTATTCTAGGGAAGAGAAAATGGGGAAAGACAAGAAAACCATTAGTCCTGGAGCACTTAGGAATGTGAAGCACTGGGCTCTTCATTATGCAGGGGATGCAATATATGGGCCTTGGGGTATGATCAGGTGGTAGAAAACCAATGATCCCCTGCAGCGACCAGCAACCTTGTTGAACCATGGAGATGACTCTGGACATCTCTAACTGACCACCAGTAAGAGGCCTGGATCAAAAAAAACTTTAATCACTACTGAGCAGGGCAGAGAACCAAGGAATTCATCTGTTCCCCTACACCTCGGACTCCCCTCTGAGTACCATGAAAACCACTCAAGGGTGCAGAACCAGGAGTCATACAACAGCAGTAACTACCTGCTTGCCAATCTGATTTTGTTTGGCAAGAAAGAATGCTTTTGAGAATTCATTCTGGTCAAAGACTGGAATGCAAATATTTCAATAAATAAAATGAGAAGGAAGGATTTCTTCTAATTTAGTCCAGAATCAGTGTCCAGCAATAACCAACCTGATGTACAATAGAACCTTGGATTGTGAGTAACCTGGATTGCATGTTTTTTGCAAGACGAATAAAGATTTCTAAGAAATATTTACTTGGTTTATGAGCAATGTTTTGCGAAGCGAACTCTCCAGGCTCATAGCACCCAGACCCCAGGAGCACTGGCAGCAACAGCACCCAGCTGATGGGCGCTGATGTATGCCAGCATGCCAGGGTTGTGGAACCAATCGTCTGAGTTTCCATTATTTCCTATGGAAGTACGGTATTTGCTTTGCTTTATGAGCATTTTGGATTACAAGAATGTTTCCAGAACTGATAATGCTCATAAAACAAGGTACCACTGTATTTGGAAACTCATAGGCTTCCTATTAGGAAATTACTCCACCCCAGGGCTCATGAACCTTGCTGTATCCAAGGTTTGCTACTACAGAAGGACTTCTACAAACAGGTGCTTTAGAAAACATTGCAGAATTAATTAGAATACAATCAGCCAACATGTTTTTTTAACTGGGTAACAGCCCTCATAATTCACATGCCCATTGCAGACAAAAAAAAATGGAAGTGATGGGTTTCCTTTTGTTAAGGAAGAAAGGTGGGATACAAATCTAATGAACGAACGAATGAATATTTGATAGGCAATACATGCATACCTCATCAACATTTACCCAGCTTCTCCCCAACTTAAAAATCTGTTTGGGATTTACTGGGATGTTTCTTACTTACTGGGATGTTTCTCCATGTCTACAAAGAAGTAAGTCCCATTGTGTTCAATGAGACTTACTCCCAGGAAAGCTGATTGCCAGTCTCCAGGATGGTGGATTCCACTCTTTTGTGAACCCCCTGACCAAAAGTCCATGACCCCAAGGGGGTCCTGACCCCCACTTTGAATACCTCTGAGTTATATGACAATAGCAATACGACAATAGGTTTATGTTATTATTTTTACCTAATTGCAGTACTTCATACAGCAATGGGATTATATTAAATTTTCATTGCAATGCAATCAACTGTTAAAATAAAAAACTGACCTATACTGTACTTATAATCAAAATAGTGAAACTTTTAGTGATGGAGAATTACCACATTTACTCAAATCTAATGCGCCATTGAATCTAATGCCCCCCAATTTTGGAGACTAAATTTGGCTTAAAAAGTGCACATTAGATCTGAGTAAATGCAGTACCTCTCTTCCACCGATATAAACTGTGCCCACAGGACAAAAACACTCTGCCAGCAGCACCAGATCTACATAAGCTTCACCAGCAACTGTGGCTGCTCTGGATCTGTTCACCTCGCGCTCAATTGCAGATTATTTTCTGAACTGCATGCAGTCAGCTAAGAGATACCTAACATGCAAGCACTTGGCTGACATGTACTCTTGGCATGACAGCTGGGTCAGAAATTCAAATGCAAGACATGCCCAATTCAGATGACAAATTGCAAAAGATGGAGATCCTGTACCTGTAGATATCAGGAAAAAATTCCTGATGGTCAGGGCACTTCGACAGTGGAATGGATTGCCAAGGAAGGTGGTAGATTCACTGGGGATCTTCAAGAGCCTCAACAAGCACCTGTCAGAGATGCTCTAGGAAGATTTCCTGCTACAAGCTGCAGATTGGACTAGATAACCTACTGAGTCCCTTCCAACACTATGATTCTAAATAGTATTGGTGACAGATCCCATGCAAGTGACAGATCCCATGCAGTAGGAACACAAGAAAACCAAAGTCATAAGGACATAAGAAGATCAGGTCAAGGGTCAATCTAGTCCAGCTTGCTGTATTATGCAGTGGCCCATCAGATATATCTTTGGGAGAGATCATCAGCACCTTGATGCAAGAGCACCCAAGAACCTGAGACGCTTTGTGTTGTGCCCTGAGCTCTCCATAATGTGGGATGCATATATCTACAGTATATACTCATACAGTATACAGAATATACCCAATTTACTTGAATCTAATGCACCATCAAATCTAACGTGCGCCCCAATTAAAAAAAAACTTGAGATTAAAAAAATGTTTACTGGCAATTGTTAGGAGCATCTGCAAAGAAGGTGCAAAATTTAATTTTACTGCATATAACAATGAGTTATATGACATCAAGAATAATGGGTTTATGTTATGAGTTTTTAATAAGAATAAAAATGTGTTTATGTTATGATTTTCACCTAATTGCATTAGGTAATAAAACCTACACAACAATGGTTTACGTTACATTTTTATTACAATACAGTAAACTGTAATTAAAAAAATAGTATTCTTAGGGGTTTGGTACTCCTCCCACTTAGGAAAAGTTTGCAAAGAAGGGATGTGTGCAACTAAAAGGGTTTGTGACACCATTTTTAATGAAGGGGGTCTTTACCCATAAGTAGAGCAAGTAAGAAATAGCCTGCCCTGTAGAGTGTTATTTTCTTGTGCTGCAGGGACCGACCTGATTTGCTGAAGTTGGCGCATCAAGCCCTCCTCTCAGCCGCAGAGAATTCATGGTGGGAGCATGCGACAGAGACCGGCGCACACCTTGGGTGAGTCAACACTCTCCGCCCAGCATCCCTCATAGGATCGCTGCCAGGATAAAATTCACCATTCATTGATTTCTTCTGCTATGTTAACTAGTTTTTTGTCAAAAATATGTAAATATTCTTATTAATAACAATAAAAATAAAAGTGTGCAGAGGTCATGTGGTTCAGAGTTAGTATATGCCCTGAAAACCCCATTGGAGCTCCTACCTTCCTTCATCCAAAAAGCTCAGAGGGGTGTATGTGGGAGGGGTATCGTGTCCTAATGATTAGACGTGTGATTTTTCTTTTGGTAGCAACAAAATAAGAACACACAACACTTTCTGCACTTCTCATTTTTGTTTTTTGGTTTTTTCACAAAACCAAACATTTGGTTTGGTTTTTTCACAAAACCAAAAAACCAAAAACCAAAAACCAAAAACCATTTGGTTTTTTCACAAAACCAAAATCTGAAGAAAAAGTTTTCTTAAGACACCTCTAAATATTAGTCTATAAGTAAAACCTTGGATTGAGAGTGCTTTGCAAACAAGTTTGCAAGAGAGTGCTTTGAAATGTTTGAAAGACAAACATTTCTAATAAATTTTGACTTGCAACACAAGCAAAAAAAACAACAACAACCAGTACTGGCCAGGATACAGCTGATTTCAGTGCTCTGCCAACACCTGCTGAGCCTCTTCTGAGAGACCAGTCTATGCATATTTACTCTGAGGAAAGCCTATTATAGTCAATGAGACTCATCTCTATGTAAGAGGGGCAGTGGAAAGGAACCTGAAATACCTAGCCTTGCATGTGTACTCTAAAGTAAACCCCATTACAATCCGTGGGGCTAACTCCTGTGTAAGGGGGTAGATTGCAGCATGAGAGACCTGAGAGACTAACCCCCAAATCCAGAGTAACTACAGGAGCATGTAAGAGACTTTACATGTACCTGTACTTACTGCACCACCTAGTGAAAACCTGCAGGAAATTTATATTGGAATCCAGAGTAAGTTGTTCTTAGGACTTCCTGTAGTTACTCTGGATTTTGCCCTAATGCTGCAATCCTAAGGAATACAATAGGACTTACTTCTGAGTAGACATGCTTAGGATTGCACTGTAAGTGCAGGTTAATTTATTTTTCTTTATATTTTCTTTATTATTTTGTATCATATGACAGTATTGTAATCATTTTTCTACTAATTGTTTTGGGTTGTGGAACAAATTGTCTGTTTTTTCATTATTTCTCATTGGAAAATTTGCTTTGATATACAAGCGTCTTGTATTACAAGCATGCTTCCGGAAAGAATTATGCTTATAAACCAAGGCTCCACTATATATACTATATATTCAAATCTCTCTATCTTTATATATTATATTTTAAAAACAGCTCTGTGTATTAGTCACTTGTCGCGTTGGCAATGAATGACACACAGATCCCAGCAGCACCTACAGCAGTGCATTGATTGAGAGAACAACCTGCTCCCCAAGCGCAAGGTAAGGATTAATGAAGAAAAAGACAGTCAATATAGTTTGGTTGGGCTGGACTGTGATGTTGGGATGGTGGCGCATCAGGAACAACAGTGGTATCACCTATATAGTAGAGCATGTTCCCATAATCCACTAGTACTAGATTCCTGGAAACCCAACTAAGAGCACAAGATTATATCTACTCAAAAGTAAGCCCCATTGTGTTCAATGGGTCTTACTCACAGGAAAGTGACTTTAGGATTGCAGCCTATTTCACAGATAAACTGCTGATCTATGGGATCAGTGGGATTAGGTAGTCACAGGAGATATTCTTAAAGTTCCCGGAAGGTCTTTGCATAGAAGTAACCTGGCCTACCTGACAGGGCTGTTTTGAAGGGGAAAAGGTGGGAAAGAGGCCTCTGGAGGAAGATTTAAGCAGGGAGGATAATTAACTGCCATGTCCTGGCCTGCCAGGCAGGACTGTTGTGAAGGGCAAAAGCTGGGAGAGGGGGTTATCTGGAGGGGTGATTCAAGCAGGGAGAATAGTAATAATAAACTCCCAGGTCCTGGCCTGCCTGAAGGGTTGTTGTGAAGGGCAAAATCTGTGGAGGGGTTCAAGCGGAAAGGTTGTTGAACTCGCAAGTCGTAGCCTACCTGGCAGGGCTGTTGTGAAGAGCAGAAGTTGGGGGGGGGGTTATTGACAGTGGTGGACTTCAGGGGGTTCTCACAGGTTCTACGGAACCCTTTGCTAATGAGCGCCTGGTTCAGAGAACAGTTACTAATGGGACATAGAAACTGTTGTTAATTTATTTGAATCCCACCTCTGGTTATAGACCACTGTAGACCAACATAGACCACTTAGCATTTTATCTTACCACAAGTAAGTAAATATTGGGGGGGGGGGTTTATGTTGAGCACTCTTGTCCTGGCCTACCTTGCAGGGCTGTTGTGGAATGGAAGGTGAAGGGGTGCTCAAGGGGAGGATAAAAATCAACAACCATGGCCTGGTCTACCTTACAGGGCTGTTGTGAAAGATGAAAGCTAGAAGGGGGTCCAAGCTGAGGGGGCTTATACTGAGTGCTCTCTTCCTGTTCTACCTGGCAGGGCTGTTGTGAAGGGAGTAGACTGGGAGGTAGTCCCTGCGGAAGAGTTATGGTGAACTGGCCCACCTTACAGGGCTGTTGTGGAATGGAAGGTGATGGGGTGTTCAAGTGGAAGGATAAAAATCAACAACCATGGCCTGGCCTACCTTACAGGGCTGCTGTGAAAGACGAAAGCTAGAGGGGGGTCCAAGCTGAGGGGACTTATACTGAGTGCTCTCTTACTCTTACTCTCTTACTAAGTGGGAGGACTGTTGTGAAGGGAGTAGAGTGGGAGGTGGTCCCTGTGGAAGAGTTATGGTGAACTGGCCTACCTAACAGGGCTGTTGTGGAAGGGAAGGGGGAGGTGTCCCTGGAGGGGGTATTGAAGGAGGGAGGGCAACAATCAGCTCCCATGACCTGGCCTACCTGGAAGGGCTGTTGTGAAGGGGAAGAGTGGGAATGGAGCCCCTGGAGGGGTGTAACGACCACCCGGCCTACCTTTCAGGGCTGTTGTGTAAGGAAGGGAGGGGGGAGAAGAAGCCACGCGCTGCCTGACACTTACCGCGCCTGCTGCTCCTCCTGCTGTTACTTCCTGGTCTGTCGCGCACGGATGACGTCAGCCTGAAAGGCTACTCTCTTGGCCACGCCCTCCGCCTCTCAGCCCCCCCCTTCTCCCTCTCTAGCGCTGCAGTACCAGCGCTGCCACCACCAGAGGTCGCTAAAGAGCAACCTCTTCTGGCTCTCCCTGTACTTAGAATGGGAAGGAATCTTGCTCATGCATCCTGCTTCTCCTCCCTCCCAAGAGGATATTATGCCCCCTTTGAAAGTTCACGTGTACAAGAGAACGTGTGAATCATCAGACACGTGTTCAGACATGGAAGACTGAGGAGTTTTTTCTTCTTTTATCACCCTTTCTAATTCTCCCACCCCCTCCAACCCCCAGGGGTTACGCCGCATTATTTCACGTGTATAATGAACGTGTGAACTGAACCAGGGTGACTAAGAGCACTAAGAGCACAATCCTAACCAGGTCTACTCAAAAGTAAGCTCCATTGTGTTCAATTGGTCTTACTCCCAAGAAAGTGTCTTTACAACTGCAACCAAACATATTCATACCTACTCAAAAGAAAGCTCCATTGTGTTCAATGGGTCTTACTCCCAGGGAAATGTCTTTAGAATTGCCGCCAAACAGATTCATATCTACTCAAAAGTAAGCTCCATTGTGTTCAATTGGTCTTACTCCCAAGAAAGTGTCTTTACAACTGCAACCAAACCTAATCATATCTACTCAAAAGTAAGCTCCATTGTGTTCAATGGGTCTTACTCCCAGGAAAGTGTCTTTAGGATTGCAGCCATAGTGCAGGTTACTTTGTTTTATTTTTCTTTAATATATTCTTTATTATTTTGTATTATATTACAGAATTGTAATCATTTTTATTTGGATATTTTTGGTTGTGGAACTAATCGTATGATTTTCCATTATTTCTGATGGGAAAATTTGCTTTGATATACATGCATTTTGGATTATAAGCATAGTTCTGGAATGAATTATGCTCACAAACCAAGCCAAACCACTGTACACATGAAAAAGAACATATGAAGTTCTTAGTGAACAAATTCCCCCTTTTCCCCCTCTCATTCATTTATTCATTCATTCATTCATATACCTTTATTGGCATTTAAACATAATTAAATACATGGTGAAAATTAAAATGTTTACAACATCATTGTGGAACTTGGCATACTGTCACATCCCAAATAATAATTCACAGGTAACTATATTTTTTAAGGACGGCCACCAAAAAATCTGCTACCTGGTCAGTAACTGCTTCAGAGCTACCCAGGAGGATAAAGCCCACAGACTCTTCAGAGGGTCCACATTCGTTCATTTTATTTATCCTAAACACACTTTCCTGAGAGTAAGACCCATTGAACACAATGGGGCTTACGTCTGAGTAGACATGGATAGGCTTGTGCCTTTAGTTATTTATTTATGCTTTGCCCTTCCCATGCCAAAGCAAATGCCCCAAGGCAGGTTACAAAGCTTTTTATATTTTTGTCCTCACAACAATCTGTATTTACTCTGTATTTATAATCAATTTTTAATGGTGTTTCATTTTTTTTACCTGTAATTGTTGTTAGCCGCCTCAGGTTCCCTTTTATTAGAGAAGAAAGGCAGGGTATTATTATTATTATTATTATTATTATTATTATTATTATTATTATTAATAATAATAATAATAATAATAATAATAATAATAATAATAATAATAATAATAATAATAATAAATGCACAGCAAACAATTTCGTGCTGGTTTCATTCACATCACCAGTCGGACCCTTCCCAAGAGTCTAGTGATGCAGCGGCGTATAATTTGTGCTGATCCCAGAAGAACTGCTTTCTGCAGTTGGCAGAGTGATATTTTGTCAATGCCAGTAGTTTTCAGGTGCCTGCCAAGGTCTTTGGGCACTGCACCCAGTGTGCCAATTACCACTGGAACCACCTGCACTGGCTTACACTAGATACACTGTAATTTGATTCTTTGGTCTTGGTAGCGGGAGATCTTTCCAGTTGTTTCTCCTCAATTCTGCTGTCACCTGGTATGGAGATGTCAACAAGCCACACCTTACTCCTTTCTATGATGGTGATATCTGGAGTATTGTGTTCCAAGACCTTGTCCGTCTGTATCCTAAAGTCCCACAGAAGCTTGACCTGCTCATTGGGAATCACACAGGACCTGCTCTTGGGAATGGTCCGACTGGTGATGTGAATGAAACCAGCATGAAATTGTTCACTGTGTATTTATGGTTGATGATGATGGTGATGGTGATGGTGATGGTAATCATCATCATCATCATCATCATCATCATCATCATCATCATCCTGTAAAGTTGGTGAGGCTGAGAGTGAATGATTGGCCAAGGTCACCCAGGACGTTTCATGGTACAGCGAGCATTTGAACCTGGATCTTCCAGGTCTCAGTTCAACTCTCTCATCCTGGCACTCTCATAAGCCCTGCAGCATATGGCAGATGGAGAAGCGCCTGTAATAACACTGGCATTGATAGGGCATCTGGTACCCGGAGCCATGATGTCGCACATCGCACATGAAAGTGCCTAAACCAGAAGTAATTGCGGTGATGTAATGATATCACTGCCAATTACCTCTGGGTTTACGTCAATCTCTGAGTGGTTGAGAACTTATTTTGTGTGTGGTTATTTTCAGCAACAAAATATTGAGAAAAGGATTGGTTTGGACTCCAGAACCTGACAAAAGATGTGTACTCCTCATGTGTCTTTAGTCCTTAGAGAAGAGAGAACCTTTTTCTCCCAGTTAGCAGCATCATAAGGGTGTGTAGAAGGTTCAGGCCACACCAGGTGGTGCACACAGGGGGATGACACTATCACTAGTGAATTTTTTTTAAAAAATCTAGGCATTTTAGAATAATTCCATCATGTTATATGTCAATCAATGCATAATTTCATGCATAAAGCAATGAAACAAACTGGATTGAAAAACCTCTATGCTATTAAAAGTTATAGCCCCCCCCCCAAAAAAAAACAACAGTGGGGGAAAGACAATGATACCCTATCATGTAATCTGCTTGGGTTGTTGCCCACTACGTGCAGGGAAGTCTCTGGGGTGCATAGGGATGACATGCTGGCTTCTGGCACCTGGTGATGCAGACTGTAGTGATGCCTCTCTGCCTGTGTATATTTATATATACCAAAAACTCTCAGAAAAATTATGTGCCAATTTATAAAAGTAAGCCATGAAATATCTGCAATATTTGTCAGTACAAATATTACAACTCTTAAATAAGTGGGTTTCTTTTCTTTTCTTTTTTTGGTTAGGATAAAAAGGTGCCTGAGATGAAATATAACCTGCATTAAGTTTTTAAACACTCGTCCAGATTTAAAGCCTTGATAAAATGTATTAAATCTTTTAAGGTTTTTAATGAATCGAGCACATGTTTCATAAATCACAGAGCTTGGCTCAGCTCGGTTGCATTTTTTAATAAGAGTAAATGAGGAAATTGCTCTGAGCTCAGGCAAAATGCATCCCTTTTGCAGCGAGAAGAAATGGGGCTGTTGAAAAATGTTGGCTCTCAGCTGGGACCAAGTCGGACTTACTGTAAATCAGAATCCATCTGTGTAGCCACAGTTAACAATATCAAGATGTGACCTGGTGCAAGGAGTAAATAATATTCAACTTTGGTTTGCACAACTGTTGCAGTCTTTCCTGGAGAAAACAGTCTGGTTGCTTTCACTGGGCTTTTGCAGAGCTGGCCCATCGTTCACGCCAACTAAGATGGTTGCCTAAGGAAAAAATCCAGAGTAACTGCGGGGAGTCCTTGCTCCGGTGTAAGAACAACTTACTCTGGATTCCAATATGAATTTCCCATAGGATTTCTCTGGGTGGCGTAGTAACTACGGGTGCACGTAAAGTCTCTTACATGCTCCCATAGTTACTCTGGATTTGGGGGTAAGGCAGTGTTCATTTAATATTCATTGACTTCTACAACTACTCCTCTTCATGCCCCCCCCCCCCTTTTGATATGGAAAGGAAAAGGAAGAGTACTAAGCAGTAACTCAAACAAAGTCCTGAGCCGTTGGTGGCTGTCACCAAATAGCCCCACCACCACCTTGCACCTGATTCTGGGCTGTGCTCAGAGGCTTAACGAGGATGTGGCACGGGATGCAATCTGCCACGTGACAGGGCACCATGGTGACAGGGCACCAAGGGCACCAGGGGGTGCTACTTACACTCATCTGGTGGAATCATGTGTGTAGAATGCACTGGCATTATGATATGTGTATGTGTGTGTATATAAATATATTAGTGCAAAAGTCTAGTCCTTTGCAGAGATCTCTCCTGCTGCAGAAAACTATCATGGCGGTATGAATGGATAATATCTAGGCTGTTTAACAGCTAGATTTCTGTGTGAAGGGAATCCACTGACTTAAAAAAAATTCATGGTGATGAAATTTCACCTGTTCCTAGATTTAAACCAAATTTACCTCATCAGTGTGAATGAGCCTTGTAACTGTACAAGGGAGGAGATGTTTTCTATATCTGGTCCAGGGGTCTTTTTGAGGGGGTACTCACTGGTACTGAGTACCAGCACCTATGTGGCTCCCTAGTAGACATGTCTATGATTACAAATAACATCTACATGGTGAGTACCTCCACCTTTATTTCAAGAAAAAAAGCACTGATCAGATCATACACTCTTAGAGGACATAAGAAGAACCCTGCTTGATCAGGTCCAACTAGTCCATCTCCCTGTACCTCACAATGGCCCACCAGATGCCTCTGGAGAGCACACAAGACAACAAAAGACCTGCATCCTATTGCCACTCGATTGCATCTGGCATTTAAGGGTTATGTCTAAAACCATGACGTTGTACTTCCAGCTTCTAACCTGCGATTGACTTTTCTTCCAGAAATCTGTACAGTTCCCTTTTCAAGGCATCTAAGTGAGACACTGTCACTACATCCTGTGGCAAGGAGTTTCACAGATTCATCCCATGTTCACTACCTTGGTCAACATTGTCATGTTTTTGACATACAGTAGTCTGAAAAATAAGCATCAAAGAAGCTCCCTGCTATTATTCATGGTCAACCATGAGTCATAGAAACTCTCCAGAAGTTTTACAGGGTTCTCTTCAAAGAGTGGGCTACAATGGCTGAGTGGTTAACAGCGCAATCCTACTCAGAAGTAAGTCCTATTGTATTCAATGGGGCCCACTCCCAGGAAAGCGTGTTTAGGATTGTAACGGTTGAACTGAAGGTTGGAAGGTCGGTGGTTCAATACCTGGGTACTGTAAGATGGAGTGAGCTCCTATATCTTGCCCAATTAATGCCAAGTTTGAAAGCATGTAAATGCAAGTAGATAAACAGGTACCACCTTGATGGGAAGGTAACAGCGTTCCATGCCATCATGCTGGCCACGTGATCACAGAGGCATCTTTGGACAATGCTGGCTCTTCGGCTTAGAGAGGGGGATGAGCACTGCACCCTACAGTTGGTCACAGCAAGCAATACAATCTGCGGGGGTTACCTTAATCTTGGGTGTACGCTGTGGGTGGTGCAAGTGGTTAAGACACTGTACCTCTTAACCAGAAAGCCAGGGTTTGAGACCTGGGTCCCCACAAGACAGGGTGAGCTCCTGTCCTTAGCCTAGCTCTGCGACGCAGCTGGAACTGATGCTCTGCCTTTCCATTGGACTATTTCAGTGGCGTAGACTATTTGCTGCTTGGGTGACAGCCTGTCCTCCATTTCAATCTACACAGGCCTTTCTGCTTTGCATACAGCGTTGAGCACGATACCATAGTCTTTCGAGACTGATGGATGCCAATACAATACCTTAATCTTACCTTTCTTCCTAGACCATTCTGTCAATGGTAGCTGAGAACCTTCTACAATATGCCAACAGCAAGTGCTCCACCCTTCCTTAATACATATGAATCATCTGTTTATTGCTGCAACTTCAAAACCTTGTTTTCGTCTCAACCTCCCTCCCCCAACACGCACGCACACATTCAAACATACACCCCTTGCCATCCTGGAGCCAGCAAGAAATTATTTTGCCTTTTTTAAACTAGTAAATGAACGGAGACAGGTTGGAGGTCCTTTGAAATTTCCTCGTTAACTCCATTGTCTCCAGACTGTCTGAAGAAGGACGGCCAGAAAAGAATTCCCCACCACCGCTCCCCCATTAGAAATGCAATATGTGCTTTCATTACCTTTCTCTGGCCTTTGACAAACTAGCCATAAATGGCAATGAAAAGAACTTCACTGGTCACAGATTCCACAGGTGGACAAACACCACCACCTTTGGCAGTCCACGGGGTTCTTTGTCTATTGAACCTAAGAGTAACCAGATGTTCTTTTACTCTTTATGTGTGGAATCTGGTCGTTGTATCAGACTTAGCTGGAGATAAATCTGTGACCCTCCCCCCCTTTCGTAAAGTGCTTTGTAAGAGTCTGTCTAACCTCATTAACTGTCACCAGCAACAATACCAAACTGGCACGAAAGGTAATTTTGAGTCCGCTGGTCATTAATCACCACTCGACAGTCATAAATAGAGGTGGAAAATTCCTCCCTCCAACCTTGCATTTGAGTTTAAGGTTACCTTTCTGGGGGATGGTGTGAGCTCTTGAAGGTAGGACAGCAGAAGAGCCAGCTGGACAGTGGCATTGCTAGGAGGGTGTGGGCTGCAACGGGTGACATGCAAGTGGTGCAGGTGACACCACTATTGGCCAAAAGTTTTAAAATCTTGGTATTTTTTAATAATACCATCATGTTATATATCCACTGATATGCCATTTCATATGGAATGCAATGAAACAAACCACACTGAAATATCTCAATTTTAGCAAAAGAGCCAAAAATCCAGTGCAGTGGGACAGTGATATCACCCTGCATGCCACTTAAGTCAGGGGTCTCCAAATCTTGGCCTGGGGGCCAGATGTGGCCCATGGTGAGCCTCTTATCTGCTCTGCGACCAACATGGAAATCTCTACAGAGGTCTACATTCTGTTTGAATTAAATAAATACATTAAGATGGAACTTAAATGAATGAGGCCTATATCCTAAAGTGAAATTAAACCCCTTGGTCCGGAGCAGTTAAGATGACTTTCCATAAGATAACACTAAAGGGTGACTTAACTGCGGGGAACCGTAACTGATATGGATTTTGCCCTATATGAATGAATGGGTTCAAATTTCAAAGTTGGGTTAGACACAGTTCCACATATCGCCTCCACAAGCCTGCATTTGCAACAATAAATCAAACACGGTGAAGTTCTCTGTAGTGATTGTTTATTATTTCCATCCCTCAAAACCACGCCAGATATTTGATGCAACACATCACATTTGCTGCAGTCCTAAAGACACTTTCATGGGAGTAAGACCCACTGAACATATGGTTAGGATTGTGCTCTCAGTATCTGACCCTACAATCCAGAGTAACTACAGGAGCACGTAAGAGACATTACGGGCACCCATAGTTACTGCACCACCTAGTGAAAACCTATGGAAAATTCATACTGCAATCCAGAGTAAATTGTTCTTACACCGGAGCAAGGACTGCCCATAGTTACTCTGGATTGAGCCCTGAGTGTCCATCAAGAGCTTCTACTGGCCCAGTGTCTTATTTTTTTCAACACAGACCACTCTGTCCTTGAATGGCTGGGTGGATAGGACATTAACATATGATTTACCATAAGTTTATGTACTGTTTGCCATACGCTAAATAAATAAATAATTTGATGTGATCCAAAAAGGTTTTGAGACCCATGGACCTAACGCATTGTCCCACTCACTGTATAGGAAGTGCTCCATTATAGTGGTGATCTGATGGCTTCTGTACTGAATGACACACACCTTAGTGATTGATGCCACAGCTTCCAATTTTTCAAGAAAACTAGAAGTGACTTTTTTAGACTGGGGAGGGGGTTTTTATGATTTTGGCCCCAGGTGGCCCAGAGACTAGGTTTACAGTTCATATCTACCATCCTTCCAATACTAATATCTCAGTCCATGGCCTAACATGTACATTTCCTTCAACTTCCTCACCTCTGTGCAACCTGTCCCATAGACAGGTTCCCAGTATACCGGTACTTTTGTTCAGCAAGCCAAAAAAAAAAAAAACCCACCCTAAACTACAGTATATCATCATAAAAATCCCTTTTTCTAGCTCGAGTGAGCCAAGCTTAAATGGCAGCAGGCAATAGACAGACGATGCTCGCCTGCCAATCATGAAAAGAAGATGAAATCTTGCTTCCAAAACATTAAGCACTTTATTTTTATTTTAAGGGATTTTTATTTTACGTATTTTAAGTTAACACTACCTAGCTGCTCCCATAATGCATTCTCTGGGGACAGAATCTCTTAAAATGTTTTTGAAAGATGTTAAAAGGGGAAAGGCAAGATAAAAAGAAGCTCTTCTCAACTTCCTGTCAAAAGACCAGCTTTCAGTGCCATTTGATCAGCATAAGCGTGCCTGTAAATAATAATTGTGCTTCCATACAGTCTTTCATCTTCAAGGTGCCTTACAAACAACCTATTAAATAATTATTATACTCAGTCATTAAGAAGATTACAAGTGCCTTGTCTCCAGTTTCCAGCCATTTTGCCCAAGCCTATTGGAAGTGAAACAGGGCAGAAAGGAGGAACCTTTCCAGAAAATGGAGGAGGGATTTCCCCCCATTCTTTCATAACTTTTACTGGTCTCCACTGGAATCTCAGTATCTTGCCATCTATGGGGATAGCCTTGCTTCACAGAAGTTAAAATACAGAGGCATCACTAGAGTTTACGTCACCAGGACCGAGAACTGATTGTGTTATCACCATGATGGATGGCTTCCTGGGCCAGAGAATAGAGAAAAATAGTATCAGATACAGAAAAAATAATATCATACATACAGCCTAAATAGTGGCATCACTATCATGGTGTCATGCCATATAATGTGTGTGTGTGTGTGTGTGTGTGTGTGTGTGTGTGGGCTGTGGGTGGCGCAAGTGGTTAAGACACTGTGCCTGTTAACCAGCAGACCAGAGTTTGAGACCCAGGTCGGTCCCCACAAGACAGGGTGAGCTCCTGTCCTTAGCCCAGCTCTGCGACGCCAGCTGGATCAAATTGTATTGGCTCTGCCTTTCCATTGGACTATTTCAGTGGCGTGGAGAGGGGGGATTTGCTGCTTGGGTACCAGCCTATCCTCCATATCAATCTAACCCAGACCTTCATGGTTCGTATGCAGCTTATGCAGCACCGAGCATGATACCATAGTCTCTCAAGACTGATGGATGCCTGCTTGTGTGTGTATAGCAGTACAGGTTACTCAACAAACCAGTATCCAACAAAAAACCAGTGGTCAGACTGAAGATGCTCACACAATAATTCTAGTAGTAACTCTGATACATGGAAATCAAAGCAGATGTTTTCTTGGTTCCCTACTGTGTCATAATAATACCGCACTGGCTCTCAGAACCAGTGGTCGGGGTTTTTTTTTGCATTAAAGAAATCTACTTTTGTTACATAAGTCAGTTGTGTTTTTTCTGATTTCATTGTGTACTGCAAGGTCCCTTCCAACTTGAAAACTCAGTTTAAGTCCAACCTTGTTATCCATGGATCTTTTATACATGGATTTGACTCAACATGCATGGCCAATACAAATCGCACTTTGGGGTTTTTTTGCCCCATATATTATGATTGATAGCCAGTTATGAGGGCATGAGAGGAGGGTTTCCTCAGGTCAAAGGATGACAAAACTGAGTGGGTAGCCACTCTACACAAGTTAGACTACTGCAAAGGGTTCTGAAAGTCCTCCAGGTGTTCTGGGCAAGGAGAGGCCCTAAACCCAAATCATCTGATCAAAGGGATCATGTTGACAAGAGGGATTAGAAGCCAAAGCAGCAGCTTCAGGCAAAACCTGATGCAATGACAGAAGGGATTAGGGCTGGAAAATAACCTGATACAGAGGAGTGACTCTAATATGTGGATAGTGCAAAGGATCAAGGATGTAGGACCCAATCAAAGAGAAGGGAATAGAAGCTGCATTCTGTTCCCCAAATGGAGCTCCCAATAACCTGTTGGCATTTAACTTCACGGCTTCTGTACCATTAACAAATGTGTAAAGGAGGGAATTTCAGCAGATGCAGCTTCTCATCTCCCTCTTCTGCACACCTGTTAAAGGTCCATGAGCCCTAAGGTTGAACATTTGGACACCCCTCGGTTAGGGAAAGGTGAATTTTCTCTGTTGTCATTATTATAGCACCATCAGTGTGCATTTCAATTCCATAGCATTATAAGTACCTGCCCTGAGAGGCTTACAATCTAGATCAGAGTTTTTCAAATGGTGGGTTGAAATCCAAGAGGCCATGAGCCAGTTTCAGATGGGTTCCCATTCATTTCTATGTGTATTTTATTTTTAAGCAATGAGAATTGATGCTATTATGTGACCGCATTTGCAGAATGGTTACAGATCTGTACTTTCAGCAAGCCGCTATGTATATGCTTTTACCAATGGCAGTGAAAGGGGCTTTCTCCTAGGTAAGTGTGGATAGGATTGTGACCTGTGGGAAGTTGAGGGAATTAAAAAAAAAAAACAGGTCAGGGACTGATTGGAAGTGTAGTTTTTATTCTAAATACATTTTCACGCTTATTCTTATTGTAAACTTTTAATTTATTAAGATTGCCAAGGGAAATTTTTCCTGCTTTATGATGTCACTAGCAGCCATGAAATCAAATCCAAGTTAATGACAGGATTTCCAGTGGGTCTCATCAGAATAAAAGTGGGTCCCAGTGCTAATGTTTTTGAGAAACACTGGTCCGGATAGATCCCTGGATTCCTTGCAGGTTGACATATAGAACATATGTGCTTTCAACACTTCTGAGATATGCAAACCAAAAAGAAGGGGCAAGGGAGCTTTTGCACAATTCCCTGCACCCAATGGTTGCAGCCTTACAGAAAAGGTTTTATTCCTGCTGACAAGATGGTAAGCCTGTACCCTTTCCCCAGATCCCCCCTTTTAGTAATGCAAGTATGAAAAGGAAGTGGAGATGGAGAAGAAGAAGAAAATGCTTAACAAATTAAGTATATCAAACATTATTTGCAGATGACGGGGCTGAACTGTGTTCAAGTATGTCCAGGCTCATTAAATTTCAGCACTAACAATGCTGAGCTTGGCAATCAAGGCAGTGCTGTGGCTGTAAGTCATTAATCATCCTCTGACAGGTCTGAAGTGGAAAGTAGGAAACCGCTCACATGTGCTCTATGTGTACCTATTTATTGGCTGCCGCAATCGTGGCACGATCCGTTAGTTGCTTAGACTCGCTGCCAGCCAAAGCTTTGCCACGACGATAAGGAGAACAGGGCTTTTCTTTCATTTGCCACAAGCGAAAGGTGGAGGTAGACTATAAAGGCCAGCCTTATGTGTGAAGTTTCTTGTCTACTGCTGTAAATGACTTTGTCAGGAATGGATATCTGGGCTGTCACTTGAATGAGTGGTACTTGAGTCAGTGGTACTCAGGCAAACCACACCTGTGTCTGGACCCAACCAGGAAAAGAGAAGTGCGCCAACCTTCCTGCAGGGTAGCATTGTACTCCCACAGCAAATCCTAACCCATGGTTAGGATGGCATAAGTGCTGTGCTGGCCTGGTGGTGTCACTAAAGTGCCAGCTATGCACTCCTGGTAGTGGTGGGGGAGTTAGGACAGTGCATGGTCATGGGAATGGGGAGATTGGTGAGTTGTGCTGGCCTACATTGGTTAGGATTACACCCCTAGTCTCTCAGCCACTGAGCATCAACATGGAAGGTCACAACTATGTATCAACATGGAAGGTCAGCACTCATCAGCCAGCCAGATCTGCATATGGTTATTTGATTACAAGTAAAATAAAGCTGATTCCATAAAACTGAACAATGATGGCCCAGTGCTTGTCAGTCATCCCGGGGTCTTTCCACTAAGTGGTCAGAGCACTATAAGGTAGGTGTCAGTTAATTCTTAATGAGCCATTTGTCAGAATACTGCCTGCATTATATATTTGAGCAATACAAGGTCAAGGCCATAAGAGTTTTAATGTAAGGTGAATATTCAGGGAGCACTTGAACTGTCTTTCAGGAGGCCAAGCCCTTGTGGTTCTACCATAGCTATGGCCCTGCCTATATACTGCCACTTCAGTAACATAAGAAAAGCGGGATATGTGGGATAAATGCTGTAGTAGTAGTAGTAGTAGTAGTAGTAGTAGTAGTTGTTGTTGTTCCATCTTTGCATCAGGTCAGGTAACTGACAGAGTTGTAACTCAATCACTGTAGACCACCTTGCCAGGCTTGCCACTAGACCCTTGATGCATAGTGTCCCCTAGTTCTGGTGTAGTGTGAGATGGAAAAGAATATTCTTCCACCTGCTTGATCCATCCCATGCATAATTTTGTATATTTCAATTTTATCCTTCCTCAGGCACCCTTTTTTCTAGTCTGAAAAGCCCCAAGTGCATGAAATATATCTCCCATCAGAGACAAAGGCTGCTTCCTATACACCCGCCGTCCTGCACTTTCTGATGGTTCATCTTCTGATGCTTCCACTCTTTCAACACCTTTTACTTTTACATAGATCATGGGTCTCCAAACACCAGCCCAGGGGCCAGATGCAGCCCACGGCAAGCCTCCAACTGGCCATGGCCAGCCTTTAGTCCCCTAAGAACCTCTGACCTAGTTGAACAAACACAGCCTGAGCTGTGATGGTGTGGAAGGGGAATTAACTTCCTATTAAGTGTGTGCTATATATCTGTGTTGTGGCTGTGGGTGGCGCAAGTGGTAAAGACGCTGTGCCTGTTAACCTGCAGGCCAGGGTTCGATTCCCAGGTCGGCCCCACAAGACAGAGTGAGCTCCTGTCCTTAGCCCAGCTCTGTGACGCCAGCTGGATCCAATCGTATTGGCTCTGCCTTTCCATTGGACTAATTCAGTGGCGTGGAGAGGGGGGATCTGCTTCTTGGGTAACAGCCTATCCTCCATAACAATCCAACCCAGGCTTTCGTGCTTCACATGCAGCGTATGCAGCGCCAAGCACGATACCATAGTCTTTCAAGACTGACGGAGTCCTGCTTTGGTTGATGCTTGCAGAAATCCTGGAAATTTGAACCCATTCATTTTTCTCAATGTTTTAAAATTTTATATTTAAAATATATTATATATATTTTATTTAAATACATTTTATATTTTAAAACATAACATATCTTTATATTTAAAATATTTTATCTTTATATTTTAAAATTTTATATTTAAAATTTTACCTAGACACTGTGTCAGATATTTGATGTGGCCCTTTGGCCGAAAACTGTAGAGACCCATAGCATGGACACAGGGCAAAATCCAGAGCAGTTATGGGTCCACGCAGTTACATCACCCTCTAGTGTTATCATATAGAAAGTCACCTTAACCGTTCTGGAGCAAAGGGCTTAATTTGACTTTAGGATATGGGCCATATAAAGACCTTCAGCACAGAGTTAAGCAAGGGCAGATCAGTGGAACTTTTTCAAGCTCTTGGCTTGGGATCTAGCTGGACTCTGGAGCTTGCTAAGCACTAAGGGCCTGGCGGAAGCCCTGCTGGATGAGCCCAGTGTTTAGAGAGGGTAAGGGGAAAGGACAAGGACTCTCCTGAACTTGCTGTGGGGAATTTGCCCAGAGGCTTTTCCTTCACTTAATCTTGCAGACGCCAGCCCCGTGGACAACTGCCAGCATGCCAGGTCATCTTGTCAGTAAATAAAGGAGCAATGTTTTCAGCTCCAGATCCCATTTGTAAAGAGAAAATGATTAATGGGATGGAGAAACCGCAATTCATCCAGGGAAAGAAAAGGGACTTGCTCCAAGAACGCATGAGAATTAGTGTGCAGATTGGCTCCTGGGGGCAGGCAAGGGGAAGTGAACGGCAAACAGAACCCATCTGTGCAGAGAAAGGGAGGGAGAGGTTCTGTGGCAACAACGTGCATCCCCCGTTCTTCAAGAGAAACGTTCCTAGGAAAGGAGGAAGGGGAAACTCTGGAAAAGAAGAAAGAAATCAAAATTTGGATGCTCTTTCAAATTGGAATGGCTATCTTCATGGTGTAGTTCTCACCAGTCAGTAACAGTGCAGAGCAGTGCATGCTATGGTGGAGCCAGGTGTTGGGCTCCAGAGGAAGCTTCTCATTTGGCCTCCCATAGGAAAATGCTGTACCCTCTACTCTAAACTCAGGCTCACTTTTTCAGCTGAATACAGGCTGCAATCTTAAAAACAATTTCCTGGGAGTACCGTGGTGTCTGGTAAGATGATCGTAATTTGTTCAGGAAGCATGTTTGTCTTACAAAGCGTTCTTCATACAAAGCAGATTTCATCATAGGAAATTACAGAAACTCAGGCAATTGGTTCCACAAACCAAAAATATTCATATAAAAATATTAACTGTATGTAAAAATGATGACAAAACACTGTAATTGAATTCAAAACATGTAATATTATACAGAACACAATTACTGTAATATTAATTAAAAACACTTAATTTATTGTACAGTAAACAGAAAAGAACAACCTTTATGGCCAAGGATGACCAATTTTCACTAAAATAGCAACTTTTTGAGCAACTTTAACAAGGGACCTTCTAATGACACTTTTCTCTCCTTTTGAGGATTTCATGGAAATGTGACATTGCATTGTCATTCAACAGATTCATCGCTCGCACTGTGACAGCCTTATTTGGGTGGTGCTTTTCTACACAATTTTGCACAATTTCCCAATGTTTACAAATGTCCTTAATCTCATTTGATGTGAGGGATTCTTCTCCTTATTCTCCTACTCCTCTGTAGATGAGATCTCCTCCATAACCTCTGGCTGCTGCTCATGGTGGAGAGCCACAAATTCATTCATTTTACAATGAATTTTCATTGTAAAACTATTTGTCTTACAAGGTACTGTCTTACAAAGCAGAATTCCTTTTGAAATTTCCGTTTGTCTTACAAAGCATTTGTCTTACAAGGTATTTGTCTTACAAGGTGTCACTGTACCACTGTAAGTTCACTATATTGTAATAAAAATGTAACATAAACCTATTTTTGTTTATGTTGTTTAGGTTTTTATGAAAGGTGGTAAAGGTGTCCCTCGCGTGTTGCCCTGCTAGTTGTGACTGACCCTACGGTGCGGCACTCATCCCTGTTTCTGAGGCAAAGAACCATTGTTGCCAAAGACACTTCTGTAGTCATGACTAAACCCAAAGTGTTGTTATCTTCCCAGTTAGGTGGTACCTGTTTATCTAGTGGCCTTTGCATGCTTTTGAACTGCTAGGTTGGCAGGAGCTGGGCTAAGGATGGGAGCTCATCCCGTCCTGCAAAACTTGTGTCTCGAACTGTTGATCTGTCAGTCTTCAGATGAGCAGGCACAAAGTTTACCAAGGTGCAGTTAGGTAAAAGTCATAACTGTCATATTATTATCATATAACTCATTATTATATGCTGTAAAATTAAATTTTACACCTGCTTTGCAGCGCTGCATTACAATCGCATTAAATAAACCTTTATCTCAAGATTTTTTAAATTTGGGTGTGCATTAGATTCGACTGTTTCAAACCAGCTCCACACTGTAAGGTCAAATTATCGATTTCTCCCCTCCCTTTGATAGGAAGCAGATGTTTTTGATCCCACCATCTGTCCCACTCACATCATTCCAATCCATATTAAACCAAAGCCTGTCCATGGCAAAATATGAATTTCAACTGGGACCACGCCATGGTCAAGATGGCAGTCATCTGTGCTCAGTTGCGTCACAAAGCCAACATCCGCTCTCTTCTTGTTTTGCTTGCGGAGCTGTGTAATTCTCCTTGTCAGGCTGTTGAGTGGGGCTCTGAGAGAAAGCAGGGCCTGATTAGTTTGGAAGGGCTTAAAAAGAGTTTTCCAGCACGATTCCTGACTTTCATCCAAGCAGCTGCATTTGCTCCTCTTTGGCATCGAAAACTCTTGTGTGATTCCTGGAGGAAGGCGAGTGTTATAGATTCATTTTTTCTTGGCATCCTCAGGGATTCAAAAAGAGGGCCTCTGCTCTGGATCAGACCACTGACAGCGACAGTGTGGCTCAGAACAGGACACTCAAGTGGGACAACTCATGGGGACGACGACCCCGGACTGAGAACTGAGATGAAGAACAAGAGCATGCCTGCAGTGGGCTGAATAAAAATTTCTTTTAAGATAGTGGTTCTCAAACATGTTAGTACTGGGACTCACATATTAGAATTACAATCTACTGTGACCCACCAGAAATGATGTCATTAACTGGAAGGGATATCACTGCCGATAGCGACATCATCAATTTATACTTTAAAACTAAGCTATCATCAGGAGTGTCTTAAATGAGAATTCCAATGCACACACACACACACCACACACACACACACAAAGACATGCTCCACCTAGGGTGACCATATAGAATGGAGGACAGTGTGCCTGTAAAGGAGAAAATTTAGGCAGGAGCTGCTAAATTATTCTATGTTGAGCTACACCTGCCTAAATTGCCACTTCAATGCAATGCTTAAAGGCATAGGCACTCTGTCATCCATTCTATATGATCACCCTGCCACCACCACCATCAGCTCCATTTTTTCTGCAAAGTTGCACCTGACTAATTTAATAAAGAAAACTCTACTTGAGTCAAACTAGGTCCCAAAAAGGCTCAGACAGGCAGGTTGGTGCAGTGGTTAGGGAGTTAGCTTCCTGGATGACCTTGGGCCAGTAACTTACTCTCAGCCTCACTTACCTCACAGGGTTGTTGTGTCAACAATAAGATAAAAAACTCTGTAAGCTGCCTTGGGTGTTTGCTTTGGCTTGGGAAAGGCAAGGGATAAATCTCTTAGGTTGCAATCCTAATCCCCAAGTTAGGCCGGCCTAAGCCCCAGTACAAGTCCCATGCTGGCCTGGTGATGTCAAAAAAGTCCTGTAAGGCACTTGTGCTCCATTCCTGGAGGATGGTTGTTAGGCCAATGCACAGACATGCACTTGCCTCCATATATCACAGGACGACTGATGAGTTAGGCCAGCCTGGGTTAGAATTGCACCTTTAAACAAACAAAAAACAAACACAAACAAACAAATATTGCCCTTTAAGACTCATGCATGAATTAAGTCAAAGGGGGCAGGTATTCAGAACTTGGATGGTGGATCATCACATCATAGATAGATAGATAGATAGATAGATAGATAGATAGATAGATAGATAGATAGATAGATAGATAGATAGATAGATAGATGGATGGGTAGGTACGTAGGTAGGTAGGTAGGTAGGTTGGTTTACAAATATGAAAACAGAGGAGGTATCTCAGTATTTCCTGGCTGGGATATTTGGAAGGTCTAACCAAGGAATCAAGTAGCTTGCATTTCTCCAAATACAGCCTTCAAGTAAATCAGACCATAGATCCCTTTCAACTCTGCAATCCAGTCAGTTCCAATGAGAAAGGGGAAGGAGACATCCCTCTGGAAGACACTAGAGCAATAAATCTCTTGGATGTACAAATATAGCCCAGATTTCAAAACACATTTGTTTCACAGTATTGTTTTAACAAAGGGATCAAGCTGTAGTGACCTCTGTTTGCTCAATAGTGGGAATCCAATGTGTTTTTTGGCAGATGCATGAGCGAGGGGGATGAATTGCGAGTGGTGAGATGCACATGTAGAAGCAGGAACATCAAGGGTGGTTGCATGTGTGTGCCTCTTTTGGACCACCTGAATGAATGGGGATGCCACTAATGTTGGCTGGAATTCCTACATGGAACCCATCCATGGAGGAATGGATTTTTGAAAGAGATTAACCTGTAACTCCTTAATATGATTCCCAAGAGGGAAAAGGGGGGAAGGAGATGCAATCAACTCCACTCACAGTTTCCTCCTCCCACCATCCTAATCCAGCCTGGAAGAGGAAGGTGCAAGCTTCCCAACATCCTCTGCAGGACTACGGTTGCCATATGTCCCGAAAAACAGGGACAATCCAAATTTGGGGGATTGTGTTCATATACTGGCAAATTGGGATCCTATCCCGATTATGCAGAAGAGAATTATGGCAAACCTATGCAGGGCCCATATATCCCTGTTTTCCATTGTGTCTGTTCCTCTGTCAATGAGATGGCATAGTAAGCCGATGGGGTGATCTAGGCGAGAGCCTCAGTTTTGGCTGAGATCCTGATTCTGTTAATGCACTTAACATGATGGTTAATTGGCACAGCCTCGTCCATCAGCCCAGTGCATGAGATACTGACAAAATGGGAGATCTGGAGGTACTCTCCGTACAATGTACCTATTATCTTCCAAAATTGGAAGATACATATACCGAATCACACACCAGAAATTGAGGCTACCTTGTGTGTCTGAAAACTGACTGCTCTTTTGACTTTGAGAGACAAGAACTTGAGCATTGTCTCTCTCTCAGGAGGAATAAGGGGCTTTAGCAGTGGCAGTACACAACGAATGTACACAATGATAAACAGTACACAAATGAGTGATTCTATCTGAAACAAGTATGTTAGACACGTATAGACACAGATAGATACATACGTATTAGCACCCCAGGGTCAGAGTAAATTTATCAGATCCCTGTAAGCAGGAATCTTTTTAGGCGTTACACAACATTACTGGGTATCGGCATCTCTGTGGCCCCCAAGTAGACATGTTTATGATTACAAATAACATCTTCATGGTGAGTACCCCCACCTTTATATCATCATGGTGAGTACCCCCATCTTTCTTTCTAGGGAGAAAAGCACTGCCTGTAGTGACTTGGACAAATTTGTTCAAAGGCTAATGTGGAGTATATGTGTGTGTGTGTGCACGTGCATACATGTATGTATGGGTGTGTGTGTTTATGCATGCACGTGTGTATCTTCCTCTTCCTCCCTGCCTCTCCTTTGCCCTCTCTAGCCCATATGTGTACCACTCCATCAGCGCATGAAACTATGAGTCTAAACAGCTGTCTCAGTAGAGGGCTTTACAAAAGTATGTCTGAACTCATTAAGCATCAGGCCAAACAATACCCAAAGTGCCAATGAGGGCAATTTCAAGGTTGTTGGTCATTAATCACACACTGACAATCCTGACAGGGCCAGTCACTCCAAAGAGTTCAGCTGTCTAGGGGAAAGCGAGTGAAGAGCCTGGGGACAGGAACCAGCCTCCTTCAAGTAGTCTTCTTTCTGCAACACCATAAGGATCAAGCCAGACATATTTACCAGCATGCTCAGTTTCTGTTAGTGCTATGTGGGGAATGTGGATGAAACCTGCTGAAAGAGAATTATGGGAGTGTTAACATAGGGGGGTGATATAGGGCAAGTGTTAATATTGTGACCCCAGCTGTCAGATGCCATAGCTATACCACTGATA
The DNA here is from genome assembly GCA_030015325.1 of Cryptoblepharus egeriae. Lineage (NCBI taxonomy): Eukaryota > Metazoa > Chordata > Lepidosauria > Squamata > Scincidae > Cryptoblepharus > Cryptoblepharus egeriae. The sequence continues at coordinate 17,786,704 of JAREYC010000011.1, read as the reverse complement.
AGGAGGAAACAAGACTCTAGGAGCAGGTGACTGTCATGGACCCAAACTTCTGTATTTATCTGTTCTTTGGGGACAGGATCCTAGCTGAAACCTAGAAGGGCTGAGATGGTTCAATTGACAAAGATGCTGTGCTTGTCAGCCTGGAGGTCAAAGATTCGAGTCCTGAGTACGACGCGATGGCGTGAGCTCTAATTACTTGCCCAGCCTTTACCAACCTAGCAGTTCGGAAGGATTTAAATGCAAGTAGATAAACAGGTACTGGTTCAGTGGGAAGGTAATACCGATCTTTGCACCTTAGGTGATTATTCATGCTGGCCACATGACCACGGAGACGGCTTTGGACAATGTTGGGTTAACAGGGATGCACACCACCATTAGAATCAGTCATGATTAGCAGGGCAACTTGCAGGAGACACTTTTGTCTAACCAAATTGGAGAGTTTTCAGTAGGATGTCTAAAACAGCATATCCTGTATGGGAAGTGCTCCTGATGGGGCTTATCCAACCATCTTTCCAAACCTATGAAGGTGATCCCATAACCTCTGGAGGATGCTGGAATCATAACCTCTGGAATCAATGAAATAGGCTTTAGTCCATGACAATTTGTATCACAATAAATCTTTAAGCTTTTTAAAGCATCATGAAAGCCTCCTTTTGTGCCTAATGGTTGAGAATTTTTCTGAATGCACAACCAAAATCAGCTTCCCTGCCTGGTTAAAATGATGGCTCCTTGACCTACCTTTGATGGGAAGGTTAATCCACTGCCATTCCTCTTTAGGTCCTTTGTTCTTTGAAATTGGCCAGCATCTCTTCTTCTGATGAACCCTCCTCTGGCTTCCCTATAGGCATTCCTTTTAAACTTTGCCTAAGATTTGACACAGACCCATAATCATTCCTATAGCTATCCTTTGATCCTGTCTAGATTGTCAACACCCTTAATGAATGGCAGGACCCAACTGGATACAGTATGTCAAACATGATCCTACTGACTGCTAACTAGGTTAGTTTGGTCACTGAGACTTGGAGCAGACACAAGTAGGACTTTCCTTTGAAGACAACAGCACACTCTCTTCTTGACTGTTGCCAAGATGCTGATGATGTTAAAAAGTATGTTAAAAATTTAAAATGTTAAAATTGACTTCTTTGAATGTAGCCTGATGAAAAGAATGATGTTCAAATTTTTCAGTGTTGATGAACCAAATCTTCCAAACCCCTGAAAATACTAGTGGTGTCTCCTAATGCACTATTTTGGGAGATCACAAAGTTCCAAGGGGGATAGTTGTCGCATGTGCCCCCCCCCCCCCAGAAGCTGGGGGCACTTACTTCCAGAAGCATGGCAGCACTCTTGCTTCCCACTTTCCATATTTTGCCCAATGAGTACAAAAGCAGTGGGATAATTGAGAAGCTCAAAATCCTGAATTTAAATTTCATTGCATTAAAATGTATTTTCTTAATCTTATTTTATTAAAAATTAATAACTTGAAAATGTGTCACACACCCTGCATTTGTGCTTTGGCTGTTTAGCAATCATTCCCCAACTCCATAGAGCAGGGCTGTCAAACATAAGGCCCATGTTCCCAAAAGCAATTTATATGGCCCCAGTTATAATTGGGCTCTCCCAATGTGATAATTGGGATTTCTCTTAAATCTCGAAATTATAAACAAGATTTGCACATTTTCCTTTCTGTCATTTGCAGCTAATAAGTTTCTATGTGAAAAAAGTGCTGATTTCTGGCCATCACTTCCTTAATGACATTATTTTCTTCTTAATGACATCACTTCCAGCGCCACAAATGCTATTTATATGAAAATGAATTTGACAGCACTGGCGTGGAGCCTCTCATGGCAGCGTTTCTGGCTACTGGTTAACAAACTGGTGGTTTGCTTAATGGGTAATGCCTAAACAAACATTTGAACCCTGATCTGATGCAAACATAATGTCCCATCATTTATTTTGCTTTGTAAACCACTTTGTGAACTACTTTTTATATAAAGAATATTCTTTATATTCTTAATATGGAGTTGCTGTTTTTAGCTTAGCAGGCCTCCGTCAGTCTTGAAAGGCTATGGTATCGTGCTTGGCGCTGGATACGCTGCATGCAAAGCATGAAAGCCTGGGTTGGATTGTTATGGAGGATAGGCTGTTACCGAAGCAGCAAATCCCCACTCTCCATGCCACTGAATTAGTCCAATGGAAAGGCAGAGCCAATACGATTGGATCCAGCTGGCGTCGCAGAGCTGGGCTAAGGACAGGAGCTCACCCTGTCTTGTGGGGCCAACCCGGGTCTTGAACCCTGGCCTGCTGGTTAACAGGCACAGCGTCTTAGTCACTTGCGCCACCCACAGCCCATTTTTAGCTTAGCCCACTTGAAAAGGTGTTCCCTGATGCCAGATGTGATGACCACACTGTGAAAGGATTCCATCTGGAAGAGTTCTAAGAGCTGCCAATAGAACTGCCAACTGCTCCTCCTTAGGGAGGATGTCGTCTCTGAAGCCGACTGGCTTCAGAGGAGACTGCGCAGGTGTCGAGTTATCTCCTGCGCAGTAGTCTTCTGAAGCCAGTCAGCTTCAGAAGGGACTGCGCAGGGTGCAGGCACCAACTTTGGTGCCTCACCGGATGACGCGTACTTCCCCACACTAGGTGACACACGCACTGCAATCGTCCCTGTTTCTAAGGGCAAAATCCTAACCATGTCTACTCAAAAGTAAGCCCCATTGTGTTCAGTGGGTCTTACTCCCAGGAAAGTGTCTTTAGGATTGCAGCCTTAGGCCAGCACAACTCATTGGTCTCCTCATTCCGGTGGTAACATAGGTAGGCAAGCACATGTCTGTGCACTGGCCTAACCCACCCCAAGGAGTGGCACACAAGTGTCTTATGGCATTTTTATGACACTCCCGGTCAGCATAGTATATATGGGTCTTATGCCAGCCTAACTGAGTTAGAAGTTAGAACTGCAGTCTTAATTAAGTAAATTAATAATAATATATTGCTGTCATTCTAATATATACTAGAGTTACAGTCACTCTAATATATATTGCTGTCACACTAATATGCTGTCACTCAGTATAAAGTTATCTGGCAGGGTGACCATATAGAATGGAGGACAGAGTGCCTCTTCTGTTAAGCATTGCATAGAAGAGGAAATTCAAGCAGGTGTAGTTCAATACAGAAGAGTTTAAAAAGCAGCAGCTTTCTGAATTCCCTCTTCTATGCAATGCTTAAAGGTAGAGCCACTCTGTCCTCCATTCTGCATAGTCACCCTGTCTGGAGATGCTCCACTGATCCTCGTTCCAGTTGCAAAATAAATTGTTTTAAAGATCACAAACACATCCCATACCTCCCATATACCTGGCCTATTCTGGAAGATTTATTTTTGTTCTTCTGAATCCTGCCCTAACAGCAGGACTGTTTGGGGAGAAAATGAATGTTGTCTCTTCATCTGAGTCACAGATCACACTATGATATGAACAGTGATGAACAGACTCAACTAGAAACCCAGATATGAATGAATGAGTGGCTGAATGAATGCTCCTTATGCTGCACAGGCAGTAGAAGGAATTTGTCTTTCTTCTCCGGGTACTAGGCTGGAGACATCCTGATGAAGATGATGAATAGGTTCTGGCTGCAGATCAGAGACAAACAACAAGGCTTAGCTTGATCTCCGCATGCCTGCACGTGTGTGCACACAGAAAAACATTTCCTTGGGATGTTTCCATTTCAGTAGGTCTGTGGTAAGAATCTCTTCAGTGGTGGATCTGGAAAAGCCATGCAAAGGGCCCAGGTTTTCATGAAGTTGATGGCAACCCCCAAACACGTGCAGCCAGGCAGTTCCGGGGATAATTGATCCAGCATCACCCTGGTGACTACAGTAAATGTTACGAAAAAGGCAAGCCACTGTTGAACTGTTTGGCTTAGTAGCAGGAGTGTCTCCAAGTGGCTTGTCCAATGTCCCCACCTACTTAGGTGCCTTGGACCCCCCTCCTCTTACTTTGAAAGGGGGTGTTTATTTTTGGACAGTGAGCATTCTAGCCAGCAGATATTTGACATGTTTAATCCCCCACAAAGACCTACCTCAGTGTTTCTCAAATTGGGTTGGTCACAACCCAATTTTGGATGGGTTCCCCTCAGTGATGGGCCCAGCCTCCCTGAAGATCCAGTTCGCCGGAAGTTCGGGGGCTGGGCTGGGGTCAGGGGGTGGGGTGGGGGGGCGGCCCTAACCAGGCCGCACTGCGCATGCGCCAGACTTGGCACATGTGCAGTGTGTCTCCTGAAGCGTCCTCGGTGCCAGGACGCTTACTGCCTGAGCATCCTGGAGCTCGGCACCAAGAAGCTTAGTGCGCCTGCGTCCAGCTGGACGCAGGCGCACTGAGCGTCCTGGGGCTCGTACTAGGACGGTTAGTGTGCCTGCGTCCAGCTGGACGCACACGCACTGAGCCTCCTGGGGCTCAGCCCCAGGAGACTCAGTGCGCATGCGTCCATTTGGACACACGCGCACTGAGCGTCCTGGGGCTTGGCGCTAGGACACTTAGTGCGCCTGTGTCCAGCTGGACGCAAGCGCACTAAGCTTCCTGGCGACGAGCCCCAGGAGACCTGGTGCCGGCGGATGCTGGCGAACCGGTCCCCGCGGCTCTTGCAGCCGCGGCTGTGACCAGATCGCCAACGTCAGCCCAGGGGGAAGATCAGGTTTGGGCGAGTAGGCCCGAACCGGCATCTGCCCACCTGTGGTTCCCCCATTAATTTCAACTTGTATTTTATTTTTAAATATATTAGATGCTACTGTAGTATATGACTACATCTGGGGGAAATGTGACAGGTCTGTACTTTGTACAGGCTAAAAGTAAAGGTGTCCCCTGTAGGTTGTACTGCTAGTGATGACAGACTGTAGGGTGTAGCGCTCATCCCCGTTTCTAAGCCAAAGAGCCAGCATTGTCCAAAGTTGCCTCTGCTCTGTGATCATGTGGCCAGCATGAATAAATGCCAATGGCGCATGGAATGTTGTCACCTTCCCACCAAGGTGCTACCTATGCATCTGCTTTTATGGACATACTTTTGAACTGCTAAGTTGGCAAGAGCTGGGTAAGGGACAAGAGCTCATTCTGTCTTCTAGCACCAGTGTCTTCAATCCTGGCCAGCAGGTTAATAGGCATGGTGTCTTTATTGCTGAACCACTACAGGCTACACTGTATAAAAGAGCTGTGGTGGCTCCAAGGTTAAAGACACTGTGCTTGTCAACCTGAAGGTCTGCAGCAGGGCAGTGGTTTCGGGACCAGAGGACCGCAGGACAGAGTGAGCTCCCATTACTTATCCAGACCTGCCAATCTAGCAGTTAGAAAGCATGTCCATGCAAGCAGATGAATAGATACCACCTCAGATGGAAGGTAATAGTGTTTCATGTGCCTGTGGTGTTGCCACATGACCATGGAGACATCATCAGATGACCCTGGCTCTTTGGCCTTGTAATGGGGATAAACACAACCCTTATGATTATGATTATGCAGAACACTTTTATCTTTTAATATGTACAGGTGTCCCTCGTGATCCACTAAGGTTCCATTCTAGAACCTCTCATGGGTAAAAAAATCAGTGTATAAAGAAAACAATGGAAAAAATAGGTTTTAAGACCCACATCCAGATTTCTTGCTCCTTCACTGCACCTAAAGGTATAAGATCAATATCTGCAGGGATTTGATTTTGGAACTGAAGACTGGAATGATTGCTTGCAAGACTGCCTCTCTACAACAGTAGAAAAGCAGTTTTTTAAACTTTGATTTGCAGTGACCATTCATGTTGAGTCAAATCCTTGTCTAAAAAATTCTGTGTTTAACAAGCTTGGACCTATATATGCTTAAACAATGATTGCCATTGGGGTTTACTTCTGAGTAAGTGTGATTAGGATTCAGGATGTTTGGGGATTCTTTGTAAACAGATCAGGAACTGCTTGGGAGGGTAAGGAGAGATCTTCTTTGTTTCAAATAATTTTTGAAACTTATTGTAGGTGGCATGGTGATGAGGAAGTTGGACTGAGACCTGAAAGAATCTGTCCTTGGCCATGTTGATTCCTGGGTGACCTTAAGCTTGTTGTTCATTCTCAGCCTCATCTCCATCCTTATTGTATAGAAAGCAGGAGGGGGAGGAATTAAAGCTTTGTAAGTCAAGTTGGGCATTTGTGTTGGCATGGGAAAGACAGAGTATAAATTCCTTAAAACAAACAAACAAACAGGCTGGCAGGCAGATAGAGTGACTGATTAATTAATTGATTGATAAAGCAATTGGCTTGATTTTGACATCCTGTGGTGTGAAAAATTTTCCTGCTTAGTGACACCCCGTCTTGATGATAACCCCATTTTGATCTGCTTAGTGCTTGATGATACCCCTCTTTGTCCTGACTTCTAACTCCAGTGATTACTATCCATGGCCCAGACCTAACAGTGGCCAAGATTGCTGCGTTGTTGGTGCCTAAACTTTATGCATTTCCACCCAAATGAACATCCAAGAATGAAAGCTTTCAAGAGCTGAACTGTGGACAGGCATTGATGGGCAGTTCCAAGCTGAATTGGAATTGCAGGATGGATGACACCAGGACAGACTGTGCAGAAGGAAGAGTTTTTCCTTGCCTCCGAAAATCATAAATTAAGCCCGACCTACCTAAAAAGAAGGCACAAGAGCCAAGTTCCGTACAGCTTGTCTCAATGAATTTATAAGGCTGCCCTTTTGGAGATCAGAGCAAGCTCTCGGCTGTGTAGGCTTCTGCCCAAGCCTAGAAGGGGGGAATCTTGATTTGCAGAAACATATTTATCATCTTTAAATACATTCTACATATGCAAGCCCATGTTTCCAAATCCATAAACATCTCTTAACTAACCCAGCTCAGTTCAGCCTCTTTCAGCAGTCATTTATATTTAACTTTTTCCATATGCACAGCTTGTCGCTTTAGTGTCATTTCCGGGAAAACGTGGGGAGGGGTAGAAAAGAGGAGAGAGAGTTATTTGGGATGGGGGGAGAGAGAGCTGCATGTTCTGGCCTCCTGGAACAGGCCTACTGCTGCTGGCACCGCCAAAAAAATCCGCCCAGCCGAGCCAGCACTCATTAATCATTTGTACCGCTCAACTGCCAACTCCTTTCAAGATCTTTCAAGAAGTGTTTTCACCCAAAATAGAGCTGAAAACACGCCGGGCCTGACTTTCAGAACCTCATCAATCTGGCTATTATGGGGAGTGTCGGGCGGGCCTGACGGACAAGGCCGCTCTGTTCGAGGAGGCCCCTCCGACTCCCTCAACCTGTCATATCAAGGACTTGATCAAATTGGACAGCTTCATTTGTACCTACAGAATAGATAAAAGGGCTCTTCATTGAAACAAATGGAAGGGAGGAAGAGGAGGAGGCAGGCTGGGGAGAAGGGCAAAGCAGGGGTCTTCCCAGCAGGTGGAAACAGGGCAAGGAGCAGTGTCTAGGGCAAGGGTCTCCAAACATCACACCATAGGCTAGATGCTGCCTATATCAAACACCTAAATGGCCCATGGCTAGTACTGCAATATGTCTCGAAAACAGGGACAATCCTGATTTGGGGGATTGTGTTCACATACTGGCAAATGGGACGGAGGGTCCTGTCCCGAGTTTGTGGGAGAGAATTATGGCAACCCTACCTCTGGTCCACTATAAGCTTCCGACCCATTTGGCCGAACACATCCAGAGCTATGCTCTGATCATGTCTGGTGGGCGGTCTGAGGACCTAAAAATGATTTCCTGGTTTTCTCCAAAACCAGAAGTAACTTTTTGTGCTCTCTGAATGCCTTGGAACAGTGTTTCTCAAATGGTGGGTTGGGACCCACTAGGTGGTTCATAAGCTAATTTCAGGTGGGTTCCCACTCATGAACAATGTGTATTTTATTTTTAACCTATTAGACATGATGCTACCATGTAACTAGATTTGGGGAAATGTTTGGGGGTTATTGGCCCTACGTGGGAGCCACTGCCTTGTCACACCACTCTCTGCAACTCTTCAGACCTTCCCTGTGAACCTGGGAACCTGCAAAAATGTTCCTAACTGGGCCTCGTAGCTCTTAAGGCCAGTCCTGCCAGTCACAGTTTATATCATTATTTATATGCCACCTTTCCCATGCTAAAGCAAATGCCCAAGGAGGTTTACTATTTACTAAGCTCTTTTTGTCTTCACAGCAACCCTGTGAGGTAGATGAGGCTGAGAGTGAGTGATTGGCCAAAAGTCACTCAGGAAGTCCCAAGAGGGGATTTGCACTTGGATTTTCCAGGTCTCAGACCAACATACCCACTAAACCATCTCATTTTTTTCTAGGCAAGATTAGAAATTTCCCATATTGTCCAGAGTCTCTATTTTTTTCACTAATTCAAACTAGTAATAAAGGGTTTCAGTTTTTCACTGTGCCATGTGTGTGTACACACAACCATCAAAAAATACACTGTATATACAGTGTGTTTATGTACATTATATATCATCATACATCATTATACATCATCATTCATGTATATTATAAATACATCATCAAAAACGTTGCTTAATTCATTGGGGCTAGTCAAATTCTTCTTTAATCCATTTCATTTATTTTTAATTAATTAATTAAACATTCAATTAATTTCAATCAATTACATCAGTGAAAAGTTGCAGCTCAAGGAAAAATGGGCTCTCAATGTAAGGAAACGCAAATCGTGGTAGAGCATTTTGAATTACCTTAGGGAGCTTTCCCTTTCCTGCCAGAGCCTCTTCTACTGTGATGGTCTTGCTAACTTCATCACTGTTTCTCTCCTGTTTTCTTGATTTGAAAAAAGTGTGGGGAGTAGTAGAGTGGTGGGCTAGACTAAACCATTCTCCTCCACACTTCCTCTTTTGCTCTGTTGCCTTCTCCCTTTTCCAATTCATAGGGTGGGAGGAGATAGAAAAGTTGAGGTGTTTGTTTTGTGTGCATAGAATTGGTTTACAGCTGGGCCCAATTCTCAGCTGCCTGGAGAGTGGATCTAACACAATTTTCAATACAACCCAGGCATCTCTCATTGCCTCCTACAATAGAAGGGGATTTTCGTCTCCTTTTCCCAAATAAAGTGCTTAGCCCCCCAATAGGTCTTCTCACAGGGTGACCATATAGAATGGAGGACAGAGTGCCTCTGCCTTTAACATTGCATAGAAGAGGGAATTTAGGTAGGTGCTGCTTTTTATACCCTTCTATGTTGAGTTAAACCTGCCTAAATTCCATCTTCTATGCAATACTTAAAGACAGAGGCACTCTGACCTCCATTCTATATGGTCACCCTGGTCTTCTCAATACTGCACAGGGTACTCAGCCACTAGTTTCCATCTGTAGCTCAGACAGCAAACCCTATAGCAAATCTGTAGCTCAGACAGTAAACCCTAGAGACCCCAGTCCTCTTCTCACTTTTCCAGGTGCTGCAGTGATAAATCCTTCTCTCAGCTCTTCCTTTGGGCTTAGGAGCCATAATTCTCTTCCACAGAATTGGGACAGGAGGACCCTCTGTTTCATATGCCAGTATGTGAACACGATCCCTCCAAATTGGGATTGTCCCTGTTTTTTGGGACATATAACAACCTTACTTGGGCTTCAACATTCCAAGAAAGAAAAGCTGTTGTTGTTCCTTTTCAGCTTCACCGGTGGATCTTAAACCATGACTTCAGCTTGTTTCTGCCACAGATCGGTACATGGCTCACAAATGTGAGTACATGCCAGTGACATTTCCTTTCTGTTTCTGTCTCTTCCCTTTTCACCTTGAAACTTAAAAAACGGTCTGGAATCTTCCTCAGAAGAGTTGACAACATCCCTGAGAATGTAAAGTTATGTAAAGTTATGCACGCTGGGGCAAAGAATCCTAACTTTACATATAGGTCAATTAGCTCTGAGCTATCTGTGACAGAGTAGAGAGAGAGATCTGTGGTGTTAGTGGAGAGTCTCCTTCATTGGGTCACACAAACCCTAATGCAGTGGTTTTCTACATTTTTCATCTTACTGCACACTAACAAGGCACTGAAATTGTCAAGGCACACTATCAGTTGTTTTTACACACTGGGCTGTATAAATCCCCGAATTTTCCTATTAATTAATGACCCTCTTCTAATTCCTGTGGGACACCTGAGGACTATCCATGGCAAACCAGAGTCCTAGTGACACCACTTGCATGTTCTAATTTTTAAAAATTAGATTTTTAAAATTATTTTTAATTGTATGGCTTGAAATCTTTTCATTCTTTTCAACTAGATCTTCAGGGGCTCCTTCTTCAAGCTCCAGAATGCTGTGTGCTACCACCTGCTGACAGTGACCTTCCCCTAGGAATTCCTAGGGGGAATTCCTGCTGCAGGCAGGGGGTTGGACTAGATGACCTACTAGGTCCCTTCCAACTCTATGATTCTATGATTCTATGATTCTATGATTCACTGTCTGTCCAGGACAAAATGGATCTACACAAAAGAATGAATGGACTCAACATCTAAGATCAAAAGTGGCCAGGGTCATAGAAGCCAGTGGGAGAACCCTCACCCACTCAGGACCCTCTGCTGTCGAGCTGAAAGTCATCCTTCCACAACAAAGAAATTTCCCAGAAAAATTCCACCAGGAAATTGCTAAACGAGACTGGATCAAGAGATACGGTTCTATTTATTCTGGGTTGAATGGTTATGACAGTTTCCAGTCATGTGATATGTGTTAATTGAAAGGCTAGGAAGATTTGTCTGTCACCAGGCACTGTTTTCTGTGAATTCTCACTGTGCATATCTTATAGTAGTGGTGGTAGTAGTAGTGGGTTAGGACCTGATTTTGGGTGGGTTGCCAAACAGTCATCATCATAATCATGGGACAACTGGTAAATCACTCCAGTGACAATCTCATTTGTGGAACCCCTAACAGATATAAAGCAAGTATGAAAATAATAAATGTGATGTGCCTTTTAACATGTTGAGTCAATGTGTTAAATTGGGATACAGAAACTGGGGGTTAGGGGTGCAGAAATAAGGGTAAGACTTATCTTTTTGATGAGGGCGCAAATCACATTGAAATATACCAATTATGTAAAAAGTAATAACCAAAAAACTAGTGAAAGTGGAGCGTTGGTGCATCAGCACACCTAATGCCTGGAATGCCGATCATTGCATGGAAGAGGTCCATCATAGGGGTGACATACTAGTCACCTGCAGCAGGTGAGAAACCCTAGTGATGTCACTGGTGGGCTGTTTCCATCTATTCTAGGAGACAATGGTTGTTCACCTGGAAAACGTTGGGAGCCGTAGAAGGCCGTTCTCATGAATCGAGTTAAAGAACAATCCTTTCTAAATGAAGTGGCCTGCTAAATGTTTCCACGAGAAGTTCTCCAGCAAGCAGAAAATTACGTCTCGTCAGTTATTCATTGTGATAATAAACAGAGAGCGCTAACGGCTGCCCATACATCATCGTCATAAAACAATGTCTCTTTCAAACAATAGCTCTGTCTGAAGGCAAACGTCAGCGAGGCCCTGCAGAAAATCATCCTAATACAGAATGGCTCTGGATAGTGTCTTGGATGAACAGTTTGGGAAGAGGTGATTTTCTTCCACCCTCCAAAATGGAAGCGGGACACCGACACAGCACTAAATGTTTCATCCAGACACAGGCAGGAAACTCTATTTTGCAATACCTTGCAAAGGTGTGCGTGTATGCATGGGTGGGATTGGGAAACTCTTTCAGGGTGACCATATGCAATGAAGAACAGAGTGTGTATAGTTCAGAAGAGGGAATTTTGGTAGGTGATGCTTTTAAAACCCCATATACATTGAGCCACATATGCCAAAATTACTTCTATGGAAGGTTTATAGGCATTCTGTCCTAAATTACATTTGGTCACCCTCAACCCTCATGATCACCCTGGATCATGTGACAGGAAATTTCCAGATTTGTCCTCTTTTTTAGTCTCCTGTCCAGGTGTCTTCCATTTTGGCTTCATTTCGAAACTTTGCAATGGTGTGCAATACCCCATCATGTCATATGTCGTTGGATTCAAATTGAAGAGCAGAATCCAATGCAAGAATCAGTTTTGAAATATCTCTTTCTTATCAAACGTTACGGCCAAAAAACTAAAACTAAAAATATGCATTGAGCTCTATGGGAAAGTGAAAGTGCCCGATATCGCGGCTTTACTCATGAGTAGGCAAACAAGCCATTGTCTCCCAGAAAGGCAAGGCTGAAAGAAATCCAAGACCTTGTCCTCCTTTTGAGGTTTGGGCATCTGGTCACCCTGCCCTCAACTCTCAAGCACTGCCCTGGATCTTTAGTATGCATCTCAAATGCTTTCTCATTTGCCAAAATATCAATAAAACCTTGCTTTCTATGTGTCCTGGATTAGACTGGCACAGGTCTGATGGTGACACACATGTAGCTGCAATCCTAATGACACTTTCCTCTGAGTAACTATTATTGTACAAAATAGGACTTACTTCTGAGTAGACATGCATAGGATCGTACTTAACACACTGTTTCAGAATTCATGAGAACTAGCAATTTCTTAGATAGTCAAAATCTTCAGAATTACTGTGTTTTTTCTACATAGTGATACTGTCTGTAATGTTTTTCATACCGGGTGGAATACTTTTCATATTTGTTGTTCTTTTTTGATGAAAAATTGTATGTAATTGCTGTTTATAATAAAATAATTATTATTTTTGAGGCCCCTTTTCCTACATTCTCTTACAGTGCAAACCTAACCAATTCAGGCCAACATAACTCACCTGGCGTATCTTCCCTTGGTGGGGTAGGGATGTCAGCATATGCCTGTGCAGTGGCCATGAGTGGGGCATAAATGCCTTATTGCCCTTTTGTGATACCCCCAGGCCAGCACAGGACTTATGCCAGGACTTATGCCGGCCTAAGTGGAGGTTAGGATTGCAGCCCAAGAATTGCTTCCACCCTCCCTTAATGGTGTCCCCTTTAAAAAAAAATTTGCTGGCGTCACCAATTTCTGCACAAGCCACCGTTCTGCCTTCCAAACATCGGAGCAGAATTCATCCACTGTGGACACAATTGGCCTTTGATGCTTGCATTCAGAGTTGGTTTCTCTTCTGTAGTCAGCTCTCCCCTCCCCAGCCTTTCCACAAATGATGGATTAGTGGAGAGATTTTGCAAAGTTCTTACACCTTGGGAGAACAGCTTGCCCACTGCCATTTCCAAATAGTTCATTTCCCCATCCAAAGGGAGAAGGTTCTCTTTGTTGTGCTGGAGCTGTGTGGTGGAACTGAAGCCAAAAGGCCCCCCCCCCCTTGTGCTCTGTCCCCTGCAACAAAATCCGTGCATGGAGTTGCAAAGCATCCTGGAGGCTCAAGCACATGTGTGGACACACTCACTCACACACACGCACACACAGTGGCCTAAGCCATGGCTGCAATAAATCAATAGGAAAATAGAGGCTGCCAGTTAGACTAAACATGTGCATTTGCAAAGCCGGCTCACCCTCATTAATCACTCTGACAGCCCTAAAAACACATTTCCCCTTTAATGACTGTATTTGGATAATCAGTGCTTTTTCTTCCTCAGTTAGAGTTGGAGTAAGGGACAGCTGCTGTTATTGCAGCCATTGATGGAGGGAGCGTGGGGACCGGGGTCAACCGGGTGTCAACTGCGGAAGGTCTTTCATAGTCTTGAGCTCGGAAAGTTGTCCTTATGCAATAAGGGGACCAGCAGCAATCTGGCAAGAAGTGGAGCGCATACTCCTATGATGCACTCACTTCTGTTAACCAAAAATACATCCTTTCCACCGGATGACCCACTTGCAGCTGGCTTGGTAGATTCTTCCCTTGTGCTGATTACATTAAAGCAGCAATTTTCATCCAGTGTGCCAATGGGGGATGTTAGTCCCCCCCCTCCCTGGAGCATGATGCACCTTGGTGTGCTTTGACAATTTAAGCACCTTGTCAGTGTGCACTGGGATGGAAAAAACAGGAAATCTTTGCATTAAAAAAATATAAGAACCCTGTTGGATCAGGTCCAGGGCCAGTGGTGGGCTTCAGGGGGTTCTCATAGGTTCTATAGAACCCCTTTCTAATGAGTGCCTGGTTCTGAGAACCAGTTACTAATGGGACATAGAACCTGTTGTTAATTTATATGAATCCTACCCAGGGCTCATTGAATCCAGTTTCTTGTCTCTCAGACTGGCCCACCAGATGCCTCCAGGAGTATACAAGATATTGTTTCTTACTGCCACTCATGATATCTGCGATCTCGCTGATCTCACTATAAGGCGCCTGAAGAGCTATACTTCATGCAGCAAGGAATTCCATAGATTAATTATATGCTGGGAAAAGAAATACTTTTCTCTGTACTCTTCTCACCTTCACTTTTCATATATATCCCCAGTTCTGGATGCTTACTTTCTTGTGTGCTTTCTGCGACAGTTGCCAAATCCAGGGACTGGTTTGGTTTTTCAACGCTGCATGCGAATCAGTGCATGCCACATCCGTGAACTGCTGAAAAGCACAAGGCACCTGAAAAGAAGCCACACATTACCCAAAGAGCTGGCCGTATATTTCTCAGAAAGACAAGGGGATATAAAGTCACACTGACGACTGTGATATGGGGTGCTAGTATCAGATGATTAATAAAGTGCACGCTGGGAGTTTTTTATTAAAAGATGGATCTGGCAATATCTGAAGCATACATTGGACAGGGAGTTCTTCAAGACATTGGCAGCACAACTGCTCTGCAGCAGATAAAATTGCAACACACTGGCAGGTTGCAAATGATGCTTGGCAGCATCTCCTCAAAACCAACTTCACATTCTCTCCATGGAAGGAAATTGTCTGTAGCTGCCCAAGCCCCAGACGTATGCCATGAGGGGTGGACATAGGGCCGGATTTAGGTTTGATGAAGCCCTAAGCTATTGTAGGTAATGGGGCCCTTGATATGTCCAGCTATCCTTTGTCAACAACAAATTGTCACTGTTTTTTTTGTGTTGAATATATGCTATAAGTTACATAATTTGTACAGCAGGTACAAGATTTCAGGAAAGCTGATTTCAACAGGCTTAGAGGAGTCATAGGCGGAAACCCATGGGTTGATGATCTAATGGGGAAAGGGGCCCAAGATGGGTGGGAGCTCCTTAAGAGGCAGCTTCTACAAGCACAGTCAGAAACAATTCCCATGAAAAAGGGGGAAAAAACCTGAAAAAACCAGGTTGGCTCCACAAGCAACTTGGGGATCAGCTGAAGTTAAAGAAAGAGAAGTATAGGGAGTGGAAGACTGGAAAGATCACCAGAGAGGAGTACAGGCAGGTAGCCCGGTCCTGTAGTGAGGGGGTCAGGGATGCTAAAGCTCAGTATGAGCTGAGGCTGGCCAGGGGAGTCAAAGATAACAAAAAGAGCTTCTTTAGATATGCCCAAAGGAACAGGAGGAGAGACGAGGGGGTGGGGCTGCTCCTGGACAAAGATGGACAGCACGTGTCTGGAAACCAGGAGAAGGCAGAGCTGCTCAACTCCTACTTTGCGTCCGTCTGTTCTCGGAAGGAGGGTTTTGCAAATGGGGGTGCGGGATCATTGGCTGATGCAGGAATGTGCTTGCATCCCCAAAGAGGTAATGAAAACATGGATGGTGCAGAACAGCAGATTAAGATTGACAGAGAACTGGTTTGAAACCACTTAACTGGCCTAATTGAATTCAAGTCATTTGGACCAGATGAGCTGCATCCTCGAGTTCTTAAGGAACTGGCAGATGTCCTTGCAGAGCCTCTGTCAATCATCTTTGAGAAATCCTTGAGGACTGGAGAAGTGCCACTGGACTGGAAGAGGGCAAATGTAGTCCCAATCTTTAAGAAGGGGAAAAAAGAAGACCCGGGAAATTATAGACCAGTCAGTTTGACTTCAATCCCGGGCAAGATATTAGAGCAAATCATAAAACACACAATTTGTGCACATCTAGACAAATACTCGGTGATCAAAACAACCCAGCATGGATTTACCAAGAATAAATCTTGCCAGACAAATCTGATCTCCTTTTTTGATTGGGTTACGAGCTTACTGGACAGTGGCAATGCTGTGGATGTCATTTATCTTGACTTCAGCAAAGCATTTGACAAGGTCCCACATGACATCTTAATTGGGAAGTTGGAAAAATATGGGCTAGAGGGGGAAATCGTTAGGTGGATCCGCAACTGGCTCGATGGCCGCACTCAAAGGGTTTTAGTAAATGGTTCTGTGTCAACTTGGAGGTCGGTTTCAAGTGGGGTACCCCAAGGCTCTGTCTTGGGACCGGTTCTCTTTAACATTTTCATTAATGACTTAGAGGAACGGATACAGGGGAGCCTGATCAAATTTGCGGATGACACCAAGCTGGGAGGAGTAGCAAACACAACAGAAGACAGGAGAAACCTCCAGGAGGATCTGGATAAACTAGAATACTGGGCTGTAGCAAATAGAATGAATTTCAACAGGGAGAAATGCAAGGTTCTGCACTTGGGCAATAAAAACCAAAAATACAGGTATAAAATGGGGGATACTTGGCTTGGCAGCACAACATGTGAGCGGGATCTTGGAGTCGCCGTGGATCACAAGCTGAACATGAGTCAGCAGTGTGATGTGTCTGCAAAGAAGGCAAATGCCATTTTAGGTTGCATTAAGAGGACTGCAGCTTCCAAGTCGCGAAAAGTTCTAGTTCCTCTTTATTCAGCATTGGTCAGACCTCACCTTGAGTCCTGTGTTCAGTTCTGGGCACCTCACTTGAAGAAAGATGCAGCCAAGCTGGAGCAAGTCCAGAGGAGAGCGACAAGAATGATCAGTGGGATGGAAGGGAAACCCTATGAGGAAAGGTTGGGGGAACTTGGGATGTTCAGCCTGGAGAAGAGGAGGCTGAGGGGAGACATGATTGCCCTCTTCAGATACTTGAAGGGCTGTCATAGGGAGGAAGGGGCTCATTTGTTCATAGCTGCTTCTGAAAGCAGAACTAGAACCAATGGGTACAAACGGCAAGAGAGGAGATTCCGGTTGGATATCTGGAAAAAATTCTTGACGGTGAGGACGGTTCGGCAGTGGAACAGATTGCCAAGGGAGGTGGTGGACTCTCCCTCACTGGGGATCTTCAAGCAGAGGCTCGACGAGCACCTGTCGGAGATGCTCTAGGGGGATTTCCTGCTGCAGGCAGGGGGTTGGACTAGATGACCTACTAGGTCCCCTCCAACTCTATGATTCTATGATTCTATGATTCTATGATAATTTATGGACCTAAAAGGTATCTAAATATTTTTATCTTATAGTTTGGAAATGTACCTCCAGTTTTTTCCTTTATGTCTTCATTCCATGTCACATGCTCTAAGATTGGAATCCTATTCACACTTTCCTGGGAGTAAATCCCATTCAGTTCAATGGGGCTTACTTCTGCATAGAAATGCATTGGATTGGGTTCAGGGTGACCATATAGAATGAAGGTCAGAGTGCTTTAACCTTTAAGCATTGCATAAAAGAGGAATTTAGGCAAGTGCTGCTTCTTACAACCTTCTATGTTGAGCTACACCTGCCAAAATTCCCTCTTCTATGCAATGGATAAAGGGAAAGGCACTCTAACCTTCATTCTATATGGTCAACCTGGAGTCTAGAAAAAATGTTCTAACTTCCCACACATTGAAATTTTACTTAAATGGCACCTGCACATTTCCAAATGAATGTTGGTTAAGCACAGTTTTTCCACCCCAGGCCCAAATGCCTGATTTGAATTGGTTCTAAGTAAATTTTCTTTTTACCACTGATGCCTTTTAAGTATTTTTTTGACTACATACTTCTAAATTTCTTTATATGAAAAAAAGCGATTTAATTATTTTGTATTCTCTGTAAACCGCTTTGTGAACTTTAGGTTGAAAAGCATTATATAAACCCAGTTAATAATAGTAATGTTTGTTGCAGTTGAGATATGTTAAATACCTTAAATATAAGTAAATTACAAAAAAAGTAATTATAAAACTCTTTGCAGACTGGGGGCCATTGATTCATTTTCATACTGTTTTGTAAACTATTTTTTTTGAAAAAGATGCATATAAATATAAAATATAACAATGGAAAAATTGTACAAAAATCAAATATTGTTAATGATATTAACAAAAAGAATAATGTCCTGCTGTTTCTATAGGGAATGCATGGCATTATTCCATATAGCTCCACAGTGATCCTAGGAGGTAGGTTAGAAAAATTAATAATGATTCAGGGCTATAGGGAACCCTGAGCGAGAATCCAGGGAGCTTCATGGTCAAAGAGAGATTTGATTCTGGCTATATGGCCATAGCTTAGGTTAATACCCTGGACATGATATACTTTTTGCTAGCTCTCCCCATTTCAAAGAGATCTTCTGATTTTTTTAGGTGCACCCCTGAAAATTTTGCACGTGATTGCATACATGCACTCCATATAGGTACATTTGACAGCAAACTATTGATTGATGGTCCCCCCCCTTTTGAGTTCTCTATGGCCTGAGTGACCTTTGTGACCTGATGTGTGAAATGAATTGCGGAGACAAGATTGTGTTGTTGCTTAACATATTTTTTTCTCTGCCACCCTCGGGGTTCATGAGAAATGGAAAGCGTTTGCTTTTGAGAACATATGTCACAGGATCTGTGGCATTCAGAAGCAAACTGCCACTTCAGAGGGGTGATTTTCTGAACAAAAGCAGTGTGCATGAATTTCCTTCTTTCCTGGTATGCATTGGTTCCAAACAGGATTAACCCCCGTCTGCTGTGTTTCCGAAAAAAGAGACACTTCCAGTTGGTAACATGAACCCACATGGACACAAAGCTTGGACCCAAGTACTGAGAAAGATAAGATCGGTGGCGTAGCTAGAGGGATTACAGGGGGTGCAGTTGCACCGGGTGACATCCTTGAGGGGGGGGTACAAGCTGAGCTTGACACTTGTGACTAAAATTGTGAAAATTGGGTTATGTATGAATGATAATACCATCATGTTATGAGCTGTGGGCGGCGCAAGCGGCTAAGACGCTGTGCCTGTTAACCAGCAGGCCAGGGTTCGAGACCCGGGTCGGCCCCACAAGACAGGGTGAGCTCCTGTCCTTAGCCCAGCTCTGTGATGCCAGCTGGATCCAATCGTATTGGCTCTGCCTTTCCATTGGACTAATTCAATGGCGTGGCAAGGGGGGATTTGCTTCTTGGGTAACAGCCTATCCTCCATAACAATCCAACCCAGGCTTTCGTGGTCGCATGCAGCGTATGCAGCGCCGAGCATGATACCATAGTCTTTCAAGACTGAAGGAAGCCTGCATTTTATATATTGTTGGAAAGATAATTTTATGCAATGAAACTGCACTGGAATATCTATATTCTATCAAGAGTTATGGCCAATTAC
The DNA here is from genome assembly GCA_030015325.1 of Cryptoblepharus egeriae. Lineage (NCBI taxonomy): Eukaryota > Metazoa > Chordata > Lepidosauria > Squamata > Scincidae > Cryptoblepharus > Cryptoblepharus egeriae. The sequence continues at coordinate 17,767,373 of JAREYC010000011.1, read as the reverse complement.
CCAGAAACTGAAAACAAAAAGTCTATGGAACAAAAGTGGATTTTCTTAACTTGACTTTCTCATGTTACTGGTGGCTCTTAGAGCCAATGAGATGTAATTCTGATACTGTATGGAACTAATAATGTATTAATATGAATCAGCTCTCAGTACATATATCGTATAAAGTATAAATATCATAAAACAGTTACCCCATGCTAACTGGGTATATAAGCACTTCTAAGTGGTGTTCCTTTTCTATTTAGCAGGGAAAGAACAACCATTCCTCTTTGCCCCAGCACAGTTTGTAAGGGACACAATTTCATTTTCTTAATTAAATTTGATTTTGTTGTTGCAGGGCAGGTGACGGGCAACAAAATCTTCTTCAACTCCAGATAGCTAATAGGTGTTTTAGCTATGTCACTAGCAGAGCAAATAGTGATGAACTGTTGAGGAGGAGGAGGCATGTTTTTCCCCGATTTTCTTTTTAAAATTACCTGGGGATGATGTCACTTCCGGTTGCGACATCACTTCTGGGGCAACATTTTGAGCTTTGTATTGGGCTACATGATCATCAGCTATGCCGCTGGACAAGATTTATTATTTAGCAGGGGGAGAGTAACTGACCCTGCACATTCCAGCATGTCTGTTCAAATGGCTTCTGCTGGTGTTCTTTTTTGCATGTTAGATTGTGAGTGCTTTTGGGACAGGGACCCATTAGCTTTTAATTAGCTATTATTATTTTTCCATTTTCTTTGTAAACCGCTTTGTGAACTTGTTAGTTGAAAAGTGGTATATAAATACTGTAGATAGATAGATTAAGGGCTGGACGAGATTACGGACCAGCCTAAGAAATTTAGGCTGGTCTAACTCATCTGGCCTATGTTTCCATGATAATGCAGGGAAACATATGCTTGTGCACTGGCCTCATCCTTCCAGGAGTGGGGCAGAAATGTCTTAATGATGTCTTAATGCACTTTTGTGACACTCCAAGGGCAGCACAGGACTTATGGTGGACTTAGTCCAGCCTAAGTGAATGTTAGGATTGCAGCCTAACACAGGTAATGCATGAAAGAAGTTTCAGGCTTCTAAAGTCAGCATTCTCAATACATCCTATCTTTGTCTGAAAGCAGAAACACAGCACATTATATGTGCTGAAGCTGCAATCCTAACCCCTGAGTTAGGTTGGCACAAGTCCCAGCACAAAAATGCCATAAGGCACTTCTGCACCACTCCTAGGGCAGGGTTAGGCCAGTGCATAAAGATGCACTGATCTCCCGACACCACCGCAGGAACAGGAGACAGATGAGTTGTCCTGAGGCCCTTGAGGTTGCAAACCTAATGAATTTAGACCAGGAGAACTCACCTGTTTCCCCATTCCCATGGTGGTGTGGAGAGGCCAGCACATGTATGTGCATTGACCAGTTCCTTCCAGGGGTGGCACAGTAGTGCCTTGCAGCATATTTGTGACACCTCCAGGCTAGTACAGGACTTGTGCTGGTCTAAGTGGGGTGGGGGTTTAAGACTGCAGCCTGAATGTGTCTGGCACCCTTCATCCCTACCCTTGAAAACATGTGGAGATAATAAATTCCTTTGGATTTTTAAATTTGAAGAAGTAATTGTACTTTGTATAAAGTAATTTATAAAAAAGCAAAAATTTGTAAAAAAGTAATTTGTAAAAAGTAAATTTGAGAAAAAGTCTCAAATGGGTAGACCAAGTTCCTTGGCATGTCTCTCAAGAGACATGCCAATGTGGTATGTCACAAAGAAATGGGAAATGTCAAAGAAGGTCTCACTTTGCTTCGCAACTGTGAAGGTACTTGGAAATAACTGCTGTGTTTCCATTAGCTGAGGGCAACAGCATTAAATCAGGTGTTAAAGGCCTCCATGCAGAGAGGAGAACCAAGGAAAGCAGTAGATAGATAGATTAAGACTGTTATCTAATCTTGGATTTCAATGAGAAACAGAAGTCATAGAGCTCATTAAGCATTGTGGTGAAGGAACCAACTTGTACATCAGGATTTGTCTGGTTCAAATCTCACCTCGGCTCTGACCTCAATATGTGGCCTCACTCAAGCCATTCACTCACAGCCTCAGAGCACAATCCTAACCATGTCTATTCAAAAGAAAGCCCATTGTGTTCAATGGGTCTTACTCCCAGGAAAGTGTCTTTAGGATTGCAGCTTCAGTCTTACCATCTGCAATATGGGCTTATAGGGGAAGTAATTGGACTAAGACATTTAAAAATAAGTCAAAACATCAGCTACTCTTTCCTCCTCTAAGTTATGTACGTAACTGAAAGAATCATGCATTCGGCCCCTGTTTACTCCTGGTACCATCCTCTTCCCATGTGCCTCTATCTAAAAACCCTTGGAAAAAGGTATTTTTCTTTATGTGATGTACCATGCATGTACACCAATTACTTACTACATAGGTCCACACACATTTGCCATCTTGAATGTTAAACCTATTCTTTGGTGTATTTGGAGTGCCAATTAAAAAAAAACACCCAGCATCAGTTTTCCCTCTTGGCTCACATTTAGCGGGGTATGGCATAGCCATCTTATAAGATGATTCAATCAGCCACCTCATGAGTAATCCAACACCATGGCGTCTTCACAAGGAAAAGGCCTGATTCTGTTTATAACAGTGATTTTCAGTCTTTTTCATCTCACGGCACATTGACAAGATGCTAAAATTGTTAAGGCACACCATATGTTTTTTTATAATTGACAAGGCACACAAAGCTGCTGGTAATTCGGTCCAAATCTCCTAATTACCCTTCTAAAATAGACCCTCCCCAAACACCCATGGCACACCTGTGGACCATCCATGGCACACCAACATATGATGACACAGTGGTTGAAAATTGCTGGCTTATAAGATGGCTGTGCTGTACCCTCCAAAAAACAAGAGCCAATGGGGCAGAGTCTTTTACCAATAAGGGATTCAAAACCCTAAAGATATTTTAAATTTGTTCAAACATCCTTGGCAACAAAAACAGATTTGGGGGGTAGGCCCATGTTTATTATTATTATTATTATTATTATTATTATTATTATTATTATTATTATTATTATATACACCAAAAGTTCACAGATCCAGTTTTTAGTCTGCCCAAGTACTATTGACCAAGATTGTTTATGCACCCACTCCTGCCTCAAGATGGAAGCCCAATCTGCACATTCAACATCCCCCTTTAGATGCTATACTAAAAATGCAAGTGCAGAAGCAATGGCATCATTAAGGTTTACATCACCCGGTGTGGGAGGATAGCATGTCAACCCCATGATGGACTTCCTCTCATGCAGTGGGGGGGCAATGCCTTTAGGGGTGAACATCAGTGAGGGGCTTCAAAGAAATTAAGAACCGGTTCTGTGCCCATCTGGCAGCCACTTTTAAATGGCTATTTTTAAACTTTATATGTCCTATCTCTTGTTAACAACCGGTTCTATAGAGTAGAACTGGTGAACATGGTGATGCATCATTGCCGTCCCACATTTTTGGGAACGATAACTTTTGATAAAGATATTTCAACAGTTTGCTTCATTCAGTTTTGCATGAAAGTATGCATCAAATGCTATATAACACAATGGGGTTATTTTTAAAATAATAATTTTAAAATATTAAAGTATTAAAAAAAATTCCACCTTTAGTGGAAAAAAATTCCACCTTCACATCATCTGCTGCAGCCCACACCCCCCCCCACTCCCTAGCAACTGTGCACAATGCCACTGTGCACAAGGCAATCCCATATCTTTCTCATTCCAAGAACTACCACGTGAATTTATTTCCAGTTTTGCTATCTATGTATCAGTTATTTTTATTGCTTGGCAGCAGTTTTAGAAGTTTAATAAGGGCAACCCACTAAAATATTCCAATTGTGAAGGTCATTCAGGGTAGCTGAAATCTTGACACTGAGATCAACCAAGCCAAAAGCCAGAGAGAGTCCATCGTAGACCCTGAACCTGCTCTCAGGAATTCAATCTTGCACATTTTTCTGTGTGGTATATGTGTCCTTATACCTGAACACAGAATCCAGATCCAACTTGTGTCACTACAGGGCTACACCAGAAATACTTCCTGTAATCGTAAATCAAATTTTGTGGAGGAATCATTCCCATTTTACAAACCATCTCCTGCTGGTTGCAACATGGTCTCCAAATATTATCCATGTTAAAGGCATCCAATGTTGATCCCCCTTTTTTCTTGTTTTGAACTAGATTGGACCAACCTTTTGTTGTTCTTGGACTTTGACACCTGATGACAATACAGTATAGTTGAATGAATGTCAGATCTTCTCATCCCTACTCTTCTCCTTCAGCATCCTGCCATCCCCTGAAACCACTATTGAGAAGGATTGAAAAGTTGAGCACTGTAATTGCACTCAGTCCACCGTCTGACTTTTTCACATATTATGAAATGCAGGATGTTTAAGAAATCTGGCTCCTCTTATGTGTACGTAAAGATCTACCTTATACAGAGTCAATCTTTGGTCAGTCTAGAATATTTCAGTAGGGCTCTTGTATTCACAGACAGTCTAAATCCAGCTTTTCTGAGTTTCTGGAAGGGTTTATTGGAGAGCTACCAAGAACAGAACTGAGAAAATAAGAAGAGTCCTATGTATCATGTCAAGGGTCTGTCTAGTCCACCTTTCTGGATCTCACATTGCCACCACATGCCTCAGGGAGCATACAACAAGATAGATGCACCCTGTTGCCACTCTCTTGTATCTGGCATGCAGAGACAGCCTCCTTCTAAAACGAGGAAGCTGTTCATACCCAGCATGGGTTGTAAACTGTGATGGGGATTGTAATCTCTGCAATCCTCTTTTAAAGGCATCTAGGCCAAGTAGAATTCTGTGGCAAGGAGTTCCACAGATTAATTCACACTGGGTAAAGTGGCATCTAGGCCAAGTGCCAATCTGGGGTCTTCTTGAATTGCAGCCTTGCTTAATTCAATTAATCCAAAAGTTCTTTAGCACAGCAAGACATAATTGATGTTGTCTTGAAGTCATGTTCGTCAGAATTTAAGAAGAGCCCTATGGGCAGGGGCAAATCACAATCTGAAATTCTCTCCTCTGCACAGTTGTTAAAAGGTCCAGGAGTGGTAAAGTTAAAAGTTTGGACACCCTTATCCTAAACTCCTGCCACTCATTTGCTTGTGTGACAAGCCGTTGGCATTAAACAGTGTCAACCGAGTTAGGTAAAAGAACAGGGGCTGCCTTGATATAGTCAGAATCTCCAAAAGACAGACAGACAAACAGACAGATAGACCATGGTACACAAATGCCTTCTATATGGAATGACAAGATTTTTAAAAATTGTTTAATGGCATGTATAACCACGTGATCAGAGGATTGGAGCACAGTGGCTAGTAGCACAATCCTAGATCTATACTGATACTAGGATTGTAGATGTAGGATTTATACTGACTTTACCTGTGTACTTCCAGGTAAGTACTCAAAAGAGTATAACATATACTCATCCATAGCATATGAACTCTGAATGAGAGTCTTGCCTCCCACCATGAATTTGCTCACCAGATTTAGACAAGCCACTGCCTTGATCTTCCTTATCTGCTTCGCAGAGATAATTAATTGACCACCTTGTGAAGATAAGTTTAGACAGAGGGATAGGCTACCTAGGAAGGCTTATAATCAGGTGGGGATTTGATCCCTGGTCCTCAAGACAAGATTACATTTCACAAAGGAAAGAACACACAAATTCAAAGCACTTCATGCACATTATCTTACATTGGCTGCAATCCTAAAGTCGCTTTCCTGGGAGTAAGACCCATTGAACACAATGGGGCTTACTTTTGAGTAGACATGGTTAGGATTGTGCTCACAATCTTAAGGTAGGCACAGTTACCCTCACCTGGCAGACAGAGCACTGGAGGCTGAGGTAGATGTTTGCCAAGGAGCACATTCGTGTTCAGGCAAGATTCAAAGGAAGGATTTCTCTTTTTGATCCTAACATGGTATAGATTTGCTTGAGACCATGGCAATGGTCACATTGTGAGCAATGGTCACAGGCCACTAAACTAAAACTAAACATTACACTAAACTGAAACTAGACATTAAAAAACCAAGATTATGACTTCAGATCCCATCAATACATGGCAAATAGAAGGAGAAGAAATGGAAGTTGTGACAATGTTTTCCCCTCACAGGATCTAAAATCACAGCAGATGGTGACTGAAGCCAAGAAATCAAAAAACTTCTGCTTCTGGGGAGGAAAGTATGGTAAGTCTAGACAACTTAATTAAACATCGAGACATCATGTTGCCAACAAAGAACTGTCTTTGTACTAGTCTAGTTAACTGTCTAGTTAAAGCTATGCATTTCCCTGTGGTAATGTATGGCTGTGAGAGCTGGATTATAAAGAAGGCTGACTGCCGAAGAATAATTGCCTTTGAATTATGGTGCTGGAGAACTCTTGAGAGTCCCTTGGACTGTAAAGAGATCAAATCAGTCCATCCCGTAGGAGATCAACCCAGACTGTTCACTGGAAGGACAAATACTGGAGCTGAAGATCAAATATTTTGGCCACATGAAAAGGGGGCATTCCTTGGAAAAGTGCCTGATGCCGGGAAAACTGAAGGCAAAAGCAGAAGGGGACGGCAGAGGATGAGGTCGTTAGATGGTGTCACCAAGAAAATGAAAAATGAATTTGGACAGGCTTTGGAAGCTGGTGGACGATAAGGGAGCCTTGCGTGCTGCAGTCCATGGGGTCACGAAGGGTTGGATACAACTGAATGACTAAGCAACAACGTCATGGCATACGGAAAAGATTGCACTTAGGATGGGTGACAAGTACCAAGGATTCAGCTCAGTACACTCTACATCATGAAGCCCCTGCTCACAAAATGATCCTTACAATGGAACCTGGTCTTTTACCTGTAAATACTTTTACAAAGCTCCCCCATGCCCCTTGCATTCAAGGAGTGCAAGCTTGGAATTTCCATTCTTTAAGTAAACAAAAGGGATGGGGGATACAAGGAAGTGTATTTCCAAGATTCTTATTGCCCCATAACAGTTTTTATGACTGTAGGCGGAATACAGAGAGGTATGTTTCTGAGCACATGGCCCCCATAGTAGGTTTTTATGACACCTGGGAGTCACTCTGTGCACATGGGATTTTAAATGTGGGGTAAACAGTGATAGAAGATCAGGAAATGTACATTACAACTAGATACTATAATGTATACTAAATATACATTACAACTAGAAAACAGCAAAAGCACCATAAACTTCACACAATTAGCCAATGCCCCATCTTATGCTCATACAAAATATTTTGGCTCAATGCTGTCAGGATTGCCCCCGACTAAGGCACAGTCCTTGCCAAGGAAGGTGTACTTTCATACCCACACTGCAAAATTCAAGACATATCTCTGATCTTGACGGGATTCCCCTTACAAAAACAACCACAGAGGAGATGGTATGGTGAGGGGGCCAGAATCTGCAGTAGAAGACCTTCCCCACAAAAGTGTCAGTCGACTGAATTTGTGGCAGACCTCAGAGCAGGGAGGAACCAGGATTAAGGAAATCCTATACACCATAGAGAGGCAGAACTTCTTGCACACAACTGCCAGGTGCACCAGAACTCCAGCAAGACAAAAAGGTGAGCATGTACTCATGTGCACTCGTATCCGCTAGATGGTGCTACAGCCCCTTTCATAGTCCCTATCAATGTCTGATGGATGCTGCAGAAGTCTGTTGTGCCCTTCAGTTTGTACATTTCCTATAAGGAGAAACTCACCACTCGACAGTGGAGGAGAAACTCTGGCATTAGCATAATGAAAGGGCAAAATGCTAGGGTAGTTAAATGCACAATATATAAGAGCAACTGATAAGGAGCCACTGGTAGGTAGTGCAGTTGGGGAAACCTCTGCAGTTGGGGAAAAGAAGGCACACCAGGGAGAAAAAGTACACCAGGGAGTATACCTGGTGATCAGGTATACTGATCAGGATTGCTGTTTGCACCACATTATTAAAAAAACAAAATAATGAACCTTGTTTTGTAATTCCAATACGGTCCGGTTAAATCAAAGCTTTTGACAGCCCCATCCTGCTGCATTCTTGGGAACACTGGCCCCTATATTTTCAGTATAGACCACTCTGTCCTTGAATGGCTGGGTGGACTGGACATTAACATTTGATTTAACATAAATCCATGTATTTGCCATTTGGTAAATAAATAAACTGGACCTGAAAATGCATGCACCCACCAACCTTTTTTTCTTCCAACCACTCCTACCCAACAAACTCAATCTCATTTCCAAATTAGCCTTTAAGGTTCCACAAGGCTACCATATCCCCCAGGGTTGATTCCATGTGTACAACCACAGGCAGGTCAAGGGCAGAAGGCAAGAGAGCACGCATAACAGGGAGGATATAGCCAAGTATTCATTTATTAACAAAATAAGACTTACCAGGATGGAGCTCTATTCACCCCAAAATGATCTGCAGCCTTTGTGCTGCGTTAGGACTGGGGATGGAAGGGGGAGGCTCCACACCCTTCATGACTGTTCCATTCCCATAGATCAAGAGAAGTGGGGGGATATGGGGGCATTAGGGAGGATTTTTTGGTATGTAGATTTGAGCCTGTAGTTAAGGGTGCAACTGCCCACGCTGGGGAGGGAGGGGGCTTGCTGGAATTATTAAATGAGCCAGCCAGAGCTAGGCCAAGCCATGTTCTTCATTTGGTGCATGAGACAGAAAGTTCTCCTAGTTTAGTCCCTTGAGGATGCCAATTTTATTTAAATCCATGTCCTTTAAAACAATAAGAAGGCAAGGTGCACCCCAGGGGTAGATTGCTTGCTGGCCATCCTTTCTAGGCATCAATACCTTCAGCAAAATCCAGGCACCAGCAGAATGGCACACCAACTCGGACAATACAGGGCTACCCGAACCCTCAGGTTTTACAGATGAGAAATCAAGGGCAAGGATTAAACAGACCAGCTGGTAGGTGGGTTGGGGAGCTTGGATTTCCCCTAAATAGCACCAAGCAGCAAGGTGCCCGCTTGCCGCACAGCCTGCCATGCAAGTGATGCTCCCGGGATTGCGCCAAGCACAAACAAAGCTCCCCCAAAGCCTCCCACCATCACCCTTCTTCATAACACAATAGACAAAATGGGGGAAAGGGGGTCAAAACAAAAGAAAAAAATTAATTTCTGGTAACTGTACAAAAGAGAAACTGAATTTTTAAAAATGATAAAAACAAAGGGAGGGAAATGCAATTTTTGTCGTTGAGCATCATGCAAAAGGATTGGCAGAGACAAAGGGAAAAATTTTAAAAAATTAAAGGGGATCAAAAGGAAACATAGTAAGAGCCCCCCACACCTGCAGGGAAAAGGTTGGGTTTTTTTTGGACACAAACTTTTTGCATACTATAATTCATTGGTGTATTAATGCACTTATATTCCCAGCTTTAAGCTAACATACAGTAAATAAATACAGAGTTCGGGGGCAAGGGACAAGAGGAGGAGAGGCGTCAGACACACCGGGGTTGCTGGAGTCACTGATATCCAAGTGCAGAGGCTGAAGTCAGTCTTTGGCCATATAGGGCATACGGGGAGTAGTAGGGTCCAGCTGCTGGCAAGGAGGGCACTGGTACTGCCCCGGCCGTGGGCAAATGGCTCTTACCATAAGGGTGGTACCGGCTTAGTCCCAAAGTGTGTGGGCTCCTCAAAGACAGGGATCCGGGTAAGGAGCTGGGGCTGCCCGGGGCGGTGGGTGGGAGATGGAGGTGGCAAGACGCCGCTGAGCCCAACCCTGAGGTCGGGTAGCCAGCCAAGAGTTTCTCTGCCCCAGGAAGCGTTGTGTGGGTCCGCAAATGGGCCAGGAGTTCCTCGGAGGTGGAAAACCTTTTGTCGCAGGGTCCGCTGGCTGACACCCAGTTGCATATATGGGGCAGGGTGTCGTTCTGGAGCATGAAGCCATAGGTGTAGAGAGGGTGGCCTTGCAGGCTTGGTGTGGCGCTGGAGAGGGTGGTGTGCAGAGGGTGGGCAGGGTACACCAGGGGGTATCCACTTTTCAGGCTGCTGGGGTCATGCACACAGCTGGAGCAGTTGCTGGTGCCCAGGTGGGAGGTGCTGTGGTAGCTCAGGCAATAGGGATCACGGCATAATCCTTGCATGAAGGATGGGGGTGAGGCCCCTGTCAAGGGGCTGGAGCTGGGGGGCTTGCCCGGCAACCCCAAGGCCCCCGGCAACTGACTGCTCACCAGGCTGGGCTTGGTAGGATCCAGGCTGGGCATGAACTGCGACGGGTAACCTGCATAGGCCCCAACAATGGAGCCATGGTAGCCGATGCTGGAGGGGGGCAAAGGGAAAACCGAGTGACCCGGCTTGTAGGGGGACACCGGAGCCACGTGGCCCGATGAGGCCACCAGGGCTGGAGGCTCCGACTTGCGCCCAGAAGTGGCCTCACCAAGTGCCCCAGGCTCAACGCTGCCTGCGCCACTGCTGGCCCGGCTCCCAGCAGCCCCCTGTGAGCCATCAGGGCTGGCCTTGGTTGCCACCTCCAGCTCCTTCTTGTCCTCTGGGCCTTTGCAATCGATATGCTGTGGGGAGCTGCCCCGGGAACCGCCTGGAGAGGAGGAGGTGGAGGATGAAGAGGCCGTGGCCGAGACATGTGGTGGGAAAGGAGGACAAGCCGCACTGGGCACTCGAAAGCCGGTTTTCTCACTGCCGGGGCCAGTCTGGCTTGTAGGGCCACCATTGTCCTTGCGTGGGTCACTGCCTCCTCCACCGCCACTGCCTTTCGAGTAAGGCTTGAAGCTGGACTTGTCCTCTGCAGGCGGATCACCCAGCTGCTTGAGGGTGCTTGAAGCAGTGCGGCCGCTTGATTCCTTGTCTGACCCGGAGAGGCCAGCAGAAGGAGTGCCCGAGTTGAGTTTGGAGGCTGGTGGTGGGTCCGGCTTGCCGATCTGTGAGCAGGTTTGTGCCAGCAGTGCCAGGGGGCTCTTCTTGGCGTCCAGCTAGTGGGGGGAGGGAGAGAGAGAGAAGAGGTAGGATCAGGTTACAGATATGGGGGCAGTGATGGGCTTCAAAGAAATTAAGAACCGGTTCTCTGTCCATCTGGCAGCCACTTTTAAATGGCTATTTTTAAACTTTATATGTCCTATCTCTTGTTAACAACCGGTTCTATAGAGTAGGTGTGAACCTGCTTGTGCCCACCACTGTATGGGGGTGAAGAGTTGGCCACCACCCTCAGGAATACACACTTTGTGGGGCGGGGGGGGGGGGCAACAGCCTCACCCCATGCAGAAAATCACCAGGGAATACTAACCACAATAGTGACACCATTCAGAATTTACTCAGTATTAACAAGCACCCCCAAGGACAGGACAAGAAACTGCCATGCTCCAAAACTAGCCAAGAGCAGCCAGGCCCAGATTCTTCTCTGTGATCCACTCACAGGAAGATCCCCCCCCCAAGAGGACACTATCCATTCCCCCTTCTCGTAAAATTGATTCCTATAAGCTTCTGGACAATGGTGCAACACATACAATGAGGTTCACGCTGGACGTGTAGCCACACTTACCTGGGAATAAACCCCCTTGTCTCTAATGGGACTTACTTCCAAGTAGACATGCAGAAGCTGGCCTATTTTACAAGCATAAAGTTAGATCAGGGGTTGCAATTCCAAAAACAAGACTTTCATGGATAGTTAATAAGGCGATGGCTGTTTCAGTGTGGCTCAGTGTGTGCATGCATTGCAAGGGCAAATGCGGCAGGCGGTGGGTTGTATGGTGCAGCACACTGGGTGGCAGCCCAGCTTTGGGGATGGAGAAGCCCAGATTGGAGGAGAGGCAAGGAATCTTTCCCAACCTATAGCACAATCCTATGCATGTCTACTCAGAAGTAAATCCCATTGCATGTTGTGGGACTTGCACCTAGGAAAGTGTGCATCGGATTGCAGACCCGGGCAGAGCCACAACCGCACCTGGTCTACTCTGAAGCAGGTCCCATTCAAGTCAATGGGGACTTCCTCTTAGGGTAAAAGCCCAAGTCTTATAAGGGTCTACTCAGAAGTAAGTCCCATTCTAGTCTAGGTTAATATAAAGCATAGACAGGATTGCAACCCCCATCTTCAATCAGGTCTTCTCAAGTAAGAGTCAATAGGGCTTACTCCCAAGTAAAGTGTTGATAGGATCTCAGCCAAAACCTGGACAGTCTACTGTTCAAATCAGCGGGAGCGGGGGGGAGGGTGGAAGGGGGGATTCCTCTCCAAACAAAAGAGGATCGGACTGCAGTCAGGATCCTGGGCAGGTCTACTCAGCAATTAAGTCCCATCCTAGTCAAGGGGCCTTACTCCTAGGTAAAGCATGGGAGTAAAGGTAAAGCATGGGAGGTAAAGCAGTCCAAGCCTCAGCAGGTCTACTCA